>OZ018362.1:14649290-15923665 GCA_963969515.1 Yponomeuta evonymella
TTTAAATAGCAAATTGCGAATATCAAAAATGGTTGGGTGAATTACAGAGAAAAATGGAAATTTAATTAAGGTCTGAAGGGAGCTTAGTGAATCTGTCAGAACTAAAGTATTCTTAAGACCCATTAACAAAATATATTCTATCGCTTTTAGGAGCCCAAAGCATTCACCAGAATATACTGAAGATTCAGGAGGAAGTTTAATTTTTTGAACTATAGTATATTGTGCATGAAGAACACCCACACCTACACAACTGTCTAGGTGTTTTGAGGCATCAGTAAAAATGGTATGCCACCCCTGGAATTGGTTGTCTAAAAGGTTATTAAACTCAGCATTTTGACAGATGTCACGTTTAGAAATTCCTAAATTAAGACTGACGTTTGGGACGTGCACTAAAGAGTTGTAAGGGCTATGGAAAATAGGAAGCAATTTGGAGTTATGGCATGGAGCTTCAATAGAGTTGAATTTCAGAAAACTCTTGACAAGACACGGAGAACCCCTGTGAGACCAATACTTGGACGTTGTCAGTAACTCTGAAAGAAGTTGTAATTTACCCAACAACGGATGATTAGAAAGCTGTAAGCAGCGACTTAGAAATCTATCAGATAGATATTGACGTCTTAACCTAAGAGGAGGCTCTCCACACTCTACTTGTAGACAATTAATTGGACTAGATTTCATAGCTCCTGAGATAATTCTCAAAGCCTTGGACTGCACAGCATCCAATTTCTTGAAACCAGCTGCACTACCAGGCTCCAACAAGAAGGTTCCGTAATCCAGAACACTTCTTATTAAAGCATTATAGAGCAACCTCAATGAAGAAGGATGAGCACCCCACCAAACCCCTGAAAGGCACCTGATAATATTTAACAAGCGGTCACACTTGGCAGCAATGTATTCACAGTGTGGGAGTCCAGTAAGTTGACAATCTAAAATAACCCCTAAGAATTTAACTTGAGTTTTTACTGGAATAGGAAATGAATTATATTCAACACAAATGTCTGGTTGCTTTCTCATTCTTGAAAACAAGACTACAGCACTCTTACTGACAGACAGATCCAGACCATTAGTAGATAGCCATTGCTGAAGAACTGACAGTGAGATAGTGAGAGATGAGCACATAGAGTCTATTGAGTTACCCGTTATATAAAGAAGCAGGTCATCTGCATATTGCAAGACTTCTATAGAGCTACCAAGGGCAGAATCTAAATCGTATGTATAAATATTATACAATAAGGGAGAAAGAACCGACCCTTGAGGGAGACCTCTCGAAACTAATCTAGATATTTTGTTGTCATCTATATACACATTAATTGACCTTTCTGAAAGTATATTTACAATAAAATTTACAAGCAAATTGGGGACTTTTAATAACTGAAGTTTTTGTTTCAGGACAGACACAAGAACACTGTCATAGGCAGCACGAATATCAAGAAACGCTGCAAGGACTGAATTATTATTTGAAAAAGCTATACGGATGTCAGAGGTAAAAACGCTTAAGCTGTCAATAGTACCCCTGCCCTTTCTAAAACCATACTGGGAAGGAGACAAAAGATTGTTGCTCTCAATGAACCACTCAAGACGAATTTTAACTAGATATTCAGCAATTTTAACTAAAACAGAAGATAGGGCAATGGGTCTGTAAGAAGTAGGGTCAGCAGAAGGCTTACTGGATTTTAAAATTGGAATGATGGTTTGGGATTTCCAGGAGAGAGGAATAACACCTGACACTACAATTGAATTAATTAATTCTAGATAAGTTAGTAGAGTAGAATCACTAAGATTAACAATAAAAGAATAAGGAATACCATCTTCTCCTGGGGCAGAGTCCCTAACATGAGAGAGGATCCCTTTTAATTCCTCTAAGGTGAAAGGAGAGTTTAAAACAGACTGCTTATGCTCATTATGGCAAATAGGAGAAATGGAGGTTTGTTCTGGAACAGAGGGAGGAGCTAGGTGGTCCATAAATTGATCAGCTAGGGAAAGGGACATTTTAGGTGTGTGAGAATCACTTAAGGCGGTTCGAAAACGTCTTATATTTTTCCAAACGGCAGATGGTGCAGTATTTGGTGAGATGGAACTACAAAATTTTTGCCAACCTTCATATTTTTTTTGTTTTAAAAGTTTTTTAGTTTTCCGGGAAACTTCTAAATAATTGTCGAAATTCTCTGGAGTCATTTGATCACAATACATCCTTTCAGCTTCCTTTCTCTTTTTTACAGACTCAGAGCACTCTGCATCCCACCAAGGAGGAGAAGGGATTTTACCAGATGAATAATTTTTCAAAGGAAAAGTCTCATCTGCAGCATCTATCAAAAACTTAGCAAACAGCTCTGCATCTGTGACACCTAGGGATTCACTATTATTGATTTTTAACTCAACACAGTCCCTAAAGGAACTCCAGTCTGCATTACTTAATCTATGCTTAATACGGGGTTTAAATGTTGATTTATGAGGTTTACTACTTGGGAAGGAAACAACTAACGGGAAATGATCACTGCCATATGATGAAGACAGAGGATACCATTCTAAAACTAGTGCAAGATCAGGAGTACATATAGATAAATCAGGAGCACTAATTCCCTCATTAGGCTTAGTATGTCGAGTTGGTAAACAGGTATTTAAAATGCAAAGATTATGTGATTGAATAATATCTAGTAGTTGATCCCCATAATAAGAACTTACAGAGCTGCCCCATGCCTGATGTTGGCAATTAAAATCCCCCATCACCAAAAAAGGCTTAGGGAGAATAGAAGCAATGTTACTAATTTCAGATAAAATATTTACAGTTGGACGAGAAAAATATACAGAAACTATACATATGTTATTTACAACAGCAGCAACAACCGAAATGTCATTGCTGTGTGAAGGGAGCGGAAAATATGAAAATGAGAAAGACTTATTGATGAGTATAGCCACCCCACCATACCCATCATCTCGGTCTTCTCTAAGACAAGAGAAACCAGATATTTTAAAAGAGATACCTGGCTTCAACCAAGTTTCTGAAAGGGAAACTATGGAAGGACTATGTTTATTACAAAGATGAATAAAATCAGATTTTTTGCTAGTTATGCTGCGGCAATTCCATTGTAGGATTTTGCCTAAACTGGCCATTGTTGGAAATTAATTTAAAAAGCTGAATAATAGAGGCGGCGTTGGACGGTACAGAATTACTATTATTGGAAAAGGAAGATGTTAGTGCTTGTATTAAAGCTGAGATTAGCTCCAAGATGTTTTCATTATTTTCCTTAGTATCTTTGATTTTCTCTTGAAGGGCACAGCCGTTAGGAGGAGACGGGGGATCATACTCAGCAGTAAGGGATCGATGGGTAGCTTGATCATATCCCTTACTTGTTTTTGGAATTGAGGGTTTACGAAAAACTGTTTTTTTGTGTGATTTTGGGGATTGTTCAGAAGGAAGTGAAGATGGCACAGGCTGAGTTGAAAAGCTGGTGGTAGGGGCAGAAATTAGGACATCACTGTAGGATTTGCTGACAGGCGGATGCATTCTTATGGCCTCAGAGTATGATACGCAGTTCTGGGCCATATAAAGTTTTACCCTGGACTGCCTATCATATTCAGGGCAAGACTTATTGGTGGCAAAATGATTTCCTTTGCAGGAAATGCATGAAGCATTGCTGACCTCTACATCGCAAGATCCACCAGAGTGATCTTTAGTACATTTGTAGCACCTAGGTGTCGAGTTGCATTTAGTTTTTGTATGTCCAAAGCGACAACAGTTATAACATTGGATTGTTGGGTATGTGTATAGTTCAACGGGGAGAGCATTATAACAAAGAAAAACCCGTTTAGGCAAAACTTGTCCATCAAATGTTAGAACAACTGTCTGAGAAGGCTTCCATGTAGGTACTGGACCATGCACTTTATAGTTGAAACGTCTCACTTTAATAACCTTTCCACAACCAATAGGTACAGATATACTCTCTTGGACTTCTTCTGGTGTCCACTCTGAGGGAACTCCTCGAACAATGCCCATCCTCGTCACGCTAAAGGTGGGAATAAAAGCCTTGAAATTGTTTTTTGTTAAATCTGAGTCTTCAATGAATGAATTGGCATCATTATAATCTGAAAAGGAAAGACTAAGCTTGCTCCTACTTAAGCGTTTGACGCTGCCATTAATTATATTTTTATAGCCACGTCTCTTTAGGTATTGGCCAAAAGAGACAGGGTGGAGAGTGGGTAAGGGTGAAGCTTCTGTTGAATTTTTCTGAATGTGAATTACGAACGGGGACACATCTGTGGATTCGTAAAGAGTTCTGCCAACCTGTGAAGACTGTTGGGGCGGAATCGCGGGTAAGGAATGACACGACACAGAGGACACTGCGTCCATACAGGACGAGGTATCCTGAGTTTTTGCTATATTCACTTCAGCAACGGGTTTTTTACTTGAGTCATCACTGTCGCAGCCGCATACATTAAGAGTATCGGAACCGTGTTTGTGTTGCTTCCTCCTCTTATTGCAGTGTCTGCAGACCTTGCGCTGCACCCTAGACCGCTTTCTTTTTTCGGACCTGATGGAACCATCAGTATCCATTCCAGTAGATTCGTTCTGTATAGTTATGTTAAAACCGACCGGGGGGACTGTGCCCCCCGGATCGGGTGGTTCCTCCATGGGCCTGAACAATAAAATATGAAAAACTTACCAGTAATGAAGAAGCTATGTATAAATTTAATAAATATATGCTATACTAGAATAATTTTACTGAAATATATACAACTGATCCTAAAAACCTATGCTAAAATATTTATTACAAATTTTCACCAAAAAAATACGCCCGCCAACTTTAAGGTTTCCCGCGCTTTTCTCTGTATTTATTTTTGTGAACGCATCCTTAAATTTGACATTTGTAGGGCTGCCAGAACATTCCTTTTAGTATAAAGAGTTCAGGAATTGAGTCTCGCAGTTTTTTCCGAGCTTTTCCCGAACTTCAATGACAATTTTTAATTATTTATTTACAAATGTATAGTTTTCAGATTTTTCCGTACTTGTAGTATAAGACGATATTACTTGTCAAATTTCTAGGTGAACGGAGAGTATCCTATAAATTTTGAAATATACGTTTTTTGCGGCATAAACAGCCGTATCTTTTTTTACGTTAACTTAGAAGTTTGATTTTTTCACAGCTTCAAGGGACTGTAAACCTGAGTATATTATGATTTTAATTTTAACTCGCACGCGTTCCCGAGATAAAATGTCTTGATAGACAGACGGGCGGAAAACGAAGTGATCCTATAAGGGTTCGTTTTTTCCTTTTGAGGTACAGAACCCTAAAAATTGGAACTATTTTCGTATCGCAGTTGTATCGTATCGTACTCTAACGTATGACTGCCAAGTCATATATAATCATCGGTAGATTTTTATTATATTGTGTCTCATCTCTAATTGAGAATCATTCGAATGTTGACAGAAATTTCTAGAAAATATACACACACTTCGATGAAAATTGAACTTTACAGTCCAGTAAATAAAGGTGGTTTCACTTTCGCACTTTCAGATTGGATTCCTTGTTCATGTCATTACAAATTTAATTAAAAATACAATGAAATATTACTTACCGATGAAATGTTACGGCATTATCGGTACATTTTGGTCCCCAACTGTTATTTTTGCAGTCTAACACAGCATAATAAGGCATTTTAGTAGTTTTCACAATTGCTACTAGAAGCCCACGGCAACTGAAGTAAGAATAAACTGTCAGACTACACATAGGCAATACATTGCTAATGTGAGGCACGCGGGCACCACCCACTTACGAATTCTACTCTTTTTTTTTGTTCTGTGTTTGGCAGATTTTTGGCCCAGTGTGTGGCAGATTTTCCACTTTTGAGATGGTCACACTGATAGTCTGTGAGATAGAGAGCACGTGGTGGTGTGAAAAATATGAAAATATTGTGATACTAGCTTTGATAATTTATCAAAAATGGGTAAAAACAACAAGAAAGGATCTAAAGCGAATATATTCAAAGTAGCTGGAGCCAAAAGTTTAAAGAAAACGAAAGCGAAGGCGGTAAACTTGGGGTTGAAGAATGTAAGTCAAACAATTTAATATTTTCTATGATTATTTATTCGAATGAAATGAAGGAACTGCTGCAACTGGTTAATCATTCTATGCTTGTTATAGATTAAGCAAAAAATCCAAGAAGTTGATGCCCAGTTCGTTGAAATCGACAAAACTCCAAAGCCCTCCCTTACTTCTAAATCTTTATCTAAACCCAAAGACAAGAAACCAGAGAAGAAAAAAGCGACTAAAGAGGATGTTGCAAAGGCTGCTGAAGAAATAGTGAAAATGGGCCTCTAGATTTAGTAATTAATTTGTAAGTAAAACCTTCATTTATTTATGAGCATTAGAGATGCTATTTATTATATATTTGCCGACAAACAACAAGGGACAAAATAAATCTAAACAATCATGTTATCATGTCTTTTTATTGTTAAAATTTAACAAAATATATTATCGAGCACTTATCCTAAAACAGTAAAATTAGTGTTTTTCTCGTTTAAAATTTTATTAAAAACGGTGGTAGTACATTTATTTAAATAACAAAAACTATAAGAAAACAATAACAACAAAGAAATAATAGTATACAATTCAAAAATATACCTAAATCAACAAGAACCATAAAGTTTACTTATTGTCACAAAAGTGCAAAAAAATCATGCTTTCACATTTGTGCAGTTGGACCACACAAAGAAAGCCAGTAACAGGTTTTTGGCTGACAATCAAATTTCAACGCTACCACGTTATTCACATTTAACAACAAACCACATGAATAACACTTAGCCGAAATATTCATTTTTATTTAAATGCAATGCATTCTGTCAATATCTTTATCCAACGGTGCAGTGATTATTATTCTAGAAAGTATTTTATTCCTCATCAGTGACATCAGCTTCTGCCTCATCTTCGCTAGGATCGTCCTCTGCCGCTTGCTCGTCAGCCGGAGCCTCCTGCCCTGCTTCATCGTTCGTAGGTGTCTCGGGCTCCTCAACAATAGGCTCCTGGTCTTCTGATGCAGCTTGGGTTTCACTGTAAAGATGTTAGGATTTTTGGTTGGAATATTATATACTCTTAGTCCATTGGAATGAAATTAATGTTAGTAATGCTAGTTAGTTAGTTAGTAGTCTTCCCATGGGTGTCGTAAGAGGCAGCAGCGTTGACCTGTGACACAAGACCGCCAAGCACTGCGATCTCCAATCCGCCTGCCAAGCGTGGAGATTACGGCAAAACCTCCTATACAGGGAGAGACCCATGTCCTGCAGTGGACTGCTATGGGTTGATGATGATGATGAATGCATCCAAATTCTACGAAGCCAAAGTTGACAACATCAATTAGAGAATTGTTTTATTCCGTTCATTCTTTTTCTTATTCACTCCTTTAACTTCTAAGAGCGCCTCGACTACAGATTTCTGACTTCTGACAGAGGTTTGGGGCACCTTCCAATTCAGACCAGCTAAATGCAAACACCAACCATTCGGACCATTAATATCTTGTGTTCTCCCCACCTTTTTTCCCAAACTCTGCTTCTAAGACTGCCAATTGCATTATAATTGATTTAATTGTATTTAGTTGTGTTACCAGTGATGACTTATGGCACTGAAACGTGGTCTCTCACTATGGGCCTCATAAGAAGGCTCAAGGTCACGCAACGAGCTATGGAAAGGCCTATGCTCGGAATTTCTCTACGAGATCGAATCAGAAATGATGGGATCCGTAGACGAACGAAAGTCGTCGACATAGCCCAGCGGATTAGTGCAGTTGAAGTGGCAGCGGGCGGGGCACATAGCACGCAGAACTGATGGCCGATGGGGCCGAATAGTTCTCGAATGGAGACCACATAGCGGCAAGTGCAGCGTAGGACGACCAGCCACAAGATAGACAGATGACCTCACCCAAGTGGCAGGAAGCCGCTGGATGCAGGCCACTTCCAACCGGTCTTTTTGGAAATCCATGGAGAAAGCCTATGTCCAGCAGTGGACTTCTTGTGATGATGAATTTTTGTCTACAATAAAGAATAATTATCATCGTCAGTTTTCTCTAATCAGCAATTTACCTGGCATCAGCATCGAGGTCGTCAGCAGCAGACCCACTCCTCGAGAGCTCCTCCAGGCGAGCAGCAGCCAGCTCAGACTCTTGCCTTGCAATTTCTGCCAACTCAGCAGCCTAGAAACAAATGAACCAAGACTTAGTAATGAGAGATGAATTGATGGATTGTATAGACTGGCATTACATAAAGTCAAGCCCAGGGTTTGCCATTTGCCACAATCCTGGCAGACCTTTTTCGCTTCATCAACATTCATTAATCGTTGCATGCACGCACGCCGGTTTCGGGTACTTAATGTCTTACCCTTTGTTAATACATCCCCTATTTGGTCGAGGTATGTCCGCCTGGGACGTCCCTTACCGGTCCTTCTACCCATATTCGCTCGATATATTTCTTTCGTCAATCTTTCTTCCTTCATCCTCTCCATATGTCCAAAACATGCAACTTTTTTTCTAAATAAATCACACCCACATTCCCGCCCTTACAAGCTGTCTGTAGACTCGATCTTGAAATTATCTCCTCACCTGTCGCGCGAGCTCTGCCTCCTGCTCCTCTTGTGCTTGCCTCTCCAGTTCCTCTAACTTGGCGAGCTCCTCTTGTCTCCTCTGCTCGGCCTGGCGCTCCTCATCCGCCAGCCGCGCGGCTTCCTCAGCTACTCTGGCTTCTTCAGCCAATCTGGCTTCATCTGCTAGTCTCGCTTCCTCAGCCAATCTGGCTTCATCTGCTAGTCTCGCTTCCTCAGCCAGACGGGCCTCCTCTGCTAGTCTCGCTTCTTCGGCTTTCTTGGCTTCTTCCGCCTGGAATAGAAGTCAGGCGGTCAAGATGGGGGAAATATGACCCCCTCTTCCCCCTCTGATCAAAACTGAAGGTATGACTTTAGATTGGCGAGATATCGGTAAGTGGACTTTGTCTCGTCCGCAGTTGAGTAGTGCTCGTAGCCAGTGATAGTTAAAAGTAGATGTCTAACTAGCGTTAAAAAATGACCCCACGTTCAATGAAGAACTGGCACAAAAAATGTTTTAATAATAGGGGTTAAAGTATGAAATTGCCGTTTTATTGCAATAGGTTCTTTGAATTGACATAGAATCTTCATGGTTTGAGGTTTTCGAATGAAACTTTTTTCAAATGGTTTCTATGTTGTTCTTTTTTTAAAAAATGTGAAACATTTGAATATCGACTTTCAATTGTTTTTGTTATTCAATTTAGACAAGAAAGATGGATACTGCGAAAATTCGAGTGATTTTTGAATACGAGTTCCGACGCGGAAATAACGCGGCAGAAACAGCCCGCAATGTCAATGCTGCGTTTGGAGAGGGGTCTACTAATGAACGCACCGTGCGATTTTGGTTTACACGCTTTCGTGATGGAAAATTCGACTTAAAGAACGAGCCACGAGGAAGACCGCCCACACAGGTGAATAACGATGAATTAAGAGAGATAGTGGAAGCCGACCCTAGTCAAACTACCCAGGAATTAGCGGCATGGTTTAACGTTACCTTACCCACAATATTGACTCACTTGCGTCAAATCAATAAAATAAAAAAAATACGAAAAATGGGTGCCTCATGATTTGACTGATCTGCAGAAAGAAACGCGTGTTGAAACTTGTGTTGCCTTGTTGATATTCAATATTCGATATTCAAATGTTTCACATTTTTTAAAAAAAGAACATCATAGAAACCATTTGAAAAAAGTTTCATTCGAAAACCTCAAACCATAAAGATTCTATGTCAATTCAAAGAACCTATTGCAATAAAACGGCAATTTCATACTTTAACCCCTAATATAATAGGAGGAGAGGACACGTTCAAAGATAAATGCGGTATTTCTTTTTCTGTGACTAATACTTTTTGGAAATGGAGCGACGCTACTCTTTACGCGCCGCACGGACTAATCAAATAAGTTACTAGGAGACGGGCAGGAGCGTCTTCCTGAGATTCCAACCGCATACTGCGATCGCCAACCCGCCTGCCAAGCGTGGCGATTATGGCAAACCCCTTCATGGTTAGAAAACCATGAGGCCTATGTCCTGCAGTGGGCGTCAAATGGCTGATGATGATGATGATGATGAATACTTTTTGTAATATAACCAGTCGAAAAGTCAATATAGTCACGCGCCATACAAATCGACCTTAGATTATGACGTCACTCCCTAACATTTTATTATGTATGATGAAGCGTTTATCAATATTTGAGTTATTTCGTGAAATAATGTTTTTATGCATGTACACCCTCATAAGAAAACGTTCAGAATTCAATGACAAAACGAAATGTAATAAGTGTTATGTTATTAGAGTAACTTTATTTTTCGCATAATTTGTGATCCCGAAAATCCCAAAAAAAATATTTTCATTGTTTTATTTTTAAATTTTTCCTAGGTTTTTACATGATTTCTATGGTATAAAAGCAATGTCACTCCAGTCTAAGTTACGGCGGGGCTGGTCAATTGTGTTACCAATCGGAGCGAGTTCAGTATTACCCGGCAACATATTATCTATTCACCTGCCACCGTCAGACTATCTAGATATTTCGATTTGCGAGGTATCTAAATATTTCGACGGTATATACATCACATCAATGAAGTCAATGGGTTGACGTTTTTAGGGATCCGAAGTGGATAAGGAACCCTTATAGTTTCGCCACGTCCGTCCGTCTGTCTGTCTGGCCGTCCGTAAGTACTAGAGAGTTGCTTAGATGTACATATTTATAACGCGGACAAAACGGTAGAATAAAACCTCGAAACATAAATTTTTTTAGGGTACTCCCCTACACTTAAATTAGGGATGCTTTGTTTTTTCGCCTTCACTATAGTGTGGGATATCGTTGGATTAGTCGTTGAAAAATAATGTGGTTAAGAAGACCATTTTTTTATTTAGGGTTCCGTTTGCGAAATATTAAGCTTTAAAGCGAAAATTTTTGTCCGAGTAGGGCGTCCCCCCTTTACTGTCTAACTCTAAACGGTTGATTGTAGAAACGTGAAAAATTTCAGGATAGTAGCACATATTATAATGAACTTAAAAAGAAAACTATCACGGCTAACTAGGCTTTACTAGTTAACGAGTAATAGGCAACCAACTTATAAAAGTAAGATTATAAGCTTTCATCATGATATTATAACATCCAATGTTACTTATCTCTTGTGTAATGCAATAAATAAAATAAAAGTAAAATTTCGAACAAAACCATCGAAAATGACTTCGAGGTTGTTAGTTCTGTAAAGATAAAAAAAAACCCTCATGGTACGGAACCCTACATTGCGCGTGGCCCGATACGCTCTTGGCCGGTTTTTGTATAAAACCAACCATCAGTTACACTGTCACTTACTATCGCCCAATCAACATTCACGTCGTCACGCATCACAGAATCACAGAGTCTAGGGCACATCTTGCGCTCATTTCATTCGTAAAGAGTAATCGAGAGGACTGGGTCCGTTTTTAACCGACTTTTAAAGAGGAGGAGGGTCTCAATTCGTCGGAACCTTTGTTTTTAGTGTGAATTTAGTAGGAAGAAATACTTCTATGTTTTTTTTATTCGCCGCTCGTAGCCTTATCTTCTGAAAGGCATAATTTCATCGAACCTATCAGCTCGGTCATAAATTATAGGGAACACCGGTTTGATCTCCGGGCCCACTTATTTGGCATGGTTTTTCTGTAAAATTTTGGCCTCTCTGACCATGATAGAAATGTTGTGGTGAAACAGGCATCCATCATACCCTTTTTTTGAGAGTATGGTAAGCGAAAACCTTTATTCACTTTCGTTGTTGAGTGATGAGGCGATGAAACTTTGGTTTTAATTTACTGCATGAATAGAGGCCAATAAAAGCCCCATATTGACTTACTTCACGGGCTTCTTCAGCCATCTTTTCCTCCAAAGCCCGAGCCTCTTCGGCGACACGGGCTTCCTCAGCAAGGCGCGCTTCTTCGGCCTTCCTGGCCTCTTCTTCCGCCTTCCTTGCTTCCTCTTCGGCCTTGCGCTTGGCCTCGTCCTCGGCCTTCTTCTTTTCGGCCGCTTCACGGTCAGCCTGAGAAACGAGACAAGTTTAACTGATGATTTAAGATTGTGGAGGTTGGAAAGAAATAGTATTTGGTATAAATAACAAAATAACTTCCGCACAACACAATCACATGTCCGGATCCCAAACTAAGATACCCTGTACTATGGTAACCAGGCAAGGTGATCGCAAACATGGAAACACAGACTGTGGCCATTAGTACAAATGTACGGCGGCCGCTAGTGGGAATCGAACCCACGTAATCATACCACGTGGTAATCAGACGTGATACCGCTGGGCCAACGAGGCCGTCATCGGTGTATCGTAGTTCTGATTTTATTTACCTGAGCTTTACGTTCGGCCTCGCGTTTTGCTTCTTCCTTCAGTGCTCTGAAACAAATAATTTTTTTATTTACTTTACGGGCTAAGCATAACTTTTAATCTTCAAAATGTCAAACGGCCTTATTTATAAAAAAACACCTTTCCTCTAAAACCAATCTAAAACTCTGTTTATTAAATCTTTGGCTACATCCTTTTCTTGTAAAATCTCCACCACAGACTATTTTAATCGGCGTTTTTGAAGTGTTTTAAGGAATCGAGTTTATATAAATAAGACCGTAGGTGTTTGGAGAGTCATTTGTTTGAGACTGACAGTGTTTGTTTTGTAGAGCTGTTTTACATTCTTCCTCTGAGTCATAAGCCTTTTTTTTGGCTGCTTTGGAAAGCTTTATGTTCTGAGTGTTTCAATCTCCTCCAACCATTTACTGGTAATTAAATATAGGAACGGTTCGGGCTAGCAAAAATGGTCCAGAGTTTACTCACTTCTCCTCAGCAGCTCTGGCTTCCTCCTGCCTCTTCCTCTTGATCTCGGCCAGATCCACCTGCGCGGGTGCAAAGTCCGGCTCCAGGGTCGACGCGCGGAACCTCGCCTCGCGGTCCGCTTTGGCTGCCTTCAGCTCCTCGCTGGGATCCTCCATGATCTTCACCGGCTGGAACTTGCGGCTCGGCCTCCAGGGTAGCAGCTTCACTGCACCCCGAGCCAAGGTTACAGAGGGCATTGCTACCGGCTTTGTGTAGATGCGAGTTGCTTTGATAGACAACACAGCCTAAAGGACCGCGCATGAAAGTACATTGGGTCTCTAGGGAATGGCGCAGTCACACATAGTAGGGAAATGGCCACCTGTGCAATTTATTTACACTACACTACTAGCCGTGCAAATTGCACTTTCATAAATTATGGCTCATAATACGGTATTTGACACGATCAAAAATAAATTATTTCATATGCTCGATTAAAACAAAAATTACAAAATATCTCGGAAAATGTATCTCTTTTAGTCAATTACTAGTTATTATAATTTTTAAATAGATTAAACATAAAAAGAGTGCTCTGAAATGTGACGTCATTCGCCAGTATTTTCATACAAAATTCCGTTTTAAAAGTAACTCATTTGATATTTTGTCAAATACCCAATTTCCTCTACGCCACAGGTAGCATCTTTGCCCAGTTGTCATGGGATAATTGGGCTGCGCTGCAGGCTTGTCCCAATTTTCTGGAGTGCTGCGGTTCCTATTAGGTTATGTGGTCTGTGGCTAATAGTGGCTTTACACCCCAGAGCTGGAAGCTCAGCGCTGAAGCGGACTGGGGTGGCGACTGGCATGATCGGGTGACAGTTTATGTCGTCTCATGCTGTGTGTAAGCGGGAAGCTGACCATACTCAGTTATAGCTCGTCTTGTGTCGTTGTTCTGTGTTCAGTTTAAGACTGGTGTGTTGTGTGCATTTGTCTGGCTAGCTGCGCTACTCTGAACTCTTACGATTTCTTTAATTCACTTAATGATTTAGCTCAAAGTATTATTTATTGTGTTATTAATTTAGTTAGCGAAGCGTTGAAGCGTATTAAGGGCAACATGCAGATATTAAAACTACTGAGATTTCAGTAAAAATCTTTATTTGTTAAAGTAAAATCAGTTCTGTTAAGTGATAACGAGACGTCTCGGTCACCGAATCTCTCCCGGGCACCGCGCGCTTAACAATGACTAGAAAGAACTTAAATCGAGATAAAACAACATCAATATCGTTCGTAGGTAAAAATATCGAATAGAAAAATATGACTTTGAATATGAATAGAAAAGTAGATGATCTGGGTTAGTGCGAGTTTGTTATACCGAGATCAGAGAGTGCGGAGGGCGAGCGCGGCGCGGGCGCCGGCGCAGTTGCGTGCGGCGCCCGCGTCGCGCCGCGCCGCGTCGCCTACGCGCACTGCGCCGCTGTCGGCTGTTCCGACGCGCCGCCCGCTGCAAGAGACACCACACACCAGGGTTAGACACGGACTTTATAACTCCACTTTTAAACCAGCTCTTTACAGCCCAGGCGGCACCGCCTGGGACTCGGATCGCATCACTTTTAAACTGTTTTAAGTCTTTGAATTAAGCGAAGGGTTGGTAAGCGAGCGTTAGCGGTGTGTGCTGGTCTGGGTACCTGTGGCCTTCTCGACGGCCAGCCCGGAAGCGGCGAGCCGGTTCTTTGCGTAGAACGATAGGAGGTTGACATCGTCCCTAATGCTGAGCTCCTTGTACAGAGGCCGGCGGTTGCCGAAAGCCTTGCTACCGGAGTAGTGCACGCACGCGAGGTGACCGCGCCCTGGGGAATGCGCCATGGTTATCACGGGGGGCACACTGGAGCACTCTGGTTACGCGCTGTTGGGGATTCACACGAGATTATATTGGGCAAACGTTGGAGAGGATACTGGGGGCTAATGCGAAAACGTATTAATTCCTTAATCCGACATCGTTTTGCCTATTCTAATGAATCCGCGACCCCACAGGAGTATTTTTTTCTTTTTTTGTCGCTCAACCATATTGCGCCAGTTTTTCTTCAGCCGCCTTCCCCGTTGTGTCATAAACAATTTTAGTCTGGTTTCACCCCCATCTCTTAACCCTCCTTGATTCGCTTTGTATCCTCAAGACCCAAGGCCTCCGAGACTAATGTTGGTGCTATTTCCTAAAAGTCGTACCTACCTGTGAATTTCTTAGCCGGCTCCGAGTAAAAGGAGATGTTGTGTATGTTGCCCTTTACACTGCGCAGAGGCATCAACAGTCTCTGGACGTATGCGTCGTTGCTGAACCGGTACGGCATGGGCTCCCCATAACCGTATCTGGGGAGAAAGAATCCGCTTCAAAATACCTAAGTTGACGATTTTAGTTGGTAAGATGGAGTCTAGTCTTCTCGAAAGAGATAACATTTCTGGGGCAGTCTTTACTTGCTTCGTACGTAACCCAACCGAGTTGTTGTCCTTAAGAATGGTTTTTGGTGTTAAAAAGCCTCTTTTTTATGGATGTAATAAGTGTCTTCTAATGGCACTATCTTTACTTGTTCCACATTGTTTATTCATGTCACTAACAAAATAATGGTGTCGTAAAAACACTAATGTCATTAAACATTTTATGAGAGCCGGACAGCTTACATCGGCTGGCATTTAACCAGTCTATATTTAAATCCGGGAGATCGGTACGAAGCGATACCACGCGAGACGCAAAATCTGAACATTTGGCTTCGGAACCATCGCCCACGCACACGTACCAACCAACCGAGCTACCTAGACCTTTGTTATGAACGTACAGTTGCAGTTCTTCGTTCTTTGGTCTTCGTCATCGACCCTATCTCGTCATAGGGTGTAATCTACCAACCTTGCCAAACGATGAGCGACTGATTAGCGTAATCAATGTCATTATCACTGTCAGGGTACCATCAAGATCGCTCAATGAGTTTTATTTTTAAATCGTGAGGCGCATCGTAAAGAATCGGCCAAGCGGTTAATCATTTTGGCAGGTAAATTAATATTTTGTCGCGCGATTGACGCAGACTATTATTTATAGTTCCTCTTCAACTTCATTGGCTTACCATATGCATGCAGCATGACCAAGTACAAGCACCTTTCTCGTGATACCCTAGCTTTTGTTTTGCGATAATACATCATACCTAGCTATCTAAATGGCTATATAGATTGTCCAAAGAGAGCTCCTAATACACGACAGCTCGAAAGTAAACGGAAAGGAGTTATCAAGCCTCAGTTCTAGTTCTGCGTGATAGAAGCGTTGAGTACGTACTAGATAACATATAAGGAGGAAAACGGAATGCTTACGAGAAGATAGTGTCGAGAGGAGCTACAGAGGCGGCGCGAGGGACGACGGAGCGGATGCGCTGGAGCATCGCTGCCGTGTCGGCTTTGATGCGGCGGCTCTCGTCTTGGAAGGCCTGGAATGCCGCGTATTACTGGCTATAAATAGCTGGCCATGAACTTTGGAAACCAGATATGAGTTGTTTGTTTGGCTTTTGATTCAGGGCAGGGTGTCAGGTTTCGTTATGGTTTCTCTGATAAAGCTTCAACCGTTAGATATATTTTTCCCTTTCTTTTTTGCACCTGATTTTCATTCACTTGACCTTGTTTGTGGTCAGTATTATGGTGAGCTCATCTCGAATAGTTACATGCAACGGACGAAGGACTTGACGTCCATTTTAACCGAAAAAAAACCAGACTCTCGATGCTCCTCACCTTCGTGCTATCAGATCTGTAGAAGTCATCCACGGCCGAAATTGAGAAGTTGGGCCGTTTCCTGTAAGAGATCCTGTCGAGCTCCCGCAGGACCACCGAAGGGCGCACGCGCACCCGGACGGTGTGGTGCGGCGGCTCCGGGTAAGTGGCGAGTCGAGTCACCGTGCGCGTCTGCGGTCGCCATATCAGCTCTGTCTGCGTTCGGAGAGGAAGATTACAAATCCTAGCTGAAACTGCCTGCGAAGTGTTGTTCACTTTGGTGGACAAATTGGAAATTAAGAGGATGTCAACAGCGTTCCTTTTGCTGCGTATTTAGTCACTTATTATTTTCATCTTAGCTGTCTACCGGGTTTTAAAGTTTATATTTCCATAGCTTTATTTGAAACTGATTTGAGAACTTCGCAAGCTTAAATTTTAGGTGGATTGATGGGATATCTCTTGATTGTTTTAGGCGTTGAATATAATATCCTCTCAATTTTCAATCAGTTTTTTTCTAATAATAGTGTTCGCTAATTAGCGTGGTATACTCGTGCAAGCGTTTTCTCTAATTTGTGAAGATATTCAAGAAAGAAGCATAGCGACCTCGATAAAGGATTAGGTACTAATTGCTGAATTTAGTGCAAGAAAATCCAGGCATCCGTTCTAACCACGAGCCCTGTTTGTGTTGGTGTTATTAATAAGTGGTTAGCAAATGGATGATGGTTGTATGAGAAGTTACACACAGAAAAATCGAAAAAAGAGATTCTTTGTCTCAGCAAAGTTTGATCTCGAAAGGGCACATACCAAAGTCCAAATCGTGTTTATGAAGTCTGGAATGCTACATCAGAAAGCTAATTTCGGGTTTTGATTAACGGCGGTGTATTGAGTCATCGGCCGCGAATAAATTTAGACTGTTTTCACTTCACTGCGTATGCGCACTACACTGGCACAAGACGTGGCGTGGGCGGCTGAAAGTTACCATCGTAATAATAAACATTATTCCCGCAGATATATTACCTACTACTAGTACTACTTTATTAATATTCTCGTACCTAGTTGAACATTTGATTTGAATGTTTGCTATAAACCAGACAGTCACCTACTGGTTGCTTCTGGATGCACTCTCTTAGTGCAACGATTTGTTTTGTGTTAGCATAGGTACTTAGGTTGTCTGGTTAAACCAATATGCAAGGCTCAATAGGTAGTCTTGACTAGCTGGGATGCAGGCTGCCCCGTGAGTATGATCAGTTTTGAAACCTCGTTCAAAATCCCAACCGCGTGTCAACAAATTTCAGAATCATCATTTATGCCAAAACTTTCTTAATGAACCATCACGCAGTTCCTACGCGTTTCTCCTCTTCTCCGAAGAAAAGCTTCATCGGACACAGCATACGAGTCTAGCGGGCCAATTTCGTTTTACTCGTAGTGTTAATGGAAAGGTTGTACCTACCCAGAGCTTTTAGCCTTGGCATCGCTGCCAATAAATCTCCTCAGTTTATTTTTCTATGGGCTTTTGATGTGCCGGATCCTTTGTTTTTTCTGCCAGCGAGGAAACGTGCCATCCCGTCCTTGAAGTTGATTATTTCTGTTGTGTTTATGTTACCTTCTTAGTTATTTTATTATTTTTCTATAGCCTATAAATACTTGTAATCTACCTATGTAGGTACCCACAGTTGGGTTAATCTCATGTTGATATGCTGGTATAATGTATCTCTACTTTGGCACGCCAACTCTCCGCCTCTCTCGTTAGTGATACTGTGTTATGTATTGGACTTTGGAAGCTTGCAAAACTATTTAGCTTTATTCCATCGAATGTTGAGTTTGAGAGATCAGCCTTTCCTCCTAATTGCCTAGTAATCCTTCTTCTCACGCCTCCAACATTAGGGCTGATTAGGTAGTTTTGATATGCTTGCTTATCAGTTCATCGACTGCCTCGTTGGTCTTGCAGTATCTAGTCTGATTACCATGGCGGAGATCGTGGGTTCGATTTCCAGTGGGGGGCGACGTAAATTTGTACAAATGGCCTCATTCAGGTGTATTTTCATGTCTGTGATGTCCTTGCTTGGTTACCTACCTCAGCACAAGGTATCCTAGTTTGGGACCAAGACAAGTGATTGTGTTGTATGGAATTTATTATTATTATCGGAATTCCGTTCATGTTCGAATCACAAGGAACGCCCTTGCAATCATTTTTAGACACTAATTGTTTAGCTAAACTGCGCAGTGTTTAGTTGCTGCGATTTTCGGAAAGCGTGCTTTGGCTCGCTGCCACTAACAGTTGGTACAGTAATCCTTAGAATGTTCCACCACTATGCGTCTGTGATGTGATGAAAATATGTGCAGTCTCCCTTTGTCACAAATGTACTTAGGTAGGTACTTATTAATATCAGTAGCAGCATTGGTTCTAACAAGGCTGGATGATGTTGGTTGGTGGCTTGGTGCTATACTTTTCACGTTCTAAATTATCTTGGTGCCTATAGCCTATAGGTAATTAGCTAAGCACTTATAGCTTGGTTCGAGAGGCACTTATTTAGCATTGTTTGAAAAGGTAGACCCTTGACGTCGGTAATTGAATATTTAGGTAGGTACTTAAGACGTTCGTGTCATACTTTAAAAGAAGTTTATTTGCACCGATTCAATTCGTAATTTATGTGAAGTGGTTTCTTGCTCCGAAAAAATAAACATTGAAAGTGATAGATAAATAACATCTTTGTACACAAATTAATTTGGATTTTGGCGGATTTAGGCCCTTGACGTCGGAAAATGTTTTTTTTTTTCATCAGTTTTCCAGGTATTTATAATATATACAGTTCATGCTTAGGCTCTATTTACAACGCCCTCTGCCTTGCGTAAAAGCTCAAATCTACAAAGCACAGAGATGGATACTTGAAACGTGATACAAGTTCACAAAATGTCTTAACATCAAGTAGGTATGTATTTTACAGTTTTTACCTGTGATAGCTTTGGCAGTGGCAGATAAGACGAGACTAATGATGGCAGATAGTAATTGTAGTAGTAGGACGGTAGGTAAGTCGTCAGTGGCGGTAGGTAGTATACTGAAGTCAGTGGCTGCTCCAACAGCCGACACCGTCATGAAAATTATTCGATAGTTAGGTACTTTTGATATCTTTGATCCCCGTGGCAGGAAGTTACATAAAAGTCTGATGGAGAATTGGAGATGCATGTTGTTTTCCTTTTCCCTATGTGTTATATAATATTGCTAACTGTTCCTTTAATTTAGATTTAACTGTTCCGATTGTGCTTAGTTCCTTTATTTTTTAACAGTGTTGCTGTGGTACCTTATTTGGCTATGTTGTCTACCTATTTGTTGATGCTTGAAACTTTTCACAAAAGTTTGTAAGTAAGGAGGATTTCTTCAAAACCTATCATCAGTGTTAGTAAACATAAAATAGATCGATCGAGTCCATCACGATCGTTTCTTTAGAACCGATAGGAAAGTTGCAAGAAAAAAGGGAAGTTATGAAATGCAAGCTTTATTAGGAAATCAGTCTAAATCACGTTTTATCTTTCAATATTAAAATAAATAATAAAATTTGTACTTAAAAACAATAAAACATTGACAAAACAAGCTCTATCCACGATAAACGTCTACTTAGCTAAACAATTTATTTAATAAAGTAGAGCGATCACAAATTGCGTTAGCGAATACTGATAATAGGGTTACATTGGAAGCGTGGGGAGGTGGAGGGACGCGGTAGGGAGCGGGAGCCGGGACGCTAGACGCGGTACGAGTAGTGGCGGTAGTTGGTGCCGTAGGGCAGGCGGCCGCTCGCTGTGGAGCTGTAGCTGTAGCCACCGGGCCCGCCCAGCGAGCTGGAGCGCTCGCTCGTGTAGCTGTACCCGCCCGGGCCAGCGCCCGTGCGACGCTCCGTCGACGTCGAGTAGGACGAGCGCTGCGGCAGCCCACTGCCGTTGGACCGCTCCGACGTGCTCGAGTATGAGTACGAGTATTGCTCGTCGGCGCGGCGCCCCAGCGGCTCCCGGTCCACCACCACATAGTGGCGCGGCGTCTGCAACAACCGCGCGCTGTAACCGCCGCACCCGCCCCGCACCAGCCCGACCGCCCGCGAACTAGACGACTATGCGAAAGCGAACACGCGACCTATTCTCAGCTGCGATCAGTAGCTGGCGTAGTTGCTGTAGTAGACGTGCCGATGCGGCGTGTGCTGGGGGCGGCCGTGCGCCGCCGCCAGCACCACGTCCATGTGGTCGCGCGGCGTGCCCAGCGGGTCCGCCTCAAAGGTGCGCTCGCGCATCCCCACGGCGCCCAGCACGCGCGCCCTCGTCTGGTCCCGCGGCGACACGTAGGGCGCGAGCGGCGCTAGCTTAGACTCGGGCTTGGGCGCGATGTTCTGTCGCCAGACGGGTTCGAGCAGCGAGGGCCTAGCGCCGGGCTTGGAGCGACGCCCGAACGCCGTCACCGGGTCGGGCACGAGGCTCGGCCGCGGCACGAACGGCACCTTCTCCCAGTCGCCGGGCGATTGCCGCTGCAAGCGAGAAGTCGCCGTTAGACGGCCGCCGCCGCGCGCCTCGCTCCAGCCGCGACTATATTTGGCACGGGCGCTTTCCGACTCTGTATTCGTATTAGATTCTTGATGACTCACTTGGCGGTACCTACGATTCGAAGGGATTCCTCTAACTAATGTTCAACCGTAAGTAAGTATTGAAAAGCAATGGTTTATGTTTTTAACAAGCACCCTATACCGTTTCTACGGAGGTGGTGGTAGCACTGAACAACATAGTCCTTGGGCGAATCGGGTTTCACTGAACGTACTGTCTAGGCCTGTCCCGGACGCGAAGGGTGATCGAGCTGGTGCGGCCGGCTCCCGGGGTGAGGAGCTGGTGGGGCGAGGTGCTCGGCGCGGGTTAGGTTACGTTACTTACCGTGACGCTGTAGCTCGAAGGCCTGTACGGGCGGCGCGTCGTGTAGAAATCACTCTCGTACACCATGGCTGTAGTTTTTTTTTATACTTTGTTCGTTCGACTTAACTTCGCGACGGCGGTTTCTCGACTGAAGCGGCGAAGCTTGGACGCCCGCGCTCGCGGCGCGCGGCTCTATTTTTACCACCGCTGCCATTGCAATTTCGCGTCATCTCAGCGCTTTTTCGAATTTATAAAACGTCGGCGGTGAGTGTGAAGTCGCAAGGGCTGTTAATTGGGTTAAGGATTGTCTTGGAAGAATGCAAAATAAACGGAATGTCTCAAGTGGGTTTATTTCCACTCATTCAAATTACTCTCTGTTCTCTGAATCATCCGAACTGAAAAGGTCATATCTACCTATTGCGTTGTTCATGAAAGCGAGTAGGTACCTAAACAGAAATTGCGAAGTATTTTTTATGGTTGTAGTTTCTACAACTTTTCCACTATTTTGAATGATGATGTCGCGGCTTGGCTGTGAGCCCGCTGATCCGTTTCCTCTCCGCGTCATTCGGTTTCTACCTACGATGTTGACAATGAAATGCCTATCCCTTGAATCTTCTATTTTGGCACATTAGATAGGTACCTAACTATTTCTGGTCGTATTTTTAATGACTATGCTCATACGTAATATTTTCATCATACATTTTAATGGGTCTAATCGCGATTGTTTATCAGCTGAAAACAGGTCGTAGCGAGTTTTTGCGTTGGTGACGCTAAGAAAGCGATTTAGTTCCAGCTGTATATGTGTATGAAGCATAAAGTGACACGAGAATATGCCACCTACCCTCACTACTCGCCATATACCTACTGTGCCACTCGAGAATATGACTGTACTCGCCACTTCTGTGTTCGTCACCACGGCAACCGTAACGTCGGGAATTACGTTACATATACCTAAGTTTATTAATAAAGAGCGCGATTAGATCCGTTAAAGGTATAGTTAATTATTGCAAATTGAATTTAGTTGCTGCTGCCTTACTCTTAAACGCGTAAATACTCTAGGGGGGGGGGGGGTACCTCTTGATGATTTAGGTACGCGTGTTCGTTTTTTTTAACGCAGAGTAATCTTTGCTATAACTACCCGATATATTACTCTACTTTATGGCTATAACATTTGGGGCTGTGCCAAACAGCAATTCAAAGGGACAATTATAATAATTATGATAAGGTGTTTCAAGTGTTGAAATAATGTGTTTGCTGCACTACTTTATTCGAGAACATTTATTAAAAAGTATCTCGTGTGTATATGTAGGTTAAACATAACACGAGAGTCGTACGCTAACCATGGAACTAAATTATACTCGAGGTTTTCCTATGGACGAGTCGGTGACTTCGGAATTGAATTTTCGCTCTTAGTGTGAGATTGAAGATAACAAAAAAATCATAATTTAACTTAAAAACTATTTATTTTTCCTTTTACATAATGACCTCCGTAACTATACAATTTTATCCAGTCCAAATAATGTAATTTTGCATCACAGGATAATAAAAGTGACTCTAGACATAAAAATATTAATTTGGACCCAAAAATCAATCCTTGCCTACAAACTCTGTTGCTTACCCTTATAAAGTTGTAGCACGATCATATTGCCAATTTATGGCAACGACTGAACAGTAAAATATTCTTTTCCGACTTAAAGAGCTACAACAATCTATCCTACAGACTCACAGATCCTCTATTTTTGTTTCCTACAAGACACAATCGAAAATCAAACACTTGCTGTCCCAGACCCACTGCTTTATTGACTTACCAGTGTTTTCATACAATAAATCATAACAATTCAGGTCAAACAAAACAACGTGTGCTGAACATAATAATCATAAATACGTCCAACGGCCTGGCTGTCTTCCGGCAGAGGCGTCGGGAACCGATCAGTCGCCGCCAATAAATAACGTATTTACACGAGGCCACTCGCGACACTAAACCCCCTATATATTTTTTTATAACCATTTTTAAAAATTTATAATTTATTTCGTTATGTCCTATCTATGTAGGTTGACGGTATGTCAGCGAGAAGACGAGCGCTTGTGCGTCTCACTGCCGCCGCTGCCTTGGGCTTCGTTCGCGCCGCGTGTAGCGCCGGCCTCCGTCACCGCCACGCCTCATCTCAATAACTCTACAAAACAGGGGCTTCACGTACTGTGCTCGAGATAGGTGCTCGCTCATCAAACTGTGAAAGTAGCTAAATCATAATTTAGACCGCTAACGCTACGATACACGGCGTCCCACGTTCTGCTTACGTTTTAAGAGTCTACAGCTAGGGATACAAGTATCTCGGACTTAGAAAATAATTAACAATGTTATCGTGCAGTCGAACGATCGGGGAATGGAATTCTGTATAAAAGTTATTTATAGGCTTGACTGTTTGACCGCAGAGAACATTGAACTGAATGGGGCTATAATTGGGACCAACTTTTGGCATCTCACGACTCCAGTATTCTACTTTGACCACAAAAGTATCACTAGTACCCTGTCAGGATATATCTAAAAACCTTGGCTACTGCGGCTGCGATCTATATGTTAAGTAAGAACTTGATACAGCTATATTGTGCGGTGTCTCACTCTGTATAGCATTATGGAGCTGCTTTAGTCAGCTTATCGAGTTCATCCTTAGCATGCAACGCACATAGAAACGGCTAAACTTAGATACGCCTGGAAAGCACACTGTCTGGCGAGAAGTTAGTTACGAATTCTGCGCAAGGGTTTGTTTTTTTGAAAGCTTACGGCCAACCGTCAATAGTGGATAGGCAAAATAAGAAGGGGTGAGTGCAGAGTTGGGTCTACCCTCACTGAACCGCCAAACACATGAAGTACCCATAGATTGCATTTTCTTTTGACGGACGGGAAGTTTATTGTTAGTGGAGAATGGTGAGAAGAATAGTTTTCGGAAAAGGAAAAATCTGCGAAATCGTGACTAACCTTACAAACCCGGCAGATAGATTTTCCTTATTGTGTACTAAGCATTCAGTTATAATAGCATTGGTCGGACAGTTCCCCTACCAAATTCACTGATTACAAATTACAATGTGTTTTGTACACATTGCAGTGCAAATTTCACAACCACTTGTCCACTAGCACTGTACTTGACCATAGCCATATGGAAAATGTGTTAAAAACTCACTCTGATCCTAACGGCCGGAATGCTTAGTGCACCCACAGAAACTGACAGTAATTCTATAACAACAAAAGTGTACAAAACCAGTCTTTGACTGATGGTTTTATTACATTGAGGCGCCTCAAAGCCATGCGTTTATGCATGCGGACTTCATGCAGCAATGAAAGGAAACCATTTGCTAAAGATATTGGGCTTAGTGCACTTTTGAACTTACAGAATCTAGTGCAACAATATAGTTGTGTCGAACCTCCGAACTCAGTGATAAGGCATGTTCAGCATTTGCTATAGATATTGACATTTTCTCAAGGTGAAGACCTATTTACCAAAATACACATACTGCTGATATCGACAGCACGGCAGCATTCTAGTTCTATACCGTCGCAAGTTAGCATAATGGCTGACACTTGCGACGGCAACACAACTAGAACAGCATTGAGTGCAATTCCACAACAGGTTCAACAGTGACACTGAGGCTTTAAGGTGGACACTCACAGTAAGCGAGCCTAACGCATCGAACTTTAGGATCCTCAACGAACCCATGCCACATTGGGCGAACTTGGAATTCTAAATTTGAAAGACTCCCAATTCCTCACTTCGGTGCGCGTTCACCTTCAGTAGACTACACTCGTAGTGCCAAAAGCCGGGTCCTAGTTTCGAGTTTGGAAAGCGAGCACTGCGGGGCCCCGGGGGGTGTCGGGAGGGGCTACTGCGAGGGGTACTGCGCGGAGGGGAGGGGCGCCGAGTACATGAGGGGCTGCGGCGCGCCGCCCCACGTGCCCGCGCCGCCCGCGCCGCCACCCGCTGGCATGCTCATGCGGTATCCCGCTGGAACAGAGGGAAACATTGCGTTAGTACACTGCCCGTTAAGACCGCAACTCGGTTACATACTAACCACGACAGTGGTGACGATCCGTAGTACACTGCCCTGTATTCACGTATACTCAGTATTGTACTAGATTTAAGACTCTCTGACGTTATTGTATGTTGATACTTTGATCACTTATAGTTAAATAAAATTTTTCATTGATTTTATTTGTATTTTCAGTGAGAAGGCAGTTGCAGTGCAAGCACGAACATTAGCAGAACGGCAGTAGTAACAGCGATCGGTATTAGGTAGATAGATGGATACAAATAGCAAATAGTCAATTACCGCAGGCACTGACTGAAAACCAGCGCTCAGGGCTCACACCCCCAGCACAATGCTGAGTCAGATGCCCTTTGTAGCAACTTTGACACACCACAGGATGCACTCTGACGCACTGACTTTGCCCTTGTATTATTGTTGTATTTATGTGACTTGTTTTTCCTTTGTACTTGTTTAATATGTTATTAAAATGTGAAAATTACTTTGCTAAATTTCGCCAAAATCCCACAAGCCGTCTACAGTCGACCATCGGAGCCTGAGGATGCCTCGTGTTAGAGGCGAAACGCGTCGCACGCAACGCATTTTTTCACACAAGTATAGTTGTCAGTGGTGGTGGTGTGTTTGTTTCTTGCTTCTGCTTGAAAAAGTGGGAGGGAGGGCGGTGCATTAACTAACCACATGGTGCTTGTGGGATTTTGGCGGAATTTTGCAGTGATTTTCACATTTTAATGCTATTATGACTTTCCGCAAAGTAACGCCTGATTCCATGCAATATCTGGCTTATGTTACTTGTTTTGCCTTTTTTTCTTGTTATGTGATAATTTGTCCCAATAAATTTCTTTCTTCTTCTTCTTCAAATAATTGAATACAATCAGACAAAACAGTCAGTTCCAAAATTTATTAAAAGTTATCGTTATTTCTTTGTTATTACTAGTGGGCGGAATTAGGTGAATATACCCGGAGTTGGTGAGGAAACATGAAGCTGTTCAACCCACAATAACTTGCGCTCTGATTTGCCGCGAAGTGCATATTTAGCTAGTGCGCAGTGACTAATTTAACTAACACCGGGTACGCGATAAACTAGGTTCGGGGATTTCGGGATTCAACTAGGTCATCGCCTACAGTAGGTGTGTTAATCACCGATAGCGACAAAAGAATGACCACCGAGTTATTATTGACTAGCTGTCCCGGCGAACTTCGTACCGCCACAGAATCCGTTTATAAGATTCGTGTACAACGCCATCTATTTTTAAAACACAACATTCGCTCGCACAACGCCATCTATTTTAAACTTAAAATATATATTATCTCACGGGAACGCATTACCGGGATATCAAGTATGCTATGTCTCAATTCAGCTCTTTGTCTATCTGTACCCCAAGTTTCATGTAAATCCGCTCAGCCGTTATTGCGTGATTGAGCAACAAACATCCAAACCTCCAAATATCTTCACTTTCACATTTATAATATTATAAATTAGTATTTTGGAACTGATAGTTTTGCTAGGAATAATGCAGCAGAAATGAGGTCCTTGAGAAGTATGTCTGGTGTTATTTTAAATGACAGGATACGCAATAGTTTGGTAAAAGAACGTTGTGGATTGAAAGAGGATGTAGTGACTAGAATTGAGAAAGGAATGTTGCGTTGGTTTGGAAATGTGGAGAGGATGAAGGAAGAAAGACTGATGAAACAAATATATCGACCGAATGTGGTTGGAAGGGCCGGTAAGGGACGTCCCAGGCGGACATACTTCGACCAAATAGGGGATGTATTAGCAAAGGGCAATATAAAAGTACCCGAAACCGGCGTGCGTGCATGCAAAGACTAATGAATGTTGAGGAAGCGAACGTGATCTGTCAGGATCGTGGCAAGTGGCAGTTTCTGGTCTCTGCCTACCCCTTTGGGATACAGTACAGGCGTGAGTTTATGTATGTATGTTTTGCTAGTCTCATTGTACCCATCGATCGATACAGAACAAAAAGTAGAAAAAAATATAAGGACTTCAATTACAAGGTCAGACGATTAAAACATCTTTATCAAAATGAATTAATCACACTCTGCCTACCCCTGCAGGATAAAGGCGAGAGTTCATGTATACGTATATTCCATTCCAGATTGAAATTGAAAAATTGTTTAATTATCGCAAAACTTCACTCTCCCTGGATATTAAACGGGTGTATAAAATATGCAGATTTTGGTTATACCCTGTCACAGCCTTCACAGGCTATAACAAAATCCCTTACAAACAGACCAAAAGAACAGGGTCCCTGTGTATTATGAGAGTAGGGTTGCCAGCTTTTTTTCTAAGAAATATAGTATTTTCGAAGCTATTACCTCTTAAAACATAGTAGATGGCAAAATAATGGTAAAAAAATAGTAAAAAAATAGCGGCAGTCGTGCCGCGCGATTCGCGGACTTAAACTTGAAGAGTGAGCTTTAGAAAAAGATTAAGGCTGGGTTTTACGCAAAATATAGTAGTTTCGCCTACTATATATTTCTTTTAGGGCCAATTTTTCAATAGTCAGATAAAACTTAACTGGAGAATAAATTGCATGCTATCGCTGTCTAAATCATACGACAAGACAGTGACAACATCAGTTTTATTCTCCAGTTAAGTTTTATCTGACTATTGAAAAATCCGGTCTTAGAAATATAGTCTTATTTATAAAAACGCGACTCCCTAAAACGCCGATTAAAATAGTCTGTGGTGGAGATTTTACAAGGAAAAGTCGTAACCACAGATTAAATAAACTGCCTCTTAGGAGTGCTTCAGAGGAATCGTGTTTTTTTAAATAAGGCCTTTAGTATTTGAGCCCCTAATATAGTAGGATACTATATTATATGGTAGAGTTGGCAACCCTATATGAGAGTGATCTATTGTGTCTATGGTGTTAGTTCTCACCGGCGGCCGCCGCCTGTGGGTTGCTGTAGGCAGTGGCGTATTGTTGGTAGTAGCCCGGCGCCATGTAGCCTTGTATCGCAGCCGGGTAGCCCTGGAAAAAAGCGAATTCGGCTTAGTAACCTATTGTAACCTTCCTTGGATGTCGTAGAAGGCGACTGAGGAAATCAATTACCAGAAGACGGGCAGCAGCGTCTTCCTGAGATTCCAACCGCATACTGCGATCGCCAACCCGCCCGCCAAGCGTGGCGATTATGGCAAAACCACTAACGGTTATGAAAACCACGAGGGAGGCCTATGTCCTGCAGCTGTGGGCGTCAAATGGCTGATGATGATGATGATGATGAACCTATTGTAACCTTTCTTTCCAGAAAGGCACATAATACGGGGAGGCCTTCTTCACGAAAACAGAATCCGCAGGCTAAGACTATATGGGAGGAGGTCTGACGAAACCTTACTTTCTCATGAGATTAAAATGAGGCTTATTTTGTCTGACATAGGCTTAAAAAGTAGTTAAATAGTGCTACTTAAGCAACAAATTGACTGACAGAGAACACAAGTACCGCCGTGCGTGCACGCAACGACTAATGCATGTTGATGAAGCCTGGTCTCTGCCTACTCCTCCGGGATATAAACGTGAATTTATGTAATATAGAACACTTTATTGTACAAGGAAAATACAATACCTATTATTATATTCTTTTTGTTGCACTAACCCATGCTGAGAACAATTTTAAAAACCTATTTAAAGGCTAAAAATTCCATCCATGCTATATGTAATACAGAGAAAGTTTGTAAAGAGGCTCGAAATTTCGCCGATGCCTGCACTTACCCATTAGCTCAGTTGGGAGAGCGCTGGCACGGTTAGCCAGAGGTCGAGGGTTCAAGTCCCGGCATGGGTGGAGTTTTAGCCTCTAAATAGGATTTTAAAATACCTAATATATTCCACATGATTTCTTATATCTAAGTAACGGCACAGAGTCAAAATATACACAAAATACACAACTGACTGGCATCCCAACTGGGATGCAAGTCAACATTTTAAGAATCTCCCAGGTGAAAGCTACAGAATTAGCCCTTTGTTCTGTGCCAGCTCACCAATTGATATTCAAAACGCAAGCTTGTGAATAAAATAATACTTATTGTAGCAGCAACCAAGCACTATGTAGAGGGTCACAATCACGGAAATACTCGCGGACTGACGTTATTTAACTGATTCCACAACTTCAGTGTTGGTAGACGAGCGACTTACTTACCGCCAGACCAATAAAGCAGCCAGTACGCGCCTCCTTGGTGGAGCGTTAATTGTACTACAAAGTGTATTAAAGTTAAATAACTTTGCCGTCGTATCGCTCGTAGCCCCGGCTGCCTGAGTGATCTTAAACGATCACGAAGGTTAAGCAACACAGGGCGCGTTCAGTGCATGGATGGGTCGCCGTCTATGCCTAACGCTAGTGGCATTTTTCCGAGCGGTTCCGTGCTTCGCAAGGCACGTTAAGCTGTTGGTGCCGGCTGCCGTCGATAGATGGCAGTCGTTAAGCCAAGTCAGAGGCCTTAAGGCGGCTTGACAACTTCTGACAGTAGATGAGCCACTAGTCTACAAGCCTCCACCAATCCGGACTTGGCCCCCGTGGTGGAGTATGGCCTATACCTTCCTCAGGGAAGAGACCCGTGCCCCTCGGTGGGGACATAATGGGTTGATGATGATGAACTTTGCCGTCAACCGCTTGGAAGACCAACGGGCGCCCCAGCGCCACTGAAATGTTTGCATGACCTTGTTTCAACAACTGTGGCCAATTGTTGAAGAAAAATTTCCATGTGAAACGAATCAATTTTTCATTCAGCTAGGCCCAAAAAATTTGTATTGGCAATATGCTATTCAATGGTACTGTTCATCGCATATCAGCCTTTACACGCGTAAATTTTACTCTATTATGTACGTTTCGAGTTATTTTCCAACAAAAAAATAAGGTACTAGTTCTGCTGTCAACTGAAATGCAGGGATCTCTCGCATATCGCATTATCAGTTGCACCTCAACCATTCAGGCAATAACTTTGAATGATTTTTTACGCAAAGGCATCAAAGGCGAAACGGTACTTGCTTATATGTCTCAGGAACTACGCGTTTTAGAAATAACCCTGTATAAATGCTGCAAACTACACCGCGCGGTTTCCCGCTTCTATATACAACCATAAGCGGGCACCAGACGGTGCTCCTGCTCATTACTCTAGTAAAAAAAAGCTAATTTTTTTTTACGTTACAGATACCCCTTAACCATGACCACATTTTGTTAAACATGTCTGATGTCTTTCTTGCGTCGGCTACCTAAGTGGCACTGCTATTTACCACAACCCTTAAAAATCACAGAATGCCTGCCATTATTACACGAATTTCAATCAAATTATTTTTTTTTCCTAAAATTTTTACTAACAGTCCACTTTCGGGTTTCGGACTGTTGGCGTAGTGTAAGAAAAATGTATAGAACTACTATGGCAAGTATTTTTTAAAAGTTGGCGCTACTAACTAAGATTCTAGAATGGTATAATACTCTAGGAAAACTAGCCTACGGAAAGAGTAATAATCTGTCGTTTATTCCAAATTCCATTAGAAAAATTCTCACATATCCATGGCAAAAGACATGCACGAAGAGTAGAGTTCTTTTTTAAGGCAATGACGTGCCTGTATTGTTGGAACAATTTGAACATTTACTGTAATGTTAATAAACGAAACATAAGATAAGAATATTCTTTATTGTTCCAGGAAAAACATAAACATAAAATATTTACAAAAATACAGTACAATTGGCGGCCTGATCGCCATTTTGTTTGTACCATTTTGTACTTTTAAGCAATAATTATAAGCAATAAAATCATTTTTTTTCATCATTCAACATTTTTCAATAACTAAAAAAAAACATTTTATTTGGTTCTTGTTTAGGTACCTATAGTACGCATATTATTTTTCTGTGGCTAGTTTCCCCAAAGTATTATACCATAAATGCACCGCACGCTAGACTTCCTGTTGTTATTGAACAACAAACATCATCTATCTGTTATGATTATAGTTTATTGCACACGAAACATTTAACAAGACATTACATCTATCTATCTCTCTCTAATTTACAATGTCTATCTATCTCTCTCGAACTTTTTTTCTTTCTTTTTTTTTTCAAGGAACATTTTTTATTTGTATTACCACTTAACATCCATCATTACAGGTATAGTACCTAATGCGATCTAATTTCATAGAGTTAGATACCGGATTGTAGCTATATATAATAGGGGTTAAAGTATGAAATTGCCGTTTTATTGCAATAGGTTCTTTGAATTGACATAGAATCTTCATGGTTTGAGGTTTTCGAATGAAGCTTTTTTCAAATGGTGTCTATGATGTTCTTTTTTTAAAAATTGTGAAACATTTGAATATCGACTTTCAATTGTTTTTGTTATTCAATTTAGACAAGAAAGATGGATACTGCGAAAATTTGAGTGATTATGAACTATAATAAACTACGGTGCCTACTTGGTGATCATCAGCCATTTGACGCCCACTGCAAGGACATAGGCCTCCTTAGCGGTTTTCATAACCATGAAGGGTTTTGCTATAATCGCCACGCTTGGCAGGCGGGTTGGCGATCGCAGTATGCGGTTGGAATCACAGGAAGACGCTGCTGCCAGTCTCCTGGCAATTAGTTTCCTTAGTCGCCTTCTACGACATCCACGGAAGGAAATGGAGTGACGCTATTCTTAATCCGGCGCCACACGGAACTTGTTAATCTGTTCATTGGTTATTTGGATATGCAATGAACAGAATTGTCAAAGCGAACCATGAATTGTAGTTCTACAAAATATGGCCCAGGCCGATGATGTTGTGTGGTTATCGCCCATCGCTTTCCTAGTAATGTCGTGCCAGGAGCATGCGACAATGTAAATAATCGACACAAATTAACCTCTCGACCATGCTTCACCTAATTAGGCAGTTAAGTCGAGACTAGCACATAATTTTGTGCTTATGTTTGCTCTCTTTGCGATACAGCTGCGGAGTGATTCAGAGCCGCTCGCTCGTTATGAGTCTGTTTATCTATAGCGGCCTTATAAAAACTGGCCAAGTGAGAGTCGGACTCACGCACTGAGGGTTTTTTTTATGTAGCCTATATACGTCCCACTGCAGGACACAGGCCTTCCTCTCAGAGAGAGAGTATGGCTTAATTACCACACGTCGTGAATACCTCAGACACTCAGGTTTCCTCGTCATCTTCACCTTTTCTTCAGTTTCCTTCGAGTGGTATTGCAACTATAACTTCACAAATGTTCGTGTCATTGGGTACATGTCGGGATTCGAACCTCGCGAATGTGAGGCCGGCGTTCTACCGCTCCCCTACCACCGCTTTCGCACATAATTTACTTAGCAAAAATTTATTATCTTTCATTCAGTTAGAGACCCTACCTATTCGGACTTTGCGCTGTGCTTGGGTTAGACAGAAAATGCAAAAATAAAGATAACTAGCGCAAGTCCATGGAAGATAATCTTGTGAGCAATTACTTTAGTGTGTACATGCAGTAGGTATCATCCGATTCAAATGCTGTTAGGATACGACCTTTTGGAATGGAGCTGCTTATGACGTCAACTGACGCCTTTCGGTAGCGTTAGCAACTCTGTCGAGAAAGCGCGTGGCACGTGAGTGACGAATACAACTTTATCGAAAGTATTTCTTTTTAAATTATATTTATTCGTACTTTTGTCACAAAAACGAGTGCTAGAAGATGTGCTGAACAGCCGTGCTCAAGAAATGCTTATGCATTGTAAAAACACTTTAAAAACATTGAATTCTTTGTTAAAAGACAGTGTGGTGATGATACTGATATTTCAAACGAAGACCGCTCAGAAAGTGAAGGAAAGGCTATGAGTGGAGTAGAATTCGGAGAAGATTAGCTTTATTTTTTTTATTATGTACTATTTTTATTTAATATTTTCGTCGCCTTGATACTTGCAAAAAAAGAAATAAATTGATTAATATTATTCATCTGACTGTTTTTCTGACCCTAAAAGTCATGACTGTCGCGTAACGCAACTCCAAAAGGTCATATACTAACAACATTTGAACCGGATAATAGATACCTACACTAATTACAAGTACTTTCTCCTCCTAACAAGTTTTTTAAAAAGAGATAGCAGGAGTCAACAGAAATTAAGATAAGATAAGAATTCTTTATTATACACAGAGCACATGACATAAAAATAATTAATTGTAAGTAAACTGAATCTATTTCAATAGGTCCACTATATTTAATTAATTAAAAAACTCGAGTGCTATCCACGTGAAAAGGGAAGAAAAATAAAGATATAGAATAAAAATCTACCTAATACTTAGACAGTAAGTTCTAGTCGTAATCTAATCTAATAAACCTATGCCAATGAAGTTGGATAATGTCCAGGTCCAACTAACTTTTTGGCCGAGAATTTTGTCTATTTCGCCTTAATTTTAAACTTAATTATTTTGGAACGTAAATATATTGAGAGGAACAATAATTTTTAAAATATTATAGCAAGAAAATTGTATTTTAAACGCGGAATATTCGATTTTTTAAATAGTAATTGTCCACAAACATCATTTAATACTTTCGGTCTGACTTTACAGTACAGTCGACAGCAGATCAACCTTCACACACGTGCACTCTAATCAGTTGCATGCAACCTAAATGTAAAGGCTTTAAGGTAAAATAATTTTTTACTACTTACATTTGATGCAAATCGGATTTATGTAGACTATATTAATGTGTCCCATTACTTATAGTTGGTAAGGTTTACCCTTTCTCAGAACAGAGTTATCAGTCCTGAGCGAACTTAAGGACGACACACACCAATGCGGTGGCGGTTGGCGGTCCATACATAAATCATTTACGGCTGTAGTATTTTGTGCGGATACTACAGCCGCGTTGGTGTGTTTTATCCTTAACACTTTGGCAGATACTGGTGGTATTACATGGCCAGTTCTGTTGTACGGCTACGGAAGTTGATTTCACAAAGTTGAGTTGTAGTTTGTGAAAGCCACCAAATGATTATGTAAGTTCACAAGTCTGTGGTTATTTATGGCCCACGTAAATAACGCAATTTTTTTTGCAAATTCGTTTTTTACGTGGGCAGAAGCAAATTTGAAGAAAATTAAGCGCCTTCCTGTACTTTTTATAACTTTCGTTGTTGTATTATACATACACTGACATGATTGTAAAAGAAACAGGATTCTTATTACGAAATACATTACATTGTGTAAGCTCACGCCTGTATCCGTGAGGGGTAGACAGCGACGAGGGTTTACCACGATCCTGACAGACCTCTGATAGATAGACTGAATTAATCATTATTATAAATTTGTTTCAGTTCTAGATATTTCGGCACCTTTGCAGGTTACATGGCCGCGGGTAGACTGAAGATTTTGCGAGTTGACCTAAAGATTACCGCTCTTCTTTATAATTATAAAAGCACGATTCCTTAAACACTCGATAAACGCCAATTAAAATAGTCTGCCGTGGAGATTTTACAATGAAAAGACATAAGATCAAATAAACTGCCTCTGAAGGTTGCTTTAGAGGAATCGAGTTTTTATAACGCCGTAAACAGTAGTTCTAGTTAGACCTGAGATTTCCGCACTTAGCCTCGTAGCAAGCGCTTAGGTATGTAAATACCTCGGTCATTAGGGTTTCCTTACGATGTTTTCCTTCACCGTTAGCAAGTGATATTGTTACTATAACTCCACAAATGTACGTAACTTAGAAAACAAAGTCTGAATTATTGGTAAATGCCGGGACGACCTCCCGAATGAGAAGCCGGCGTTCTACCGCTCCGCGAAAACCGCTTCGCGGCCGCAAGAGTATTATTTATAAAAAAACCGGCCAAGTGAGAGTCGGACTCGCGCACCGAGGGTTCCGTACTAATTTGTAGGTACTTACATACTATAAATAGTTCAATAGTAAATGGTTCCGGAATCGTATCTCGCAGTTTTTCCCGAACTTCAGACTATATTTTTATGATTTAACTGCAAATGTATAGTTTTCATATTTTTCCCAGCATTACAAATACGATAATAAGTCGACATTATTTCGAAAATTTCATAGTTCTAGGTCAACGGAAAGTTCAAATATATATTCCTTTGGTTCAAATATACATTTTTTGCGGCATAAAAGGCCGTATCTTTTTTTACATTAACTCAGACGTTTGATTTTTCACAGCTTCAAGGGACTATAGACTTGAGCATATAGTTTTAATTTCAACTCGTTATCTGTGTCTTGTTAATGTTTTTGTGATTGTGTACCTTTTGCTTCCGAAATAAATAAAAATTAAATAAATAAATAAAGGGTCTTGACAGACCGACGGACGGCCGGACAACAAAGTGATTCTATAAGGGTCCCGTTTTTCCTTTTGAGGTACGGAAACCTAAAAACTGGGCAAGTGCGAGTCGGACTCTCCACCGAGGGTTCTGTACAAATTTCTAGGTACTTAAATGCTATAAATAGTTCAGAATTTTGTATCGCAGTTTTTTCCGAACTACGAATGATTTCATTACAAATGTATAGTTTTCAGATGTTTCCCTATACTTGCAGTGTAAGATGATATTACTTGCCAAATTTCATTGTCTAAGTCCCCTATAAATTTTGATTCCCTTGAGTGTCGAAATATAAGTTTTTTGCGGCATAGACAGTTGTATCTTTTTTTACGATAACTTAGGAGTTTGACTTATTCACAGCTTCAAGGGACTGCAGACCTGAGTATATGGTTTTAATATAAACTCGATACCTCCACGCGTTCCCGAGATAAAAGATCTTGACAGACAGACAGAAAGACGGACGGACGGACAGAAAACAAAGTGATCCTATAAGGGTTCCTTTTTTTTCCTTTTGAGGTACGGAACCCTAAAAACACGATTCCTTTAAAATACTCGTCAGAGACAGTTTGAGTAATCTCTGGTTACGCCTTTTCCTTTACCACAGACTATTTAAACTGCCTCTGAGGAGTGGTTTAAGGAAACATGTTATATTATAAATAACACTCACGGTCTTAAGATCGTATAACGATAAAAATAATTTTTCGTGATTTTACAGGTCTCAAAGTTCGAAACATGTAGATTGCAAGTTTGATAAATCGTCAGATTAACAAGTAGGCAAACTTGGCTACGCAATTTACATCGAATTGTCATAAAAATACTACGAATTGTACTTTTTTGTAAGGCGGCCCTGGTCCTCAATAAAGAATCATTTATCTTACCCTTCTCTACTTACTATTCGTTTTTAATGGATTCGTAATTTAATCATTTCGAATATAAATTGTCTGCTGATGGTTCCAAATTTGACTTTCTGTCTTTCCTTTTTAGACCCGTCAAGTGTTAGGGTCAAAACAGATGGACTGCATTTCAACCGCATACCGACTGCAAAATTGCAGTTCAGATGCAATTTGAATGCAGTTGGCACGACTGCAACGAAACTGCCAGCCAACCGAGCAGTGCCACTGCAGTGAGTGTGCTATTGGCATGCAGTTCCCTGTTTGGTTGCTTGGCAGTTTTATTGCAGTTGTACCAGTGGCAATTAAACTGCATCTGAACTGCAATTTTGCAGTTACAATGAAGTTGAGTGAGATGCAGTCCGTCTGTCTAGACCCATACAAAGCTATTTTATTTTAGTCGCAGACACCATGATTGACTATGGGTTGCTGAACGAATTGTATTGTGCTGAGCCAGTAAAGACGCAAAAAGGGAATTACCAAGCTTAAAATATGATTTTTTTTATACCTCACAATGCTCCTCGCTAGTTATAAGTTTAAAGGGTCTAATATCGATCGGCTCCAACTGCAATGTTGCCGAAACGTCGGGAATTAAGATAATTAATTTGACCTAATACACAATCCCAATTAGACCCGTCAATTGTACTGCAAAGATAAAATATTCATTAAGTTTATCTAACAAAACTCGCAGTGACTCACAAATGTTTAAGAGGACAACATATTTACCTGGGCATACCAGTACCCCATTCCTTGTTGATAAGGGTATGGATACTGCTGCGTCTGGGCTCCTCCCATCGGGGCCGGTGGTGCTGATGGGTTGGGAGTCGGCTGGAATTTATAGAAAAAACTTTGTTATAAAAACTATTATCTAAATTTTGTTTATCAGCTTCAAGTACAGGACACTGAAAGGATAAAAATATCTGCAAAAATACATACCACATGCACACTAAATCCTGCTATTAATGTAGTAGTATGTAGTGTATATTGTATATAGTTTATTCTAGGTACAAATTTATATTGTCAGTTTGTTACCTTTCTCCTAGTTTAATGCTTTTAGTCTAAGTTTAGTTTTTTAACTTACATCTAGGAGAAATGGACATTTAGATGTAGTGGCTGAAAATCAGCGCTGCCGAGATCACTGTGTTGACTTGGTTGCATAATGCCGAGCCTTGACTCTTTGTCTTAATATGTCAATAAATGCTTTTTATTTCTATAATTAGAACAGTAATTAGATGAAGTTACTAATGTATTAAAACAGTATCCAAACCAGTTTAGTATGATGTTTATGGCATTAACTAAATGTAAGGAGCTATGTCCCAATGCAGGACATAGGCCTTCTCTCAGAGAAAGGGAGAGCATGGGCTGAATCACCAAGAGGTCCAATGCCGATTGGTGATTTCAGGGAAGGCCTTAGACACTGAGGTTTCCTCATTAAGTTTTCCTTCACTTGAAGCTAGTGGTATGCTACTAAAAATTTACAAAGTAAGTAACTTACCATTAGTATTCACCATTACTTATGATAGCATAATGGGTGGTGTTTACAAATTGATGATAATGTGTAGATAGTACATTGTCACATTTGTCATCAATAAATGAGCTGTTCTGGGTTTCCTGGCTGTGATTTCAGTCAAAATTAGACAGGTGGTTGGCAAAACAAGTTTAAAAGACACCTGTTCTAGAAGAATGAAGTCAATTTATGCACATGTTTAGTGAATAGCAACTTTTACCAAGGCTTTTTTGTATGTCTAGTGCAGCAGTGGACCATTTAAGCTATATTCATAGCTGAATAATAATATTAGCATCCACACAACACAATCATTAGTTCTGGTTCCAAACTAGGATACCCTGTACTATGCGAACCAGACAAGGATGTCACAAACATAGAAATAATGGTTCGTAGAAATAAAAATATGGTGGCCTAAGGCGGAATTCAATCAAACCCACCAACACTACCTTGGTAGTCAAATGTAGACAGAGATTGTGGCTGTCAATATAGCTAAGTCAATGAGTTGATTAACAAAAGCCATGTCAAAGTTTTGGAAAAGAACATGTCTCTATTTTGTTAACTTGAAGTCTCACTTCATTCAGTGTATTTCCAGTAACCTTTAAAGGCCAATTATGTAAAATATGGACACAAGTGTTAGCTAAAGGTTCAATTATCTGTTTGTTTATTAGGTTGTTTGATTATTTTTATTTATTTGCTATGCTTAATAATTGATCAACAAATTCTTGATATGTGGCTTCCCAACAGACTTTGCTAATGATGAGTTACTTCCATACATTTACCATCTTTCTATCAATGCAGTTGTTAGAAACAACATGACTGATGACGCCATAGGAATGTTACAGCAATTATCAGATCGTATTTTCAGCTGAAATACATGGGCGTTTATGTTAGTTTTCCTTCACTGTTAAGAAAATGTGGGAGGAAACCTGCAACCTGTTTGGCTGCAACTGTTAGGCCGACTAAGCTGAAAGGATGGTATAGGCGCAAGCCTCCATTGATCTAGTAGAGGTAAGAGTTGCCGTGTGTATAAATCATCTAACACAGATGTAAAAAGCCTATTAGCATTATGTTAGTTACCTGGGTATCGCCACCTCCATTCTCTTTGCCCCAGAAACATTTGACTGTGTGTCCGCTGATTTCTGTGTTATGTGTTGCTTCTATAGCATGGGCAGCTGCTTCCTTAGTTGTGAACCTAATGAATGCATATCCTTTATCCCGGAACACTCTTATGTCCTGTATCTGGCCGTACTGTGAGAAAGTATTTTGCATCAGCTCTTCGGTGATGATGTTGCTTGTGAAGCCACCGCAGTAGACAGTCGTGTTTGTGGGCGAGCTCTGATTGTAGACCTCGTCGAACGTCGGCTGTTTTACACGCTTGCTGCTTGGCGCGCCTTCGTTAGGTCTGTTGGCAGGCGGTTTGCGTGTCGACCAGTTAGTGCGTATGGAACGCGATCCAAGCCACTGGCCGTTCATCGCCTGAATAGCCGCTTCGGCGTCAGCCTTCTTCACGAACGACACGAAAGCGTAGCCTTTAGATTTGAGCGTTTGTGGGTCACGGACTATCCGGCAATTGGAGATCTCGCCGAAAGGGGCGAAGGCCTCGCGCAGTGTGTGAGTCTCGATCTCAGGCGACAGGTCGCCGACGAATATGTGGTGATGGTTACTCGTGTCGGTCTTGGGCTGATTGCCGGGGCTCGTCGCCCAGTTAACCTTCATCTCCTTGTCGAGGAACACTCGCTTGTTCATGGCGGCCAGGGCCGTAGCCGCCGCCGAGTGATTTGTAAACTCGAGGAATGCATACGGATCGTTGCCAGGCTCGCGGATAATCTTACAACCTTTTACTTCGCCTATTTGTCCGAACAACGCGCATAGGAAATCTTCTGTCACACTCGCGTCCAAATTACCGACGTAGAGAGTTTTCGGGTGGCTTTCGTCGCCCATAATTAGATTTAGCGTAATCTAGCGGTTACTTAATTACAACTACGAACACTAATATTGAAAGTATTCCTAAATCAATGTGTTATTTCATCACACAAAACATTGGATGACGGATAAAAGAAAGAAAAATGTCGCAAACAGCGCCTAGAACTTATCGAAAGACGTTGCTGTTGACTCGTGAAACGTTCACTTTTCGGAAACAAACGCATCTATAGACGAATTTCCGGTGGAATGAATTTGAAATTTGGGCGGGAAGATAATTAAATGTCACTAAATTATTTGAAATATACTTCCGCAGGTTGTAGATGAACAGTGTTTGGGTTTTATTGAAATTTATCAAATTGAATTATCGAAAAACTATCAAAAAAACAATTTCTAATGCAGAAACCATAAACAATTAGAGGTTTTGTTCATAGAAAAACTAAACTTTTCCGGAAATGAGTGTCACTTTACCGTCTATGAATCACCAAAGGTGCGTTTTCGTTGATGCAATTTTTTTATTGTTATGCTTAGTTCTCATTGGTAGCTGAGAAACGTGGTATTTCTTAACCAATTACAAGTAAGTACTTTTTACAGCGACCAATGATAAATCAATAAGTGTTGCCACTATAAGATAGTGAAAAATTTTTTTAAGTAAAGTAATATCAATAAGCTTTCTTTGATTTGTTCAATGTTCCGTCTATTTTTTACAGTGAAAAGAAAGCAGCAAAATTAAAACGTAAATAGGAGAAAATTATTTTTTTACGATTCATCATCATCAGCCATTTGACGCCCACTGCAGGACATAGGCCTCCCTCATAGTTTTCATAACCATGAGGGGTTTTGCCTTAATCGCCACGCTTGGCAGGCGGGTTGGCGATCGCAGTCACAGAACACAATTACTTGATCGCAGTATGCGCTTGGAATCTCAGGAAGACTCTGCTGCTGCTGCTTACGATTATGTACATAATATGATTGCGCTGTCAAGACCTGTCCCATCGCTATTTTAGGTACTAGTGATGTAAGCCGATTAAATATTTAGCACCGGCATTTTCCAATTACTTTTAGAAAAACACCTGTTTTTTAGGTATATTCTCTTTTCATCAAGTCTTATAATTTATGAGAAGTTATGAAAATGCATTGTAAAGACATAGTACTTTATGTCTGTTTTGTAATTAATCTAATCTTAAATCAAAATTTCGGTGCAAAAATACGTGAACGGCATAAAAGGCGCTATCCTATAAGCTTTTATAATTTACCGTGGCACGGCACGGCACGGTAATACCGTGGACGTCTCAGGTAATTTTGTAGCCGTCGACGACAAACCGTGCCGTAGGTCGGTTTTATAATTTGCCGTAAATTAATTTACGCTTTACATCTTCAAAGTGCGGACGTCATGTTCTCGAGGAGACAGCGACTGCTTATTCTTTATTTGTTATATTTAGGACGAGAAAAAGACATATTACAACAAAGTTTTGGGAACATCCGCTTTTAAAAGTAAAATATTTGAAGGGTCGTACCATAGAACACAAAAATAAGGAGAAGTGTTATAATGGCCCGTTTGCTAGAAAACCGATGTCGCCACTTACTCACACAGCTACAGTTTCCTCATAATCTCTATTTGATTACAACATAAACAACCGGCTCACGATTCGTTGTTAACACAAATGAAACAGCCAATGAGAAGAGCAGCACAACATTAGGGATGGGAAAGAAAAAGTACATTATCGATTATACTTTAAAAAAATTGTACATCGTACAAAAATTTTTTTGTACATTATGTCGATTTTTTTCTTGCCATCTATACCGTCTATACCTAAATAGTAACTAATTATTTCTTTATGTCGCGTAGTCTGTAACTACTTTATTTCGTTGAAGTAATCCTTTGCAAAAGGCTGCCTAAGGTTTTATTTTTACAGGCTTTGCCTACCAATGTGTTAATTCCTAAATATGTCAGTTTTGTTCATACCTACCTATCGTATAATTCGTGAATTCCGTTTCATCGTAAATTCTAATCATACAAATATTCTAAATGTCAAAGTTTAGAGACCATTTGCTGATAAACCTTAGGCTTGAATTATACAGAAACTGCGTAGGTATGTAAAGTAAAGGGACAGCGCAAGCATCTTGCCGCTTCAAAACGTTTTGTAGGTATGAAAACCTACATAGGCGACGAAACGACGTTGGCTGTGCCGCGCCGCTTGAATATAATTCAAAACATATCGCCTACATAATTTTTGTTTGAAGCGGCAAGATGCCTGCGCCTTGCCTTCACCTTCCGCGCGTTTTTGTATAGCGCACACTTTAAAAAATCTAGAACTACGTATTTTAACTCGTGAATTAATGAGCGTGACTGTAGATGTTTCTGAGTTTGGATTGAAATTTTCATTGCCTTGGTGGGTGATAACTGTGATGGGAACACAAAAAACATTCTTAATAATATCACATAAATAATAATATTTTTATTAACTTGTGAAAAATACATTAGGTAGTATGTCGAAATTTCTATCACGAAAGCGTTTAAACCAAAATCGCACGGTGCGTTCATTAGTAGACCCCTCTCCAAACGCAGCATTGATATTGCGGGCTGTTTCTGCCGCGTTACTTCCGCGTCGGAACTCGTATTCAAAAATCACTCGAATTTTCGCAGTATCCATCTTTCTTGTCTAAATTGAATAACAAAAACAATTGAAAGTCGATATTCAAATGTTTCACATTTTTTAAAAAAAGAACATCATAGAAACTATTTGAAAAAAGTTTCATTCGAAAACCTCAAACCATGAAGATTCTATGTCAATTCAAAGAACCTATTGCAATAAAACGGCAATTTCATACTTTAACCCCTAATACGTGGTCAAAACTAAGCCTGTTCATATTACGACCAAATCTGCAACTAAAATAAAAGCTTCCTTAGCAACTGAAGTCCACGTGGACGGAGTCGCGGACAATAGCTACCTAGTCGTACATTATAATTGGTCCTAGTAATTTTGGAAGTCTGGACGAACGAGTGTAAATGCGACGAAAGTATCGATACTTAATCAGTCTGCAAAAAAAGCAACTACCCCATCACTATGACTCCCGCTAACACCTACTGGTGACTTTGACAGTTCACGGCAAATACATGCGGCCGTACCACGAAACATCGCATACAACAATAGTTAGTTTCGCGAGACGGTCCATTGCGGGCCTGCTTTTCCAAGTTAGAAAACCTCCACGAAAATTCTACATAAAAACAGCAATGGAGTAAACCCGACGATATAAATACGTCTCATTTATGTTCTTAGTACTGGAGTGCATATTGCACAGGAAAATTATTATAATTATGATTTTTCGTAGTTTAAAGATGGATATAGTGAGTAAAATAGGCTTACCGGTGAAAAGACACTGCACTGTTATTTGAATAGCATGTATCACAGCGATTTCTGTAGGTAATCAGGCATTTTTCACATATGTTACGGTGATAGCGGGCGCGAGGCGATTGACGGCCATATTTAAAAGTTTCGCCGAGGTTAGCCCAACCGGGCTAACGTTGATCGACAGTGCCACGCCCATAAGGCACTTCTCCTTCTTTTTGTGTTCTGAGGGTCGTACTATACCCTATTTGATAAGCTCAAGGAAGATCATAGGCATGGTCTTGTTTCAACAAATTCCAATAAAGTTACCACATCGTATTTAAATAACGTCATTTCGCTTGTACCACCTACGCAAAAAAGGCGCGGAACACCCGCCGCGCCCCACCGCGCAAACCACCCCGACGCACGCACACAACTACAAAAGTCCTTGTGCGTACACAAAACACTCTCAACACTGCCGCGACGATTTGATGGGGAGCGCAGTGTGCTACGGCGCGGCGACGGCATGGTAGACTTTTGCTGTTCACGGCTTGCCGTTGCCGTGACCGTTAAATTAAAAGCGTCTGCATACATTTTGTTTCCTATTTTACCGTGACGGTAAAATCGTGCCGTACTGTGCCGCGCCACGGCTAATTATAAAAGCGGCCATTGTCTTCTCAGTCTGAAAATATCAATTATAGCCGATAGAGGTTACCAAAACATAAAAGCTTTTATAGAATGCCTGTCCTAATTCGTAAAAAAACGTGAATTTATCTTGTTTTTCGTCCAGAAAATATTATTATAAATTACACTATAAAATATCGGTTATTATAGTTTTTTTTTAACCCGTTTTCTTACCGGTTTACGTAGAACCGGTTCACATCACTACTACGTACGTTTTTGACATTTGACAGCCAACTTGTCACATCACAATCCGATGGAAACGCGATAAAAGTTTCCAAATTCAATGAAATAGCAACTAAAGCATGTTTATAACTAACAAAACATGCTCATAGCGTACAAAGCCTATCTCCTTCCGTAGTCTCGCCGATAAATTGTACCACGAATTAATAATCTAAGGTTATAATTTCTCCATCGGTCGGTACACGTATGCAGTGCATGTAGTCCATGTTTTAGTGTTTTCTGTGTAGTTTTGTGTGAGATGACGTGATTAAGCAGTTCCAGCAGTAACAGCAGGAGTCATGTTGCCGTTAATACAGAAGGACACTCGCATTGCCCGCGGCCCGCTCTCTGGGCTGAGGGAGAAGCTCGGCAACTGGTTTCGACTTATCTATTCTGACAAGAACTCTCGGAATTTATTCATGTTCCTTATATTAAACCTGTCGTTCGCGTTTGTTGAGCTTTTTTACGGTGTCTGGACGAACAGCTTAGGTGAGTCTTGAGTCTAATTTTATTCTTATAGGATTAGTGGTACAGGTATTAGCTTAATCATGTTGCCAACTTCCTTTATTTTAAACATTCTGTGCTAAACAGTTCAGTTACAATATCTTGCCAGTGTTGAAAGAAATTCTGAGGATTTTTCTTTTGATAAGGTTCTTTATGTTATTAGCAGTGGTCGGAGTAGGTATATTGAATTAAGGTCACTGACATCAAACGTATATGTTAATATGGATACGCCTCCGAGTTTCCGGATTATTATGATAAAAATACCGAAACAGATGTTGAACGATCATTTTCCACTTACAAATGGATCTTAGATGTTAAAAGAAATAGCTTAAAATTAGAAAATATTGAAAAAATTATAGTTATTTATTTTAATTGTATAGAGACAGAAAATCAAAATGTAGAACTTGTAACCGATGAGGATTAAAAATAATTATTTTTAATAAAACTGTAATAATGATTATTTGTATTAACAATAAACAATTTTGTTTGCTTACATATGGTTTTTTATTTTATTACTCTATTTACCAAATTTTTGGAAACTCCGGTACATTCCGGAAGAAATGCATGTCCATGTTATGATATCATGACGCAAGTATCTAAAATCAATATACCTACTCCGACCACTGGTTATTAGCATTATCTCATGATATAGTGTGGCACTATTCAAATACGTACCTACTCATTAGGGTTTGAATTATATGCTACTTATCTTTGACCATTGACTTATTTTAATGTTATCCCAATTTTTTTTTAATTATCTATGGTAATAAAGTAGTATTTAAAAAGTTAGTTTTCTGCATTGTATATATATCACATATAATGTCATACATATATACTTATAGTGAACCCATAATAAAAACAGAATGGTGGAAGTGGAAGTAGTAAGTGATAAAATCAAATGGAGACTTAAAACATGAATATATTATGTCATTCCTCCATAGACAGTACAGTACCACCCATTTCACACTTATTCTTTAAATTGTATAGGGACATATATAGGCTGCTTATGACTTTAAATTTTCACTTATTTAATAAACATTTATTATAAAAAGACATAGGTATTATACATAATAGTATAATGTCCTAGTTTGGGGCCAAGACAAATGATTATGAAAAAACACAAATATTTATGTATTTGAGTTCCCAATATTGTGGCATTATATACCTACAACCAGGAAAGTTTTAAAAAGTTAATTGTTATTATTTTTACATCCCCCACAAGAGGTTTAAAAAGACATCACACATGGGATGTGACCAAGAATGTTTTACCGAAAATATGGCTAAAATATCATTGGAAGTGTTACCATTACAGACAAGGGAACCGTCACTAGAATGGGAAGCCAATCTTCGTACAAGAAACCACTAATTGTTGTAGATTGATCGCATATTAGAGAGGGGAAAAAATCTTAAACATCCAATATCTTCCAGGTCTCATCTCCGATGCTTTCCACATGTTCTTCGACTGCACCGGCTTGGTTGCCGGGCTGGCTGCATCTCTCATCTCCAAGTGGCGAGCCAATGAGCGCTACTCCTATGGATATGCCCGTGCTGAGGTCCTTGCGGGCTTCGTCAATGGACTGTTCCTGCTGTTCATTGCTTTCTTCATCATGAGCGAAGCTGTGGAGAGGGCTATCGAGCCGCCTGAGGTTTGTCTACTTATTATATTATGCTAACTTAACTCTTTCATATAATTGCAAGAATGTTTTAAACGGAAACTTTCGTGAGCACTACACATTATTAACTTCATTCCAGATTCCTCACTTGATTTTTTGTCCGAAGAATCATGTAAGTGAATCCGGAATTAAGTTAAGAATGTTTTAAACAATTTCTTGACAAATTATTATCCTTTTATAAATTAACTTTGGTATAGTTTGCACAAAACTAATAGTTTTAGTTTTTCTGTGGGACTGTACAGTGCAAAAACAATCATTCGTATAATATCAATTCATGTGAATTTGAAATTGAAAAAAAGAATTTAAACGTTTCTGCTGAAAAATTTATATCCTAAAACATAATCCATGCAAATCAGCGTATGTGAGTGGAGAACTTAATAGACTGCATCTCATACAAGTCCTAGAAAATTTGTTCTGAGATACCAAGGGGGAACAAAATCCCTGCAAAGCCTTCTTGACTCAAACAGTATTGGGGTGCTGAATTATTAAAGTAAATTACAGAATAGTCTTATCATTTTCATCAAGAGCAGATAACCAATGAATTCAGTCTAATGATGCAACTACACTCCACCAGTGTGGTCACTCAGGCACTTTCGTTATCAAAAACCCTTATCTGGATTATAAAGCAATCTGTCTGAACTAAGTATTAGTAGGGAAATTATATCACAATCGGCTATTGCGTCGAGACATGTCTTAAACAAAAACGTGATTGTATTTCTCACATAAGAGCGGGACTGACGTGCCCAGTTCCACTTCAGCTTTGGGCAGGCAACATCAGTCGTATGGGCCCTGACACTGGACGAAAGTTTCCGCTGAATGGGTTCCACGCGACGGATATCGCGACTCGGTCGGCCTAGGCGGAGGTGGGGCGGTACGATCTGTCAATCTTTTTGCCCGGATTGGAGAGAATGGATCAACACAGGGGGACTGGAAGATCATGGGGGAGATCTTTGCCGAGCAGTGGGGCACAAACTCTAAAACCGGCCAAGTGCGAGTCGGACTCGCGCACGATGGGTTCCGTACCATAAACTATACAACATTAGACAAAGAAACCAACAAGAAGGGTTTAACATTGACTTAAGTAACGTTCCGTCACGCTCCTTTCTGAAGAATTCGAAGAGACAGCACTCGAGTTAACTATTTACGTAGCGAAATTCTCAATTCAGAAACTATCCCTATGAGTTAATTGTTGTACTAGTATTGGTAATTCTTTGAAATGCAATCATCTATTTCATTAAATTGCCCACTTCCATATGCGCAAATAGTTTTATACTTTGTTATTCTCTGGATATGTCCTTGTACCACCTAAAAAAGCTAAACTTTGTTAGGTATAGAAAACTCGCGATAAAATAATAAATTAGCTATCCAAACAAATAGCTTTCATTTTTATTTTAAGCAGCAGTGAATTTAAATTGCCACATCAACGGTCACGTAAGAACATCTTACTTCATTGGCCATTTTTGTTTGGCTAACTCACCGTGAAGTTGCGGCGGCAGAGTTTGAATGCAGTGAGACGAAAACCAACTTATTTTGTGACAGGTTTTAGAAAGTAAATATTAGTTAATAGGTTACGAACGATGCAAAAAGCAATATACATACCGTTGGAGCTACTCTACAGTAGCACTTATAACAGTAGGAATTTTATTATTGAGAGTATTGAATGCTAATGTACTGGACACAGAATCGTTACCATAATGTCACAGGCTTTCTTTCAGTTACAGGGAGTCTTCTTCTTCTTCAGCATTTCGTGTATTTTGTTTGTGTATAGCTATCTTTACAGTGTATGTGTGAGTAAATGACTAATAGTAATTTACCACACATACACTGTAAAGACAATAAGCGATGTGCAAACGATCTGTGACTATGTTCACGTTACCGCCAAAAAGATTTGTGCGGACTATACCTTCGTGTTTACTTTTTGTTTCTGTGACAATTGAAATCAATGTCTTCTTTCTTTCTCTCTTCATTTGTTTGTCCAAATATGCATCTTTGGTGTCTGTTCTGTCTGTCCATCTGTTGGACAAATATGCATCTTTGGTGTCCATCTGTTGGATAAATATGAATCTTTGTAAGTCCTCCAAACGCTTACTTTTAAAGATCTCCGTGGCCGCGCAGTTCTCCGCGTTTCGATGGCGCCGCCAGTTCGTACCATTAAAACTATTGCTGTAACACATTCTTGTGAGTCGACTTTTATAAACTTTACAAAGTCTTGGCATACAACTTTTTTTTAAAAAAAGGCCTGGCCGAGCAATCGAAACGCGCACGCGGCGATCGTAGTCCAGGTCTAGAGGTAGAGGGACTCATCAATCATCAGCCATTTGACGCCCACCGCAGGACATAGGCCTCCCTCATGGTTTTCGTAACCATGAGGGGTTTCGCCATAATCGCTACAACTTTTTTTTAAAAAAAGGCCTTGGCCGAGCAATCGAAACGCGCGCACGCGGCGATCGTAGTCCAGGTCTAGAGGTAGAGGGACTCATCAATCATCAGCCATTTGACGCCCACCGCAGGACATAGGCCTCCCTCATGGTTTTCGTAACCATGAGGGGTTTCGCCATAATCCCCACACTTGGCAGGCGGGTTGACGATCGCAGTATGTGGTTGGAATCTCAGAAAGACATTAATTACTGCCCGTCTCCTGGTAATTTATTTCCTTAGTCGCCTTCTACGACATCCACGGGAGGAAATAGAGTGACGCTATTCTTAATCCGGCGCCACACGGAGAGATGACGGAGAGATGAACTGCATTAAGAGTCCCTCTGCGTGAGCTTAAATATCTCGAGCGCCTGCCGTTTCCACTCTCCGAAAACTATCTAGAGAACACGTATGCTAACTTGACAACCCACCTTCTCATTTTCAGGTGAAGCATGAGCGCCTCCTTCTGGTCTCGATCTTGGGCTTCCTCGTGAACATGGTGGGGATCTACGCCTTCCACCACGGCCACGGCCACGGTCACGGCGGTCACGGGCACTCACACGGCGGCGGTGGCGGCCACGGTCACTCGCACAACCACAACTCGCACGGCCACTCGCACGACGAGCACCTCGATATCGAGGCTCCGACCGGCGCCGGCTCCGCTATCATGAGAGGCGTCTTCCTCCACGTCTTAGCGGACACGTTGGGCTCGGTAGGCGTGATAATATCGGCCATCCTCATGCGGATGTTCGGCTGGATGCGCGCCGACCCGATTTGCTCGATGGCGATAGCTCTACTCATAGCGGGGAGTGTGATTCCGTTGGTGCTGGACTCTGCGGGTGTGCTGTTGCAGCGAACGCCGCAGAGCCTGGAGAGGGCTCTGCCGTCGCTGTACACGCGTGTGGTGGGGCTCGCCGGCGTCCACGCTGTTCAGGAGCCGCACTTCTGGACGCTGTGTAGTGACGTGCACGTCGGCGCGATCAAGCTAGAGGTCGCTAAGGAGGTGGACGCTAGGTATATAACGCAGCAGACGGCGCGGATATTCAGGGAAGTGGGGGTGAAACACCTGACGGTGCAACTGGACTATGCGCCTCTCTGATCTCGGGCGAATGGCGGTAGTGAAATCACAAATGTAATTGTATAGTGCTAGGTCCACTCGGTGGGGAATCTTATTGTTGTACATACCGGTCTGTTGTCGCGTAGCTACAGTTTGCAACGCCCGATACATTCGCAACCCGATCGGAAGCCCGTTACGGATCAACTTATAAACATAGATAACACAGGAGAACGTCGAGAGTTAAAAACTATAGCAGCGGTGTACACTCCGTGCTAGATACGCGTTTCCTGGATGAAAAATAAAAATGGTTTTGAAACTCGAGCAAAGTCACGAAATAGAATCCACGGATGGGGATTTCTTAAAACAATAATATGGATGAATGACCCAAACAAATATAGACAATTTTTTTCTGTGTTTCAATTTTTTTTTAGGAACAGTACGTTTGCAGGAAAAGTGCCACTGGCACGGAGTATCGGCTAAGTGCGAAGTGACTGGTGGTGGCAGTCAAAACGATCGCAGTGCACTCCTTGGTAGAAATATTAAATATTTCGAGGATGTGAAATAATCTGTTAAGATTCGCTGCTGTCTTCGCTATCCATGCAGCAACACTAGCGACACCAATGGGGGGAAAAAAATGACATCTTATTTTACAGATCGTTTTTGCAAAAAGTGTCAGACCAATCTCTCAATCAGTGATTCTTACGACCCTTGGCCGTGAAGCTAAGCCACAAAACCCAGGACTAGATAGCATAAACGTTAAATGCTACCTGGTCCCAGGTCCGTGACCCTAGGTTCTCGGTCCGGGGTCCTAAAAATCGTTGTTAACATGATTGAGAGATAGATAGATAGAATATTCTTTATTGTATGTACACCAGGAATTACTTGACATATGAGAATTAAACAATAATATAGTACAATTGGCGGCCTCAATTACTGAAAGTGATTATTATAAGAGAGATTGTTTACGAGGAATGGAAAGTGTGAAGGTGATATACAAAGAAGAGTATAAAGGCGGGAAATTGTGTAAAGTTTACTCAGTAAACGGTCCAAAAGAGCTAGATTGGCCATCCATGATGGAGTGTTGGTCCCAACCCAACACTTAGGTATTTGTATGGCAGCGAGATGTGGATATGGCAAAAAGAACAAGAAAGTAGGATTATGCAGTACATTATTATCACTTATCTGTGGTGTTACTTTGAATGACAGGAAACGCAATAGTTTGATTAGAGAACGTTGTGAACTGAAAGAGGATGTAGTGTCTAGAATTGAGAATGGAATGTTGCGTTGCTTGGACATGTAGAGAGGATGAAGGAAGAGAGATTAACGAAACGAATATACCTAGCGAATGTGGGTGGAAGGGCCAATAAGGGACGTCTTTTACTTCGACCAAATAGGGGAATAGCAAAGGGCAAGATAAAAAGTACCCGAAACCGGCATGCGTGCGTGCAACGACTAATGAATTTTGATGAAGCGAAAGTGATTTGTCGGGATCGTGGCAAGTGGCAGACTCTGGTCTCTGCCTACCCCTCTGGGATACAGGCGTGAGTTTACGTTATGTTATGAGAGTCTGACACTTTTTAGGGTTCCGTACCCACTGTCCGTCTGTCTGTTAACTGCAACGGCAGTCTGCTAGACTGTTGAAATTTTCACAGATGATGTATTTCAGTTGCCGCTATAACAACAAATACTAAAAACAGAATAAAATAAATATTTAAGGGGGCACCCATACAAGAGACGTGATTTTTTTGTTTTTTTCGATATTAATAACAGCAACAGGTAGACGCTTGGAATATTCAAATGTTGTATAGATAGTAGTACAGAACTCTTCGATCGCGAGTCCGCCTTGCACTTGGCCAGTTTTGTAAAACATATCTGTTTTTTTCCATAGGTGACGCTAGTGTTACTGCATATCAAAACAAAGCTTGTCATGGAACAGTAATACAATTCACTTTTCACGAAAAGCTGCGGTCGATAGAATCTGCATAGCCAATAGGCCATATCTATTTTATTAAGATGGTCTTTTTTACTATACATTTTCCAGTTTGTTGTACCTTTTCAGCATTTTTTTTATAATTTGATAGTAAGGACGCTTATACACGGGCGGCACGTTCGCGAACGACAGTGCCAACTGCAGCCGTCGATACACGTCGACGGCAGTCGCCGTCGTGTCGGCGTCGAATATCCGCGTCGGCGCGGCGACGACTGCAGTTGGCACTGTGTCGTTCGCAACGTGCCGCCCGTGTATAAGCGCCCTTAGTAGCATGGCACAGTAAGCTTCAGGAGTGGCTCTTATTTGGAAGCTAATTATACTTCTGTTTACATGGAATTATTTCTTACCAAATAAATTATTGTCAGGTTAGGAGATTTAATATGTAAAAGAGCATGGTTCTAAACTCGTTGAACTACTTAAAGTATGATTGTTTATTATGTTTTACAATTTACATTGTATGTATTAGAAATCTATCGTATTAAAAAAATCTTTAATGTATGTAATTTAATCTAGAAAAATTTGCGTGTTATTCACCTATGTCGAAAAATTTCTCTCTTCTCCAAGTTACAGGGGTTTATGTTGAAGTTGTTGTGTGTTTGCAGATGATTTAACAAATTTACATGTCATCATTTCCAAGCTATAGAGCAGATACAATGCGGTTGTATTACCTAATAACTAAGTAGGTAAGAATTTTTTATTACATTCCACCAATTACTGAGAGTAAAGCGCCAAATGCTATTTGTAAATTATGTAAAAATAAAAGTAGAACGCAAAACTACTTGCCTAAATTAGTATGCAAAAATAGCTTCTTGTATAGAATCACTTTTGAAAATAGTAGAATTGTATGATAAATGATAGTGAATTGCAAAGTTTTTCGTATAAGAATAATGAGTGATAATTATCTTTATCTATTGGACAGTCTTGAGTTGAGAAATAATACTTAAAGTTGTTTTTGCTGTCTCGCTCGTACAATCTAACATTTTTAGCAATTGTATTAAAATTTGTATACTTTTAATAAATGTGAAATGTGTTTTAATAAAGGCGTATCTGCCTGTAATTGGGGTGTACTATGTACTTGTACATATCGCACCTTCAGTAGTACCATTTTTTGTAAGTTGTGCCCTTGTATTATCGAAGGTGCGATATTATTATCTTGTCCTGGTGTTAATTTTTAATCTATAATGTATTATCCTGTTGGCGGAGCAAATAAATAAAATAATAATAATGTGGTCTGAGGGTTTCATAGATAATTATTTTGCGGATATTTTAAATGCATTTTTGTTTCCTAATAAGTAGTTTTTAATAAATTCTCGATTTTATAAACCTACTAGCTGTGCCCGCGACTCCGTTCGCGTACATTTCGATTTTTACGAAGCATTTGTATGGGGGCCACGTCTTATCATAACTGGAGCTAGAATTTAAATAGCCTATCCTGTGTCCCAGATGTCTACATGTTTTTATACCAAATTTCATCAAATTCGGATAATTGGTTTAAGAGTTATGGAGGAACATACATACATACACACATACAGAAAAAAATTCTAAAAATCGTGAAATTAGTTTCAGTATCATATATTGAGCCTATAAACACAATATCTCTGAAAACAAACTAACTTACTCCATGACCGACCCTTACAGATTTATTATTAGTATAGATTTAAAGGCTTAAAATTCCACCCATGCCGGGACCAGAACCCGCGATCTCTGGCTTTTTAAAATTGTCCTCAGCACGGATGCAAAAGAATATAATCAAATTTTCTCAATCAAAAACTAGGTACAGTATAATAAAAGTATGTCTTGGATGTCGGCAATATTATTACCTATCAAACCCTCAGATCACATTTATCTAAAGTATACTCATATTATTCCTATCACCAAAAAATTTTTATTGTGCGAGCGACACAGTAGGCATAACAACAGCCTTTACGTTGTCACAAATAATTTTATTTTATAAAGGGATAACTTCATTCGACGCCCAAGTTTCTGTCCAAAGTCTAATTTAGGTGAGGTGCAGTTGACGGCTGATCGACTTTTCCTTTTGTTCTGGACATGGAATATTTTTATGTCAGACCTAGAGTCGAATATAATTATCTGTGGTATTACCTATTTGAGGACAACTCCGGTATAGTGATTTGACGCAATCTTTTAAGTTGATAAAACCGGGGCAGGCATTTGTATGGAATTGAGCGTCCTATTAGAAGTAATAAATGTCCAGCAGTAGACTTGTTGTGGCTGAATGATGATGATTAGAAGTAATGGTCTTTGAAAGTAAGATTTTTCACTAAAAACCTCCGTCGAAATTAAAGTTATGAATATTATATTATATAATGTATTTCCTTTACAATTAGTATGCCTAAACAAAAAGAAAACAAAAATTGAGCAAACTGTACCCCTTCAGCCACGTTCGTAACCAAATTTTCGTAACCAGTTACGAATGTGGACTTTTTATCGCTGTTTCGTAACCAGCTACAAGCCAGTTACGAATGTGGATTTTTTTTCCATTTTCGTAGCTGAAACCTCTTAGCCATGTATGGTCTCCTGGTACTTCCACATCCATCCGGCTCATTGAGGCTTTATATCAAACGCTTGTTGGTCGTGGTACACCTCGTCAGTTCACCTAGGTGATCCACGAACATTTTTTTCTGTTGGTGGTCCACCTTTCCTTTCATAAAAAAATAATCATAAAAACGTATTGTTCGTGGTTCACCTGTGAAAAATCTAAAAGTTATAACAACGCATCTCTTTTCTAGGAGATAGTCGCTTCTTACCCACGGTCCACCTCCTGAGACCACCTGGGTGAACCATGGGATTTTTTTTTTACAACGGACTACCTCTGTCCACCTGGGTGTTCCTTGGGAAATATTTTTTTCCATCGTACACCTCGATATCGAAACTCTTCGAAATTATTGATCTCGGCAAGACCTTCATTTCGTATGACAGCTGTCAAACTTAAAAATGTTATATCTCTGAAACTGTTGATCCTAGACTACAGCTGTCAGTAGCAAATTGTAGAGCTCGTCGAGACCTATATTTCGGATGACAGCTGTCAAACTTAAAAACGTTATATCTCGGAAACTGTTGATCCTACACTATAGCTGTAAGTAGGAAGTGATAGATCTCTTCAAGACCTTCATTTCGGATGACAGCTGTCAAACTTAAAAACGTTATATCTCGGAAACTGTTGATCCTACACTATAGCTGTAAGTAGGAAGTGATAGATCTCTTCAAGACCTTCATTTCGGATGACAGCTGTCAAACTTAAAAACGTTATATCTCGGCAACAATTGATCGCAGGCACATTCTGGGCTGCAAGGATTTCACGACCTCCTAAAATCTTAAGCTTAGGACCAATAGTTTCCGAGATATAACGTGTTTAAGTTTGACAGCTGTCATCCGAAATGAAGACCTCGATGAACTCTATAATTTCCTGCTGACAACAATAGTGTAGGATCAACAGTTTCCGAGATATAACGTTTTTAAGTTTGACAGCTGTCATCCGAAATGAAGACCTCGATGAACTCTATAATTTCCTGCTGACAACAATAGTGTAGGATCAACAGTTTCCGAGATATAACGTTTTTAAGTTTGACAGCTGTCATCCGAAATATAGGTCTCGACGAGCTCTACAATTTGCTACTGACAGCTGTAGTCTAGGATCAACAGTTTCAGAGATATAACGTTTTAAGTTTGACAGCTGTCATACGAAATGAAGGTCTTGCCGAGATCAATAATTTCGAAGAGTTTCGATATCGAGGTGTACGATGGAAAAAAAATATTTCCCAAGGAACACCCAGGTGGACAGAGGTAGTCCGTTGTAAAAAAAAATCCCATGGTTCACCCAGGTGGTCTCAGGAGGTGGACCGTGGGTAAGAAGCGACTATCTCCTAGAAAAGAGATGCGTTGTTATAACTTTTAGATTTTTCACAGGTGAACTACGAACAATACGTTTTTATAATTATTTTTTAATGAAAGGAAAGGTGACCCACCAACAGAAAAAAATGTTCGTGGATCACCTAGGTGAACTGACGAGGTATACCACGACCAACAAGCGTTTGATATAAAGCCTCAATGAGCCGGATAGATGTGGAAGTACCAGGAGACCATACATGGCTAAGAGGTTTCAGCTACGAAAATGGAAAAAAAATCCACATTCGTAACTGGCTTGTAGCTGGTTACGAAACAGCGATAAAAAGTCCACATTCGTAACTGGTTACGAAAATTTGGTTACGAACGTGGCTGAAGGGAACTGTACGGGTGGCTTGCAGAAACACGCTAAACCGAGATTTAGTTCAATTAAGTCGACATTTTGACAGATAATGTATGGAAGAACTGTCAAAATTTTGACTTAAATCGGTTTAGCGTGCTTCTGCAAGCGACCCTACATGTACATCAAATATTACATTGGAAATAAGAATACAGTAAGAAGGTAATCAAAAATTTATTTTTAATTCATAGTTTATTATAAATAACGTGACAAACATTGACACGAGATCTCTATTATAAAAAGCACAAAGTTACACATCGCCTCCGAATAGAAAATATCTTTATTACACTGGAAAGAAAACAAAACAACATTATTAACAACCACACTATAATAGTTATTATTTTTCTGTAGGAAGATGTCAACTAGGAATTTACAAGTTTCTGATTTGTTTCACTTCGCCATACGGTTCACGAATACAGTTTTTGTGCATACTTTCATCACGTCACCTAACTACACAATATAATAAAACCACGTCGCTCCATGTAACTTTACGCCTAATAATAATGCTTCAATTTACACAAGACGCTAAGACTTGACCAATCAATGCTGGATTGTTCCACCAAAAGACAGCCTTTAAGACAATTGTGTCCAATGTTAATAGAGACAGTGGTGTTACTAAAACAAGTAGAACGAATGGATGTGTTGAACTCCTTAGTTCTTCTACATCGAGTTCAAATGTGTTGCATGATTTTAAAGACACAGAATTCTAATGATTTACATTACATTAATTAAATTGAGCCTGTGATGTTGAGGAAAAATCGAGATCTCACCCTGCACTATATTTTATCAATAGCTGTATAAGCTGTGTCGTGGTAATAAGGCAGATTGTGGTGTGTCCGACTTCTAGGTGGATTGTCCCAGCGAAAAGCCTCGTGCAAATGTTCCAGAGCATTGTCGGTGCTATTCAATGAGCTTCTTGGCCTTGAAGTAGCGGCGCAGGTAGAGCACCTGCCACGTGGCCAGGCCGAGAAGGCAGAACATGGAGAACACGCTGAAGAACAGCACACGGTTATTTGTCGACTCTGCGGGAGAAGGAAACATTATCCATTAAAATTTACCAGTACAAAACTGGGCAGACCACATGTCATATGCCGTAGGCAACACCAAAGACGGGATATAAAGGTCGCCTTGACACCTAGAGATGGGCGTCAAAATATGGGCAGACAACGTATGTACTGACGATCGCGTCGAAGCGTCAGGAAAAAGACTGGATGCAAAACACTAGGCATAACTATATTCTTTTTGTTGCACTAACCCGTGCTGAGGACTATTTTAAAAACCTATTTAGAGGCTAAAAATTCCACCCATGCCGGGACTTGAACCCGCGACCTCTGGCTAACCGTGCCAGCGCTCTCCCAACTGAGCTAATGGGCAAGTGCAGGCACGGGCGAAATTTCAAACCTCTTTACAAACTTCTCCTTCCTCCTAGCCAGTATTTCTTTCCTGCTAGCATGCCAGGCATCTCACTCATTGATCGTGTGCGAACCTTTAATATTCGCCAAAAAACTAGAGTCGAGGATTTAGGCGGGGCATTTGGTTAGGCCGTGTGGGAACACGCATTTCAAGCACGGGTCGACGGTCGGTGGACAGATGGGCAGTTGGGCTTTTCCCAACAGTGGACTCTTTTGGGATGATTAGAATTTATTATACAATACTTAGAAACCTATCTTAGAAAAAACGCATTAGCCTAAAGCTGGGTCTCCTGCTCATGGTTTATCATGAAACATTACACAAATCAATTAACTTTTTATTTTGCTTCCCCTAGCAACGAAAATGTTTTGCGCAAAGAAAACGGAATGTTTTTTATGTATAATGTCGTGCAGGAGACACGCCTTAAGGGTAACTCGATGCAAAAATATACAAAGTTTTACGTAAATTTGTATTTTGTCAATAAATCGAGTTTTTCAACCTGAATAACTGTTGTTACAGAAATCATACTATCCAAAAAAGGACAAAACAACGAGTCTAAGTAGATCTCACAATTTTCCATATTTTATTCTGAAATATAGTAATTTAAGTTTATAAGAATTTTCGCTTATTTTGATTCTGCGCAAATTCGTTAATACTAAAGAAAGTATTTTTCTGAACAAACCACGCAAAATTGTAAGATCCACTTACCACTAATTTATTTCAGCCACAGCCCGTGGCCACACAAAGGGACGTGGGGCGGGGGCGCGGAAAAGACACGGAATCGCGTTGCATAGAAATCGCGCCCTCTCGCCCCGTCTCTTCTGTGTGGGCTTCGTCCCGTCCCTTCAGTACATTTTGTATGAAAGTGAATTGGATTAACAACGCTTCTTTTCCGCGCCCTCGCCCCACGTCCCTTCTGTGTGGCTAGGTGCACAGGAGAACCAAATTTTAATATTTACCGTTAGTATCCCGCATCTCTTCCTCTCTCTTGCGCATTAGTGTGAAGTCCTGCACAATGGCTTCGGACAGGTCTTCCAGGCGTTTTAGCTCCAGCTCCATGGGCTTCAGCTTGGCCGCTTCACCGATCTGAGAGGGGAGGAGGGTTTACATGATGCAGCCCACTGTAGGGCAAAGGCCTGAGTATGAGCTTAATCACCACGCGTGCCCCCCGCAGATTGGCAATCTCGTGAGGTATGTGAACACCTCAGACACCTAGGTTTTCTCACGATGTTTTGCTTCACGATTAGTGTGTGCTACTATAACTTCACAAATGTACGCAACTTAGAAAACAAGGTACATGACGGGATTCAAACCCACGACCTCCCGAATGAAAAGCCGGCGTTCTACCGCTCGGCTAGGTAATCGTTGTCAACGTTGCCGATTTCGCGCCTTCGATTCAAGCTCATTCAGATTCATTCTCATACTAGTCCCTTCTTTCTGGACTTCTAGCTCAGCCATCCCACACTAAATTCACCACCAACATTGATGAAACATATTTTTATAAAATTTAATCTTACTATCATAAACGAAACTTTGGATGGATGTTAAGCAATGCTCTATAAACCGTTCAGACAAGCAACACGGGAACTTTATAATGAGAGTAAAATACTAACTGTTCGCCAAATGTATATTCAACGGACTGTAATTAAAACACACCAAAACCTAGAATATGACCCTGAGATTATAAAAACCAGAAGGCATCATACATCGTAAGACACATACCTATTATACTAAAACATGTAATTTCTGTGTACAATAAAAAATATTCTATCTATTTTTTAAACAACTGTTGCACAGACATCTCGAATTTGGTTCATTTCAACTGTACAATAAAATGAATAATATTCTTAGTATATATCCTATGCCAACATAAGAGTTTAAAAAGAAACCAAGTACCTGGCTCACTACTTTAGGTGATCAAGCTACCGAATGTCTGTTTCAGACTATAAAGTGAACATAATAAAAGCATAACGCTCCACATCATTTTTACTACATAATTCACAAACCACACACGTATAAGCGCACGCTCGCATATACACACAGACACACACATACACAAACACACACACACACACACACATGCTTACAACTTGTTGGATTATTTATTGATGATTTAACTAATTGCATTTTAAGAATTAAATTTTCCTTTCCATAACTAATTTTGCAGGTAATTATATTTATATTAATTTCTTTGTTCCTTTTAAGCTCTCGTTGAAAAGTAATATCGAACAGTATCCTACTATTTTAAGAAATTGTTTTTATAACCACGGTAATCGAAGGAGCAGAAACTTTCCGTAATACAGGTTTTTATCTAGTACGGGGTCTTTACCCTTTTATGAATTGTGAAATTTAAATAAATAAAAATAAAATAAAGTAATATCTTATTTTTCTTTATTTTATGTTTGTTCGGCGTGGATGCTTCAATCACGCCAGAACCGCTGAACAGATCTAAATTAAATTTGGCACAGATTACAGTCGATTGTCGATAAATTATAGCACATAGTCTGGAATAGCACACAGGTTACCTTTCATCCCTGAAAAATCCACATGAAAATTTCCACGCGAACGGATTCGCGGGCAACACCCACCAAATGAATAATTTAAACTCATTTTAGTACGTGGAAGGATGGTTGACATGCTGTGTAAACATCTGTTTCAATATTATTCAGGACAACACAGTATAACTCCAATCGAACAATAACAATAGCGACACTATCACATTAATAGGTATATGAGTTATTGTTATATTATTTTATTTATACACATACAATACAATGAAGGGAAGTAATTTTAGTTGGGAGCACAAGAGATAAGATAAATGTAGGCAATAATAATTGAAGTTTCCATTGACAGAGTAAAACTTATCAATATCCAAAAAAGGGTCGTTATACATAACAGTATAAGCCTTCTAAGCTAAGGGATCTTTAATTAAAAAAAATGATAGCAAAGAAACTGCTTTGACCATCGTTTTTCAATGAATAATAGTCTGTTAGAGAAATTATTGCAAGTTTTTCGAGCGAGGCGATCGGTTAGTACCCGCTGCGTGTGCGCAGAGCATTTGATTAAGTTAAGCCTATCGATTAAAAATTATGACTAAATTATGGCTTATGGCCAGCAGATATAGGTATGGGCTGATTATTTGATTAAAACAATGTATTCATACATTTTATTGAAATCTTCGACAGTTAAATAAAGTTGTTTATACATTAGTTCATCCTAGTTTGGGATTAGGTCAAGTGATTGTATTGTGTGGAAGTTATTATTATTTTTCTCTCTCTCTCTGTTGGAGAAGGCCTGTGCCTTACATTGGGACGTATATTGGTTACAGAAAAATAAAATAAAAACATTTTCCTGAGTTTTAAGAAGCTGTGGACGCGGTAGGTAGTTGACATGTACATAAAGGGTAATGGGAATGAATACTCCAGGGTTGGCATCCTTAAAACAAAGTGCTTTAAAATAAATGTTTAATGGGTTAAACTGTTTAAATCTGCATACATATGTTTTACAAATAAATTAATCTTATCATATAGTTATTTAAAACACATTAAATGCCAAGCCTGGAATAAAGTGACGGAATGACACAGCGTTCACGTCGCAGTGTGGCGCTGAAAACACGTTCACAAATAATGTCACTGTAAACGAGCTCACAAATTGCCTGTCTTAGGCTCTTACCCCCAGTTTCTCGTACACTATGTCTGGTAATCTATTTTTAACAGAGCAGCAGTCAGTTGTTATTAGTATGCACTTTAGCAAACTGATAGCTTTATTACACTTTTACTTATGTTAAATTAAAAAAACAACACATCTCAAAGTTTAATCACTTGCACCGAAAGTGAATAACTCGGGAGACTAACCCTAGGGTCGGCGGACTAAAGCACATAAGTCAAATTATCATTAAATTTTGACACTATACAACATACGTAATTAAAATAGCAGTTTGCTTAGTTTTTGTAACGACAGCTCTCCGTTAATGTATTAAAGATAATAAAAATTATATTACCTATAGACAAATTTTATAATAGGTTTTTTTCACTGCCTCAAAAATTTATGTTTTGGACTTTTTTTTTTATTTATTGATACTTTTATTGCACTTTAAAAAAATCGTACAATCGCGGCGGACTTAATGCCATAAGCATTTTCTACCAGTCAACCGCAGCAGGTAAGGGAAAGAGTCGGTAGGCGTGAAAAAAAAGGAAAAACTTAATATAAATTAAAAAATATACTTTTATAAAGTGTAATTGAATATACTTACACATTTATATACAATATATATTAAAATACAATAAGCCTATATACCACTAAAAATACATATTATATCTACACACTATAAGACGACTTATGTGCTTTAGTACACAGACTCTAGAATCTTCTATTGCAGTACTCTTAAGCCAGTGTTAGTCACCAAACATCACTCATTCAAGTATGCCATATTTCAAGCAATAATTACCCAAGACTTCTAGTTGACAGTGTGGACCCACCAATCATGGAGACAACATAAATAATGCATATTAGATATGTATAAAAAAACCCGGCCCAGTGTGCGTCGGACTCGCTCATGAAGGGTTCCGTACCATTATCTATACAACATTTGAATATTTCAAGCGTCTACCTGTTGCCGTTATTAATATCGAGCAAAAAACGGCAAAAAATTACGTTAGTTGTATGGGAGCCCCCCTTAAATATTAATTTTATTTTAATTTAATTATTTATTTTTGAAGTGAATAAACAACTTAATATTCTGTGAATATTTCAAGCGTCTACCTGTTGCCGTTATTAATATAGAGCCAAAAACGGCCAAAAAATCACGTTTGTTGTATGAGAGCCCGACTTAAATATTTATTTCATTCCGTATTCAGGTTTTTTTGTTATAGCGGCAATAGAAATACATCATCTGCGAAAATTTCAACTTTCTAGCTATCATGTTTCATGAGATACAGCCTGGTGACAGACAGATGGACAGTGGGGTCTTAGTAATAGGGTACCCTTTGGGTATGAAACCCTAAAAAGCATGGTTTTGAAATAAATAAGTATTGTCTGTAAGCTTTGTAAAGTTTTTAGTTGATATTAAATCCCACCAGTTTAGTCTATTATACCGAACAAAATTTATATTACAGATAAAGTTTAATACTGCGATTAAAATGCAAATTAACTTTTTGAAAAACTTATGAAAAGCTTGCAGGGTTAACCCAAGAAAGCTAATATTGTATCCATAGAAAGATTGCACATCGAAGATTGATATTGAAGATAAATTACTAAGACCTCAAGAGATAGTGCAAAGAAGAATAAAATTACAATTCCAAGCTAAGAAGACAGTTTTTATATGTTTTGTTACAGAGGCCTAATTAGACGCCCCAAATACTGTCGGAATCCTGACGATTGCGATAGTTATAGTATGGAATTTGACAGATAGACGATTGGAATCGTTCAGGATTTGACGCGCGTAATATAGGCGCTGGTCTCACTTACATTTAACTGTTACAGGACACATAAAAATGTTTTGTGCTAAGTTTATCAGAAAGAAGTTATAAGTATTTGATTGTACTTACACCTTCATAGTTCTTCGCCTCAATGCCAACTTTGATATCCAGCTTAACATCCTGTGTTATGCCACGGTGCTCTGAAAAACACCAAGAAATGTTAATGTTAGTTTCTTTCAGGTTGCAGTGACTGTTTTGAAGAATACCTCAGATGAGCCAATTCACAAACTAGAGAAGAGCATAGAGGGCCTAAGATATATAACATAACCATTTATATGTCCCACTGCAGGGCACAGGCCTTCTCTCAGAGAGAGTATGGGCTTAATCACTATGCATCCCCACCAGAGCGATTTTCCAAGATTTGTGGAAGAAAATTGTAGAGAAAGACATGTCCTAGCGGGGTTAGTGCCATAGAAAGTAGGTATGTCAGCTCCTTCCAAGAGCAGTTCAAAGTAGGCTGGCATTACGACGCAAAATGTCTGAATTTTTATTCACCATTAAATTGATATATTATGATGGGTGATGAAAATTACAAGTCATTACTTGTAATTTGTAACCATGTAACCATTGTAACACATGGTATTTCCTTTTAGTATCACTGTGCCAAAATTTTTAGGTATGGCTATGCAAAGTTGTCTAAAAAAATTCCTTCCTGTGCACTACAATATAACACACTCATATTGTAATGCACAGGAAGTGCACCCTTTCTCTGTGCATTTGATTCAGTAACCATGCTTCCTATTAAGGCATGAGTTTACTTGAAGCATAAATATATCCCCTTTATCCCAGAGAGGTAGGCAGAGACCAGAGTTTGCCACTTATCACAATCTTGAATTTAAGTTTTCAAATAATACACAATCCTAGAAAATAGTAAATGAATAGGTACTAAAGAGTCAGGCTGTATAACAATAGCAGTGCAAGTAGCTAAGTGTGAGACAGCTTAGGCCTGTGAACCATTATGTGAAAAGCTAATAGAGTTCCCATTTGTTTGCTAGTTTAGGAACTTAGTTACTTTTGCATGGTTACATCCATGGACCCAGATTGGCCATATGGGCAAATCGGGCAAATGCTCAATGGGCCAGATGTATGATGGGCAAGTGTGACACAGATTGGCCATCAACTTTTTTTTTGTTATTAACAGTGATTGGAGTAGGTATATAGATTTTTCGTTACATTACATTATTACTGTTTATATTTCATCATTACCATTTACAAAAAACAAATGGCATTGACGCTTAAGACTAAAGATAGTGTGTCCATGCTATGATATGATGAAGCAAGTACGATAAATCAATATACCTACTCCGATCACTGTTTATTAAATAAAGAAAGTATCTGGCTATGATTCTTTAATATGTGGTTTTAAGTGAAATTATTTGAAGTTTTCCTTTCTCTTAGAGAGTGGAGGGCTGATTTTAGGTCCCAGTCTGACCTAGTGTTACTTGTATAGTGGAACTTTAGGTCCAAGTCTGACCTAGTGTTACTTATATAGTGGAACTTTAGGTCCAAGTCTGACCTAGTGTTACTTATGTAGTGGAACTTTAGGTCCCAGTCTGACCTAGTGTTACTTACGTGGTGGAACTTTAGAAACAAAGCATACTTCAAATGTATCATAAGTTTCAGTTACAAAAGTGAATTTTCCCTTGCTTATATTATCTTTCTGCGACAAAATATGTCCTTTGGAGTCACGGACCTGAAATGATGAGAACATGGTTTGTGAGTAAATCACATATAAGAGGTTATGGTTCGTTTCACAAATCTGCGTGGATTCTAGATTCTTATTGACTCCAGTTTATTCATATTTGAGCCCAGTTTTATCGTCTTGGCGAACTATAATGGGTTGGTTCGTAAAATTCGAAAGGTCCAGCCTTTATTGTGAAAACGATAGTTGTTTTTGACTTACAATATAGTCGACTCTTTGTCCGGCTACTTCTGTGATGTCGTATTCGCCAGCGACTAGCACGTTGGCATGGAGTTCCTCCTTCAAACACTTTTGTGAATTGGGGGGCAGACTCCAGTTGATACCATGGCATCCGTGCCACAAAATACTACATAGGAACACGAGATAATACACCTCCATAGTTACTAATTACATAAATCCGCTCTTAGGGTATAAATGAACCACGCTTCATTACAAAATGAGTCGAAAAACAAACATGATCCGCTTCGAACGAAAAGACCGATGAGTTGGCCCGAAAATGAAACGTCGTATTATACCACAGACTATATAGAGATACTATATTATACACAGATTAAAAAGAAAAAAAGACAAGGGCTGCCACACGCAAGTGTTTTTTCCTACTATTCTTGCAATAAGAATAATTCCAGCAATGTTTTTGCTAGTTTTTTGCATCATGCATGCAAAAATATATTGTTAAATATAAAAGTTGCTCAGTGATATCTAGTGAGAAGAATTTCCTTAACTCTTGACTCTAACACAATGGATGGAATGTAATTCTAATTTTAATGACTGGTTACCCTGAAACAGTTACGTTCCGTTTTGTTGTACTTGCTACAGTATTGCGTAGGATGTAACGTCGGCTAGGGTTGTGCTCACAGATATCTCAATGGTCTGAGGTTGTGCTATTTTCGTCTTAACATGTCTTAACAGTCTAGATTTACTAGATCGTGTAAACATAAAATTCAAATATAATAACTTATAGGTCAATAAATTTACGATCTTTTTATCTGAGAGATTCAGTAAATTCTCGTCTATTGCAAACAGAGATGAGCGACATGCATTCAGACTACAACGAAGATTCCTCAGTATGTCTAAAGTATGTCGTCAACTTTAAAAGCCCTTCGGTCGTTTTCGTAACTGTGATTCGCAACCAGTTGCGAATCAAGGGAATTTTTTCCTTAACCGCAACTTCGTTGCGAACAAAGAATAAGGACTTCCCAAACTCACACAGTTGCGATGAGAGAAAAGCGTTTCTTAATTCGCAACTATAGTAGCTTAGATAATGAATAAAAAATATGCAAATAAAACCAAAAATCGCAATGTCAATCCAAGTATTTTACTTAATAAAAACATAAAAAGTCAACAAGGAAAAAATACAACAAATGAAAAAAAATATGTTAAATTTTATTTTTGAATTTTATTTCTCTAATGAGGAATAGAAGAGCGGAAAAGGCCCCAGGAAAAATGACATTAGTTTATTTAATTTTGTAGGTAAGAAAAAAACTTTGTTCTATTTGTTTCTTGTTGTTAACTTTTTATGTTTTTCTTGAGTAAAATACGTGGATTGACATTAGGATTTTTTGTTTTAATTGCTTTTTTTAATTCATAATCTTGGTTGCGATAGTTGTGAATTAAAAACTTTTTTCTCCCATCGCAACTATGTAAGTTTGGGAAGTTCTTATTCTTTGTTCGCAACGAAGTTGCGGTTAAGGAAAAAGTTGCGAGCAAAGAATAAAATTACTTAATTCGCAACTGGTTCCGAACCACAGACGAAAACGGCCGGAGGGTTTAAGAGTCCCCTACATCAGAACTAAAATGATATACTTTAGATTAGATTACTCTTTTTCTGTAATAGAGGCCCTGTTTCATATAACTAGGTACATGGATTACTATGTCAATTCGACTTACATTGCAAAGTTGGTTAACCCACAGATAAGAAGTACTAAAACTCTGCTACACAATGTACATCGAATGGTAATAATAAACTACGAATTACTGTAGTTTTATCTAACTCGGCCCTGTTGGCCAACTCAATGAGTGTGATTGGTCATAAAAAAAACACTCTTTTGTTCAATCGACGACCAACACTTTTTATACCAACCAACCCAACCTTATTGTACACGATCTCCGCTTCCGTTCAACATTGGACACTTCTGGTGATGTGAACCGAGTACAATTTTTAGAACTGTTACCATTAATACCTACCTTGCCCGCGAACCCAAGTCGTTTAGGGTGGCGCGCAGTGTCGAGAACTCGAGACGATCGTGTCTGAAGTCTGAATGCACCTCAACACAGACCAAGATTGAAATAATTTGACAGGGTTAATATAAAAAAAATCTGAAAATGGTTTATTCTGTGTCGTATTACTTTCTAACCTATGAAATTTATTTACTGTTTTGAGCTGATTTTGGGGGCAAATCTTGTAAATAAACAGTGTTTGCGACATTTGAATCCACTAATTTACCACACCAGTCCTTGGATTGCATGGATTAAGCGTGTAAGTACGCTTAATTACCTTGAAAGCTTTGACAGATTCTACGATTTTTATATTCGACGTATAAATCTGTGTTCACTTTTCTGCTCATTACTGAAGCGAATTTGGCTCAAAACTTCGTCTATTGAAGCAATACTAATCTCATTGAATATTGATATATTGCTTTGGTAAGTTATTAGTGTCTTAGTGAAGTTTCATTAAGTTTACATAATACGCTGTGGCACTACTGGAGCCCAAAAAGTATTTTAGGTAGCCCTTCGAAGGCTCCTCTTTGTACTCTATCACTTATTTTCATAGAGTATTATGAAAATATCGTAGGAAAGTAAATAATTCACGAACTAAGTAAGTTTATCTTGCATTAAAGTTGTAATTTGCAAGTTTCTAAAATTAAGTTGGATCAAAGTGGCCTTGGTGTCGAAATCACACAATAACATTATCATTTTTTTGTATGTAGCCAAAGCCAAGTGACAATAGACAAAGTGATCTCCAATTGGCTATAGTGATGCCTTGTCAGATTTATACTAATAGTGGAGTCAGTCTATAAAATAAAAATAAGTTTTTCATGCATTGAGGGCCATAATTGGAAAGTTTTATTTCCTTTAGCCTTAATTATTTTTTATGATAGTTACCTTAGAAATTTTACTACAATCAGGCAAAGTATGTGTATTAAATGTAATGTAAAGCAGTAATGCCCGGTTCCTATATTTAAAGAATCTATATTGGTAATCTGCAACTAATCCATAATAAGCGTCCCGTAACTTGAATAGCTGGTTGACATTTAAAAAATTATACCAGAACTTTACAAATTGTTATGTCTATACATTTATCGTATGGTACGTTATTCGAAACTGTTTCTAAGAGGAATTCTTGTGTAGACATTTTAACCTTCAATGGAAAAAATGATGCCGGCGATTAGGACCGAATTCTTATTTTTCGATGTGTGTAATTGTCCAAATTATTATGTGGACGAACTCTTCTTTATGAAAATCCTTAATTTTACTAATTCTTAATTTTCCGAATTTTTCGTATTCCTAATTATGGTTAGGACGAATTCGCATTTTTCAAAATAAGTCAAAAAAAATGCACTTTAAAAGAAACACGAAGTTTATTATTTTAATGCAATTACCTAGTGAAACGACATAGCAATATCTTTATATATATATATAAATTATACATATATATATGTATATATATTATTTATGTATATATAATTCTGCTGTACGTGTGTATGTCACTGAACTCCTCCTTAACGGCTGGACCTAATTGAATGATTTTTTTTGTATGCGTTTGGGTGGCGCCCTGGGTGTTTTAGATTCACAAATCAGCCCGGCAGATGGCGCTGTAGTCAGGACAACGACTGTTGGGTCCACTAGTAGGTGTATGTATTATAGGTATATATCGCAGCAACTAAATACATATTATGTAAAATATCTTCTTACTTTACTAAACACTCCTCAGGGGTAATATTTCCTTTTAAAAGATCATCTATGTAGCTGCAAATTTTTGCGTCTTTGATAATGAATTTAGACCGCCTCTTCCTCGGCTCAGTGAACACTTGATTGTTTTTAGTTAATTTTTTAATGTAGATAAAAAAAAGGTTTGTATTTCCTGATTATCGAAACTATCGCAAAGAGTTCCGCATAGGAGCGGTTAGGTGAAGAAAGAGGTCGAGAAAGGCAAACTTAGCAATTCACAAAATCGCTAACTGTACTTTTTATTGAAAAAAAATAACATTCGTCCTAACCATAATTAGGAATATGAAAAATTCGGAAAATTAAGAATTAGTAAAATGAAGAATTTTCATGAAGAAGAGTTCGTCCAGATAATCATTTGGACAATTACACGCATCGAAAAATAAGAATTCGGTCCTAATCGCCGGCATCGAAAAAATCAACACTACCTATTTTCTTATAATATGTTGCTAAAAGTAAAAATCATAAACCTTAATAATGGTGATGGCTATTTTTAGGAACTACAGCCTAGAACCTAGGCCCAAGATCCTCAGACTTCAAGGCATTTTTGGCAAAAACTGCCATTTTTAGTGGAAGTCTATAAAAGTCCTAGGTTATTGACCCTAGGGCTTCAATAAATTTCCAGGGTCCTTGTTCCAAGCGTTTAAAAAAAGTGGTACCATTATCTGTACAACATTTAAATATTCCATAGCGTTTTTTGTTAGAAAAGATATAACGTCCCATTGGTCCCATTTTAATTTGGTGAAGATCTGATGAATACTTCCAGTGATAGAAAACGGAACTCTTTGTTGGACAGCAGTAAATAAGGCCTAATGGGGCCAATCCTTCAGTAATATCCATATGTTTCATAAAATAGCGTGAAAGTAGTCCCAACGTAATTTGGTGATACTCTGTTGAAGACTTTTGGAGATGGAAATTGAGAACGTCAAATTTTAAAGCAACAAATTATGTAGGGTAAATTGCGGTTAAGGGTATTATACATGTAGGTATTATAGAAGTATAATTTGTAGTCTGTGACCAGTTTCACAAGTTCAGTTCCGTGTGGCGCCGGATTAAGAATATTGTATTTGTATTTAAAGATTTTATTAAAAAGAAAATAACAAATAGGTTGACAGATTTGCCAAACTGCGCAGCAGTTTATCGGCAGTTGTTGACTTGTATAAGCGGCATTGTTGTAAACAATCTTTTCTCTGAAACATGTTGATGGCGAATTAAATAAGTTTTATATATTACAAACACTCTTCCCTATGTGCCGTCTCCTATTGGACGTTGGCAACAAAGGCCATAAATACAATATAAAACAACATTAAGTAGCTAAGTATACCTTAAGTACCTAGGCATATAAAAAGAAGAGGGGAGGGGGAGGATTGGCTCGATCAGCCGTGTTAAGTAATCACAGCTGATCAAGCCAAACCCCCGCCGCCCTTCTCTTAAATTTTTTTTTTGTAATTCTATTTTTCTCACAAAAAAGTTCTTTAGGCAATGTGTTGTTTATCTTAGGAACAATATGCTGTGCAAGTCTCTCCCCGTAGTAATTGTTAGGTTTCGTGACAGTGGTAGCGAAGTTCGAATAGCATCACTCCATTTCCTTCCGTGGATGTCGTAGAAGGCGACTAAGGAAATCGATAACCAGGAGACGGGCAGCAGCGTCTTCCTGGGATTCCAACCGCATACTGCGATCGCCAACCCGCCTGCCGAGCGTGGCGATTATGGCAAAACCCCTCATGGTTATGAAAACCACGAAGGAGGCCTATGTCCTGCAGTGGGCGTTAAATGGCTGATGATGATGATGACCAGTTTCATGACCAGCACATATATTTTGGGCACCGACTCCGAATTGTACTTCTATAATACCTACATATATGTATACATACTTCTAATTATTTAAATTATTTCTAACTTTTTAGTGCTGTAGTGTTTCGAAGTCGGTTTTTATTTTGTATATATTTTTTTAATTGTCTTATCACGGATTAGTGCAACAAAAAGAATAGCATAAATTGTGAACACAAAATAATTTCCATGTTATATAATTTTTTATTTTACTTTCAAATCAATTTACTTCTTAATTTTGATTTAATTTTGTGTGTGGGAAAAATCAATAAAAGGCTTGATAATTCTTTGATGCACACCGGAACACATGATTAGTAATTTTAAAGCAGATAAGATAAACAAAATAATATAACCATTATCTAAGGCCGACTTGCACCACTTCATGTAAAAGTCGATTTAAATGGCGACTTAAGTGACGCTTAAAATTTTGACTGTCATTGGCACATGTAATTCTGATAAATTATTGTGTTTTTAGTGAGGATTTAAACAAGTTTTCAAGGTGGCCATTAGTTATGCAAAATTTTAACGTTTTAAGCTAGGACCACGCAGCTCGCGTACGCCACGTACGCGACCGCGCGTGACATCTGGGCCGCGTTTCATAAAACTACAATTCATAGTTTATGACGACAATTCGATGTCCATTACGTAGCCGATTAGTACAATTACACTTCTACTTGTTAACGGTGAATCGGCTATGCAATGTCCATCGAATTGTCATAGTAAACAATGAATTGAAATGGGTAGTTCAGGGCCTCGATTCTGTTAGTTAGAGCACAATGACAGATACTCGGTCGGGTCACGTGGCATGTTCCTTCATACCATCGACGCCTAGTATGTGTGCGCGCGTAGACTTTTTCTTAAATTTATTTGAGTTATTGATAGATTAGTTACAGTGGTTACACGACTTCATTATTGTTGACTTATTACATAACAAGGAATGAGTGTAAGTATGCAATAAATCAGCGTATCTACAAAAAATTACCACATCACGCATATAATTAATTAGTAATAAAGTTATGGTTTCTGTAATGCTGAACCGGTAATAAATACATTTTCTTTTTTTTTCATAATATAATACAGTACCATTACTGTTGGTACTTTAGAGTAGTAAAATCGGCGCGTACATGCAGTTGTCATATCTGCTTCTCTAGATCGGCGTGTGAAGGTGGAGGGGATGTCACTGCGCTGTCTGTCCCACGCGTAATCTTAGTGGGTTTCTAGATCTCTCGTCTCTATATAGACCGTTGTAAAGTGAAAAGCATTTGAGGAGTATTTTACAGGAGTCGTGTTCTTATGAATAACACCACATTTCTTTTTAATACTTATATAATAGGTATTGTTTTGTACCTGTATCCATCCTGTAACAAGACAATTATTTCATGCTGCCGTAAACAACTCATTTCAGATGGCAGAGTATCATCGGCGTCGTTACGGCAGTGGCAAATCGTCAGTGTCGCGCGTCTGGGGCTGGTGAGCACCACGCAACATGTGACAGTCACGTAAACCCTGGCAGCGTAAGGTGAGTCTGTAGTTCTGATGTAAAACTGACTTTTATATAAATCTTTTTTGAAAATAATAACTGTTATGTACATTTGTGAGGTTATAGTAGCAATACCACTCGCTAACTGTGAAGGAAAACATCGTGAGGAAACCCGAGTGTCTAAACTATTCACATACCTTTTGAAATTGCCAATCCGCGGTGGGCACGCGTGGTGATTAAGTCCATACTCTCTCCCTGAGAGAAGGCCTGTGCCCTACAGTGGAACGTATATAGGCTGCTTATGTACATAGAAAAAAAACAAGATTTTTTTTTAAAAATAAAACCACTAAAAATTATGGCTCCAACGTAAATAATGCTAAAGGGTTACACTGCAATAAAAATGCCCTATAACAAAAATACATCTGACTACAAAATAATTTCTGTCGCAAAAAAATTAAAAACAGCTCTAAAATAGATAAAACAAAACTTATCTGTGGAATCGCACTTTGTAAACTTTAACAAGAGAAAGCGGCCTTAAAATTGTTTAAAAGTTTCATGTCTTGGATTCAGTGGTTTTATGTCAAGATCCTGATACGAAGGATTTTTTCGATCGAAGTAGGTCGGACACCAACTATTCATTTTAAAGTTAACAGAAGATTTTTTAAAATTAAAAGTAGCAATTCTAAAAATGGGGTGGTTTATTCGTAAAATTACAGGGCAACTCATTTTAGAGATCATAAGTTATAGTTGGAAACCTCTATTTTAAAGTAGATTTAAATGTAGCGCTTTTCGCTATTACATAATGGCGTATGTAGAGTACTTGGCTCGTAGTAGGGAGTTGTAGTACTGACTGCTACATTTGAGTTGAGTCTAGGTGACGTGGAAGGAGAAAAGATTCGCACCAAAAGTAGCAGAATGAGTATATCGGTAAATCTATAGATAGGTAGAATATTGACCACCAAACATAATATAGAAAGAAAGAAAGATATATTTATTTGACGACACAATACTCAAAAACATAAAATCACAAAACAAAATACAACAGTTACCAGAAAACACAATATCAGCCGAAATGTGGGGAACGGCAAAAAAAAGTTTATCAACTATACAAGCATAACTGGATCAAAATTTGATTTAATTAAGATCGAAGTGATCTGTTAGATTATCACCTTAAGAAAAAACCATTAAAACCAGAACACAAATCGGGTCATTTAGAAAATAAAGTACCTAGACAATTCACTGCTTACGTACGTAACAGAGTAGATTGCAAGTTATGTAACAAATTTTCTGTCTTTGTAGGTATTAATCTATAGAAAACGTCACTGGTTGTGCAATTACATAAAATATGCATGTAAGATTTTTATGACTTTATACAATTGTTTGTTTTCTTTCAAAAAATAAATAAAATATACGAGAAAATGAAAAAATGTAAACGAAAATGTAAACTGCTTAAAATACCTAAAGCCAATACTAAAGTAGGTTAAACGCATAACGCAAGATGTGCGACGCTAGATCGTACAGCGTGGGTAATATTTGGCCACCAAATATAACCCACGCATATATTATACACTAGACTAGGATATCAATTGCCGGTTTTAAAGTACATAATCTTGGTATTGATTGAGTTAAACCTGTCGTATATAGTACCGTAGGATCCTGTATATAGGCTAATATAATGCCCTAAGAAATCAGCAAGATAGCAATGGACAACATAAATAAATACTAGTGTCGATGTTTGTTAAGAGATGGCGCTAGTTGTTATTTAAAGTACATAGATGTTTAAAATTAAGTGCAAAGAGGTGATTTTATAGGAACAAGATAAATGAGATAGATAGATAAAAACATTTATTTAACGACACAATACTCAAAACAAGACAAACAGTTTATATAATACAACAGAAATGCAAAAAATAAAACATAAATAAATAATGCGATTACTAAAAATATATATAAGAAAAAACCTAAATAAGACCGGGGCTGAGAGTGACGACTTGTGTTTTTTTGCTTTTATTTTTTATTTTTTAGGCACACAAAACGGCTGTTGGTCATATTTTCAATTTGAGATTATTTGTATGTAAAATTTAGATTAGTCTCTAAAACATGTGTACACAAGATGATCATAATTTACGACTCACGTTTCTCGTACAGTGACAATCCATTCCGGATGAGTGTACTTCCATATTTGTGATGTCCTTATCTGGTCACCACAGCACAGGGTAGGTATGCTGGTTTGGGACCAGGACAAGTAATTTTATTGTACTCGTATTATGTACGACCTAGCGGTAGTGCATCTGCAATTGCATACCATGCGAGAGGTCCTGGGTTCGAATCCCGGCTGGGGACAAAAAAAAAACCCAGGTCTTGGATGTTTACATGTTTGTGATGTCGTTGTTTCTGGTTCCCACAACACAGGGTATCCTAGTGTGGGGCCAGACGCAATGTATGTGCCTGTATGTAAATGTTTATGTTTTTATGTTTATGTGGAAGGTATTATAATTATTAAATTTTTCGGGCCGAGCTTTTCCTGCACTTGTGTTAAAATAGATGTGAGGTGTCAAATAAAAGATAATTTCTAACTTTTTAAAGACTTTTCTAGGAGGTGTAATAGAGCTAAGTCTCTATTACACAAAGGACGTGTAATAGAGACTTGCCTCTTATAAGCAGTAGTGAAAATTATACAGTTTTCAACAATTTACATCTATCATCATCATTCAGCCACAAGAAGTCCACTGCTGGACATAGGCCTCCTCCATGGATTTCCAAAAAGACCGGTTGGAAGCGGCTTGCGGCTGGTCGTCCTACGCTGCGCTTGCCGATATGTGGTCTTCATTCCAGAACTTTTCGGCCCCATCGCCCATCAGTTCTGCGTGCTATTTGCCCCGCCCACTGCCACTTCAACTTACTAATCCGCTGGGCTAATGCTGGGAAAAATTACATAGTTACTTTCAATATTTAAATCTAGAAATTAGTCCAGCTAAAAGTAAAGTAGTCATATTCTCAAAGAAAAAAGTCATCCCAGTTAAGCTACAATATGACAATAACTTATTACCAATTCAATCTCAAACAAAATTTTTGGGTGTAGTTTTTACACAGAATCTCTCATGGTGTAGATATGTTGATTGCATAACGGAACGAGCTTTAAGAGCTACCAACACTTTAAGATCTTTGGTTGGCAGCCATTGGGGCGCCGATCCTAAGATTCTTTTAACTCTATACAAAGTCCTTGTAAGAAGTCACTTTGACTATGGTTTTTTCTGTTATTGTATAGATCCGAAATTAGTAGATAAACTTGAAAAGATCCAAAATATAAATTTAAGATTAATCTTAGGAGCCTTTAAGTCATCTCCAATTAATTCAATGCAGGTTGAGTGTAACTTGTGTCCATTAATGATCAGATTCAATAATTTAAAACATAATTTCATTATCAAGTTGTCGTCTGAAGATGGCAATCTCCTTATTTCTAAACTACTAATGCTTAACTCTAATAACTTTTTAACTTGTAACATTCAAGAAACTTTAACTTATAAGAGTAAATATAACATCTACAATAGTAGTACTTTGCCTTGTTATGAAGGATCATATGAGAGCAAATTCTGTGGGTTGAAGATTCACATAGATAGGACACAGTGATAAATATGCAGTTTACAATAAATTGGATGAACACAGAGAGTTTAGACAAATTTATACAGATGGCTTGAAATGTAACGAAAACGTCTCCATGGCTTACTATGATCCTGTCACTAAATTGGGACATGGGTTCAGATTACCATCAAATGCAAGTATATACACAGCAGAAGCTCAAGCCATTTATGCATCTTTAGAATATATAGAATCAACTAACCTCAGTTTCAAGAAACGGTTGATAATTTCGGACAGCATGAGCGTTTTAATGGCACTGTCAAATCCCACGTACAATGGTAGCACAATAGTACATTACGATACTAGTGCGAAAAGTAGGAAATTCGCAACGAGTGGCGATAAATTAAAACACGACCGAAGGGAGTGTTTTATATCGACACGAGTTACGAATTACCTATTCGCACGTGTATCGTACAACGTTTTATAGTACATATGGCCCTTTGAAGTTTCGACATAGGCACGTAAAGTGCTCATTATCGCACTAGTGCGGTAATGTAGCACCATATGTACTATAAACTATATTATTAGGGGTTAAAGTATGAAATTGCCGTTTTATTGCAATAGGTTCTTTGAATTGACATAGAATCTTCATGGTTTGAGGTTTTCGAATGAAACTCTTTTCAAATGGTTTCTATGATGTTCTTTTTTTAAAAAATGTGAAACATTTGAATATCGACTTTCAATTGTTTTTGTTATTCAATTTAGACAAGAAAGATGGATACTGCGAAAATTCGAGTGATTATGAGGCACCCATTTTTCGTATTTTTTTATATTATTGATTTGACGCAAGTGAGTCAATATTGTGGGTAACGTAACGTTAAACCATGCCGCTAATTCCTGGGTAGTTTGACTAGGGTCGGCTTCCACTATCTCTCTTAATTCATCGTTATTCACCTGTGTGGGCGGTCTTCCTCGTGGCTCGTTCTTTAAGTCGAAATTTCCATCACGAAAGCGTTTAAACCAAAATCGCACGGTGCGTTCATTAGTAGACCCCTCTCCAAACGCAGCATTGATATTGCGGGCTGTTTCTGCCGCGTTAGTTCCGCGTCTGAACTCGTATTCAAAAATCACTCGAATTTTCGCAGTATTCATCTTTCTTGTCTAAATTGAATAACAAAAACAATTGAAAGTCGATATTCAAATGTTTCACATTTTTTAAAAAAAGAACATCATCGAAACCATTTGAAAAAAGTTTCATTCCAAAACCTCAAACCATGAAGATTCTATGTCAATTCAAAGAACCTATTGCAATAAAACGGCAATTTCATACTTTAACCCCTATTATTTATAACATAAGGCAGAAAATTAGTAGGCTTTGGCTCAATCAAGATAGAGAAATACGTTTGTTTTGGACACCTTCTCACAATGGCGTCTCTGGCAACGAACTCGCTGATAAACTTGCCAGCTCTATAATAAAAAACCCCAATATCCACCAAATACCTGTCAAGAACATTAAGTTGCCAGCTTCAGATTGCAAAACCGACATTAGAACGAATATTAAACATCAACGGATGCTTCATTGGAGAGAAACGACACAAATAAAAGGAAAATGGTACAGCTATATTAACTCGGACATTAAGAGACCATGGTTTATCGTCGGAAAATATCTACATAGAAACTTTTACACAACAATTTGTCGTTTGAGAATTGGACATGGCAGATTTAATAAACATTTACATAGATTGAAAATGATTCCTTCCCCAAATTGTACATTTTGTAATTCTCCATGGTTTATCGTCGGAAAATATCTACATAGAAACTTTTACACAACAATTTGTCGTTTGAGAATTGGACATGGCAGATTTAATAAACATTTACATAGATTGAAAATGATTCCTTCCCCAAATTGTACATTTTGTAATTCTGAAAACCAATCTCTAAATCATATATTTTTTGATTGCCCTCAATTCAATATACAAGACTAGTATTTATTGACAGCTTATTGAACATTTACAAAGAAGCCCTGGATGTCCCGCGCTCTATTCAGGATCTCTTTAAGAATATAGAAGCATTTTACCCTATTTATAATTTTATCAAGAATACCATTGGAGTTATTTGAAAAATAGTAATACACCGGAATAGACCTATATTACCTGATTAGACAACTCGGATGTGACCTATAAATACTGGAGGAAAATAGATACCTGATTTGACAACACGGATTGACCTAAACATACTGGATTATGAAGTTAAAGAATAAATACGCTAGACAAGGCTTTGTGCCTCGAATATACAATAAAGATTGAAGAAAATACCTACGGAAAGACAAGGCTTTTAGCCTCAATCAATATGAAGAGAAGAAAAGAAATTAAAATAAGACCAGGCGGTATGGGCTTAGCTCTTAGCCTTTTCCATAAAGGAAAAAATAGTAGAAAAAAACAAAAAAAAAAAACAAGAACGTTAGGTATGTTTACAATTTTGTTTGCAACAAAAGGGTTAAGGCTGAACGTTACGCTACTCCGAATCAATAATGTTATGTCACAAGCAAACGATTCCTTATACCGGCGTACAACCTCACCACCATCCCCGCTGCTCCAAGCGGTGACGCAACCCAGGGGAAACCGAGAGCGGTTACGGTAAAACTGCAACCGCGAAAACGGACCTTATGAGCGCGCCATCCATTCAGGCGACCGTGACAATACTGCGCCGGGGCGGGGGGTGGGCGCGAATATGGGTCGCGACGCGCAGTCAAGTTCAAGGTCAGGAGACGTCGGCGGACGCTAGATGGCGCCGCTGAAAGCCTAAGTATGAAATTCGGCGAGCGGGGTGGCGGCGCGGGGCGGGTGGTGTTCGAAAATTCGGTGCAACACGCCACCGGCCGACTGCATTCACGTACCGAACGTCGCGACGCGCACTCCACACGCGCTACTTGAAAATCTAGACTTAAAGCTAAAATCTAGACCCGGCTGTAAGACCCTAAACGTGGCACCATGGACTGGATGGATGACGTCGTGAGTAGATTTAATTATTTTTCTGTCTTTTGGCGGCTCTCCAGGAAGTTTTGCGGTATTTTTTTTTTGCGGCGAGCCTTGACCTAGGCTAACATTTTATCAACTTAGTGTCGAACCGCCTTATCGGCTCTAATAAACTGCACGCTGCTATTTAATGCGGAGTAAAGTGAGCTGTATTATACAGTTTCATAATCACAGTCACACTGGCAGGCAATAATTTTAGCTATTTTTATTAGGTGTGTGGGCCCGGGTCAAATTATGAAAATTTTATTTTCGTGTCCCAATTTAAACACAACCTTTCTGTATTGATTTTCATACACCTTCTTATTATGAAGACGACCTTCTTAAAATTACTGATGATCATCAATGAATAATAAAACATAAACTCGCGTGTACCTAACTGTGGGTTTTTAAATATAATTTTTATTTTCGTGGCGAGTGGAAAACCCTGGTCTCTGCCTACCCCTCCGGGATACTGGCGTGAGTTTACGTATAAATGTTTTTTATAGCCATTTAATTTTTTTTCACACTTTTTTTTAATAAGTTTCTGCTATTTTTCTCATTCATCAAAATTTTAATTTTTATATATGGTGGAAATATTTTCGTAAAAGTATCTACTTACCTAACAAAGAAATTCATTACCTATGCGAAACTCCAGACTAGGCACAATATACCTAGTGCATAATAGCGAAGTATATGACGTACACAGGGGTGCTGCAAATAACATAATATACTTAGACAGCATGGAGCATCTTATGATAACTAATGTGTTAACAAAAGGATTTCGTAGTTTCAAAACTTACTCAAAATAATTTGGTTAATTTTGTAGCTTGAAACTTAAAAAAAATTGCTCGATCTCTTTTTATAAGGACGTTTTGCCAATTTAGCTGCCATAAGTATATTGTTAAAATAACATCCTGTTTAGTGTTTATCCGTATCCCAGAGGGGTAATGTGTTTCAAAATACAATTTTTTTTATTCAATAACAAAATAGAACATTATTTACGGAGCACCGTATATACTGTGATCGCGATGTCATATTATATCACACATACTGCCAATTTATACATACGAGAACAAGGAAACAGCTTCTGGATGCGCTATTTTACGTATGTACGATCTAAAAGTTTAATAACTATATCAGCTTTAGACTACTCTAAATTTAAATTCGGCATACGTTAGAGCCTTAATTACACTAAATTTGCCAATGCATTTTATTGACACTGAACTGTTCACGGTCAACGCGCGTAAAAGATAACATGCTCCTATTCGAGCCGAAAGAATCAACCGCCTCAAAGTGAACGCCGAACGAAGTTTCATAGAGCCTCGCGTACCTCCGCCGGAAGAATCGACCGCGCCGAACGAGTCGACGTTGCCCACGTGTAACGCACAACTGACAGATGCGTGCGAGCGAATCGGCCGCTTCGTCCGCATTTTTCGCACTGAATCTTATGATGTCATCCAAATTGCGATTCGCCCGATGGCTGCGAGTTGGTAAGCGAGGTTCCATAGGATTTCATACAATTTTTGACAAGAGTTTAATGATTTTTTCTTGCATCCTTGTCTAACAGATCTTGACCAGATTTATATTGGAGCATTTTAAGGTACCACCTTTCTACCAAAAGATTAATTAATTAAATCGGGCAATATGATAAAAAATTATCGCTGAACACACTTAAAAAACGGACAAATTGGATATAAATTGATTTCGTTCGACGTGTTCGGCGCGGCTAGGTGCATGTGCTTTCACCTTAACGAATATTAAAATCCTTTATATGAAAAGGAACCTTGCTCACCAATCCGCGCCGCAGCGAGCGAATTAGGAGTACGGAAATTGACAATTTGCAAGGCTCCCAATGATTTCGGTGCGGATGGGTGGATCGGTAAGCTAATCAGCTTCGCCACAGAAATCATGAAACGATGGCGAAATAAAGACAATGGACCTGAAAAATCTGACCCCACTACCAGATAAAGAGACAGAGTTTATAACAGTAAGAGTTAAAAAATAAAAAAGGAAGTATAACAGTCCAGAATCAGCTTAAATCGAACACTGGAAAAAATAACATATTTGTGCTTGAAGTAGGGTTAAAAAATACCTGTATCTCAAGCGCCTTAATGGCAAAAAATTAAAATTATAGATCTAAATGTATAAAATTGTACCAAGAGCAATTTATTTAAATGAATTCTTGAATAAGTAGCTCTAATTTATGTATTAGGGTAAATAATTACTGGCGTACAATAGTTAATAACTTCTATGTGTCTCCATAGGTCATGTTCTGCGTAAAATCTTGTATTTTATGTTTGCAAAGTAGGTCTCTTCTTTGCAAACATAAATTGCAAGATTTAAACGGTTTAACATTTTTACATAAGTTGGTAGAGGTTGTACAACACAAAGTCAGGAGTAATGTCAGATCCCCTAAACCTGTACGTTAGGGAAAAGCTTTATACATGTCCTACGCAACAGAGTTCGCCAATCGCCTGCCGCCCGCCCCGCGTGAGCGCCCGACCTACCCCACGGAGCTATCGATCGCCAACAGGAGTGCCGCGCAATAATCTAGAGGCCCGCCAATGGCCGCCGCTTTTGGTATTGTATTGTATTCAGCCTAATACGGCCCACTGTAGGGCACAGGCCTTCTCTCAGAGAGAGAGTATGGGCTTAATCACCACGCGTGCCCACCGCGGATTAGCGATTTCAAGCGCCGAGGTATGTGAACACCTTAGACACTCAGGTTTCCTCGGGACGTTTTCCTTTTGAAATTTTCCCCACTTTTTAACGGACTCCAAAAAAGAGGTTCTCAGTTTGACCCAGAGGTTTGTATGTATATTCATCCGCGATTATCGCGCGTTTGGCTGAACCGATTAGTTAGATAATGAAAACTAAAAATAGTGAAATAAAATAATTTTACTAATAATACTGTTAAACAATCCAACTTCATTGGTTACGTACGTCCTTTCTAAACACGTAGTTTCGATATGTTCAGCAGGTCGTTGACTTGAATGGAGTCTGATTGTTCACGAGTATTACGTGTAATTTTTGAAGGCAGTTCTTAGTTTTTGTTAAAATTATTTTTCTCACGAATCTACGATCAACCGTTTAGCCGGGAGAGGGGGGGAATGATTCCTTGTCGACTACGGAGCCCTAAAAAGGTCTATTCTGTTTAATGAACACATAGTTTTAATCATTATCAATCAAAGAGCGCAACTACAAAGCAGAAAACCCGTTAATATTATTAGTATTGAGAGAACAATAGAATTTCAAAAGTTGGACAAAAAAGTTGTTAATAACAAATTCTCTGAATTTTGCGTTTCGGGAGTTGCGCCCTTAAGGGGTAAGGTTAACCCTGTATTTTCTTAATTGTTGCATAATAAAGTGATGCTCTTTTCGTTCATGCAGGTTGGAATATTATTTTTTCTTTAATAAGTGTTTCATTTAGTTACTTAACTTCAAAGATGACGACAACCTTGCTTGTTTTACAATTATTTCGACTTAATAAAAACAGGTAGGTACTTATTTACTTATTGGCCGATAAGAAGAGAAAGCGAAAGAAATATAGTACAAACGACTGATGTTGGTGCATATATGTTACATATCTAATCTTTTTTTGCAACACGATGCATATTATAGTTACCATCGTACTATTCTGTCCCTGTCGAACAGTTACAAATGATGTGAAGTCGACACCTCTTCATCACGGTCGATCACTCTTTGTATATGTGGGCAGCTAAATAGGCTGGTTAAAATGAAATCCGTCGATTTCAGAATTTTACTAAACAAATATTAACTTTTATGTATCTTCAGATTTATCAAAAAAAATAAGGAGAAAAAAATACTGAACTATTTACATAGTGAAATTTTCAATTCTGAAACCGGACGTATGAGGTTATTAATAATAACTTCTACACCACAATCACTTCTTCTGGTTCCAAACTAGAATACCCTGTGCTATTGTAACCAGATAACCACCAAAAACATGGAAACACAGCCAGACTCAGGCCATTTGTACAAATCAAGTACTGCGGTCTCCAGCGGGAATAGAACCCACTATCTCTGTTTCTGTTGCACGTGTGTCCAAGATCGAACAAAACAGTCAAAGGTTTAAGTATGACTTCGTGCAATAAGTTCAATTTGACGTTAAGTATATAATTATGTACTTTTGTGAATTACTTATACAGAATTGGGATCCCGTCAGTCTTTGGCCTTGACTGCACCTTATCTCTGACTCCTTTATCTTGACACATATATGAATACTCATACTGACATACATATTTTATTCGCCTGGACTTATAATTTTTTCTGCTAATGGAAAACTTAATCGAACCCGTCCTTTAAGCATGCTGTAACTAATGAATGTTTAGGAAGCGAAAGAGCTTTATCAGGATCGTGGTACGTGGCAAACTATCCCTCCGCCTATCCCTCTGGGGTAAGGGGTGATTTTATAATGTCCGTGATGTTGGCAAGTTGTCTGTCGTTTATAGAAAAGGGCTCGCGATTTTCCGAGACGCACTTTACCTCAAAAGTTACGTAAAAGCTTATTAAATCTGCCATCAAATGCCATGCACTGTAGGATTCTGATAGATTCAATAAACAGCTTGCTCAATTAAGCGGCTACCCGGAGCTCACTAACGTCACCAATTGAAAAATAAACAAATCTTTTTTATAATACGTTTTTGCAAAAATTTTACACCATTAACCACCATAATGGCGAAAGCAATTATTGAGATTTAAACTGTAGCCTAGAATCTGGAAAAGAAACTATAGCTTAGAACCTAGGGCTAAGAACCTAGAACTTTCTGAGGGTTCTTGAGGTCATAAGCAGCCTATGTACGTCCCATTGTAGGGCACAGGCCTTCTCACAGAGAGAGAGTAGATTAGCCTTGAGGTAGATTAATAAAAATGTATACGACTTCCAAAGAAACTGTGTTTATTTTAAAACGGTAGATTGTACGTGATAACAACTATATTGTTCCAACGATAGAGCAGCAGTCCAAATCCGATGTCCGTCCGTCCAAATTTTGTGTTTAAAAATGATAGAACAGAATGAAAAGAAATAACAAAAATGGTGTAAAAGGTTTACACCGTTACAACAACGCGGTCGTTTTTAGCGGAATAGGATGAAAGACCGTAGGTTATAGAAATATGTATTACAATTACCGAGTTGTATAATGTTCACTTTTTGCAAGACCGAATTATAGGGAAAGATATGATTTTTTTCCCCATTCGTGGTGCTAGTTAGCACTGGGTTAACCTTTAATGGCTCTACACGCAAATTAAAATTCATTTTTTTTATTCATTATAAAAACAAAATGTTTACTTAATGAACGTCTAAGCTGTTAGTTTCAGAATTTATAGACTGTGGAGAAGAAGCTAAGAAAGAAACTCCACATTTATTCTTTTAAAAACCCGTTTATATTACTGCTTCGATATTTTATTAGTTAACGTTTATTGTACAAAACTCATAAAATCTAAGTAACCACAGTTGTAAAAAAATTGTTAACGTACATAGCAAACTATCTATCATTTGAATGTATTTCAACACAACTAATGTATTTATTTAAAGTTGCAAGGAAATTCAATGTTACTCAACTTGACTGTACAGAAAACGTCAATAGAATTCATGCCAATTGTATAAAAAATGTCAAGTGTTTCAATTGTCAAAAAGTACATTTAAAAAAAAGTCATTCAATTAGACTTAATAAGAAGTAAAAACAATGTTAAAAATATAAAAAACAAAATAAGAATAAAGGAAACAAAAAAACACACACACACACACACACACACACACACACACACACACACACACACACGCACACACACAAGTACAGTCAATTAAATAAACCGCCCCGCGACATGTCCGACCCAAAGGTACCCATGACACTGGCAGCGTTACCGCGCTGCACAGCGAGGGATATCCTTTGCATCAAAAATGCCCCTGAGCGGTAGTCAAACCCACGGTTCCTGAGACGATGCCCTATCTCCTTAACAAAAACTTTCCCCTGGGCACCCCCAACTCCAGTGGTTTCTACGGCGAGTGGCATAAACAGATAGCTGCTCATCAGCTGGCTATATTTTGCACACTTGAGTCTAGCTGCAGCTTCAGCAGTTGACCCAGGTACGGCAGCCGTTTAAGTTAATTAACAGAGTTTTCAGCTTAAACTTATTACACATGAATGTGTTGAAGACTAGACACAATCGTCTCCGTTAACATTATTTTAATGCCAGACTGTTAATGCTAAAAAATATTTTAATTAAAAGTGCGTGAAAACAGTGTGAAGCAATATTATTTGGCAGATATATGTATTTGGCAGAGGTTTTTATTGCATTGCCTCCTTAAGTTCGCCCGCAAACGTAGCAAGTCTGTGTGGCGTCAATGTATTTAACACATCTGTCAAAGTCAGTGGTGCTTCGCTTAACAGAATAAGCCGCCAGTTTGTCAGTGCAAGTGTCAAATCCCTAATAAAAAATAAACGCTGATTACAGTCAATTTTGTAACCCTGTTTAAAACAAAAGAATTTTCATTTTGGTTTTTCAGTACAGGTTTTCGTGTATTCAAACTGTTGAAGTCCCGATTTTTAATTTGATTTTATCCACGAATTAGCTAAATGGGATCGCATGATGTCTCGCGTAGTTTAGAAGTAATTTGAGAAAAAATATACTTTTCAACTTTAATTTTTTTTTTTTTCAAAATTTCCTATATCTTTATAGACATTCTGAAAGACACGGGATAGATATTCTGAAAGACACGGGACTTTCCGGTATTCTCGATTCGTGGTAAGAATCCTGTTTCTTTTACAATTACGTTTATTTGAGAAAACTGCATAAGTTCAAGGTTATTCCGGATTTACTTACTAGTACCGTCTCTACCCCTCCATGATTAAACTTTACGGATCAGAGCGAAACACGACCCTTTAACATGGCAGACGTAGACTGTGCTTTTGTCTACGCTTGCGCATGAGAATTCCGTACAAATAAAATGGCTGTCTTTGCTTTGCTTTTTTTTTCTTTTGCCCATTTTATTGTTGGTGTATATATTATATAATATGCTTGTATTTTATGTATTTTAAAGTATAAATTTATAGTATAAATATTTACTTATTTATTGTTGAGTATTCGTCTGCTTATCTAATTTTAGTTAAAGTAAATCTTCTTATCCGTCTATTTCGTATGCCTACCAGTTAATTTCTTGCACCACTTGTGGTTAACTGGTAGAAAATGCTTATAGCATTAGGTCCGCCACATTGCCATTGTATTTTTTACTTATGTGCAATAGACGTATTATTAATAATAATAATAACTACTAATTGTTGTTTTATGAAAAAGGGCCCTGGTCAGACTCATCAGACAAATTGCAAGAAAGTGAATCGGGAAAAAAATTGCGTCTTTATCCCACGCGTTGGTTGCGGGTCACTTCCTGAGATTTCGGATTATGCCACTATAATAAGCATATTTTATCTGTCTCAGCTTATGCGCAGTACATGCAAGTTCATAAGGCTGTGACACTGCTTCAATTTTCCGATAAGGCTATTTAAAGTTCTTTTGTTTATTTAAAAACTGTAACTTTCTTGCGTTGCGTAGTTTGTTTCTTTATCTACTTTTTTAATTTTTGTACCATTAAAAATCCTGAAATGAGTAGATAATTTAAATCTCCCATAAAATGCCTACATCTCACGGTTCTATAAATAATGCAGTCTACATATACGCCACTTTAGGGCGAGAGAGAGAGAGAGAGAGAGAGAGTGTATGGGCTAAATCACCACGCGTTCCCACCACAAATTGGCAATTTTAAGCGCTGAGTTATGTGCGCCTCAAGCCCTCGGGTTTCCTCATGACGTTTTCCTTCAGAGTTAGCGAGTGGTATTGCTACTACTTTTGTGTTCTGTGGCTATTCATAAAATCGCGGTTTGTTGTTCATTTGCAAATCAAATACGCGTTGACAAACTGTGATAGTTGTTTATTATTTATAGTTTATATATCTATTATACGATATTATGTGCGACACTGGCTTCTTCTATCTATGATACAGTACGGGCATATTAGGAACCGACCGCTTCCATAACTGAAATCATGAAAAAGTTCTAATAGGGAACTTACTTCAAACTTAGGGCCCTATTTACAAAAACACGATTCCTCTAAAGCACACCTAAGATCTCACCACAGACTATTTTAATCGGCGTTTTAGAATCGTGATTTTTATAAATAAGACCGTGAATGTTTTCATACCATAGAAGACAGAAAAACTCAGAAAAAAATTGTGTTACTCAAAGAGCAAAAAAAATCTCACTATGACCCACCGCGATCTGATCCAATGGCACTTTCGACATCTAGAAAGATGAGATAAGAATATTCATTATTGTTCATACCAGAAAAAAGTTACAGAGGCAACAGTTTCAAAAGAAGAGATACAATTGGCGGCCTTACTGCTTCCACTTACTTACTGATTTCCAGAAACCTAACCAAACTAAAAACCCGCAAACGGATTTTTAATACCCGGCAGATAACTACTATAACCTTAACAAAAAGTTTGTAATGGGCACGTACTTGCCTTCTTTTTTAAAATTATATGACTACTCATATACTGTGTACACCGCAGAATTCTAAGTCACATCTTGCCCCCATAAAGGCCCTATTTCATAGAACTAGAATTCATGATTCATGACAATTCGAAGTACATTGTATAGTCGATTGACCTACAGATTAACAACATTGTACTTGTCAGCTATGAAACTACTAGTATAATATAATAGCGTTCTTTATTTTTAATAATCATAGTTTATTTAATTCAATTCAATGAATTTAATTCAAATATAAAAAAATCATATAAAGTTGTTAGTGACCTTATTCTAGTATTTACAGCGCGCATAGTTTATTATGACAATTCTACATAGAATATTCAAAATGGCCTATGAATTGTAATTTTGTGAAACGCGGCCCAATAAGTGTAATCTGCCAACAGTGCCGTCCAGTTCGCGACAGACCCTTAGCACCCAGAGGTCGCGGGACCAAACGGTCAGGGACTCGTTAGTCGATAAAGAGACGGCCCACACTTCCGCGATACAAAACATTCAATTAGGTTCGGTCATTTATTTTCTTTCAATATTGTCAAAATTATTTTGTGTTAAACTTCGTCGATATAAAATTAAAAATAAAGTATATTTATTTTAGATTTGTACACTTTATTTTTAATTTTATGTTGACCATTTTTAATACAAAATAATTTTGACAATTGAAGTGATACTCCAGGTTTTCCTTCTATGATTTTTTCTCAAATTTATACCTATATTTCTCGAAACATCAGCTTACTTATAATTTTTGCTTTACGGGCTCTATGAATGTCGCCTCCGGTAAGTTATTTCCTACGTAGAAAAAACTCCATCCTATTAAGACATATTATTATGGTTTCGAGAATTATCAATCAAACAGCGTTTTTACAAAGCTGTAAAAACAAAATATATTCAAAAATCGTAGAAAAAGAGACGTACAATGGAAAATTGAACAAAATATTTTCAACAATCGCAGAACAAAGGATGTAAATCACAAACTGTAACTGGCAAGTTTCTGGAATTGAAAATTTTACAGAAATTCTGTATAAAGAAAAAAAAATCGGTGGCTGTATAACAGATAATGGACCATCGGATAGAGGTATACCACCGCAGCCGTGACGAGCATTTGGCCGATATTTTGTTACACACATAATTGTGTATTTGACAAAATATCAAATGAGTCAATTTAAAACGGAATTTTGTATGAAAATACTTGCTTATGACGTCACATTTCGGAGCACTCTTTTTGTCTAATCTATTTAAAAATTGTAATAACTAGTAATTGACTAAAAGAGATACATTTTCCGAGATATTTGGTAACTCTTGTTTTAATCGAGCATATGAAATAATTTATTGTTGATCGTGTCAAATACCGTATTGCCATAGATCTTTCTTTCTCAATAAAGAAAAATTTATATAATTCTCTGCATATGAAATAATTTATTGTTGATCGTGTCAAATACCGTATTGCCATAGATCTTTCTTTCTCAATAAAGAAAAATTTATATAATTCTCTGAAAAGTTTTTGTTTTATTTACAACTAGCTGTGCCCGCGACTCCGTTCGCGTACATTTCGATTTTTACGAAGCAGCATTTGTATGGGGGCCACGTCTTATCATAACTGGAGCTAGAATTTAAATAGCCTATCCTGTGTCCCAGATGTCTATATGTTTTTATACCAAATTTCATCAAATTCGGATAATTGGTTTAAGAGTTATGGAGGAACATACATACATACATACACACATACAGAAAAAATTCTAAAAATCGTGAAATTAGTTTCAGTATCATATATTGAGCCTATAAACACAATATCTCTGAAAACAAACTAACTTACTCCATGACCGACCCTTACAGATTTATTATTAGTATAGATAGAAGATAGAAGAAGATAGATTAGCAGCGTGCGTTATGGTTGGACCACCTCTATAAAAGCAAACTTAAAAACGAGTACATTTGTTTGCCTGACGAATTTTTATTTACCATAGGTTTGCTATAGGTTTCACATTGACCTGATGTTAAACTAGTATACATATTTTTAGTTTAGTATGTTTTATATCCCAAAAAAAAAAAAACAAATGAGAACTTTTCAGTTAACCACTTAAGAACCACCAAAAAGGCCAAAAAACACTTATGAAATTATATTCCTATAACTTAATCTAATTAATGACACCCTGTAAGAAGAGTTTGCGAATAAACAGTCGAGTAGGTGGTATTGTTGATAATTATCAGTCTAGACAAAACTGCACGGCTCAAGGCCGGAATCGAACCACGGACTAGACCGAACAGCGTCAAATTATAATATACGTTTATAAGATTCTTGTTACCATGAGAACGCAATGGAAAAATGAATGTGTTTATGCTTTGTATACGTGTGTGTGTCTTATGTAAATAAATTATTTATCTATCTGTCTATCTATCAACAAATAAATAACTTAGAGTTTGGCTTGAAAAACGGTTACGGTAACAATATTATCCCACGAGAACGCATTACCGAGATATCTAGTATCCTATGTCTCAATTCAGATCTTTGTCTATCTGTATGCCAACCTAATTTCATGTAATTCCGTTCAGCAGTTATTTCGTGATTGAGTAACAAACATCTAAACACGATCACAAACTTTCACATTTATAATATTAGTAGGATGCACGTGCAAAACGTTTTTTGTTATCGCCTCTGTTGCTAGCTGCATGTATCTGCCTGAATTGGTTACTGGTTGAATAATCTATACATGAAAATACATTATTATTATAAAAGGCATCGATGATAGTTTAATCACCAAAAACACCAACTAAAGCCCGCTTCTTGCGTGATTTTGATGTTAGGGGTTTTTAGGGTTTCGTTGTAGGGCTTAATTTGGCATAAATGGAGAGCTTGCTCAAAAAATTGTTCTAATATGAGAGGCCATATTAAAAGTTAAATAATCGTGGTAATTTTTTCTCTATACTAATACTTCTCATAATGTGACCTGTCGAAAAGTCGTTCTAGTCACGTGTTACAAAAACGCTCTATACAAATCGGATCCAAGCTATGACATCACAACTTGCACGTAACACCTTATAATGTTGATCAATATTCGAGTTATCTCGTAAAATTATGCTTTTATGCATCTCCACCCTTTTTAGAAATTGTTTAGGATTCAATGAAAAAACAAAATCTAACATGTTTTTTCATTATTAATGTAACTCGATTTTTCACATTTTTTGGAACACCGAAAACCACGAGAAACATACTTTTATGGTTTTATTTTCAAAATTTTATTGAGTTTTTCTTGGTCTTCTATGGTATAAAAGAAATGCCGCTTCAATCTAAGTCTGACGCAAGTTCCCCATTTTATATACAATGCTTGTGTTAGTTTGAACAAAGAGAGAATATTCTTGTAATAAATATTGGAAGATTGGTATGAAAAAAGAAAATTACCTTGAGCATGAAAACTTTTCCTATATTATCAACAGCATTCGTATTGTATGCAATGGGCATCGTATTGTATAATTTAAATGAATTCGCGAATAAATATTCGGCAGTCTATCAAAATATTTTAAAATGGTATAGTGTTTGTACAGAATTGTCTGTTGAATGGACTAATCACAACATATTACACGCTGTATTTTAGTAAGAACATTTTTAAATTGTAAATTTAATTTGTGTTATAAAGTACCTACTACCTACATGACACCAGTACCGTTTTGGAAAAAATACTAGACAAACCAGAACACGCAAATTGCAAATTCAATGAAACTAATAATACTACAGCTATTATGCAGCTTGTCTGTCTGTCCGTTATTACAACAGTTTAGCTCTGTCTGACTGACCGAATTCGTGTTCATATCTCAAGGTCTCCATTTTTTTACGCTATCTGTTAGCCGGAAAGTGAATCTTGCTGAAAAAGCTGGCCCTCAAGTGTTATATGCAGACGTATGAGCTTGGTTCAGAATGACTGTTCGGAATGGTGATGTTCGAAACTTGTTGACGGGGATAGGAAAAAGTTGCGGAAATTTCTCTTTGCTCTCACGTGTTCATCGCAGATTTATCTCAACTGCGTGGATTTTTGTTCAAGTTATGTGTAATATTAGACCAATTATTTTGCATAGATTTCATTTAATAAGTTAAGTATAAGGCACGATAGGCTGCGATCATGTTTTTAGGGTTCCGTACCCAAAGGGTAACCGTATTACTAAGATTCCGCTGTCCGTCCGTCCGTCTGTTACCAGGCTGTATCTCATGAACCGCGATTGTTAGGCAGTTGAAATTTTCGCAGATGATGTAGTTCTGTTGCCGCTATGACAACAAATACTAAAAACAGAATAAAATAAGTATTTAAGGGGTGCTACCATACAACAAACGTGAACCGTTTTTTGCTTGATATTAATAACGGCAACAGGTATTCGATATTAATAATATTCAAATGTTGTATAGATAATAGCACGGAACGAGTCCGAGTCCGACTCGCACTTGGCCGGTTTTTTTATATTTTATCAACCCATTTTTTTTTAATGTTTCAGCAGTAAAGTTTTAAGTTGATATTTTTTGGCTTTCAAAAAGTCTGTTTTCTAAAAGGTCTGCAATTTTGTTATGTAGTGCTATCTAGTGCCGTTACAGATTTACTCATTCTTTTACAATATATTTTCTTTTTGGCATCCTTCTTGTTTGCACATTCAAACATGTCTTTTTGAAGGTTTCGTACCTGAAAAGGAAAAAACGGAACCCCTATAGGATCACTTTGTTATCCGTCCCGTCGGTCTGTCAAGACCCTTTATTTAGGAAATGCGCGAAGGTATAGAATTGAAATTAAAACTACAAATACTAACTATAAATACTACAAGTACAGGAAAAAATGTGAAAACTATACATATTTTGTAATTAAAACATAAAAATATTGTCTTTGACCTTCGGGATTCCTGGACTCTTTATAATATGTGCACAAAATTGTACCCACAAATTTGTACGAAACGCTCGTTGCTTTTTTACGTAACCTGTATGTTTGTGCCCCACTGCTGGGAAAAGGCCGCCCCGATTTCAGTCCAGAGTTTTCGCTTCTGGGCCACCTCAGACCACTCCGGCAGATGTTGGTCGAGCTGGTCTAACATGTTTAATGCTTGTAAATTTTGACAGAATTTGGTACTCTAGAATGTCGCCATCACTAGAAAACAAAATTATGGACATTTTGGACATGTTTCTCTATCAGTAACTGTGTAGGTATCACGGAGCTGAAGTTTTAAATTCTAATGGCGTCGTAGACAAAATTTGTTCTTTCATTCTTTTTACAATCATTAAAAAGAGTCTTCTATTAATTACTTTAGGTGTTTTAAAATGGATTTGAGATTTTCCTCATTTTTAACGTACCGTAAGTACGATTCCCCCGATTTCTACAAAATCTAATCATAATTAACTTAAGAAATAAATATTGAAGAAGAAGAAGAAAGACATTTATTATACCAACAAGATACATCACAGAAACAAAACAAGCACACAAGCAACATTGCGTTCTCGCACATTCCCCACCGGGTGTAAGAATTGAATTAAGCATGGAATCAATACTTTAGTTACGCATAACGTTCAAACTTCAAACCGTTCTCGATGCAGTTATAATAATATTAATATGTAATCCACGTATAATACGCATAATCTCCGCTTGAAAACAATGTCACATGTCCTCGTACTCTCAACGTTTATTTGGCTAACTGGCGTTTCAAGTGACGTTATTTTGTGTTTGTGGTGGTTGTGGTTTCTTTAATCCTGAACCGATAATAAATACATTTTCATTTTATCATTCAGACAAAATAACCCTTAGGCTTCCGAAGCGCTTTAATATCAAAGTTTACTAAGTCGTTATTTCTGAAATACTGAACTTAATTTTGGCGTAATTTGGAACACAATATCCTCGAGAGTAGATAGGGTGATGATCGCTGCGTTACGCAGACGAAACAAACGATCGGCGATGTAATAAACGAGCCTCATACATTGGGCAAGTCTCGATTATCGAGCGCATTACATAGAAAATTGTCAGAAAGCCTTCTCTAGTGCTGGTCCGTCTATCGTCCAGAAAATTGACACTGCGCGATCCAAGAGTATTGTTGGTTGTGTTATTTAAGTTTGATTTCATACCAAATATCGTTATAAAAAAAAGAGAATAAACTTTTGCTTATTAGAAGTGGTTTAAATATCGATTCTAAAGAAATAAGTTCCATGTATAGTTTGATTTCACTATCAAGTAAATGACCCTATTACTAAGACTGTCCGTCCGTCTGTCCGTTTGTCCGTCCGTGAGTCCGTCCGTCCGTATGTCACCAGGCCTGTATCTCATGAACCGTGGTAGTTAGTCACTTGACATTTTCACAGATGATGTATTTCGGTTGCTGCTATAACAAATACTAAAAACAGAATAAATAAATATTTTACGCTGGCTCCCATACAACAAACGTGAAATTTTTGTCGTTTTTTTGCTCGATATTAATAAGGGCAACAGGTCACGCTTGAAATATTCAAATGTTGTATAGATAATGGTGCGGAACCCTTCGTGCGCGCGTCCGACTCGAACTTGGCCCATTCCAGAGCATGGGCCCTTAGAAAGAGTATGGGCTTAAAATTACCGCGCGTGCTCACCGCAGATTTGTAATTTCAAGCGCTGAGGTATGTGGACATCTCAGACACTCAGGTTTCCTCACGATGTTTTGCTTTACCGTTAGCGAGAACTATTGCTACTATAACTTCACAAATGTACGTAACTTAGAAAACAAAGTCATTGGTACATGTCATGTACTATGTATAATACTGATATTTCTTTCAACATAAAATCTACCTAAGAAATTATATTCGAGCCAACAAAGGTAGCATTCTGCCTGTCTAAGATCTGTGTTTTGATTTGCGGGTGCGCCGGGGAAGGGGGGCCTCGGAGGGGATTTGGTTGTTGGCCTTGACAATGAACCGGCGGCACTCACACAGCCGTATCGTGTACGACGCACGCACACAAGGAGAGATGGCCTCCACCCACGTCAGCTCTGCGCAATTATTTTTAGGGTTGTCATTTGTTTTTTTTTTTGGTTGCCAGTTTTAGCAAGCCTTTTTGAATATGGACCCCTGAATCGTAGACACTTGTGGAGGCCATGGAAATTTCTAACTTTGAGCTTGAAGAAGATAGTTTAACAAAACTTAATTTGAATGAATTCGGAGAATTTGGTCCGACATTCAAGCTCAATAAGTTTTCTACATAATCATAAAGCCTTATACTTTGGCACGTCTGCCAAATTACTAATTGCAGCCGTCGACGCTTCGACGGTTTTTTTTTTGTTGCCAGTTTTAGCAAGCCTACTTGAATAATATGGAACCCTAAATCGTAGACAGTCGTGGAGGCCATGACAATTTCAAACTTTGAACTTGAAGCAGATAGTTTAACAAAACTTAATTTTAATTAATTCCTCCGGCTAAATAACTTTTCTTCGTAATCGAGCCGCAAAATTCTTAAAATGTCACTGTCGCTAAATGACTAGGCTACGCAAAATATCCTGTTCGCAGGATATCCTAGTCGCAAAATTAATTATTTGCAAAATGTCCTAAACTCAAAATTGTAATCGCAGGCTTTTGTCAGCCCTATAGCCGAAACTGCAGCGTCTGGCCGCCGCCGCCGTTTTGTCGCCGAACCTTGTCCTTGGACAACCTATACAAAGAAAACCTAGGTTGTGTCTGGGGGGTATCTTATAATGTCTACTAGGTGCTGTCGCAATGGGGAACGTGCAAAGAAATATATTTTGATCTCATTGGAGAGGCAATGTTTAAAGATTAATCTATATAATGGTGACGATACACGACGACACTAGACACTCAGTGTATCATTGAGTGTTCGCTTGTGTCCACCATCCAAGATATAAGGTGATAAAGAGTTTTCTCTGCAACTTTCATATTTAGGTACGTTTATAAGTCGAAAAATAATTCTAGTCACGTGGTATAGGGAATGCAATCCCGCAATCCAGATTTACGGGACTGGACCGTCTCAGTCCTACTGGATCCAGTTATCCAGCGGGGTGGACTTAGTCCTCTGAAACCAATCGTAGTAAAGAACTAATAGACATTATTTTCATGGTTTTTAACCAAAGTTAAATAAGCTTTTTAGTAAATTAGAAAGGGTTTATTAATACTTTTGATTTAAAGATTAAGACTTAAAATAACATAGCGACACAAACATCAGAAACTTAAATTGACAATAATCGAAAGTGAAATTGAACTACATTTATTGCCAAAAACACACTTTATACATAAATTAGACATAGCATAGCATATAGCATAAGCAGCGTCCCACTGTAGGGCACAGGCCTTCTCTCAGGGAGAGTTTTCATTATAGACATAAGCTTACATAATTAAAACGTTACTTTTAATATTTATGTATGTCTAAATAAGAACGTAATGTAAACATCAGAAATATAAATTGCCATGGTCACTTAATATCACAATTATCAAATTGACAAGCACACGCCGCTGCGCGCAGAATAACACGTATGATCTACACTTCTTTGTAATCCCGCCAGTCCAGCAAGACTCTGCAAAGTTTTCGACCGAGATTAGTCCCGCAAAATGTATGCGGGATCCCGGTACCCCGGGATTGCATTCCCTGTGGTAAAAAAATGTTCCATACAAATTGAACGCCAACTGTGACGTCACAACTTGCTGATGAAGCCATGTTAAAAGATAAATCGATATAAAATATATAATTGTGATAAAGATTGTTGTAAACAACTAGTGTAATACTTTCATAAGTACTTTTAGGTATAAATCTGAAAGTAATTGTGATAGTCAAGTGACATAATAATGATAATAAATAAATCATTTTTATTGCAGTCAAAGCCATATCAAGTAATATAACACTACCTAGTAAAAATAAAATTGATTAATTAAATTATGTTACAGAAATTATTTTAAGTTAAAGAATTGGAGAATTAAAATTAAATTATTGGAAAGTTTTAGAACAAAATTAAATTACGTTATTGAAAAATTAATCATAATTTACTTTATTTAATAAAAAGGTTCCATACAAATCACACGCAAACTGTGATGTCACAAGTGTCTAGTGACGTCTTATAATGTATGAAAAATTTGAGTTATCTTTTAAAATAATGTTTTTGTGTCTTTACACATTTATTAAAAAATTTTTGGTATTCAATAGAAAAATCAAATCTAATTTTTTTTCCTAAAACATTCGTACGCACACATGATTATGGAACCCTGGTAAGTGAATCCGGAATTAAGTTAATAATATTTTTTTTTGTTATTACAGAATTGTAAATTGTAAAAATGAAGTAATTTGTTATTACTTCATTTTTACAATTTTTATTCTGTATTTTTGGTGCTTGTTAGTTTTTCTGTCCTTTATGGTACAAATACAATGTCACTACAATAAAATTTTGAGGCATTATCCCATTATAGGTAGACTTTACGAGATATTGGTAATAGGTATAAGTGCTTTCTCGACGCCCGCCCCCGTCTCTGTCCTTGGTGTTATGCAAATTATATCTAGGTTTTATTATATTTGGTGGCAATTTGTACGTGTCATATGTTTCATGTGTGAATATCGAAAATCAATAACCGTGATTCGTTTGGGGGAACTTCGAAGCGATTTCACATTAGGCACAGGATAAACGCCTTATGGTGAATTAGCTAAACATATCCTACCGGTATTATACGTAGGTATAAGAAAGCAAGTTTCTTACATAATTAAACACTTAGTTAAATCCACGTGTAATTATTATTATTATTAATACGTTTCTTGCACATAAGGAAAAAAATACAATGGCAACGTGGCGGACAATGTGGCAATGTAACTAGGTATGTTAAGTTTAAATCTTGTTTAATTTGAGCCACATCATTTGACGATGGAAACTGACGACTTTGAACCTCTTATTCTAAACTGACGATTTTGCATGCTTGGTCAGTTCTGGCCCCTACTCTCGACGCTAATTTAGCCAACTTGGGATACAATTGAGTGTTAATAATTCTATAGTTTGGCCAAAATAATAATGCTTCCGTGTGGCGCCGGATTAAGAAAAGCTCCACTCACTCCATTTTCTCCCGTGGATGTCGTAGAAGGCAATTAAGGAAATAAATTACCAGGAGACGGGCAGAAGCGTCTTCCTAAAGATTTCAACCACATACTGCGATCGCCAACCCCCGCCTGCCAAGCGTAGCGATTATGGCGAAACCCCCTCATGGTTATGAAAAGTATGAGGGAGGCCTATGTCTTGCAGTGGGCGTCAAATGGCTGATGATGATGATGATGAATAATGCTTCAGTTTCCGGGCCGTTCTGCAGTTCAAGTAAGTTTAATTCTATTTCTTACAACTAAAACGTTTACTAAGTCGTTATTCTGACTTAATTCCATTTAATTGTGGCGCAATGTGAACACAATAATGATGGGAGTAGAGGGGCAGTTCTGATGACAACACAATAAAATGATAGAAATAATCTGATGCTGCAGCCAGGGTTGTCTCCTTACGAGGGCACTCTTCAACGGTTAGATGAGATAAACAACTATTTATTGCCTTATCAAAATACAACTTAAAACAAAATAAGACTTAAAACTAGATTATGATATAATAATGATAAGGTAAAAGGTATTGGCTCAGCTGGAGCTGACACGGATCAGTCCCTGGCCAGTCCCGGGCAGCGCTGGCTTTCAGCCACTGTCTTCTCCCTGAGATGTTGTGCGGGAGCAATGTTAGGAGGGCTACAACAGGTGCTAGGTGACTAAGGACCGGTTTCTGAATTGAGAATTTCACTAAGTAAATACTTAAGTAACGTTCTGTCATGCTCTTTTCTGAGAAATTTGAAGAGACAGCACTACAGTTAAGTATTTACTTAGCGAAATTCTCAATTCAGAAACCGGTCCTTAGTTCTGGACATCGATTAAAACTGAAACAAACATGAACTAAAATATGAGAAAAAACCGGCCAAGTGCGAGTCGGACTCGCGCACGAAGGGTTCGGTACCATTATCTATACAACATTAGACACAAAGATCGAGAAAAACGGCAAAAAATCACGTTTGTTGTATGGGAGCCCCCCTTATATATTTATTTTGTTTTAATGTAGTTATTTATTTTTGAAGCGAATATGGATCAAAGAGCTATTTTGGTCCCTGTTTACGATGACTAAACTAGCTCTTTTTGAATAGATATGATAAAAACGATTTTTCTATACTCATACTCGGAAAGTAGGTCTGAAGATGCCTGACGAGCGGGTTGAAAGTAGTGCTTTCAGCCCTAGGGAGAATCGTTTTCAACTGACAGTTCCAACTTTCTGTACAGCCAATGAATTACAGCGCGATGTAATCTGATTATTTAGTTTCAACTATTTCCTTAAAATAACATATGAGACAAATACTTACACAAGCACATGTCATAATAAGACAAAAAAAGTAATAAAAACAGTGTAGTTTACAAAAAAAAATACGGCAAAATAAAATATATATAAATTGTGTTTCTTTCGCTTGGATTATTTTAATATTGTACCTAGTATATTTTAGGTATTCAGATTTTTCTAATCTTTCATTTGCTATCACACATAAAATGATAGCAAAAAAATTCAGAGACTACCACTTTTTTTAATGTGACATTCGTATTATTGTTCGTGTTAAATGTAGCATAATAAAGAACTATTGATACCTCATTCAGCAAATCGGATGAGTAGTTTAGGCGCTACGATGGCACATCCGTAGATACAAAGAAACATACCCAGACTGCCAAAATCATAATCCTTTCTTTTGGCTCTGCCGTAGTCGGGTAAAAAGATATTAGCTGTTTCATACTAATCACCTGTGGCCTTAAAATGCATGAAACAGTTTTCCCCAGAGTAAAAGTTGTTCGTATTGACCAGTCGAACGGAGGGGGTTCTCAGATGTAAATGGAGATTTTATTACACCCCGTATAATAGATTTCTCATCTGTATTTTACCTTCATGCTTTATATTTAGAGTTGTTTTATTTGTATGTCAGCCTGCGTCTATTATGTTTAAATATTTAATGTTCTCTTGAATATAATGAACGGTTAAGAATGCCGCTATCATAAAGACAAGAGCAAGAATCTCGAAGTAATCTGAAGATAAATTGCAACAAAAATTATATCATAGGTCTAGAAAAAAAAAAAACTTAAGTAGGTACTGGAGCTCTTTATGAACACTAAAATTATTTATTGACAGTGATCCCCAGATAACCTCTCTTTGGTGAGCGTTTATATCATCAATGTTTACGTTCTCACCAATCGAGAAACTAAGACTACATAATAATACGTTGAAGTATTTTAGTAACAAATATATTATATTTAACGCTGTAATTTTATACTTCATTCAAGGCTTATATTGAGCGAACGTGGGTGGAAGAGCCGGTAAGGGACGTCCCAGGCGGACGAACTTCGATCAAATAGGGGATGTATTAGCAAAGGGCAAGATAAAAAGTACCCGAAACCGGCGTGCGTGCATGCAACGACTAATGAATGTTGATGAAGCGAAAGTAATCTGTCAGGATCGTGGCAAGTGGCAGTCACTGGTCCCTGCCTACCCCTCTGGGATACAGGCGTGAGTTTATATATGTCAAGGGTTTATTTTTAGCTCTAGAACCTACAATGATTGGACGAGATTGATATATTAGATGAGAGTACGTATTACGTAGGAATAGCCTTCATAGATGGATGAAATATGGTTTTTTGTACAGAGATATTTTATTGGAAAAGTTCTTGAATGGAGACCTCATATCAGCAAGGGCAGCGTAGGACGACCAGCCACAAGATGGACAGATGACCTCATCCAGAAGGCAGGAAGACGTTGGATGCAAGTCGCTTCCAACAGGTCTTTTTGGAAATCCATGCAGGAGGCCTATGTTCAGCAGTAGACTTCTTGTGGCTGAATGATGATGATGATTTTATGGGACGTTACAATACATAGTAATTACTAAGTAGGTACCTGGTATTTTTATTGACTCGCGATGCTCGTACATACTAGTCTCGGTCTATTTATCGGGTTTAATCGCGATTGTTTTCTTAACTTAATTTTCGGCCTACGTCTGGATAAGTCCCTTGCAGGGCACAGAGGGAGCCGATTCTCACTTCATTAGCAAATAATTCGTATACGACTCTAAGGCGTATGACTTGAATTCTACATAAAAAAGTCGAACGACAGCTAAAATCTGTATTCTAAACGCCATTCTACATTGAATTCGAATGAAAAAATAAATGTCTAACGACTTAAAACAGTTATCTGTGAATCATACGTTCCATTTTCTCGATTGTAAATTGAAAGTTAGTCGAATTTCATAACATTTACAATTTCACTTTTTAAATTAAACAAAATTTTAATTTATGTGTTATTTTATAGACTAAAGAAACTATTTAGGTATAATATACACGGTATTAAAAGTTTAATAAAATTAACTCTCAAAATTTTCACATGAAATGTAACCTATAACGAAACGTCAACTGATCGTCGACTTGTGTGTGGTGTTCGTTTACAAATCACAAACTTTTCATGCAAAAACAAGAAATCAGAGCAAGTCAAGGAGTAAAGAAACAATGGTTCGCTATGCTATGCTACGACCAGTCAGACGAGGAGGCTCACTGAGCTGCTGGATGCCGACCCCGAGCTAAGATCGGGGAAGTTTTCCGCCCATTAAATAAACTCACGTTGGTTTTCAAATCAATTTCCTTTTGTGGGACGAGAGGTTCTACTATACTTATGAGATTCCTTGCTAAGTATTTCGAGAACCGAAAGCTCTTTAAAATCAGCGTCGCTCATATCAAATGGCTCTACCCTTCATGTAGCACGGCGCCTTGGTGTCGCTGAAGCTATTGCCGCTTCACTCAAAATTTTTTCAACAAAAGCAGCTACAAACTTGTTCATTTTTAGTAGCACTGAGGTAGCACCACACTCCAAAAGTTTTTCAAAAGTTTCCAAATCTAACCTAACCTCTTTCTTCTTTGGACTTTCCAATCAAGAAACGTCAACTATCAATGAATGCGTTCAAATTTCATACGCCTTTTGCCAGCGCATGGTAATTACCATGCGACAACATGACATCTCAAAGCGAGCGAAATTTATTAGCAAATTTGCGCATACGACTTTGTGAGAATACGTGAAACTGATTTTTATGCGACAAATGTCTAATCCTTCGAATATTTTGCGTGTACGCTTTCAATTCGCATGGGCGAGAATCAGCCCCCTGGCCTTCAATTAGAGAGGTCTCTCATTGGTAGGTTCAAGCGCTGAGATATGAACACCTCAGGCCCTGGCCACACAGAAGGGACGTGGGGCGAGTGCGCGGAAAAGACGCGTCGTCTTTCCAGTTCACTTTAATACAAAATGTACTGAAGCGACGGGACGAAGCCCACACAGAAGAGACGGGGCGAGGACGCGAACTCTATACAACGCGTCGCGTGTTTTCCGCGCCCTCGCCCCACGTCCCGTCTTTGTGGCCAGGGCCTCAGACACTCAGGTTTCCTCACCATGTTTTCCTTTACAGTAAGCTTGTGGTATTGCTGCTACATCTTCACAAATGTCGTAACTAAGAAAACAAAGCAATTGGTACATGCCGGGATTCGAACCAGTTATTTACTTACATATGCTTACTAATATTATAAACGCGAAAGTTTGTATGCATGGATGGATGTTTGTTACTATTTCACGCAAAAACGGCTGAACGGATCCGGATGAAATTTTGCACAGAGATAGATTAGCACATAGGCTATTTTTTATCCCGAAAAAATACACATCAAAATAATCAACAGCTAGTTACTTATAATATCGGTATCTGTGCGCCTTAAATTTAGTTTGATAAATTTTTTATGTGTTTTTTATGTCTCTTACGGGTTTTTTGCTTTGTACACTGCTTAATAATGTTTGAAACCATTTCAGTGGACATTCATATGCGTAGGATAATGATTTACTGATAATGAGACTGCGTTGCGGTAGAGCACGTACCTAAAGCGCGAAATAATTAAAATTATGATAAACATATGGTACAAAAAAATTTATTCTGAGAAAAACTCATACATAGAAACGAAATTTGCTCTAAAATACAAACTCTAATTGTCATGTTTCAGGAATTGCGCATTTCAAAGGTAACCCTGTATACTTATAACATTTTATTCGAATCGTAATGGCTCAGTAACACTGCGTAGTAAAATAAAATTCTTAGGCTGTAAAAAAGGATTTCAGTGCGTAGGTATAAAAAGTGTTAATGTCTAGAATATCAATGAAAACAAAGGGCCATAAAAGTGAAAAGTGAGTGGACTACTCAAATACATATGCATTTAATATTACCTATGTATTAAATAGTACACTAATGCAAATAACGTCAAGTGTATTTACCTTGCCATATTTAATACGTGAGCACATAGGTAGTGCCTGCGTAGCCAATAGAGATCGGTTTAGTTATGTAGGGTTTTGGCATTCACCCAACAGCTCCGCATCGACAGCCCTATTCTGAGCATCAGCAGCTTTCGGCCTGACACTAAACTATAGTATAACTATAACGGGTCTAATCGCGATTATTCATTAGGTTACTTACCTAATATATAATCGTGATTAGACCCGCCGTTAAATGTATAACTATGAATGAGCATCGAGAGTTAATAATAAATACTATTGAAACAAAATTTCAGTAGATTTGTAAAGGGAATTAATTAAATGAACATCGGGAATTAAGATAATTAAGTTTACCTGCTAAATATCGCGATTAGACTTCATAAATGTTATAATGCATCGCGAGTCATTAAAGAATACTATTAATTAATTGATCCCCAAGTGAATATTTGATCACCAACAACGACCGATGAATATTCATATTTACACCTACTACCCGTCTCACTTTTCCTTCAACAACTCTCCATCGTCGGTTGCCTGGAAGAAATTGCTATAAGCAATAAAGCCGCCAATTGTTATGTATGTATATTAAATATGTAAACATTTCATGTTTGTGTTTTTCCTGGTACAATAAAGAATATTCTTATCTTATCTTAACGACCAGCAAGAATATTTTTCAACAAATAATCATTTTGTTCAGCAGAATAATGGTGAATAGTGAATAATGGAACCAATTATGGTTATCAAATAAACTCATTTTGGGATGCGCAATTATTCTGCTAACCGATAATTTTATCGGTTAACATAACATGAATGAACTTTCTCGCTCTGAAATATAGACATAAAATAAAAAAATAATCCACCTGCAAAACGATTGTTTATTAAATACCGCAGGACACTGTTTCCTTGGCAGTTTTTTGCCACCCGGACTCAATAATGTACTTAGAGGTTTACATAAAAAATGGGCAATTGTTTAAGCACGTCAATTCGAACCTATTTATTAAGTACTAGCTGTGCCCGCGACTCCGTTCGCGTACATTTCGATTTTTACGAAGCAGCATTTGTATGGGGGCCACGTCTTATCATAACTGGAGCTAGAATTTAAATAGCCTATCCTGTGTCCCAGATGTCTATATGTTTTTATACCAAATTTCATCAAATTCGGATAATTGGTTTAAGAGTTATGGAGGAACATACATACATACACACATACAGAAAAAAATTCTAAAAATCGTGAAATTAGTTTCAGTATCATATATTGAGCCTATATATAAACACAATATCTCTGAAAACAAACTAACTTACTCCATGACCGACCCTTACAGATTTATTATTAGTATAGATAGAAGATGTAATTCCTAAGCTTCAAATAGTACTTTGGATTAATATTATGAGATAATGGCGGTAACTTCAAAAGCTTGCACTGAAGTCAAATCTAGAATATGATATGGGTATCCGTCTTCTTCTTATTGTGTCGATGGCAAAACGATTTTAATTTAAGTCTTTACTAAACCTTTCGGCCCAGAACATCTCAACCTACGAACTTCAGTAAAAAGTTCTAAAAGGCGAACCTAGGAGAACACTCGAAAATCTACATAGTTTTGGAAGAAAGGGTTTTGTGATTTTGGGCATTTTCTACTGTTTGGGGTGAAGAACCTATGTTGATTATTCTGCACGAAACATACACACAGGTTTTTCAGTTGCTACGACTATCAGAATAGGACTGCCGAGCCCTAAAGTACACGCAGCTTGAATTGAGACCAACGTGTAATAGTCTTTACTGCTCTTACAATAACGAAAGTCTCTTGGCGTTACAGCTGAAAGAAAGACCTTATCAGTCCGTCCCTTATTTACCTTCAAGGAACCAATCAAAGTGCTTCAACCAAAAGAGGAGGAGTCGCGTCGCAGGCGCATACTGTGACATACAAATATAATGCTTACCGCATTAAACAAAGTTCCTGCCTTTCGTGTTATCTTTCAGCTTAACCTACCTTGAAAGGACCAATCAAGCAGCTTCACACTGATTCACTTCTCACTACGTTCAGTCGACACCAGCTGAGCTCATATTTTAGGTCCAAAGTCCGCAAGGACCGTAAAGCACATAGTTTCCAGGTTGATAAAAATCATGATTTCTTTTTATTCAAAAATTGATTTTTCTTTTAACATTTTGATCTTTTTTAACTTTGAAGTCATTAAATATTTATTTAAAAAAACACCACCACATTTTAATTATTAATAAAATTAATATTTTTTTAATAATAAATCGTTCCTGATTTTTTTTTAATATGGCTTTATCTATAATACCACTATTGATTATTATTAAGCTACGTGCGAGTGCATTAGTAGAGTGCCGGAGAGTGGTGTGCACCGCCGTCTCAGCCATTAGTTCTGCCATATTCATGAACTCTACTAATACTAAAGGTACTTGCTTTTTAGTCATATGAACAGTAATAACTTAGAGGTGGTGCGACTGGTCGTTCTGATTAGTTAAAGCTGTCAAGATAATCGCTCTTACAGAGTTTCGTTGCTGGGATCCAGTACTATGATGTCGTTGCTGGCCACCAGGGCCTCGACTTTAGAACCAACAAATCCAACAACAAAACTGCCAGCCGGAATATTTGCTTGAGATATTGTTGTTACCACTTTGCACTACAGAATATTATAATAGCTTGCATATACGTTGATATACACATCTTTCCCTTTCTTATATTTTAGTGTTATGTACCTTGAAGGGACCAATCCCGCTGCTTCAGCCTACTTAGTGGCCGATTGGTCGACGAATAGTGGAGCGGTTTTCTACGCAATGGGTGCGCGTGCGCCGTTTGTGCGTAGAGTTGCGTTTCTCAAGTCCCGCCCATATTGCCCTGCATTTCTGCGTTAGAGTTGCAGACCTCTCAGAGAGAGAGAGACAGAGATAATCATCACTTCAGCAGGCGTTCCTACTACGATTTAATTAAATAAAGTGAATAATTGGACTGTTCATCACGCAAAACCGTTATAGTAAAAATACAAAAGAAAAAGATTGTGATAAAAAAAGTAAATATTTGATGAAATAAATATATCGAGCAAATATGGGTGGAAGGGCCGGTAAGGGACGAGTTAATATTAGGCACATCAGAAACTCAGGTTCCCTGTCAATTCTGATAAGCTAGCAGTCTACCCGCTGCGCTACGGTCTCATTTCTTCAGAGCACGTGGTGGTTGACTGACCGAGGAATGGTGGGGCGCGTACGCAACGCAATGCGTGCGCGCGCGTCGCCCGTTGTGCGTGAGTCAGGCTCTGCTCGCCTTATTGAGTAAACGCGGGGTGAAAAACTGTCGTTTATTTGTTTTTTTTTTGTGCTCATATAGAAAAAAAAGCTATATATATTAGTAGTATAATTGCTAGTTTGTGTAACGTCACATGCCATTAGGACCTTGTCAGTCAATGTTGTTTTTTAGGTCATTGACCCGAAGTGATAAATAATATATAGGTACTACTGCTTACCTACATTCTTCTTTCATCAGGGACCTAACACCTTTTATTGATACAAGGACTCCATTTGCTGCGATATTGAGATGCGAATGATGAGCAAATATACCTACTTATTATTTCTAAATTTAACCCGATTTGTGTACTCGAACAAGGCGAGTTTCTATCAGTGTTGTTGCCGTTCTGAACTCTACATTGTGATTATAATATTTAATTTTACATTCGAGAAAAAAAAATGTCCGAATTAGAATACCGGTTGTTATTCTCTCATCTCGCGGATTCTCTGCAGACGATCGGATTTGAGCCTTCGCAGAATGTAAGTAAGGTTGAATTTGCCCAATTTACTTGGGTAGGTGGTTCAGTAATGAAACTTGCAGTGCATAATGCATTTTTGTTTTTAAGAAGTAGGTATTTTCATTATGTATATTTCCATTGTACCTACCTTTTTGTGAAACTCTGACTGTTTGTTGCCAAAACAGAAATAAATAAAATAAATTACTTCTGCTACATATTTTGTTGACAAGAAGTGTTAATTCTATGCTCAGAGGGACATTTGAGGTGGATATCCTTAAGTTTTTTGTCTCAATGCAGCTCGAAGCTTTAATTACAATTGTAAACCTTGCATATGTACTCAGAAACACCAATTTTACTTGGATATGTAGGTATTGCAAGGTTGTGGAAGTATTTGCTATGAGCAATAAGTCCGCCAATTGTACCGCTTTGTTGTTGTACAATGTACATATTATCTTCTTGTCTTGTGGTGTACAATAAGGAATAATGTTATCTTACCAAGAGTTGTTGTTGCCAAGCGTTATCGAAATCTGTTTAGCGTTTTAGCCGTGAAAGGGTAAAATACAAAGTTACTTTTTAGGGTTCCATACACAAAGGGTAAAGGACCCTATTACTAAGACTCCGCTGTCCGTCTGTCCGTCAGGCTGTATCTCATGAACTGTGACAGACAGTTGAATTTTTTACAGATGATGTATTTCTGTTGCCGCTATAACAACAAATACTAAAAACAGAATAAAATGAATATTCAATGGGGGCTCCCATACATCAAACGTGATTTTTTTGCCGTTTTTTGCTCGATATTAATAACGGCAACAGGTAGACGTTTGAAATATTCAAATGTATAGATAATGATACGGAACCCTACGTGCGTGAGTCCGATTCGCACTTTGCTGGATTTTTTTATAATATATCTTTCAAGAACTTTCTTTACGATCTGCTAAATGTGAGGCATACAAAGAAATAAGCGGTAAGAAATAATTATGCGTTAAATATTGTAAACTTGTAAGTCCCTTCCATTATTATTGTAACATATATAATCATTAACACGTGTATAGCTATCGCTAAACACAATATTTACTGTTTGGTATAGCTATAAATTATTTCAGGCAATAATTAATTGTTATTTGAATGCGACCCCTGATCTCTAGTCCTACGGTCTTATTTATAAAAAAACGATTCCACTAAAACAGCCCTCAGTGAGACTTATGGCGGTCTTAAAAAAGATCTTAAATAAATTATGATTTATAAAGTCAAATCTCCACATTAGTTAAGGTACAAGCCCTCCGCAACTAAAGTCTCGTTAAATGTCACTTAAACCTACTTTATGCAGTGTCTTTAATCTGTGGTGTGCACTATGCACCGCATGAGTGAATGAATGTCAAATCAAACACAATTATACCTCAGGCTAAGTACATCTATGGTCCTGTATCATTTATTCATTTTCTTTCTGTTGGTGTGCATACCTATTATGTTACTTATTTGTTTATTTTGTTTCTGTGATGTGTCTTGTTGGTATAATAAATGTCTGTCTTCTTCTTCTTCAAAAAGCTGTTTCTGTCAGTGTTGCCAGATGAGGCGATTCATCGCCATTTGGGCTATCAGGGAAGATTAATTGGCAGCCAAAAATTGCAATTGCACCTACTTTTCTTCGTCTTAGGAGGTACATTTTCGATATTTTCCATCGTGTTTTAAGTCTCTCCAATTCAACTTTGAGATTCATAAATAACCACGCAAAACTTTGTCAATTATTTTTTAGGAATTTAAAACAAAGCGTTTCTGACACAACCACAGTCTAAGAAAACACTAGCGTTTTAGCTCGAACTTTTTATAAGTCATAAAAAGTTGAAACGCCCACTAAACTTAAATAGAGTCTTACTTAAAGAGACTCTGCGAGAGGCATTACTTCATTTTTAGGGTTCCGTACCCGAAGGGTGCCAAACGGGGCCCTATTACTGAGACTTCACTGTCCGACTGTCTGTCTGTCTGTCCGTCCGTCCGTCCGTCTGTCCGTCTCTCTGTCTGTCTGTCTGTGTCTGTCTGTCTGTCTGTCTGTCTGTCTGTCTGTCACCAAGCTCTATCTCATGAACCGTGATAGCTAGGCAGTTGGAATTTTCACAGATGTATTTCTGTTGCCGCTATAACAACAAATACTAAAACAGAATAAAATAAATATTTAAGGGGGGCTCCCATACAACAAACGTATTTTTTGCCGGTTTTTGCTCGATATTAATAATGGAAACAGGTAGACGCTTCGAAATAAATAATTAAATTAAAATAAAATAAAATATGTATCTAAGGGGGGTCCCATACATCAAACGTGATTTTTTGCCGTTTTTTCTCGATCTTTGTGTCTAATGTTGTACAGATAATGGTACGGAACCCTTCGTGCGCGAGTTTTATTTATAAATAAGACCGTTAGTTTATACTTATAATATGTTCTGACCTTCTATTATCTACGTCTTATTATGCCGTACTTAATCTGTGTTTACGACTCTTCCTTGTAAAATCTCCACCACAGTCTATTTTAATCGGCGTCTTAAGGAATGGTGTTTTTTTATAAACAGTATAAAGACCATATGAGTTTACATTACAGATGAGGACAAAGTCGTCGAATTTATTAATCTGTGGGTTAATCGGTTATGCAGTGGAGGTACATAGATCGAATTGTCACAGTAAACCATGAATTGTGGTTCTATGAAATAGGGTCCAGCTAGTTATCAATACTCCAGTACGCTTAGCATGCCACGCTCGAGAAACGCCCTTCTCTATGCAAAAATGTCAATTTATCTGTCGAGCCCGAGATGTCTCGACGTTAGCATGGCGACCGCGACCGACATGGAGACGACCGAGACTTGTCTACAACTGGTAACATGGCGGCATTGCCAAGATAATTTCGGCCGAGTTAGACACTAATTCTGACATATACGACCGAGACATGTCTAGTACCCCCGGAGGTGAAGACAAGGCTTCGAGACCATATAATTCAACAGAAAATACATATTTAGTTAATGTTTTTTTGTGTTCTTGCTGTATTATACTTTCCTTTTGATGTTCGTTTCTTAATTTTTTCCATACTTAGTGCATAGAACTATTTATCTTTTAAAAATAACCCAGTTCAAGCAAAGAAAAACAAGAAAACCATGGAAAATTACAGGAATGCGTTTTGTTACTACTATTGTAAAGCGTGCTCATTGAAAAAATCAAATAAAAATTAATGGTTTTGACTCATTGCTTGCGTAGGAACGAAACGCAATTCGTAACTTTCTAGTGAAGTTCCGCTGTCGGAAAAAACTGATAACAACTTTTACAGGGTTGCCAGACAAAAATACAACACTTTTATTTAATATGGCAATAACTACTTTTTGGTAACAAGACCGCACTCTATTGACTATCTCGAGTCTCGGCTACCACGCTCGCACTTTCGACATGGCAAGTACTTCTAAGTCTCTCACTCGACGTTGAGAGAGAGTCAAAACGCGCATGCTAAGCAAACTGCACGGGTAGTAGGTTTGTGGCTCTAAAATGTCAGAATTTGACAAGTCGCGACTTTTGACAGACTCGCGTCATCTTACTCATGCAGACATGCGACACATGCGGTGAGAAAAGGACTATATTAATTTAACATAAATAAGCAGCCTATATACGTCCCACTATAGGGCACAGGCCTTCTCTCAAAGAGAGAGTATGGGCTTAATCACCACGCGTGCCCACAGCGGATTAACAATTTCAAGCGCTGAGCTATGTGAACACCTCAGATACTCAGGTCACGTCACGATGTTTTTCTTCACCGTTAGCGAGTGGTATTGCTACTATAACTTCACAAATGTACATAACTTAGAAAACAAAGTCATACGTACATGCCCGCACTAGGAATCGAACCTGGGTCTCTCGCCTCAGAGGCCAATGTTCTACCCACTAGGCTATCACCGCGCCTATTACGAGTAGGTATATTAGTTTATTTTACATAATTATGTTGTTGTTTTAGCTGTCTCAGAGGTAGGTACAGCGGACTGCTTTCTTTTACTATTTACTAGGATTTTAATTACTAACTCTCGATACAGCCCATAAAACACGCCCACTGTTGGGCAAAGGCGTCTTCACCGTCACGCTAATCTTGCCGGTCCCCTGCCAACCTCTTATAAATAAATTACAGGGTATCCTAGTTTCGATGCAACCCTCCTATTCCGTAACTGTTTACTGTTTTTGGTCCATTTTGACTTTTCCGGAGTACCTATCATAATGTATTTATTGGAAAGTCGGGAGTGGGTTAAATCGGACGAGTCCGTACAAGTGGAGAAGTTGAATAATGACGCCCCGGGACAAGTAATAGTGTGTTGTGGAACTTATTATTATTGCCTTTATTAATTTTCATATTGTTGACCAACAACTGCCTCGTTGAACTAGCCGTTAAGGCGCTTACTGCCAAGATGGAGCTCGTGGGGACCGCCGTACGTTTGTACAAATGGTCAGGGCCGGATTTAGGGGAGGGCAGGCGGGGCTACTGCCCTGGGGCCTACACAAGAAAGGGGCCCCCACAATAGAGCAATACTATAATTGAACGCCAACCTCTAGTATGTAAATTAACGTGTGTTCACTCAAATTTAAAAAAAAATCGTGTTCAATTAATTTTTATGTTTTGTATTTTAATTCCGAAAATAATTAGTGGCCTCCGCATCTTCATTGCCCCAGGGCCTCCAGGCCTCCAAATCCGGCCCTGCAAATGGTCTCAGTCTGGGTGTATTTCCATGTTTGTGATGTCCTTGTACGGTTACCATAGCACAGGGTGTCCTAGTTTGGGACCAGGTCAAGTGATTGTGTGGAAGTTATTTTTATTATAACTAATAATGTAAGGGACATTCGCTTTGTCCCTACGTTCTAAGTTAGCTCTGTCCACTCCACCGAATCGGAACGTTTAATTCCACCTTACAAAGCCCAGGCGCGCTCCACTTATTGCCTCGAACTTTGCTATATTCCCTGCCTACTTGTTGCTAAACCACAGCAAGATTAATTGGTAACACTAGTATTTGCCTTCCTTTGTTGGGCAACAAAGCTTTTGTAGTTTGGTCTACGTGTGTTTTGCAACAGGACAGGTGTGGGATGGAAGGTTTGGGTTTCGAAGTCCGAACGTCCGACCGTCCGATCGTCTTTGGACGGTTCCAAAGATAGAGCCGTTTAAAGGTAATAGTTAGCCAGTCGACATTTTCACAGAATATGTGTTATAACGGCGGATTACCTAACAATTAATAAAATTTAAAAACTAATAAAAAATGAGGGGGTCTCCACACAACAAACGTGTTTTTTATCGCTCTGCTCTATTGTAGAAACGGTAATACATACAGGCATCAAACTTGGTGTGATTGTGGGACTTATTATATGTTCTAAGGACAAATAATACAAAACGGCCAAGCGCGAGTACCGAACCCTTAGTGCGCAAGTCCGACTCGCACTTCGCCGGTTTTTTAAAAACTGAAATCAGAAGAAGCATCGCCTCGAACGTCGGAAAACAAAAAAAAAACCGGCCAAGTGCCAGAGTCGGACTCGCGCACGAAGGGTTCCGTACAATTATTACAACATTTGAATATGTCAAGCGTCTACCTGTTGCCATTAATAACAAAACGGCAAAAAATCACGTTTGTTGTATGTGGGAGCCCCCCCGGTTTTTGTTTATTTTATGTGTTATTATGCGGCGGCTCACGATTTAACATTCAAACGTCTGGTTATTGAACTCGTTAACCGACATTAATTTTATGGCAAAGTATTCGTATCGTTATGATGATTGCATATGCTAATTACAATATATTTATATTAGCTGACTCCGCGAACTACGTATTGCCTCAGAATCGATTATTGTTTTGTTTGTTAAATTTTCCATTAAAAAGAATGTGCTTTTACGATTTTTCTGCCTTGTATTGGTGCTGTTTAATAGATAAGGGGACATCCACAGTACAATTTTTTTTTTGTTCTGTGGGACATCCATTAATTACGTGAGGCGTTTAGGGGGGGGGGGTCAAGACGATTCTCACCCAATCTCACGTTTTCTCGTAATTATAACGTAATTTTTTTTCTGCACGAAACAGTGTACAATTACGATAAAAGTGGGTGGAATTGAGCAAAACGTGTTTCTCCATTAAAATACTTGCTGTTTGGGCGAACATACCGCTACAGAATCCGTTTATACGATTCTTGCACAACGCCATTTATTTTTAAAACACAACTTTCGTTTATTTTTAAAACACAATTAAAAAAAATTTTAAACTTAAAATAAATATTATCCCGCGGGAACGCATTACCGGGATGTCAAGTATGCTATGTCTCAATTCAGGTCTTTATCTATCTGTACGCCAAGTTTCATGTAAATCCGTTCTGCCGTTTTTGCGTGATTGAGTAACAAACATCAAAACATCCAAACCTCCAAATATCTTTATAAACTTTCACTTTTACTAAATTCTACACAATAATATCTATAGTGGTTATGCGAACGCCACAAATTAGCACAGTAGCTCTTCGATTGTTTAGCTACCGACCAGCCAAACGCGCAATCCGACGAACGCTGCGACTTGCTTACGAGACGCGTGACGGCAACGCATGAACCGTCTCGACCGGTCTCGACCGTGTTAACGCCCGTAAATGTTTAATCTGTAGAAGTAACCTTGTGTATACAGGGTTATTTTTATTAAATTCGCGCACTTTAAAATTTCAAAAGTCATAGACCTAAAGTTGTTGTAAATGACAAAATCTAACCGACATCTTTCAGGAATTGCGCATTTTGAAAATAACCCTGTGTAGATATTAGGTATAGTTTGTGTGTGACACACAAAAAGAGATTCCATAACTTCTGTCTTTATAAGGCTGATTGTTGTATCTCTTTTGTTATATTTGCATAAACAGTTAGCCTTGCGTAAACAATGGATGTTACAAAATGGTGGTCATATTTTGATGGCTCTGTTATTTAAAGGGTTAAGGGGCTCCAGGGAGTAACACTAGCGCCAACGAGGATATAAAATCATATCTTTTTTTACAGATCAAATTTGCAAAACGTGTCAGTACAATCTCTCAATAACGGTGATTTTTATTACCCACGACGGAAAACGGCCGTTTCTGGCGTTAATGCTATCTAGTCCTAGGTTTTTTGCCTTAGATTCGGGGCCATGGGTCCTAAAAATCACTATTAACATGATTGAGAGATTGTACAATCACTTTTGCAAATTCGTTCTGTAAAAAAGATACGATCTAAAGATCCTCGGTGGCGATAGTGTTACTCCCTGGGGCCCCTTAAGGCTTTTTTTCTTCATCATTATTAAATGGGAAATTAAGGTACGAAAGTGGCTTGGGTATACAGTGCGGAGATCCGATAACTAACCATTCATAATTGCTCTGAAACAGTGCCCCCTGAGACGAGGCCGTCCTAAATTTACCTGCAGACGCTCAGTCCAGCAGTAAGCAAGCAGTATTGAGACAGATATAAAATAAATATAAGTGGAAATCTGTTTTGAGAGCCCAAGGAGGGATAGCAGGAACTGATGATGATGATTATTTAATGGCATGAAAGAAAGAAAACATTTATTTACAAAGAATAACATAATTTGAAGAAGAAGAAAGACATTATACCAACAAGATACATCACAGAAACAAAATAAGCAGATAAGTAATATATATTATGCACAACAACAGAAAGAAAACTAAATACACAACAGACAAAACGAATAAATAGAACTGGACCATAGATGTAGCCTGTGGTGTATCTAAGTTGCCACAAAAGGCAATTTGATGATGATGATGATGCTCTAACACAAACACATCCCAGAAATCGAACAGAGGCTCTCGATTATTAGCCCAGTCCTTGCGGCACTGAGATTTTTGCTCTGTTAATAAATACATTTGGCTCATTTCATGGTAATCAATACCACATAATATTTATTTGTTTTTTTCGTTAAATTTGGTTATCTTATACATACTTCTGATGTATAATCAACTTTAAATTTCTTACCTACACCTTTTTTAGTTATGAAAAGCGTAGGATTTTTCATAAATTTATAACGTCAGTTGATATCTATATTCTATATATATATTTATGCCTGTAAATTATTATTTTTTAATGTACACCCTGTACTCGTCACACCCGTTACGACGTTCAGTCGCACCCGTCACAGTTGAATTTTGGATGTAAATATCAACTATATGTTAATAAGAATTATATTGATGTCACTTTCGTTGACTAACTGCTGAACTACTCTAGTAAATAAATATACATATATAGATAATTGCAGAAATACCGTGCATCATCCTACGCGTCACACCTGTCACAGTGATTCAAATCGTTGACAAATTTAAAAAAACACAAATTTCGTGAGTATTTGATTTATATTTGAATAAATATAACCGAGAACTATCATATTGTGATAAAATTGTAAGAAATTTTCAAAATTAATAAAAATTACAGTTCAAAGTGTAAGTTAAAATGTCACAGCCGTCACCATGGAATGAGCCATTTCTAATGAATTTCAAGGTTTGTCCCTGTTTTTATCCTACTGGCCCCTAGTTTCTCGTACACTAACAAGCTGTTAATCTACTGTTAAAAGCTGTCAATTGACCAAAGTGCATACAAAAAAGCCACTTTTTTTTTTCAATTCAAATATTTTTATTCATTGTAAAAACAGAATGTTTACTTAATGAACGTCAAAGTTGTTAGTTTCACAATTAATGGATTATGTGGAGAAGATGCTAACAAAGAAACTCCACATTTATTCTTTTCAAAACACGTTTTAACTTAATTAACAGAGTTTTCAACTTAAAATATTAGTCATGAATGTGTTGAACACTAGTCACAATCGTCCTTTAAATAATATTAATCTACTGTTTAATGCCAAACATATTTGTCTTCTAAATAATCCTTGATGTTATAGTAAGCCTTTTTGCACAGAATGTGCTTAACACATTTTTTAAATCGCGTTGGAGGTAACTCTAATATATCTTGAGGAATTTTGTTGTAGAACCTTATACAGTGCCCCATAAAGGATGTGTTAACTTTTGCAAGTCTAAATAGTGGAAATGACAATTTATGTTTATTTCTAGTATTAACATTATGGTGGCCACCAACATCTTTACTACATCTACACAACACTGACAGCGGTAAACAGTAGATTAACAGCTTGTTAGTGTACGAGAAACCGGGGGTGGGAGTCTGGCAATTGAGGGAGAGGGAGGGAGAGGGCTCGAGTTATTATTTAATCTGGGACGGACGGAACGTAGCCGTAATTATGTTTCTCAGTAATTAGTATTCATAGACTAGAAAACTGCTTTTCTTATTATGCCGTTCCTAATTGAAGGATATAAAATTGATCGATACAAAATTCAATTCAAATTCAAAAGTGTTTCATTTAAAGTAGCACAGAAACTGCGACTTAATGATCCTTACAAGTTAAACTGCTTTTGTTTTGAAAAATTGTGATGCAGGCCTCTAATGTATAAAAAAAAAGGTGTCCTTTGTATACGTAATGAAATTATTGATACAGCGTTCAGTGGCACCTTCACTCACACTAGATGGGTGAAGTTAAAAAGGGACTGCAGTGTCTGGGACATTTTTTTGGATGGAGTAGGCTTGCCCAGCACTTGTAACATCCTGACAGCTTAGTCGGCCTAGCTCACAGGAAAGACAAGTCAATTCGTGCGGACTCGGAGCCAACCAAAGTGCGGGTTTCCTCACGATGTATTCCTTCATAGCGTGTAGTATTGCTACTACAAATTCGCAAATGCACTAAAAGCGGTGGTAGCCCAGTGGGTAGACCAAGGGACTTGGAAGCGGGGGCCCAGTTCGATTCCCAGTGCGGGCATGTACCTATGACTGTTTATTTTGAAAGTTACGTGCATCTGTAATGTGTAAATTTTTAAGTAACCAATTTCTGTTTAGCCTGTCTTTTTGACCCATTCCACATTTAGAGCTTGAAGCAACATTAGAACGCTGTGGTAATGTTTCCCTATGACCCCTATGCTAGACCTGCTATTTTTACATTTAAAATTACACACAATATTTACCTCCTATCCGCCGTGTGGCGCCGGATTAAGAATAGCGTCACTCCATTTCCTCCCGTGGATGTCGTAGAAGGCGACTAAGGAAATCAATTACCTGAAGACGGGCAGCAGCGTCTTTCTGAGATTCCAACCGCATACTGCGATCGCCAACCCGCCTGCCAAGCGTGGCGGTTATGGCAAAACTCGTCATGGTTATAAAAACCACGAAGGAGGCCTATGTCCTGCAGTGGGCGTTAAATGGCTGATGATGATGATGAATAAGGCCGCCAATTGTACTGGATTAATTGAATTTCTGTTAATTTAATCTCTGTGTACAATAAAGAATATTCTATCTATCTATTGTTTTGTCGGGAATAAATTCTGAATTAGAAACTAATCGGAAGTAGTAAATAAATAGTACGTGGTGTGAATGGATGGTTGTTTGCGTGCATAATATTTTATGTGGTTTTCGATGTTGTGGTGGGTAATTGATATTGTCACTTGTTTATTCTTTATCTCTCTGCGTTTGTCCTTTATATATGTTCATTGCGGTGACTTTTCTTACTTAATATGGCATTAATTCACAGGGATTCACTGTTCAACTGACTATTTGTTCGGTCAAAATTCTCAATTCTGCAGTTTAAAAAAAAGCATGCCTTTCAGTTTGTCCGTTAGGCCGTGCTGTTGCAAACGTGACTATTGATTGCAAGAGGAAAGATGGATTTTTTGAACATTTCCGTACGTCTTTTCACGACAAATAAACATGGATGACGGGCATTTGCAAATTAGACAAAATGTTTTGCCGTGTTCATTATTTTCCGACTCTAACTCAGTTTGGAGCAGCTCGGATTTTACGGATGTTAATAATTAAACTAATTTAGCCAAAAAATAGATTCAGAATGAAACGCAGCTGCTTGTTACTCCACAGATAAGTTGCAGAATGGAGACTTTTTTTTCAAATACCTACTTTCAAACTTACGTTTTAACGATCGTTTTGGGCGTGTTTTCTTTATTTTGGCTTAGTCATTGAAAATTGTATTTTGGTCGTGGATCTGTGCCGGCATGGTTCAATACGATAAATAACAAATTCTTCATTGTTGTTTGCTTTTGTGTTAACGTTTGTTTACTTACCTAGTACCTGCTAACAAACATGCATGTGAAGATTCTGCGCACGTCAAAAAGGCTTTTTATTAAAGTTTCTTTTATCATACCTGGAAGACACTGTCATCATCAAATCATCAGCGCTTTTTGTATGGTGAAAGTGGGGCCTTATCTTCTGGAGAACACGTCAATTATTTGTACAATTGACGCTTGCATCCATTCCTTGAGTTTTTTTTGGAGCCTTAGGAATAATTCCATCTTTCGCACTGCAAGGCACACAGTTGTATACAAATGAATCACAAAGTGACAGCACATAGTAAACATAGACAAGACAGAAGCATACATAAATTATAGAATCGTAACAACGTGCCATATCGCAAAAAAGTAGAATAAAATTTTGCATAATATTATTTATCTAGTTACGAATCCCGAATTCCCGCCTCGGCGTAATATCTCACTGGTTTAGAACAAGGGTTGTCAGATGTCCGGCCGGACATGTACCACTCCTTTTTACAACCGTGTCCGACCAATCTATGAAAGTCCGGCCTATCCGGAATTTGTTAGCACGACGCAAGACTCGCGGGCGCGGGGAGTGTCTTAGGTTTTCAGGGCTAAATTTCCATCTAAATATGGACCAGATCGGCTTTTCTATCATTGGGCTTGGGAACCCTAAACGGAAGGCGTGGTGTCGCTATTTTTTCGCGCCGCCGGCCGCCGCCGCCCGAGCGGCGTAGGTCGGGGTCGTCGCCCGCGCAATGTCACCTCGTGAGGCGCAGCCCCCCTCCTCCATCCCCTCGGCCGCCCGTCTGCCTCTGAGAAGATCCTCCGATTGCCCCGGGCCCGCGTGATTTTTGCACGGCTCCTCGGCCTCTTCTGGAAGGAGTCTGGGCGATAGTTTCTGCCTTGTTTAAGGCTCATGTTATTATGGCGTGTTGCGGAAAGGTCCGGTGACACTTCAAGTTTACACGCGTCACACGTCAATGCAAGTTTAATTATGACACTAACTCTGAAATTGCCAAAAAATATCAGATGTTCCGTACTAAATTTTGAAAGCTGTTCTAGCGAGTGAGCTGGTAATGTTTACGCAATTTTTCAGTAGTACCTATAACATTTTGTAAATGCCAGCCTATGTTTTAGAAAGAAAGAAAGAAAATACATTATACCAACAAGACACATCACAGAAAGAAAACTAAATACACAACAGACAAAAGAAATTTTTCACACTTTGTCTTACGTGGGAATCTGTTCTAATAAATTATTGAGATAAATAATGCATTATAATAAATTAACGTCAAAGCGCTGTGAAGGAAAAGCATCGCGAGGAAACCTGAGTGTCTGAGGTGTTCACAAACCCTTACCGCTTAAAATTAACAATCCGGTGGGCACGCGTGGTAATTAAGCGCATACTTTCTCTCTCTCTCTCTCTCTCTCTCTCTCTCTCTCTCTCTCTCTCTCTCTCTCTCTCTCTCTCTCTCTCTCTCTCTCTCTCTCTCTCTCTCTCTCTCTCTCTCTCTCTCTCTCTCTCTCTCTCTCTCTCTCTCTCTCTCTCTCTCTCTCTCTCTCTCTCTCTCTCTCTGAGAGCCCTGTGCCCTGCAGTGGGACATGTATAGGCTACATAAAAAAAAGTGTTATCCGTCTAAACTCGCTCCGTCTGCATATACTTCAGTCATCACTTGAGTGGTGACTTCACCCTTAATATAATAATGATATCTCATCAGATAAGGTGATAAGGTGTCTTTCTTTTACAATTTACAAATACGCTGAACTTTCAACATTTCTTTTTATTAATAAAAAATTCCGGAATCACATAATATTCAAGTTAATAATGTGTACTGCTTGTGAAAGTTTTAGTTCAAATATTATTTTTTCTCTATTAATAGCCTGAATATAATTTTTTCTCTATTAATAGCCTTTGATGTCACTCTTCCGGCCTTAAATAACTTGTTATGCCTCAAAATAACTGATGCAATACTTTTTCAGCTTTATAAACAAGGTTAAGCTAATGTAAAGAAAAATAATGACAAATAACGTTAAAAGGTAACAGTATTATTTATAAAAAGTCAATCCCACCGGCTTTGACCATGTTTTAAGAGTGTAATCTTAATGTAATCTACTTTTTTATATAAGACTTTTATAGTAGATTTTACAACAAGTGCACAAAACGAACCATTTTTAGGTAATGTCGCGGATACAATGGTTTTGTGGACGAGATATAAACTCTGCTTTTCACTTCGATTGCGAGCAAAAAAAAAACAGTAGTATAATTTAGCAAATTGAAGAAATTAATAAACGCACGAAAGAACAAGGGCTGTTTCCCGCCGCTTTCTTTTTTTAAATCTTACGACACTGATATTATGCTTGGGCTGCAGACCTATAGAGCCTACTATTAAATTAATGTGGTTTGTAATAATAATTTTCTTAAATTAATTAAACAACCTACGGTACTTGAATTTAAATTTTAATATCTTTTGTCTTAAAAAACACATAAGGCAAATAAATTAAAGTAAATATGATAAAATAACAAATTCTATCTATGAACTTCTTATTGTGTTTGGCTGAATGACTCATTTTCTTTGCCTTAATACAGATACATTTATGAGTAGATACGTTAATGCACTTGTGCACAAAATTAGATTTTGTATAGCCTATATCCTGCACAAATAAGCACTTTCAGAGCATGAGAAGTGAAAATTAATTTCATAACTCTTGTAGATTTGTCATAAAAGCACGATTCCTCTAAAATACTCCTCAATGAAATTATCATCATCATCAGCCATTCGACGCCCACTGCAGGACATAGGCCTCCCTCATGTTTTTCGAAGCTTCCCGGTCTTGTGCCGGCCGCATCCAGCGACTCCCTGCCACCGTAACCAGGTCGTCAGATCATCTGGTGAGGGGCTACGCACGCCGCATCGCCCAGCCCTCAGAACAGTTCTGAGGCCCAGCCCGTGGTCGCCAGGCTATCAACCGAGCTATGTGCCCCGCCCACTGCCATTTCAACTGAGCAATTCTTCGAGCTGTATCAGTAACTCGGGTTCTTCTGCGGATCTCCTCATCCCTAATTCGATTACGCAGTGAAACTCCTAATATAGCTCTCTCGATTGCTCAATGAAATAAAACACATACCTAAATTAGAATGAATGCAGTTTAAATAGTCTGTCGTTCAAACTGCTTTTGAAGGGTGTTTTGAGGAATCCTGTTTTTATAAATAAGATGATTGTGAATTGCTGTGTAAGTTGTTTTTATTGCTGATCTTAGGTTATCACTGAATCAATGACACTTGTGTGCACATTATGATGTCACATTAAATAGAAAAAAACCGGCCAATCCTCCATGGATTTCCAAAAAGATCTGTTGGAAGCAGCTTGCATTCAACGTCTTCCTGCCACTTGAATAATGTCATCTGTCCATCTTGTGGCTGAAAATCATTTAAATAATTTCTGATAAGCAAAAGTCTAAAATTATCAAGGTTTTTTTTCGTACAATTTGGCATTTCGTGAAGTTTATAAATTTACTTAATGAAAAAAAAATGTTTTATTATTATTTTTTGTTTTTTTGGATTAGGTTTTATTATTGATACTGAAGAATAATTTTTTGGTATTTTTTTTATTTAAATAACTCGTTGTATACTTATCACCCCATAGATAGACAATTATCAGCTTTTTATGAACCTGAGGAAGGAAGCATTCTCCAAAAGGAGTCTGTCTGATTGGGGAATTCTGATCGAAGACGCGCGTGTCGAACCCAAAAATGCTAATGCGGCATGCGTGGCCCATATTCCGCTCAGTTGAGGTAGGTCCGGGCGCGTCAATTGCGCGTTATATAACAACAGTCACGCGGCGGTGGCAGGTGGGGCGGTATCAGCCGCTGTATGCCGGGTGCGTTGACCCACCGCTATCTGTATCGGCCTGAATGTCGGCGCAATGTCGCAGGTTCATAAACCGTGTTGAGCACTCGGTCTGTGGGTCGTAGCGACCTCGCGCGCCGAAACCGCGCACCGGTCAAGGCCGGCGTCTAGACGCAACCCCCGCTGCATCGCCCTGCCTCGCTCGCACCACCTAAGGGTCCCTTTCTAATCCCGGCCAACCTATTTGCGTCTCTCTACATCCGTCGGTGTTGTCTTGGTACTCGCTGGTTGCGATTCGATCGTGTTGCCCTAGGCCAGGATTCGAAAAATTCGATTTGCATTACGTCACGTGTTGCGAATCGAATTTCGGGCTGTAATTTATTTACTGTAACTAGCAATTTGAGGGTTTTTTTTTATCTTCAGTTGTTTTTCTGTGTGACGGTGGCACTTGTTTATAAATAGTTATGCAAATTTGAGAACAACATGCTGAGAATTTGATTAATGCATTCCTATCCTACAGGTATTTAAATTCAAACTGCTTTGATTTTTGAGTAGGTACCTATTTTGACTGTTAGTCATTATAAGTTATAGATAACTCGTTAACAACTAGATAGTCATCAAATACTTCCAACACAGATCAGATACACCTTCGATTAGTCTTATTTATATTACGAGTATATGATATTTACGTCTTGTCCAGCTACCGAAACGAGATCTCAACGCTCGCGGAGTCGCGGAATATGTAGCGTCTGGCTAGCTTCTCGATAAAAAAGTGCATCATTGTTTAGTTAGTCTAAAAATGCCGTGTGGCTGACGTCACCGGCAGCCGCGTGCCTCCGGATACTTTTTGCCTCGGCCTTGATCTTGGCTGGTCGGTGTTAGCGTAGCCCGCGCGTCCGAACTGCGCTCGAGATCGCCGAATATTTGGCCTAAAAGTAAAACAAAGCAAAATTGTACAGCAAGGAGACAGAACAACAACAAAAGCAAAGCAAAACCACACAGCACAAGAGAACAATTTGGAGGTTTGGCAAGGGGCTCTGACTCAGCATGTGCTGAAGACACCACTATAGCCCTGATCACATCTGTCTGTTTGCGGAAAATATTAGAAAGCTATGTGCCTAGATTGTGGACGGGTTTATAATTTTTTTATTCCGTATTTTCCATTTTTTGAAGGCACTACAAGCGAATGATGATAAATAGAAATAACTGGTCGCCCCGCCCTTCTTCACTAGAAGCGCATCAATTTGTAGAAATAGTGGATACGGCGTCGAAGATTTTGTACTACTTCTTCAAGTTCAGCTTTGTAAACTGTTAATCACGGAAATATTTGGGCAGATAAGGAAAGAAGGTCACTATGATGGCGTGATGTTTCATATTCTAATAAACCCTTTTCATATTGCAGAGAACCTTGGTAACTTTCCACTTTGAATTACTAAGCCTTTCATTAGTATAGGGAATTAATCCTTAGCATTTTCCTTGCAGCATTTTAATAGCTTTTCTGGGACTTAGTTATGCATGTAGGATGCGCATCTACTTAGATATGCATGATGAGTTAGTATGTCTGTATCAGAGTGTTATCACCAGTAAAAATAGGATCTTGTAGATTTGCTACTGGCTCCTTGCTAGGACACAAAATTGTCAAGGAAGATGATGAAAAAACGTGAATAAATATTATGTGATGCAAAATATGTCATTGTTTACTTAAATCGTATATTGGATTTTATCCTGTTAAGTTTTGTTGCAGACAGACAAAAAGCGATACGCTTGGTTGAGGGCCAATTATGCAATTTACACTATAATATTTGCAGACCAGTGCTATTAGCACGAATATCCATATCGAACTCGTTCGATGGTAAGAAACGGATTTAGTTTTAGTTATGTCCCTTTCTGTTGAACTACTCAGGGACAGACAGCAGTATATCGCGTTATTCGCGTTCGATGCGTTTCTTTGCGCTTCGGGGGCGATATAATAAATACTGACACTTAACGCAACACTGAAAAAATATATACATAAACCTACTGCAGCGAATACCTTTTTTGCAGCTGTGTAAATTGTATTTCGAAAACAGAGTACGTTGTGTGATACTTATTGGTTTTTTGAAAATGTGTCATGTATAAATTTACAATTGTATATATACTCGCTTACTCTGCACGTTCTTAAATAGGTATTCATAATTTAAATGTGTGACTAAGTTAATCGAACTGGGCCTCGATTCTGTTAGTGCATTGTAGTATAATGACAGGTACACTGTCTGGTCACGTGACGTGTGTTTTCGTACCATTGACGCCTAGAAGGTTTTATGGGTGTGCCCGCGTAGACTTAAAGCAGCCATGAAATGAAAACCGCCATGTTCATGCAGTTGTCATGTTACTACAATGCATTAACAGAATCTAGGCCCTGGAGAGAGCACAGAGATCTCTGGTCAAAGTAATGCTCTATAAATAAACCCTTCAGGCTGTTAGTATTTTACCCTCATTATAAAGTTCCCGTGGTGGGTACGATATTATGAGAGTAAAATACTAACAGTAATTAAAATACACCAAAACCTACAATATGACCCTGAGGTTATGAAATATATTATTTAAAACAACTTTTGTTAAGAGACAATTCCAATTTCGTTAATAAGCTAAGTACCTGGCTCACTACGTTACATTATCAAGCTACCGAATGTCTGCTTCAATGTAAACACAATAATAAGCATAACGTTCCATTTAAATTTTACTACAAAATTCACAAAGCACACACACACACACATACACACGCACGCACGCACGCACGCACGCACGCACGCACGCACGCACGCACGCACGCCCGCACGCACGCACGCACGCACGCCCGCACGCCCGCACGCCCGCACGCCCGCACGCCCGCACGCCCGCACGCACACACGGACACACATAGATACACTGTTGGATTATTTATTGATGATTTGAGTAATCGTATTTAAATCGATTTTCTTTTCCCTAGCTTAATTTTGCAAGAAAAATATTTTTATATTAATTTCTTTGTTCTTTTTAAGCTTTTATTGAAAGTAATGTCGAACTATATCCTACTATTTTTTTGATTACCGTTTATTATCACCACGGTAATCGAAAGAGCAGGACTCCGTATTATAGGTTTTTACCTGGTACGGTGTCTTTACCCTTTTATAAATGGTGAAATTTCGTAATAAGTAAATAATATTTTATTGTTTCTTTTTATGCATGTAGTGACTAACATATCTTTGAAAGTAAGACAGAGATACAGCTATCTCCACAATCGTGTTCGCGAGCGAGATAAGGTCATAATAGTAATGGAAAAATTCAACAACGGTACGCGCGTTGAGGTAGGTCGCGCATTTGAAAAAGGAATCGGCCATGACGACGCGGGGCGTAGACGCAAGATCAAGGTTACATTATTTATGAAAGACGACGTGCTTTGTAGCGCCAATCCTATACAGGATACAGCAGAAAGGCTATGTTAAATAAGTATATCTCTAAGTTATTGAGAAGACCTTTACCTGTACGAAACATCGACACAATTTTTTCGCAGCGTTTGTATACCCGAAGAAACTGGTTCTCAAAAATAATTACAATGAATTTTTTGTCTGCGATGCCGACTTTTGAGAATTTCAAATAACATCATGCATATAAAATGTGCCAAATTGTTTCCACTGGATCGGATTGGCCTTGAGGCTGGATCTAATCATGAATCGAGTTGAAAAAAATTGCAGTCTTTTGCAAAATCGTGTTTTGGTGACATTATGACTCCCGGTGAATCACTTGTTTGAGCTTAAGACTTGTTGTGAGCAGAGCAAACATCAATAATGATTTGTGTTCGATTGCTTAGAATAATGAAAAGAATATTGTTTTATTGTGTTGAATGATGAAATAATATATCACCTACAAATTCAATTCACCTTAAGAGTAACTAGAATTCAGAAGAAGATTCAACGTATAATTGTGTTACCCCGTACATTTTAAGGTGACAACCATTTAAAACCGTTACCAGGGAAACCCAGAGCGCTGTCTGACCTTTTTCTATTCGGGTTTGTTGCCGCCCTACCCTAATACAATTTTCCGATTTTCTTTGAGTTAATTAACTCAATGGATTTTCCAGACTGTAACTCGACAAAATAATGATTCACTGGAAAACCAGTTAGGCCGCGATGTAGATGTCGGATTTGAGTATTTGAAGTATTGTAATATAATTCAATGTATAATTTGAATTTTAATTTAGGATCAAATTGGGGGAACTTCTCACGATACTTGGTTCCTATTACTATACCATGATGTTCACTCCTACGTTTTATTAGTTTTCTGGGCTTAAAGATGACGAGAAATGTGGGATGCAATGGCAATCTACTTAAACATACCGTTGTACAACTCAACCACTGAAATAATTACATAAATTATAACACCAATTATAGTTTCCTGACGTTCCATAAGGCACTTTGACTGAAATAGGTAATTGCTAAAATAATACCAGACTTATTTTGTTTTCTGAGACTGTAAGTAAAGTGAGTGAAACTACTGCCAGAAATTATTGATACTGGACTTTGGTTGCTAAGTGCTGTCTTCCTATTTCGTCTCGTAAGATTTCATCACACGATTTCAACTTCCCTAGCTTAATATTAGGGGTTAAAGTATGAAATTGCCGATTTGTAATGAAAATCTAAATTGTTTATTTTTTAAATTTTTAACAAATTTATTTAATCAAAATAGTTGCCATTATTATCTATACATTGCTGCCATCTAATGGGAAGGTCATTAATGCCTTTGCGGTAGAACTCCGACGATCTAGACTGCACAAACTGTGTGAAAGCATTTTGTACTGCCTCCTGGGAAGAAAACTTCTTGTCACGTAGATAATTGTCCAAATCACGAAAAAAATGGTAGTCCGTTGGAGCAAGGTCTGGTGAATACGGAGGATGACGAATGGTTTTTAACTGCAGTTCCTGAAGGGTCAAAATGGTTTCTCGTGCTGTGTGAGGTCTCGCGTTGTCGTGGAGCAATAATGGTGAAGATCGACTCATGAGTCGGGGCTGTTTTACTGCTAGTTTTGTTAACATGGTTCGGAGTTCGGCACAATAGACATCTGCCGTTATTGCTTGACCAGATCGGAGAAAACTATAGTGAATAAAACCATGTTGAGACCACCAAACAGTTACCATTACCTTTTTATTGGTAAGTTTTGCTTTAGGACACTGTTGTGGCATTTGACCTGGGGTCAGCCATTGCATTTTTCTTTTCCGGTTATCATAAAGAATCCACTTTTCATCACATGTTACAATTCGATCCAATATTCCTTCATTTCTGTACCGGTTCAACAAGGCAACACAAGTTTCAACACGCGTTTCTTTCTGGAGATCAGTCAAATCATGAGGCACCCATTTTTCGTATTTTTTTATTTTATTGATTTGACGCAAGTGAGTCAATATTGTGGGTAAGGTAACGTTAAACCATGCCGCTAATTCCTGGGTAGTTTGACTAGGGTCGGCTTCCACTATCTCTCTTAATTCATCGTTATTCACCTGTGTGGGCGGTCTTCCTCGTGGCTCGTTCTTTAAGTCGAAATTTCCATCACGAAAGCGTTTAAACCAAAATCGCACGGTGCGTTCATTAGTAGACCCCTCTCCAAACGCAGCATTGATATTGCGGGCTGTTTCTGCCGCGTTAGTTCCGCGTCGGAACTCGTATTCAAAAATCACTCGAATTTTCGCAGTATCCATCTTTCTTGTCTAAATTGAATAACAAAAACAATTGAAAGTCGATATTAAAATGTTTAACATTTTTTAAAAAAAGAACATCATAGAAACCATTTGAAAAAAGTTTCATTCCAAAACCTCAAACCATGAAGATTCTATGTCAATTCAAAGAACCTATTGCAATAAAACGGCAATTTCATACTTTAACCCCTATTATTTACATTAGTCAATAGTTTGTGCGCCTTTGCTATATTCATACGCATAATCATTGCGACTGAATTTGTTGGCAAATTTTAATTTTCCTTAACGTCCAATTACACAATACATATTATTGTAATCACACCTTCCTCCCCTACAGAGCTTATCGCGACCTATTGCGTCGTAGCTGAGCCCGTGCTATTGCACCCGCCGAAATTCTTATTTGTCGTTTATCTACGCCGAAGGTGAGCCCGCGGACGGCCGGTCGTCGACCGCGCCGAAGCCGCGACCTACAGCAACCTTGTGGGCCGTGTTCTACGCGCCTCGCGCCTCTAGGCCCGGATGCCCGCTATTGATTGCGCGCGCCCGAAAACATATCGTCTTTGTCAGGATTAGGTTAGGCGCGGAGAGGTTCTGTCGGGTAGAGGGGGTCTTTCTAAGTCGGCGTTGGCGATAGTTTTTTAGGCCTTCGGCTCGTCTGATTGGTGACTTGGAAGTGATCGCGTTTTGGAGACGGAGATGTGTGTTGTACTGTAGTTGATTTTTGGTTTTGGACGCAGGCAGGGTTTTGTTAGTTGCTTTCTGTCTTTACATCTGTTTCCTGTTTTAAATTAATTTCTGTTTTAGAATAAGTTTGAATTTACCAATTTTTCTTAATTGCATATTTCTTCCCCTGCCCCAAATTGTACATTTCAGCAGATGTTTTATAGCTTTTTCACTCAGCACAGTTGCATGGGCAATATGCGTCTTCAATTTATTTTTAGACGGTTTTTTGTGAGCATTTTATGTTGGCACATACATACCTATCTTTTTCTAATCTCAAATGCCACTTGTTTTGATTTCCTGTGCCCAGTTCCTCCCATCATGATCGTTCCCGAGTCACATATGAATCCACGCGTACTTGTTTATTTGTACTCACACCACGGTCTCCGCGTTAATCGATTATTATGAAACGGTTAATAACGTTGCAAGAAAACAGCTTCGCAGCGCGCAATGGGGCGTTGCGTCACCCGATTCTTTCTCTTCGTTTTTGCTCACAATAATTTATGTATTTATCAGACCAACCAGCAATGTCACGGGTACGTTGAACCGGCGGCTGTATCCTTGAAACTTATTTTATCGCTGATAGATAAATGTGTATGTGTGTGTGTGTGTGTTTGTTTTTCGCCAGCCAGCTACATAAATAATCGTTGCATGTGTTATCTGCAAGTGTTCACGCTGTCGGCCAATGTGCATAGTTATTATATATCAATACTGACTGCCTTTGGTGCAGGATTGGCCGTTTTTGAAAACCGATTTTTGATTTTCATTCGCTGCGGGTCTAAATTTTATTGTATTGATATTAACTCATAGGATAACATTCTGAGAATGAATGTTGATGTGGATATGGATACTTTTAGAACAAGCCTACATATGAATTTTTGGACTCATACCCACCATGTAATAATAATATTTATTCATATTTTGTTTTATTGTGTACACGTAAACAAATCTTTGATAGTAATTATTAAAATACGGAAAGCAATCATGTTTATAAAGTTATTTGTTGGTCCTTAATAGTACATTTATCTCATTAAAGAAATATCCCTGTTATTAATTTCCTGACTATGATATTTTTTAAACAAATATTTGCACCCAGACGAAAGCTGAGTGAAATTAAATAAATATTGAATATTTGGGTTTTCACCTAGTCTTACAAATTGTAAGTTAATTTGGTTTCAGTTGCAAGCCCGTAACATAGTTGCTTGCTCGTCCTAGATAATTCATCTTGACACTTCAAATGACATATAATGCACCGCATAAAATTGTTTGGTCAGTCAAAAGTAATAAAAATTATGTCATAGTTAGGTGAACCCCCGGTTTCTCATTTCACAAAATAAACAACTGACCGCTGTTCATTATAGATTAACAGATGACTGTTCGACCAACGGTTTATTTAACTTTTGACAGCTCAATTTAGTGATGTTCTTTGAAGTTACCGATTCGATTTTTTATGATAATCGATTTAAATAAGGTTGAAGTTTTAATCCATTGATTGCATTGCTATTTTATTTTGATATTTTTGTAGTTTGTATATCTGAGCGTGAAAAACTGAAAGTAGTTTTCATATTAATTTGTTTTCGCTATGTTGTAGGAAGACAAAATAATAATTATTGTTTTTTTTTTAATTTTTTTATTTTATTTTTACCTTTTTTTTATTATTGTTTAAAATAAATGTCTATTTCAGCCTTAGTTTAACTAAATGTTAGCTTAATTATGGTTTAACAATACCCTATCTGCCTCAGTGGCACTTCGTATCACTAGAAATCCGCAAACGGGAGCACACGATACAGGATTTACCTTGTGTGGAATTATTATTATTCTTATTAAAATTCTTATTGTACCACACACTAATAGTATTCTATTCTAGACAACCAACAACTGATATGACGTGGCGTGACGTGACGTGACGACAATCAACTTTTTTAAAATAAATATTTTTTACTCTGTACATTAATTTAAATAAACATATTCAATTATCTCCTGTTCCAGGTGTCTATGATGTCGACGGTCAACGGCGAGCACCTGCTGCGTCGCGTGAAGCAGGAGAGCGAGCCGCAGTACTCGCCGGGCGAGCAGCAGCCGCTCACGCCGCAGCAACCGCTGCCGCTCTCGCTGCTGCAGTCGGAGGTAGGAAGATAGCTCACGGGAAACGAGTTAGATGGCGGGGAGCGAGTTATATAGCGGGGGAGCGATTTACATATCGGGGAAATGATTAAGGCTAGGGTGACTTAGATAGCGGAAAAGCGAGTAACATGGCGGGGGAGCGAGATAGAGCAAGTTAGATAGCGATAGAGCTTGTAAGATACCGGTGGAGTTAGACCAATGGAGAACGAGTTAGATAGTGGGAGAGCAAGTTAGATAGCGATAGAGCTTGTAAGATACCGGTGGAGTTAGACCGATGGAGAACGAGTTAGGTAGTGGGAGAGCAAGTTAGATAGCGATAGAACTTGTAAGATACCGGTGGAGTTAGACCGATGGAGAACGAGTTAGATAGCGGGCGAGCGATTTATATAGTGTCAGACTGCACTAGATAGCGGCGAAGCTACGTAAATAATAATTTCAAACCAATATATTTATATTAATATTATTTTGTTATTTGTGTAAATATGTATGTAGTAGTATATCATGTGCACGTGCGTAGACCCGTTTCACACCTCCGCTCCGACTCCCCAAGGTTTGCTGGAAGAAATCTCTTACAGAGATAAGCTCGCCTTTGTACATGTACTTTCTTTCGTTACCTTTCCTGTACTCTATTCTTGTGTGTGCAATAAAGTATAATAATAATATTTTTCGCTGTTAACCTCATATTCAGTGTAGTTTTTATAAATGCAGTGAACAGATATTGTTTATCTCAGAGTAGTAGCACAATTGATTATGTTAATATGAAGGCCTTCGCCGCGGATGACGAACAAGTTATTATTTTAATCAGATTGAGTGGGGTGGCAATTTTGAACTGCAATTTTGATATTTCCAGGTTATTACCATCATGCAACTTCAAAAATGTTTACAGTATCATGTTGTAATCGAATTCAATTAGATTAGCTGATGATTTCATACAGTCCGGTAGCTTTTTGTGAGATTGAACCCATGACTTACATAACTTCAATATGTTCAATACTAATCAAACTCACACTAGATTAAAATAAATATTCATCGCAGCTTTCAAGTTTCAATGAAAAACTAAATAGTTTTTCAATAACACGTTATAATCTGTAATAATTTGATATTGAAATAACTTAAAACCGGAAAGCCATTTTTATCGATATTAATTTAAGCACTTCCAATAAGCAAAAGATCGGAATTATCCATTTTTAAATTTTACATAATTCTGAGTTACACCGGGTGTCTAAACTGTCGATTTTCTGCTATTGTACCTAATATAATTTAAAAAAAAAGTTTCCCCCAAAAAATAAGTATAAAACGGCATGCGTGCGTGCAACGACTAATGAATGTTGATAAAGCGAAAGAGATTTATCAGGTTCGTGGCAAGTGGCATACCCTGGTCTCGGCCTACCCCTCCGGGATACGGGCGTGAGTTTATGTAATTTAATAATAATTTTTCTGGCACCCGCGCAATAATACCAACTCCCAATCCAGCAGCTGGACCTGGAAGCAAAGGAGGATGTGAAATACTGCGTCTCGCCCGCGGACGGCGCCGTCGGGAACACGAGCCCGGACCAGCAGCACTGTTCCTCCACCACCGTAGCAGCAACCAACGGCGGCCGTGATGAAGATGCGCCTCGAAGGCTGTGCCTGGTCTGCGGCGACGTGGCTTCAGGCTTCCATTACGGTGTCGCGTCCTGCGAGGCCTGCAAGGCGTTCTTCAAGCGTACGATCCAGGTTAGTTTTTATGTAAGTGCAGCCTTTTTCTTTGGACTGGGGGGGCGAGTCTCATCGTTCGTTATTTATCATTTGTTGTGTCTGTCATATCTAGTGTTGAGATTGTTTACGGCCTTTGTGAACTTTCGGTCTTATTTAGAAAAAGTCGATTTCACAAAAACACTCTTACATAAGCAGCCTATACAACCCTTGGTAACGGAAGCTAAAGAAATAAAAAGAAAGATTTAGAGATGTAAAAATATAATCATCAAAACCCCCTAACCTATAATTAAACTAAAAACTTAATAATAATAATAAAAACATCAAAAATATGTGCAAAAAGAAACCTTAGGTCCCAAAAGGGTAAGCAGATCGTGGAGGCAGGCCGTGGAGTCAGGCCGTGGAGACGGACAGGCAAGTTGTGCAGGCAGGTCGTGGAGACGGGCAGGCAAGTCGTGGAGTCAGGCCGTGGAGACGGACAGACAAGTTGCGAAGGCAGGCCGTGGAGACGGGCAGGCAAGTCGTGGAGTCAGGCCGTGGAGACGGACAGACAAGTTGCGAAGGCAGGCCGTGGAGACGGGCAGGCAAATCGTGGAACTAGGCCGTGGAGATGGATAGGTAAGTTGCAGAGACAGGCCGTGGAGAAGTAGACAGGAACTCAGGTAGGTCTCACAAGTAAGACTCAGGTAAGATTCTCAGGACTCAGGTAAGACTCTTCAAGTAGGACTCAGGTAAGACTCTTCAAGTAGGACTCAGGTAAGACTCTTCAAGTAGGACTCAGGTAAGACTCTTCAAGTAGGACTCAGGTAACTCTTCAAGTAGGACTCAGGTAACTCTTCAAGTAGGACTCAGGTAACTCTTTAAGTAGGACTCAAGTGAGACTGACTGGAAAGCCTTCTTGGGCGGCTTTTATACCCCGAAAGTAGTTCGATTCTAATATTCAAATTTGATCTGAATCTGCGTCAGAATTCTTCTGGAAGTTTCTGGATCCTGTTCCAAATCCATAATTTCGAATTCTAGATCTTCTTTCTCTTTCTTGCATTAAATTCATAATTTCGATTTGGAATGCGAATAGTCTTCTAGAAGTCTCCATAGGCCAGAAGTTTCCTTATTCGACCTTCTTAGTATGACGATTATTTGACATAATTTAGAAAAATAAAGAACAATATTCAAATAAAAGAAATATCTGACAAACAGTTGAATAGTTGACAGTAAAGCAAAATACAATATTTACAATGTGAAAAGTGGAAAAATAATTAGAAATACGTATTAGCTTTGAAATAATAGTGAACCAACCTTATGTTTTCGTTCGTGATAACATGAAAGTGTTGTGAAATTGGATTTCAGTGGTTCAACTTGGACAAAACGTAAGTCTTTTTTGCATTGATAGAAAGAGTAGGGTGCTAGGCAATAGAATCGCGCTAGACGCGTAAGCTAAACCCTACAACACGTCCGACTGTAGGGCACAGGCCTCCCCTCGGAGAGAGAGTATGGGCTTAATCACCACGCGTGCCCACCGCGGATTGGCGATTTCAAGCGCTGAGGTATGTGAACATAACAGGAATTCCTGTCACGAACCGGCTGTAACTCCATCTGAAGAGTGTTTTAGTGGAATAAACTTTTTATAAATAAAACCGTGTTTGTACTCAGGGTCCCGTTTTGAACCTTTTTTGTAAGAAATTATCGGCATTAACTACCCATTTCGATTGGGTTATGACCTATGGACCACCCCATATAGATATAATGGAATATAATCTCTACGGCATGGGCTTGTCTAGTGACGGTTTCAGTTTAAATATGTTTAGTGTAAAATTATAAATAAAATGTAAAATCCTACTAATATTATAATAGTTGTAAAATGAAAGTTTGTAAAGATGTTTGGATGTTTGTTACTCAATCACGCAATAACGGCTGAACGGATTTAAATGAAACTTGGCGTACAGATAGACAAAGTTCTGAATTGAGACATAGCATACTTGATATCCCGGTAATGCGTCCCCGTGGGATAATATTTATTTTAAGTTTAAAATAGATGGCGTTGTGCGAGCGAATGTTGTGTTTTAAAAATAGATGGCGTTGTGCAAGAAGAGTATAAACGGATTCTGTTGCGGTCAGCTAGTTATAAATAAAATATTCGATATTTGGTCGTTCTACGTGGCTCGGCCTTAGGAAAGTTATTCGTTGAAGTGTCAGGGCGAGCAGCAACGTAAAATTACGGGAGCAAAGCTTTTACCCGACTTCGCGGAGCCCAAGTGTTCTATGTATGTATGTATGTTTGTATGTCCGACTCTATGTTCCTTTATCATATAACCAATCGTCAGATTTTGGCAAATAAGATCTCAATCGATACGCCATAAATTGGCTGGTGAGGTAGGCTATAATATATCACCGTAAATCCGACAAAAAAAAAAACATTACAAAATTCCCGATTTATTTTGCAAGAAGTCTCTGCCATAGTCACTAGATGGCACTAGCGCTGCTACTAGTCGAATAGAAAAATCACAATAGAAAACTGAGACAAAAAATAACAAAAAAAAAAAAAAACTACTGCTGAGCATTAGTGACCACACGATTTGTCACAATGATTAAATCGTGATAAAACATCATAATAGGTACCACACGATTTGTCAAAATTACTGAATTTATAATAAAATACCTATGCAAAACAACTTAATATTCAAGGTGTTGGATACGGCCTTGCTCATAGACATGCGTAAGACGTTTTTCGATGTCCAGCCATTAATGACCTACAACATGTCGATTTTCTATGCTTAAGACGCCAATTTCCTTTTGCTTCTTTCCCGCTCGCCTATCCTAACATTTTCAGTCTCCTGTGGGAATTGAACCCACCACCTCTATTTTTAAAGTTAACCGTGTTAACGCTAGACTAACTCTCTCTCTGAGAGAAGGCCTGTGCCCAGCAGTGGGACTTGTATAGGCTACATAAAAAAGCCGAGGCAGCCAATAAAGCCAACAGAACGTACAGAGCGGCCGATGATCTCCATAAGCGCGCCTGCCTTTCGCAGGGCAACATCGAGTACACATGCCCGGCGAGCAACGAGTGCGAGATCAACAAGCGGCGGCGCAAGGCGTGCCAGGCGTGCCGGTTCCGCAAGTGCCTGCGCACGGGCATGCTGCGCGAGGGCGTGCGCCTGGACCGCGTGCGCGGCGGCCGCCAGAAGTACCGCCGCGTCGCCGACGCCGCGCCGCATCAGCCAAGGCCGCAGCTCGATGATATCAAGGTATTGTGGCTGATTAGATGGAAAGTCTTGGTAAAAGAGCCCGTAAAACCTTTGTGGACACCCCGGGCGGCCATCTTGTTTCAAATGCTTCCGGCATTTTAAACAAGATGGCCGCCTGGAGAACCGTCGCGTGCGCACCCGGTGCGCTCGCAGCTCGACGACATCGTAGATACGAAACATAGCACGCGCTCGAGGTGCTATATGTCTAAAAGTAATAACAACAAGCAATGGAAACAGGACGACGGCGCCGAAAAGAGTAAAACCATAATGACCGCTCCGGAAGCAGTGAAAACCAAGGTGGCTTCTCTGGAATTCAATCTGCCAAGATGCGAAACAAGTTGCGATCGTTTCAAAACTGTGCTAGCATCGAAGAACCGTTTGTCCGCAAGTGCCTGCACACGGGCATGTTGCGCGACCGCTTGCGCCTGGATCGCGTGCGTGGCGGCCGCTAGGAGTACCTACTGTAGCTGCTTAGAGAGAAAGGCTGGCCTTTCCATCAAGGTTAGATGTCCCGCAAGCCTTTGAAACGAAATGGCCGCCAGTAACAAAATGGCCCGGACGAACAACGACCTAAGCTCGACGATATCAATGCATCTGCTTAGATAGTAAAACTACCTCTGAAGTATTGATGACAGGGTCGACAAAACTTTTGTGGACGCCCCGGACGGCCGGCATTTAAAACAAGATGAACCCCAGAAGTACCGTCGCGCGCGCACAAAATCGCTGCTGTCTTTAACATTTCAAAAAAGACAAATCTCCAGAAGCAATAGCAACAAGATCAGGCCGCCAGCAGTAGCGCCGCGTCACTGAAGCCGCGCCGAACCACCCAAGACCGCATTTCGAGGAATTGCAGCTGTTCTTAGATAAGCTTGGTTCTTAGAGCCGTGCGGTGAACCATGATTAGGCGCCCCGAACAGCTCCGGAAGCATTTGAAAACAAATGGCTGCCAGCAGTACCGCCGCGTCGCACCTGCAGCTTGGTGACATAGAGGTACTGAACCCGCTTATTTATTTATTTTAATTCTCTATTGCACTAGTTACATTGTAAATGTACAAGGGCGTGCTTAATGCAAGAAGCATTCTATTCCAGCAAACCTTCGGTATTTAAAGGGCGACGGGTAGTGCAAGCAAAAGATGAAATACAATAACAGAAATTATTATAAACTATGGTTAAAAATCATGAGGGAGGCCTATGTCCTGCAGTGGGCGTCAAATGGCTGATGATGATGATGATGATGATTATAAACCTACATAAATTATAATACATAAATAAAATAAATATATAACAACAATAATACGTACATACATATTGAAGACACGATTACTTACATACCAATAAGCAATAAAATAACTGCTGATAGGTTACTGCCTATTCTGCAGATCAAGGAAATGGTTAAAAACTTTACATATCTCTTGCTCTGTAAGTAGTCACTTACTTCCCTGAATGCCGGGGTGTATGGATATCATTACAGCATAGGTTTCAAAACATACCATGTTATGTTAAGATTTTTCCCTGTGCCGATGACCTTGAGCGTTTGACACAGGTGTGCAGCACTTCAACATTTCACCGCTAGATGACACGACTGAATTAATTCCTAGTAGTAATCTCCATAGAAAGACGCGCGCGCGGCCGCACACACACAGTCTCATTCCCTTCGCGTAAGCACACGCCGCCAAACGCACACATATATAGCCGAATTTCGAACGCGTCGAGCGAGCCGAGCGGTTTCTACTTTTCTAGCCGGCTCGCCAGCCCGCCCGCGTACGCGTAGATTGAATAGACTTCAATCTAATGCTTTCTTGTATAGCATGCGCCATTACAAACAAAAAAGATAAAGGTAGGTACATCTCTTCAAAACTTATCTATGCTTTGTAGAAAGAATAGCTTTCAAACAAAAATCACATGTTTAGTACGTATTTGTTTACCTACCTACTTACGAAATAGTACATGTTTTTTCACAACAACAGGTTTTTATGTCAAAAAGTGAAAAAAAAAATCATCTTATCTTTTTTCAATAAAGTGAATTTGACTTTGATTTCACATGGATGTATTTCGGGACTCAGTGGCAAAATTGGAACGTAGGAAGCGACTTCCCCATATGAAATAAAAAATATATTTCAAATGCCAATTCCATGGAAAGTAGAAATTACGACCATTTTAATTGTTATCCGGATTTTACGTCGTTAGGGTTGTCACGCTCTCAGATAGTAATTTATAATCCGGATCTGATTTGATTTTGAAAAAAATATGTAAATACCTGGTGCCATTATTATTGATATATTAATTAAAATACTAACATGATATACATCGCATATAACAACTTTATGTACACGGTGTGACGTGAAGAATGTATATACCTACATAAAGTTGATCAGCGAAAAACAGCTAGATAAAATTGTTGTCCCATTTTGATGTTACTAACTTGAAATTTTCTATATGATTAGTTTTTTTGCTAAAACTGACGGAGAAAATCGAAAACTTGGAGAAGCTTCTTTTTTTTTTCAACGGCTTGGGATAATGGTAACACTTAGGGGTGGTATTTTAAAACAACATAAACTCGTTGCATAAACCCTAGATAGGACGGTGACGTCAACAAATTTTTATGGCAAATTTAATAGTGCCGATTGAAAAGTAAACTTGCTTAAATTTTCAACCAACACCTAATGCAGGTTTTGCCACCGGGCCCCGCTGGTCTAGCGGCTGGACTAATATTGTATCAACTTTATAGTCACACAGCATTTGAATGCTAAAATAACTAGACGTGCGAAAATTCTTGAATTTTTGGTTGTTCTAATTTCGGTCTTATCAGGTGCTAAAAGATTTTCAAGTTCCACATATGGTATAAACTTGGAATTTTCCATCCTTACAGGGTGATCCCTCAATCCGATAAGAAAAATCTGACTTGGAAAATCCGGTCTTTACAGCTTTTTTGTCAAAGCCTGAGAAAACGGTAACATTACGGGGTAGTCTTGTCGAACAAATGTTGAATAAGACCTTGGGTTGGATGACAACGTTAACTTACTTTTTACAAAATGGCGTAAGTCGAATTTCAAGCTGGCTCCTAAAAATTTAAAAATTCTGATTTTTATCTCTGGCTCCGTTTTTGTATGAAAATTAGTATTGGAGGTTTTTGTGGTTACTGATGACTACTCTGCGCCATGTTTATAAGCTGTTTTCGAGGGTCCTCACGAATCGTCTTGAACGTAGGTTTGATGACTTCCAGCCTCCCGAACAAGCCGGTTTCCGAAAGGGCTTTAGTACCATAGACCACATCCACACGTTGCGGCAAATTATACAGAAGACTGAGGAGTATAATTTGCCATTATGCTTTGCGTTTGTGGACTATGAGAAAGCCTTCGATTCGATCGAGTTATGGACAGTGCTCGAGTCTCTCCAGCGTTGCCGTATTGACTATCGGTATATCGAGGTGCTGGCTGAAATGCTTGTACAACAGTCCACTATGACCACAGAACCACTATGTCGGTCCGAGTACAGGAACAGAGTTCGGAGGCAATTCCATTGAAAAAGGGCGTAAGACAGGGAGACGTTATCTCTCCAAAAATGTTCACAAACGGACTGGAAGATACCTTCAAGCTTCTGGAATGTCAGGGACGCGGCATCAATATCAATGGCGAGTACATCACTCACCTTCGATTTGCCGACGGTATAGTAGTCATGGCAGAAACGATGGAAAACCTCGGCATAATGCTCGAAGACCTCAGTCGAGTTTCCCAACGGGTGGGCCTTGAAATGAACATGGACAAAACAAAGGTCACATCGAATACTCGTTTCGTGCCCACCCCAATAACATTGGGGAACTCGACTCTCGAAGTTGTAGACGAATACGTCTACTCAGGACAAACAGTCCAACTAGGCCCGTCCGAACTTTGTGAAAGAGGTCAATCGTCGAATCCAACTCGGCTGGGCAGCATTCGGGAAACTTAGAAAAGTCCTTTCGTCTAATATACCTCAATCGCTCAAGACAAAATTATACAACCAGTGATGACTTATGGCACTGAAACGTGGTCTCTCACTATGGGCCTCATAAGAAAGCTCAAGGTCACGCAACTAGCTATGGAAAGGCCAATGCTTTCTCTACGATATCGAATCAGAAATGATGAGATTCGTAGATGAACGAAAGTCGTCTACATGGCCGAAAAGTTCTCGAATGAAGACCACATATCGGCAAGCGCAGCGTAGGACGACCAGCCGACAGATGACCTCATCCAAGTGCCAGGAAGACGCTGGATGAAATCCGCTTCCAACCGGTCTTTTTGGAAATGCATGGAGGAGGCCTATATCCAGCAGTGGACTTCTTGTGTTTCCATGACTCAAGAGGTTTATTTACAAAAGCTGTTGAAAATCTTTAAATATAGTGTAAAAATACAGAGGATTATAAATATTTTAAAAGAGTGGAAATTTTGATAAATTTGAAGCTTGGATTAAGATTTTGGCTCAAAATCTTTGAATTTAAATCATCGACTTTACGCAATTTTTTATTTTATTTTACACTACGCGCATTCACTGAAGCGGTTTCAAAAGGGTGAATATGTGTCATCGCTTCCGTGCCTGATTGGTCAATGGTCCATTGAGCGAATCTGACAGGAGTATTTTTTTTCTATGGTATAACACAAACAAAATAATAAAAATTTTAAGAACAAAAGCAAAATATTTTTTTATTACAGAAGAAAAAAAACATTTCAAAATGGATATTGACCAAAGAAATAAAACAAAAATTATGAAAATGGATAAAGACTTCGTTGCTAAGGATGTTGGCAAAAGAGCTACAAATGGATTTGAGTGCTTATTTGGCCTGCATCCTTGTTTCAGCACAAAGACTGATAAATATAATTATTAATAAACAGTGCCGCCTCGTCTTAACTTATATTGGTATATTATAACAGATTAATCTGTTGATAATCGTATTAATAGTGTAATTCATACCATTTCTATTATTTCATTCCAATAGCACAGGAAACATACAGCATTTAAGTGATTTTTGTCATTAAAGCTGATAGTTAAAAACTATCCATATCATAGTACAGGGAATTCTAGTTTGATTGCGTTGTGTGGACGTTATTATTATTATTATAATTTTGGAACTCCCCACCGACGAATATTTTCAAGATACATTAAACTATTCATTGTGACACTTAAATAAAAATATGTAATATCGGTAAACCAGGAACGCAGATTTTTATTTAATCTATTGTGTGATACAGTACTTCTATTTCTATTTGGTTACTTTTTGTTACACTTTTCCTTTTTGTTAAGGTTTCAGTTGTTTTTTTTTTGTTACGTGTACAAAAAACCTAACTACTTTCTTTTGTTGTCATTATGATTACGGAACCCAAAAAATATTATGAGCGTTAAATTATATATTTAAATTACGTTGTACCTAAAATGAGCATCGAATAAATCATGAATAAAAAAACCCGGATTTTGTGACAACCCTAGCAAAAACAATTGAATAGGATCAACATACATGTCATGGAAGTGTGATTTATATTACATGTAGGGAAGGTAAAGAGCATAATTATTGCAGTGTAGATAACTTATCCCAATACGGCGGAATTTCGAGAAAATAAAAAAACTAAAAACAAGTACAAATGTATATAAATTATAATTGCTTTAAAATTTTTAGCATTACGCCATTGATTCTTCTAACAATACTTCCGCATGTACAATAAAATGCGTGATAAAAATATACAGCGTTTTATTTTATTTAAAACAGAAAAACATGTCAGGCAGATAGAAAAAAAATTTACAGACGAAATCTACACAGATTCGTTTATGAAGTATTATTCGTAACGCCAATCGAAGTTATTATTTACCAACACATTATTTACCGCCTGTGTATCCTACAATCTAACGAGGAGGCGAAGTGCGAGCGCGAGGACTGAAACAAAACTCCATCAAACTAAAATGAACCTTAAATGCTAGGTATTAGAGACTACAATACTCGAGCAGAAAGTCTGGCCGCGTGCGGCCGACCTAATCGCGACAATAAATGGATTATAATACATAGGTAGTTAGGTTTCATTTTTAGTGAACCTCGCTTTTACCGTGATTTAGGCACAAATAATAGAACGATGTTTCGCTTAGATTCATAATGTTACAATAGCTCGGATGGGAAGAGGCGTCCCTTGAGCGACAGAGAGCTTTTGGTTCGAATAATGATTATAATAAATGATCGGTTTCCTTTTTACTTTTCTTCTTTTTATTTTCTTTTTTAGTTATTTACTTAAATAAAAAAATACAGGAAATGGGAATTTACATTTTATGTTTTTCTAACGATTGAAGCTCGATCACTACTACAAAAATCAGTCCCCGTGCGTTGGTCTTGCAAAAACTCGAAAATGTCTCCACCGATTGGACTAATAGGTATATAATATTTTTTGTTTTGTTCGGACATGGGACGTGGGGCGAGGGCGCGGAAAAGACCCATCCCTTCAGGATCCTGTTTCATAGAACTACAATTCATTGTGACTATGACCGAAAGCCGATTAACCCACAGATTAACAAATAGACTGCTGCGCAGTGTACCTCGAATTGTCATAATAAACTACGAAATTATAGTTTTATGAAACTTGACCCAGTACATTTTGTACGAAAGTGAATTGGAAAGATGCGGCGTCTTTTTCGGTCCCTCACCCCACGTCCTTGGCCTACAATCGGTAATTTTGTATGAGAATTGCTACTTTGAATTAATTTCACTATATGGCGCTCGAGGTGAACTTTGGAAGGTTGATTTATGATTGATGAATCGCTTATGAAAAGTTACAATCAAATCAATGGTGATGCGAAGAGCGCCTGGTCACAGACAACATGCAACGAGTAGCTGGGCTTTTCCTCGTAAGGCGTAATGTGATAAATTGATGAAAACGTTTTTTCTGAATGAGTAACTATTGTTCCTGTTAGTTTTAAACATGAACATACAATATTTTGATATTGCCCGTAAGACTGTATAAACTTAAACGTAATCCACTGCGCATTTAAAATGGCACATAAATTCTTAGGTTTGTTTTAAGCATTCTTACGGAATATATTTACTCATAGAAGGCGTAAGGTTATGACAGTTGTCATACATGCCATAGGGAATCGAGGAGTTAAATTATATCATATATTAATTTCAAAGGTCTGAAATGTTCCTAGAGGATGTCACAAGCGATTCAAAAGCGTCTTCCAGCCAGTTCCAGCACACTGTAGCCCCTTAACATTACAGCATAGGTTTTGGAATTTGAAAAAAGAACTGTCATACTCATACTGCAAGAAGAATCTTTTTTAAAAGTTAATATTTTTTTTCTCGGTACCTATCGATTATTTACTCGAATCGGAATCGAGACAATTTATATTAGAATTTATGAAGATTTTATTTTAAATATCGGACTACCTATTTGTTTCGCAGTCACATCGTATGTTAATTGAAATCGATTTAAAAATCAAACTGGCCAGCACGATTTGACGCGCTTGCGTGCCATAAAATCCAAAGAGTATGTAATCACTACGTTTTTAAGAGTCAGCACTTGCTAACAACACGTTTTCAAAATTATGAACGTAGTATGTACCAACCTAATAAAAAATAGTAATACCAACATGAGAATGAAATTGCAAAACATTAGTGATTGCCTACTATCACATATCGATATTGATAAAAAAAAATTCGAGGCGTCTCTCCTCTTAGGTGCCTTATTTTCATGCTTTGGAAATTAAAGTAGGCGATAAATCCCAACAAAGTACGTCAACTCAATTATTTCATGGTGACATGGTGTGAATGGATTATCGCTTACTTTCATAATGAAAAAGGCATTTTTTTTAATCAAATCATTTATTTAGCATCAAGTGCAGAAAACCTAATGTCACCAATGCGTCGCGTCGCTATCAAAACTTTGCACTTTGGTCGAATTTCAGATCTTTGGAGTCTGCAACAAACAAAACAATAAGTCAAAAAATATATTACCTATACCATATTTATTTGAGGCTGAGAACAAATGAAACTTTTTGATTCTTTTAAAATGATACTCTGATAATATTGTATACGTAATTTTTTTTATAAAGTATTAAATCTAATTCAATCTTATTTACTTAATTCTTAGTGTAAAAACCGAAATAACATGAACCGATTTTTTGACAATGAAAATAATCTAGAGTACTGAAAAGTTGTTTACATTTTGTCTCAGCCCCAAATAAATATGGTATAGGTACTGCTAATAATATTGATGTCAAGGAACGTTTGTATCACCCGTTTACTAATATTAGACAGTAAGTAGAAATATCTGGCAGATATCAATCGTCCAAAATATCGATAAAAAAATGTACCACATGGGTACTGCACTACAACTGGCGTTAAGCAAGTGCATTAAATAAACAAATAGTCTGTGGTGGAGATTTTACAAGGAGAAGTCGTAACCACAAATTAAATAAGCTGCCTAGGAATCGTGTTTTTATAAATAAGGCCGTAAGATTATCAATTCGAGACTTGGTGCCATAGCCGGCGAAACGCTGCTGGGTGGATGTCCTGAACGTCTCCGGGAGCATTTGAAACAAGATGGCCGCCAGAAGTACTGCCGCGTTCGCAGCTTGATGACGTCAAGTCAAGTACATCTACAGCTTGTTCTATTACAACATTTATTATGTAATGTTGTGGCCTCGAATATCAAGGTACCACTTTTATGACCGATGAACATTTATCGATGAATCAATCATGATATTATCGAATTTGCTTGTTCAGTGCAGCCTCGGAAATTCCGAGCGTAAGCTCACACGAGGCCGGCCACTACCGGCCTTGGCTAATCAGCCATATTTGCATTATCTTTTTGTCCCAAACACGTGTGCTGAACACCTTGTTTTCTGAATCGAGAATTTAACTAAGTAAATACTTAAGCAACGTTCTGTCACGCTCTTTTCTGGGGAATTCGGGGAGACGGCACTACAGTTAACTATTTACTTAGCGAAATTCTCAATTCAGAAACTGGCCCTTAGTCAGGCAATAGGCAATTTATTTAGCACGTTCCAAATTACCAATGGCCAAAGGACAAATTCCATCTTCGGTACATTGGATTACAACTCTTTATTGTACACACCAGAGAAATAAAAAAATGCATTGAAAGCCTTACATGTCGTAAGTTTTGCCGTATACAATTGGCAGTGTTATCGCTAAAAGCGATGTCTTCCAGACAAGCTTCTTTTGTGCATTCAATAATTAATTAATGTCAACAAAAAAAGCGAAATGTGTATTTTATGAAGTGTGTCAAGACTTTAAACCATTTATCGATCTAAAACGCAAGCACTGCTCATTCTGGAATTACTTGAACCGTGTCGGAAGAGTCCGAAACAAAAGAAAAAATCACATAAATGTTTTAGCGGGAGTCTCAGTCACACTTAGTCGTTTTTATTATTTTTTGTTATAATATAAGCCACTGCTCACTAAATAGACATTTCCATAACATGGGACTAACCTACAGCCCGGTTTGCCGGGGATGTCTCAAAGAAGAGGAAACACCCGCCCACGTGACCATTCACTGTGAAGGCGTGGAAAAGCAACGGACCGCCATCATTGGGAAGCTCGGATCCCTTCAGGAGGCCCGTAGTGACATCAGAGCACTGCTAGCCTTCTGGAAAGAGATAGGCTGGCTGGAGTGAGCTTACAGCTTTGCTGCGTACAATGGCCCAACCATGAGGCTAAGTGCGGACATTTAGGTCTAACTAACTAACTAAGACTACACTGTAATCATAGCAAGTGACACTTAAATAAATACCGTTTCTACAACAGAGTGTCGGGTTACACGTTGATTTAACGTGACACGTCTATAAATAAGTAAGCGTAATTTTTTGGGATACCGCCGTTTAGGCAAAGTATTTTTCGCCAAATTTTACTTCCCAATAAACTTATGGCATCAGTTTCATTTCCCAAATGAAACTTTAGCAAGTTTTCATTTCGCATTTTATTCATTTGGTCAAATTATCATTTCGCATAATTTTACTGCGTCAAGCTTTATTAAGACAAACGTTTATTATGCTAACGTTTTATTTTGGCAAGTGTTATATAGCAAATAATTGTTTGATTAAAAAATGGGTTCGAAGTTCGTCGCTGCGCTCCGCTCCATCCTGAAACTGCGGGTGTTAGTTCTTTTTCTTTATATAAAAGCGAAAGAAAATATTTCACTAAAAAACTTAGTTTTGAGTCGAACAAAAAAATTTTTGCTCTAGTTTACATTTTGCATTTTATTCATTTGGTCAAATTATACTTTTGACTGAATAATGCTTGGTAAAATGAATTTTGACCAAGTATTTATTTGGTAAACAATAACTTGCCATAATAACTTTTGCTAACTGTTTATTTGCTTTAAGTTGTTTTGAGAAATGTTTTTTTGCCAAGTGATAATTTGCGGAAAATAGTTTGGGAAGTAATACTTTGGGAAACGATTTTTGGCAATACAATTTTTTAGCTCAAACTGCGTAATATATGATGCGGCACGAGTCCAGAGGATCTGAGTAATGGTTACTTTGCTCTAATCAACGATGTATAAATGAATTGCACACGACACATGGCGCAATATGGCGCTCTCTCAATTATAATTTGTATGTCCGTAAGGGCAAAACATGTACAGGACGTATTATATTTATTGTAACAGCTGCACTACTCATGTTTAACAAATAAACGTTCTTTGTCTTTGACACGTAACTGGTTTACTAATGTATTGCCAAAAATCGTTTCCCAAAGTATTACTTCCCAAACTATTTTCCGCAAATTATCACTTGGCAAAAAAACATTTCTCAAAACATTACCAAATAAATACTTGGTCAAAATTCATTTTACTTTTTTTTTTTTTTTTTTTTTATTATATGCATTTGTCTGTGGGGGGTCACAGTTCTAACCTAACCTAACCCACTTTTCTGGTAACAGAAGGTGTCTGTGGGGGTCGCAGTTCTAACCTAACCTAACCCACTTTTCTGGTAAAACGTTTGTCTTAATAAAACTTGACGCAGTAAAATTATGCGAAATGATAATTTGACCAAATGAATAAAATGCGAAATGAAAACTTGCTAAAGTTTCATTTGGGAAATGAAACTGATGCCATAAGTTTATTGGGAAGTAAAATTTGGCGAAAAATACTTTGGCTAAACGGCGGTATCCCCACGTAACTACTCGTACGTAACTAGAGAATCACAGCCCTCGCCGAGGCGACATGTTTTCGTTGCCTGCGGTTTTGACCCTCTACTACTGAACTAAAAATCACGTTTCTTGTTTCAACATCAAACTGCAAACTCAACCCCGCGTCCTTGCCCGCAGGTTCTGGAAGCCCTATCTTCGTACGAGCCCGAGCTTCTTACGTGCGGCGCCCCGCCCCCCGGCGTGACGGAGCCGGCGGCGCGCACGCTGGCGCTCTTAGCAGACCTGTATGACAGAGAATTGGTGGGCGTCATCGGCTGGGCCAAGCAGATACCCGGATTCACTGACCTGCAGCTTAACGATCAGGTGAGAATCAATGTTCAGAATAAGGTTAGCGTTTGTCAAGGGTAGAGTCGCGCTGAAGTGACAATCGATTTTTACTTATTTTATTTTTTATATTTTTGACATTGTGGACGAAACTTCGTGAATGCTTACGTAAATTTTACCTTTTAAAGTAAATATACTATAAACTAACTAACGAAAGAAACTAATGGTAATTTCTTCACCTGGTTGTCCAAAAAAGTGTTCTCTATCTATCAATCTATCTACAATAATAAATTTATAATATTCATTTACTGCAAAGTAGCGACTTTTGAAATTTTATGTCGGTGAAGCCAGGTAACTGGCTTCAGTTAAGAATACAATTAAATGTTCAGAAGAAGGCTAGTGCTTGTCGAGGTAGCTGGCATCTATGACCTGGTGAGCGTGGACTACGTCAATTACTCACACATACACTGTAAAGACAGTAAGCGGTATGCAAACGATCTGTGACTATGTTCACGTTACCGCCAAAAAGATCTGTGCGGACTAGACCTCGCTTGCCTGACCTGCGCCTGAACCATCCGGAGGGAATAAATAAGAAAGGGGAAAAGGTTGCAGGTGCATTTTCACAAATGACGATCGAGAGGTCATGGTCAAAACAACTACCAAGAACAAACGTAAAATTCGGATCAGACCTTCTCCTTTTTTGAAGTCTGTTAAAGACGACGCCAGTCCCTTCTCAGTTACGTTACGGTTGACTTCGCAACTAAAATGTAAAGGTTGATATGCTATCACACACATGTGTAACTTTGGCCTTTGCGTCTACGTAATGGGATGCTTTATACAGCGTCCAGTGGCACCTTCACTCACACTATATGGGCGAAGGCGGACCACTCGGACGTTGCAGTGCCTGGGACATTGTTTTTTAGATCTTAGTTGGCCTAGTCCACAGGAAAGGCAAGTCAATATGTGCGGAGCCAACCAAGCCGCGGGTTTCTACACGATGTTTTCCTTCAAGTTAGCGTGTGGTATTGCTACTACAAATTCGCAGATGTACGTAACTTTAAAAATACACATTGTCATAAAAGTAATATGCCCGTACTGGTAATCGAACCTGGGTCTCCCGCTTCCGCGTCCATTGTTCTACCCACTCGGCTACCACCGCTTTGTTTACATACATGCTATGCACATACCAATTTGTTGTTATCCAAAAAGAAAGTCCACCCTAGCAGCAATGGAGTCACGAAGAAAGACGAAGACGAAGAAACTAAGAGACGAAGAAACAGCTTTAGTATCGCATCCGAGGTGCTCCGTTTACGTTCACATTCTCTCCTTAGATGCGCCTCCTCCAGAGCACATGGGCCGAGATGCTGAGCCTGATGCTAGCCTACCGCAGCATGTCGTGCGCCGCGCCGCTGCGGCTGCGGTTCGCCACCGACCTGGCGCTGGACGAGCAGCAGGCGAGGGAGATCGGCGCACACGACCTGTATTTGCAGGTGAGTCAGTAGAAGAAACCGGCCAAGTGTGACTCGGACTCGCGCACGAGGGGTTCCGTATAATTATCTATACAACATTAGAATATTTGAAGTGTCTACCTGTTGCCGTTATAAATATCGAGCAAAAAACGGCACAAAAATCACATTTGTCGTATGGGAGCCCCCCTTAAATATTAATTTTATTCTGTTTTTAGTATTTGTTGTGTTATAGCGGCAACAGAAATATATCATCTGTGAAAATTTCAACTTTCGAACTATCACGGTTCATGAGATACAACCTGATGACGGACAACCAGACAGACAGACGAACAGTGAAGTCTTAGTAATGGGGTCCCGTTGGCACCCTTTGGGTACGGAACCCTAAAAACGTAAAGGATTTATTTCAACGTAAAGAATTTACATTCTGATTGTTGAATCTCAATGTGCAACGTTAGCCGTCCCCTTCGGGCCGAATTTATAGTGGAGAGAAAGTCAGCGGAAAATAAAACTCATCTTAAACACAATACAACTGATGCTACCTATATGAGAAGATTCCATGAAGTTTTTATTATTGGATTAACTAGGTTTATATGATTTTATCTTATTTTTTTTTGCGATACCCGTCGCATGGGACCCAGTCAGTGGGCCCATACGGCTCACGTGACCCGCCCAATTCCACTTCAGCTTAGCGGTCGCAGTTCCAACATCGACAACCTTGGTTCAGGAGCGCAGTGTTGTGTTACGGATTTTATCAATCCTCTTTACACGTAGTATACTGCGTTCCTTGAGTCTGAACGCGGCGACCCCAGCGGAGATGGCGGGACGACCTCACTACCTTTCTACCGGACTGGCAGAAGGTGGCTACAAACAGGGAGGAGGACAAAAGGCTACTTAAAAAAAAAAATTATATCCTCTATGGCATAAATATAGTCCCATCCATGTAATCTTGAGGCGTTTTGCCAATTCGCGAAAGAAAGAATTTGTTACATAGGCTAAATCGAAAACCATTTCGAGGTTTTTATCCAAATAGCAGTATTTTCAATGTTAGAGCTAATGAAATCATAAGATGGGCTTTATTTTCGGAAATTTAAATTTGTTATCAAACTGCTGCGTGACGTCATACGACGGTTACTCTGTCGGCAGCAGACCAAAATATATAGGTATACTGTGAACACAATATCCAGATCGAGCTGTCAAGCTGACAGGACAGACTGACTTGACTGATCATCACGTTTGGTTGTTGTGGATTTGCTTTAGTGGTTTTCAGTTTTTCTTGGAAATTTTTATTTGTATAGCTAACACCGACGATTTCGCATACGCCCTGGACACTGATTTATTCCATCATTTCATATTGACCCGGCTTTTTGACCTACGGATTGGACTCGCTGTTTTATAGGATGACCAACGCATTATTCTGGAAAATGGATAAATTTGTTCGCGCCAACACAAATAACAACTGTCTCTCGACGTTTTACATAATCTGTGGCTTTATGACAGTATTCAGACTCCTGACTTTGACTCACTCACATGCTAACGCAATCGCGTGACACTCTACACGGCTGGGCCGCCGTATGACGTCACAAATTTATATGTTTCAAACAATTATTTCATTGTGATAAACTTAATTAATCGGAAAAAAAACGAAATTAGTTTCTTAAAATTACGTCTAATATCAGTAAAAAAAATTAAAATACAGCTATCATAAAGAGTTTCCTTCCCGAATTGCCTATCAAAGCCAGCATTTTAAGTCTTGAACGCCTCTTCTACCGGATAGGCAGAAGGTGGCTACGAACAGGGAGGACTGGAGAACAAAGGGGGAGGCCTTTGTCCAGCAGCGGGACACCATCGGGGCTACATAAGAAAAAATTTATATATACATAATATAATCCTTTATGGCATAAATATAGTGCCATCTAGTCTTGAGGCGTTTACCCAATTGTCCATCAAAGCCAGCCTTTCGAAAATGTTGAACGCATCTTCTCGTCTCGTCTCGTTGTTGTGATTCTCCCACGCATTGCTCTACTTATGCTGTTCTGCTTTTGTACATTTGTAAATAAATAATTTAAGAATCTATTTATCTTCCCGCAGATCGCCGGAGTAGCAAAACGGCTGGAGAGGGCTTCGGCACTCCGCGAAGAGTGCTATCTACTCAAAGCGCTCGCGTTGTCAAATTCAGAGGCCCGTATCGACGAGCATGCGACGCTGAGGCGATTCCGGGACTCCATATTGACGGCCTTGAACGACGCTGTGTCAGCACTTCGGTGAGTCACTCAGTGAATCCTTTCAGTCAGTGAGTCGATCAATAAATCCCCTAATCAAACGCTAATGGCCGCTTCTTATAAACAATCCACGGCTACTGACAGTTAAAACTTGACAATTCTTTCATACAACTTGTGTCTAAAATCTTAAGTAAACGAACATTAAGTGAGTTACTAACTGAATCAGAATGCCCATCAATAATCTTTAGGTCAGCGAGTTAACAAATCAATAAGGTTAATTCGTTCGCGGAGAATGCTCCGAGGGCTTTGTCTACATAACTCAGATGCTCTGATTGACGAGTATGCGACTCTAAGACTTGATCTTTTTCTAATTCTGTAATTTTTCGGGCAACTTTTCCAATTTTTCTTTCCGATAAAACGTTCTTTAGATTATTACGAAAATTAAAAAAGAAAAACCAAATCGTTCCAGCCGTTCTTCAATTATGCGGTTGCCAACGGACAGCATTCCATTTTTATTTAACCCTGAAGAAGATAGATGATTACAATCCCTCCTAACAAGCGAATGCCCAGTGCGAACATCAGTAGACAGACCAGCAACCTGATGTTTGGACGATATAGTTGCCTCGGCGGGAGATCCACGGAAGCGAATGGCAAGAGACCGTGAGCAGCTGTGGGCTGATGATGATGATGCGGATGCTGGGGTTATTCTCCTACGATTTTCCGTGACCAAAGCACGCCTCATTTGCCATCTAAACTACCTTACTATCTTTCTATTTCTTGAAAGCATGAAAGCATGTTTGTTTGTGGCCATAAACCGATTCATTAATTAATTCCTCCCGTAGGCCGTACAACGCGATGCCAGCCTTGCAGCAGTTGTTACTCGTGCTGCCCGCACTGAGGCATGCCGACTATGCAGTCCGGCGGTTCTGGTCGGGCGTCAATCGCGACCGGCGCGCCCCCATGAACAAACTCTTCGTAGAAATGCTCGAGGCGTGCCTCCGATAGGCTTCCTGGCCGCGAGAATCGACAGGCCCGGCCTGAAAGGAGGGATAAAGAAAAAACTGGCGGCCATCTTGAATCTAACAACTTAGAAATGCTCGAGGCGTGCCTCCGGTAGGATAATTGGCCGCAAGACCCGCCTGAAGGGAGGAAAAAAGAAAAAGCTGGCGGCCATCTTGGATCAAAGAGGTTGTCTATTGCGCGTTCTCTATGCAGAGTGGCGGAAGTGTTTTTGTGTGACAAATAATGCTTCTTTTCAGTGTAGTGGTGAACTATAAATGTGTTTTAAACACTCGCGTGGATGGCTTACCTGACTGCATAGCGGAGGTAACGTGTTTAGTACTTTGAATGTGCTGATTATTTTGTATTTTAGTGTGAGTGCGGTGGCGCGGGGTCGCTGTTTTTGTCGTTACTTAAAATAACCTATTTAATTTAGAATCATTAGGATCACATTTGATAGTCTACAATGTAGACGATCGTGAAATCAGTTTTTGAATCTATAATTAAAACATATCACAATATTTCGAGTGAGATCTTTTTGCCATATAAATTTAGTCAGCATTTAAGAATGGGTTTGGGATGGACTTGGTGTCGTAGGAAATTATGCTTTATTATGTTAAGTTGTGTTTTTTTCGTTTAATTTAATTAGGCAGGCCTGCTCGCCTGTGCATTGACGGCTGTGAAATGTTTATCTATATTTTGCGATCGCAAAACCTTTTGGGGCTTAGTTCTATGAAATCAAAATTGACAGATAAGATTGTTTTTTTTATTAATATTATTACAAATATGTTATAAATAATCTGAGCTTTTGGCCGCCATCTCGAAATTTTACATGGATTTATTTATTTTCTGTGTCCCCGCGCCGTAAATGTACAAAACAATGGACGGATCTAGTACAAAACTTGTTACTATTTTTGTATAAACAAACTTTAAATTTTATCTAGTTCTAAGGCGCGTCATATTTGCGACAATATTGTACGATTGGGGAAGAGATGACGTAAAAAGGGAGAACAATAAAAGGCACACTTTCGCAAGTATAGTAGGTGTCTCCGATATTTCCGCTTTCACAGAAGTTTACGTGGACGGTTTATATGTTAGTGCAAAAGAACTCTTTATCTCGTGTAGAGAACAGTTGTTTCTTTCCCTCTTGTACAAAAGCAAGAATCGTTTATAAAACCTTTTTGGGTGAGGTTAATTTAAAACAAATGTTGGTATCTAGAGTTGAAAGAAAATCACAAACTGAAATTACAGTTATGTTAATAAGAAATATTTATTTGAATAACAAAAACAATAAAGAAGCCATACATATTTTTACGAGTCTACCTGAAACTGTTCCCGTCAAAGGAATATTTTGTACAATTTTCGTACCTTATTGGATGGAGAGTGAATCCGATCAGTACCTACTATTTATATAACTATAGACTATCTATTGTATAAAAGTATAATAATAAAGCTAAGTATTTTATTGGGACAGTAGAGAAATAAACGTACACTTACCTCAGAACCTGTTACCAGTCGTCAAGGAAAATTATTGAGTTTATTTTATACCTGTCAAGTACAAGTATAAAATACCTTAAATAATACGAACTTAATACTTAATTCCAGTGTTTAATTTACTTTTTTGTTGTTTTATGTAGTTATTCTTATGTTAAGAATATTATTACGTTGCATCATTTGTTTATTAACTGTATGTAACCTATTTTGTAATAATTGAAGTGCGGTCTGGTGGATCCAGTCATTTATCAATGATTTTTGGGCTAAAAACAAAATTCGGCAGCTTGATAATCCTCTAGAGGTTTCGTGTTAGAAATGTAATTTGTCTATTATATTCTAATAATAAAATATATAGATAAGTTTTACTATTGAGCAATTTAGAGCTCTTAGATTTAACCTTGACGTATGGTAGAGGAATTGGTGTTATGAATGTTACTTCCACAGTTGCATACCCTTCGGCAAGCGTGAGCTGCCCAAAAATCATCGATATCTACGTATTATTTTATACAAGTACGCCAATGGAACATTTATTTTTTGCAAACTAAATGGTGGTTGTTGGAACAAAAAGTGGTTATTGTGAAAACTAGAAAAGCAGATTTAGGAAAAAAAAGTCTGGGTCGAAGTGGAAGTCGAACCCGCGTCTTTAAGGCCAGCGCTTTTAGCAATTGAGCAATTCGGACATCGCTCAGATTTTGCGAGAATTCTCTTTCTGTGCTTATCCTAACGCTTGTAACTAGCGTTGACGCTGGCACGCTATGCTAAAGGCGCTGGCTTGAATCCCGCTTCGGACCGGATTTTTTTTCTGTGTGAAGTTTTAATTGTCAAGCCTAACGTAGGATTCATGTTGATAATAACATTGACTGTAAAAATGAAAAGAATTGTCTAGCAGTTCATCAGGTTTTCTGGTTGTAATTTCTACAGATTCACACTAATGTGTTTTTTTTTATTCATTATAAAGTACAAATGGAAGCTTATTATGTCATACTCCCTGGCAGACAAACTTATCCCAAATTTATCGTAATGAAACTTGGAACGAATAAAAAAAAACGTACTGTTACCCCTTAAAAGTACAACATGTGAGGGCGCTTATAAACAGGCGGCTCGCGTGCCAACTGCAGTCGTCGCGACCTGTGCCGACAGCAGCCGTCGACGCGCTGACGCGGATATTCGTCGCTGACTTGTCGGCGACTGCCCGTTGTCTCACGTGCCACCCGTGTATAAGCGCCCTTAAGTTGTACTGCTGAGGAGCATACTCCCCAGCAAACACAAATTAAAAGTAACTTGTTCAAAGTTAAAATTACGATTGGATTAATGTGTCTACCAGGGAATACGTTATAGCTTTTTGGCTATTTCAATCTAAAGTAATTTCGACCGGATAACCTTCTCCTTTGTTCAGCAGCCAGAGATTTCATTGAACCGCACACAGGGTGTCTTATTTGTATTCAATTGAATTCGTACCTTATTGTCTTGTACATAAATGTTATTATTAAACTAATTATACATAACTATGTGAACCGACCCCCATGAAATGTGAAAGCAAATTATAAGAAAATTATCAAAAGTAGGTGTCTTTTTATTTTAAACAATAATTAAGGTATTTCGAAACGTAAAGTTAGGATGGGATCCAAATACGTGACAAACATTCAGAGGTTTGAACTCAAGTTTGAGTTTTTCAAAGCGGATTTTAAGGACTTCGTATGTACTGAAACATATTGAATTTCAGTCGAATCTCTTTATTACTTAACAATTACTATTTACAGGTAAAAAATAAAAACACGTTAGGGCTCAGAGCTAATTAGCGCCACCGAATGAAAAAACGTTTAATTTTCTTTCAACTACGTTTTTGCATAAAAATAAACAGAAAAAAACTCAATAATGGTGATAGCTATTTTTACAACCTAGAGCCTATAACTTAGATCCTTGCGGCCTTGTTTTAAAAACACGATTCCTCTAAAGCTCTCCTTAGATGTGGTTTTTTTTAATGTGGTTACGGCTTTTCCTTGTAAAATCTCCACCACAGACTATTTTATTCGGCGTTTATCGAGTGTTTTAAGGAATCGTGTTTTTATAAACAGTATTCCGTGTCCGTTGGACTTTAGGACATGTTTGCCAAAACGCTTTTAGCGGAAATCTAAGTCCTAGGTTATTAACCGTAAGGCTTGGTCTGTAGGTTCTAAACATAGCTGTCACCATTATTGAGATTTGTTATGTTCACTTTTTGCGCCAACTGATTCTTACTCAAATAAATATGTGTTTTTTCCTTCGGAGGCGCTACTGGAGGACCGGGTCGCCCCTTAATTAAGGCTGAACATAGGCCTAAACTATAGCGAACTGTTCGTAGAGTAGCTCCCGCACTTTGTAATACTCTTCCGAAAGCACACCCTCTAGCGCCACGCGGCCGCTGTCCAACTGAAACAAGGGCAAAGTAAATTGGTCCTTATTCAACGAAAACAGGAATCGATTTCCTGTCGGCGATCTGTCGACGGTTTATACGCAGAATTACACACTGCACCTTGCCACGTTGACGTAAAATATCTATCTAGTTAGAACATACGAACAAAAAAAAAAACCGGCCAAATGCGAGTAGGACTCGCGCACCAAGGGTTCCGTACCAACAATATAATACAACAATAGATACAGATCGAATTTTACGACAGCACCATCTATAGAAACCAACAAGAAGCGTTTAACATTGACATTTAACAACTGACATCGGCGCTGTGAAGGTTACAGAGATGGCCGCTAGATGGCGAGCGCTTCTTTAGACAACATTTGTTGTATGGGAGCCCCCCTTAAATATTTATTTTATTCTGTTTTTAGTATTTAACAACAAATACTACTAAATAGCGGCAACAGAAATACATCATCTGTGTAAATTTCAACTGTCTAGCTATCACAGTTCATGAGATACAGCCTGGTGACAGACAGACCGACAGACAGACGGAAAGTGAAGTCTTCGGGTACGGAACCCGAAAAAGCACTCGCCCGCCTAATGGCTAGCGTTCTGCTACAGCAAGCTAGCGCCCCAGAATTTAACTACACGGGAAAGTTATGTTTGGCCAACACTTGTCTAAGCTCCAACAATTTGGGTTCATTAAGGAAGAGCGCGACCGAGGCAGAGATAAGGGGGGAAGGCAGGCTGAAAGAGTTAGAAAGAGACAAAGCACTCACCCGTCTTATGGCTAGCGTCCCGTTGCAGCAAGCTAGCGCTCCGGAATTGAACTCCGCGGGAATGTTATGTTTGGCCAGCACTTGTCTGAGCTCCGATAGTTTGAGTTCATTGATGAATGACGCGGCGTGCGCGGTGCCTTGACTTGGCTCCAGCGACGGCACCGCCTCGTCGGCCGATTCCTCTGTGAACGGCGAAAGGTGAATTAGAATCACCAATATTTATTATCCTCCTCAGTCCTGACCTTGAAAATAACAATGGATTTCTATTGTTATTTTCAAGGCCAGGACTGAGGAGGTTAAGTGGATCCACTTAATTTGGCGGAAAAAATATTGCTGTAAACCGTTTTCATACAATAAAGACAATTTTTTACACAGAACGAGTAGCTTGTGTGCTTGCGCCCCACTGCTGGACAAACGCCTCCCGCTCCGGTTGATATAGGTTGAGATGATCTCTCGACTCTCTGCTAGGCCGGCCTAAGATTTTAATCAATAAATCAGCCCATACTGGTCAACTGCTGGACATAGGCCTCCCCCAAGGCAAGCTACTACCCACTGTCCTCGGCCACCCTCATCCAGCCGTTGCCAGCAATCTGCTTCAGATCGTTGGTCCAGCGAGCTGGTGGTCGTTTTACGCGTCATGGAAAGACGAAAAGAAACAATCTATGAACAAAAGGAACGGACTTTCGAATTTCATTTCATTTATTTGCAAGCAACCACGGTACACTTTATAGAATTTACAATAGTTATAAACATGCGTGAGCGGTGGTAGCCTAGTGGATAGAACATTGGACTCTGAAGCGAGAGACCTAGGTTCGATTCCCAGTGCGGGCATGTACCTATGACTTTGTTTTCTAAGTTATGTACATTTGTGAAGTTATAGTAGCAATATCACTCGCTAACGGTGAAGGAAAACATCGTGAGGAAACCTGAGTGTCTGAGGTGTTCACACACCTCAGCGGTTGAAATCCTGCTTATGCTAATAATATTTTTGGATTAATATATTACATTATGCATTTTTTATTAATCCATAAATTTAATTAATTAGAGATTAAGGGGACCCAGTGGCCTACCAGCGCCACCAATGAAAAACAACACATGCCTTCTTTTACAGATCGAATTTGCAAAAAGTGTCTGTGCAATCTCTCAATCAGTTTTACAACCCACGACAAAGAACCTTGGATCATGAACATGGGACTAGACAGTATTTATGCAAAAAACGACCGTTTTTGGCGTTCACGACCGTGGCTCCTAAAAATCACTATTGACATGATTAAGAGATTGTACACACTTTTTGCAAAATCGATCTGTAAAAAAATATCTGATTTTTTTTTTCCTCCGCGGCGCTAGTGTTACTGTAGCCCCTTAAATTCCAATTCCGTTTCTTTCTTTGATCTCCGCTAAGAATCATACGAATCTGAGATCTTATCCTAAGATTTTATTATTGATTAAAAGTACCCGAAACCAGCGCGCGTGCATGCAACTACTAATTAATTCTGATGAAGCGAAAGAGATCTGTCAGGATCGCGGCAAGTGGTAGACCCTGGCCTCTGCCTACCACTCCGGGATGCAGGCGTGAGTTGATGTTATCTAATGTATAAAAATCTCTGTCAGTGTTTGTCATCGAACCCCTCCGAAACGGCTGCACCGATTTATATGATTCTTTTTGTGTATATTTGGTAGGTCTGAGAATTGCAGGCTATTCAATATAGCAAAATAACATTCACTGACCGGGCATGGCGTCGGCGTTCTCCCTGGTGTGTCTGGGCGGCGCTATGACGCCGGCGAGCCACGCCAGCTCGGCGTCGCCGGCGTGTCGCCACGCCAGCGTCGACATCAGCGCGTCCGTCAGCTTCACCTGTCGGGGGAATTGAGTTGTTACTTGCTGTACAATGAACAATAGAATAAGCATGATTTCATGATTTTATGCCTTTCCTTGTGATCGACTGCCTGCCGTTGGTCTAGCGGTATCACGTCTGACTACCAGGCCGGGGGTCGTAGGTTATCGAACCCATTTGTACAAATATACGGCGTCCCCAATGGGATGATTATCATTCTCTTATTTGTACAAATCAACCGTGTTACACAGAAACGTAACTCGCGAGAAAAACGCTTTTTTATGTATTAGATTATTTTTTTCCATGTTTTTGTTCAGACGTTTTATATTCGTAATTAGTTATTGTAACATTAAATACATCTGAACAAAAACGTGAAAAAAAAAACAATGTTATACACAAAACAAGCCTTTTTCTCGCAACTTACGCATTGTGGGTTGCAATGTGTCTGCGTACATAAGCAGCCTATATACGTCCCACTGTAGGGCACAGGCCTTCTTTCAGGGAGAGAGGGCTTAAAGACCACGCGTGCCCACCGCGGATTGGCGATTTCAAGCGCTGAGGTGTGTGAGTAGCTCAGACACTCAGGTTTCCTCACGATGTTTTCCTTCACCGATAGCGAGTGGTATTGCCACTATAACTTCACAAATGTACATAACTTAGAAAAACGCCCGCACTGGGAATCGAACCTGGGTCTCTCGCTTCCAAGTCCAATGTTCTACCCACTAGGCTTCCACCGCTCCCTGTTTCTGCGTAACACGGTCTAAATAGCCTCTGTCTGGGTGCATTTCCATGTTTGTGATGTCCTTGACCATAATACGGGGTATCCTATTTCGATGGAAGTTATTATTTTCTCTTGATATCAGATAAAAAGTACCCGAAATCGGCGTGCGTGCATGGCAACGCATGATGAATGTTGGTGAAGAGAGATTAGTCAGGTTCGTGACAAGTGACAAACCCTGACCTCTCCCTGACCCTCTCCCGGAGGGAGGCTCCGGGCTTATGTTTATGTTATTGTGCAAGTGATATTTTGTAAGGAACCAGGTTTTTCGCCTCAGGTTCACAACAATGGGTACCAAAAATCACTATTAACATGATTGAGAGATCGTATTGACACTTTGCAAAAACGATCTAGCTGCATGGAGCCCCTTTATCATTATTATTATGGGGGAATAAAAAAGATAATAGTCTCGTGTGACAAAAAAAAAAACAAAAAAAAAAATTATTATTATGCTCTATTGCACGCGAAACATTTAACAGGACATTACATAAGAATTAACATGTACAAACGCGAGCTTATCTTACAAACACAAATATCTTTATTGAGAACTGCAATTTGCCACAGTGAATTTTGAAGCCCATACTCTCGAACTACTCTCGAACTTAAGAGAAGACACTTACTCCTGACGCACAGGTTTTCCTAGTCGTGTGTGTGTGTGTGTGTGGGTGTGTGTGTGTGTGTGTGTGTGTGTGTGTGGGTGTGTGTGTGTGTGTGGGTGTGTGTGTGTTTGTGTGTGTGTGTGTGTGTGTGTGTGTGTGGGTAAAGCCCTTTTCAATTATATTATTCTAATTTAAGATTTAATAATGATATTTGGGGAATTATTTTTGTTATTAGTAATTATTATTTATTTTTGCATACGAGGTGATGTAAAGAGTTAGGATTTTTACTTTAGAGTGGGCAGAAGTGCTTCTGTATTTTCACATTGAAGTGGAAACAGTGAATATGAGATATCAGTGGATATCTTAATGCATGGGAATGTTAGTCAGGCTAAAAGACATGGCTAGAATGAGGCTTACTTGGTAGATGTGAGATTCGGTTGTTGCGTCGACGGTCTCTCCGCGTTCAGGCGCGAACGCTCTTTCTATGCCTTCGCTTTGGCAGTGTTGCCTGGAAGAAACAACGATGATTTACTAAAGAATGGAGTGAGGAAAGAGATGGCTGTTAGATTCTTATACGAAAGTAGGTCAGTGATCTTAATTTTTTTAGTTAGGGGCAACATATTCGTTGTATTCCTGTTATATAAGCTACTTTACTAACATGAAACCTTATTAAAAAAAATATTATTTTATATAGGGCAGCTTTACAGGAAAACATCGTGAGGAAACCAGAGTGTCTGAGGTATTTACATACTTCAGCACTTGCTACGAACAATGGCTTTGAATTCGTTCAACCCTTTTTAAGGGCGTACTCTAACTATGATTCAGAAACATATGGCGATAGTTAAAAAAATGTTCAATAAAATAAAATTGTTTTGTTTGTTACCCACTTAACGATAAACAAACTATGTCAGGACGAATAAAAAAAATCGAAAAAACACTATGGTTCGGTCGGCCCCGGCAAACTCAATTGTTTTTTTATTTGTTTACGCATATTGGACGAGGACTCTTAAGCGTTTAACATATTCATCATCTTCATCGTCATCAGCCTATGACGCCCACTGCAGGACAGTGTGGGCCTCCCTTATATATATTAACATATTAGTAAATATTTTTCAACGTTACGGTACTTCCAACCACATCATTTCACTTCACTTGGATTCACAGTTTGGAGCCAAAGGTCGGAAATCACGAATATTTACAAATATGTTATACTTACTGATAAATCATTAATAATGAAAAGAACATTCCCTCAAAATATTGCTAACGATTTCAAAATCACCCTGTAGTATTTGTCCAAATGAACCTAATTTGAATACATAATAGTAGATTCCATTACAAATTATTGTTTCTTCGCTAGCAAACGCTTAACCAAGGTCGTGACGTAAACAAGCTCGTAAAAATTCCATGGTTACGCCCCATCTTAAAACATCATGGCTAATAGCATTTTTATTAGTTAATGAAAAGTTTAACTTAATATTGAAGTTTTGTAGTTTTCTAAGCCTAAATAATTCGTAGACAGATCACGCAGACACAGATCGTGGAGTACTAGCACTCACAGCACGGCCGCGGCTTGAGCTGCGACACGATCCGCAGCAGTCCCACGTGCTGTGTTTCCGCACTAGCTGTGGGTAATGCACTCACAGTACGGCCCGCCTGGCCTCCGGCCGGGCCCGCAGAGCCAGCAGCGCCCGCGGCTTGAGCTGCGACACGATCCGCAGCATTCCCACGTGCTGTGTTTCCGCACTAGCTGTGTGTAATGCACTCACAGTACGGCCCGCCTGGCCTCCGGCCGGGCCCGCAGAGCCAGCAGCGCCCGCGGCTTGAGTTGCGACACGATCCGCAGCATTCCCACGTGCTGTGTTTCCGCACTAGCTGTGTGTAATGCACTCACAGTACGGCCCGCCTGGCCTCCGGCCGGGCCCGCAGAGCCAGCAGCGCCCGCGGCTTGAGCTGCGACACGATCCGCAGCAGTCCCACGTGCTGTTTCCGCACTAGCTGTGTGTAATGCACTCACAGTAAGGCCCGCCTGGCCTCCGGCCGGGCCTGCAGAGCCAGCAGCGCCCGCGGCTTGAGCTGCGACACGATCCGCAGCAGCCCCACGTGCTGTGTTTCCGCATAAGCTGTGTGTAATGCACTCACAGTACGGCCCGCCTGGCCTCCGGCCGGGCCCGCAGAGCCAGCAGCGCCCGCGGCTTGAGCTGCGACACGATCCGCAGCAGCGACTCGCCGTCGCAGCGCCCCTCCAATTCCACGTACTGTATGTTGGCCCGCACTTGTATCTGGCGCGTGGTCACCACGCATTTGCTCGGGATCTCCGTTATGTCCTCTGCGGGTCAGTATAGCGCAGTCAATTAGAGAAAGGGACTGAAATACTTTATGCCTCGAGCTCACACTCTATTAAGTTTTTAATCAGTACATGATTACTTTTTCTTTCTATGTACGTATATTATATTCATTATATCCTTCTCTTACACATAGGTATTATAACTTATTTATGTAGTAGTTTATAACAGTTATTTAAGTAAGATTTATGTAAGTTTATTATTAAGTTTAAGTATGTACTATTCGTATTTGCACCAACTACCCGTCTCTCTTTCTCCTTCGGCAACCTTTCCAACACAATGTTGTCTGGAAGAAATTGCTGTTAGTAATAAGGCCGCCCATTGTACTCTTTCATTGTTACTTTCATATTGTATGTCTCGTTTCTTGTGTGCAATAAAGAATATCTTATCTATTCTATGGGTACAGGAAATAGTTGTCCAGCCCTTTATTTTATTAACAGTATTATAAATGTGTGAGTTCTAAGTTCAAAAAGGAAAACGTAAAGTTTCCATCTCTGAAAAGTTCATCAACACTGAGTCTATTTATACCTGGAATCTCTTGTTTGAGGACTGGAGCGGGCGGAAGGTCTTTCGCGTCTACATCCATGTCCATTATTTCAGCCAGCCGGTAATCTTCTGGCTGCAGATAAGATTGGAGCATAATATTAAAATGTTAACGTCCAAATTTAAATACCGTGGTATATTTCAAGACATCACCCTTAAGCAGTTTATATAAGCAACGTGGCATAGGCATTCTCTCGGAGAGAGAAAGAGATAAAGATAGAGTGTATAAGCTATCTTTCTAACTTCAGTCGAGACTATCTTTATTTATAAGAAATAAAAATGAATAAAACCCCAAGAAAAAGCGGAGATCAAAGTAACAAACGGAATTGGAATTTAAGAAGGCGCCGCATGAAACGATTCCCATGTACGTTATCATCATCAACCCATTATGTCCCCACCGAGGGGCACGGGTCTCTTCCCTGAGGAAGGTATAGGCCATACTCCACCACGGGGGCCAAGTCCGGATTGGTGGAGGCTTGTAGACTAGTGGCTCGTCTACTGTCAGAAGTTGTCAAGCCGCCTTAAGGCCTCTGACTTGGCTTAACGACTGCCATCCATCGACGGCAGCCGGCACCAACAGCTTAACGTGCCTTGCGAAGCACGGAACCGCTCGGAAAAATGCCACTAGCGTTAGGCATAGACGGCGACCCATCCATGCACTGAACGCGCCCTGTGTTGCTTAACCTTCGTGATCGTTTAAGATCACTCAGGCAGCCGGGGCTACGAGCGATACGATGTACGTAATTTGGTTTTAATTTACAAACAACATGCTAGATCGTGACAGAACTTTACCAATTAGAGGACACAAATAGAGGTTTGGTCGTGCTTACATTGATAATATAAGCCTCCTCATAGAAATTCCCTAAACGCTCTGGTTTCTTTTTAAATTACTCATTTGTAATTCCATAAAAGGTCAAATCTCTAAAGCATCATCATCATCATTCAGCCACAAGAAGTTCACTGCTGGACATAGGCCTCCTGCATGGATTCCCAAAAAGACCGGTTGGAAGCGGCCTGCATCCAGCGTCTTCCTGCCACTTGGATGAGGTCATCTGTCCATCTTGTGGCTGGTCGTCCTACGCTGCGCTTGCCGATATGTGGTCAATAATAATTAATAATACACTTATGGCAGTACCTTGATGATGAATGTTGAGGAAGCAAAAGTTTTAAGTTTTTTTTTCTGATGAGGCAATAAATACTTTTTTATCTTTATCTGTCAGGATCGTGGCAAGTGACAGTCTCGGGTCTCTTTCTACCCCTCTGGGATACAGGCGTGAGTTTATGCATGTACGTATGTACCTTGATGATCTCCCCGAAGTCGTCCGTCCTAGCTCGCTCTTCGGGCGCGGGGTACATGGCGTGGTGACGCTTGTTACTCTTAAAGCAGCCACCTAGGTACGCGGAAACGGACAATAATTATTTACTACTAAAATGATATGAAAATAATACGATAGGAGGAGGGAATAATTACTTTTGCCCTTTGCATCTACGCAATGAGATGATTTATACAGCGTCCGGCAAAGCCAGAAACCCAGGTTCGATTCCCAGTACGGGCATGTACCTATGACTTTTTTTATATGTGAGTGGTTGACCTAAATGGGGACCTCAAGAGAAAATAATTGATTTCGAGAAAATCGCGTTTGAAGTTTCGTTTATAAACAGGTTTCGATCACAAAACCTAGTGTACGCTGTGTGTAAGGTGTAATTTTTCCAAAACTGCCTCGGCTCACAAAAAAAATCATAAAAAATAACAACGGCACCTAAAAATATTCTGGTTAGACCAAAACAAAGCTAAAATACCACAGATTAAAAAATTCAAATAAAAAAAAAAAAAAAACGGTTTCCAATCCCTCCAGGTTCCTTTTTGGTCAACCACTCACATATATGGAATAAACTCGTCGCAAACTGTTTTTGCACGGTCAAGGTCAAGACGCAATCACAGCCAATCACGCTTGAAAAAAAAAGACATTTGAGCTGTGACATGAGTCCATCCGGATAGTCGTGATCCATGCTGTCTCGCTCGCACATTCTAATAATTTTATTACATAATTTTTAATGACTGTAACAAAATGAATATGCAAAAATACTTTTGACAAATGTGGTCCGAGGTTTTTTCATACAATTAATAAAAATGTTAAATCGAGCGAGCAGGATAGCACGAGAGGCGTAACAGCAGCCTTAAAGGACCGGAGACGAAGAAGATATCTCATAGAGGCCTTGTTTCGGCCCTCAACTGGGTGCGGACGTCCCAGGCGGACATACTCCGGCCAAATAGGGGATGTATTAGCAAAGGGCAAGATAAAAAGTACCCGAAACCGGCGTGCGTGCATGCGACGACTAATGAATGTTGAGGAAGCGCAAGTGATCTGTCAGGATCGTGGCAAGTGACAGTCCCTGGTCTCCGCCTACCCCTCCGGGATATAGGCGTCAGTTTATGTATGTGTATGTATGTCATCATCATCATCATTCAGCCACAAGAAGTCCACTGCTGGACATAGGCCTCCTCTATAGATTTACAAAAAGACCAGTTGGAAGCGGCTTGCATCCAGCGTCTTCCTGCCTCTTGGATGAGGTCATCTGTCCATCTTCTGGTCGTCCTACGCTGCGCTTGCCGATATGTGGTCTCCATTCGAGAACTTTTCGGCCCCATCGGCCGTCAGTTCTGCGTGCTATGTGCCCCGCCCACTGCCACTTCAACTTACTAATCCGCTGGGCTACGTCTGTATGTACTAGGTGCCTTTGTACGCACCCGGGCGGTAGTCGTGTCTCACTGGGATGTCGTGTCGGCCGGTCACCACCCACATCTCGAGTTCACCCTCCGAATCAGAGTCCGAGCTTATACCCGCTGTCTCTTCTCTGTCAAAGAGATAGCAATGACGCTTTGTTACATCGAAACAGTAGTATTCGTCTTTTGAACCACTGGATGGAGTCCAATGGAGAACTTGCCCAATTTTTTTTTAAATCTCGTTGGAGAGGCCATGTTATAAGATAAATAAACGTGTTTAAATTTTGTCTCGACGACTAATACTTTTCTTGGTATTAGTCTCTTTTTCTTGTTTATTTAATTGACTGTACTGTACGGCGTGTGTGTGTTTTTTTTTTCCTTTATACTTATTTTATTTTTTATATTTTTGACATTGTGGAGTAATCTTTATACTTATAAGTAGTAATTGAGGGAATATTAATTTGAATTTAATTATTGCTAAGTGAATTATTATTATTTTTTAAATTAATTTAATCTTTAATTATTAATTATTAGTGCTTATTATTTCATTTATTGTTTGAGTTATATAACCAAATGTGAAAACTATAAACACCAAGCCCAGTGTAATTTGTCTTTGTATCTTGCCAAAATTAAGTTAAGTAATTTTAAAATGAATTACCGAAACACAATTATACTGCTTTTCTTGGTATAACCTGTCGAAGTCATTCTAGTTGGGTGGTACAAAACGAACCAAATCGGGCTCTAACTACAACGTCACAACTTGAAGGTTTGTGACGGCATAGTTCTAATTATGAAGCGTTTATCAATATTTGAGTTATCTCGTAAAATAATGTTTTTATGCGTTTACGCACTTATAAGAAAACTTTTAGAATTCAGTAAAAAAAGGAAACCTAGTAAGTTTTATTATTATTAGAATAACTTGATACTTTTTATTTTTTATTATTTTGCATTTTGTGAGACCAGCAAAAACACGTTTTTTATATATGCTTTTTTCTGAGCCTACTTTTTCTATCGTATAACAACAAGGTTACTCCAATCTAAGTTTGATGCAAGTTCCCCATTGAGTGAGTGATTATTATTATAATTTTATTTGTTTGGTGTACAAACCAGATCACTACAGGCACATAACATATAAGTAAGAACATTGTGATTAGAGCAGGCACACACAACAACACCACATTGTAGTATTGAGCATCTTATGAACTAATATTTTTCTTGCAGATAAAATAGAGCCTTTTGCCACAAAGCGGAAAATAGTGGAAAGAGATTTTGATTGAGAGGTTGACGCCACAAGCTGGGCACACTCTAGTCTAATGCGCTCGCGCACTATTAGTTGTAGTGAGTGATACACTCGTTGATTGAGTGATCGATTTGTTGATTAGGTAATTGACTTTATGAGAGATGGACTAAGTTTTCTAACAAAATATTTTTATTCATAGCAGCATAGAAAATGCGACCTAATTAGTGATGTAACATGTTAAACTTCCAATATCAATATCTAGATCATTTTCAAAAAAATATGGGCAATAATACTCCAAACTTACGGTCTTATTTGTCCTTAAAACACTCCTCAGACGCAGTGTAAATAGTCTAAGGTAAAAGGAAAACCGTAACCACAGATTAAATAAACTGCCTCTGAGAAGTGTTTTAAGGAATCGTGTTTTTACAAATAAGACCGGTAAGTCTTTTCAATTTCGGTTCTTCATTAATAAAATTCAAATTATTGTTCTAAAAGCCAGAACTCATATATCTGACTTTAATTCCGGACACCATTAATTTTATAGCTGTCCTGTTTTAACAAAGCACATCGATTGATCTACTGACTCACTTGACAGCGTTGGTCTGCTTGGCGCGCTGCTGCTGCAAGAAGTCCTCGAGCTCGGCGCCCTCCAATCGGATGCGCTTGCGTACCGTTAGCTCTATGGTCCGATCACCGCCCTTCTCTAGCAGATCTCGGGCCAGCGTGCCGGGTGAGGTCCTGGGAGATGACGAAAGTATTACATAGAATAATTATTATATTATTTTTATTTACTGATATTTTTTTGCAAACTCATTCAAACATAATATTCTTCAGTTATTAGGCTGAAGATGAGCTACACACTCATTTGCAATTTTATTGTTGCTTAAATGTTCCTAGATTTTTAAATTTTTCTAAATTATAATTTTTAAGGATTTATATAAAAAATTCCCCTTTGCTAATACATCTCCCATTTGGTCGAAATATGTCCGCCAGGGACGTCCCTTACCGGCCGTTCCATCCACATTCGCTCGATATATTTGTTTCATCAATCTTTCTTCCTTCAACCTCTCCATCCTCTCGAAAAACTACAGCAAGTTCGAAAACCTATAGGTCTATTTATTTATAAGGCTATTGTACATGTTTTTTGGGAGACCGTTTGTAAAAATTACACTAAGGTTGCTCTTACATTTAACACGCTGTCTCGCTCGCATACACTAACATTTTTCGTGGTTGTAATAAAATGAGTATACCTGTGATAAAGTGGTTTGAGGGTTTGATAGATAATAAAATTACGGACATTCAAGACATTTTTCATATCCTGTACCTAGACTTTTATTGAGAAAAATTAATAATTTTGGAGACAAGTTTTCTTTTATTAAAATTTAAGTATAGAAAACAAAAAAGTATTTTATATAATGTCCGTAATTTTATTATCTATCAAACGCGCAGACCATATTTATCAAAAATACCCATTTTTTTTCACAATCACTACAAATGTTAAATTGTAGCAGCCGAAAGGAGCCTAAAGGGCACACACACAGTGACATGTGGGAATGTCGATACGCACACTTGTCCTACATACGTGGGGCATCAGACGCTGTCTTTTGAGTAAAAATGTTTAGTTTGGCAAGAGGCAAGTCGGTTTGTTTACTTTTAAACTGTAAAGTTAAGTTTGTAATCGTTCTGTTTGGAACCTTTAGGGCACAAGTCCTACTCAGATTTGTCTAGTTTTTTTTTTTTATATTTCATTCAGCTAGCACACTTCCTTGCTGAGAATAAACGATTTCGTCCGTGACCCTTATACATGGTTCTCGAGTGTAGTTACCGAGACTTTACCAGACTTTATAAGACACAAGAGCATTTGTGAGCCGAAAGGCATAATATCTTATGTCTAATAATAGACAAAGTCATAGACAAAGATTTGCTACCTGGCTGTCAAAACGATGGAGTTTTGTGGCGACTGCGCCCAGAGAAGGAACAGGTCTCTCGCGTATCCAACTTCCAGATCCGGGAACGACGCTAGCACCACCTTCGGCCCTGGTGTCCGAGTTACCTGAAAAGTAATTTTGAAAGCCGGTGAGTGCGTTTACGCGAGGATGATTGACCAAAGGCCGTTTCCTATAATCAAACAAAAATTTAACACGAAGTTACACTTGCATCCAGACCAGGGTTCGCCACTTGCCACGATAATCACGAACTCATTTCGCTTCATCAACAAATTCTAGTTTCGGGTTCATTCTCGGTATCTTTCCTATAATCAATCGGGCGATAGATAACTACCAGATAATGTTCGACGTAATAAGTCAAAAATCAAAATCGCGAAAAAACATTGTTCCATACTAAAGTTACCATTTGCGGCATTAAAATGGATGGAACGACTGATAGTTTTTTCGCATGTATATGGGAATTGTGTCACGAGCCGTATGGGCTTGTCCAGTTGTTGAAAAAATCTCATACCTTTGACTTTGCCTTGTTGGTCTAGGGGTTGACACGCTTGACTATAAAACAGAGGTCATGGGTTCGACTCCCACTGGAGGCCGCCATACTTGATTTGTACAAATGGCTGGGTGTAATTCTGATATCCTTGCCTGGTTGCCATAGCACAGGGTGTATCCTAGTTCGGGACTAGGACAAGAGATTGTGTCGTGTGGAAATTAGGTAAGTGTGGTAAATTGTTATACCTCAGCGACCGAATGGCACAGTTGCAGGTGACGTAGCGCGAACGGGTTACTGCGGGCGCCTTCGAAAGCTCGCGTCAGCTTGTCGCTCATCCATTCTATCTGTAGAGATAATAACTTATAAAAACAGTACAACAATATAAATTACCGAGTCGAGCGACCACGGTGTGCCACGATCCTGACCAACATCTTTCGCTTCATTAACATTAATTAGCTGTATTCGAAGGATTTAAATCGTATAATTAGACTTTCCGGTACCTGACATCTCTGTCATCGAGATATAGCTAAACGTTGACCCTATTGGAGGTGGTATATGCACATATATTGGCCGGTTATCATCATATCCCGATACATGACTGACACCGATTTAAATATCGCTAGGTTACCAATGTTTGTCTGTTTTGATGTGTGACGCTTGCAGTAAATATATCAACCGAGCAACATCTCTAGCGTTTTATTATCAGCCACACTCTGCTAGTAGGCTTATAATATAGGTAGGCCTCCACAGTTATTTTACAATAGACCCAAACATGCACATTGCCGATTTCCAAATTGCAATTTCAGTATCCTTGTGTCTCTTCATATTTCTCGAAACAGAAACAGGCATATAGATATTGTTTGTTCAGTGAAATTATCAATTCAGGAACCGTCGCATAGTGGTAGACGCTATTGGTATAGACATACCACGCAAAGTCAGAGTGTCAAACAAAAGTCGGCCCGAAGGCGTAGCGACACGCACTCATTAACGTAACATGACATGAGCATGGAGCCTTTTTCTAAAACCGGTATTTTTTCGATATCAACTTTTGAAATACCGGAATTCCGGTATTTCGGTATTGATGATTTTTCTGTTAAAATAAAAGAATGGCCATTGTCCTTCAAAAAATATTTTTTGTATTTATATATTTTTTCGAGAATATAGGTAATTTTGAGAGCCTTGGCTGAATATTTCGATTGGGGCTGCTTTAACAATTTTTTAAAGCGAAAAAAAAAAGAATCGGCGTCTACGTAACCGGAAGTACGTCATCAACTGATATCCTACAAGCTGTCACTTACTATTTAGGACAATGCCCATTGTCGCTTATATCTTTAACTTGGTGGCAGTTGAAGATACTTACAGTTAGTTACAATACTGTATTATGTCACTACTGTACCGTAGGTACACAACATAGAGCAGGAGACCAACACTAGTTTCTTGTGGGACACCGCAATTCACAGGAACGAACTGTGATTTTAAATAGTACCCATCAGTTAATTCGAAACTATATTTAAGGTGAGTGTTAAACATTTGACTGTATTGATACCGAAACTCCAAAACCCTAGAAAGCATGAGTTCTGTATTTAGACAGTCTCAGGCTCTCAAAAATCGCAGCAAAATCGTAAAACCAGATTGGAAATCTAGAAAAGTCTCAATGTTTTACGTTATGAAGTTATTATGTGGATGTAGAATCGAACAGCGCCTGGGTATAGTAATACCGAAACTATCGAAACACCGGTATTACGATTATACAAAACAGGTTTTTCAAATTCGAATTTTCTGTCCGGTGTTCCGGTTTTTCGGTATTACCGAAAACCGGTATCCATGCTCTAAACATGTGTGTGCCGAAGCCGATTGTAGTAAGTGACGTTCGCAGCACCCACACTACGCTACGCTAAGCATGCGAATTTGCTACTTTGTTGCCTCACTTTGGTAGCTCGGACTGCGATTCGTATCGTTCGTCCGTATCTATTGGACAAATAAATAACAGACTCGCCTGCGACTTGGCGAACTCCAGCACGTTATAGCTGACGTTGGAAAGCAGCAGCAGCGAGTAGGCCACGAGGCCGGAGTCCTTGTTCCGCCAGAGTTGGTCCAACATGTGGGCCAACTCCAGCACTCTGCCTGCTGTGTCTGTGCACACAAGCACTGAGCCCCCGCCGCGCAGACTGCTGAGAATCGTTGCTGCAGAGAAGGGTTAATCGTAATCAGACGATCCACTCAGGTGTATGTTCGCTCTCTCTGGTAAGTATTTTTTTTAAGTGATAATTCTTTAGTCGGGAAACTTAGAAAAGTCTTTTCGTCTAATATACCTCAATCGGTCAAAACTATACAACCGGTGTGTGTTACCAGTGATGACTTATGGCAGTGAAACGTGGCCTCTTACTATGGGCCTCATAAGAAAGTTCAAGGTCACGCAACATGCTATGTAAAGGGCTATGCTCGAAATTTCTCTACGAGATCGAATCAGAAATGATGAGAAAGTCGTCGACATAGCGCAGCGGATTAGTAAGTTGAAGTGGCAGTGGGCGGGGCACATAGCACGCAGAACTGATGGCCGATGGGGCCGAAAAGTTCTCGAATGGAGACCACATATCGGTAAGCGCAGCGTAGGACGACCAGAAGATGGACAGATGACCTCATCCAAGAGGCAGGAAGACGCTGGATGCAAGCCGCTTCCAACCGGTCTTTTTGGAAATCCATGAAGAAGGCCTATGTCCAGCAGTGGACTTCTTGTGGCTGAATGATGATGATGATGATCTTTAGTCGCACTTTTTCTGAACAGTGAATAAAACTGAAACAAAGCTCGGGTCGGTAACGCTGAATCGGATACGCTGAATCGGCTCCATACGGTTGGTGACATCGCGAATCGCGTGTACATGGATCCAGCCGTCATTGGGACGCCACTGAGGTGCCGCTTTTTCTTGTGACATTTTTTCTAGTCTAAACTTGATAAAAATGTCAGAAGAAAAATGAGCTTCTCATCACTCAAACACCTCTGTGGCTGCACGTAGTACTTTTCAATCACACACCTTCCATTTTAGGGGCATACTCCCAAACCGCTAATCTTGTTTTAACAACTTACTCATAAGCTTCTCATCCCTCAACCGCCTCCGTGGCTGCACGTAGTCGGCGTTCATAGCGCCTAGCAAAAGAAGCGACGGCCGCAGAAGCTTCTCGATCTCGCAGCCGTTGAGGTGCCGCTCCTTTTTGTGGTTGAAGTCCGGCGCGTAGATGATGTCTTCTTCGCCGGCGGCCACGATCCGCCAGACCGTCCCGCCGAGCGTGTGCCCGGCTGGGTGCGGCGTTATGCGAAGCCCTAGGCCTTTGCCTGTGCATGTAAAATATATCAAGTGCAGTGGGCTGCTCACATTATATTTTTTTTTCAGTACTAACAAATGATTGAACCGAGTTTTTGTGTTTTTAAAAATGCAGTATTTGAATGGAATTGCAATAGGTCAGATTGCCTGTGTTTAGGACCTGGGACCTGAAGGGCAAATGAGTTTGAGTCAGCATGACTCTTTCACAAAGGAGGATAACCATCAGCTGGCCCATTCACTCCAAAGTAGATTTTCAATTTGTGGGAGTAATCATCATCATCATCAGCCATTTGACGCCCACTGCAGGACATAGGCCTCCCTCGTGGTTTTCCTGACCATGAAGGGTTTTGCCATAATCGCCACGCTTGGCAGGCGGATTTGTGATCGCAGTATGCGATTGGAATCTCAGGAAGATGCTGCTGCCAGTCTCCAACATCCACGGAAGGAAATGGAGTGACGCTATTCTTAATCTGGCGCCACACGTAACGGAACTCCTGTGGGAGTAATACCATTGGCTAATGGTGAAGGCAAAAGATTGTGACCAAACCAGAGTGTCTGAGCCTTTCACATATCTCATGGTTCTCTATTTAATTGTACAATACTCAAGTATGAGGCTAAGTGCAGAAATGTGAGGTTAAACTAAGCTAACGTGACTCACCTTTCATATCCACACTCTGATTATACTTGAGCTGTATGATCCTATCAAACGCCGCATCCACATCATCCAATGTGAACAGGTCAAATTCCGATATGTTCCTATGAGCTTGATACAGATCGTACATGAACATCTGGCCCATTTTATAAACTGGTAATGTTGCATACACCGGGCAGTTGAGTCCGAGTTTGCCTATGGCATATGGTAGGGCTCCAAGGTGCAGAGGGTCAGAATGGGATAGCAGGACTGCATCGATGCTGTTGACATGTCTGCAAGATGGAAATCAATATAAAATTTTTAAATGTATTCAATTTATGAACAAACATTTTTGCAAAAATAAATGATTTGTATCTCAAGTTTTTGAAGATTGTCTTGGTTTTTCCAAATCTACTGTACATCTTTGTTTTAAGTAACCTCCATGTTTGTACTGCTGGCCAAAGGCTTCCGATGAACAAAAACTCTGGACAAAAACTTTTGCCCAGAGTTTTTGTTCATTGTTCATTTGTTCATCTTATACATTGCCTCAGGCATATATAATAGAGTAGTTAAGCACTGTGATATAAAACTGGACACTGTAACAAAAACCAAGTATGACATAACCAACTTCTTACTTGAACTGGATCACCAGAGTATCGAAAATCCCCATATTTACCTAAATACCATAAATACCCAAATGCAAGCAATGAACTGATTTATTTACTCAAGTCGCACTAATTTAACTCAATTTAATTATTATTTTACTTTTTGTAGTGTTAAGTTAAAAAATAAACCTTTGTTGTAGTGTTAAGTTATAATAAGCATTTTCCACCAGTCAACCGCAGGAGGTAAGGGAAGGGAATTCTGGGATCATGAGTAGTTAGGGTTGTCCCCTCTTAAATCCTCCAGTCAAGGATGTAGATTGTTGTTGTTTCTGAGTTTGGGGGCTCCGCTTACTCTGCATAATGAGATCACAAGTTTGGTATGCATACCAGATGCTTATATCATAATAATTAGTTTACATGAAAGTATCTATAGTTAACCCCCAAAAAAAATAAAGTATAAACTCACTTCATTCCCCAATGGCCTTTGTTGCAATGTTGTCACTGTCAAGAGTTTTGTTTTGTCAAGAGTTCGGTACATAGAGGTACTTAGTTTTTTTCAAACCAATAGTAAATTGAGCCAGCGAGAACCATCTCACAATTTCACATACACAATAAAATTGAGTTGGTAAACATAACCTCTTAGACGTACCTTTTCAGCTCCTTTATAAAGTCCATATCAAAGTGCTCGTTCCATCCACAGTCAAGAAGGAACTTGAACTCATCCACTTGGAGCACGTAGCAGGGTGGCGACTCATCACCAGCTCCGGAGAGGCAATGTAACTTGATGATCGATGTCATCTTAGTGCTTGTGTTTTAAGACTGAATTGAGGCGGTACTATGCATGAAACATAGTTTTCTAACAGCAAAAATATTGTAATGTTCCTGGAACTGAGATTTTTATTGAAGATCTCTAATGAATTAATGATATTGCAATTCAGCGACGCCGACGCGGTGGATTCGAACGAATCTGTCTTTATTTTTTTTTAATCTGTATTTCACAGATTATAAAGTAAGACAATGTCATTTGCGTTTTGTTTCTACAGGTTTTTAAAGTCAGCTACGTTTCGTTCATTAACTCGTTGAAGGGTTTTACTCACTACCTTTATGGTTTTATTCACAGATTATGAAAAAAGACTGATTCTGATGTCTTATTTCTGATCTGAATTTTTATGGAGAACATGCACAAATAGTAGATTGTGCAAAATATCCTTGATTGTGCAACAAGGGCTTAAAGCAATCCATTTTTATCGGAGGTAATTTATAAGGCCAATAGGTACATTATAGTCAAGGATAAAAATGTTATACAATCTGCTTTTCACTCCGAAAGCGACTAAAATTTTGGACAACTAAATCGTCGTACAGTGAAAGAACGTAAAAAATAACCAAATCCCGCCAAATTCTTTTTTTAACGTTTTTTTATACTTGTTTTCTGCCAAGTCATAAAAACATTTCGGCCCATTTTTAAACAATAATCAACTCCTATTTTATCTGATTTCATGAATATAATTATAGAAAACGTACGGAATATTCAAATTATTTAAATAACAACAAGTTTCAGTATTGTACGAAATTCAATTAAATTGTATTTTGATTCTGTTTGGCTGTTGAGCTCGTTTTAAAAGAAAAATAATTATCTGTTATACAAGAGTGCAAAGTTGCTTTTTACCGCGTGCTCAATTTTGATGACAGAGCAAGCGAAGGATTCTAAAATTGAATCACGACCGCAGCGAGTGATAAAAAAATTAGAGTCCTGAGCGTTAGCGAGGGAATCAAAAAAGAGCACGAGGGAAAAATCTTTGCACTCGAGTGCAACACGTAACTTTTCATCCCACCTCAGCGAGGAAATGACTAAATGCAAAAAAACACAAAGGAGGTAAGTTACATTGTAAGGAAACCCGTGGCTTGGTTGGCTTCACAGAACAGAGTTGGCTCCGCACGTATTGACTTGTCTTTCCTGTGCGCTAGGCCGACTAAAATGTCAGGATGGTGTCTGGATAGGTGCTGGGGAAGCCTACTCCCTCTAAAAAACAATGTCCCAGGCACTGCAGCGTCCGAGTGGTCCCTTCACCCATCTAGTGAGAGTGAAGGTGCCACTGGACGCTGTATAAATCATCTCATTACGTAGATGAAAAGGTCGAAGGCCGTTGCTACTAAAGTACAAAGAAAATATCAAAAAACTTTCTTCTTTATTGTGTTCAATGCATAAAATAAGGTTTGTTGCAACAAATTATTGTATCTAATCTCACAACTGATTATCCGGATCTTGGTCAGGGCTTTTTATAGTGTCCACAATCATTCCTTCAACCCACTCCTTCACGCCGCTGTCGTCGTCTTCACTAGGCTCTGGTGTTTCAATATCCGTACCAATCGTACTATTCTGAGATAATATCGTATGTTTCGAAATCTTATCGTGAGAGAGGTGCACGCTGTTTGTTATAACTACGATACTCTTCTTCGAAAGAACATCTGGCGCTAAGTCTTTCACGACGTCAAATACTGATGTGTTCCCAATGTGTGGCAATTTGCTGTCTGGTACGTCAGTGATGAGATCTTTAACCTGCATATCCATTCTCGACTTCGCCCGATCGATGTTTGAAACACTTCCCGTTATAGCATTTGAGAGGTTAATTTTCACACCAGAAACTATTAGTCCATCTGGAAACATTATATTGTTTTCCATTTGATCGCATGGAATTTGCAGTTGGCTACCCAGTTGGTCCAAAGTGACTGGCACCTCCGTAACTTGCCCCACTTTATTCAGAGTATCTGGGACAGAAGGTATGTCTTCTATGTCTTCGTTGCTATTGGATAGATCAAAGGCGGGTAACTCGTCCTTGTAGATTCTTCCCAGATTGCTTATTACGGGTTCTTGGTTGGACTGCTGAGACTGTTGTTTTTCCAGAGCAGTTTCTAGGCTCTTACCGTGCAGTGGTATTATTATTGTTGTATCGCTTTGCGGTCGTGGGGTTGGTAGAGTGTGCACTTGGGAACTGGGCATGTACGGGGTGCTGATGACAGAGTTCGCGCGGGATCGATTCCCGGTTGAGAATAGTTGACCCATGGCGCCTGATTTTATAAGAATTGATTTAGCGATGTTTATATTAGTAATCCGAGTTCTTATCTGTGTTACATCGTTTCGATTTAAATGCTCTTCTAATCTGGCAATGCGATTTTCGAGGTGGGATTCTAAAACAACGTGAAATTATGCTGAAATATTTATAAAGTTAAATGCGAACGTAAATGCTCCAAAAACGCTGCATACATCATCTTCAAGTCAAAAATTCCAATACGCATTAAAAAGAACACTATAGTATTTCCTACGTTACCTACATTAACAAGAGAAATTATAAACAAGCTGCAAGTCTTTCAGCGGACCGTAGAACGAAGCATGCTGGGATTAAAACTCAAAGATAGGAAACGCAATATATACATAAAAAGAGTTACTAATATTATCGATGCCGCTGAGTTGGCGTGTAAGCTAAAATGGAGATGGGAGGGCCACGTCGCTAGAGCAATGGATGGACGGTGGAGCGAGATCCTCGTGACCGCACCAGCCCCGTGGGAAGACCAAGGCGCCGCTGGTGTGACGAAATCGTAGCCCTAGCCGGCTGCACCTGGACCAGGCTCGCAGAGGACCGAGCTGCATGGTATGAGATGGAGGAGGCCTTCGACCGCAAGTGGGTTACCAAACAATTATAAAATTATTATGAATTAGATTTTTATTTATTTATTGAATGTGAACAGTGTACATAATTGATTTAAATTTTAAATGTCGCATGTAATAGGAATAGTTTAATTTAATGACTAATTTTTCTATAATCATAAATAAAAATAATTAAAACCCTAATATTGCAATGTAATTAGAATTAGCTTTTATTATTAGAATATTTTATTGACAGAATGATTTGAATACTTTTCTATGTATTAAATGCAATATAATATATAATACCAATAGAATTACGAATACAAGTGGACTAAATAGAGACAAGTACCAGGACTCTGGTAGTGCCAGAGGCTCCCTGTTTATTTATAGGTAATCGTAAGAGCGTTTTCACATTATCTGATCCGATATCGGTGTCGGACGCCGATCCGATATCGGGGTAAGTAAATGTATGAAATATGTACCTGTCTTTCATATTGTCCAGCCCGATATGTTGGCGGCACCATCGGCCGCCCATAAGCCGTCGGACGATTATATTTGTATGTGTGCTATACGTGTATCTAAATTGTCTCTGTGTGCGCAGAGCCCGATGGGCGATATTTTGAGCTTGTTTACTAGTTTGGTTGTCATGATGGCGTGATGGATGACTTAGCAAATAACCGAATGTGGATTCACTCATACGAAAGTAATTAAAAAATTTTCTAGGTGCGTTTTGTAGCTTGCTAAAAAGAGTATAAAATGCTCCCTCTGAATATCTAGCTTCAATTCTGTCTGTGGACAGATCTTTTTGTGTCTTAAATAATAGGGGTTAAAGTATGAAATTGCCGTTTTATTGCAATAGGTTCTTCGAATTGACATAGAATCTTCATGGTTTGAGGTTTTCGAAAGAAACTTTTTTCAAATGGTTTCTATGATGTTCTTTTTTTAAAAAATGTGAAACATTTGAATATCGACTTTCAATTGTTTTTGTTATTCAATTTAGACAAGAAAGATGGATACTGCGAAAATTCGAGTGATTTTTGAATACGAGTTCCGACGCGGAATTAACGCGGCAGAAACAGCCCGCAATATCAATGCTGCATTTGGAGAGGGGTCTACTAATGAACGCACCGTGCGATTTTGGTTTAAACGCTTTCGTGATGGAAATTTCGACTTAAGGGGCTACAGTGTGCTGGAACTGGCTGGAAGACGCTTTTGAATCGCTTGTGACATCCTCTAGGAAAATGGCAGACCTTTGAAATTAATATATGATATAATTTAACTCCTCGATTCCCTATGGCATGTATGACAACTGTCATAACCTTACGCCTTCTATGAGTAAATATATTCCGTAAGAATGCTTAAAACAAACCTAAGAATTTATGTGCCATTTTAAATGCGCAGTGGATTACGTTTAAGCTTATACAGTCTTACGGGCAATATCAAAATATTGTATGTTCATGTTTAAAACTAACAGGAACAATAGTTACTCATTCAGAAAAAACGTTTTCATCAATTTATCACATTACGCCTTACGAGGAAAAGCCCAGCTACTCGTTGCATGTTGTCTGTGACCAGGCGCTCTTCGCATCACCATTGATTTGATTGTAACTTTTCATAAGCGATTCATCAATCATAAATCAACCTTCCAAAGTTCACCTCGAGCGCCATATAGTGAAATTAATTCAAAGTAGCAATTCTCATACAAAATTACCGATTGTAGGCCAAGGACGTGGGGTGAGGGACCGAAAAAGACGCCGCATCTTTCCAATTCACTTTCGTACAAAATGTACTGGGTTAAGTTTCATAAAACTATAATTTCGTAGTTTATTATGACAATTCGAGGTACACTGCGCAGCAGAGTCTATTTGTTAATCTGAGGGTTAATCGGCTTTCGGTCATAGTCACAATGAATTGTAGTTCTATGAAACAGGATCCTGAAGGGATGGGTCTTTTCCGCGCCCTCGCCCCACGTCCCATGTCCGAACAAAACAAAAAATATTATATACCTATTAGTCCAATCGGTGGAGACATTTTCGAGTTTTTGCAAGACCAACGCACGGCAACTGATTTTTGTAGTAGTGATCGAGCTTCAATCGTTAGAAAAACATAAAATGTAAATTCCCATTTCCTGTATTTTTTTATTTAAGTACCTAAATAACTAAAAAAGAAAATAAAAAGAAGAAAAGTAAAAAGGAAACCGATCATTTATTATAATCATTATTCGAACCAAAAGCTCTCTGTCGCTCAAGGGACGCCTCTTCCCATCCGAGCTATTGTAACATTATGAATCTAAGCGAAACATCGTTCTATTATTTGTGCCTAAATCACGGTAAAAGCGAGGTTCACTAAAAATGAAACCTAACTACCTATGTATTATAATCCATTTATTGTCGCGATTAGGTCGGCCGCACGCGGCCAGACTTTCTGCTCGAGTATTGTAGTCTCTAATACCTAGCATTTAAGGTTCATTTTAGTTTGATGGAGTTTTGTTTCAGTCCTCGCGCTCGCACTTCGCCTCCTCGTTAGATTGTAGGGTACATAGGCGGTAAATAATGTGTTGGTAAATAATAACTTCGATTGGCGTTACGAATAATACTTGATTCATAAACGAATCTGTGTAGATTTCGTCTGTAAATTTTTTTTCTATCTGCCTGACATGTTTTTCTGTTTTAAATAAAATAAAACGCTGTATATTTTTATCACGCATTTTATTGTACATGCGGAAGTATTGTTAGAAGAATCAATGGCGTAATGCTAAAAATTTTAAAGCAATTATAATTTATATACATGTGTACTTATTTTTAGTTTTTTTATTTTCTCGAAATTCCGCCGTATTGGGATAAGTTATCTACGCTGCAATAATTATGCTCTTTACCTTCCCTACATGTAATATAAATCACACTTCCATGACATGTATAGGTTGATCCTATTCAATTGTTTTTGCTAGGGTTGTCACAAAATCCGGGTTTTTTTATTCATGATTTATTCGATGCTCATTTTTAGGTACAACGTAATTTAAATATATAATTTAACGCTCATAATATTTTTTGGGTTCCGTAATCATAATGACAACAAAAGAAAGTAGTTAGGTTTTTTGTACACGTAACAAAAAAAAAACAACTGAAACCTTAACAAAAAGGAAAAGTGTAACAAAAAGTAACCAAATAGAAATAGAAGTACTGTATCACACAATAGATTAAATAAAAATCTGCGTTCCTGGTTTACCGATATTACATATTTTTATTTAAGTGTCACAATGAATAGTTTAATGTATCTTGAAAATATTCGTCGGTGGGGAGTTCCAAAATTATAATAATAATAATAACGTCCACACAACGCAATCAAACTAGAATTCCCTGTACTATGGTATGGATAGTTTTTAACTATCAGCTTTAATGACAAAAATCACTTAAATGCTGTATGTTTCCTGTGCTATTGGAATGAAATAATAGAAATGGTATGAATTACACTATTAATACGATTATCAACAGATTAATCTGTTATATACCAATATAAGTTAAGACGAGGCGGCACTGTTTATTAATAATTATATTTATCAGTCTTTGTGCTGAAACAAGGATGCAGGCCAAATAAGCACTCAAATCCATTTGTAGCTCTTTTGCCAACATCCTTAGCAACGAAGTCTTTATCCATTTTCATAATTTTTGTTTTATTTCTTTGGTCAATATCCATTTTGAAATGTTTTTTTTTCTTTTGTAAAAAATAAATTATTTTGCTTTTGTTCTTAAAATTTTTATTATTTTGTTTGTGTTATACCATAGAAAAAAAATACTCCTGTCAGATTCGCTTAATGGACTATGTGGCCACACAGGCACGGAAGCGATGACACATATTCACCCTTTTAAAACCGCTTCAGTGAATGCGCGTAGTGTAAAATAAAATAAAAAATTGCGTAAAGTCGATGATTTAAATTAAAATATTTTGAGCCAAAATCTTAATCCAAGCTTCAAATTTATCAAAATTTCCACTCTTTTAAAATATTTATAATCCTCTGTATTTTTACACTATATTTAAAGATTTTCAACAGCTTTTGTAAATAAACCTCTTGAGTCATGGAAACACAAGAAGTCCACTGCTGGATATAGGCCTCCTCCATGCATTTCCAAAAAGACCGGTTGGAAGCGGATTTCATCCAGCGTCTTCCTGGCACTTGGATGAGGTCATCTGTCGGCTGGTCGTCCTACGCTGCGCTTGCCGATATGTGGTCTTCATTCGAGAACTTTTCGGCCATGTAGACGACTTTCGTTCATCTACGAATCTCATCATTTCTGATTCGATATCGTAGAGAAAGCATAGGCCTTTCCATAGCTAGTTGCGTGACCTTGAGCTTTCTTATGAGGCCCATAGTGAGAGACCACGTTTCAGTGCCATAAGTCATCACTGGTTGTATAATTTTGTCTTGAGCGATTGAGGTATATTAGACGAAAGGACTTTTCTAAGTTTCCCGAATGCTGCCCAGCCGAGTTGGATTCGACGATTGACCTCTTTCACAAAGTTGGACGGGCCTAGTTGGACTGTTTGTCCTGAGTAGACGTATTCGTCTACAACTTCGAGAGTCGAGTTCCCCAATGTTATTGGGGTGGGCACGAAACGAGTATTCGATGTGACCTTCGTTTTGTCCATGTTCATTTCAAGGCCCACCCGTTGGGAAACTCGACTGAGGTATTCGAGCATTATGCCGAGGTCTTGCATCGTTTCTGCCATGACTACTATATCGTCGGCAAATCGAAGGTGAGTGATGTACTCGCCATTGATATTGATGCCGCGTCCCTGACATTCCAGAAGCTTGAAGGTATCTTCCAGTCCGTTTGTGAACATTTTTGGAGAGATAACGTCTCCCTGTCTTACGCCCTTTTTCAATGGAATTGCCTCCGAACTCTGTTCCTGTACTCGGACCGACATAGTGGTTCTGTGGTCATAGTGGACTGTTGTACAAGCATTTCAGCCAGCACCTCGATATACCGATAGTCAATACGGCAACTCGACTCGAGCACTGTCCATAACTCGATCGAATCGAAGGCTTTCTCATAGTCCACAAACGCAAAGCATAATGGCAAATTATACTCCTCAGTCTTCTGTATAATTTGCCGCAACGTGTGGATGTGGTCTATGGTACTAAAGCCCTTTCGGAAACCGGCTTGTTCGGGAGGTTCAAGACGATTCGTGAGGACCCTCGAAAACAGCTTATAAACATGGCGCAGAGTAGTCATCAGTAACCACAAAAACCTCCAATACTAATTTTCATACAAAAACGGAGCCAGAGATAAAAATCAGAATTTTTAAATTTTTAGGAGCCAGCTTGAAATTCGACTTACGCCATTTTGTAAAAAGTAAGTTAACGTTGTCATCCAACCCAAGGTCTTATTCAACATTTGTTCGACAAGACTACCCCGTAATGTTACCGTTTTCTCAGGCTTTGACAAAAAAGCTGTAAAGACCGGATTTTCCAAGTCAGATTTTTCTTATCGGATTGAGGGATCACCCTGTAAGGATGGAAAATTCCAAGTTTATACCATATGTGGAACTTGAAAATCTTTTAGCACCTGATAAGACCGAAATTAGAACAACCAAAAATTCAAGAATTTTCGCACGTCTAGTTATTTTAGCATTCAAATGCTGTGTGACTATAAAGTTGATACAATATTAGTCCAGCCGCTAGACCAGCGGGGCCCGGTGGCAAAACCTGCAAATTAGGTGTTGGTTGAAAATTTAAGCAAGTTTACTTTTCAATCGGCACTATTAAATTTGCCATAAAAATTTGTTGACGTCACCGTCCTATCTAGGGTTTATGCAACGAGTTTATGTTGTTTTAAAAGACCACCCCTAAGTGTTACCATTATCCCAAGCCGTTGAAAAAAAAAAGAAGCTTCTCCAAGTTTTCGATTTTCTCCGTCAGTTTTAGCAAAAAAACTAATCGTATAGAAAATTTCAAGTTAGTAACATCAAAATGGGACAACAATTTTATCTAGCTGTTTTTCGCTGATCAACTTTATGTAGGTATATACATTCTTCACGTCACACCGTGTACATAAAGTTGTTATATGCGATGTATATCATGTTAGTATTTTAATTAATATATCAATAATAATGGCACCAGGTATTTACATATTTTTTTCAAAATCAAATCAGATCCGGGTTATAAATTACTATCTGAGAGCGTGACAACCCTAACGACGTAAAATCCGGATAACAATTAAAATGGTCGTAATTTCTACTTTCCATGGAATTGGCATTTGAAATATATTTTTTATTTCATATGGGGAAGTCGCTTCCTACGTTCCAATTTTGCCACTGAGTCCCGAAATACATCCATGTGAAATCAAAGTCAAATTCACTTTATTGAAAAAAGATAAGATGATTTTTTTTCACTTTTTGACATAAAAACCTGTTGTTGTGAAAAAACATGTACTATTTCGTAAGTAGGTAGGTAAACAAATACGTACTAAACATGTGATTTTTGTTTGAAAGCTATTCTTTCTACAAAGCATAGATAAGTTTTGAAGAGATGTACCTACCTTTATCTTTTTTGTTTGTAATGGCGCATGCTATACAAGAAAGCATTAGATTGAAGTCTATTCAATCTACGCGTACGCGGGCGGGCTGGCGAGCCGGCTAGAAAAGTAGAAACCGCTCGGCTCGCTCGACGCGTTCGAAATTCGGCTATATATGTGTGCGTTTGGCGGCGTGTGCTTACGCGAAGGGAATGAGACTGTGTGTGTGCGGCCGCGCGCGCGTCTTTCTATGGAGATTACTACTAGGAATTATCAGTCGTGTCATCTAGCGGTGAAATGTTGAAGTGCTGCACACCTGTGTCAAACGCTCAAGGTCATCGGCACAGGGAAAAATCTTAAAGAACGAGCCACGAGGAAGACCGCCCACACAGGTGAATAACGATGAATTAAGAGAGATAGTGGACGCCGACCCTAGTCAAACTACCCAGGAATTAGCGGCATGGTTTACCGTTACCTTACCCACAATATTGACTCACTTGCGTCAAATCAATAAACAGCCCCGACTCATGAATCGATCTTCACCATTATTGCTCCACGACAACGCGAGACCTCACACAGCACGAGAAACCATTTTGACCCTTCAGGAACTGCAGTTAGAAACCATTCTTCATCCTCCGTATTCACCAGACCTTGCTCCAACGGACTACCATTTTTTTTCGTGATTTGGACAATTATCTACGTGACAAGAAGTTTTCTTCCCAGGAGGCAGTACAAAATGCTTTCACACAGTTTGTGCAGTCTAGATCGTCGGAGTTCTATCGCAAAGGCATTAATGACCTTCTCATTAGATGGCAGCAATGTATAGATAATAATGGCAACTATTTTGATTAAATAAATTTGTTAAAAATTAAAAAAATAAACAATTTAGATTTTCAGTACAAATCGGCAATTTCATACTTTAACCCCTAATATAAATTACAGCAAATAAAGTTTTCTGTTATAGTCTGCCATTAAGGACTGCCCGCACTAAGCTACCAAGCAAAGGGCCGTATCGGACCGATTTCGTCGGTAATATGTAAAAATAGCACATGGTGTCGGCTATCGGATGTATCAGCTATCGTCGTCCTACACCGATATCGGATCGGATAATGTGAAAACGCTCCAAGAGCTACTGCGCCTCCAGCCATTGCTAACTGTACCAGATATTTAATATCACGTACCATGTTTTAGTGATCTTTCCTGGAATGTTTCACAAAATTCTATTGCATTTTCTTCACGCTTGTGATTGAATGTTCAAATAAATTTTTGGTGAAATGGCAACCAACCGATGACATGATTTAATGATAAAAGATTGTTTATTTTTTTCAGGGATTTTGACGTTATTTTGACATTGTTAGGTAGAATACATATTTTTATTACACTCCTTAAATGGCCCGAGAAGTAGGTTAGAGTTTATATAAAAAATGTGTCGTTTGAAAATTACTTTTTTTCTAAGAAAATCGTTGCTGCTATTTTAGAACCTCCTTCAGAATTCTCCGTTCGTCGGGAGGTTGAATACCTATCTAAACATTGAGGTGGTTGAGGCTTGCCTTCTTTCTTCTTTCCTCTTTAGGTCCTTGAACCTCTTACTGTACACTGACCTGCATAGTCCCTTCTATGTTTTGAGGGAGAACCCTTTTTACCCGACTGCGAAAGCAAAGGAGGGTTACATTTTTATCAATCAATCAATCAAATCATTTATTTGTCATAAACATAGGTGTTGATTACAGGTCTTGAGTGTGAATTGTATCTCTATTTATGTAACGCGTATGTAAATAAAAAAACCACGAAGGAGGCCTATGTCCTGCAGTCGGCGCCAAATGGCTGATGATGATGATGTAAAACAATATTGCTGTATTTATTAAGGGCCATCTATATTTAATTATGTCACACGTATTTCATAATTTTTGGGAGCCTCCTCCTACTCTTCATTTTCACAGGTCCCTAGATGCCCTAACAATCTCACCAGAAAAGAAAGTCAATGCTTGACACCCACTGCACTAAGCTACTGTCTCTCTCATATAAGTATGCCGGGTGTACTAGTATAAGGCTCGACAAATGAATTGAACAAATGATTTTGACATTGCATGGGCGGGCGTTCCATTTTTCAGTTGAACAAATAGAAAATTGGACAAAATCTCGTAATAATAACTCGAAGTCACCCATAATGTAGAGAGTGCACGCGTCTGAAGGCTCATCTGCTGTTGACTGTACTAAATGATCAAACCTTTAATAACCTTTGAAAACTCCGTAGACGCAAAATCATAGTTCCTCTAGGGTTAGTTTCTAAAACGAATTTTCCTCGAGATTGCATCAAAGTGGTTCTACGAAGTTCTTAAACTTGCCCCAGCTTCTAACCTTTCTCCAAGAGTATTCAAATAAACGACTTGTAAAATCGCGGTACGGATCAAAGTTCAACGAGGGCTTTGTATCACTGTTTTCGTTTTCAAGCGCTAGTTTCTGTCCTTTTTAAACCTTTTACAACTGTGCTACATAACTTATAGGCCGCTTAGTGACAACTCCTACCTACACTAGATAGTTGTAGTAACCACTCAAACAATGTAGAAGGATGTAGGTACTTTTAGATGGCGTAGGCTTGCCCGGAACGCTCAATCAACAGGAAAGTTGCAATACGTGCGAAGTGAACTAAGCTGGGAGTTTCTTTCCGACGAAGTGAACTAAGCTGGGAGTTTCTTTCTGACGTTTTCCTTCATAGTTAGCGAGTGGTCGTCAGGACATAGCCATAGTTTACAGGCCGGGTAGCCACAGCATACTATAAAAGACTAAAAACAGGGTTCTTTTTCCGACGACCTCTGAGGCGCAGCGGTAGCGCATCTGCCTACCATGCGTGAGGTCCCGGGTTCGAATCCCAGCTGGGGACAAAAAAACCCAGGTCTTGGATGTTTACATGTTTGTGATGTCGTTTTTTCTGGTTCCCACGGCACAGGGTATGCTAGTGTGGGGCCAGAAGCAATGTATGTGCCTGTATGTAAATGTTTATGTTTATGTTATGTTTTATCTCAACAAAAATTCGAAAACATAAGCAGGCTATACATCCCAATTAAGTCACAGTCCTTTTCTCAGAGAGAGTTGAGAAAGAGAGAGGGAGTTAATCACGGGTGCCCATAATGCATCGGCGATTCCGAGTGCCAATGTATGTGAACACCTCAGACATTCAGGTTACCTCATGATATTTTTCTTCACCGTTAGGTATTATTATTGTTAATTGTTTTTTTGCACAAAGACAGTGTACAAAAGGTAGACTTAATGCTAATGGACTTATTGCTACTATAATTTAAAAAAAATGCGACACAGAAAAGTAAATCATTTGTACAAGCCGGCATCGAATGCAAGACTAAACATCATATCAGGCAAGCATCCTACTTAAGCGCTACTATCGCTATTCCCTAGCCCGTACCGGCCATTGCTGGTTAAAGCCTCCCCTAAGGTCCACTTCTTTTTCTTCTCAGCCATCCTTATCCAGCCCCTAACAAAAATCTGCTTTAAATCGTTTGCCTGCCTGGCAAGTTCTTGGGCGTCCAGCGCAAATATAATTATAAACAAATAACAAACACGACCTAACCGACACAGCCAAGGTGATTGCCCGTAAGAAGTGGAAATGGGCAGGCCATAGGTATATGCTGTAGACAAGACAAAAGATGGGGTATAAAAGTGCTCGTTTGGAGACCTAGAGATGGGCGCAGGAGTGTGGGCAGGCAACCAACGAGATGAACTGACGACCTGGTCAAAGCGGCAGAAAAAGACTCGATGCAAAAAGCCCAAGACCGAAATGAAAGGCGTGCATTAAAAGAGACCTACAGTCAGCATTGGGTGGCTATAGATTGAAGAAGCGAACACGAAAGTATCGAAAAGTATAAAAGTTTTTAAGATCGTGGGAGGTAAGCGCTGAGATCAGCTGTTACGGTGGCGGGCGCAAACAAGGTGTTCAATCCAAAAACAATCTTGCAGGGAGATTGGTATTACCAGCTGTGACCGGTCAACGACATTGTGTTGCGAGCACTCCGAGCTCTTCGTCACTTTCAGTATTTTAAACACGTACGCTTTGATCTCTTTTAGTTTTACGATTGAACTATCTATGTTTAGTTACGCCTAGGTGTTGTGTCGAGTGGTTACATATACATAGATAAAATCACGGCTTTATTCTGGCTGAGACTAGTGTTAGTCACTTGTCGCGATCCTGACAAACACTTTCGCTTAAACTGGTGAAAAAAAGACTTTTGTTTCAGAAACAGATAACGCTTTCAAGTTGAAATTGAAATACAAATACTTACAAATTACACCAATTGTGAAAATTGTAACTGTCTAGCTATCACGGTTCATGGGATACCGCCTGGTGACAGACAGACGGACAGACGGACAGTGGAGTCTTAGTGATAGGGCCCCTTACCCTTTGGGTACGAAACCCTAAAAAAGTACAATAGGCTGCCTTATCAAAAAGACAAAAATTAAAAATCTAACTTTATCATTCTATTGAATGTTTCTTACACCCAGATCAGAAAGTGGGTTCTACCTGTCATCGAATCGTATCCACCTCGAAAAACTTCCTATGGGAAAAACCTCCATACTACAGTTACCGACTGTTGCATTAAAATACATGGAATATTTTATTCGCGATTTCAAAGTTTTGGGGTTTTGTATTTGGGGATTTTGAAACATCCTATACAATAGATTCACTCTCGCTGCGATTCCACGTCAAGCCGAAATAACCCTTATGGCAAGATTAATAAGTATTAGTGTACTGTGTGTTTCAAACTCAAATTAATTTTTCCATGCCTCGGCTACATCGGCATTGACAAGTTCCTTAATTTAAAAAGTGAAATCTCAGATCCAACGCCGAAGCCGGAAATTATGGAAACGAATCTGTCATTAGGTTCTCCACCAACTAAAAGAGTGAAAATCCATCTCATTTTTACCCGTCACCAGAGAAAATTGCCAGGAAGTGCTGATAAGTTACCAGACCCCTTAGTCTCGTCGTTATTAGGTTCCAAATTGCACTTCAATCATGAGTTATGTATTTTAACATCCAAAAATGTTATTTTAACTTAAAATATCACGTTCCATTCGCTGATTGTCAACGTCAATGTATTTGTTGTGGAGAAAAAGGAAGCGGAAATAAAAACTCCACTCTGACCATCTTTTCTCAAAGTATCTTAAACCTAATAAATCAGTTGCTGCAATAAATTTATTTAGACTTTACGCATCGGATATTTAAACCATAAGTCCAATCCAATCCATCTCTTCAATCAGCCCTTGTAGGAAATAAAATTCTGGTATATTTTAAGAGCGTGGACTGCATTTTATAATAAAAAATGATAAAGGTACAACCGACCGGCAAGAATGCGAAAAGGGCAAGAAAATTTACAGATATTGTATGGAATCAGGCGTTACTTTGCGGAAATCAATAATAGCATTAAAATGTGAAAATTACTTTACTAAATTCCGCCAAAATCCCACAAGCACCATGCGGTTAGTTAATGCACCGCCCTCCCTCCCACTCTTTTACTTAGTTAATATTTTGAGGGTGGCATAGACAAAAAAATACGTTACCCAAATTACATAAAAACGATGTAATTTGGGGTACAGCACTTTCTTTACTCAAATACATTGAAAACATTTATAAGCACGACAAAACTTCGGGTTTCAACAAAATTATATTCGTATATTTCGCGGTTTTAACAGTTCAATGTCACGTTACCTCGCCAACATTATTTACATTCATCTAATTTCGATCACTCCTTATCAGGGAGGGAGAGTGGAAATAATGATGATTGATTATGACTAGGTTCATATAAATAAAATAAAAATGCCTTCATTACCACTTAGCGGCACTTACAGTAGTTTTAACATACTAAAAACATTAATGTAGACAAGTTTTATTATAACTATTAATAAAAAGTTAAGCTTCAAATTAAAACTAAGGGTCCCCTCTACGGGTGATGGCCTCCTCCAGATAAGCCCAGCGGTCACTATCTCGCGGGTACCATTCTGTGACTTTCCTAGTCCATCTTTCGTCAGTTAGCTTGTCACATTTTTAACTATAACGTCCATGACTTTAGTTTGCTCCAGAATTTCCGTGTTGCGTATTCTGTCTTTGAGGAACTTCCCGAACATACTCGTTGACAGGTCAGCCTATTCTCGTCTTCCTTTGTATTCAAGCCCGAGTTTTACAGGCATAAGTTAGCGATGGTAGAAACAGCTATCAAATACTTTCTTTTTCAGCGCTACATTTAGGTTACTTTTAAATATTTTCCTCAGTGTCAAGTATTTATACCATGCCAACTTAATTCTGCGTTCAATCTCCTGTGTAAGCTGTTTTGGAAGGAAATTAGTTGACCAAGGTAGACAAATTCTGTAACATAATCAACTGGTTTTCCATCGACTTCGACTCATTATTTTAGTTTTCCATAATTCAAGACATAGACAGCCTAATATTCGTCCCAGTGTAGAGTGTAAACCTTCCATTAGAGCGAAAGAACGAAAAGGCAAGAAAGAGGGAGCGAGAAGACTGTGTGTGTGCAGTGGTTAAGCACTTGCCTTCTAATGCAAATTATGCGGGCTCGATTCCAGCAGGAGACCGCCGTCCACGGTTTGGCTGTTTTCATCTTTGTGAGAAGTCACGTAAGGCTACACGTGACCTAATCAAAATCCAACAGGATTTTTACAGCACCCTATAAAGTGAAATACACAGTAAGCGCAAAGGAAAAATAAAATCACTTTAAAATTTATCGAACTGCGAAACATGAAATGACAAATCAAACGAAAATACAACCAACATAAAGACTTTTATAATATCGCCAGACGATTGCTACGAGATGCTACGAATTACTACGCGGGTGCTACGGCTGCGGTGGCAAATTGCACGGGAGAGGCGGCGGGCTACGACTGCTACGCCGTGTCTACGACAGTTTATGTTTCGGTCGATGCACAGGTAATATTATAAGGCTAATGGGTTAGTTTTAGAATAACTAATAACAAAAACAATTGTAATAGCGGGTGTGTTGCAGTATATGTATATTGTATGCTACATTTCATCAAATATACTCGTATGCATCAAATATCTTCAGATATATGTGTGACGCGTGATCGAATGGAGACCACAATATCGGCAAGCGCAGCGTAGGACGACCAGCCACAAGATGGACAGATGACCTGATCCAAGTGGCAGGAAGGCGCTGGATGCAGGCCGCTTCCAATCGGTCTTTTTGGAAATCCATGGAGGAGGCCTATGTCCAGCAGTGGACTTCTTGTGGCTGAATGATGATGATGATGATGCGTGATTGGCTGTGTCCACGTCTGCATTTGTTTCTATTACTGATAAAAATTACCGACCAAGCGCAAGTCGGACTCGCGCACCGAAGCTGTCCACTTTGCAATGGGCATTGTGCTAAATAAAATTTCATCTGTTTTAATTTTTTTTCGAGTAAATAGGTTTTAAGAGCCTAGCCTGAATATTTCGACTTAGGCTGCTTTAATTAATTTTTTAACAGAAAAAAAGAACCAAAGTCTATCGAAACCAGAAGTACATCGTACATTAACTCAGATCCTACAAGCTGTCAGTCGCTAGAGTTACAATGTCTCGATACAAGAACTCATCAAATAAATAAAAGTAAAAGGACTCTTAATCTATGAAAACGTAAAAGATATATTTCATTTGTTTTTTCATATTTTGTAAATGTCATGATCGGAAAAACGTCAAGCTCATCATGATGTTTGTGATGATCTTGGCATTTTTTTTTCAGATATATTAAACCTACTTTCATTGAAGTCTGAAACGAACGTTAGAAGGTCGAATTAATCACACACTTATTCACAAAAATATAAGTAATCAGTCAATCTTATTAATTTATAACTGTAACAAAGTATTTGTTGACCCTATACCCTTAAAATGAATTGAAATGAAAATGTATCTCAGAATCAAGTTCGAGTCTGCTAGTATTAATTTGTGTGCTGTTCGTTTTTTCTGTGATACATACAAACAGAAAAAAATAAACACAAGTAATATTATGGATTACTCGTAGATTTATCTAAAATAATCATTCATGATGATCAGCATCAGCCCACCTCTGGCCACTGCTGGGTATAGGCCTTTCCCCCGTCACGCCATCTCTCGCCATTCGCATCCACGGACCCCCGCCGACCTGGCCCCATCGTCCGACCATCGGGCTGTCGGTCTACCGACCGACCGCCGCCCAGTCCTCGGCCGCCACTCCGTTACTGCCATGGTCCACCTAAAATAATGCTACTCTATTATTACTTATTACGACTATTTATTGCACACCAGACAAAAGAAAAGTACCTAGGACCGTACTAGTAAGATCTAACTCGACTCGAAAGTGTTAGGTTTGTAAATCGTTTATCATAGGACGCCGTTGGAACATCGAGTAGCTTAGTCACGTCACTTTGTTTTTGTTCGACGCCATCGCGCTAGAAGATTGATCGTCGCACGGGCTCCGCACGTCACCAAAATAAACAATAGAACAGAAATCAAGTCTGTAACGTCGGCTCCTTGTTGGTTCTGAACTGAAATGAATTTATTATGCTAGAACATGGGTTAGACTTAGCAATTGTAGTTGCTTATATTTAGGTCACCAGGTTCTACTTTTTCAGCCCGGGTAGCACGGCGACGCGAGTCACCCGTTTTCACGTCAAAAGTCGCCACCTTCCAGTACATTCATTGTCAAATTCAGACACTTAAGAGCCATAAAACGCGCGACTCGCGCCATCGTGTTACTTTAGGCAGGTGTTTACAAATTTGTTTACAAGCTACCCTTCGCCACTGATATCTATGCATATATCACGTAGCAATTTTTGGACGTAAGTGTTAATATTATGCCTGGTCGGTGTAATTTATTTATAGACTGTGATCGTAATTTATTTATTATACTGTGCTGTGCGATTAGTGACCTCTACTGGATTGTTACTAGGAAATACGTAGTTTTATACTTAGACTTGCAAAAATTATTTGATCCTTTATGGGGCACTGTATACGGTTCTACAATAAGATTTCTCAAGATATATAAGGTGACCACCGACGCGGGTTAAAAAAACAGAGTAAAGCATACTCTGTACAAAAAAGCCTATAGGATTATTTGGAAGACAAAGACGCCTGGTATTTAAACTATGTTAACGGGGACGATTGTGTCTAGTATTGTGTAACTTTAAGTTGAAAACTCTGTTAATTAAGTTAAAACCAGATTAGAAAAGTATAATGTGGAGTTTCTTTGTTAGCTTCTTCTCCGCATAATCTATTAATTGTGGAACTTACAGCTTTGGCGTTCAAAGAGTAAACATGCTGTTTGCTCTTGTTTTTATAGTGAATAAAAATTTTGAGTTTGAGTTTTATTATGGCAGGACAAAGTCGCCTAAAATAAAGTCCCCTGTATAGGGTATAAAAAAATCCCGATATACATCCGAAAATGGGGCTGGCTTCTACTCGTCATTGCGAACAACTTTTACTACGAGGACAACTTTGAAATTGCGAAAAAAGTTATATAGGTATATAATAAACATACAAGGTGTTGATTTGTAAAGCAACGCCCGACTAAGGTTACTTTCTACTCTTCAAAACGAACAACTTTTACTATGGGACCGAATCTAAAATCTTTAAAAAAAACAGCTGTTCCATACGTTTTGTTTAGTAGGTATCGAATTTTAGTATGGCACAGCTGTTTTTTTTTTCGCGATTTCGAGGTCGAGGTACACTATAGTAAAAGTTGTTAATGTTGATGAGTAGAAAGTACCCTGAGTCAGGCGTTACTTTACAAATCAACACTTTGTATTAGTTTTTTTTTCTTTTGTATAAATAAAAAAAAAACAGTCGGTTTATACATTTTGATACCACGGTACCTTTAGTATGGATCAGCTGATTTTTTTCCTCAATTTAGAAGTTTCCCTTCAGTAAAAACTGATGGTATTGACGACTAAAACACTCAATTTTTTATGTAAGTGGGGATTTTTTTACACCCTGTATAAAGACTTCACCTTAGGCTACTCTGTCCCGCCATAATAAGACTGCGTTCGTATCATAACCTCTAACCGCTAGACCAACAACTGTCTCGTTAGTCTAGCGGTTCACCCGCTTGACTACCAAAACAGACGTCGTGGGTTTGATTCCCACTGGAGGCCGCTGTACTTACATAACATTTCTTCATCACTCATTTTAATACTTAAATTAGACAATAATTAGCTTAGCAGGGTTTTAAAAGCTGTTCAAGAATAACATATACATAACTGCTAAGAATGACAGTTCAGCAGCGCTGCGAGCGCGCAAAATTGAGCTTATAGTACGGTAGCAGCGTTGATTAGACGGTGAACGTCTTATAGTTAACAGCGCTGCGATTGTATGGCTCATGGTACCATTAAACATAGCAGTTTTTTATAAGGCTTAAATATAACTTCTAATAGTGCTTGTGGTAAGCCTCCTGTCCGGCTATATCTCTATATTTGTGTATTTCTATGGTTACCATAGCACAAGTCTCCTAGTTGTGCCTAATTGCGTGGAAGTTCTTTTTTAATTATTTGAGTTACAGCTGTTAGACCAAAAGAAAACTGTCCTTCTATCTATCGTTATTTCGTAGTCTGGGCCGAGTTGATTAATTCTTATTCTTAGATTACAACGCCGGTCACTCACCCATTGATGAATTGGCAAACGAGTGCTTAATAACTATGATGAATTGTTTCATTTCAAAGAAATTATTTCTAAGCCGATACAGGGTTAGTAACTCCGCAGTACCTGGTGGTTCTTTTGGGTAGCTTTTGGATTAATGCGAAATGTGGAGTTACTATGTCAGTTCCTTCACTGGACATGATATTTTGTTGTCAATGAACACCTATTATAAATAATTTAAAAAAATGCATAAAAGTTGCATTATCGGGCATTGTCCTAAATATTGAGAATAGTTACAAATGATACATAATTTTAAAGGTAATTATAATACTACAATCATAAATTTATAATAGTCACTGATTTGTATTTTTGTGGATAAGTGTGTGACTAATTTGACCTTCTAACGTTCGTTAATACGGGAATGAAAGTACGTTTAATGTTTGTGAATAAAAAACGCCAAGATATTGACATCTCGGTATTCCATAAAAAGCAAATAGAATATATCTTTTACGTTTGCACAGATTAGGAGTCCTTACACCTTAGTTTTATTTATTTAAAAAGTTCTTGTATCGAGTCATGGTATTACTAGAAACTGACAGCTCGAAGGATCTCACTTGATGAATTACTTCCGTGCACGACTACTCGCGAATTAATGCAGCCTAAATCGAAATATTCAGCCAAGGCTAACAAAAATTAACTATGTATATAAAAACAGATTTTTTTTAAGACATTGCCCATTGAAGGCGGTTAAATTGGTGAAATATAGATAGTAAACAGTGGCACAACTACAGCAATGGCAGAATATCTTGTAAATATGTCAATCACAAAATCGTGTCAACCAGTTTTAATTTTTAATTTAATTTTGTTTATTCAGGAAACCAACCAGGTTTACAAATTAACTAACTTCTTAAAGTAGACAAGCTTAATAGCGAATTATAGGTTACCTCAGAAGATACAATGTACTGAGTATTTACGTTTAAAAAATACAAATTTACAAAACCAGATCAACCAGAATCAACTTACATAAGTACTTATTTTAACAAAACTGAATTGTGAAATTAAACTTAATCTGCTAACATCATTATATCACCGTAATCGTAATGGACTATTATGTTGAATTACGACGAAGAGATAAATAAATAAATAAACAAGTAGATAATATATATTTGTTGTATATATAATAAGCAGATAAATATTATATAAATGAATAAAATTAAATAAAATATCAATGAGTACATAAAATAGATAAGTGTTTTGAGAAGAAGTTTCGAAACGAAGCAAGTTTTGTTACTACAAAGTACCTATGTATATGATCAAAGCTCCACATTTTACTCATGTTTCGGCAATATAATAATTGTGACCGAGACTATGTAAATGCGTGGGCATCGAGAATCCACAATCGTTACTATGATGCAAAGTATAAAAAAAGAACGCGGTAAAGAACTTATTGTCGATGGAAAAACGAATTCACCACCCATCTGTTTAGCAGAGTATGCATGCAGACAGTGGTGCGTCGATGAAAACGAAGCAAAACAAATGCAAACGGCTCCGATATTTTATTTTTCCCATTACAGAGCAACGGGAAAGGAATTCCAATCGCGTCGCGAAGGAACCGGCAAAAAATCCAATAGAACACGCAGAACTATCGACGAGGCACACAATTCGAATGAAACGTGAACAACACGGCCCCAGTACACGTCACTGACATACGTACTAGAGTGTCGCGAACGAATCCCAATCGGGATTCGGGCTCCGAAAATACATTCGAGGTAAACGCCTGAGTTGTGGACCGTCCGCTTTGGTGACTTGGATATATACTCGTAGCACTGTTAGTCTAGGAAAAAGACTGAATAAGTATTTAGTTATAATACATTTAATGGGTGTAATAGCAATTATTTATTAGGTAAACTTACTATAGCAGCCTATATGCGTCTCACTGTAGGGCATAGGCCTTCCCTCAGAGAGAGAGAGAGAGAGAGTATGGGCTTAATCACCAGGCGTGCCCTGTGGATTGGCGATTTCAAGCGCTGCGGCATGTGGATAGCTCAGACACTCAGGTTTCCTCACGATGTTTTCCTTCACAGTTAGCGAGTGGTATTGCTACTTCACTTTACAAATGTACATAACTTAGAAAACAAAGTGCATGCCCGCACTGGGAGTCGAACCTGGGTCTCTCGCTTCCGAATCCAATGTTCTACCTACTAGGCTACTACCGCTAAACTATACATAAACTTAAATTAAAATTATTATTGAATAACTATCTGCCTTTTTCTCACACGTGGCGTTTATGAACGGCTTTATTGTAAAGTGTTTCATATAATGCAAACTAACGAATATGTATCTTGGATTGCACGGTCTCCTTCAGAGGTAATACACCTACTTTTTAATTATTTTCAGAACGGTTCAGTCACGGCATTAAACAGTCGTGATAAGATAGTTGATAGTTGATCGCAAGGCTAGTGGACGCTTGGATCACTCTAAAGGAGTAATTATGCCAAAAAATTCGATTATTTAAGTCTAGACTGGGCTATTCCTATTCGTCTAATATAATTGATATTGAATGGATTCATGTATGGTGATCCCACAAACTCCAATATGCTATTACAAGGGTTTTGCTTGGTCTGTACTTACACTAATAATTTAATATGGGTCGTGATCTTTTGTTTCGTAATCTTGTTTATCTACACTAATGTTGTAAAATTCTACTTATGTTTTCAATACTTGACTTATAATTACTACTGTTATAGCGCAGACAACAAAACACTCAATTTAAGCAATTTCACATGATGGTATAATATTCACATCGATATCGTAAAATCTCATTATAACATCAATAAAACGCGACCAACTTGATTGCAGGGCCAATCAGGTTGGTCGCGTTTTATTGAAGCGCGCAGCTGCGCTCTCATTGGTTAAATTTTAATGGCGGCAAAATTACTGTGATTAAACTACTATTACATTATCCTGATCTTACGTGTGTGTTTGCTTTGGCAACTTTCTAGATCTTAGGCCTTAAAGACGTTTAGCCACATACACGTCGTAATCAGAATTAGTTAATAAAGGAGCCCACACAATGGCTGCCAAAATGTATAATTTACTACGGGATTCAAATAAAAACTTAGCTAAAACAAAAACCCTTCAAAACTGCCTTAAATAGATACCTAATAACAAAATATTACTACTCACTACAAGAACATTACGATGCTAGATAAACGGATCGAAGATGTCATACAATAATGTACATAATAAATGAATGAAGACCAGAGCTGCAAGAAGGTGTTATTTGCCTGCCTGCTTGTAATTACAAATATGATTATATAAAAATGTGACTATTGATACCATGCAATTTACTAATGATGAAATTAACTATCTTATTTTTATTTAACATCAGTATTGATAATATCAATTCAAAATAATTATCTTAAAATTGTTCATCATCATCATCATCATCATCATCATCATCATCATCATCATCATCATCATCATCATCTTCATCATCATCATCATCATCATCAGCCTATGCTTGTCCACTGCTGGACATAAGCCTCTCCTATAGCACGCCACTGAGCACGGTCCTCGGCTACTCTCATCCAACTCTTGCCAGCCGCCCTGCGAAGATCATCGCTCCACCGAGTCTGAGGACGTCCCACATTACGTTTACCGATCCGCGGTCTCCATTCGAGAACTCGTCTAAACCATCGGTTATCAGTTCTTCGGATAATATGGCCGGCCCACTGCCACTTCAGCATTCTAATTCGGTGGGCTATGTCGGTGACTTTGGTTCTCTGTCGGATCACCTCGTTTCCAATTCGATCTTTCAGAGAAACCCCGAGCATAGCCCTTTCCATTCCCTTAAAGTTGTTAGTTTGGTTTAATATTTGACAATTTTAATGTTACATATTGTAGTATAAATTAATAAACTAATAACAAAAATTTGTGTTGTAGTGCCCTTAAAGGGTGTCATGTACCTTAGCAAATTACATTTAACAGCTGTAACATTCTCATGACGTAACAATAAATAATCGATTGATTGATCTACACCGTATACAATATACTTATATATTCTGCATGTTTGATTGTTTGTTACCCGTTTTACACACCGGTAAATTAAAGTAAAGTCATATCGTAACTCGACAAAGATTCGTCGTAACTCTTAAACTGTCCGATACGTACAATATTGCATTACCTAATCGTATCGTGGTCTATGATATGAACACAGATATTGGTCCGGTTGATACATGGATATTACCAATATTCTGTATCGGTTTGGATATCTTAATATTACTTGGGTTCAGATTCAGGATTAGCGAAATTGAAAAGTACCTGTTTTAACCCGCTATTGCAAATAATAATACATTGACCCTAAGCTTTTCGTTTTGCGGCATAAATCAAGTAGTCGGTGTTGCCAGCGTAGCCGCTTACAAATTCGTGGCTTGCCGCCGCGAACGCACCTGGCCACATTACCTTGATTGTGCGCAATTTGTATTTATGTATAAATTAAGTTTAACAGGTATTTTAGCAGATGTAGTAATTGGGTTAGTCCATCTAGTTATACTATTAGTTATACAACATGGACAAAAAAAGACCTATTTTTATACTGCTCAATGTAACTTATACTCCCGTATGGGGATTGTAGTCTTATAGTGAACCTGGGCCGTAACGTAACTAACAATTACTTTTTTTTAAATAAGTATTTTACATTTTTCGTATAACTATCTAACTGCTCTCGGAAATATATGGCCACCGTTCTATATTAACACAGTAATTTGATAAGTTGTGTAGGAATAATATAAGAAGCCTACGGGCGTTTCGACACGTTACTTATTCAGCATCTTTGATAAATGAACGCACGCAATGAGTAACGACACGTTGTCCCATCGTTCTGTAGGTACTCATCAGAACATTAACCTATGTAGTGTGGATGTAGTTACTTATTGTTGACATAATTCCGGAATCACTTACTTGAATTTGTATCTGAAGAGTCCGACCAGGTTTCGCTCTTATTCGCAGAGCTTAATCATGGTGAGTAGAGACGGAGCCCGCGTTGTCGGTGATTACGGAATCTGGGGGGCACAGCAGAGCCCCCCGCCAAGTCGAGCAAAGAAGCGGCACGGCCGTACCATCCTTTTCTCGAGGCATTTCAGGCCATTTTCGACCCCTCTATAACTGCGTTGTGGATCTAAGTTAATAATTTGTAGTGCTTACGAAAGACGAAGGTATGCGATACGACGTGTAGTAAGGCTTTTGGGTACAAACTGCAAGGGGCACGGGTGACTTATGGGGCTGAGCTAGACTGGTTTATAACAGTCGACCATCTTCCACCAAAGTAACTCTAGCACGAGCTTGACTTTACGACACGAAAACATTTATACGTTTTTTGGATTGTTTAGAAAATTTTGCTCCATGTTTAGACTAGATTGGATTGGAACTCTTTATTGTACACATCAGAAAAATATACCTATATACGTTAAAGCCGGGTTTTCCGAGCGCACGAATTTGTAGGGGACTTATTAAACTGGCAATAGATTATCTCTTAATCTTTTATCTCTTTATCTTATCTTTATTGCAACGAGTGAACAATTGGGGGAAAAGTAGGCATTTTTAGGGTTCCGTACCTCAAAAGGAAAAAACGGAACCCTTATAGGATCACTTTGTTGTCCGTCTGTCCGTCCGTCCGTCCGTCTGTCAAGACCCTTTTTCTCAGGAACGCGTGGAGGTATGAAGCTGAATTTATATCAATTACTCAGGTCTACTGTCCCTTGAAGCTGTGAAAAAATCAAACTTCTAAGCCAACGCAATCAAAAGATACAGCCGTTTATGCCGCAAATTTTCGACACTTGCAAGGGAATCAAAACCTACAGGGTGCTTCCCGTCAATTCAGAATCTTGAAATTTGGTACGAAGCAACGTCTTATAGCATAGATAAAGGAAAAATTACGAAAACCATAAATTTTTAGTTACATCACATAATATATTTTTTTTTAATAATTTTAAACTTATTACCCATTTCCTCATAAACGCGTAAAGGTATTAAATTGAAATTCATACCAAATACTCAGGTCTATAATACCTTTAAGCTGTAACAAAATCTAACTTCTATGTCAACGCAATCAAAAGAAACAGCAATTTAAGCTGCATATTTTGAAACTCGCAAGTACTCGCAAGGGAATCAAAACCTAAAGGGTACTTCCAGTCGACCTAGAATCTTGAAATTTGGCATGAAGCAACGTTTTATAGCACACATAAAGGAAAAATTCCGAAAACCTTTAATATAAAATAAAGGATTACTTAAACGATAAAGAGATCTTTGTCTTAAATTTATGCTCCTCCATCTTTCCCCATTGTAATGTTATGAATTTCATTTTGCAATAAAAATACCATAGTTATGACTCGATTGTCGTAATGAACGAACTTTGTAAACCTTGCAGGTTTGTACGGAACCCTCGGTGCGCGAGTCCGACTCGCACTTGGCCGGTTTTTTAAATTATACAAATACTAATGCTATTAATAGAATTTTGATGACCGATATCACTAACATTCATTGATAGTCATTTTGGTATATTATTTATAATCCAAAACTCAGTACAGCTCAAATAAAACCATATTTAAAGATGTTCACGATTTTTTTATAGTATCCAGTATACAGTTAATGTAATCTTTGTGTACAATAAAGAATATTCTATCTATCTATCTATATATCTATAAAAATCATAAAAATAAGAGAAGATAGAAGAAAGGGCATTGAAAAGTAATACATAAATTTTTGAGATCATAAATACTAACCATTAGAGAGTAAAATGTATTTTAAAACATCTCATTTAGGGGTAATGTCGGGGAACCCAGCCTTTCATATAAAAAAAAACCGTGTGGCGCCGGATTAAGAGTTCCGTGTGGCGCCGGATTAAGAGTCAGGAATGCTCGCAACTAGCAGCAATGGAAATATTCCCAAATGTTTCCTTCCGCTGCTGGTCATTACCGGTCAATCGCAATATTGCCGCGGCACATCGTTAGTTGCGAGGCTCACAACGTTAAACTCGTGAGAGGAGAGGCCGAAAGGAGCCGCGCTTATGTTCTTTATGCGCGGCTCTTTGTTTCAGTACTCGGAGGCCATAATGAGTCGCGAAGTTTCTCCAATTTAAACTGGCGTGGAATGCTTTTTGCTCCCATACTCTCCCACAGCTACCCGGAAATTTTCATCAAAGTTGTGAATATGATACGTCTGCAGACGACGGGTCCATGAACTAATTTTAGAGCTCCTTTTGCGCAGTCGCGGCCGCGGTTCACTTACATGTTTGATCTTAAACTATACTACTCAGAGTACCTATCTAGATGATTTATGTAAGGAGAAGGGAAGTAGCTTGGGCTCGTAGCTAACGAGATTCTCATCAGTTAATTTAAATGGTAGATACAGCTTTTTAAAGATCTATCATAGACACATAACTGATTTGTTTTATACAAGACACAGACGGAGTAATAGCAGAGAGTAATAATTAAAAAAAACTTAAATTTGGCCTTTGCATCTACATAATAAGATTACATACACCGTCCAGTGGCACCTTCATTCACACTAGATGGGTGAAGAAGGGACCACTCGGACGCTGCAGTGCCTTGGACATAGTTTTTTAGATGGAGTAGGCTTGCCCAGCATCTATACCATGCTAACAGCTTAGTCGGCCTAGCGCACAGGAAAGACAAGACAAAGAAAGGCTCCGCACGTACCTATTAAAAAAAAAAACAACATAGACAATATCGAAGCAAACCTATAGCAATACGACATATTATACAGTACGGTATCACTTCGACATAATTATCGTCTAGATTCTAGAAGATAGAATAAAGCCGGTTGTTTTTATTTTTCTATGCTTATTTTGCAATGAAAATGTTTAGCGCATGGAAAACGGTCTTGTTAATGTAACGTTTTATATCAGGTGCTTTTACAAACACTAAAGACACCACTCCCTATTATTATTATTATTCCTTTATTACACAAAAGAAAGTGTACAAAAGGTGGACATAATGCTAATGCCATGGCTCTTATTATTGATTTGGAAGCGAGTCATCTTCGAGGTTTAAATCAAACACAATGGCTTAATGGAAAAGTGCAAGGAAGTAATGTCAAGCAATCATCTTTTAAGGGATTTTTAAAATCTCAAGGGGCAAAAAGGGAAGGCAGTTTGTGTGAGGAAATCATCATCCACGCGAACAAAATTGCTGGCTAAAGCTAAATAAACATAACGCAACATAATATAAACTCACGCCTGTATACCGGGGGGTAGGCAAGGACCAGGGTCTGCAAATTGCCACGATCCTGACAGATATCTTTCGCTACAAAAAAAAAACAGTCCTCTGCTAAAGCTAAACAAACGGATAAAAAAAACCAATGCTAAACCATTTTGACCGAATTAAAAAAGAAGGAGGTTTTCAATTCGTCCGTGTATAGGTATTGTTTTATGTGTGTTCTAGCGATGATTGTTTACCACGTTGTCTGATTCCATTTGATTTCATTTGCAAAAAAAATCTTTAGAAAAAAAAACGGCTCACTCGTTTTGTCGGATTACACTGTCGTTGTTTTAACGTGAAACGTCTATAAGTATAAGCGTTAATTTTTAGCTCAAACTGTGCAATGTGTTACGTGGCACTGTCGCCATCTAGCGGCACGAGTCAAAAGGATCTGATTAATTGCTACTTTGATCTACTCAACGATATATAAATAAATTGCACACAATACGTAGTTACCGAGTTACGGCCATGTTTTCATTGCATGCGGCTTTAGCAAGTAACCCCCTACTACCGAACTGAAAGACGTTTCGTGTCAAAAAATAGGGCAGCATTTATTTCACAGAAACCTTGAAAGGGAAACGTTTTCCTCACCAGACCACCTGCTGTCAAAATGTAACCCTCATTACGGAGATTAGGTACGTAACGTAATTTAAGTAATTTACGTCCAATCTCCTCGGCCCAAAACCACGACAGGTGAGTAAACAAAGAAAAGAAAGCAACTTTTCACCCGCAAACAAACAAACTTAATTACAAATTCGTTATTAAACGCTCACAATTAGAGACGGAGAAAGAGAGCGGAGGAAAAAAGGAAACAAATAGAAAAATTAATCGTCAAAGTAATTAGAGGCAGATTAAAAACCCGACCCGCGACATAAATAAGGTGGGTACTAGCACAACACGATGCGACAGAAATACGGCTCCTTTACACGTAACATAATCTCACGCCTGTGTCCCGGAGGGTAAGCAGAGACTGAGGTTGGTCACTTGCCACGATCCTTTTACTAATATTAACAACTTCCATACAAAACATTCACTTGTCCTGGTCCCAAACTAGGATACCCTTTGCGCTAGCTAGTTGTTGTAGCTAGTTGTAGCTAGGCAAATACACCACAAACATGACAATATGTGATAAATTACACACCAATGACTAGATTTACCCCCCAATAGCAGACTGCTGACGATATATCGGCTCCACCGGATAGTTTTTTCGAGCCGTGAGTAGTTGACCTCCGTCCGGGTGGCATGGCACCTAAATAATAGCCCATCTCGAAAATCAGCCGAGAACCCTTGGCTTAGGACACAAATTGCCGGTTTTTGCATTTTGAATTTCACTAAAATATCGTTCTATATCTTTGGATTTCTCAAAAAACAACGAGACAGATAGATATTGAAGTACTTTCTTAGTGAAATTCTCGAAGGCACTCTCCGAATGGTCCTACTATCTTAGTCTTTAATTTTTGCAACGAGGAAAAAAAAGGCAAAAAAGAAAGAAAGGCTAAAACGTGGTTTTTACCTTTCTATGTTGAGCGTAGAGAGCGGGAAAATATTGTAATTTTTAATTTAATCCTCATTTGAATAAACAGGCCACGATATTTTTGCATATAAAATTGTTCTGAGGGAGAGATGGATACATTATTAGGGTAACTGTTATTTAAGATTGAAGTGCGCAAAACCAGTGTCAATATAATGCTTTTGATATTTTTATTAGTTACCTTGACCCCTCAAAGACCTGATGTATCTCTGCACCTGGAAATAAAGCAGTAATGCAGTAAAAAATCTATTAAAGACAGTGGCTTAGATAATCTTATCTTATTGATATTATTTATTATACATCAGGAAAAGACAAACATACAATATTTACAAAGATACTGTACAATAGGCGTATAGTATAGTAAGTTAACATTGTTAAGTAAGGAATTTACTGACTAATACAATATACAATATATTTCAACATTAAACGTCGACAGGCACTTAGTCGTTCCGAATTAGTTGTACAATCCGAATAAAACAAATTTTAGAATTCTTTGTTCTAAATACTATAAGCCCTCGGTTACAAGCCCGCGCCGCATTTGGGGAATCTTATCTCTTCACATATTATTATCTTCGTTTTCTAAGGTATTATAGTAGGCCGTGGGCCAGCCGTCTGTGGACCTACGTCATAAGTTCCAAGTTGACCAACTTTGGTTCTTAAATCTTCAAATTATATGTCTGAAGTTATAGGATATTTTGGCGGGTCAAATAAGCATATGTCATAAGGATCTTATTTATAAAATAAGTCCGATTTTTTTAAATGATATATTTCGATTGCTAGAAGTGTGACTGTAGATTTAATTTTCATTTCAATAACTAATAATCAATATTTTTGAGTTATATTAGACGAAAAGACTTTTCTAAGTTTCCCGAATGCTGCCCACCCGAGTTGGAAACTTAGAAAAGTCTTTTCGTCTCATCATCATCATCATCATCATCAGCCACATGACGCCCACTGCAGGGCCCAGGCCTCCCTTGTATTTTTCACAACCATGCGGGGTTTTGCCAAAATCGACGTCGATTTTCGTCTAATATACCTCAATTGCTCAAGACAAAATTATACAACCAGTGTGTGTTACCAGTGATGACTTATGGCACTGAAACGTGGTCTCTCACTATGGGCCGGGCCTCATAAGAAAGCTCAAGGTCACGCAACGAGCTATGGAAAGGGCTATGCTCGAAATTTCACTACGAGATTGAACCAGAAATGATGAGATCCGTAGACGAACGAAAGTCGTCGACATAGCCCAGCGGATTAGTAAGTTAAGTGGCAGTGCGCGGGGCACATAGCACGCAGAACTGATGGCCGATGGGGCCGAAAAGTTCTCGAATGGAGACCACATATCGGCAAGCGCAGCGTAGGACGACAAGCCACAAGATGGACAGATGACCTCATCCAAATGGCAGGAAGGCGCTGGATGCAGGCCGCTTCCAACCGGTCTTTTTGGAAATCCATGGAGGAGGCCTGTGTCCAGCAGTGGACTTCTTGTGGCTGAATGATGATGATGATGAAAATTTTTGACTTTATATAAAATTAATGGCTAATTTAAATTTAAAAAATTTCCAAAATATTTTTGGAACGTAACTTAATAATTTTGTACCGAGGATAGTAAACTAACAGTTAATACTTTTAAAAAAAACGCCTGTCACCTCAGTCTACTGAGATCACGCCACTTGCAAAAGTACCGAAACGTCGGAAAATTGTAAAATGAAAAAATAAACGAGTAAATATCCATGAAAATTCAGTTTTTATTGTATTTCGATTTTTTTTTGGTATCTTTTTGCTACTTTTCTTGTTAGAATGAATGAACTTAGCAAGGTTGATTACATCATCAGACGTTTTTCAATCATCCTAGTAAGAGAAGTGGCGTTACAATAACAATAGACTTAAAATATTTAAAAATAGTAATATACTAAACGAGACTAACCACCATTATTTAACGTCGGGAATCTAAAGTAATTGAATTTTACTTAATAAATAATCGCGGATAGACCCGTTTAATATATTACTATGTATGAGAATAGCTAGTCATTAAAAAATACTAATATTTGAAAATGTTCACTTTCTGTGATATTTTAAAATGAAATACTGATCACAAACTATTTGGCTCCCGAAAATATGGTTACTTATGACCCTATATAGAGTGGCCAGTCATAAGCCGGAATGTCTTGTACATCAGCAAAACAGTAAACAAAATAATTACGTCAACTATTTCATTTGGAAGGCCATATTTGCATTAACAAAAATCCTTGATTGCCATCCCAAGGGGGTATTTCTTTATCGTTTTATATTCGAAAACATTTAAAGTTACAAATCTGGGCTGAATAAAAATTATTCATGATTAGGAGTGGCAACCATAATGGTTGTTTATTAAATGGAATGTTAAGGTGTATCGGCTGACATATTTGGCATGAATCTTACACAGCATTAAGTCCACTTTTTGAAGGACAGTCAACGGCACATCAACCCTTACATTTTAGTAGCAAAGTCGCCCCTAACGCAACAGTTCATTGACGTAAAAATAAATGTAATGTCGACTTCACAACACCTATCAGGTGTGGGACTGGCATATTCGGTCCCATCTTGGTAACGTACGACCATTGCATTGCATCGTCGTATCGAAAACCTACTGGCCCTTGCCCCTAACTCAGGTACTATATTAGCGAGCAGCATTAGTATGCGGCTGGCGACCTCCGCTCTTTACCTTGGCCACGCGCGCTCACTCGACAAATGCTGCACTTTGCCTCCTAGGTCTAATATGCCAGCGCTTGTTTCGCTTTAGATGAACCGCTGGTCCAAACTTAAAAATATGGTGGGGCTAGGTGCGGTTACACGTAAGCGTTAATTCTTAGCTCAAACTGCGCAGTGTGTAACGCGGCACTGGCGCCATCTAGTGACACTAGTCCATCTGAGTAATGGTAACGTGATTATACTCAACCACAACGATATATATTAAGATATATGTATGGCAAAACCCCTCATGTTTATGAAAACCACGAGGGAGGCCTCTGCCCTGCAGTGGGCGTCAAATTGCTGATGATGATGATGATATGTATTGCACACGACAGGTAGTTACAGAGTTATAACCCTCGCAGAGACGACATGTTTTCAGGACGAGACCCCGTACTACCGAACTGAAAGACGTTTCACGTCAAAAACATACTTCATACATAATATTTTTTTCCTCTGTGATAATATCTAAGTAATATAATATTCTATATTGCATTGTTCACGGTGGTCCCACACCGCAGTCTGTGACGCTTCTTGCACTGACTGAAATCGCCTGAAGACTTGACCATCAGAATACTGCTGAGTCAGCTGCCATTTATAATAACACTGACATGTCGTGACCATTGTTCTTTTATTGACATTTTTATTTATTTATGTATTCGATCTGTAGAAAAAGATATGATCTCGGTGGCGCTAGTGTTACTGGAGCCCCTTAAGCTGCCAGCATCAATAGTTTCTGGCTGCTGTAGACTCCGCTACACAACTGTTGAATCCGCCATTCTGATGTCAAGATAGCGTGTTCAAAATCCTAGTTTTCAACTCGTTATAACTCGGGCTAGACAGCGTAACCAGTTGAAACCGACTGAAACTAGTCGCAACTAATTCAGAGCTGTCACTTGGGGTAGTCAGCGTCAGCAAAATCAAGGGTGAATTTTTGCAACCCGCGGTTCTTACGTTATTAGTGAACGCTAGAGTTGCCGAGGGAGGGCTAATGCTCGCGAAGCTACAGACGATGAAGTGTAAAGCGTTGGTGCGCTGGAGTTGGACTTTTTACGATAAGTGGGAGTTAAATTTGGAGTAGATTTTTGTCAGTCTATCATCTTCTACGTACTCTAGTTACAGTCTGTTAATGCATTGTAGTACAGTAACAACTGCATGCGCAAGACGATTTCATTACATTGCTACTTCAAGTCTACGCGCGCACCTTCACTATATTGGTTGTAAGTAGATAAGATAAGATAAGAACATTCTTTATTGCACACAAGAAACAAGAGACATAAATAAAAGTTACAATGAAAAAGTATTATGGGGGACCTTATTGCTAACAGAAATTTCTTCCAGACAACCTTGTGACCGAAAGGCTGCCGAAGGAGAAAGAGAGACGGGTAGTTGGTGCAAATACGAATAATACATAGTTATACTTGTAGATGGTACATAGAGGATATGAATTTTTTTTTGTAAGTTATTTTTTTACTTTTCTGTGAGTTGTACTTTAAGGGGCTCTAGGGAGCAACACTAGCGCCACTCTGGGAAAATCATATCTTTTTGTACAGATCGAATTTACAATAAGTGTGTACAGACAGATTTCATGTTAATAGTGATTTTTAGGGTTCCGTACCCAAAGTGTAAGGGGCCCTATTACTAAGACTCCACTGTCCGTCCGTCTGTCACCAGGCTGTATCCCATGAACCGCGATACTTAGACAGTTGAAATTTTCACAGATGATGTATGCCGCAAATACAATAACAACAAATACTAAAAACAGAGTAAAATAAATATTTAAGAGGGGCTCCCATACAGCAAACATGATTTTTTTGCCGTTTTTTGCTCGATATTAATAACGGCAACAGGTAGACGAATGATATATTCAAATGTTGTATAGATACTGTTATGGAACCCTTCGTGCGCGAGTCCGACTCGCACTTGGCTTGTTTTTGTTTTTACGACAAAGAACCTCAAATCACGGACCTGGAAATAGATAGCATTTATGCCAAAAACAGCCATTTTTTGCGTCCTCCAGAATGTAAGCCCGGCATTCTACCGCTACGCTACTACCGCTCTTACATCAATCCCACACGGTGGTAAATTATAGTAGGTATAATCCGCACAGATCTTTTTGGCGGTAACATAATGACAGATCGTTTGCACAGCGCTTACTGTCTTTAGTGATTGCCGGAGTGTGATGCGTAGTAAATTACTATTAGCGTCTATTAGTCAATTACTAAAGTGGTCAATGACTCACACATACACTGTAAAGACAGTAAGCGATGTGCTAACGATCTGTGTCTATGTTCACGTTACCGCCAAAAAGATCTGTGCGGACTATATATTTGTCGCTGATATTTGTTTCGCGTCTTCAAAATTTTACCCATTTTAAATGTTATTGTTGTAGGCGAATAAAACCTCCAAATATTTTAATACGCTTGACTATTAAAGCTAAAGAGGCTTTAATAGTAAACCGTATTAACCATTACACCAAAAACGCAGTCGACCAATGTTGATGACGCGAAAGCGATTTGTTAAACTTGGTCTCTGCCTACCCCTCCGGGAATCGGGCGTGAGTTTGTGCATCCTTGTTCCTCTTTCACACGGTCTCGTAGGGTCATACTGTTGCTAGAGCGATGGCAGCGCCGAGCCACCGGTCTAGCGGTCTGCCCCGGTAACTCTTCCCGGTAAATCGGGTGGCGGGTCGCGTGCCCACTGCAGGTAACTCTTGCGCCCTGGAGCGTGGCAGCCTGCTCTAATTGCATGACCGCAGCTCTAGAGGTGCGAAGGAACAGATGAACGGAGTAAGGTCCGGCGTTCCTCAGACTTTTTGTGCTCATTATTTTCTAGTGGGTACAATAAAGAATTTTAAAAACCTATTTAGAGGTTAAAATTTCCACCCATGCCGGGACTTGAATCTGCTACCTCTGGCACGGTAAGCCGGAGGTCGCGGGTTCAAGTCCCGGCATAGGTGGAATTTTTAGCCTCTAAATAGGTTTTAAAAATTGTCCTCAGCACGCGTTAGTGCAACAAAAAAAAATATAACAATAAAGAATATTGTTATCTTCTTACACAGGAAATTTCCATTACCATTCCTACATTAATACATTAATAAATTAAAACAACTAATGAATGCATTAAAATGTGAAAATTACTTTGCTAAATTCCGCCACAATCCCACAAGCACCATGCGGTTAGTTAATGCACCGCCAAGTATTCAATCAAGTATTGTTCTCGGTGGTGGTGTGTTTGTGTCTTGCTTCTGCTTGAAAAAGTGGGAGGGAGGGCGGTGCATTAACTAACCGCATGGTGCTTGTGGGATTTTGGCGGAATTTAGGAAAGTAACTGTCACATTTTAGTGCTATTATGGATTTCCGCAAAGTAACGCCTGATTCCATACAAAATCAATGAATGATTATATTCTTTTTGTTGCACTAATCCGCGCTGAACACAATTTTTAAAAACCTATTTACGTAATATAGAGAAGTTTGCAAAGAGGTTCGAAATTTCTGCACTTGCCCATTAGCTCAGTTGGGAGAGCGCTGGCACGGTTAGCCAAAGGTCGCGGGTTCAAGTCCCGGCATGGTTGGAATTTTTAGCCTCTAAATAGGTTTTTACCTTTATATATCTAATTAACCTCTTCAGTCCTGACCTTGAATATAACAATGGTTTTCTTTATATATCTAATTAACCTCTTCAGTCTTGACCTTGAAAATAACAATGGTTTTCAATTGTTATTTTCAAAACCAGGACTGAGGAGGTTATACAGTTTTGTATGATGTGATTTAAATGGGATGCGATTATTAATTTTTCGCAAGATGGTTTATAGGCCGGAGAACAATGAGGAATCCATCCGAATCTCACGAGAACTTTCTAAATTAACTGACTAATTTCAGTCGCAACTTCAATAAAGTGGACGAACATACTCTAGTTAGCTTCGTACCTCCTGTAACCCGTCGCCCGCGGCAGCCAGTAGTTCCTGATATCCTGTAACACTTTGCTGTAAAGGTTTATCCACATCACAACGGGCCGGTGACGTGCGGGCGCAACCATACAAACTAAAATAAACCTTGAAGTTACTTTTGTTAACGCTTTGCCTTAGTTTTGCTTTGCCCAGTCATTGACTGTACAGATGTGTGTATACCGAACTCATCGAGGAACTTCCCAACCAACTGGACCGCCCTTTAAATGTCTGTATCCAATACATCTCGGCCTCCGTAAATATGATCACGTCTCCATATTTCGCACAGAGCTGCCAAATATGTCCACATTGTCACGCTTCCCCTCCCTTACCCATACCCCTCCCCATACACGACCCCTCTTCCTCCCATAATCTTCGTAAACGTTTCGAATCCCGTGGCACGCATGGTTGCCATCAGCGTCCATCACAACACCTTGTTTGTGAAATAAATCGCTACCATATTGTTTTCTGTCCTTTCCACACGGACATGTAGGTTAGCTGGAAGGATATACTGTCTGTAAAAACTTGTTTTTAGTGCAATAAAGAATTTTTCATTAAAATAAACTTTAAAAGAAGGCCTAGCCACGTGTGGCCGACGGCGCGACGGCGCGACGGGCCGTCACAGGCGACGGGCTTAATTTTGCACTTGTTTTGTAGCCTCTCACTTCTTAAGCATATAAAGATTATTTTAGCTTGTATTGTTGCGCCCGCCTATCCGAGGCCCGTGTTGCGTGGAACCACCTTTAACGTAGAGTCACTACACACGAGTCCCTTCCTTCTTCTAGACTAATTTGTGCCTCACCCTTAGAATCTCATTAAAGTTCGTCGACAAAGAGGTGTGGTGATCGTAATTTTATACCCGCTGTCACATATTTTTAAGGGTTTCGGAGACTAGGGGAGCGTAGGGCCTTAACAACAGAAATCCACTCCAGGGCCTAGATTCTGTTAATGCATTGTAGTAACATGACAACTGCATGAGCATGGCGGTTTTCATTTCATGGCTGCTTTAAGTCTACGCGGGTACACCCATCAAACCTTCTAGGCGTCAATGGTACGAAAAAACACGTCACGTGACCCGACAGTGTACCTGTCATTATACTACAATGCACTAACAAAATCGAGGCCCTGATTGACTGTTGTTCCGTCTTGTGGGGTGTATTAAAGTGTTATTTTTGACGTAAAACAAGCAATGGTTTCCAAACTACAGTTTTTTTTACAATAATAATAGTAACTTCCACACAACACAATCATTTGTCCTGGTCCCAAACTAGAAAAACCCTGTGCTATGGTAACCAATGACATCACAAAAATCGAAATACACCCAGACAGAGGCCATTTGTATAAATGTACGGCGGCGCCCGGTGGGAATCAAACCCACGACCTCGGGCATGGTAATCACACGTGATACCGCTAGAACAACGAAGCGATGTGTCGAAGTACGATGAACAGTTCTGACTGATAATTAGAAATGCTAATAGCCATCCATTAGCATTTCTAAAATATCAGTAGTGAAAAAGTAATTGAGCTGTCATGTGTTGAATTGTCTAAACACATTGTAGTAAGCTTATACAGGCCCCCTACCAGCGATTACAGTATATTCGAATCGGTATTAGAGGATGTATTAAAAGTAGCTTCCAGTAGTAATAAGAAAGTTATAGTGTGTGGTGATTTTAATATCGACCTGCTAGTAGATTCCCCTTTGACAACTAAATTACAAATTATTTTTAAATCATTCAATTTAGTCCATATTTTTTTAGAGCCCACCAGGATTACTGAAACTACCGCTACTTGTCTCGATAACGTCTATTGCGATTGCAATTTTTTTGATTACTCCACAGTGAATTGCTTAAAGTCAGATCACAGTGGTCAAATTGTAAATTTTGAAATAGATTCAGAAAAATCTGAGCAAGTTATTCTATGCAGGCCCATTACAAGTAAAAAACTAGAATCATTTAAATTACATCTTCAAAGTAGCTTAACTGCTCATAAAGGTAAAACCCTAAATGCTAACGCCCATTACGAAGACTTCTTTAGAGTCGTTGCAGTTAATTTTGAAAATGTTTTTAAATTAAGAGAATTACCTAGCAATGAAAATAAAGTAGGGTTTAATGAATGGGCCACTGCGGGCATCCGAAAAAGTAGAAACACACTGTATGCATTGTATGAGAAAAAAACATACACATATGACCACAGTTTTATAGAGTATGTTAAACTATATTCTAAATTATTCAGGGCCGTCTGCCACAAAGCTAAATGCGAACATATAAAGAAACAAATCCTCCAGTCTTCAAATAAATCTAAAACAATCTGGACTATTATAAATAGGGAAACTGGTAAAGCCAAATCAGGGGATCGCGATTTTTCTCTAAAGATAGATGATAAAGTAATAACATCAAATGAGGACATTGCTGCGGCCTTTGAACAATTCTTTACTCCTTTAGACTCGTCTCCTGATCTTGCTGCAAGTTTATTAAAAGACAATGTCCCCTCGTGCGATTACGAGTTTTCGTTCGACTTCATTAATCCCCATAGCGTAATTAAAGCGTTTAAACTATTAAATCTTAAAAAAACGGAAGATTTGTGGGGAATGTCGGTAATCATAGTTAGTTCAGTAATAGATGTCCTCGCTTCTCATTTAGCAAAAATTTTTAACAAATGTGTAGGTGAGGGTACATTCCCTGACCTAATGAAATACAGTAGGCTCGTTCCGTTGTTTAAAAGTGGCGATAGACACGATCCCACAAATTTCAGACCAATCTCGATCCTACCCGTATTGAGCAAAATATTCGAAAAGATTGTTTTAGTTCAACTACTTACGCACTTTAATAATTATCAACTTCTCCATAACCAGCAGTTCGGCTTCACGCAGGGACGGTCGACGACGGACGCTGGTGTCTTGCTAGTTAAACATATTTATAGTGCATGGGAGGATCGTAGGGATGCTATAGGTGTTTTTTGTGACTTGTCAAAGGCATTTGATTGCGTGGACCACGAGACACTTTTGCTAAAACTAGAGCATTACGGAGTAAAGGGGAAAGGTTTACAACTGATGAGATCTTATCTAAAAGGAAGGGTTCAAAAAGCGGACATAAATCGTATAAAATCCACAGGTTCACAAATAAAAATGGGAGTACCACAGGGATCAATTTTGGGGCCGTTCCTTTTCCTTGTATACGTAAATGATTTGCCGTTTATGGTACAAAACATGTCCGAGATAGTATTATTGGCAGATGACACGTCACTTATTTTTAAAATTAAGAGACAAGAAAATAATCTTGACGATGCAAATGATGCTCTCTCGCGTTTGTTGGATTGGTTCACGGCAAATAATCTGCTTCTAAATTCCAAAAAGACAAAATGTATAAAGTTTACCTTACCAAACGTAAGATTAGTTGAAAACAACATTGTACTCGGAAAAGAAAAACTAGAATTTGTAGAAGATACCGTTTTTCTAGGCATCACAATCGATTCAAAATTGCAATGGGGTCCTCATATTGTAAAACTAGCACACAGGCTTAGTTCTGCAGCATATGCAGTCAAAAGAATTAGAGAGCTCACTGACGTTGCAACTGCTAGGCTTGTTTATTTTAGTTACTTCCATAGTATTATGTCCTACGGCATACTACTGTGGGGTCGGGCAGCAGACATTGAGACGATCTTCATCTTACAGAAGAGAGCCATCCGATTTATTTACAAGTTAGGTAGTAGGGATTCGCTAAGAGATTTCTTCAAAGAAACCAACATCTTAACAGTTGCATGTCAATACATTTATGAAAATATTATGTACGTTAGAAAAAATATCAAAGACTTCGAAAATGTTGGTGGCCACCATAATGTTAATACTAGAAATAAACATAAATTGTCATTTCGACTATTTAGACTTGCAAAAGTTAACACATCCTTTATGGGGCACTGTATAAGGTTCTACAACAAAATTCCTCAAGATATATTAGAGTTACCTCCAACGCGATTTAAAAAATGTGTTAAGCACATTCTGTGCAAAAAGGCTTACTATAACATCAAGGATTATTTAGAAGACAAAGATGTTTGGCATTAAACAGTAGATTAATATTATTTAAAGGACGATTGTGACTAGTGTTCAACACATTCGTGACTAATATTTTAAGTTGAAAACTCTGTTAATTAAGTTAAAACGTGTTTTGAAAAGAATAAATGTGGAGTTTCTTTGTTAGCTTCTTCTCCACATAATCCATTAATTGTGAAACTAACAACTTTGACGTTCATTAAGTAAACATTCTGTTTTTACAATGAATAAAAATATTTGAATTGAATTGAATTGAACAAATTAAACATTTATTTAAAGCCACAGAGAGATTACTCCTTGGCATTAAGACAATATCACAATTTCACAATTGTGTAAGCACCACAATATTATTTTTGTACCCGGTTTACTCTAAACAGCGATGGTAGCCTAGTGGGTAAAACATTGGACTCGGGAGCGAGAGACCCAGGTTCAAGTCCCAGTGCGGGCGTATGACTTTGTTTTCTAAGTCATGAACATTTGTGAAGTTATAGTAGCAATACCACTCGCTAACTGTGAAGGAAAACATCGTAAGGAAACCTGAGTGTCTGAGCTATTCATATACCTCAGCGCTTCAAATCCCCAATCCGCGGTGGGCACGCGTGGCGTGGTTAAGTCCATACTCTCTCCCTGAGAGAAGGCCTGTGCCCTACAGTGGGACGTGTCTAGGCTGCTTATGTTACTCTAAACAGAACCCTTTTAATAAATAAGGGTTTGGGTAAGTAGTTTTATGAAAATGAAAATCCTGAGGAAAATGTTGGTGGCCACCATAATGTTAATACTAAAAATAAACATAAATTGTCATTTCCACGATTTAGACTTGTAAAAGTTAATACATCCTTTATGGGGCACTGTATAAGGTTCTACAACAAAATTCCTCAAGATATATTAGAGTTACCTCCAACGCGATTTAAAAAATGTGTTAAGCACATTCTGTGCAAAAAGGCTTACTATAACATCAAGGATTATTTAGAAGACAAAGATGTTTGGCATTAAACAGTAGATTAATATTATTTAAAGGACGATTGTGACTAGTGTTCAACAAAAATATTTGAATAAAAATATTTGAATTGAATTGAATTGAATTGACTAAGTTAATCGAACTGGAGAGAGCACAGAGATCTCTGGTCAAAGTAATGCTCTATAAACCCTTCAGGCTGTTAGTATTTTACCCTCATTATAAAGTTCCCGTGGTGGGTACTATATTATGAGAGTAAAATACTAACACTAATTAAAATACACCAAACGTACAATACCTACAATATGAAACAGGCCCCAGCCAGCCCATTGTCTCTTCAAATTGATAATCTCATTGGCTATGTCACCTTTAAACCACCTTAGTTCTCGAAGGACTCACACGGAGCGTGGCCAGTGACACTGACTTGACGGTCCTTCCCATCTTGATCGTCGTGACAAGCCCGTAAGCGTGGGTTCGACTCCCACTGAAGGCCGCCGAACTTGATTTGTACAAATGGCCTCAGTCAGTACGGGCATATTTCCATGTTTGTGATGTCCTTGCCTGGTTACCATAGTACAGGAAATGCTTGTTTGGGACCAGGCAAGTGATTGTGTCGCGTGGAAGATATTTATGGTTATTAATTCAATATATTAGGCTTTCTGTACTCCCTTCATGATTCCTAACGTCACGTGTGTTGTAAGCGTCGCGTCGCGTGTATATGAAATCAATAATGTCCGGGACAAAGGACAAATCGTGGTAACGCCATTGTGCACGCTCGGGTGACCACGCGGCCCAATGACCCGTGAAGCAATAATCTGCGCGTGTAACAATCCGGGACTCGATGCCGGATTTGGCGCGATTTGTGGGGTACCCTACAAAATATCTATCTTTCTATACAGCGCAAGTTGGGTATAGGCCTCTTCACTGTCATGCTAATCTCTTCCATTGCCCTCCTGCCGCCTTCTCAACGTCATCGACCCATCGTGTAGTCGACCTATCCGCCAAACGACACTCAGTTCTTGGCCACCACTCTGCATACATCACTCTGTATAATCAATCAATCAATCAATCTATATATAATCTGAATCTCTGAAACGGCTCCAACGATTTTCATGAAATTCAGTATGCAGAGGGGACGATAAATCGATCTAGCTAGTTTTAATTTTTAGAAAACGTCGTTTTATCCGTATTTTTAGGCAATGAAAAACTGCTAAAATGTTATTAGAATACGAAAGTAAATTTCGTCACCATCTACAAGGTTGTAATAGCTCAGGTGGGAAATTGGGCGGTCCCGAAACCAGAAGACGGCCGGTTCGAGCCTGTCTCCATTCCGATTATTTTTTCCTTTTTTTTTTCACCGTATCTGAATATAATTTCCCAAAAACGCGATTACGGAGAGAGCCAAGTTAGGAGTTTCACTGCGTGATCGAATCAGGAATGAGGATATCCGCAGAAGAACCCGATTTACTGATATAGCTCGAAAAATTGCTCAGTTGAAGTGGCAGTGGACGGGGCACATAGCTCGGAGAACTGATGGCCGTTGGGGCGAAAAAGTTCTGACCTGGCGACCGCGGACCGGACGACGCGGCGTGGGAAGGCCCCTCACCAGATGGTCTGGGAGTCGGGAGTGCGGGGAGTCGCTGGATGCGGGCGGCACAAGACCGGGAAGCTTAGAAAACCATGAGAGAGGGCTATGTCCTGCAGTGGGCGTCGAATGGCTGATGATGATGATGACGATTAACAAAAAAAAATACCGGTCATCCAAGTATAGTAATTAAATTAATAATTTGTTATTCTTTAAACATAATAATTTGTTGTTCTTTTGAAATGACTTAACTCAAGCTTTTCTATTTTTGCTTTATTTAATATAGTATATTTCATTGCGAGTGCGAAAAGCCTGTCATTGCAAAGCGTTCCGACAAATGTCTACCCGAGCCGAGGCGCAGCAGAAGGTGAGGGTTGACAGTCGGAACAAGTTGCAATGACGCTTCCGCACGTGTACTGAACAACTATTTTTAATACTGTTGCGAAAAAATGAAGCAAAGAAAATTTTTGGAAAATGGGGCCAACCGTAAAAGAATATAAGATTTTTTTTTCTTCACCCATTCTGGGTAGGCAAAGGGAACTGTGCCCATACAGCCAAGTCTTCAGTAGAATTTTTTTATTGATATGAAATGAAAATGAAATTTAATGAAATGAAGCCTAACCTCCAAATCCTCCATTGAATAAAATCATTAAATCTGATATTGAAACTTTATTTTTAGAAATATTTGCATGAATCATAGAAACTTCTATAAAGTTTTTTTTGTAAAAACTTCGTGGTTGGTTTTTTCTTTTAATAGACATTATCTTGACAGTTGGGAAAGAGAACGCTCGAGTTCGGAAAAGGTAAAGAAAAAGCTTGAGTATGTACAATAGCCCAGATCCCGAACGCTATACGTGCCTGCAATACGCCACTTTTTGAGAAACTGTATTAAAAATTACTTTTTTTGGTCTGATGCACTGTTTAGTACTAATTTGCATTCAATGGTAACACTTACTTAAGTAAGACAGTTGCTCCTGACGCACAGGTTTTCCTGGTGCGAGAGCAAGGGCTTCAAAATTCAGGGCAAATTGCATTTCTCAATAAAGATAATTTTATTGTGTTTGTATTAAAAACCTATTTAGAGGCTAAAAATTCTACCCATGCCGGGACCTGAACCCGCGACCTCTGGCTTACCATGCCAGTGCTCTCCCAACTGAGCTAATGGGCAAGTGCAAGCATCGATGCCTCTAAATAGGTTTTTAAAATTGTCCTCAGCACGGGTTAGTGCAACACAAAGAATATATAATTGGTGGCCGAGAACTGACTGTCATTTCGTCCACACGCGGGGAGGCAAGCGTTCTACAGATGGTCTACCATCGCTTGTTGGTGATTGTCCCCATACTAAGTTGTTCGTGGTGATAAATCCGGGATAAAAAATAGCCCTCGTGCTAATCCAGACTATAATCTATCTCTGTGCAAAATTTCATCCGAATCCGTTCAGCTGTTTTGCGTGAAAGAGTAACAAACATCCATCCATACATAACGTATCCATACATGGTATAACGTATTAGTAAATATTTGTGTTTTTCCAGAATTCCAGCCAAAGGGCTCCAAACTGTGAATCCAAATTCGAAGTGGTTGGAAGTACCATAACATTGAAAAATATTTCTAATATGTTAAATGCTTAAGAGTCTGTCGTCGGATATGCGTAAACAATTAAAGAAACAATTGATTTGGCCGACGCCGACCATAGCACGCTCAAAACATAGTTTTTTTGGATTTTTATTACTTGTCATCATGATACTGTTTGTTAATGCTTAAGTGAAGTAATTTTGGGTAAGAAAAAGTCCTTTTTACAAACAAATATATCGAGCGAATGTGGGTGGAAGGGCCGGTAAGGAACGTCCCAGGCGGACATACTTCGACCAAATAGGGGATGTATTAGCAGAGGGCAAGATGAAAAGTACCCAAACGGCGTGCGTGCACGCAACGAGTAATGAAGAAGCGAAAGCGATCTGTCAGGATCGTGGCAAGTGGCAGTCTCTGGTCTCTGCCTACCCCTCTGGAATACAGGCGTAAGTTTATGTATGTCGTTGTTTCTGGTTCCCACGACACAGGGTATCCTAGTGTGGGGCCAGAAGCAATGTATGTGCCTGTATGTAAGTGTTTATGTTTATGTATGTAAAAAAAACTTTAATTTTTTTAAATTCTAGCACCGTATGTTTCTAAAACACGCTTAGAATGTCCCCTTAAAATTCGGTGCACGAACTCAAAGTCACCCTGTAGAACTCAGGTGCTTAAATATCATACGTTTGCTTGTGTGCTTAATTATTTCGTTTCTTCACATTTCTCAAAAGACCCACCGGTATTTAATAGGTACATATTTACGTACAACGTCAATACCTGAAATATTCAGCCTTCAAGCAATCCAATCCGTCAGTCAGTCCGCGTTCGTCTACTTTGCACATAGGCCTCGCACAAGTCACGCCATTTCTTTTATCCTCCGCCATCCTCATCAAGCCGCTGCCAGCAATTTGCCTCAGAAAAATATAATTCATGAAAATTATGAAAATGAATTTATGAAAACGTAGTCTTTAAAATTTTAGAATTTAAAACTTACACCTACTTCGCCTTCGTAATAGCGACCGAAGAGCCGAAGAAAGTGAAAAATTGCCAAGAGTCAAACGCCTCCTTTGATCTCCACAACTCAAAGCCTATTTCTTTGTGTTCGCGTAATGGAGTCACGTGTTCGCTTTTTAAACGATACCATTCGATTCTATCTCGTTACTAAAAAAAAACTTATTAAAGACAAAAAAACCCGACTGCTTTTACACAATTAATCTTTTACTCAATATTCTTTTTTACAATAAGAGAAAGCTCTTAATGATTCATTCTTCATCATTATCAGGCTTAGGCTTAGACATAGGCCTCCTTCGTGGTTTTCATAACCATAAGGGGTTTTGTCATAATCGCCACGCTCGGCAGGCGGGTTGGCGATCGCAGTATGCGGTTGGAATCTCAGGAAGACGCTGCTGCCCGTCTCCTGGCAATTGATTTCCTTAGTCGCCTTCTACGACATCCACGAAAGGAAATGGGATCACGCTATTCTTAATCCGGCGCCACATGGAATATGATTCATTGTTGAGGATAATTGAAATCAGTCTTGAAATCAAGCACTTTCTATGTTTGATTTCAAGACTGACCGAATGTGTAACGATTCAATGTGTTTTATGATCTGTACTTATATGTACGTAATAAACATTGTTGCAAATAAATGGATGGAAATAAAAACTCATTAACAAGGCCCAAATGAAGGCATTTAATTTTCAACCTCAACAGGCGAGAATAAACTATTTACCTACAACTGGAAATTGAAAGAGGTCCTAAATGGTAATGTTGACAATTTAACGAACTCATTTAAATCTCTCATATTTAGGGCCGTAGCAGTCAGAAAATCCGTGTTAATAATATTAATAACACTCTTTCATGGCTTTTTGAATACGATATACAGCTGACGTCCGCCATTTTATGTTTTTCTTGACGTCAAAGCCACCTCATTCGGTCAAAATCGATCCACCGTTTGGCATCTGAAAAAACGAACGCACATAAATACTTATACATTTTATTTCATTTATATCCAGGCACGTTTTCCCTGGATGTAAACAAATGATTCTTTTAAACATCAAAACGCGATCGTCAGTAAATCGAGATCGGATTGGAATCAATAACATCAATGGAGGACTCCATTCTAGACAATACTAGACAACCTAGAGGCAGCAAACTACCAGACAAACTTTTTTTTTGTAAGTTTTGTTGTTGTTGAAGAAATATAGTGAAAGTGAACCTGGAATGGAAAAATACATACATACCTACGCAAGAAAAATATACCCCTCACTTTCGCAGTCGGGATCATAAGGGGGATGAGATCAGAAGGGATCGAGTGATATCGATTCTCAGATTATAATGCCTCACGCTGTGTGACATGCATACGTGGGGGCTTTTATTTTTTGCACCGAATTCATACTTTATAGAAAATGATATTTCGTTGAACATGAAAGGATAGCAATAACATGGAGCAAAACGTAAACTAGATAAAGATAACATAAAAAAGTACTTATTGCCTCATCAGAAAAAAAAACTTACAACAAAGTAGGCTTAACTAGTGATGACATAAAATAAGGCAAAAGGTATGCTATCAGCTGGTGCTGACCCGGATCAGTCCCGGGCAGCGCTGGCTTTCAGCCACTGCCTTCTCCCTGAGATGTTGTGCGGGAGTTATGTTATGAGGGCTAAAACAGTCAACTAGGCATCAATGTTCTGGACATCGATTAAATCGAAACAAAAATCAATTAAAATATGAGACAAAAAACAATAAACAATAAAATTCTTCTTATTAAAAAAGGAAGTTAATAGACGTTTTTAAACGTGAAAAGATAAAAAATAATCTTTTAGGTACATCATATTTCAGTAACTAGGAACGTGAAAAATGTCCTAACATGTGCTTATTAAAATAACTTTGAACGTGAAAGGCACTCTTTTGAGTCTTAGCAGATGTATTTGTTTTGTGTGTGTGTGTGTGTGTGTGTGTGTGTGTGTGTGTGTGTGTGGGGGGGGGGGGGGGGGGTTAACTAACGTTAAGTTAACTAACTAACTAACGGTGTTATTTATATAAACTCGATTCCTCAAAACACTCCTCAGAGGTAGTTTAAATAATCTATGATTATAAGTTAAAATAAGTTTAAGATGATTTGAGAAAAGATGGTCAGAGTGGAGTTTTTTTTTTCCCGCTGCCTTTTTCTCCACTACAAATGCGGCCCGAAGGCAGCGGCTAACATAGCAACATAGTACATTGACATTCAGCAAACAGAATGTAAATTCTTTACGTTGAAATAAATTATTGAGTTGATTATGACGACGGTCAGTGCGCTCGGATCGAGTGCGTCGTCATAATCAACTAAAACTGTACGCACGCGGTCCGAGCGTACTAACACCGTCAAAACCCGGCTTAAGGCTTAGTTAAAGATGGCTGATAATAACCTAATTGATCCGATGAAATAAAATACTAACAGGAGTTTAGAATCTCCCGTGTAATTTCGAGCGGTACAAATTACAAGCCGGCTCATTAATGTTTCATGAAAAATATGGTTCTAATAATAATATTACATTAGGCGAATGCCTGTTTTGTTAGTCAAATGTAATTTGAGTCGGGAGTTAGATAGAAATCAGAACACGACGCCCGTAGAATTCTGGAGTCTCAGAAGAACGAAGCCGCCAAGTGGACCTACGACATCTGAAAAGATACATTTATTATGTTCCCTGTAAATCTTAACTTTTATTTATCATCATCTTCAGCCTGTAGATTAAACATAACATAAACTCACGCCTGTATCCTGGAGTGGTAGGCAGAGACCACGGTCTGCCACTTGCCACGATCCTGACCGATCTCTTTCGCTTCATCAACACTCACTAGTCGCCGCTTTCGGGTACTTTTGATCTTGCCCTATGTTTATTCATCCCCTATTTGGCCCACCTGGGACGTCCCTTCCACCCATATTCGCTAGAAATATTTCGTGCGTAAATCTTTCTTCCTTTATCCTCTCCATATGTCCAAATAATAATAATATGCTTTTATTTCAGAATCCAAACCAACGCATTATTCCTTTCTCAATTTTACTCACTACATCCTCTTTCAGTTCACAACGTTCTCTAATCATACTATTGCGTATCCTGTCATTAAGTTTAAGATGATTTGAGAAAAGATGGTCAGAGTGGAGTTTTTTTTCCCGCTGCCTTTTTCTCCACTACAAATACGGCCCGAAGGCAGCGGCTAACATAGCAACATAGTACATTGACATTCAGCAAACAGAATGTAAATTCTTTACGTTGAAATAAATTATTGATTTCTGATTCAAAGTACCACCACATATACTTCTCAAGGACTTCATTTCTACTGCATTAATCCATTGCCTGTCTACACTATAGCCTGTTTATGCATGCGTCAGTCGCTTCTACGGTGTACTGTTCTTTTCCAGGTCTTTCCTGCTGCTTTATCGATATGGTAATGCCACCTGGCTGGCAGTCAGCCTATGCATTCATCTTTCATCCTCTATACGTCATCGTAGTTTCTCGTAGAGAGAATGAAAGATAAAGAAAAACAGTTAGGTGTGTGTTGGGTCACGCGCAGTGTAGGGTTCCGGAGGAGTGGGTTATTTTATCAAAGTAACTGTTAATGGAATTTTTACGAAGTTTTCCTTAAGTTACTCGTTAACTTATAAGGCCTATTAAGCCATGATAGTTTTCCTTTTTAAGTTCCTTATATTATGCTTTCAGCCGAAAGAGTTGGGGCGCATTACTCCAACAAAAATTTTCTTAATATTTCGCAAACCGATCGCTAATTTGATCGAAATCGCTGCATCGCAAACGGATCGAAAATGGTTTTCCTACACTCACAACATTTTTGAACGACCAATCCAACGACACCCCACACTATGGTGTAGACGGGAAAAAAACCGGCCAAGTGCGAGTTGGACTCGCGCACGAAGGGTTCCGAACCATTATCTATACAACATTTGAATGCTTCAAGCTTCTACATGTTGCCGTCATTAATATCGAGCAAAAAAATTACGATTTTGTATGGGATCCCCACTTAAATATTTAATTTATTCTGTCTTTTGTTACAGCGGCATGAGAAATACATCATCTGTGAAAATCTCAACTGCCTACCTTTCACGGTTCATGAGATGTAGCCTGGTGACAGACACGCGGACAGTGGAGTCTTGGTAATAGGGCCCCTAACCCTTTGGGTACGGAACCCTAAAAATGCATCTCTATTATGAATGCATCCTAGGCATTACCTAATTTATGTGTAGGGGACATATCCGACAATTTTTTTGAAATATTTATCCTATCGTTTTGTCGGCGTGATTAATATAAAATTTCAGCGTTTTAGTACTAGTCGCCTCTGTGCTAAGCCGTGGACAGACAGACGGACAGACTGACAGACAGACATTCAGAGGACGGACGGACATGGCGAAACTATAAGTCGTTCAAAGCCTAAATCAAAGAGGTAGATTATTAATCCGAAAAACATTTCATCATCATCATCATTCAGCCACAAGAAGTTCACTGCTGGACATAGGCCTCCTCCATGGATTTCCAAAAAAGGGTTGGAAGCGGCTTGCATCCAGCGTCTTCCTGCCACTTGGATGAGATCATCTGTCCATCTTGTGGCTGGTCGTCCTACGCTGCGCTTGCAAAACATTTCACCGTTCGATAAAGTCTAAACCTAGACTGAAACCAAAGTCTTAACGGTCAGACAACTTTGCGTACTGTGCACAGTAATGCATAAGCAATCTCTGACCAACAATCAAAATCGTATAAACAATAGTAATGTTAGAAGATTCTACACTGTTTGTGAAATTAAGCCAGTGAAAACGTCTTTTGCGCAACGATTTATCTGTTTTCGTGATGGTAGAATATATGTATAATTCATTAAAAAAGTGCCACAATATATTTGATCTTACCAAATATGAGCTAAGGCAGAAATAAACAGCACACTTCAACAGTATTTTGCTATGATCAAACAGAAAAGCTTCTTCAAATTGATGTCTAATACTAGCTTACTTTATTTAAATAATCGCATACGCATATAATTCCACACTTTCTCTCTGCTCAGTGGCTGAAACTTGAACCCAAGACATCGGTCGTTGGGCCGTGCAGAGATACACATACATTTTACTTTCCTAACCTAACCTAACGTATAATACCGTTTGCCTTGTGCTGGTGATGACGCGTCCAATATGATACCAATCTTTTGTAGTTCGGGAGGCTTGGAAACCTAAGATACAGATGTTTTGGTCTAGTATGGGCTTCAGTCTTTCCACAAATAATTTCTTCTTTTGTTGATTATCATTCATTCAATTTTGTTTTTATATATGAATTGTGGACAGAAAATAAGCAAATATCTCATCTTATCTAATGAAAATAATGGTCCAGTAAGTTAAGAAGAGTGAAACCAGGTTTCGACCTGATTCGCAGAGTTTAATCATCATGAGCAAAGACGCAGCTCGCGTCGTCGGTTGCCATCAGTAAGTTAGCGTGAACTTTCTACATCTTTGTATCTTAGGCTAGAATTAAACACCACGCCGCCTTCGTTGAAGGGAAATGTAAATCTTCGAATTTCGAATTGATGGTAGACACTGAATACGAAATGTGACCTTATCGTACTGCAGTTATTGCCCTCGGCTTTGCTCTGACTTAAATTCAACAATTGAAAAGCTTCAATAGGACTATCGTAACAAGATGTTTTCAATTTCATCAAAAGGCAACTGTACAGGATCGGGTCAGGCCATCTATCACAGGGACAGTTTGGGCTTAATTATCACGCGTGCCCACCGCGGATTGGCGTTTTCAAGGGGTTTTGTCATACACTGTTAGCGAGCGGTATTGCTACTACAATTTCACAAATGTACGTAACTTAGAAAGCAAAGTCTTTGGTACGTGCCGGGATTCGAACCCACGACTTCCCGAATGAGAGGCGGCCATTATAAGGCTCCGCTACCACCACAGAATGGCCATTATAGTAAGAAAATAGTCTAATTCTATTTTGCTGTAAATTACACCTCCTAACAAAGCTTTTCTCTATCTGCAATGGAATACATGGTAGCGCTTAATACTTTGTCTTAACTTACGAGTCTGTATAAAACATGTTAGAAGAAGTAATTTAATTAATGTAAGAAGAAGTAATTAATGCATTAAGTAAGAAGCAGAATTAGTTACTATCTTTATGGACTATTAATTAACTGCATAAATAAATTAATAACATCCAATCAAAATGTAATGTATTTAAAACTGAATTATAACTATGCATGTAGTCATATTGTAAGTCAAAATGTAACTAAAATGTAAAAATGCGTGCTTACCTGAAAATGGGAAATAAAAGTCTATATTATATTATATTATATTATATTATATTATATTATATTATATTATATTATATTATATTATATTATATTATATTATATTATATTATATTATATTATATTATATTATATTATATTATATTATATTATATTATATTATATTATATTATATTATATTATATTATATTATATTATATTATATTATATTATATTATATTATATTATATTATATTATATTATTATAAAACATCCACCCTTTATATATAATTTTTATGATTTTAGAATTTTCCCACGGGCTTCATACGTCTAAGTCCTGATAAGTTGTTTGTGACGAAAATTGTCTTTATTTTTGCTGCTGATACATTTTTTATTTGTAAATGCAGGAATACATAACTTTAATAATTAGGGGAGGTGCATGCGACGACTAATGAGTGTTGGTGAAGCGAAGGCGGCTTGTCAGGATCGTGGCAAGTAGCAAACCCTGGTCTCTGCCTACCCCTCCGGGATACAGACATGAGTCAATGTATGTATATTGAAGAGCATTTTGAAGAGTCTCTTATATCTTCTGTAGTGACTAGAATTGAGAAAGGAATGTTGCTATGGTTCGGACATGTGGAGGGGATAAAGGAAGAAAGATTGACGAAACAAATATATCAAGCGAATGTGGGTGGAAGAACCTGTAAGGGACGACCCAGGCGGACATATTTCGACCAAATAGGTCGATGTGTTAGCAAAGGGCAAGATAAAAATATCCGAAACCGGCGTGCGTGCATCCAACGACTAATGAATGTTGAGGAAGCGAAAGTGATCTGTCAGGATCGTGGCAAGTGGCAGTCCCTGGTCTTTGCCTACCCCTCTGGGATACAGACGTCAGTTTATGTATGTATGTATCTCTTCTGTAAATCCTCTTGCACTAATATTTTCCAAAATGAAAACACGAAAGGGGAATGACAGAAAAATAATAAGTTAGAAGCAACAAGAATGTTGCCGACTTTTTGGCAGGCACAAAGAATGGTCTTTATTTTAGAAGAAGCAAACTCCGCACCCACGAGGAATTCTACAACGATCTAGATCTTGAAATAAAACACCTGCGTTTAATCCACCCCTAAACCACCTAAGTTAAACACCTAAGTTACAGTTTCTGAGCTACGTTGAATAAAAAATAAATTACTTTGACATCACTCAGCACAACGACTCAATTATTTCTGAAAACGAAATGTGCCCTCCAGACACCCTGTGTACATCATCACGGTCTGACTAGCACATTACTCACAGAAAAAAATCTAACTGACATTGTACCTGCACCCGAACCATTAGAAAGATACGCTGAAATATGGCGATATAAAACATATTGAGCTGTCACAGGGAATTCTCATAAATATGAAAAAAAGTTAACACAAAAGCAGTTAAGCCAACCGACCGCCCATCTATTCCGCAATATGGCGACGCGCAATTTAACTACCTTTGTAGTACATTCGACGAGAGATGGCTCAAGGCCTATAGACTACTAAAAACGCATAGTTATTGAATAGAACAGGGATTCCAAATATAATAATAATAATAATAATAACTTCCATACAACACAATCACTTATCCTGGTCCCAAACTAGGATACCCTATGCTGAGGTAACCAGACAAGGACATCACCACAAACGTCACAAACATGGAACCCAAACCCCATGTGGGAATCGAATCCACGTCTTCCGACATGGTAGTCAGACGTGATACCGCTAGACCAACGAGGCGGTCTGCTGGTACGGCAATATGCTACCCACGAAGTAACTGCTTGTGACCTGGTGGCTTTCACATGACATACCATAAATATAACGTCCGACGAACATCAGTCGGACCGGCCGTCCCCAGGCATACGATCTGCCTGGCGGGAAATTTCCCTTTATAGTGGAAGAGCACGATCACCCGCTCTTCCCTATAGTGGTGACCCCGACGTGATATTGTCAACCTTCCTTCGCTCTCGCAGCACCCCACGTCAGTCTCAAAGCAAGTCCAGCATCCTCTACCCTCTCACCTCATCAGTTCCACTACAGTCAACGCACCGACTACTGGTACTGATGGTGACCTCCCCCAACCCCTCGGCACGGCAGCCACACAGCAACAGCGCACGTTGCCAGTGGTACAGCAGCCTTCACCGGTTCCTACCACATGCGCGGTCCCCATGGTACTGTCGCCGGTGAAGTGACTGTTAGCCGCCGAACTCCCTCAACCGCTAGTCGACTCACTGACTCAGCGCCTCCTGGCACTTGCAGGCTTTAGAGCACAGACTTCGATTCCTATCAGACCTAGCTATGCGTAGCTACGGTCTTGAAGGGGAGTGATGTGGCGAGCACATGTCAACTCTGCGCGCGCACTATAAACTCCAACATTCCTACATCGCGCAAGCAAAATGTTTCACATGACATACCATAAATATAACGTCCGACGAACATCAGTCGGACCGGCCGTCCCCAGGCATACGATCTGCCTGGCGGGAAATTTCCCTTTATAGTGGAAGAGCACGATCACCCGCTCTTCCCTATAGACCCACTAAATTGGCGTGTCCGCTAAAGTACGGGAATCGGACCCTTCAGCCCGATCCACTTTATTAAAATCACTCTTACTTCAGAAATCACTCTTAAGATAACTGTCAACTTGCTATTTGTTTCGAATAGCATTTTGAAATAGGCACCTAAAAGTGGTGAAGGAAAACATCGTGAGGAAACCTGAGTTTCAGAGCTATTCACATAACTCAGCGCTTGAAATCGCCAATCTGCGGTGGGCACGCGTGGTGATTAAATCCATACTATCTCCCTGAGAGAAGTCCTGTGCCCTACAGTGGGATTCAAAAGCACAAAAGCAGTCTCAGAAGTAAGAGCGCCTTATTAATACGGCTATTGTAGAGTATAACTAGCTATTGTTACTGAACAACACTGAAACTAGTTTAGCGATAATTTTACACAGATACGGCAACTCTCTTATATTCTACGTTTTCAACTGTTTTGAATAGCTTTTTTTTTTGTTTACCTCTCAAGCAAGTCTCAAGCAGCTTTCGAGACGCACCTCCGCCCGCCGACCGCGCTACAATCCAAGCTATAGCTCACATTTTAACCTTTTAACGAGCAGACTGAGTGGCAGATGTATAATAAAACCCACGCAATACACCCCGGTGCAAAATCGACGGAATCGAGTCAATTACGACGGGCAAAGGCATTAGGAGTTTCAGTGTGACAGTTGTACCTTTCTATAAGATTCAGAGTCGCTCAGCGTGATATAGAACGGACTATGCTCGGAGTCTCTTTGATGGATTACATCAGTGCTGAGAATTCGACAAATAACTAAAGTAAGGTTTGCTAGCGAGCTATGGAGCGTAGCATGTTGAGTGTCAGAAGGATTGACCATATCCGCAACACTAAGCTACGCTCAAAAACACGCATAGCTGATGTGGGTGTCCAGACCGCAAGGTTGTAGTGGAGCTGGGCAGGGCATATCAGTAGAATGCACCCGGATAGGTGGGCGAGACTTGCCACCGAGTGCGTACCACAAAGCGGTCGTCGCAGGAGAGGTAGGCCAAGAAAACGTTGGCGAGACGATATCGACCGACACATGCCGGAGTGGTATGAGGTGGCACAAGACAGAAACATCTGGTCTGAGTTGAGGGAGACCTTTGCTCAGCAGTGGGATACAAACGAGGCTACGTAAAAAAAAAGTAAGGTGACGCACATAGCCTCTAAGGAGATCCAGCGAGCAATGAAAAGAAATCGTATCTTTTACACATCGTATTTGCAAAAAGTGTCAGTACAATCAATCAATCATGTTAACAGTGATTTTTAGGATCCACGACAAAGAACCTAGGATCACGAACCTGGGACTAGATAGCATTTATACCAAAAATGGCTGTTTCTGGCGTTAATGCTATCTAGTTCTAGGTTTTTTGCCTTAGGTTCGAGGCCATGGGTCCTATTACTATTCAAGTAAACTATGGAAACTATTCAAAAAATGAACCGTATTTGTCGCTAAAGTCGAGTGAATTGTCGGGTTCAAGCGCGACTTTCACGACCCTTCCGAACATATGCTTCATAATAAGGGACATGTTCACTGCAGGTAGATGACGCTGCCAGCATAGAGTGTGGACACATAGTTAATTTGCTTACAATGATCGACGAAGTTATAGTGTGGTGCGAATAAAAAAAGCCCTGCAAAAGGCACACAGTTTGTGTAGCCAAAGCGGATATGAAGGCACGCCCTCATGAATTTTCTATGGCAATGTCAAGAGGTAGCCAGGGACATGGTGGAGTGGAAGACTGAAATAGAGGCATTTGCCCTGCAATGGGATGCAGGTAAGGATACATAAGAATAGAATAAAATAATTTTACTGGCTACGTAAATTTTTTCGTGAGTTCGCTTTCTTTTGACGTGACTACGTCTATATCTGTCATACAAATCCAGAATATGATTACACCACTCGATAGCTAAAGAATCAAAGAATTTGTAACGTTAAGTGAGCGTGCGGTGAAATCGGTGCCATTTTTCGTGACGTTTCCGCGACAAAAACCCTGATAGTGTCCCTTTAGAAAGCCCTGTCCCTGCCTTTTAGAAAGCGATGGTAACGCGGTCGATAGAACGCTTGCTTCACATTCAAGAGGTTGTGGATTGGATCCCCGGCGAGGCCCCGGTTGCATTATTATCTCCATTTCTTGACTTATCTGGTCACTTACCTAACTCACTATCTTCTTACCTTTTAGCGACATCTATGGAAAATAATTGGTACTATTATGCAACAGTCTCATTCTGAAACACCTTCTATACTGTACGTCTGGGAAAGGCGTTACAGGCGTTATTAAATGGAAGCGGGATACACGCCCCGCTTTTTATAGCTTAAAAGAGTAATAATTAGATTTTATAAGGCAATATAAAACCGAGTTAAAATATGGCGGGATTTCTGGATATGGAGGTTGATTTGCGAAGTCTTTTTGAGAAATGTTTATAGAGAGACCGTCTGATATTAAGTATTTGCTTCAAAAGGATGTTAAACAGAGACTCCTAACGTAAACAAAATAAGTATTTCCCCTTCTTCCATGATATATTAAGTAAATTTTCTGTGGTGCAATTCTTGGGATTTATTCGCCTTTTCGTTAAAACGGTGCCGGGATTTCAGTTTCGAAAAAAATATTGTCTAGGCCTAAATAACTTACTTTAAACTTTAGACACTGACTGAAAATCAGCGCTGAGGGATCACTTCCTCAGCGCAACGCTGAGTCAGCTGCCTTTTGTGGCAACTTTGATACACCAAAGACTACATCTATGGTCCTGTTTTATTTATTCGTTTTGTCTGTTGTGTATTTAGTTTTCTTTCTGTTGTTGTGCATATTATGTTACTTATCTGCTTATTTTGTTTCTGTGATGTATCTTGTTGGTATAATAAATGTCTTTCTTCTTCTTCTTCTAAACAAGATACCACAAGGATAAGTGATTTACCCCCAGTTTCTCGTACACTAACACGCTGTTAATCTACATTTAACAGCTGTCAATTGACCAAAGTACATACAAAAAAAAACCACTGACAGCTGTTAACAGTAGATTAACAGCTTGTTAGTGTACGAGAAGCCGGGGATATGTTGTTTAATTCTCATATGTAATTCCCGAAGTACATACAATAAAGAATATTCTATCCATGTATCTATCTATCTAGGAGAGGGCGGCCAAGGATCACCTGGGAAAGATCTATAGCCCAAGATGCCAAGTCGATCGGCACTAGCTGGCCTGAATTGGAAGCTGCCGCGAACGACCGGCAGAAGTGGAAATCTGTGGTTGAGACCCTATGCTCCCCTAGGAGTTAAAGGACCGAAGAACAAGCTATCTATCTATGTCATGTGAAAGTTGTCTTTCTTGTGGGCTAGGCCGACTAAGCTATCAGGATGGTATAGGTGCTGGGCAAGCCTACTCTATCAAGAAAAGCCTACTCTATCGTCCCAGGCACTGCAGCATTCGAGCGGTCCCTTCACCCATCTAGTATGAGTGAAGGTAAGTAAAAGCAAAATTAAAATAAGTGATAGAATATATAGGTGATTTTTAGTATTATTTTTTTCATTAATGAGCTTTAATTGCCTTCTCCCGCTCTCTGTTCTATCGTTCAGAACCTCTCTTAGGCTGGCTGGAAGAAAATTCTTTTGAAATAAGTCCGCCGTAAAACATTTACACTTACCTATTATTTAAGTTTTACTTGACATAACATAACATAAACTCACGCCTGTATCCCAGAGGGGTAGGCAGAGACCCGGGACTGCCACTTGCTACGATCCTGACAGATCACTTTCGCTTCCTCAACATTCATTAGTCGTTGCATGCACGCACGCCGGTTTCGGGTACTTTTTATCTTGCTCTTTGTTAATAAATCCTCTATTTGGTCGAAGTATGTCCGTCTGGGTCGTCCCTTACCGGCCCTTCCATCCACATTCGGTCGATATATTTGTTTTGTCAATCTTTCTTCCTTCATCCTCTCCACATATCAAAACCAACGCAACATTCCTTTCTCAATTCTTGTCACTACATCCTCTTTCAGTCCACAACGTTCTCTAATCACACTATTGCGTATCCTGTCATTCAAAGTAACGCCAGACATACTTCTCAAGGACCGTCTGCAATGAAGCGTAAAACAAACAAACAAGGTGCCACATATGGTAAATCGTATATAAGGTATACAAATCGTCTCTGTACGTAGATGCAAAGGCCAAAGTTATGTGTATATTATGTCTATCAATCAGCCTGCATTCGTCCACTGCTGGACATAGGCCTCACTCAAGGCACGCCACCTTCTTTCCGTCCTCGGCCATTTCCATCTTCCATCCAGCCGCTGTCAGCAATCTGCCTTAGATTGTCGGTCCAGCGACCTAGAAAATATTCGTCGACTGGGTTAACAGGAATCTAACTCGTCTGCCTAATAGTGTTAGTGGTCTAGTACATGTAGGTAAAACTTCCCGAGCCACTCGGCCGCCAAACGGGCTCTGCGCCGAGTGCGAGAGAGGTTGCAAGTTGCCGCTACTCACAACTCGAGAGCAATCTCAGCTCGTGACTTACCTATAGTGGGGAAAGGTCAAAAGAAAGAGGGTCGTTTCTTTAAAGTAGCTACTTGTCCAGCTGGACAAGTATGTTTCAGAGCCTACATTCTCTTTTTGGTAATCATTCGTGTTTTAATCATGAATTTTGGGTGGTTTGAAAGCTTTAGCAAAATGTCGTGCCTCAACAATAACTGTCGAATACGCTAGTTCGTTGAAAACAAAGACAGTTTCCAAAGATATCTCGATACAAACCCGAATCTATTTGAACCATTGGTAGCCAGCCAGAGCGGTGCGTGCGTGCCGCCGTTCCGCGAGTCATTGTTCTGATAGACGGAGAAACTGTACTAATTGGTGGCGTATTTTTTTTAACAAGAGATCTCAACTCGACACAAGATTGGTAAACCATTTTTTTTTCAATTTACGTCTAAATAGATGCCATTTTTAATTACTAATTACATAAATGCGGCTTTCAAATCACCCAAATTTCAGCGTGTATATAATTTCGGACGTGACTTCGCCGTATTTCAGGTGTCGTTGGCAAAGGACGCAGGATGTGACTTAGAATTCCTCGGACTTTAGTTTTGTAAAAAAAACTCTTTCTGACTGCGCGGCTTTTTGGACAAATTATATACCGGGCATTATACTAACTGAACTTTTAAATTATCAGCTTTGTCAAACAATTACAATTATGAACCGTTTTACATTCAACTTTCATCTTCTTTCAGTCTTGTCTGGAAGAGATCACTTTTAGCGATAAGACCGCCAATTATATACTATTAAGAACTAGATATCAAGTAGCTTATCTCTGTAAATTACTGGTGTGCAATAAAGATCTATCTACTTAATGCAATCACTCAATGATTTGAAAGACATAGCAAAATGAACGTGCCTGACAATAGCTACCGAATACGTTACTCTGTTTCTTTAAAAAACACACTTTTCCAAAATAACTCGACACAAACTCGAATCTATTAGAACCGTTAGTAGCCATCCAGAGCGGTGCGTGCGTGCCGCGGGTCCGCGGGTCATCGTTCTGTTAGACGGAGAGGCGGTACTAATTGTTGGCGCATTTTTTTAAACAATGTTTCTCAACTCGAAACATGATTTCTCAACTATTTTTGTTTTTTATTTACGTCTATATGACGTTATCTACATGACGATCACATTTTAGTATTAAGCTCGCCTTTGTGCAGATGCATTTCTTGTACAATTATTTATTGGATAAATGTTCCATGGGAACAATTATTACAACAAACTAAAAGTTTCGAGAATCATTGCTCTACGAACCATGGCTACGAGGTTGTTAGGGCCCACGCCCACGGCGACCTTTTGTAGCGATGCAGTAGCGATGCTGTCGTGCGTTCGCATCGATACAGTCACGTTGCGATCGCTAGCTGTGTGCTCTCGCCCACCGTAAACACAATTCAGTCGCGATGCAAACGCGATACCGTCGCGCTTCTGTGGCATTGCAAATGCGATTCAGTAACGCCACAAAAATGCCTGCGATCGCTACAGTTGCAAGATGGACTTCGTTGGACCGATGGACAACAGGACTCTCGATCTGTCTGTGTTGCACTACTCACGCGCCGCCCTTCCTCCCTTCTTCTCCCGTTGTCGTCCAACACGGTCGCGCATTTGCATCGATACAGTCGCGATGCTGTAGCGCATTAGTAGCGCGTTGGTATCGCTTCTGTGGCGCGTTGCAAATGAGGCTAAAGCGCGTTCGTAGCGATGCTGTCGCGCGTTTCGTAAACGCTCGTAAACATCACTACAAAAAGTCGCCGTGAGCGAGGGGCCTTGGAATGGCGCCCAACGTCTTTTGAAGCACCAATCTCGCCCGAAGGGCCACTTGCGCCAAGTCACTGGTCAAGTAAATAAAAAGATATGTACGTATCCCGGCATAAAGTAATAAATAGCCGATTGACAGTTTTTAGTCATACAAATAATCTATGTTATGAAAATGTTATAATTACGCCTGGAGAAACAGATAGATAGTGCTCTCAGATAAGGTTGGTGCAAGCCGGCTTTATTAAATTATTCTTATTCAGGGCAGAAAATAACAAAATAACAAAAAAACTCCACACTCACGGTCACACTCCTCAGAGGCAGTTTAAATAGTCTGTAGTACAGGGAAAGACGTTATCACAAATTATATAAACTGCCTTTTAGGAGTGTTTTAGAGGTATCGTGTTTAAATAAACAACACCCTTAGTCTTTTAAAATGTGGCCGGACATACTTGTCATGTAAAATAAAGCTTAGGCCGTTTTTCATCAGGTGTGACTAATACAGCTGGTTTCTTGACACTGACACAGAAAATTGCAAAACTGGGACTTTGCATTTGTTTCATGTCCCAGCAACTAACTATCCGGTATTTATGTTTCTAATTTCTTCTTCTTCCAAAATTCAAAAATTCCCCGGGGACTGTGCAATAATATGCGATTAACGCATTGTAGAGTTGCACTTGTCTCGGAAGATAATACCTTCTTCGCTTACACTATATTACGACGTATTTTGGTGCCGTTTGTAACGTCCTCGTCTTAGCGGCTATTTAAATGTGACTTTGCAGTTTAAGGAGTGAAATTATCTTCGTCTGAGATCGTACGCCTTCATTACACGAATCGGTCACGAATACACTTAGCTCAAGCTTACTATTGGGAGGCTTTTGGCGTAGCAAAACTGGGCATGCGGCAGAGAATTGAGCTGCGAACGGCATGTTGACGCCGAGATACCCGGGATTATGAGAAAAAATAAGTTGAATTACGACGATATAATATCATGCCGCTATGACGGCCACCCAAAGTGTGGTACATATAAAGCTCCCTAGTCAAAATATGTGGCTTGCCGTTTCGCTACCGTCGCAAGGGTGTAAGGTGAAAAATTTGTTCATATATTATTATCGTCATCATTCAGCCACAAGAAGTCTACTGCTGGACACAGGCCTTGGGAAACTTAGAAGTCTTTTCCTCCAATATACCTCAATCCCTCAAGACAAAATTATACAACCAGTGTGTGTTACCAGTGGTCTCTCACTATGGGCCTCATAAGAAAGCTCATGGTCACGCAACGAGCTATGGAAATGGCTATGCTCGGAATCTCTCTACGAGATCGATTCAGAAATGATGAGATCCGTAGACGAAAGGAAGTCGTCATAGTCGTACATTCGATTAATTACTGTTCAATACTTTTCTGTTATACAATGGTTCTTGTTGTCGGTTTCCTGGAAGAAATTGCTATAAGCAATAAGGCCGCTAATTGCACTGTATTTTTGTAAATACATCATATTTGTTAAAAAACTATTTAGAGGCTAAAATTTCCACCCATGCCGGGACTTGAACCCGCGACCTATGCCTAACCGTGCCAGCGCTCTCCCAACTGAGCTAATGGGCAAGTACAGGCATCAGTGAAATTTCGAGCCTCTTTACAAACTTTCTCTGTATTACGTACAGGCAGCGACATCTGGCCGAAGCAATTTACATCACTTGCATGGCATGGGTGGAACTTCTAGTCTCTAAATAGGTTTTTAAAAAATTGTCCTCAGCACGGGTTAGTGCAACAAAAAGAATATATCATGTTTGTGTTTTTCCTGGAACAATAAAGAATATTCTTATTTTATCTCATAGTAACTAAACGGCCAAGCCATATATTTTGACTCGGTGTAGAGTTTGTGAACTTCAGGCTTGTAGAGGGCGTGTAGAGTTAGAAGCTTGGTTCTGCATTGGGTTACCGTAGGCACTGACTGAAAATCAGCGCTGAGGGATCACTTCCTCAGCACAACGCTGAGTCAGCTGCCTTTTGTGGCAACTTAGACATACCACAGGCTACATCTATGGTCCTGTTTTATTTATTCGTTTTGTCTGTTGTGTATTTAGTTTTCTTTCTGTTGTTGTGCATATTATGTTACTTATGTGCTTATTTTGTTTCTGTGATGTATCTTGTTGGTATAATAAATGTCTTTCTTCTTCTTCTTCTTCTTCTTAATAACTTTTTTATAGTGCGAGGTATATGGTTCCGTCTCGGCAACATTTTACATGAAAATCTTTTTGGTGGCTGAGAGTTTTCCGTTAATGTGATGACGATAAAAATAATAAGTTATTTGACATCCAAAAAAGTTGTGTCTTGGACTTATGTGCTTTATTCCGCCGACCCTAGCATTATTCGTTCGCATCTAGGCATCTATGACAGAGGGTGTGGACGTAATTGATCGTTCAGTTGAACTTACTGATGTGTTCACCTAACCTAGCCTAACTTTAATCTATAGCATGACGCGGCAGATTCTAAACTTTAAATAAACTATGAATACCAAATGTGGCTGATATTGTGAAAGTCAGTTTCAATTTGAGTCTTGAAGTTCGAAACTAAATAGTCGAATTTCAGAGGCGCTATCCTAAGCTGCTGTTTGAGAAATCTCACGATTTGACAGAAAATGATGCTGTCAAATATATCAACTAAAACCGAATTACTACGAAGCTACTACTTGTCTCCGACTAATAGTGAATGTGGGTGGAAGGGCCGGTAAGCGATGTCCCTGGCGTCCTACGCTACGTTGACCAAATAGGGGATGGATTAGCGAAGGGCAAGATAAAAAGTACTCTATACAGGCGTGCGTGCATGCATGTTGATGAAACGAAATAAGTATTTCAGGATCGTGGAAAGTGCCATACCCTGATCTCTGCCTACCCCTCTTAGATAAAGGCGTGAATTTATATGGTTTACCTGTATTGATACAAAACCGTTAGGAAATTAACACCCAATGTACAGTCAGCAGCAGGTCAACCTTTGCATTTTTGTTGCAAAGTCGTATTTAACGTATACTTATACTTTATACTGTATTGCACTCATAGAAACACATAAATAAAACACAACATTTACAGAAAAATTAAAAATGGCGAGCGAGAGTACATGGCGAGCTTATTTCAGCAGAAATCTCTTCCAGCCAACCCTACGTATCAGATTACAGTGCGCATATGTAATCGTTGACGCGCTCTCGCCTGTACATTCTCTGTCCTCATGCTTGTATCAAAACGGGTTGTCATCGACCTAATTCGAAAAGGAGAAAAAGATTACGCAGCGGGATTACAATTTTAATCCAAAGCGAGTGCAGCATCGTACGGGGCTCATTAGGTCTCGATCCTTGAGGTTAACGAGCCGGCCCTAATTGCGCGCCCGCAGCGCTACCCGCAAAAATGGAGGTGCTAAGAATATATTACGGTAATTTAAAATGTATGTTTCACACTCTTTTACACTTTTCAGCGGGGGCGGCTACTCGGGATGAGTTGAGAGGCAGTGGGCGACGACAGACCACAAAAACCGGCTAAGTGCAAGTCGGACTGTAGGGTTCCGTACTCAGTGGCGTAGCATGGGGGGGGGCGGAGGGTGCGGTCCGCACCGGGCGGCACTTTGCCGGGGGCGGCGCTGCGGAGGTGGCAGTTAGAAAAAAAAATTAAAATTAAAAAAAAAATAATTTCTTTCAGTGTTTTTTTCGTCTTTTTTTTATGTTACCAAATACCCAGGTACCTATGCAGGTTCTATGCATGGGTGATGCAAGCCCAAGGTTTCTCAATAATTATTATTTAGGAAACTTATTTCGATTCAATGTTTCAGTTGAGGAGTTGAGCTTAGAATGATAGTCGTGCGCAAAAGAGCGTTCGTGAAGTAGGCGATTTCTCCATTATTCTATTACGTTTTCTCTGTAATTTTTCTGTGATATTCTACCTGTGTCAAAAAATTTTAATTTCACTTTTCAATTCAATAAATCATTCAATAAAACTAATAAAAGTTGTCTTTTTACCATGCCCAAATTTTTTATAATGGATTACAAAAATAAGAGGGCGGCAAATTTGGATTCCGCACCGGGTACTAGTGACCTATGCTACGCCACTGTCCGTACTATTACCTATCATCATCATCATTATCAGCAATTTGACGCCCACTGCTGGACGTAGGCCTCCCTCAAGGTTTTCCTAACCATGAGGGGTTTTGCCATAATCGCCACGTTTGGCAGGCGGGTTGGCGATCGCAGTATGCGGTCGGAATCTCAGGAAGACACTGCTGCCCGTCTCCTGGGCTATATCCATTATCCACGTCAACATGATCTATACAACATTTGAATAGTTCAAGCATCTACCTGTTGCCGTCATTAATATCGAGCAAATAACGGCAAAAAAAATCACATTTGTTGTATGGGAGCCCTCCTTAAATATTAATTTTATTCAGTTTTTAGTATTTTTTGTTATGGCGGCAACAGAAATACATCATCTATGAAAATTTCAACTCTCTAACTATCACGGTTCATGAGATACAGCCTGGTGACAGACGGACGGACAGCGGAGTCTTAGTAATAGGGTCCCTTACCACTTGGGTACGGAACTCTAAAAATTGATTAATGGCCCTATTTTGTAGAACTACAATTCAAGGTTTATTACGAAAATTTTATGTGTATTGCATAGCCGATCAACCCACTGATTAACAAGTAGGAATCGAATTGTCATAATAGACTGTGAATCGTAATTTTATGAAACGTGGCCCTGGCAACTAAAAAAAGGCAACAAATGAACGAACTCGCAAGCCACTCGCCGACTCGGCGGCGGACCGACGATCTGAAGCAGATGGATGGATGGATGACGATGGCTGAGGACAAAAAAAAGAACTGCTCGATGTTTCGTTTGCAATAAATAATAATAATAATTTAAAAACCTATTTACAGGCTAAAAATAATAATAAAATAATAATAATGCTGAAGTGCCGTGCTTTGCGGCAGGCCTATTCAAGCAGTGGGATTTAGTGGATTCGATTGGTAGTTGTTACCGCGGTGGAGCGGTGGCGTCGCATTTTATTGTGAACGGGTATTATTAACGACCTCGTGGCGCAGCGGTAGTGCATCTGCATACCATGCGAGAGGTCCCGGGTTCGAATCCCGGCTGGGGACAAAAAAACAACCCCAGGTCTTGGATGTTTACATGTTTGTGATGTCGTTGTTTCTGGTTTCCACGACACAGGGTATCCTAGTGTGGGGCCAGAAGCAATTACAACTATTTGCAACTAAAATGTAAAATAATAAATAAATAATAATTTCCACACAACACAATCACTTGTTCGGGTCCCAAACTACGTTGTGCTATGGTAACCAGGCAAGGATATCACAAACATGGAAATACACCTAGACTGAAGCCATTTGTACAAATGTACGGCGGTCCCAGTGGGAATCGAACCCACATGTTATGATAATAAAAAATAACTAAAAAAAGTTCTGTTCTCGTCCGTTAAGTCGATCGCACATAGCCCTTCACGTCCGTGCTTTCTATTCAGTAACGATACGGAGGACTTTGCAACTAAAATGTAAAAGTTACAAACAAACAGAGTAGAGGCCGAAAAGGCGTGTAATATGGTAAAGCTGGAAATTGACTTGTGGCAGCCGACTTGAATGTTTGTTTTCGGTAAATTTACCAAATCGTTTCGAAGCGAAGAGGGCCCCGCATTTTAAATTGCATTTTCTGTTCTTTACGTGCTAGTTTCATAGCGCATACAAATTATTTGAAAAGATTGGTGTTTCATGCATTTTAGTGCACAGTTGTGCAAGTAGCACTGGTAATGCAACATTTTCATTTTTTTACTTCTCTTTTGAGCTAAACAAGTTTCACATTTTGGACTTTCAGTTTTCAATTAAATTATGACGTTGCAAAAAACCGTGGTAACATTTTTTACATTTTTACATACATTTTTTTCTTTATGTTCGGATGCTCTCAATTTCTCTTTTATGTATCTTTACCCTAAACTTTGTATCTAAAAGAAACCATGATATCTATCCCTCTATCTTTTTCAACGTTGTAAGGGATTAGACCAGAATAAGTCACCAGTGGTCTGCAAAGATTAATTGTAAAATGCTTTATTCACGACTAAAATATATCTGTGTGTATTTATGTGCGTGTCTCTGGGTGTGTATCCGCCATGAGTTTACGCGTATCCGTGGCTAATAATACCAGCTGGTATTTTTTTTATGCATAAAAATCCCTACAAAGAGGTGCGACGTGATGACGGCGTGGCGGCGCTGCCGGTTGGAGACTGCCAACATCGGACCTTAAAGGTAGCCCAAAAATCCGGAGCTATCTTTTTGTTCAACTCTCCCATCTACACACTGCACAACACTACAATTTCACTAATCTCTTCACATTTGGAAACTTTATTAGATTGAAATTCTGTTATAAAGTTTACCAGCCTTATTTATAAAAAGTAGATTCTACTAAAACACAGTTAAGACGGAATTAAATTCGGTTTACGGCAGGATTTCCTCTTATAAACCGGCTGTAACTGCATTCATGAAATTCAAGCAAAAGCGTATTTTAGCAATAAGAATGGTTCATAATTATCATCGGCCTACGCTTGTCTACTGTGTAGCGTTATTTATTATCTCAATAATAAATAAGAGACTAAATTAACAAAAAAAAAAAAAAAATGTAATAACAAAGAAACAGTTAATCAAGATTAAACTTCATACTATTTTAAAACTTAAATCTAAACCTTAATCTATTAATTAATAAGCCTAATAAAACAGCAAGTATCGATGATTGGTTACCGACTTATCGATAACAAATTATCGACAATCGATAAACTACAATTATCGACTGCGCCTACATCACTAGTCGTTAGGAAGGCTATTGTTCTCTAACCTGCCTAACGATAGCCGCCATGGTCTTGCTGCGCGTCGTCACCAGATCATTCGATCACGGACCGCTTTGAGAGCTGCGCGTACACGCCTCTGCTGGCTCACAATATTTCCGGGACCGCTCTGAACGGTCGGATGACTTTATAAACCATTAAATTGATTAAGTACTACTATACTCCAAAATCGAGTAAACTTATCTCCCGCTATTGGGACCTAAGTTCCGGGCCAAACACCTGCCAGGCCATACATACTTGGACCACGTCCCGTTCCCGAGGTTAAGCCCACTAACACCGCGCTGCCTTGGACTACAAGTAACCGGCCACTACGGAGGAAATCCTATCCCGCGGGTTGCACTATCACGGGTCACGCTGCGTACCCACCTCGACTTCAGGAGAGTGCCTATCTGTGCTAACCAGAAAGTGACTGATCGGGTGTAGGCATTATATTCAGTGAATCCACAAAAAATAAATTTGTGTCGTACTGTCCACGGTTGTTATTTTTTTCTCCCTCTACCGACTGCAGTAAGAACCTAGCGCGACACTGGCGCCCTCAACGTGGTTTTACGATCAGTCATTTATTGGTTACTCACGTGGTTTGTTTTGTGTGCGTGTATTTTGTAAAGATGATTTTTTGTTCTTTTATTTGATTTTTTTACAGCACTCGGTAACTGGAGTGTAGTGCGAAATACTATTATTAACCCTGTATTATCACTAGTATTGGGGTAAAATTTAAAAAAAAATTATCGATATCGATAAAATTGTTTTTGATATTTCAAAAAGGCTAAATATTTTATATTTCAATTGATTTTTGCCTTCGCACTATACGCTAGTTGCATAATCAATTTACTTTTATTTTGCAATATTTGGTTTTTAACGCTTTTTGCTTTTAATCTAAGTGCATGACAAAAAACTGTCTGGTTCAAACTGATTTTGTAACAGAACGGAGTTGTAGGGTCTGGTAAATCTGTTCACACTTACCACAAGCGATTTTTTTTGTGGTTTACCAAAATGTCACGTATTATAAAATTTCTTTCACTGCAAAAGCCCGAGCTTACTTACGAAGTTGCAATTCGTGGCACAACTCCTGATACTAGAGTCGATGAGCTTAGAAAGCAAATAGCTAAACTGACTCAGTTTCACCTAACCGAGGACGTGCTATATTCCCCCTTCACTGTTCAGGAAGATGTAGACACAGTCGATGTTAGTTTGGATAAGCTTGACAAATTCGTTAAAAACCTCACCAACAAACCTGAGTTGAATATGCTCAAACGTGCGCAAAATTTGGCAAACCATATTTTTCATAGGATCAATCGGATTGATGCCTCTTCTTCCCCCGAAATGTTGGAGCCATTGGAAAAATCCATGAGCCGCTACCAAAAGTATAGTGACGCGTTGGCCACAATTCATGTTGGCGATGTCGAGCCTCTAACCGCTCAGACACCACTTAATGTACCTTCAGTACCACTACCCCAAATTCACGTCACTTGCGATCGGGGTTCCTCTAATGATTTTTCTAGCCTGCGATATGATGGAAGGACTTGTGCCCGCGCATTTGCTCAGCGTGTCACTGAATTTATAAAGGCTCGTAATATCAGCCCATCTAAAGTTATTGCGTTTGCAACCGAGATCTTCACTGGAGAGGCTCTGCATTGGTTCCGCTGCATTCAGAACCAAGTTACCACGTGGGATCAGGTTTGCCAACGGCTAATAGATGACTTCAGTCACGCAGATTTTGACTATCGTTTCCTTTCTGAAATAAGGGCGCGGACACAAGGCGAAAAGGAGAATATCACAATTTATCTCTCCATCATGTCAGGGATGTTCTCTCAGTTAACGAAGCCACTACCTGAAGAGGAGAAGCTCGAAATTATTTTGCATAACATTCACCCGACTTATGCCACAGTGCTTACATCCTCGTCAGACTTCAAAGACATTGAGTCGCTGAGAATTGTTTGCAAGAATTTTGAAAGTGTGCAATCACGGTTGTCTCAATTTCATGAGCCGCCTAGGGTTTCTTCACACATACTAGCACCAGATTTTGCGTACGCTCATAGTTGTTCTGAGCCAGGGAAATTCAACTCCAAATCATTTCCAAACAATTTTCACCAAAATTTTCATCAAAACGGCCAAAATTCTAAACCTACCCATACAAATTACCAGAATTACAGCAGACAGGTAATTTTAAATCGGGCTATAGTGCTCATAAGCCGGTCCACACTCTACAACAGAGGAAGCAGTTTTGTCCTCGCTGCCGGGTCGATACCCATGGACTTAGAAACTGCAAGGCTGACAGGAAAATTGTTTGTTTCCGCTGTGGTCGTCCTGACTTTAAATTTCACGACTGCCTTGACTGTCAATCTTCTCCTAGGTTGTCAAAAAACTAAGAAGGCGGAATTGCAGAACAAAATCTAACCATTTTGACGAACAAGAGTGGGCTCGTTGGTTACAATTCATCAAGAACTTCTGCACTTATTACAATGTCACTTCTGTTCTGCAATTCAAGCCGGAAAATGACACAAGGCCCTATATTAACATCAAAATCAACAATTTAGAAGTTTGTGGCTTGCTTGATTCTGGTGCTGCCGTTACAATTTTAGGTAAAAATAGCCACAAAAATCTTCAACTTGCTTTACAGCAAGACGAGTGCATCTCAATCGTCGCTGCTGGCGGTCAAACTATTAAGAGTATTGGCTACCTAAATTTACCCATCACTTTTTAAGGAAATTTTCATTTAATCAAGGCTCATGTTGTGCCTCAAGTAGATACAGCTTTGATTTTAGGTATAGACTTCTGGCGTAGGTTCGAGTTATGTCCCAAATACTTGGGCTCTACAAACATAACTCGCACTAATCTGACGCCTTTAGCAATGCTATCTGAGGCCCCTGAAACACATGTAACTTCTTACAACAATCTTGATGACAAGCAGCGTATCATTGCCGATAACCTCGTTGAACAATTTAATGATATTTCAATGGAACGCAAGGGACTGGGTAGGACCTCTTTAATCACCCACTGCATTTCTACTGGTGATTCTCCTCCCATTCGCCAAAGGTATTATCGCATGTCACCTGAAAAACAGCGCATCCTTACTCAAGAGGTTGACGAAATGCTGAAGCTGGACGTCGTAGAACCCTGCGAAAGTGACTGGTCTTCGCCCGTTCTTATCGTTTACAAGAAGAACGGCCAGCCTAGGTTCTGTCTTGACAGTAGGAAGCTGAACTCAGTGACCAAGAAGGACGCGTATAGTCTTCCTTATATCTCCGAAATCCTCGACAATCTCAGAGATGCCAAGTATATGTCGTCCATTGACCTTTCTAAAGCCTTTTGGCAAATACCTATTGCCGAGCAGGACCGAAATAAAACCGCTTTTTATGTACCAGGACGTGGTACTCTACGTTTTAAAACTACCGCGTTTGGCCTAACCAACGCGCCTGCAACTCAGCAGCGCCTGGTGGATAAACTGTTTGGTCCTGACTTCGATTTGAAAGCCTTCTGCTATTTAGATGATATTGTTACAGTCAGCAGCTCCTTTGAAGAGCACGTTTCACTACTTCTTAGTGTTCTTCAAAAGTTGAAGCAGGCCAACCTAACAATAAATATTGACAAGTGCCAATTTTTCCGAAGCCAACTTAAATACCTGGGCTACGTAGTAGACGCACAAGGTTTGCGAACAGATTCCGAGAAGGTAGAAGCTATTTTAAATTACCCTACCCCTACTTGTAGGAAAGACCTTAAACGCTTCCTCGGGACTGCTACCTGGTATCGCCGCTTTGTGCCAAACTTCAGCACAGTCGCTGGTCCCCTTAATAAGCTGACTTCGAACAAAAAGAATGCTCCACCCTTTTCTTGGACCACTGAAGCAGACGCTGCCTTTAATATGCTTAAGGAGTGCCTCGTCTCTGCTCCGGTTCTCTCCTGTCCCGATTACACTCTTCCATTCGAAGTTCATACCGATGCCAGCAATTATGGCGTAGGCGCAATGCTGACGCAAACGGTAGATGGTATTGAACGGCCTATTGCCTATATGAGTAAGTCGTTGTCCGGGCCAGAGAAAAACTACAGTATAACAGAGAGAGAAACACTTGCTGTCTTAGTTGCTCTTGAGCACTGGCGCTGTTATGTCGAAAATGGGAAAACATTTACTGTTTACACAGATCATTCGGCTCTTAAATGGTTCTTGTCCCTTAATAATCCAACAGGCAGATTGGCTCGCTGGGGTATACATCTCTCGATGTTTGACTTTGTTATCAAACACCGTAAAGGCGTCGACAATGTCATCCCCGATGCTCTTTCCCGTGCTTTTCCTGTTTCGGCTATATCTACATCAGATTCAATATCAACCACTACCGATAGTTGGTATAAAGCAATTTACGATCAGTGTTTAAATAACCCTTCTGGTTTCGAAAACTTTCGCATTAAAAACAAAACACTATTTCGACTTTCCCGAAATAAGTGCGCCCTCACTTCCGAGTTCGCCTGGAAAGAGGTAGTTCCTAACGAACTGCGTGAGCAAGTGATTACTGAAAACCACACCGCACCTACAGCTGGTCATTTAGGTATTCACAAGACTTACCATCGTTTGGCCCTACACTATTTCTGGCCAGGTATGCACGGTGACGTCGTAAAATTTGTTTCTTCTTGCTCAGTTTGTCTGACTCACAAGCTACCAAATCACACAACTTTAGGTGAAATGGGAAGACCAAAGCACTGTTCACACCCCTTCCAGATGATCTCTATTGATTTTGTTGGTCCCCTTCCACAAAGTCGGAAGCAAAACACGTACCTACTCGTGGTAGTCTGTTGCTTTTCAAAGTACGTGTTGACTTTTCCTATGCGAAGGGCAACCGCGGATGGAGTCATAAAGCACCTGGAGGACTCGGTCTTCCTAGTACATGGTGTTCCGCAAACGATATTTCTAGACAATGGAAGCCAGTTTATAAGCAAGAACTTAGATAACTTCTTCAAAAAGTATAAAGTCCCTAAAGTCTACTTTACGCCCAGATACACTCCTCAAGTGAATACAGTTGAGCGATATAATAAAACTATCATTACATGCGTCTCGACTTTTATCGAGAGCGATCATCGGTCATGGGACGTCAACTTACCTAAAATTCAGTATGCAATAAATAACTCTGTAAATGAGGCAACTGGTTACACTCCATCCTTCCTAGTTCACGGGAGAGAACTAGTTACCTGCGGATCCCACTACCTGGATTCCGACTTAGGTGACGAGGTACTGTTTTTACCCCGTGATATTTATACTGAAAACATTGGCCATCTTGCTGGTATCTTTAATAATGTCCAAGCGTCTCTCTGGCGTGCTCACATCAAAAATACAACTCGTTACAACTTGAGAAGGAAATCCGCTGAGTTCCAAGTAAACGATGTTGTTTACAAGAGAACCTACTACCAGAGTGACAAAGACAAGCATTTTAGTAAAAAGTTAGCCCCTAAATTTATTAAATGTATTGTTACTGCAAAGAAGTCTCCACTGGTGTACCAATTGCAGGACATGACTGGCAAGGATTTAGGCACTTGGCATATTAAAGATCTTAAATTAGTAAACTATACTTAATTAGTTTTTTTTTTAGCATTTAAATAGTTACCCAAGATTAATGTTATTTAACATCCTTAATCACGATTTCTACTTAGAGTTAGTAGATTTTTATATCTGTAACTTTTTTTTATGTTAGGACACCTTATTATTTCTATTTATTTAATAAGGTTAGATTGAAAGGTGAAGAATGTTAGTTTTGATTGAGAAGAATGACAGTTGAAAAGTAGTGTCTGAGACTTTACGAAGCTGCGGATTTTGTCTGTTAGTTGGTCAAAATCCTTGGGCAGCGAGCGGGGTAACTGTAGCGTTATTTATTATCTCAATAATAAATAAGAGACTAAATTAACAAAAAAAAAAATAAAAATGTAATAACAAAGAAACAGTTAATCAAGATTAAACTTCATACTATTTTACAACTTAAATCTAAACCTTAATCTATTAATTAATAAGCCTAATAAAACAGCAAGTATCGATGATTGGTTACCGACTTATCGATAACAAATTATCGACAATCGATAAACTACAATTATCGACTGTGCCTACATCACTAGTCGTTAGGAAGGCTATTGTTCTCTAACCTGCCTAACGATAGCCGCCATGGTCTTGCTGCGCGTCGTCACCAGATCATTCGATCACGGACCGCTTTGAGAGCTGCGCGTACACGCCTCTGCTGGCTCACAATATTTCCGGGACCGCTCTGAACGGTCGGATGACTTTATAAACCATTAAATTGATTAAGTACTACTATACTCCAAAATCGAGTAAACTTATCTCCCGCTATTGGGACCTAAGTTCCGGGCCAAACACCTGCCAGGCCATACATACTTGGACCACGTCCCGTTCCCGAGGTTAAGCCCACTAACACCGCGCTGCCTTGGACTACAAGTAACCGGCCACTACGGAGGAAATCCTATCCCGCGGGTTGCACTATCACGGGTCACGCTGCGTACCCACCTCGACTTCAGGAGAGTGCCTATCTGTGCTAACCAGAAAGTGACTGATCGGGTGTAGGCATTATATTCAGTGAATCCACAAAAAATAAATTTGTGTCGTACTGTCCACGGTTGTTATTTTTTTCTCCCTCTACCGACTGCAGTAAGAACCTAGCGCGACAACTGCTGGACATAGGCCTCTCCTATTGCACGCCACCGAGCACAGTCCTCGGCTACTCTCATCCAGCTCTTGCCAGTCGCCTTGCGAAGATCATCGCTCCACCGAGTCTGAGGACGTCCTACACTACGTTTACCGATCCGCGGTCTTCACTCAAGAACTCGTTTACCCCATCGGGTAAACGGGTTAGTTCTTCGGGTGATATGGCCAGCCCACTGCCACTTCAGCATGCTAATTCGGTGGGCTATGACGGTGACTTTGGTTCTCTGTTGAATCACCTCGTTTCGAATACGATCTTTCGGAGAATGAGAATGGTTAATGTATGAATAAAAAAATTATTTTTATACGCCACACATGATAAGAGCTACTTCACATAGCTGCGTCTCTCCTTGACTGTGCCAGGTACTTCGGAACAAGCACACCGCAGTATATTCGCGACACAAAGCAATTAACTATGCTTCGTTACACGCTAGGATCAAGCGCAAATGACTCCACTGTACCCGCCCCGGCATAGCATTTCTGACTCTATTTTGGTAGCTGTAAAAGCGTTTGTGCAACCTAATCTCACTGTCGGAGCGTGCGATGAACTTTGTACGTTATTCAGTACGTCAGGGTTGCTTACAGGTTGTCCTGAAGCGTCAGCCGTGACATGACTTCACTTTTGTGCAGGTAATGGTGTCAGCAAATGTAATGTCACTTGGGGAGCCGAGGCTTTAAAAACCGTACAAAGATAAGATAGATAAGATAATGTTTTATTTACACACCAAAACACACAACACAAATGTCATTTGGGTGAAATGAACACAAAAAAAAAAACGAAAAACACTAACGGTCCTATTTATAAAAACAGGATTCCTCTAATACACTCCTCAGAGGCAGTTTGAGTGTCACGAAAACAAAACAATGCAATTACGATTGCTAAATGAAGCTGCTTAGCCAAAGTGGTTGGAATAGCTGTATACATTTAGATAACATACGAAGTTTAACACTTGTACGTATTACTGTTTTTACAATAAACCCTTTATACTTGACACCGAAAGACGTTCCACCCCTCCACAACCTGAGATTCGAATTCAGGGCCTTACGATTGTAAACCTACTGTTTCAACTGCTGCGTTATCACCGCCGTCAAGCAATAAAATTAAATAAACTCCATTAGTAATCTAATCGCAGCCGCAACGAGCAGTAATTCTGGTCCAACTTTTTGATACTTCAAAGTTCTTGTAACAATTATAGACTCAGTTATTCTCCTAAAACTACGCCTTGTGGTGGCCTCTGTCTTTCTAACAATTAGCAGGAAAAAAAGAGACCAATATCGTGGTAGGTTAAGGAGAACGATTGGAAAGATTTTAGCAATTCAACGAGTTTAATCGGGTTTGGTTTGGGACGGTTACTTTGGGTCGAGAGGGAAGAAGTTTCCAGAGACTTGAAGACGTGACAGAAGATATTTTGTGTAATGTGTTAAGTATTTTTGCTGGAGGTGAGTCGTTCCCAACTACATTTGCATCTTCCGACGGCTATGAATGAGTTATAAAGGAAAGATTGGTAGTCGTCGGCAAGACATTGAAAGATTACTATTTCTCTAAAGAGCATCTTTTTCCAAGTTCATGGTAGCTTATCTGACAGAAAGATTGATGAAAATTATCCGCATGTAGTGAAAAACTTCTTTATAAATTATTATTAATTAATAATAAAAAAGCGGTGGTAGCCTAGTGGGTAGAACATTGGACTCGAAAGTGAGAGACCCCGGTTCGATTCCCAGTGCGGGCATGTACGTATGACTTTGTTTTCTAAGTTACGTACATTTGTGAAGTTATAGTAGCAATACCACTGCTGAAGGAAAACATCGTGAGAAAACCTGAGTGTCTGAGCTATTCACATACCTCAGCGCTTAAAATCGCCAATCCGCGGTGGGCACACGTGTTGATTAAGCCCATACTTTCTTTCTGAGAGAAGGCTTGTGCCCTATAGTGGGATGTATATAGGCTGCTTATGATGCAAGTCTCTATGGCGTTAGGTGAATATTTTTCTTCTTTTCTAAACTAGATTTTGAACATCTCTAGGGTTCTGGACAAAACGGATCTTATATCCCTTATATGATCACTTTGTTGTCCGTCTGTTCACCAAGGACCTTTTTTCTCAGGAACAGGTAGTGCTGTCTAATATAATTTAATCTAATCTTATATATAAAAAAAAAATAGCTGACTCGGAAAACGTTGATTTTGCCATATTAATCAGCCTACGACCTATTCTCAGACCTAAAACATACCTAAAAAATTTTATAAAAATCGGTGAAGCCTATATTCTTTTTGTTGCACTAACCCGTGCTGTTTTAAAAACCTATTTGGAGGCTAAAAATTCCACCCATGCCGGGACTTGAACCCGCGACCTCTGACTAACCGTGCCAGCGCTCTCCCAACTGAGCCAATGGGCAAGTGCAGGCATCAGTGAAATTTCGAGCCTCTTTACAAACTTTCTCTGTATTACGTACAGGCAGCGACATCTGGCCGAAGCAATTTACATCATTTGCAGCCTCGGGTAACCCACTTTGCAGTTAGGTTCTTACATCGGAATGATATCGCGGTTTTTTAAAAATCGGTGAAGCCGTTTTGGAGGAGTTCGATAACAAACGATGGTTCGGTAAGTGGAGTTCGATAAATTATAAGAATTTGAAAATACTGTTACACGAGATCTACTTTATAAAAATCTCATATCACAATGTTTGTTATCGAACTCCTCCGAAACGGCGATTTTTTTATATCTGGTAGGTCTGAGATTGAGAAAAGAATTTACATTCTGTTTGTTGAATGTTAATTTACAATGTTATGGTGTTATCGCTGTCATCGGGTCGAGTTGTAGTGGAGAAAAAGACAGCGAGAAAAATCTCCATTCTGACCAAGTTTCATCAAATCATCTTAAATCTAGTTGTACAAAACATAAGTTGGTACGAGTACCTACCTAACAAGATTCCATGAGTGCAATCAAAAACTTGCAATGCAGTGAAAACATTACATACATACATAAACTCATGCCTGTATCCCACAGGGGTAGGCAGAGACCAGGGACTGCCACTTGCCACGATCCTAACAGATCACTTTCGCGTCCTCAACATTCATTAGTCGTTGCATGCACGCACGCCGGTTTCGGGTACTTTTTATCGTGCCTTTGCTAATACATCGCCTCTTTGGTCGAAGTATGTCCGCGTGGGTAATGCCTTACTGGCCCTTCCACCCAAATTGGCTCGATATATTTGTTTCCTCAGTCTTTCTTCCTTCATCCTCTCCACATGGCCAAACCAACGCAATATTTCTTTCTCAATTCAGTAGTGACTACTACATCCTCTTTCAGTCCACAACGTTCTCTGATGAAACTATTGCGACATTTCTTTGTCACGTGTTAACATTCCTTTCTCAATTCTGGTCACTACATAAAAAAAAACATTAAATTATTAAAACATTTGTTACTATTCTTACAAAAGTAGGAATACGCCAAGGTTGCGGCCAGACATACTGACAGCACCCGAATATGTGAAAAATGTAAAAAATTCAAGCTTACCAAGGCAATAAAAAGATATTACCTAAATCAAACTTTTGAATGAAACACGAAGTACGGAAATACAGCCGCGTCTTAGCCGTTGACGTCTTTCTCCTTTTCGCATATTGATCCGATCCGCCTATTGGCGCTAAGTTCCGAATAAAATTTTGAGTAAATTTTTACGAAAAAAACGTTGTGGGTTATGTAATTTTGGCAATAGCTCTTTCCTAGCACTAACCCTTTCTCTATCCACATAGTTAGGTTAGCTGGAAGAAAATACTCATTGGTATTAAACTCATCTTTGTACAAATATTCTTTTGTTGTGCATTTAAAAAAAAATCTATTCAATTCAATTTACCCCTGTGACGGTTTTAACCAACCAAACCGTCACCCTGTATTTCTCCCCCTGTAGACGGCATACGGTGCGAAGCGCGAGCGAGGTGTCTCGTGCCGTGGAGCGAACTTGTTCCTCTGATGGTACAGAGCTAATCAATCATCCTGCTGGGAGCTGCTGATTAATATTCCCTCACTCACGCGCTCTCACGAGCCGGCTGATTCCTTTATAGTGCGTTTTTCCAGTCCGCTTATCCTAAAATACGGTCATGCACACCACACACCACATACCCACACCACCGCACACCACGCCACACCACACGTACATACACCGTCATACACACCCCGCCAGGCACACCAGGCGGAAATATATTGCCACTTTCAGTACTTATAAATAACTTTCTCTATGTAATATAAATAAATAAATACTTTTAGCTACCTAACTTAAACATAATTGAATGCAATTTTACGACCTACTTTCTCATCATGATTCTCAATTCGATGTTGCGGAGCGGCGGAGTTGGACCGAAGAGCATTCTAGGTAGAGCCCTAGAATGTACTTCTATTTCTTGATAGATTAATTTGGGCTTCAGCTTGTGGCTGGCCGTATTTGAGGTGTAGCTAACTATTGTTTGATAAAGAATATTGGAAATATCTTATCTAATGGAGACATAAATCAGATGTTCTCGAATTGAGATCCTGTTCTAACGAATTTATTCACTCACCAAGTTTAGTTTGTTTGGAAAGTTTTGATGTTTACATTCTGGCCACTTTACGTCGGTGTCTGAATTGAACTGATTGAAAATTTCGCGGAGTAAATACCTAAGTGTATGTTTGCCTAGTTCTTCTTTATATCTGAAGATACAGCACGGTCATTAAGAACTTAGAAATTCTCAAGTCAGTAGCCGATGGTTAGTCACACATAGAAAGCCGAAAGAATTGGATGATTAGACACCGATGAATCGCGTCCTGTATTAACAAATAATATAGATAGACATAATATATTTTTTATATACCAGCAATTACATATACTTTTTATTAATTTATAGCGTTCTTATATTGGTAAGTATTCATAAACATGCATCATTGGAGAACGAACCGAGTTGGAGCGCCCCCGAGAGGCGTGTACCGCACATAGTTATCTGTCGATTTGCGCGCTGTTCTGATTGTGTCATTGATTTTTAGGGTTCCAGACGGTGTTGGCCGGTTTCACATTGGACGATAACCGTAACGCTACGATATTATCGGGCCGGTAGTTCCATGCATTTATGTGCGAAGATTATGTGAACCTTGCAAAAATACCAGTCGAAGGAAGGAAGGAAGAAAGATTGGCAAAAGGAACATATCGGCGGAATGTGGGTGGAAGAGTCGGTAGGCGACGTACCAGGCGGACATTCTTCGACCAAATAGGTTATGTATTAGCAAAGGGCAAGATGAAAAGTCCTCGAAACCGGCGTGCGTGCATGCAACGAATCATTAATGTTAATGAAGTGGCTACCCCTTCGAGATACAGGCTTGAGTTTATGTTATGTAATGTTCATTTTGGCTGTCCGACTGATCGTTGGTCACCAGCAAGAGTTTGTCCCATGGGACATTTAAACCAAAAACTACCCTAGTTTTTCAGTACGTATTAGAGGGCTGGATGCAATGATTTATCTGTCTGACTGTCTATCTAGCCCATGAATAGAGCCTGCTATTCTGGGCATAGGCCACTGTTACGCCAAACCACTCAGTCCATTAGCAATCTTGTCCATTGCTTTCCGAAGATGCCTTCGGTCGCCTTTGGCCGTACGTTTCGTGTGCGGTTCGGATTGGCTAATCTTCGTATGGCTATACTGTAAGCAGAATCACAGACATTCACAGTTGGAGCGGCTGTCCCTTTATAACCCCCTCAGTCTTGACCTTGAAAATAAGAATGGTTTTCAATTATTATTTCTAAGGTCAGGACGGACGAGGTTAATAGAGGAGCAGAATCAGAACCTTTTTTTTAAAAGTACATTACACACTATGGTTTATTTTAAATATTAAAATGTACTTTAAAATACGAGTAACTAACGATCTTTAAAGTAAATGGTTTTACTCTATAATGAAATTTAAATTTGTATCGAATAAATAAAGACACATTTTAAGACCACTTTCTTCTTAACGTTTACAAAGTGCGATAAGACACGATGTTTTATTTCATGCGGTTCATTTATTTATAGTGTTAGATTTATAATATAGTGTTCTATTTATGTTAGAGCGATTTTATTTTTATAGTAATTTCGTATTAAAAGGCGTTCTATTCAAGTCCACACATGCATGCATACGTGCAACTCTAGTTCAATAAAGTGTTGCGATTTTCGGGGGAAGTCAGAGTTATCTGACTTCCCCAGAAAATCTTATGGCATGTTGCGGACCCCTTAAGGCCAAGTGGCCTCGCCCTTGGCAGCTTATATTTGTTGACTGTACTATGGTGTGCGTATGTTTTGATTTATGAAAGGGAAGATGGGAGGCTGTGTTAATGGTGCAATGGCACACAATAGGAAAATACAGAAGGAATACTCAACTTCATCATCATCAACCCATTATGTCCCCACCGAGGGGCACGGGTCTCTTCCCTGAGGAAGGTATAGGCCATACTCCACCACGGGGGCCAAGGCCGGATTGGTGGAGGCTTGTAGACTAGTGGCTCGTCTACTGTCAGAAGTTGTCAAGCCGCCCTAAGGCCTCTGACTTGGCTTGACTCAACTATGTGTATTTTTTTAGTATGATATGTATTAGTGCCAATCGAAGTTTGTGGTGAGTGTGAGAAAGAAAGGAAGAGATAAGGAATACATTTATTTCGATTTCTACAAAAACACAGCCATAACAATAAATGACCACGTAATAAATGGCACTAAAATGAGAAAAGTAACAATAATACAACTGTATAAAATGAGGGCATCAGATAATATTTCATTTTTAGATAATTTATTGTGTTTGTTCATGGTGTTACAAAATTACCACATATTATTGACTTACAGTTACCTACAGAATCAGAAACACAGAATGTACGATAGAATATTCATTATTGCATGTACACCAGGAATTACATTTGATACTTGAACAATAATACAGTACAGTACAGAATGTAAATTCGTTAAAATAAATTTTTGATTTCTGAATGAACAAGTATCCACTTCCATGCGAAGCTTGTACGGTTTTACGCACGGTCTCTAAGACACATAATAAAATTTTGAAGCGAGTAAGTTTAGACCTACCTTTAGACAGACCTACCAAATGTACACAAATAAATATATATAAAAATCGGTGAAGCAGTTTCGGAGGAGTACGATAACAAACACTGTGACACGAGATTTTTATAAATTAGATTTTTTTAATAGTTGGATGGTAAACTCTCCATGATGAGGTTGCCTGGAAGAAATTGCTATTAGCTATAATGCCGCCAATTTTACCTTTTATTTTATAACTTTAACTGCTGTTTCTGTAATTATTGTTCTCTGGTGTGCAATAGAGACTGTTCTAATCTTATCTTATCTTATATTTATTGCTAAGCGTTATAGTGTAATACATTTCAAGAAGAAGAAGAGAGACATTTATTATACCAACAAGAAACATCACAGACACAAAATAAACAGATAAATAACAGATATTTGGTAAGTATCTATTAACTTCCAATTTGTTGATGTCTGATATTGGCCTTGTGAACTAGGTATACCTTTATTAAATTAATTGTTTTCGCTGTTGACCTGTCCTTAAGGACATCACCACCATCATCTTATTAATAACAAAACCGGCCAAGTGCGAGTCGGACTCACGCACGAAGGGTTCCGTACCATTATGTATACATCATTACAATATTTCAAGCGTCTACCTGTTGCCGTTACTAATATCGAGCAAAAAACGGCAAAAAAATCACGTTTGTTGTATGCGAGCCCCCCTTAAATTTTTATTATATTCTGCTTTTAGTATTTGTAGCGGCAACAGAAATACATAATCCGTGAAAATTTCAACTGTCTAACTATCACGGTTCATGAGACACAGCCTGGTGATAGACGGACGGACGGACGGACGGACGCACAGCGGAGTATTAGTGATAGGGTCCCTTAATCTTTGGGTACGGAACCCTAAAATACAAATTATTCTAGCTCTGGAAGCTAAATCTTCCATATGAGAGAACGGTTGGCTACCCGTCTGAATAGATTCACTGTGATAGTATACTACGCATGTACAATACATAATACATCTTACATGTGGATATATTACAACGGTTTTGTGTGGTTGTAAGCGCAGAACAATGGAGGCTGCTTCGGTTATGTTGTGGTGTAATGCCTTGATACAAAGAGAGACGGAAGTAGCTGTCTTAAAATAGCTACTCATAGTTATTGGAAGATCTATTGAATGAGAATTAAGTAATCATCTGCGTTCATAAGAAATATCATTTGCACTGGATGAAATCGCTCTGCACTAAGCAAGTTGGTCAACTTAGTTATTAAATCGGTTTTTTATAGTGCTGAGCGGTGGCAGTGGAGCGGTAGAACGCCGGCTTCTCATTCGGGAGATTATGGGCTCGAATCCCGGCATGGACCAATGACTTTGCTTTTTAGGTTACGTATATTTGTGAAGTTATTGTAGCATTACCACTCGCTAAATGTGAAGGAAAACATCGTGAGGAAACCTGAGTGTCTGAGGTGTTCGCATACCTCAGCGCTTGAAATTGCCAATCCGCGGTGGGCACGCGTGGTAATTAAGCCCATACTCTCTTGAGAGAAGGCCTGTGCCCTGCAGTGGGACGTATATAGGCTACATAAGTTAAGATAGCGCCTCAGAGTTGCGCGCTCAGTTGTTACACTGTCCTTTCATAAGTGTTCGTCTTGGGCTCGAATCCCTATGACTTTGATTTTCTAAAGTTGCATACATTGCGCTTGTCCAGAATAAAAACGAAGTAATTACGAGCAACGGAGAGAGCTATGTTAGGAGTTTCACTGCGTGATCGAATGAGGAATGAGGAGATCCGCAGAAGAACCCGAGTTACTGATATAGCTCGAAGACTTGCTCAGTTCACTCACGCACTGACTGAAAATCATCGCTGAGGGATCACTTTCTCAGCACGACGCTGAGCTGTCTTTTATGGCAACTTAGACACACCACAGGCTACATGTATGGTCCTATTTTATTTATTCGTTTTGTTTGTTGTGTATTTAATTTTCTTTCTGTTCTTGTGGCTGATGATGATGATGATGATGGTGAATTAAATTTTTGCAAATTTAACACATTTGATACTGAAATGAATAAAAATTCAGTTATGTCGATGTTCCCTCGTGTGTAAGTTTCTTTTAGGAGTGTTATAATAATTATAACACATAGCTAGATACCCCATTTTACAAAAGTGTAATTTCGTCGTTGTTGTTCTGGATGTTGTAACAATACAAAACGCTAACGTCGAAGGAAAACATCTTGAGGAAACCCGCGACTTAGTCAACTCTGCACGTGTTGATATAGTCTTTCCTGTGGGTTACCCCAACAAAGCTGAGATCATCGAGTAGGTAGGTGATGAACGAGTGTCTACTCCGCCTAAAAACGTTCCAGGAGCTACGACATCTTGGTCACTTCACTTATCTGCTGCTGGTAGTTATCACTAGGCAGCGTCTTGTAAATCATCGAGCAAAGATGTAAAAAGCCTGATATTATTGCTTATTACTGATTATTGATTATCGCTTTTAGCGATAGACCGCCACATGTATACTATGTAACTTAGATAGTTAAGATTTTTCATGTATTTTTATAATGTATGGTGTGCAATAAAGAGTATTAATCTAATCTAATCAAATAATAACGCAAACTGTGATGCAAACCATCGTGAGGAAACCCGCGGTTTGGTTGGCTCCGCGCACGTATTAACTTGACTTTACTGTGGGCCAGGCCGACTAAACTGTCAGAATGGTATAGGTGCTAGGCAAGCCTACTCCATCTAAACAACAATGTCCCAGGCACTGCAGCGTCCGAGTGGTCCCTTCGCCCACCTAGTGTGAGTGAAGGTGCCACTGGACACTGCATAAATCTTCTCTTTACGTAGATGCAAAGGCGAAATAGTAATAACTTCTACACAACACAATCACTTGTCCTGGTCTCAAACTAGGATACCCTGCGATATGGTAACCAGACAAGGACATCACAAACATGGAAGTATACCCAGACCGAGGCCATGGCATGTCCTGTCTAGCTCAGTCCGTAAATTTTGCACGATACGATCGAATCCTCGACCTCCTAATCAGACGTGATACCGCTAGACCAATGAGGCAATGGATCCAAATTGATTGACACCAGCCAACCAAACGATCTCACGATCTTTCTGGCAGGGTAGACGGTGGTTGCCGGAGACAAGACGGAATGGAAGGTTAATAACGACCATCCTCCTTTTTTGAAGTTGGTTAAAAAAAGGAAAGCCTTGGCCCAGCAGTGGGACATAATAAACTGGCCAAGCGCGAGTCGGGCTCGCGCATGAAGGGTGCCGTACCATTATCTATACAACATTAGACAAAGATCGAATTTGAGCCATCCATAGAAACCAACAACAAGCGTTGAACATTGACATTTAACGACATGACATCGGCGCTGTGAAGTTTACATAGATGACAACGTTTGTTGTATGGGAGCCACCCTTAAATATTTATTTTATTCTGCTTTTACTACATATTTGTTGTTATAGTGGCAACAGAAATACATCATCTGTGAAAATTTCAACTGCCTAGCTATCAAGGTTCATGAGATACAGCCTGGTGACGGACAACCAGACAGACAGACAGACGGACAGTGAAGTCTTAGTAATAGGGTCCCGTTTGGCATCCTTCGGGTACGGAACCCTAAAACGGCTAAATAAAAAAATACATTGGATATAAACTCTCTATAAGAAGAATCAAGCAATACACAAAAAGCAAAACAAAATAAAAGGGATGAAATCAGAATCACGTAGGCAAAAGACATAACATGCGAATATGTTACTGTACGCCTAGCATGCACTTGTGTGTGGAATATGTGTGGAGTAGGTGTGGTGACAAACAGCACAATCACTTATGCTGGTATAGTAACAGGCAAGAACAGCACATACATGGAAATGCAGACTGAGGCCATTTGTACAAATGTACGGTGCCCCCAGTGGGAATCGAACTCACGACCTCCGACCGTTAGCGAAACTGAATTTTTTTGTTGCCATGCCACCCGAGTAGTTGAGTATTTATTATTTATGTAAAAGTAAATATTGATTCATGTGTCATCTCCCATTGAATGTATATTCAACTTTATGAAATAACCTCAAAATATCTTGAAATAAAAAAAAAAACGCATGCCACAAAGGTTTTGGTCAAAATTATGAAATTAGAAATTCGTCAGCTTAGAAAGTCTTAGTCACAAACTAATATGCTATGCTTGGTTACCAAACATGGACATCACATACGCACAGAAAAACACCAAGACTGAAACCATTTGTTTAAACTAACACACATACATAAACTCACGCCAGAGGGGCAGGCAAAGACCAGGGACTGCCACTTGCTACGATCCTGACAGATCACTTTCTCATCCTCAACATTCCATTTAAACTAAAATAAAGTGAACTTTAGCGGGAATCAAACATACTTACCAGCGTTGGTAACCAACCGTGTTACCGCTAGACTCACGTAGTAGTCAATTTTATTGAAGGACTCGGTAGAGTGCGTGCTAGGGATACTGTTTAGGTTGCCGCTGTGCGCGGGTCATGTCCACACATTGCGTCATGTTTCCTGTCAACTTTTGAAAGTGACAGATTCCAATTAGGCCTGGCGCACATGGTGCCAGACTTTCCGCGAATTCGCAACTGCATTTTATACTGGGTTACCAATTAGAGTTTGTGTTTTACGACCACTTTTGTTCCACGAGATTTTTCTCATATTGGTATTTTTCGAAATTTCAGTGCTTAATCTGTCAACGTCGCAAAAATCCGGTTCATCGTCGTCCTACATCTGTTCATAATGTAGAATCGGATAATAATATTAATTACAATTTGATTACTTTTTCCGTTCCCGAGTAAAAGCGTGTTCAAAAGGAGAACGGTAGACAGGCGAACCAAGATATCTTAAAAGGGTTTAATTTTCCTTTTTAGGTACGGAACTCTGGAGACCGTAAGATTTTCCACTATTAACTACATTTCATTTATTTGACCGATTGGTCTAGCGGTTAACACGCTTGACTACCAAAACAGCGGTCGTGGGACTCGATGGACTCGATTCCCGCGCCGTACTTGATTTGTACAAATGGCCTCAGTTTGGCTGTATTTTTATGGTTGTGATGTCCTTCCCATAGCACAGGGTATCCCGAGTTGGCAACCAAGACAAGTGATTGTGTTGTGTGGATGTTATTGTTATTATTTTCAGCTTTTCCTTGGGTCTAAGCAAAAATTTTTTTTAAATAGTAATAACTCTATCTATTTAACTTCCACACAACAGGTTCACTTGTCCTGGTCGCAAACTAGGATACCCTGTGTTTTGGTAACCCGGCAAGGACACCACAAACATGAAAATACACTCAGAAATTATAGTAGTGAATTTATAGTTCGATTCCCAGTGCGGGCATGTACCTATGACTTTGTTTTCTAAGTTATGTACATTTGTGAAGCAATACCACTCGCTAACCGTGAAGAAAAACATCGTGAGGAAACCTGAGTGTCTGAGCTACTCACACACCTCAGCGCATGAAACCGCCAATCCACGGTGGGCACGCGTGGTGATTTAGCTCATGCTATCTCTCTGAGAGAAGGCCTGTGCCCTACAGTAGGACGTATACATATAGGCTGCTTATGAAACCCAGAAATACTTTCAAAGTTAAGAAATTGATATTAATGGTTGACACCAACTCTCCTCTACCTCCTGCGGTTGACTGGTAGAAAATGCTTGTGGCATTAAGTCCGCCGTATTGTACGATTTTTTTTAATTTAACTGCAATAAAAGTATCAATAAATGAATAAATAACTATTTTTTTAATTAAACACATAAATAAGTGACCTAGGTGCAGCAAACAACTTGCTAGAAATGTTTCCTGCCCTATTTTAAACGATTTCTATCAACATATTTTTGTTTGTTTACGTCTTAGGAAAAGCTGAATGCCATGAAATATCCATTTGAATGGCGTCGTAATTTTTATAACGTCGTGTGTTATAAACATTACGACTAACCTAACCTAACACCGGAGCGCAGTGTACATGCAGCCTACATTTGGACCCAATACGAGAGGTGCTGGGAGTACGTGCCCCGAATACATCACCTGATTTGGATTTGGACCTTCCCCCGGTTACCGTGTAATTTTATAATACTTAACACGGGGGTACGGTCCATGTTACACCAGTCTCCATTTCTTTTTAGTCGACTTCAAAAAAGGAAATATTCAGTTGTCTAAATACTTTTGATGTATTTTCAGCGACAAATGTTTACCACGTAGTCCGATTTCATTAATATTGTTTTGTTAGAAAAGATCTGAGGTTGCCTTTGAGAGTGGTCCTGTATAATCAATCAGCAATCAATAATTTATTTCAACGTAAAGAATTTCCATTCTGTTTGCTGAATGTCGATGTACTATGTTACAATGTTAGCCGCTGCCTTCGGGCCGTATTTGTAGTGGAGAAAAAGGCAGCGGGAAAAAACCTCCTCTCTCACCATCTTTTCTCAAAACATCTTAATTTGGTGAAGATCAAGAGATGATGAAATCTTGAGATGAGAAAATCATCGAACTTCGATGATGATGACTTTTAGTGTGTGTTGCTCTTCAAGTCGGTTCTTTATATTTTTTTAAAGTTATTTATGGAACGCATGTTTTCTGTCTCTTTGTGAGTGAAAACGTACAAAAAGTGGCTAGGATATCTTGGCTGTTGTTGTTGCTATATTCTCGCCATAATAATAACCACATTTATCGCTCACAAGATGGAAACAAATTGTAAAGACATCCATGACAATAAAATACATAAAAGTATCAGAACATATTTGGCTGAAGTTCTAGGACGAACTTGTGAATATTGGCCTCAAGCAGGAATCATATTATAATGCGGATTTAGGGTATGTGACGGAGGTATAGTCTGCTTGAGAAATCTATTACATTAAGAGCGTTTTTGTTAAATATATTTATTGTTACAGTCATTACCTTAAGATGTAGATTATTATGCACTGTGCAGTGCGTACGTAAGTTTCAGTTCATAATATTCGGTAATTCGCGAATTTTGACAGACAAATATCTTGAAAAAATGACTCTGATTTAGCAAGGACGTATTTTTGCTTTTATTAGCTGGTGACGCGGGATGTGACTTAGAGTTCTTCGGACATTACTTCAGTCAAATAAACAAATAATTAACGGAAAAATGCTCTTGCATGTTGTCCAAGTTATTTGTTGAGCATTAAACTAATTATGACATTTGTGGCATTATATCTAGGCTTACACATACTGTTGTTATAAAGGGTGTAAAAATATTGTTTTATGACTTATAAAGGTCATAAAAACAGTATTCACTGTAGTGAAGTAAATATTTCTATATCTTATATCTCACCGAAAAGGTAGGGTTATATCCTCGATAAAAACAACTTTTCCTACAGTTATAACATTATTGCTAGCTGACCTGGCAAACGGTATTTTGCCATATTAATTATTTGCCTACGACCTATTAACAGACCTACCAAAAATACATAAAAAATTTCCTAAAAATCGGTGAAACCTCTTCGGAGGAGTTCGATAACAAACACTGTGACACGAGATTTTTATATCATCAGCCGCCATTTAACGTTCACTGCAGGACATAGGCCTCCCTTATGGTTTTCTAACCATGAAGGGTTCTGCCATAATCGCCACGCTTGGCAGGCGGGTTGACGATCGCAGTATGCGGTTGCAATCTCAGGAAGACGCTGCTGCACGTCTCCTAGTAATTTATTTCCTTAGTCGCCTTCTACGACATCCACGGAAGGAGATGGAGTGTGTTATTCTTAATCCGGTGCGATAATCCGGATTTTTATATATTAGATGCAATTAAAATGTATATACCACCTGATCTGGGGAGCAGAGCTTTCGCGTTTTATTATTTGTAAGATTTTATGTGTGTTGTGGTATCAGAATAAACTTTTTTCAATTTCAATTTCAATTTTATGGTAGATATAAAATCCTGTAACCCTGTATATCTCATATGCTAACCGCATCTTGGTTACTATGGTAGCAGAGCTTCCTTGTTCAATGGTTTTACTGGCCGGCGCAGCCGTTTGTTAGTATAAATGTCTAAGAAAATATGAGTGCTTTTAAAAATAAACTTAAACTACATGCCTTAAAGGCATCACGCTCTTTTCTAAAATCTTACCTTAATGCATGTCATATAAATTTAATCTCATTTCAAGTTTTATTTTCTCATTAATTGCGTGAACTGTAAGTTCTTTATGAGAAATAAATATGTTTGAACCCAAATCAAAACTATTTTTGTTTTTTTGGTTGGGTTAAAATTCTCTACTCTACTCCGTTATGATACGGGTTAAATTTGTTTAATTTTTGTTTCAAAGTCACCCGTATCGAAACGGAGTAGAGTAGAGAATAGAGTAGAGTTCACGCGGATGAAGGTATGTGGTAGAGGTGTAGTTTGCTGTACAAGATAAATCCGCAATAAGTGTAATATTTTGATAGTTTTTTTTATAGTTAGCTCCGTTATAGTATTTTTAATGACCAGCGATGCTTATACTTAGTTACACGTTTAACGGGCCACTTCAGTCTGCCCGTGATAACAGGGACTGTAACATTGCCGAAACGTCGGGAATTAAGGTAATTAAGTTAGCCTTATAATATAATTAGCCCTTAAATTAATTAATTTTTATATTTTTATTATTTAATTAAATTTAAGAAAGAAAATAATTTATTTACATTGCCACAAAAGCACACACATAATCTATATACCTAATTACAACAAGAATGAGAAATAAAACCGGCCAAGTCCGAGTCGAACTCGCGCACGAAGGGTTCCGTACCATTAGCTATACAACATTAGACAAATATCGAATTTGAGAACAGCGCCATCTATAGAAACCAGCAACACGCTTTTAACATTGACATTCAACGACATAACATCGGTGCTGTGAATAAATAAAATACTGAAATAATAAAATACAGTTTCATAGATGGCCGCTAGATGGCGAGCGCTGTCTTTACACAAGTAAAATATAATTTTATTCTGTTTTTAATATTTGTTGTTACAGCGGCAACAGAAATACATCCATAATCTGTGAAAATTTCAACTGCCTAGCTATCACGGTTCATGAGGACAGACAGACTGACAGACAGACGGACAATGAAGTCTTAGTAACAGGGTCCCTTCGGGTGCGAAACCCCAAAAAATCAAGGAAGTGAATCCGGAATTAGGCTAATAAGAATAGATTTTTTTATTACCAAACACACGATAATTAATAAAAATTATAAATATAATTATAATATTTTTGATAAATTATTCCTTTTAAATTACATAACTAAAGATGTTTCTGACAGCTAGTATGAGATTGCTCCGTCGATACTGTATTGTATAGTTAAGAATATTCTTAAGATATCAGGAGCGAAATAGACGGTTTTCGTATACAAGGCGCGATTCAATTCCCAGTTGGGGTCGAGTGACATTGTCACAGCTCCCGGGCAGGTACCTTTCGATTCTCACAAATATAAAAGGACTAGTGATTGCTTGCGGCTTTAGTCAGGGGATAGTTTGGTTAATAATTTTTAAATAATTAACCTTATTTAACACTCGAAAAAATCTAAAATCTAATTAATTATGTTATAAAAAAAAATATCGATATTATTGTACCAAACGTAGTCGCGAGATGATGTGAGGTCTCTGTAATGCCGCTTTCTAGTGGCGATCGCGTGTGTCGTATAAGTAGACCGATGTTAAACCGCGGAGGAGCTGTATTGAAGAGAGAGCGCTCTAAAGAGCTTACTGCCAACCTACAGTAATGGAGAGGTAATTTAGGAAGAAGATTGGTAAAGCCAAATATTTTTAAATTATATATTTATTTTAAAAAGATATCCATAATTTGACGATGTCAAGTTTCAAGATTGTAGAAAATGAAAAAAAAAAACAAACATAGGCATTTTAAGCCTCTGCTTAGAAGTGATCCCTTAATAGGGCAATGGCGTAATAGTAACCACTTTAAATTGAACCTTATCCATCTTCAAATAAAGTGTAAAACCACTGAAAAATTCGTACGACCTATGCTCAATTAAGGGTAATTATGAATACTGAAGAAACAATTTACAGGTATTGTCACATCTCAATAACACGCATATCACGTTAGGACAAGCACAATTGTCTTATTAGTAGCTAGAGTTAGGTAGAGATATGATCTCAATATCAGCGGAGTGAGGAATTGTAAAGAAAGGAAAAAAATACATTTTGTTCAAGTGCTTCGTTTAACGTCTTTACTTTTTGGAGGGAAACAGGCATATTTTTACCCGACTGCGAAAATAAAGATAAGATAACAATATTCTCAAATCAAATCAAATCAAAGGCCCTTCTTCAAAAGCCTTCTCTCAGAGAGAGAGTATGGGCTTAATCACCACGCGTGCCCACCGCGGATGGGCGATTTCAAGCGCTGAGGTATGTAAATAGCTCAGACACTCAGCTTTCCTCACGATGTTTTTCCTTCACCGTTCGTGAATTCCATTCCCACTCGTATTGCCACTATAACTTCACAAATGTACATAACTTGGAAAACAAAGTCATAGGTACATGTCCGCACTGGGAATCGAACCTGGGTCTCCCGCTTCCGAGTCCAATGTTCTACCCACTAGGCTACCACCGCTTCCAGTACACTAGACCACATGACATAAAAATTTTAAAAATACACAGTACCATTGATAAAGATAAAGACAAATAAAGATAATAATGGACTATGGATTATGATGTGTGAAGTTATTATTACCAGACAAGGACATCACATACATGGAAAAACACTGAGACTATTTATAAATCGTACTATCGTCCAAATCGTACGATGGCCCTCAGTAGGAATCGAAGCCACGACCTTTGTTATGGTAATTCAACGTGTTGCCGCTAGACTAACGTGCAATCAGGAGGGTTATGTTTGTCGTATGTATGTAAGTATGAATTATGTAAATATGTAAGTAAATATCTAGCTTTATGACCATACTAAGGGCCGGTTTCCGAATTGAGAATTTCACTAAGCAAATACTTAAGTAACGTTCTGTCACGCTCTTTTCTGAGAAATTCGAAAAGACAGCGCTACAGTTAACTATTTACTCAGCGAAATCCTCAACTCGGAAACTGACCCTTAGGCCCAACGGCTGGACTGATTTTGACAAATAAGCAACTAATTAATGCAAACTAGCTGTCCCGGCGATTCTTGCACACCGCTATCACAACGTTCGCTCGCACAACGCCATCTATTTTAAACTTGAAATAAATATTATCCCACGGGAACGCATTACTGGGATATTCAGCCCCTATATTACGCGCACCAAATCCTGAGCGATTCCAATCGTCTAACTGTTAAATTAGTATGGAATTTGACAGTTACGCGATTGGAATCGCTCAGGATTTGGTGCGCGTAATTGAGCCACTGGTCTTTGTCTATCTGTACGCCAAGTTTCATGTAAATCCGTTCAGCCGTTATCATCAAAAAACATCCCAACATCTTCACAAACTCACATTTATAATGTTAGTAGGATTGTTACAGTAAACTTTGTATTGTAGTTCTATGAAATGGAGGTTAGGCGGGTCTACCCTCCAAACGCCGAGGCATCCTTGATCGCCACCATATTGTAAGTATCTTCATTTTCTTGTGGTTCCACCTCCTAACGGAGGTGAGCTATCATTGTGGCCACTATGACCCGTGATGTGGGGCCTTGGAACAAATCGATGCTCCCTATCTGCAACCATTCACCCAGGTATTGTAGCCAGTGAATTTTTTCACGGTTAGTTCTTCTGTGTTTGCGGCCTTCTATTGTTCGTAGGTACCTATCAACGACACGAAAAAGTGTCAATTAAAATAATCTTGTTATAATGATCCCCTAGAAATTAAAGGACCGAAGAAGAAGACAAGACCAAAAATCCGACTAATATTGGCGGACTCTCTTAGACCGTGTTAAGGCTGGGTTCCCCGACATCACCCCTATATCAGGTGTTTTAAAATACATTTTACTCTCTAATGGTTAGTATTTAAGATATGAAAAAAAAACTTTTTAATGTTCTATCTAAAGGCCGTCGGTTATTATTTTTATGATTTTTTTAAACTTTATGGCATCAAAAAAAATGTGCACTCGAGTCTACATTATCACTAGATATGATTTTATTTCGGCTATACTGAGTTTTAGATAATAAGAAATATACCAAAATGACTATCACTTGACGTGATAGTGACGTCGGTCGTCAAAATTCTATTAATGGGATTCGTATTTCTGTAATTTCAAAAATGCCTACTTTTCCCCCAACTATTCGCTCGCGCAACGCAATAAGTCTCATGCGCTCGGAAACCGTGGCCTTAAAGACTTTTTAACGGTCGGTTCTTTCGTTTTTGTAATAGGTTTTTTTTAGGTGCAAAACAAAACGTCCTTTCATTTTCGAGACCGCAGCGAAGGCAAACGAAACTGCGTGTTTTTAGATTTGCGCCTCCATTCAGGCTGTTTTTTAAATAGCTGACTAAACCTGTGGTTTTAATTTCGGGCAAGAAGTTCACGGCGAAGAAAAACGAGCTTTAATTCGTGGCGGTTACGAGCTGTTTCACATTTAACGGTTGATTTGCTTTCTTTGTAGGAAACACATAAAATCACTGCAAGATGGCAATCAATGTTGCGAGTGTCAACGATATTTTGTTATCATATTCAGTAGTATTCATTATTATTTTAATATTGTATAATTTGCATTTTTTTTAATCTTATTTATTTAGGGGCTTTGTTCGCAGAACGAGCATGTCAGCCCCATCGTAACATAATTTGCGTTATTAAAATGGATCGCAACTGTCACGGACCTCAACACTGTATAAGAAGGTATTAAACCTTCATGGCTTGACGTCCCTGTGTTATTGGTTAAATAAACTTGACTTATTCTTGAAGAAAACTGACAAGCGGTAAAGTGATAAAAATTGTAAAAGATTCACACTGTTTCGTTTGGTGAAACATATTGTATCGAATTTGGTAACAAAAAGTATGTTAATGAGTACTTTATTTCTTATAGGAAACTTTAGTTTAGATTAATATTTTTTTAAGACAATTTTTTAATTAATAAACATAAACATTTACATACATGCACATAGGTACATTGCTTCTGGCCCCACATTAGGATACCCTGTGTCGTGGGAACCAGAAACAACGACATTACAAACATGTAAACATCCAAGACCTGGGGTTTTTTTTGTCCCCAGCCGGGATTCGAAGCCGGGACCTCTCGCATGGTATGCAGATGTACTACCGCTGCGCCACGAGGTCCATATGAGATTTATATGCCCAGCATATACCTAAATTGCGGCTACATCCTACACTAGTAACGGAGTTTTTCTAATTGTTAATCTGTGAGTAAATCGACTTTGCAATGTACATCAAACTGTCATAGTGAACCATGTATTGCAGTTCTATGAAATAGGGCTAATGGGGGTCCTAAACAAAGTGAATTTTGTTGTTAACATGTAACGTCAATTTATGTTTTGAAAATGTACCTTTAAATAAAGCGGTGGTAGCCTAGTGGGTAGAACATTGTACTCGCAAGCGGGGGACCCAGGTTCGATTCCCCCTTGTACACTTACGATGTAATTAGTGCAACAAAGAATTAAAATAAATAAATAAAATAAATAAAATAGGCCTCCTCCACAGATTTCCAAAAAGACCGGTTGGAACCGGCTTGCATCCAGCGCCTTCCTACCACATAGATGAGGTCATCTGTCCATCTTGTCTCTGGTCGTCCTACGCTGCGCTTGCCGATATGTGGCGACATGTGGTCTCCATTCGAGAACTTTTCGGCCCCATCGGCCATCAGTTTTGCGTGCTATGTGGCCCGCCCACTGCCACTTCAACTTACTAATCCGCTGGGCTATGTCGACGACTTTCGTTCGTCTACGGATCTCATCATTTCTGATTCGATCTCGTAGAGAAATTCCGAGCATAGCCCTTTCCATAGCTCGTTGCGTGACCTTGAGCCTTCTTGTGAGGCCCACAGTGAGAGACCACGTTTCAGTGCCATAAGTCATCACTGGTAACACACACTGGTTGTATAATTTTGTCTTGAGCGATTGAGATATATTAGACGAAAATACTTTTCTAAGTTTCCCTGATGCTGCCTAGCCGAGTTGGATTCGACGATTGACCTCTTTCACGAAGTTGGACCGGCCTAGTTGGACTGTTTGTCCTAAGTAGACGTATTCGTCTACAACTTCTTGGGTTAAGTAATTTTAAATATTGAGCTTAAAACTTTAGGACAGAATGAAGAAAATTACAAAAATGGTCTAAAAAGGGCTCTTATTATGAAGGAGCGATATGTTCGGAAGGGTTGTGAACGTCGCGTTTGAGCCCGACAATTCACTAGAATCTAGCGACTTTTTTTCTTTTCTTGTTCTGTCTCCCATCTTGCCAAGTGTTACGAATCTAGGTCAACGGATCAAAATGTATCATGAATGTATTGAGCGAATATGGATGGAAGGGCCGATACCGATACTTCAATCAAATAGGGGATGTATTAGTGAAGGGCAAGATAAAAAGTACTCGAAACCAGCGTGGGTGCATGCAGCGACTAGTGAATTTTGATGAAGCGAAATACCCTAAAAACATGCATCTACTTACATACATAAACTCACGCCTTTATACTGGAGGGGTAGGCAGACACTGGGTTTGCACCGAGACGTGCGTGCTTGCGTGATTGGTCATGATCATGGTTCGTGGCTCGCTAGAAGAGGCTCGGAAACTACAGTGGAAGGACCCGAACCCCTGATCCCACTCCCATACAACCAGCTTAGGAAATGGCTGAGGTCACGAACAGAAAGCCAGCATGCTGAACTTTGGAGAACGGAAACCAAATGCAGACAAGCCAAGGAGGCTCTACCGACGATTTCGAAACGTCTTTCACGTAGCCTGCTGCGTCTGAGAAGGGATAATCTGCGCAAAGCTGTGGCAATCATAACAGGGCACTGTTCACTAAATAGACATTTTCACAACATGGGACTAACCGACAGCCCGCTTTGCCGGGGATGCCTCAAAGAAGAGGAAACACCCGCCCACGTGACCATTCACTGTGAAGGCGTGGAGGAGCAACGGACCGCCATCATTGGGAAGCTGGGATCCCTTCGGGAGGCCTGTAGTGACATCAGAGCACTGCTGGCTTTCTGGAAAGAGATAGGCTGGCTGGAGTGAGCTCAAAGCTATGCTACGTACAATGGCCCAACCATGAGGCTAAGTGCGGAAATCTCAGGTCTAACTAACTAACTAACTAACATGATCATGCTAAGTGGCAAACTCTAGTCTCTGCCTACCTCTCCGAGCACATTCATGAGTTTATGTATGTGTGTAAAATTAAACCTTGTGATATTTCACCACTAAGCTACTAGCCTATTATACTCGTAACTGTACACTTTTCTATCCAACTTGATAATTCAAAAAGTCACACTTAATAATGTCCTTTCCAGAAACCTTACAACCATAAAAACTGTACTCATTTTGAATTCCCCGTCACTTACATTTCACATTTGTGCATGTATTTTTGCAAAGGCAGGGAGGGTTTTTGTGCTTCTCTGTGAGCTCTGACCGCTTTATTTTCTTCTCATTCCCTTGATGTGAAGTGGTAGAATTCGCACTCTCGCTTTCATTAGCGACCTGCCTTGTTTTGTGGCAATCAAATAAAGGCGGCCGTAATACAGTCAGCAGCTGATCAACATTTTATATTTGTATATATACTGACAATAAATTTAAGTGTCAATAACTCTATTTGCATACTGACAATAATTTTCAATTCACATAATTTATATTAATAATAAATACATTCGTGTGGGCTGTATACACTCAAGAGTCCTACAGCGCCCTTCGAGTCCAGTACAACGAGGCTTTTAGGGCGTTGATGGGGCTTTTACGCTTCTGCAGCGCATCAGGGATGTTCAGCAGAGGCAAGGGTGGATTGTTTTTATTGTTTTTAGGCCACGATGCGTAAAAGATGTGCGTCCCCGGTGTGCCGGATTCGTGCCAGCCCCAAAAGCGTTTTAAGCATGATAGCGGATGGGTTGAACTGTCCCTATACATTCCGCTGCTGCGTTTTCTCCCATGGAGTTAGGCAGGAGTGATATCAATTTGTTATAATAATATTGTATGAAGTATGTACCTATTTTCAATGTACTACCTTTACTAACACTAAAATATAAATTTACTATTTACATTCTAACACAATATGGATGCCATGTATCTGAAATAAAAATTAATAATAATAATTTATTTGTAGTTAGATTTTTGTGATGGTTAGGATTCAAGCCTTACTTCTTGGTTCTATAGTAGCTCGTAACATAATGCAGTAGAGTGGCTGAATAAAATTAATTGCGTGTATTGTAGCATACAGCGCCTACATAAATAAATAACTGTAGACGATAGATCAGACCTTAATGAACGACTTTTAAACAAAATTGCTGTTGTTCAACCAGTTGTCGTGTGTACTTGCGCGCATGATTGAAATACGCGGAAATTGTAAAGCTCATTCGCCGTTTGGGACTCGGTGGTGATCTCATGTTGTTACATGGCGAGATTTGGTTTCCTTTTTGTAAGCATGTAGGTAAATCCATTTAAAGACACTATAAAATATAGGTAGACATAACGATGATAATGCAATTTCCCTCTACGAAGAATTGTTACACCCTGCAATAGAATAAAACCATTTAATATAAGAATGACAGTTTATTAAACTAAATAAAAAATAGTCTTATCAATCACATGTAAGGGCTAAAATATACTGTCAGAAAATTCAATACATTTTCAAATGTCTTATTAACTCGCGGTACGATTTCTTTATTTCATTCACTGCGTTCATTAAGTACTTACATTACATAAACTCACGCCTGCATTCCCCAGGGGTAGGCAGAGACCAGGGCTTACTACTTGCCACGATCCTGACGATCCTATTTCATTCATTTATTCATTCATACATTCATTGGTCGCTGCGTGCCCGCACGCCACTTTTGGTTACTTTTATCTCGCCCTTCGCTAATGCAACTACTATTTGATCGAAGTTTGGCCGCCGGGAAGTCACTTACCGGCCCTTCCAGCTACATTGGCTTGATATACTTGATATACGTCAATTTTTCTTCATTCATCCATATGTCCAAACCAAGGCAACATTTAGTTTCTCCATGAGAGTCTAAAAAAAAATTGCAGCACGAAACAGACCCCTAATTGAAAACATTTACTGTCTATTCAAAGTATTTTTCAGGTGACTGAACTGTACCAAAGAGAAATGGAGCCCTGTTAAGTGGGCACGTTAACGGTAATGCCGGGCGCTGAATACTCTCCATCACTGGTGCAAAATTGAATTTGACCCAGTTGCCACGAAAAACCTTTCTGACGCTCGCTAATTTGAACAAAATTCACAAGCATGTTACTCGTAGAATGAGTTTTAATATGTTTTTTTAAGAATTCTGTTTCGTCTATTTTCGTCTGCTTACCTAAAATTGTTTTATTGGACCCGTTTTTGTACTACGTGTCTAGAATTACATCGATCATAAGCAGCCTATATACGTCCCACTGTAGAGCACAGGCCTTCTCCCAGAGAGAGAGTATGGGCTTAATCTACACGCGTGCCCACCGCGGATTGGCGAGTTCAAGCGCTGAAGTATGTGAATAGCTCAGACAAACAGGTCTCCTCACGATGTTTTCCTTCACCGTTAGGGAGTGGTATTGCTACTATATCTTCACAAATGTACATAACTTAGAAGGAAAAGTCATAGGTACATGCCCGCACTGGGAATCGAACCTGGGTCTCCCGCTTCCGAGTCCAACGTTCTACCCACTAGGCTACCACCGCATTACGAGTACATCGATAGGTTCTAAATATGAAAAGTATCAGTCGTAAAGAAAACATTAACCACGATTATTTGTCTTCTGGCCTCTCCAATGGGATTCAGTCATTTTTTGTGGAAGTTCTCCGTCGCAGGAAGGGTTAACCTGCTCCAAGGTTGATAATGAACGTTATTGTGTCTACCTATTTGATTTAACAATTAGCTCTCCGAATCTGCGTGGGTCTCCCACTCCAAGCTCGCGGACTCCAATACAGTCTAAACAACTTGCTGTCAGTCCACGGCAGGTCAATCTATACGTTTTTGCTGTAAAGACGCCTGTAATGTACTTGTGTGCACACCTGTAAATGTTAATGTGCTGACGGATGTACTGTATCTAATATAAACTGCGCGAGGTACCCATCCAGTGTAATGTTTGCCCCCACACAGAAGTTGCATAAAATAATTTCATCATCATCATCAGCCATTTGACGCCCACTGCAGGACATAGGCCTCCCTCGTGGTTTTCCTAACCATGAGGGGTTTTGCCATAATGTGGCGATTATGGCAAAATTGGCAGGCGGGTTGGCGATCGCAGTATGCGGTTGGAATCTCAGGAAAACGCTGCTGCCCGTCTTCTGATAATTGATTTCCTTAGTCGCCTCCTACGACATCCACGGAAGGAAATGGAGTGACGCTATTCTTAATCCGGCGCCACACACAAAATAATAATGTTACGTTTAAAAAAATAAACGTGAAATAATTTAATACTATAAAAATTAAACGAAAGTTATAGTTTTTGTATCTTTTACATAATTATGTTAATAGAGTGTGTAACCAAATATCTATCAAAAACGGTGATTTTGCTCCTTAAAACAAACAATTTTTGTTATGGCCTCAGTCTGGGTATATTAAAACAAACAATTTTTGTTATGGCCTCAGTCTGGGTGTATTAAAACAAAAAATTTTTGTTATGGCCTCAGTCTGGGTATATTAAAACAATCAATTATTGTTATGGCCTCAGTCTGGGTATATTAAAACAAACAATTTTTGTTATGGCCTCAGTCTGGGTATATTAAAACAAACAATTTTTGTTATGGCCTCAGTCTGGGTATATTTCCATGTTTGTGATGTCCTTGCCTGGTTACCATAGCACAGGATAGTTTAGCTAGTTTGGGACCAGACTCTAGAGTCTAATACACACATAGTTTTTCAATAGAATGATGTAATTGGAATGATTTGCCTCTGTTTGGTAGTCTACTGTAAGCAATAATTATAGCAGCACAAAGTCATTCCAATGGTATAACCCGCGCAAATTAGGCATCTCTCGCGAAGAAGATCGACGTCAGTCGACGTGTGCAAAAGTAGAATCCATGAGCTTCGAACTTCAGAGTAATAATCCTATTATATAAGTAAATTTTATGTTGTTGTGTTTATTGTGTTATAGTTTGTATTTTATATGTATTTGGTATGTATCTTGTTATAATAACTATGTAATTATTTTATATAATAATTATTATTTTTTATTTTTTTATTTTTGATCTTGCAATAAATCTTTCTTGGCACTACCCCTTGCACTATCCACATAACCTAAGGTTATCTGGAAGAAAATACTTACTAGTATTAAGCTCGCCTTTATCCAAACACCCCTTTGTGCAATAAAGTATTTTTGAAATTGAAGATCGAATCACGCGAGGCGATGAATTAAGTTGCACGGGTTACCATTGGAATGCGATTGGTTACCGGACTACCAACAGTGATAACGAAACGACCATTACTGTACTGATATGACTCTATTGAACAACTATGCATTTTGGAGATTTACCTAAATTATTCGCCAACAAACTGCCACGCAGTTTGGCGAATAATTTATAAAATTTTAAACTTTGCGAAACAATCGTAAGTCAATAAATAAAAAAAAACCCCAGGACAAATGTTGTGTGGAAGTTGGCAACATCAAACAGCGAAAGTTACCAACAATTGCATTAAAAGTAATGGAACATCAGGTGTATATTTGTGAATATTATTTTGGATATTTGTGGATATTTTTATATATACAAGTGGATATTTTTTGGTGATTTAGAAGGTTTCTTCATAGTAAATTTTTTTCGGATTGGCGAGAAAACCACCCATTAAAAAAATCATTTTGTTACTCCCTGTATAACGTTATTTGACACGGTAACACCCAAAACATAGCATTTGAAAAGTCCTACCCCCGGTTTCTCATACACTAACAATCTGGTTATCTACGGTTGTCACTTGTTATTTGTAAACACGTTGGCCAACATAGTGGTGTTAACAATAAATGAAAAGTTTTTTAGCGCACGGGAAACTGGAGGTTAGTTTAGACATATAATATCTTAATATTTTAGCACTTCAGATTATTGATAAATGAAAATTACTTTCACGTACTTAACACGTTATATATTATATAAAATAATCCCCTAATATCAATTTCAAATCCTAGTAAGTCCGCGTATTTTGACGGTCAACTACGGAATCCTAGACCGCGCTTGTCCAACACGAACTTGGCCGTTTTTTTTACTTCATTTCGGCGCGCAGTCCAAGTAACTGTAGCAGTTATGGGCCGAGTGCGGAATTACATTTTGTTTTTGCTCTAAATTGAATGAGGGTTTTCCTGCCCTTTCAATTGCAGTTATTTCAGAGCAGATTGAATTGATTCAACTACCTTTTTGTTCTATACTTATGGTTAGAGTTTTAACAACAATTTAAATTCGTGCTTCATGAAGAGAGTGAGAATGCCCTTCTTCATGGATTGAAAGGCCTTTAATTCAAGAAATATCAATATTATCACTGGTTAATATTGTTAATATTGATATTAGATTAGATTCATTCTATTTGTTGAACATCATACATTATAAAGATACATGAAAAATCTTAAATATCTAAGGTTACAATTATATTAATACAGGTATATTAATACAAAATTGATTTTGTAGTTGTTAGTATTTAAAAAAAATGTTTACTTCCAGACCAAAGCTGAAATAAACGTAAAGTGGGTTATGTGCTTGACTGCTAATAATAATAATTATAGTTAGTTATTTATTATTTAAAAAGTGCATTCATTTATTATCTTTCGTAATTATAATGCCATAAAAAGATAAATGTAACGAAATTTAATATATTTGGAGTAGATTTTATTTTCGTAACCTTTTTACTCTTTTGTAAATGTTATTTCGGTGGATACTGAGCTCAAAGATAGACAAAGATAGAAAGACAGGTAGTTTAAAAAGAGATCCGATCCGATCTGTTCGGATAAATATTGAACTGCTTTGCAATTTGGCGAAATTCTGTACTAATACTAATATTAAGGTGAAGGTTAAATAAATAAACAGTGCGTATTGCCAATCGATATTAAACTGAGTAGAACTTGGCCTGGCGCACAATGTATCGATTGCAATATGCCCATTCTGATATCAAGAGTAGTGAAGCAGACATCGATGAAAGATTCAAGGAAGCTTTATTGACTGTGTCTGTACGTTCTGAAACATAACCTCTCCGATAAGTAGGTAAACAGGAGAGTACACATTGGGTTTGGACTGATTCCTTTTTTGGGGCTCGCCTCACTAACGCAGTATTATTGGAAAATAAGTTTAGTCCGCACTGTCTTAACAGTGTATGTGTGAGTAATTGATACTTTAGTAACTGACTAGTAATTTACTACGCATCACACAACGTCAATTACTCACACATACACTGTAAAGACAGTAAGCGATGTGCAAACGATCTGTGATCATATTCACGTTACCGCCAAAAAGATCTGTGCGGACTATAGCCTCTTTACTTGTCAGATTTGCAGAACCTCTTTATAATGTAACCTCCTTGTTTAAAAACCTTTTTTGTCCTATTTTAAAGTAGTTTTAAATAAGAAGAAAAAGAGTACGTTTTTGTTGGATATTGAAAAAAAAATCTTCCTTTATTTGGCAGAACCTCTGTACTATGTAACCTACATAGATAAACTTATTTCTTCTTATTTAAGGTTCCCAATGCTTACTAAAGACGAAACTCTATGGTCAAACGCAGAGATAGTTTTTTATTCGTAGTTGGGAGACCCTTGCGTTGACGTAATGCCATCTGAAATATATATTGGTTCTTCTTTGAACACAACGCATTGAGTAGGACATTACATAACATAAATAGATCAACAAAATTAATTAATCTTTTTAAAACTTGTTTTTAGATTTGCCGAAGCTCTTTACAATTTAGTCCAATTAAAAAATAGATGAATGTATTCTTTTTTAAAGTTGATTTTTTTTTGTTTCTAACATGTAAATTAAAAAAAATCAAAACTAAAAGGTGATTATAAAGTTACCCTATATGTCGTGTTAAAGGTTACTCTATCTTTAAAAGATTTCAACACCCACATGCGGCAATACTAAATGATAGCACGATCCATTTGTTTATCCATGGATAAGCTCTATCCAGTGAATTAGCACAAACGTATCTTGCACCATGACATTTGAAAGAAAGAAAGAAAGAGGATATTTATTTAAATTGTCACAGAAACACAAAGTAAACAAAAGGTACACAAACAAAAGACACGAACGTGTGAACATGCAGAGCTATCCATTGATTATTATGTTACTGACAACGCTGTCAATTAGCTATTAGTCTGTTTATTTCGTTTCTGTGATGTGTCCTGTTATAATTACCCCCAGTTTCTCGTGCACTAACACGCTGTTAATCTACTGTTAACAGCTGTCAATTGATCAAAGTGCTTACAAAAAACACCACTGACAGCTGTTAACAGTAGATTAACAGCTTGATAGTTTACAAGAAACCGGGGTAAATGTCTTGTCCCTCCATAAATAAAAAAGTTAAAAAAATATCTGTTCTTTCTTTTTTTTTTTATGTATCCGTTTGTCCATGGATCTATCTATAGTTTTACTTATCCAGCGACTTGGCGCAAGCCGCCTTCGGGGTTCAACACGACCGATACCAACGGTTCAATCAGGAACAAGACAATCTGTGTTCAATTTTATTTACCAACTCGCTCCACTGTCTATTTTCCCAGCTCTTAGGGTGAAGTGATTGTATTATAGTGTCGTATTTGTTTGTGTCCGTATTGCTCGCGTTTGGTGTCACAGTTAATTTAATTGAGTTCGCGAAGAAGGTGTTAATTTTTATATGACCCTGTATTTTTTCCAACGGTGTGTGTACGGGACTGCCTCGTTGGTCGAACGGTATCATGTTGGCTTAACAAAACAGAGGTCATGGGTGCGATTCCCGCTGGGAGCCGCCGTACGTAGATTTCTGTATATGGCCTCATTTTGGACGCTTTTTCAAAAAAAGTGCGACTTTGAACCTCCTTATCTTTTAAGCCTTTGATTTTCAGTTGGTTCTTTTGGAAAAAATGTTCATAATCCTGCAGAGAATACGTTGGTTTCGGGAAGGATATTTAGTAAATTAATACTCGATATGGTATTCAATAATATTGGTATGATAATTATATTTGTGTTCCGCCAGTTAAGCATTGCGATTATGACAAAAACCCCTCATGGTTATGAAAACCACGAAGGAGGCCGATGTCCTGCAGTGGATGTCTGATGGCTGATGATGATATTGTTGATGGTATTCAGAAGCGATGGTAGCGCAGTCGGTAGAATGATTGCCTCGGTGCATTAGTAGCAATACCACACGCTAACTGCAAAGAAGAACCTCGTGAGGAAATCTGAGAGCCTGAGGTGTTCATATACCTCAGCGTTTGAAATTGCCATACAATGCACCGCTTTCTAATTAAGCCCATACTCTCTCTGTAAGAGAAGGTCAAATCAAATCAAATCAAACCAAAATTTGGTCTGTGCCCCACAGAGGACCGCAAGGCCGCATTATGGTATTCGTACGCTTATCAGCGTACATAAACCTGGGGGTACTCATTGTGCTGCGGCAGCATCTGCGGTCCCACTAATTGTCTGAGCGACGGGACAACGGCCGCACTGTAATTGGTTATCGAGTCATGTCATTGCGATTGGTCTGCGTTGCTCCTGTTTGGGTCCTTATGAACTATCCACATTACAACGTGACGTCGGCACGAAGATAAAGAACAATCATTTTAAAAACAGAAAGAAGTTGAAAGACGGGTAGTCGGTACAACTAAAACAATGACCCTCATTGATGTACATACGTAGGTACGTACGTAGTCAGTACAAAAGAGCGAATCGCCAACGCACTAAAAATAGTGTAAAAGCACCAAAAAATGTGAAACCATTTTCAGTAAGCTGATTTTTGCTTTAACACATCGGCGGCCAGTCCGCGGCGCTGTCGAGCTGTTTAATTGAGTCAAAACGAGACATTTCAACTTTATTACAAGTAATAATATACTTAAAATAATGCGGGTACCTGTAATGCGGGTAGTTGCCGAACTCGAAACGCTTGGAGCTTCACTCTGACCTTTGCTACTCTGAGGGTTGTCATTCATTCTCCAGGCATTAATTCTGTGGACGAATTCGCCAGAAGAGGCTTCGAAACTACAGTGAAAGGAGACGAACCCTTGCTTCTACGAGGGGTGTTCAGTAAGTAGTGAGAATGAGGTATAAACTCCTTGGATAGAGAAAAAGAAAATACTGGCAGGCATAGCTCACTTATTTGTCGACATAATAAAATAAAAAAATCACAGATTTCGTGCCTCGCACTACTATCGAGCGTAATATATTGGAAATGAATCGAGTCATAAATGTCATGTGAAAAATGTCGTTCTGACTTTTTGACTTTTTTCAAAAAGTTTAGGCTACAGGGCAAACCCGTAATCAAATTGTTTTTGTTTTAGGTCCAAATTGTAGCTGACTTAATTGTCCAGATGAATTTTTCTCAAATTTTTGATATAATTCTTTGTTTTCAAAGTATCGAGCGCCAAAATCAGAAAAAAAACAAAAATTCAGAAAAAAATGTCTTTATTTCACTACTTCGGCCATAACTTTTGTTGTTTTTGACTTTCTCGAATAATTTTTTTTGCACCTTAAAACTCTCTTGAATACGCGTCTTTTGAGATTTTTTTAATACTATATATTTACAACTCTCCGAGATACAAGGGGATCGCACTTTTTCGTGAAATCGGAGCCTACACTGGAGCGAACGAAAGGACATTTCCAATTTTTTAAAACCTATTTAGAGGCTAAAAAATTGTCCTCAGCACGGATTAGTGCAACAAAAAGAATATAGACATTTCCAATGTCAAAATGTGAAACCATTTGTTTTCAGTAAGCTGATTTTGGTTTTAACGCATCGGCGGCCAGTCCGCGGCGCTTCCGAGCTGTTTAACTTAGTTAAAACGAGCGCATTTTAACTTTATTACAAGTAATGCGGCTAGTTGCCAAACTTGAAACGCTTGGAGCTTCACTCCGACCTTTGCTACTCTGTGGTGTCTCACTCATTCTCTAGGCATTAATTCTGTGGACGAACTCGCCAGAAGAGGCTTCGAAACTACAGTGAAAGGAGACGAACCCTTGCTTCTACTACCGTAAAAATAGTCCAGGAAATGCCCTATGGACCATATTGCAGAATGAGTCATACAAGAAAAGATGACCCAGAGCATAGATACTACTCAGGTTCAAGTGAACACAAGAATAACGTGATAATGTTAACAAAAAAACTAAAATTACAAAATGACATAATTTTTTTAGAGAAAGTTTTTGTGTTTGTAGTCTTGTGAAGATCAATAAATTAAATTAGTCAAATGGAATTCTACTAAGATATTATGAATACAATAAAAGGCTACCACAACTACAATTGATCGGCAGGCATTAAAATTGTGAAGTGGAGCTGATACGTATTTACCAAACATAACGAATTATTTTTTCAAGGATTTATAGTCTCAAAAAACTACAAAAATCATGTGACTATACTAATAAAAATCTCTTACACTTTCCATAACAATCTAAAAGTTTTCTAATAAAGATGAAAGTTATTTTACAAGATAGCTAAAAAAATACATTATTAGACGCCACAAGCAACTTGTGACGTCATCGTTTGCGTCCGATTTCTATGAAACGTTTCTGTACCACATGACCAGACCTACTTTTCAACAGGTTACACGAGTATTAGGAAAAGTATCAGCTGTAGAGAAAGATCTTCATCGGGCATTTAAATCTTTCAACACGGTTCAAATGACAGCAAACTAAATATAAAGTAAACACGACTCCATTTTAAGTCGAAAATTTGCTTCCATTCAGTTTTGGTGATTAATCTCGACGTAATTTCCTCGAACAACACTTTGTAGCGAATTAATCTCAATTCAGCGCTAAATGAAGCGCCTCATTCACCGCTAGAGTATATAATTGGACTATGGCAAATTGGAGTTATTATGAAGTGGGACTAGTGAACGCGCGCGGCTTTTCTTGTTTGGTTGGTTAATAATTATGCAATTATTATGCTTCATCAGAAATGAGACAATTTGCCAAATAACTAAAGCTGTCTGTATTCGAAGGTATGTATGTATATATCTATGATATATATATGTAGTCTGTATGTATGTAACGTTTTTTTTAATAATGCGAGTCATTTTGTCTTATTTTTCATATTCTTATATAATTTATTTACACCTACATACTCTCTTCATCTTACAGTCCTATCTATCCTAAGGTTGCCTGGAAGAGATCGCTTTCAGCGATAAGACCGCAAGTTGTATACTATGTAACTTAGATATTTAAGATTTTTCATGTATCTTTATAATGTATGGTGTGCAATAAAGACTAGAAGATTAATCTAATCTAATCTAATCTAATCTAATCTAAAGCGACTGACATAGCCTAAACGATTAGCCAGCTGAAGTGGCAGTGGGCTGGTCACATACTGCCGAAGAACCGATGGTCGATGGGGTGCAAAGGTCCTCATTTGGAGACCACAAACTGGCAATCTCAGCGTAGGACGCCCACCAGCTCGCTGGACCGACGATCTGAGACGGATTGCTGGCTGTGGGTGGATGAGGATGGCTGAGGACAGAAAGAAGTCGTGTACCTCGGGGAGGCCTATATCCAGCAGTAGACACATACGGGCTGATTGATCTTTGAGGTGCGTTGGGAGAGGAAAGAAGTCGTGGCTTAGAAACATTAGGGACTGGACGAATTTAGCCTACGTTAAAAACCTGTTTCGTTTGGTACATGACAAAGAAGATTATGACGAGCTGAATGCCGACCTCCATTAGAACAGAGGTGCAGAACGACTCGGTCTAAGGACTTTATTTTGTCCACCATGAATTTTGGGTGGTTTGAAAGCCATCGCAAAATGAACGTGCCTTAACAATAGCTACCGAATACGCTAGTGTGTTTTCTAATGAAGGCTCCAAAAATATCACGACAGAAACTCGAATCTATGAGAACCATAAGTAGCCAGCCAGAGCGGCGCGTGTGTGTGTTCTGCTAGACGGAGAGGTGTTCGCAAATTTTTTGAAACAAGGTTTGCTCACTCAAACAAAATTTCTCAACTTATTTTACGTCTATACTTATATTATAAGTAAGTCTAAATATGTAGATGGAATTTTTAAAGACAAATTACATTACTTTGACTTCAGCTAACCACCCAGATTTCAGCATGTATGTGCTTTCGACAAAATACCAAATGGGTAACACCCCTGCAACACAATGCTGTATTTTAAATAAACGTTTTTTTTTTGTTTATATTTTATCTTCTTATTTCTTTTATATTTTTTTTAATGTGGCTTAGAAAGCACTCAGCTAAAATTCTTCATGCAAAAGTCGATTTTAATAGCGACTTTTTTAATCGTCTTTATTTAAATAGCGACTATTTAAGTGGATTTAAATAGCGAAGTGAACGAATGAACGATTTATTGCCACAAACATACTTACATAACAATAATAGTAGCTATAGACAGTGTTCGTGTGACAATGATGCTATATACCGGCGCTGGTTTTGAAATAGCAACTTCACACCAAATAAAAAAATGACAGATTTCGTGCCTCATACGACTATCGAACACATCGAAAATGAATCAAGTCTTATGTGAAAAATGTCGTTCTGACTTTTTGATTTTTTTCAAAAAGGTTAGGCTACAGAGCAACCCTCAACCCAATCGTCTTTACCCAACTGTTTTAGGATCAAACTGTAGCTGACTAAATTTTCAAGAGGACTTCTTCTCAAATTTTTTTATATCTTTCTTCGTTTCCAAAATATCGAGCGCCGAAATCAAAAGTTCGGAAAAAAATATTTTTTTTTTACTATTTCGGCTATACCTTTTTTTACACCTTACGGCAGAGCTCTTGTGAATACGCGTCTTTTGAGCTTTTTTGATTATCATATCTATTATCTTATAAGATAATTTGAGAAAAGACACTCAGAGTGGAGTTTTTTTCGCTGTCTTTTTCTTCACTACAGCTCGACAGTGGATAACATTGTACATTGACATAAAAAAAACTGAATATAACGTCTTTACGTTGAAATACATTTTTGATTTCTGATTTTCATAGTTCCATCAACCAACCGCAAGTCCTTCAAAGGCCAGTATCTATATATTAATAGAGACGGATTAATAGATTGTGCTCACAATATTGCATGTCACGCGCAAAGGCGATAATTTCAAATGAGCGCGCTATCATTGGTAGACACTGGTTGTTTTCAGGCCGTTCACCGACTCGTCCCAAATGAAACTCGACCCACTAATACATGAAGTAAGGCATGCTATCTATTTATGCCTACGCAGTCGCGTAAAAATACTTTTATAGTACATATGGTGCTACATTACCGCACTAGTGCGATAATGAGCACTTTACGTGCCTATGTCGAAACTTCAAAGGGCCATATGTACTATAAAACGTTGTACGATACACGTGCGAATAGGTAATTCGTAACTCGTGTCGATATAAAACACTCCCTTCGGTCGTGTTTTAATTTATCGCCACTCGTTGCGAATTTCCTACTTTTCGCACTAGTATCGTAATGTACTATTATGCCACACCTGGCCAAAAAGCGCATTTTTCCGCATGCTACGGGAAAACCCACTTTGAGGCCAAGTGACGACATAAAATTGTATACACAACACAGTGTAAATAACTATTTAAGTTTATGCTTATCAAGTTTATTATTGCGGAACGTAAACTAATGATTCTCCGATTTTAATAAATACATACCAAAACTCTAAAATCAATGGAAATACCCACTTTCCTAAATTTGGAATAACTGGCTCATTTGTCGAGAGGTAACACCATTTCAACGGTAGAGGGTTCGATTCCCGTAGAGACCGTCATAATTTATTTGTACAAATGGCCTCATTAGTGTATTTCTATGCTTTTGATGTCCTTACCTCTTTTTACAGTTAAATAAATATAGAAAGAACATATGTGTATGTGTATATTTTATAAAAATAACCAAAGTTACCGCCGGATTAAGAATAGCGTGACTCCGTTTCCTTCCGTGGATGTCGTAGAAGGCGACTAAGGAAATCAATTACCAGGAGACGGGCAGCAGCGTCTTCCTGAGATTCCAACCGTATACTGCGATCGCCAACCCGCCTGCCAAGCGTGGCGATTATGGCAAAACCCCTCATGGTTAGGAAAACTATGAGGGAGGCCTTTGTACAGTAGTGGGCGTCAAATGGCTGATGATGATGATGATGAACCAAAATTAATGAGAATTTGACAAGTATAAGGTGTAAATAGCCGATGATGATAGACGATAGACTCAGTCGACAGCAAGTCGACTATTGCATCTTTGTTGCGAAGTCACCCGTAACGTAACTGAGCATAGAAGAATTATTAGCATTTCTTAAACTTTCGCAAAACTCACACTACATGCGTGTGAAGATTGATTTGTTGTGGAGTGCACGTTAAAAAGTTGACCGCAAACGTCAAGTTTTTAACGTGGAGTTGTTAAAGGGACGAGTCACCAAATCTTTTTAGCTGACCGTAAACGTTAATAAATAACCAATCGGGCGCAGATTTACAGCAGTTTTAAATGCCAATTTGCGACGCAATTATGCGTAAGCATGCAAAATTAAAAGGGCTATCCACTGAAATGTGGCTACTAATTTTTGCACCATGACGGCGGTTACATTGTGAAGCTACATAATGAGATGAGATTCCACAATTGATAAGGGCGAAAATAGTACAGGATTATTTTTGCATTGCGTAGGTCCTGAAACACTTCAATTATAACTAATTATAGTTTTACGCGTTTCAAGAACTTTCTATGAGTTTTTTCTCAAATCTATATGATGTGAAGTATCACTTTTCATATTTTATGAAATTCGCGCTTGTAGTAGTACAGTCAACAGCACATCTACTTATATCTAAGTGCACTAGATTACCTTATTTATTTATGTTATGGACGAGTTTGCAAAAAAATCGCCTTTTCCTGTTTTTTAGGGTTCCGTAGTCCGACAAGGAACCCTTATAGTTTCGCCATGTCCGTATGTCTGTCTGTCTGTCTGTCCGTCCGCAGCCTAGCGCAAACACCGGTGGTACTAGAAATCTGTAATTTGGTGTGTGTATACATATTTATCACGCCGACAAAGTTAAACAAGAAGAAGCCTGGCTACCCATAGCACAGGGAATCCTAGTTTGGGAGCCAGTAACCACTTTTTTAACCTTTTTCTAAATAAAGTTTTTTTCATTTTCATTTTCATTTCAAAATGTTGGAATTTTTTTTTTACTGTACCTCCTCTAACATGAAAAGTGTGGATGATTTTTTCCCGTCTACTCCATCATGTGGGGTATTGTTGGATTGGTCGTTAAAAATATTGTGGGTGTAGGAAGACCATTTTTCAATTTAGGGTTTAGTTTGCTAAATATTCAGCTTTGAAGCGCAAATTTTTGTCCGAGTAGGGTGTCCCCCCCTTTCCTGGCTAAACGGTCGATTGTAGAAACGTGACAAAAATCAGGACAGTAGCACATATAATGAACTTAAAACGAAAACTATCACGGCTATGTAGACTTTACTAGTTAACGAGTAATAGGCAACCAACTTATAAAAGTATAATTTCGTACAAAATCCATTGAAAATTACTTCGATGAAGTTGTTAGTTCTGTAAAGCAGATAAAAAAAATCCTCTTTATAGGGAACCCTACATTGCGCGAGGCCCGACTTGCACTTGGTCGGTTTTTTAAGAAACTCCTAAGAATTTCGTGGCATTTGACCTTTGACCTCCTCTTATAAACCTACGACTGCGAATGTTCGATAAAGAGGACCGAATGTTAATAGAGCCTAAGCATTGATGTGCCGTGCCTGGGAATATTGCCATTATTCCCCAAATTGTTGTAATTCTGACCCGCGTATTGTTAGCAATAGCAAGCGCGGAGTTATGTGAACCTCTCAAATATTCGGGTTTCCTCACGATATTCTCCTACACGTTTAGACGTTTGTATTGCTACTAAAAATTTACAAAAAATGTACGTAATTTTAGTTAACAAAGTTATTGGTACTTTCTGGGATTCGAACCCACAATCTGGCGCATATTCCCTGGGCAATATTCCCTATTCTATTGGCAATATTCCCGGGTACGGTGCACCAATATGATAAATTGGAATCTCGAGGCGAGATCTCGATTTTTCAGCGGTTTTCATAATAAAAGGCAGGCTTACAATAAACAAGAGCGATTATGTCGAACCTCCATCAAAAATCTGTCACCCCTCCCGAGTTTAAAATTCATACTCTCGAACTTGGGATATTATTTGTAAACAAAGATGGCGCCGGGTAGTCTGTTTAATGACTTGTAAATAGGGCTGTAGGCAAAAAATAGGGACCAACAGAAGGGCCTATAAGCAAAGACAAAGAACAGAGAACTTAGGATCGTGGACCTGCGACTCCTTTTTGGCGTTAATGCCATCTAGTCTCAGGTTTTTTGCCTTAGCTTCCCGGTCATGGGTCCTAAAAATAACAATTAACATGATTGAGAGATGGTACAGACATTTCTTGCAAATTCGATCATTACAAAAATAAATAGCTATGTACTCATGGATAAATAAATAAATAACTATTTGACAGGTTTGTCTTGCACCAGCAAATATTTACCTCGGGATAGTAATATTCATCTAACTTTCATTGGTGCAAGACGTTTTTGCACTTATTTACTGGTTAGGGCTTACCCATGGATATACATATGGATAGTGCTGTCAGATAGCATTGGCGCAAGCCGACCTAAGCTAAGGGTTTCAAAGAACTCACGCCCTTAGCGTAGAACGAACTAAGTTAGAGTCAAATGCACTTAAGTCCACCACCGAACTCAAAGCAGTTCTTCCGGGAACTCTATGGCGAGTTAAGGCTGTAGGGCCCGTCATTAATAACCTTGAGGGCGGCTGTCTTGCGCAGCTCCCCGCGCAATTACCCGCGGGCTAATGCCTGTGTGCCGATGTGAGCACTTTACATAAGAAACTCTTAAGGTCTGGCCACATTACATCGTGCTGGCGACGTGCGTGCGCCATAACTAGAGACGGATCAGGGAGAATTTTCTCTGATAATGTTTTCGCCTGAAGAAATTTTGGGGGTCAGGGGTTCATCGAAAATTTCGAAGGAAAAAATAGGGGCTCTTCAGAATGTAGGTGGACGTCCACAAAAGTAGTCTATTTTGGCAGATCATCACCAAAATTTAGGCGTATCGTAAGTCGATTTATCTTTGAACGTTACGGCTTTAAAAATAACAAAGGATGCAAAAAAATATTAGGGCCTTTTAAAATAATTTATGCAGTTTATTTGTTTTTGCTGTATGTAGGTTATGTAGGATTTTGTACTTTATGTACTTTATTTTGTACACACACAGTAAAAAAAACGGGTCTATATACATATTTTTAGTAAATTCGAGCAAAAATGACCAAAAAAAAATGGAATCAAAAAAAAATGGAATACGAACAAAAATTATTTCACTTAAAAAAAATCATTACTAAATCACCAAAAATTATTCACACAGAAATCTACTAATAATCTGTAAAACAAATCAGACACGAGGTAATACAAAATGACAATATCTGATGGGTCTTACACCAACGGCGGTTCGGAGCGGAATAAGGGGCGGGCACCAGTGCGCGCTGCCTTTTATACCGTCCGACCACGTGCAGGTCTAATCCCCACTCGTAAAGACAAATTTTCTCCTATACTATATAGACCCGCTTTTTTACTGCTTTCTCGAAGAAATCTCTTACAGAGATAAGCTCGCATCTGTACGTATTATTTGTTATGTAATGTCTTGAAAAAATGTTTCGTGTTCAATACCTATACAAATAAATTTTATTTCTCAATCCACAAATTAGAGTAAATAATAATAATAATAAATAATAAAAATACTGGAAGACTACTTTCAGTATTTACTTACTTTACTTTATTATATCAGAAGACTATGCTGCGTGGCCTAGCTGATTCTTCCCAACAACGCATTGGTTTCCGGATGAACTTGGATAAAACTAAGGTTATGTTCAATGAACACGTAAATCCAGGGCCAATTGCAGTTCACGGCAGTATTCTCGAAGTCGTTAAGGAGTGTGTTTATCTTGGGCAAACCATGCAGTTAGGTAAAAACAACTTTGAGAAAAAGGCCAATAGAAGAATACAGCTGGGCTGGGTAGCGTATGGGAAACTACGTCGAGTCTTTACATCGCCAATCCCACAGAGTCTCAAGATGAAAGTTTTCAATCAGTGCGTCCTACCCGTCATGACATACGGTGCCGAAACGTGGACACTCACGGTGGGGCTGGTCTCCAAATTAAAAGTCGCTCAGCGTGCTATGAAAAGGGCTATGCTCGGGGTTTCTCTGAAAGATCGAATTCGAAACGAGGTGATCCGACAGAGAACCAAAGTCACAGACATAGCCCACCGAATTAGCACGCTGAAGTGGCAGTGGGCCGGCCATATCATCCGAAGAACAGATAACTGATGGGGTAGACGAGTTCTTGAGTGGAGACAGCGGATCGGTAAACGTAGTGTAGGACATCTCCAGACTCGGTGGAGCGATGATCTTCGCAAGGCGGCTGGTAAGAGCTGGATGAGAGTAGCCGAGGACGACCGCTACCGCCACCGCGTTGGTGTGTGCCATCCTTTATGCTACTCGTATTTTAGGCACAGAACGATCTCGCTTATGAAGATTTGTAATAGTCGGTATTGTGCTACTGATTGTACTGAAAAATAATACAAGTAACAAAGTGCTAGATATCACTGCATATGTGAAAGATGTTCCCGTACTGGACTAGGTAAATGCAGTCTTCTTTTTTATTCATACAGGCACAAGGTGAACTTAAATATCTTATCCTACCAGCGGGCGAAGACAACAAAAGGTTTATCTGCCGCTGTTATCGCTCGGTTAGGTAACATACATTTTTATTCCTAAATACGTAGATGTTAGTATCTTTTTTTCATTCTTGAGAGGAAGCCCTCTGTATGCTTTCTAGGCTTTCTCAATGTAAGTTGTCAGTGTAGCTAACTAAAGACGGATTTGTCACAAGAAAGGGTCTGCATTCTTCTAAATTCGATAGACTTCCCATACTTACTCAATCTAAACTCCTTTTGCCCTCTTTTAGAAAAGCAGGAAAACCGTGGAGCTAATGACTTGTAAAATAATCCGGAAAACTACCATTGGGAAATCATATTAGCCCCAGAGCATGTACCTTTGGGTGGAAACCAAAGTAATACGATAGAAGGCGATCCACTGACTTATATTTATTGCTAATGCACGGATCAGTAGAATCGGTTATGTTGGAAACCTAAGTGGAAAACTTGTTTCAATGTGCTGGGTGCCAATGAAACTATACAGACTAAACGTAGTGAACGTCGCCAGAATACGGTATTTGACACGATCAAAAATAAATCATTGCATATGCTCGATTAAAACTAAAATTACAAAATATCTCGGAAAATGTATCTCTTTTAGCCAATTACTAGTTATTACAATTTTTAAATAGATTAAACATAAAAAGAGTGCTCTGAAATGTAAGGTCATAAGCAAGTATTTTCATACAAAATTCCGTTTCAAAAGTAATTCATTTGATATTTTGTCAAATACCCAATTCTGGGCTGCCTGCCGCGGGACACCGATCTGAGGCAAGTTTTTTACTTGGTAACGTGCAAAGAAGGTAGGTTTCTTGATACATTACCCAGTTTTGTACGATGAGTATTTTTTCTTCACTTATTGCTAGTAATGTAACTCAGTTATGTACATGAAGAACAAGGGGAAATCCTAAAAATCTCATCTCACAGTGTTTGTTATCGAACTCTTCCGAAACGGCTTCAACGATTTTTATGACTTTTTTTGTGTATATTGGTAGGTCGTAGTCTAATATGTATGAATATTAGAAGTAAGTCAGTTTATGTACATTTTTTTTCCCATATATTTCATGTACACCTACCTACCTACTCTCTTCATCTTTCAGTTCTATCCATCCTAAGGTTGTCTGGAAGAGATCGCTTTCAGCGATAAGACCGCCAATTGTATACGGCAAAACTTAGACATGTAAGCCTTTTAATGTATTTTGTTTTCTGGTGCGTACAATAAAGTGTTCTAATCTAATCTAATCTAATTAATATGGCCAAACAACGTTTGCTGAGTCAGCTAGTGAGTTTACAAATTAGTGCCCGGAGATGGCGGGACGATCTCACAGACTTTCTGCCGGGGTGGCAGGAAATGGCCGGTGACAGAGAGGAGTGGAGAGCTAAAGGGGAGGAGTTTGCCCAGCAGTGGGACACTAAAATGCCTAATAAAAAAAATGTTACATTTTTAACGGTCTTCAAAAAAGGAGGAGGTTCGCAATTCGATGTGTATATTCTAGATAGCTATTTTAGAAATCAAAAATTAATTTCAACGTAAAGCTTTTGCTCAGAGTTACCTACTTTATGTTGTTACTTTTTGTTCAGCTCATTAAACATTTTGTTTTGTTTGTTTTGTTTTTTTGTTTGTTGAATGTCAAAGGTCTCTCAGACTCTTTCAAAAGATGGTGGACTCATTCTTTTGTACTTATTTCATTGTGCCTTGCCGGATAATTGTGTTAAACATGGTTTCTTGGCGTTGAGGAAAATGCGCCCACATTTATTTATTAGTGCCTTGTTCGCTATAGTTTTAGTAATGGCGCCATTTGTGTGATTCATTGAACGCGCTTCGTACAAAAGGAGCAAGGCATATGAAAATGTATGTTTCGTTTCATTCAACTTTGGTCTGTGTGTAAGCAAAAAAAACATTTAAATACTTGATAACTTTATAGACATTATTGCATCCCGTTCTTCAAGTATGTGTGCGCAACACACATCCTTGAAATATTGAAAAAAAAATGTCTGAAGTTAGAAAAAGGAAAAGCTCGGAAAAACCTGCAAAACTCGATTCCAGAATATATAATAATAGGGGTTAAAGTATGAAATTGCCGTTTTATTGCAATAGGTTCTTTGAATTGACATAGAATCTTCATGGTTTGAGGTTTTCGAATGAAACTTTTTTCAAATGGTTTCTATGATGTTCTTTTTTTAAAAAATGTGAAACATTTGAATATCGACTTTCAATTGTTTTTGTTATTCAATTTAGACAAGAAAGATGGATACTGCGAAAATTCGAGTGATTTTTGAATACGAATTCCGACGCGGAACTAACGCGGCAGAAACAGCCCGCAATATCAATGCTGCGTTTGGAGAAGGGTCTACTAATGAACGCACCGTGCGATTTTGGTTTAAACGCTTTCGTAATGGAAATTTCGACTTAAAGAACGAGCCACGAGGAAGACCGCCCACACAGGTGAATAACGATGAATTAAGAGAGATAGTGGAAGCCGACCCTAGTCAAACTACCCAGGAATTAGCGGCATGGTTTAACGTTACCTTACCCACAATATTGACTCACTTGCGTCAAATCAATAAAATAAAAAAATACGAAAAATGGGTGCCTCATAATCACTCGAATTTTCGCAGTATCCATCTTTCTTGTCTAAATTGAATAACAAAAACAATTGAAAGTCGATATTATATGTCAATTCAAAGAACCTATTGCAATAAAACGGCAATTTCATACTTTAACCCCTATTATAAGCAGCCTATTTATACGTCCCACTGCAGGGCACAGGCCTTCTTTCAGAGAGAGATTATGGGCTTCATCGCCACGCGTGCCTACCACGGATTGGCGATTTCAAGCGCTGAAGTATGTGAATAGCTCAGACACCCAGGTTTCCTCACGATGTTTTTCTTCACCGTTAGCGAGTGGTATTGCTACTATAACTTCACAAATGTACATAACTTAGGAAGAAAAGTCATAGGTACACTGGGAATCAACCTGGGTCTCCCGCTTTCGAGTCCAATGTTCTACCCACTAGGCTACCACCGCTCTGTATAATATTTTAATGTTATAATATTTCAATATATGATATTTTATTATAATATTTAGGCACCTACAAATTAGTACGGAACCCTTGGTGGGCTAGTCCAACTGGCACTTGTCTGGTTTTTTATGTAGCCTATGTTCGTCCCACTGCAGGGCACAGGCCTTCTCTCAGAGAGAGATTATGGGCTTCATCACCACGCGTGCCCACCGCGGATTGGCAATTTTATGCCCTGTGGTATGTGAACACCTCAGACACTCAGATTTCCTTACGATATTTTCCTTCGCAGTTAGCGAGTGGTATTGCTACTATAACTTCACAAATGTAGGTAACTTAGAAAACAAAGTCATTGAATACGTACATTTGTGTAGTTAAAGTAGCAATACCGGGATTCGAACACACGACCTCCCGAATGGGAAGCCGGCGTTTTACCGCTCCGCTACCACCGCTTGTTGTCAGTCAAGTAGGTACATTTGTGAATTTGTAGTAGCAACACCATTCGCTTACTGTGAAGGAAAACATCGTGAGGAAACCTGAGTATCTGAGGTTTTTACGTACTTATCGAGCGCTTGAAATTGCTAATGCTCCGTGGGCGCGTGTGGTGATTAAGCCCATACTCTCCTTCTCAGAGAAAGCTCCTACCCAACAGTGGAACTTATATAGGCTACATAGAATAATATATGGGGATTTTGTTATACCCTGTATAGTTTTGAAAACCACAAAATGGTAGTCGCGGCTGGCTGTACATGTACATCCTACAGCCAAGACAAAGGCGTCTTGGACAAAGACAATCCAATTAAAGCGGGAATGAACAGCCCCTTGCCACTCGGTGACATGCCGGATTCTACAGCGGGATTTCAAAATCGTTAGTAATATTGCGAGCACAAGCCGCCTATACAAGTCCCAGTGTTGGGCACAGGTCTTCAGAGAGAGTATGGGCTTGATCACCACGCGTGGCCACCGCGGATTGGTGATTTCAAGCGCTGAGGTATGTGAATAGCCCAGACACTCAGGTTTCTTCACGATGTTTTCCTTCACGGTTTGCGAGTGGTAGATGTTGCTACCATAACTTCACAAATGTACATAACTTAGAAAACCAAGTCACAGGTGTATGCCCGCATTAGGAATCGAACCTGGGTCTCTCGCTTCCGAGTTCAATTCTGCTCACTAGGCTACCGCCTCGCCTAATATTGTGAGGGAATGTTCTTTTTGTTATGATAACAACATGATAAACGTAGTGATAAAGTTTCATGACGTATCGTTCGTAAATTAAAACTAAAGTACGTTTGTAACGAAATCGCTGCGTGAGGCGCCCTCATAAGGCGCTATTCCGAGCCACGGTGGACGCTGCAACTGCCGGCAGCACGTGCAGCGACTGCGCGCAGCTGCATGACTGGTTTGCACCTTTGATCTAATAGTACAAACGTAAAATCGTGAAATCGCCGTACATTTGTACAAATGGCCTCAGTCTGGCCGTATTTCCATGTTTGTGATGTTCTTACCTGGTTACCGTAGCACAGGGTATCCTAGTTTGGAACCAAGACAAGTGATTGTGTTGTGTGAAAGTTATTATTTATTTTTCAGAGACTTATGTAGAAAAATCGTCGCTGTTCGTTTTTAAATTAAATCTTTAGTAAGCATTTAGAATGTGGTTACGGATTCCTTGACCCATTTGTAATTTTTTCAAATAGACGAGTTTGATTTGAATGCGCTTCATTTATGTGTTAAAATCTAATAAACAGTAGAGTCCCTGAACTAAAACTTTCGTAAACACTACTCATTATTAACTCACTTCCGGAATCACTTAGGTACTTGATTTTTTGTCGGAAGACATTTAGGATTCGCTTTTAAGAAATTCAAGTGTTTGATTCCGGAATGAAGTTGATAGTAGGGTTTCTTTAATTTTTTTTGAAATTTCAAGTTTTATTCTTGATGAAAAAAATATATACCCTTTATATTGGTCAGTTTATCACCCAATTCGTGAGAGCCTTTTCTTTTTTATATAATAACAGGCCTGCAACTCAATGGTATCTGGTTTTATTTCCTAGTAATTCCTTTGTCATTTGTGCTAATTAGTATATGCATAGAGAGATCCAATCTCGTATTACCAATTAGGTCAAGAGAGATTGGACATAGAACGGGCGTGGTTGATGTGTGCTTGCAAAGAGAAAAGGAGTAGAAATTCAATCTGTATGTTAAAAAATTGATCACTTTTCTCTTTGACAAGATGACTAGCAAAGATGTGCATTGGCCTTGTTATAAAAAGGCGTTATAATCTTTTTGATGCACTAACCCGGGCTGAGGACAATTTTCAAAAACCTATTACGTTCCCGTGGCACCCTCAGCGGTGTCTTTTGGGGGTGTCTTGGGTCCGGAATGTTTAGAGGCTAAAGATTCCACCCATGCCGGGACTTGAACCCGCGACCTCTGGCTAAGCGTGCCAGAGCACGGTAAGCCAGAGGTCGCGGGTTCAAGTCCCGGTATGGGTGGAATTTTTAGCCTCTAAATAGGTTTATAAAAAGGCGTGTTTTGAAATTGAAAAATCCCAGGAACTAATAAAATTTCTAAATGGGAATAAGAGATATTTGTAAATCCACCATCTTCCATCCTTAGGTATGTTCGTCCGTCCAGCCGACCAACTAATGGACCTACCGATCGTCTGTCAGTCCGTACGCCCGTCTGTCTGTCTGTCTGTCCATCCGTCCGTCCATCCGTCCATCCGTCCTTCCGCCAGTCTGTCTGTCTGTTTGTGTCTGTCTGTGTATGGGTTTGTTTACACGGAATTCACGTAAAAGCGACTGAATCGGTTTGGACGTAGTTTTCTTTGGCGTAAGTATCATAAAACTATGTGTGCAAAAAGACAAAATGTGTCAAGTTCTCCTTGCCCAATGTTAAAAATGTTGACACGTGTCTAAAAATATCTGGTGAGAAATTAGAGCTGGTAGAGTCCACACTATTTTTAGGCATAACAATAGACTCAAAACTGCAATGGGGTCCGCATATTGAAAAACTATCGGGTAGGTTGAGTTCAGCTGCATTTGCAGTTAGAAAAATTAGGCAACTTACAGATATATCGGCTGCGAGGCTGGTCTATTTTAGTTATTTTCACAGTATTATGTCATATGGGCTGTTATTATGGGGACGGGCAGCAGATATAGAAACAATATTTATTTTGCAAAAAAGAGCAGTAAGAGCAATTTACAACTTAAGCAGTAGGGAATCGCTAAGGGAGCGTTTCAAAGAAATAGGAATTCTTACACTGGCTTGCCAATATATATTCGATAATATAATGTATGTTGGTAAAAATATAACCATGTTCAAATTAAATAGGGACGTCCATAACGTAAACACTAGAAATAGAAATAAGCTTGCTTATTCTAAAATTAGTTTAGCCAAGGTAAACACATCGTTCGTAGGCTATTGCGTTCGTTTTTACAACAGAATTCCAGAACATGTTCTATCCTTGTCTGAAAATAAATTTAAAACATTCATTAAAAAATCGCTATGTAAAAAAGCCTATTATAGAATAGACGAGTATATGAACGATATAAGCCCTTGGTAGTAAGCAAATTCCACTGCGATTTCATTGTTATTTAATTATTAATATTATAATTTATTTAATTTTAAAAACGTGTACTGACGACGTGATTGCACATTAATAACTATAGTACACATTTTATAGCTGACAAGAACTCAATCTGCAGGTTTGCTAAAGGTCATTCGAATGGTGGCGTGGTGGCCGGGTCACCTATCTCCCTCTAAAATGGTTGAGACTGGTGATGGCTGACCCCTGCGTTATGCTCGTGAACGGGTGCTGTTCGTGTGTCTGGCCGCAGCATTACTGTTTTTCCTACTTTTGTAAGAAGTGTTATTTTGGCTTTTAAAGTTATTAGTGGCTATCACGGAATCATATCATATAGGCTTTGATGTATAAGTTTAAGATGATTTGAGAAAAGATGGTCAGAGTGGAGTTTTTTTTCCCGCTGCCTTTTTCTCCACTACAAATACGGCCCGAAGGCAGCGGCTAACATAGTAACATAGTACATTGACATTCAGCAAACAGAATGTAAATTCTTTACGTTGAAATAAATTATTGATTTCTGATTTCTGATTTCTGTATAGCGTGGTGATACTTCAACATAGAAATAGATCCTATAGAATGGACATCCCGAAAAAAAATTGTGTCGCACAGTACAATATACAAAAGCAGCCTATATACACTTTAGGGCACAGGCCTTCTCTCAGAGAGAAAGTATGGGCTTAATCATCGATTGTGCTTTTCCCATACAAATAATCAATCGAGGTTGACTATTTGTATGGGAAAAGCACAATATTTGTAATTATATAAACCCCGGAGATATGTATAGTGTCTTTTTTTGAAAAAATCAGTACCTACGCATTTACTGCTCAGTTTGCAATAGAAAAACGGTGGGTCCTGAACCATTTGGAGGAAGTAAATCGATTATGAAGAAGTTTATTACAAGAAGTGGAAGCCTTGATATCAATTATTCAACCCATTTAGCAAATGTAAAGCCAGCTATTACTGCTGCAATTGTAAGTGAAGTAAAACAATGTTCCTGGGTACTTGTAAACATAGCTTTTATTTAATAAAATAATAATTATACATTGTAACACGCATTTCTTTGGGCCTAAGCCCGTATCTCAAAATAGGTAAGCAGCAGCACTTAATTACAAAGTAAGTAACTGTGAAAGACAGTTTTTTTTAATGTCATTCAAATGGTGGCGTGGTGGCCGGGTCACCTATCTCTCTCTAAAATGGTTGAGACTGGTAATGGCTGACACCTGCGTTATGCTCGTGAACGGGCGCAGCATTAATGTTTTTCCCACTTTTGTAAGAAGTATTGTTTTGGCTTTTAAAATTATTGATGGCAATCACGGAATCATATCATATAGGCTCTGATGTATTACGTTTAAAATGGTTTGATTAAAGATGGTCTGAGTGGAGTTTTTTTTTCTTCCCGCTGGCTTTTTCTCCAGTACAAATACGGCCCGAAGGCAGCGGCTAACATTTATTTATTTATTAATTAATTTTATTCACATAAATATTGCAACATGACAGTAATTAGGTACACCGAAGCGTTACAATATTTTAACTGAGCACTACCTATCAAACATCTTCTAGCATTCTCTTACATACCTTCATCACACTTCCAATTCCATCCACAAACACATCACACTCTGGTGCTTCAGCGAGCAGGGCACAGAGTAGCCGTAGCGCACGCGCGATATAGTACATTGACAGTAAGCAAACAAAATTTAAATTCTTTACGTTGAAATAAATTATTCATTTCTGATTCTGATTTCTGCAACGCAGAATTTGTCATTAATTCATCCAATTATTATAGCTCAACACAAAATTATATAACCAGTGTGTGTTACCAGTGATGACTTATGGCACTGAAACGTCCTCTCTCTCACTATAGGCCTCATAAGAAAACTCAAGGTCACGCAGCGAGTTATGAAAAGGGCTATGCTCGAAATTTCTTTTCGAGATCGAAGCAGAAATGATGACATCCGTTGATGAACGAAAGTCGTCGACATAGCTCAGCGGATTAGAAAGTTGAAGTGGCAGTGGGCGGGGCACATAGCACGCAGAACTGATGGCCGGTGGGGCCGAAAAGTTCTCGAATGGAGACCACGTATCGGCAAGCGCAGCGTAGGACGACCAGCCACAAGATGGACAGATGACCTCATCCAAGTGGCAGGAAGGCGCTGGATGCAGGCCGCTTCCAACCGGTCTTTTTGGAAATCCATGGAGGAGGCCTATGTGGACTTCTTGTGGCTGAATGATTATGATGATGATTATCGCTTTCTCCCAGGCACTTAACAACATTGCAGGCACGACATACAGTTTTAAAAGGCAGGCCATCGCTCTATCGCACATTCAGCGCTAAATTGGCCCAATATTTGCTTAGGCACGATCATATGAAACCAACTTTTTGAACCTTTGTTCTCCTGAACCTTTTGGAGACTTCTGAAACGTTTAATTTGTATTAGAAGCGCGAGGTCCCCAGTTAGCAAGGACTCGGTCAAAGTCGTTACTGATGTTGTCTTCAAAACTGAGCCGTGCGTTTGTGTGTGCAAATGGTTTTACACAATATTCTTCAACCTGGATAAAAGAAAAAAAAAACAGACAAGTGCGAGACGCACTCGCGCACGAAGGGTTCCGTACCATTATCCATATAACATTAGACACAAAGATCGGAATAAAACGGCAAAAAATTACGTTTGTTGTATCGGAGCCCCCCTTCAATATTTATTTTATGCTGTTTTTAGTATTTGTTGTTAAAGCGGCAACAGAAATAGATCATCTGTGACAATTTCAACTGACTAGCTATCACGGTTCATGAGATACAGCCTGGTGACAGACAGACATTCAGACAAACAGTGAAGTCATAGTAATAGGGTCCCGTTCGGCACCCTTCGGGTATTGAACCCTAAAAATCAAATTATTTTTATGAAGTTATGCAAAATTTGCAAACTCTTTCTTCGGTGTAGATGATAATTACCTGCTGTAACGAGTGTTAATAATGAGATTGTCAAATATCGAGTTGGTCAGAATGAAGTCATGCTGCTGCCTTTTCTCCACTACAAACTCGATCCGAAGGCGGCCAGCTGCTAATATTGCACATTGACATTAAATAAATAGAAGGTAAACTCCTTATGTTCAATTTTTATTTCATTTCTGATAGATGTAGATAGTTAAAAGCTCTTTAATGGAAAGGGTGAATTTCGCCAAACATTTACTTTCCAAAAATTACAAAATATCTCGGAAAATGTATCTCTTTTAGTCAATTACTAGTTATTACAATTTTGAAATTACTTACATTAATCAATTACTAGTTATTACAATTTTTAAAAACATAAATTAATAATTATAAGTAAAAAAAAAATAATAATACATCCACAATTGTTTCGTCCAAAGTAATAAATCAAGATGACGAATAAATTAACTGGGGGTGAAGTAACTAAGGGTGAATTGGAATATCTATTAAAATCAGTTTGTTCAAAAGTTTTGCCTTGGTACAATGTTTTTCATCTACACACAAACACAGACAGCTTGTGACCGAACGTTCTTTTAATGTTTGCAGCGTTGACTAAACAAGGTGGTAGCGACAATGTTGTATCGTGTGAGGGCAACGCCTCTGTTGAAATTTAAGCGCTGTTTACGTTGAAATTAACGTAAACTTTTGCCTGTATCTCGGAGGGGTAGGCAGAGACCAGGGTTTGCCACTTGCCACGATCCTGACAGACCTCTTTCGATTACATTCTTTTTGTTGCACTAACCTGTGCTAGGACAATTTAAAAAAAATCCACACATGCTGCATGGGTGGAATTTTTAGCTTCTAAATAGGTTTTTAAGACCTCTTTCGCTTCATCAACATTCATTAGTCGTCGCCTGCGGTTTCGCGTACTTTTTATCTTGCCCATGGCTAATACATCCCCTATTTGGTCGAAGTATGTGTGCCCTTACCGGTCCTTCCGCCCACATTCGCTCGATATATTTCTTTCGTCAATCTTTCTTCCTTCTTCCTCTCCATATGTCCAAAGCAACTCGACATTTCCTTTCTCAAGTTTAGTCACTACATCCTCTTTCAGTCCGCAATCGCTGTGAAACAAGACAGATCACAGCAAGTTTCTTTCTTTTCAAGATTTTTACATATAAAACATACTAAATAGGTATAATAAACGGGAACCGTATCATCCTTAATTTTAAGGCTTATTATGCATAGTATTATTTTATTGATTCAATCCAATTTTTCAGCACCCGCAGTAGAATAAAATAACTTTTTTGTATTTTTCGATGGTATTATGAAAATATAAGTGTCGATAACGTCAATAAGTATTTTTCTATGCAGTTGTCAACATTAGACTTAGCGGCGCGCCTAATCGACGCATCGGGAGACCAGAGGGCCGGCGCGTACCTCGGCCAGAGGATAAGCCTGGCCATCCAAAGAGGTAACGTCGCCAGCGTTCTGGGCTCATTACCGCGGGACAGTGACCTGGGGCAGGTGTTTTATTTGTAAATATAGAATTAGTTATTTGTATATTTTTATCAGTTATATATTAATTAAGTCTCTTATTTTATGTTTAAAATAATTAAAAAAAAAAGTAAACATTAGAAGAAAATAACTGTTATTTTAGTGGGACTCGTGTTTCAAGGTTTGTAAGCTGGTATTGCTATTTGTGTTGTTTCTTGTAGTCGTTACTTACGTTATGGTATAAGAACGTGTAGATATTAGATGATATTAGTAACTATTGTAAAACACATACTATTATGTATTTTGGAAGAAGCCATAGCACAGGGAATCCTAGTTTGGGAGCCAGTAACCACTCTTTTAACCCTTTTCTAAATCAAGTTTTTTTTATTTTCATTTCATTTTCATTCATTCATTTTGAAGATGGGTCAGACACTGCTGGAATTATCTTGGAAATTAGTTTGTATGGGTTTGTATCGAACTCGTGAAGCTCGTAAAACAGCGCCGGGTAGTTATGTGGCGACAGCCGAAGTGTCAACTTGCGCCGATATGGGAAGGGTAAGTTTTTATAGACGGTAAAATGCCGGCGAGACTTTAACACGTCCATTGCCGACCTGAAAAGCTGGATTTCGTGAGATGGCCAAACTATTACTTTTCTTTCAATATTGTTGTAATGTACTAAAATAACTTTGTATAGTGTCTTTAATTTAAAAATATTATCTAAGTAGGTTTTACATGACGTAAATATTTATCACGCGATAACGCGTGTTCGGCCATACATAATCAATTATTGCCCATATGGCCTATAACGCGATTTCACGTGATGTGGAGTTTAAGCTTATAAGTTATACTGATGGATCAAAACAGAAATTAAAATACATAATATATATTCATTATATTTTTATTAGCAGTCTTTCAACATAATTATGTTATTTTTTGCCGTACCTGTGTGGTATAGTAAGCCAATAAAAATTTTCAATTCTTCGATGGTTAGTTGTTTCCAGTTATAAATTCGGGACTTGCGCTGATGAGTGGAACTTTTCCAGGTTTCTGCGAATTTATTTGAGCAATCGACGATTTTTTGTAGGCAATCGTCACTAAGAAATAAATCAAGATACCCTCTAGGATTATCCGGCGGTAATATCAATAACTCATTTGTCCTAGTAAAAGGAATCTCTTTTCTCATCGAACTACTGTCAGTAGTACTCCATCGCGTCGTGGATGCCGCTCTTGATGGTTGATCAGGCAGACTTTGAGCAACCGGTGAAGCAGATTGTGCAGATGGTGGTGGAGATATAGGAGAAGAAAGAGAAGGAATTCATTGTTGAATAGAAGGAGCAGATATCTGTTGTTCACTTACAACTTCATTGGAACGTTCCACCTCCAAGTCCGGAATTCCATCATCTTCCGATTCTGAACTACTTTCGCTATCTTCACTGGGATTATAGTCAATTTCATCCACATCACTCCCTGCATAAATGTCTTCATCCGAATCTAGTAATAAATCTTCCAATTCAAGTCTTTTTTTTTTCACGATTTGGCAAGGTAGTGGTTCTTTTTGAGGGTCCTGGTTCATTATTCATTATTCATTATTGAAAACAAAATAATGTACGTAATAATTTAAACGAAAACAAGTTAGAAATTGCAAAAGAAACTAATAATATCAACAAAAACGCTCCCACTCAAACGCCGGCGCTGCGTGAACTACCTGACAAAAACAATATGAGTCACCCGTAGGCCACGCCCACCACTCGAAAGGTAATTCCCGTACCTGGTGGCCAAAATAAATTCCACGCGCCTTTACGCTGTGGCCGCTATTCCACAGCTCATACAAGTCCACTAGAAATTAACACGCGTTAACGCGTGATCGGCCATCGGGTAGGCAGGCCGGATCACGCGTTATCGCGTGATCGGCAATGGACGTGTTAAGGGATTTTAAAGCTTCCTTGCAAGCATATTTTTCGGGTCGAGGAGCTAAAGGGCTGAGGTATCCAAAGGGCAAAGGGTTTTGAACGCTTCGTGGAGCGACTTTTAAAAAGGTGCGCTTGGTACATAATGATATCCGTCACCCTAAACGTACATAAGAATACGGTAATAGGAAGAGGGCTTTGTTTTGCATGATTCAGGAATTTATTCAGCGTATTGATCAGATCATAACATCCAATTTTACATTTAAGTTGCAGAGACGCCCGTAGCGTAACTGAGTAGAGAGCACAGATATAAAGGTTGCTGTGCTCAATTCAATTCAATTCAAATATTTTTATTCATTGTAAAAACAGAATGTTTACTTAATGAACGTCAAAGTTGTTAGTTTCACAATTAATGGATTATGTGGAGAAGAAGCTAACAAAGAAACTCCACATTTATTCTTTTCAAAACACGTTTTAACTTAATTAACAGAGTTTTCAACTTAAAATATTAGTCATGAATGTGTTGAACACTAGTCACAATCGTCCTTTAAATAATATTAATCTACTGTTTAATGCCAAACATCTTTGTCTTGTAAATAATCCTTGATGTTATAGTAAGCCTTTTTGCACAGAATGTGCTTAACACATTTTTTAAATCGCGTTGGAGGTAACTCTAATATATCTTGAGGAATTTTGTTGTAGAACCTTATACAGTGTCCCATAAAGGATGTGTTAACTTTTGCAAGTCTAAATAGTGGAAATGACAATTTATGTTTATTTCTAGTATTAACATTATGGTGGCCACCAACATTTTCGAAGTCTTTGATATTTTTTCTAACGTACATAATATTTTCATAAATGTATTGATGTTGGTTTCTTTGAAGAAATCTCTTAGCTCTCGACTGTATACACAGGTACTCAGCTTGGTTTACTTAAGATTAGAATGTTTTGTTGCACACACATTGCACATTCAACAAAAACCTGAGTTATAATGTACCGCCCTCCTTCTTTGGTCCTTCTGAAAGCTTTTGTTAACTTATACTAGCTGTTGCCCGCGACTTCGTTCGCGTGGTAATTATGATGTGTATTTTCCGGGATAAAAAATTGCCTGTGCTAATCCAGACTATAATTTCTGTGCAAAACTTAATCCGGATCCGTTCAGCCGTTTTTGCGTGAAACAATAACAAACATCCATCCATACATACAAACTTTCGCGTTTATAACATTAGTAAGGACTAGCCAATCCAGCAAACGTTGTTTTGTTATATTATTAGCCTTCGACCTATTCTCAGACCTACCAAATATACACAAAAAAAATCATAAAAATCAGTTAAGCCGTTTCGGTGGAGTTTGATAACAAACACTGCGATTTTTATTAGATATTAGATAATATCTTCTCTTTCTTCTCTTATATACAAAAATGAATTGCTGTTCGTTAGTCTCGCTAAGACTAGACAACGGCTGGAGCGATGTGACAATTGTTATTTATTTACGTGAAAGTCCAGGCAAAGTTTAAACGATGAGAACAAAAAAAAGATAGATGTAGGTCATATGAAGTTCACGGGGACATCTAGTTTAATTTGCTTGAAAACGCTTGTGGCATTAAGTCCGCCGCATTGTACAATTTCTTTAAGAGTAATAAATAAGTAAATCCACAATAACACAATCACTTGTCCTGGTCCCAAACTAGGATACCCTGTGCCATGGTAACCAGACAGACATCACAAACATGGAAATCCACCCAGACTCAGATCATTTGTACAAATGTACGGCTCCAGTAGGAATCGAACCCACGACCTCTGGCATGGTAATCAGACATGATACCGCTAGACAAACGAGGCAGCCGATCCCTTATCCTACGAGTATCAATTTGTTTTTATGCAGCCTATATATATTACATTTCACTGCGGGGCACGGGCCTTCTCTTAGAGAGATAGTATGGGCTTCATTACCACGCGTGCCCACCGCGGATTGGCAATTTCAAGCGCTGATGTATGTAGATACCTCAGACACTCAGGCTTCCTCACGATGTTTTCCTTCACAGTTAGCGAGTGGTATTGCTACTACAACTTCACAAATGTACGTTACATAGAACACAGAATCATTGGTACAAGCTGGGATTCAAACCCACGACCACCCAAATGCGAAGCCGGCATTTTACCGCTGCACTAACACCGCTCCTTTAACTAGTTCTTTTAATTTTTTTTTATTATCTCTTTAAACAATACATTTCTTCTTGAAATTTAATACCACTCGCTAACGACGAAGAAAATTATCGTGAGGAAACCTGAGTTTCTAAGGTGCTTATATACCTAAGCGCTTGAAATTGTCAAGCTGCGTTGGGCACGCGTGGTAATTAACCTCATAGACTCTCTCTGAGAGAAGGCCTGTGCCCTGCGACGGGCCGTAGATAATAGGGGTTAAAGTATGAAATTGCCGTTTTATTGCAATAGGTTCTTTGAATTGACATAGAATCTTCATGGTTTGAGATTTTCGAATGAAACTTTTTTCAAATGGTTTCTATGATGTTCTTTTTTTAAAAAATGTGAAACATTTGAATATCGACTTTCAATTGTTTTTGTTATTCAATTTAGACAAGAAAGATGGATACTGCAAAAATTCGAGTGATTTTTGAATACGAGTTCCGACGCGGAAAACGCGGCAGAAACAGCCCGCAATATCAATGCTGCGTTTGGAGAGGGGTCTACTAATGAACGCACCGTGCGATTTTGGTCTAAACGCTTTCGTGATGGAAATATCGGCTTAAAGAACGAGCCACGAGGAAGACCGCCCACGCAGGTGAATAACGATGAATTAAGAGAGATAGTGGAAGCCGACCCTAGTCAAACTACCCAGGAATTAGCGGCATGGTTTAACGTTACCTTACTCACAATATTGACTCACTTGCGTCAAATCAATAAAATAAAAAAATACGCAAAATGGGTGCCTCATAATCACTCGAATTTTCGCAGTATCCATCTTTCTTGTCTAAATTGAATAACAAAAACAATTGAAAGTCGATATTCAAATGTTTCACATTTTTTAAAAAAAGAACATCATAGAAACCATTTGAAAAAGTTTCATTCGAAAACCTCAAACCATGAAGATTCTATGTCAATTCAAAGAACCTATTGCAATAAAACGGCAATTTCATACTTTAACCCCTAATATGGCCGTAGAAAGGCTGCACAAAAAATACCTAGTTATCAAAGGCCGCCCCATGGAATGTCAGAGAGGCGATACAAAGGTGTCTCTCCCGTTGAAAATGTTAAAAAAGTTCCTTCACATTGTTCCAGCGTCGACCTTTAAGGGTTTACAGGCCACCGCGCATTTTATCTAAAGAAAAGTGGTACACAAAACTGGTTAGTCTTTTCCAATATTAACACTGGCACTACATACGATGTTGTACTTTCCTTTTACCTGACTGCAAAAGCAAAGGGTCCAGTTTTTCGCGCGTATGTATGTTCCTTCACGACCACCCAGAGTCAAACTGATCTGTCCTTGATAAATGTGATGTTGAATGGGGACCTTGCGTCTTTCATTCATTATAAGGTGTTACGTGCAAGTTGTGACGTCATTTACCAGTGGAGACTTTCATAATAGTGGCGCAGGAATCATATATTTTTACCGAAGAATTTACCCTCTTTTAGTGGAACATGGAGAAAAAAATGTTATCAGCCTACCGCGGGTTGGGAGATATTTCAAGGTAAATAGGAAAATATAATGTTAAGATAACAGAGAAGGGGCCCGGCTGTCTCGAAGTTTATTCTGTTCGCAAATTGGATTCCTCAATCTATCCTTATTTAATTTTCAGAGTTTGCCTTTTGACTCCAACGAAAAGCGCGAATTCGCGGAGACGCTCGTTTCAGACCTTTTCATTAACAAAGGACATGATTTACGCATTATTTATTTGCTTACGCATTTTTACGCTATTATGATCTTGAGTCATGTGGATATGCGGGATAAACTGAGGCTGAGCTGACGTAGTTACCGTCATCTCATGTTATTTGCTGGGCACGTCATAAATATATATGAACTAAGCACTGCAGCAGCATCTAAGTCAATCAGCTTAAGTTAAGGTGGATATTTATGATGCTGAGATACGGCCTTTTGGGCTTCTGTGGCACACCTATATACGGCCTTAAAGTGCCATAGAACTTTATGTGTATACATATAGGTTAGGTTGTAACATAAGTCTGTACTTGTGCCTAAACCATTGCATGGCATCAACTTTTTTATATGCACTTTTTGCTTTGTGTGTGTGTCTCTAAGCACAAATAAATAATTTATCTATCTATCTAAGTGATCACTTTACATATGTAGAATAAGCTGAAGAGACCGATGTAAAAAGCCTCAGATAGTCGGACACCATTTTAACTGCATTCCGACTGAAAAAATTCAGTTCAGATATCCAGTCGTACCAACTGCATTCAAACTGCATTTGAACTGCAATTTTGTAGTCGGAATGCAGTCAGTCTGTCTAGACCCTTAGTGTTCTGAGTATTTAATAATTTGGTGGAGGTTTGTCAGGATTGTCACATAGTTTGCCACTTGGCACGATCCCCCCTCTGCCCAGTTTATGGACAAACACTTTGAGAAAGGCCTTGACTTAGGTAAGAACCTTTGTAATTTCTGTGGACAATAAAAGATATACTATCTTCTTTATAATTTTTTCTTTATTGCACACGAAACCAAAATACAGGAAAGGTAACATAAGAAAATACATGTACTTAGGCGAGCTTATCTCTGTGTGAGATTTCTTCCAGCAAACCTAGGGGAGTCGGAGCGAAGGTGTGAAACGAGTCGACGTACGTGCACATACATATTTACACAAGTAATGAAATAATCTTCTTTTATGGATTATGGAATTTTAGGAATGTCCCCGATGTTCCCAAAAATTCCCGGGAACGACAGTACAGCACTGTGTAAAAAGCTAGCGGAAAGATCGGCCAAAAGAGCCAGTGCATTCGCGGCTCCCAGGCGCATTCCGCCAGTTTCAGTACTAATTAATGCATAAACACTACAGAGCCCACACTTAGCACTGTTCGAGAACTGTAGTTGCGTCTACTGTACGTTGACTTATGTTGATCGCTAAGCTGTAGTTTTTCATGGGAGAAACTACAAATAGAACGGTCTTATTTATTATATTCTTTTTGTTGCACTAACCCGTGCCGAGGACAATTTTAAAAACCTATTTATTTATGTACGAAATACAGAGAAGTTTGTAAAGAGGCTCGAAATTTCGCCGATGCCTGCACTTGCCCTGTTGCGAGAGCGCTGGCACCAGAGGTCGCTAAATAGGTTTTTAAAAAAGGTCTTATTTATAAAAAGCCCTCTAAAAAACTCCACAGAGGTAGTTTATTTAATCTGTGGTTACGATATTCCCTTTGCCACCGACAATTTAAACTGCCTCTGAGGCGTGTTTTAAGGTAACTAAACGCGCTTTATCCCATCTCCAGGCTAAATGAGATATTATAGCGTATTTAGTTACGAAAAAATAACAAATATTCAGAAAAAAAATCAGATAGATGACTGTTACGTTTTGAAAAAAAAAAAAACGCTTTTATGTCAAACAGACATATAGTTTGTCATCATATTAATAGGGTCCTATTCGACACCCCCAAGTACCCAAGTACGGAACTCTAAAAAAGGAAAAATTCGGCACAAAGGCGGTGTGTTCTTCACCGCTAAAAGAATTGCGATCTTTAACGGTGGCCAGTAATTCGCACCGTTCTTCATTTGTTTTAGAACATAAGTAAATCTTCTTTCCAAATTCCCAATCCAATTCCACTGCAAGCGTAGGCCCTCTCCCAGTGAGAATATTACCGATTTAAAGCGTTAAGGTGTGTGAACACGTCAGACACTCGATCCTCATGATGTGTTCCTTCATATATATATATATATATATATATATATATATATATATATATCGACGGGGAAGAAGCAAATACTTCTATCTTACATTTTTGGGCAAATTGACTTTTAGATGTAGTTGGATGCAAAATTAAATTTAACGTTAGCTGGAAAGATCTCCTATCTATATTTCCAGGTTTTAGGGTGATTTTTAATGTATAGAAATAGCTCTTAAAATAAAGCTTTAATATGTTGTAATAATTTTAATGAAAATATCTCCTTTCTACGAAAATAAATTACTCCTATCTCGTTCGCGCGTGTTTTTTTCTGACAATAGCTCCTATATTCTTAGAATATCTAGGCTACAGCAAACCGGCAAATAGCAAAATGGAACAGAATGTTATAAGAGATGGGAGAAAGATGCAATTCAGATTTTTGTAGAAGAAGTAAATTAAGAGGATGTGATAGACTGACTGAGGAGACCAGACTGGAAATACATCAACACTTTTGGAAACGCTTAAACTGGGACCAGCGTAGGGTGTATGTGGCAAATCATGTAAAACGCATAAATACTGCCCGTAAAAGTAAATCATCGGAAGATTCCAGACGTGGTGAAACACTGTTTTATTTTCTACCTCTTACACGAGACGGTAATGAAAGGATTCAAGTTTGTCGTGAGATGTTTTTGAAAACCTTATCATTGGGTTCCTTTACCGTTCAATCCTGGACTAAAGAAGTAGCCTATACACCAACAAAGAAAAAGCAATGGCTTCGAGAAATAGAGAACGTAGAGTATATGTTGATAGGAAAGCCTTGACGGCAAATAATTTTCTGGACAACATCCCGAAACTGCCTTCCCATTATGCAAGGAAGGAAACAACAAAACTTTTTCTTGAGCCGTCATACCACAATCTCAAAAGCTTATTGCAAGGACAACGAGGAACCACAAGTGAGTAGATACACATTCGAGAAAATGTTTCATGAGAAAAACCTCTCTCTGTATACGTTAAAAAAAGATATGTGTGATACGTGTTCTGCACACAAGGCTGGGAACGTAAATGAAGTCGACTATCAAGCGCATATTGTAAAAAAAGACAGAGCTAGACAAGAAAAAGAAAACGACAAAAAAGCTGCAGAATCTAAAGACCTCATAGTGCTCACAGTTGATTTAGAGGCTGTAAAAGTTTGTCCGTGTCTTACTGCAAGCGCTTTATATTTTAATACGAAGCTTACCTGCCACAATTACACTGTATATGATTTGACCACTCATGATTGCTGCTGTTAATGGTTTGATGAGACTGCCACTGATCTTACAGCGAACACCTTCACTTCTTTCCTCGTAGACTATTTGAAAAGAAAATGCATACGACGGAACCTGCCTATTACTTGCTAAGCTAAAGGTAGTTTTACCAAAAGACTGTCATCCTTATTATGATAATTTACCACACGAGTAGTTTGTTTATAATAAGTTCATAATGATGATTCTTATTATTGATCTCAGTTAATTATTTACTTAGTATTTGTTTTTGTTATTCTTACTTTATAGTAAATTTTTTGAAACTTACCTAATTAGGTGGTACCTACTTTATTATGTTGGATTAAGAATTTGTAAATGCAAAAATTTTGTTTTATTTTAATAATTTCATTATTTTCTTAATAAAATACGAATATTTTGTTAATTTATTGCATGTTTTGTATAGTTAACAGTTAAAATTTTACTAACTAAATCTTGCCCCATTCCTTTATAATATCTCCTAACTTGAACTCAATTTGAAATTCGTTTCAAGCAATACCTCCTATCTCACAAAATCATGTATAATTTATGTTATTCAGTACTTGTTGTTTTTTTCTAAATTAATAATAGTTTTCTGATGCTACAGAGAATAGTTTACAAAGAGAAATAAAGCAATTAATAGGAATTAGAAGAAATATTTACAAGTGGAAATACCGTCTAACGTCAAAACTTTCAACATAACACAGAAATCAATAGCTTCTATCTTACACTAACTTTGAATCCTCTATGTCTACTAAATTAACATTAGTTTAAAAAAAAGGCTATTGAAATAATAAAACAACCTTCAGAACATGATGTCGCGCTAAAATTATAAACAAAAATTTTATTCAGTTTTTTCCTCCTCCTGTAAAGTTAGGTCTGTGTAAGATAGAAGTATTTGCTTCTTCCCCGTCGATATGTAAAAAAACCGGCCAAGTGCGAGTCAGACTCGCGCACCGAGGGTTTCGTACAAATTTGTAGGTACGTGCTTACATATTATAAAAAGTTTAGGAATCAAGTCTCGCAGCTTTTTCCGAATTTTTCCCGAACTTCAAAGACTATTTTTTTATGATTTAATAACAAATGTATAGTTTGCAGATTTTTCCCGTATTTGTAGTATAAGACAACACTACTTGCCAAATTTTATAGTTCTAGGTTCTAGGAAAGTACCCCATGAATTTTGATTCCCTTGAGTTTCGAAATGTACGTTTTTGCGGCATAAACGACCGTTACTTTCTTTTACGTTAACTTAAAATTTTGATTTTTTTCACAGCTACAAGTAGACTGCTGTAGACCTGAGTATACGGTTTTAACTTCAACTTGATACTTTCACGCGTTCCCGAGATAAAGGGCCTTGACATACAGACGGAGGGACGGTCGGACGGACGGACGGACGGACAACAAAGTGATCCTATAAGGGTTCCGTTTTTCCTTTTGAGGTACGGAACCCTAAGAAATGTGAAAAAAACAAAGTCCAAATTTGTATACGCGGGGATTCGAATCCACGACCTCCCGAATGTGAGGACCGCTCCCTGTCGCGAATAGTGGAATAAAATACCAACTTTAGCATATGTAAAGAAAATCCGATGTAAACGATATAAGTAACTCAAAGGCCACTGTGACCTCTCAGAAGTTTTAACCTTAGTTTTACGACTCTTCGAGGGGAAACCAAAACTTATGTGCAGTCCTTGTCGAGTCAAACTACACTCAGGAACACGACCCGCACTGACATGTCTTTAAAACACAAATTAACTTTGCGAATACTAAATGTTTTCTTGCAAATTACTGAGTCGGAGGCGGCAAATTACGGCATGCTGCGAACGACATGCTCCTTACTCCACTTTGTTTAGTGAAGGCGCTTTTAAATTAGACTAAAACAGTGTTACTACATGAAAATTACAAACTACTGGGTGGACAAGTTAAAACACCGCGTTTCAGGTACAATTTACCGTGTCATCGTCTATTATATATTAGTATATTGTTTAATTTAATTTGAAAACTAATTAAGTACATTATAATATCCTTACACCGTCTGGCACTACCCCCACCCTTTCCACGTCACCTGTTGGTTGGCTAGAATAGAATACTATATACATAGTATTAAGCCGGGCTAATTGCACAATTTTTTCTGGTACGTTAAAGAATCTTAATAATAATACAATACAAGTATTACCAGATCTGCCAAAGGCATCAGACACACAGGGAGGACTTGGGGCGAGGGCGCGGAAAAGTCGCAACGCGTTGTATAGAGTTCGCGTCCTCGCCCCGTCTCTTCTGTGTGTGCTTCGTCCCGTGCCTTCAGTACGTTTTGTACGAAAGTGAATTGGAAAGACGACGCGTCTTTTAAGCGCCCTCGCCCCACATCCTTTCTGTGTGTCCCAGGCCTAAGGTTTTCAACTAATCATGAATAATCCCATACGCGACAAGCAAACCGATAAGGCTAATTTCTCCGACGAAAAGGCGCCAAAGGTGGCCGGTGCTAATTTAAATTATTATCACAAAGGAGCAGGCCCCTCCAATTTGGCTTAAGAGCCATTCGCACCCCAATTAATTTCACTGGCCTCTTTAAATTTTTGACGAGAAAAATTGGAAGGTATCCAGTAACGCCCTCGCTCGAGCTCTGGGCCTTATATTAAGATTAATTGTTTTAGATTGCGGGTCAAACTTCTTTATTGTCTTTTATGTTACTAACAACATTCCAAGATTTGTGAAGTTACAGCAGCAATGCCACTCGCTAACGGTGAGGGAAAACATACACGCTTAAAATTGCCTATCCGCGGTGGGCACGCCTCGCCTGGTGATTAAGCCCATACTCTCCTGATAGAAGGGCGGTGCCCTACAGTGGGACGTATATAGGCTGCATTATTTCTAAGATTGAGACGGTTTTTTTTTCCTTGGTTTTTGATACAGTCGGCAATACATTAACCTTTACATCCGTGCACTGTATGCAGTTTCGTTACGGGCGAATTTGCAAATAAAACGTAGCATTAGAATAATAGATACCTTAGTAGAGTATTCTTCAACCTCCTCAGACCTGACCTTTGTTATTTTCAAGGCCAGGACTGAGGAGGTTATTGTACTACACAGAAATTAAATTGTCAAAAATGTTAAATTTAATGTAGGGTCGGTTGTTCTTCACGACATGAATCAGTTCATGTCCTTATTCAAGTTTTAAAACTACCTAGAGAGAATTTCTCAAAAATCTGAAACTAAAAAAAAAATACTGGAACACAGAAAACTAAAAAGCACCAGCTGCAAAAGAAACATTCCCGGCGTTGTAAAAAATTCCGCACCTAACAACGTACAGAATTAACCAACAAGAAGAAAACCAGTAAATCCCGACCATTAAGCCGAAAAGAAATTAAAATTCAATACACCCAACCCGCACCCACTACACCCTCTCTCACTTACCAGGAACCTTTTTGAAACCTCGTAAATAGTATGAGGACAATACAGATTGCACGCGGAATACTGTACGGTATATTTCGAGTAGTGAAGTGAAATACAGCAAGGAGAAATACTAATATGACTGGGCCACACTCTCAGCAATAAATGTCGAGGCTTGTGCGCGAGGTTTTCTATAAGGTACATAAACATATCCGTAAATATAAAACAAATATCAGATGTATGAAAAAGTATGAAACAGTTGACATTTTCAAGTTTTCGCGATTTTGAAGTTTTTCCCATAAAAAAGCTCTTCGTATTAAGGAGCAGATCCCCCATTTACGGATTAATATGAGGACATTGTTACAACCTGATATCGACATCTGCAGAAAATAGAGACCAGACATTGCATGGGAATTGTTCACACATGTCTAGATCTCGTATCCTAATTTGTTTCTTTTCTTTCATTTTACCGAACCCCATAAAAATATCAAATTTCAGATTTGATTTCACTTCAAGCTTCTGAAGTTACCGCCAGTTTCACATAACATTAACTCGAAATAATATTTCCAGCTGATGAATCAACAGTCAAAATAATCCAATGGTTGAGTGACAAAATGTGACTTCCGGAATCCCAGTGGCTTTTACAAGAAACTCGTGGGTTCCGCGGAACTCTATTTTGGAATCGCATCTAGAATCTTATAAATTATAATAAGATGTATTATTTTAAACTTAAAATAATGCATGTATTTTTATGTTGTTAGCGTTATCGGGGCATATTTTTTTGTAATTATGCACTGCCTATCTGTGGAGATCTGTTATTGGCCTTGTGAACTGTATCTTTATTATTGTGTTCAAATGAAGGTTTTCGCTGTTAATTTCCTTAATAAAATAAAATAACGTAAAAAAATGAAAATAAATCGCTGATCCAGAGAGTGTCGACGCGGTGATATATATAGAAACGAACGGCAAAGTGTTGTCTTAAAAAAGAAACCAGGCAAAAGCAACCGCGCGAGCAGCCTATATTTCATTCGAGCTCGGCCCTAGCCCGATAAATCCACAGATTTCTATTACAGATAACGCCCTGATTCTTTCCGGATATTTAATTTTATGTCCATTCCGGCAGTACGCGTATTCTTGCTTTTTAAAATTTTGCATTTCGAACTTGAACGTCTCGTAGGGCGGTTGTGTTTTGTTTTTCTTTTGTTATATATTTTACTTTTTTAGGGTTCCGTACCTCAAAAAGAAAAACGAAACCCTTATAGGATCACTTTGCTGTCCGTCCGGCCGTCTGTCTGTCCAGACCCTTTATCTCGAGAACGGTTGAAGGTTGGAGGTATCGAGTTGAAATTAAAACTATAGACTCAGGTCTAGTCCCTGGAAGCTGTGAAAAATCAAACTTCTAAGTTAACGTAAAAAAAATAACGGCCGTTTCAAATTTGTAGGGTATTTTTCGTTGACCTAGAACAACGAAATTTGGTCAGTAATACTGTTTTTACTATGAGTATAGGGAAAAATCTGAAAATCATACATTTATTTAAATCATAAGAAAAATATTGTCTTTATTTTGTTTATGCTTTATCGTAAAAACGGTAATACGCATACAGGCATCAAATATAATATATTCCAGCGACAAGTAATAAAAAATGGACAAGCGCGAGTACGGAACCCTCGGTGCGTGACTTTGACTCGCACTTGTCCGGTTTTGTTAAGTGGCATGCACGACAATGTATTAAGAAAATAAAAACCGTTTTATTTTTTTGCCTTTTCAAAATTTGCGTTGGGTTCGTAGCTACAATAAAATGAAAAAATAAACATTCTAGGGTAAGAAAAACTATCGAGGCTAAGTAGGCTTTACAAGTTAACGAGTTATAGGCGACCAACTTATAAAAGGAAAACTTCGTACAAATTCTATCGAAAATTAATTTGGTGAAGATGTTAGTTCTGTAGAGCAGGTAAAAACCCATCCTTCTACGGAACCCTACACTGCACGTGGCCCAGTACGCACTTGGCCGGTTTTTAAAATGACGTCATCGCAAAAAGGTTTCGCAGCTTTATGTTTAATCTTCATTTTTATTTTCTTTTGTTTTATTGTCATACTGAACATTATTATTCAGTAACCTACTTAGAGGCGAAAAATTGATGCCTGCACTTGCCCATTAGCTCAGTTGGGAGAGCGCTGGCACGGTTAGGCAGAGGTCGCGGGTTCAAGTCCCGGCATGGGTGGAATTTTTAGCCTGTAAATAGGTTTTTAAAATTGTCCTCAGCACGGGTTAGTGCAACAAAAAAATATAATTATTTTAGTGTAAGAAAAACTATCAAGGCTAAGTAGACTTTACAAGTTAACGAGTAATAGGCGACCAACTTATAAAAGGAAAACTTCGTACCAATTCCATTGAATGTGTCTTTGATGAAGTTGTTAGTTCTGTAAAGCAGGTAAAAACCCATCCTTCTACGGAACCGGTTATTTAAATGACGTCATCGCAAAAAGGTTTCGCACCTTTATGTTCAATCTTCATTTTCCTTTTCTTTTATTTTATTGTCATACTGAACATTATTATTTAGTGTCAAGAAGTATTCGACATTAAAATAAAGTCGAAATTCGAATCTGCCATATTTGGAAGTTCCCAATGAATAAATAAGTAATTAAAGTTTACTGTACCTACAAAAAGTTAACATAAGTAAGTACTTCACAAGAACTGCTCTTTTGTTCACAATAACTTAATATCACCCGACACGGCGTAACATATAATTTTACAAAGAAATAGAGAAATAAGCCCACTTTTATATTCCGAAAGTCCTTGAACGAGATTTTCCTATACGCAGAAACCAATTTATGTGATAACGTACAGAGAAAATTGGTTCGCCTCTTCTTCTCCCTGTGTCGAGAATTTATTGCCACAGCCAAACACTGAGTGATAATATAATAATACCTATATTCGGTGTTTCGCAAAGATCCGGTGAAGCTTAAATGGGTAATTCTACTAATCGATACAATTATACACAAATTTTGTTGAGGAACTAATTGACGTGCTTCAAGACTGGGCATATTCTTACGAAAGGATTTGTTTTTCTGGGTAAAATAGGTAATTTGAGAGCCTGAGCCAAATATTCAGCACGCTTTCAAAAATTTTAAGCGTAATAAAAGTCTAGATTTTACGAATCCAAATGTAATTTGGAAATACATCTTTTCTTAACTGAATCCCAATAGATTATTCCCAATATGTTTTATTTTTCGCTTTGTTTGTCGCGTACCTTTCTTTAAGTTATTTTCATATTATGTCACTTATCTGTTTGTTTTTTACTGTGATGTGTCTCGTTGTTATAATAAACATTTTACTCTCTTTCAATCTGAGCAAACGTAGAAGAAAAAGTATTTTTCTACAGAATACCGAGATGTCAACATCTTGGGGTTTTAAATAAAAAATAGTAAACCTACTTTCATTCGCGTGTGAAACGAAAGTTAGAAGGTCGTATGAAAGTCATACACTTATTTACAAAAATACGATTATTGTAATTATTGTAAATTCACTAGACAATATTTTAAAGGTGGTTCTGTATAGAGAGTATGCAGAGCTTACCACTTACCATGATCCTAGCGTCTTTCATTCGGAAATCATAGTTTTTAACAATGAGGCATTATGCTCTACATGTTAGAGGAGACATTCTAAGCTACTTTCATTTCTTAAAATCTGTATTTCGCACGTTCGCTTCATTAACATTAGTTGTTGCATATACGCACGTCGGTTCCGGGTATTTTTTATCGTGCCCTTCACAAACAAATCCCCTAATTGGTCGCAGTTAGTTTATTATTCAAATTTGACCTATAACATTAACCGTGACAGGTAACGTTCAATACGGACTAAAATGACTTGCAGCCAATTGGCTGTAACTTTGGCGGGATTTTAACCAGTCACCACCTTATGTACACAGAGACATTGTTGCAGTACCTCTTTGGTTTTGAAATAAAATCGCGCTAATATTTCAGCTCCGGGCTGCGAGCGAGCTCCTACGCTGCGGTCTAGCCGGCAGACTTGCATAGATAATCAAAAGCTGCGAAACTAATTATCCACATAAGCCCTGGCTTACCGTGGCAATATCCTGTTAGATGAATACTGTCTATGTAAAACGTGCTGAAGCTCATTATTTCAAACTTTATAATTGAGCCACGCGTGTGTGGCGATATTTTCCAACGCTTGGATAAACTCGCGAAATGGAGAACTTGCAAAAATTATATTTTGGCCTCATTAGAGAAGCCACGTTGAGCTTTGCTGGGAATTTTTTTTGGTTAATCCTTTTTTTGGAAATTATGTTTAAAGAAAGAAAGAAAGAGGATATTTATTTAAATACAATAAAAAAAAAGTCCCTTCCTATTTTCTCGCTGAAAACCTGTAATGCTGTTGCTATGATTCACTATATAGTAACCATAGTAAGTCTTGTCTGTTGTCTGTTTATATGTGAAATTTATGTATTAGTATAATATACTTATATATATGTGTGTATAGCATATATTTGTATTCTATGGTTAGTTTAAGTATTTTATTAAATATGTATGAATATTGGAAGTAAGTCAGTTAGTTTTTATATATTTTCTTCCCATATATTTAATGTACACCTACCTACCTATTCTCTTCATCGTTCAGTTCTATCCATCCTAAGGTTGTCTGGAAGAGATCGCTTTTAGCGTAAGCCTTTTAATGTATTCTGTTTTCTACTGTGTACAATAAAGTGTTCTAATCTAATCTAATCTAAAAAGGGGAAAAAAAGGAAAAAATAATCGGGCTGCAGACAGGCTCGAACCGGCATCTCCTGGTTCTGGGACCGCCCGATTTCCCACCTGAGCTATAATAACTTTGTAAATGGTAGCAAAAATTACCTTCGTATTCTAATGACATTTCAGCAGTTTTTATTGCATAAAAACACGGATAAAACAAAGTTTTTTAAAAAGGAAACCTAGCAACTTCGATTCATCGCCCCCGAAACCCTCTACATACGAAAATCGTTGGAGCCGTTTCCGAGATTCAAATTATATATACAAGAATTGCTCGTTTAAAAGTATTTTATATAGACTATAACTTTCACACGACACAATCACTTATTCTGGCCCCAAACTAGGACATCCTGTCCTATTATAACTAGACATCACAAACATGGAAATACACCCAACCCGAGGTCATTTGTATAGATCAATTACTGTAAGCTCCAGAGGCCGGTTTCATAGAACTACAATTCATGGTTTACTGTGATGATTCGATGTACGTTGCGAAGACGCAGATTAGATTAACAAGAAAGAGGACTCGGATACGCAACTTACATCGAATTGTCATAATAAACTATGAAATGTAGTTCTATTAAAATACCACTGGGACGGGAATCGGCAATAAAAATGATTTTGAAATGACAATAATATAACCTGTCGATAAGTAATATTAGTCAAGTGGTACAAAAACGCTCCAAACAAATCGGGCGCAAACTGTGACGTCACTAGGTTACTGACGTCTTATTATTTTTCTATGAATATTTGAGTTACCTTCTAAAATTATGTTTTATGTGTCGACACCTTTATTGAAAAAATATAAAATTCAATGAAAAAACTAATATTGTTTTTAATATGAGTGAAACGATTTTTTTTGCATTTTTCTTCACATGTAAAATCGAGAAAATACTTTTATGGTTTTAATTTAACTTTATGTGTTTTGTAAATACAATGTCACTCCAATCTAATTTTAAGGCATGTTCCCTGTTAACCACGGAATAAGGAAAAAAGCATAGCTCAGCATGCAGTACCGACAACATTGTTTACTAAATGCCGGTTTCTGAATTGAGAATTTCACGAAGTAAATACTTAAGTATCAAATTCAAATCCCGTCATGACATACGGTGCTGAAACGTGGACACTCACGGTGGGGCTGGTCCATAAATTTTAAGTCGCTCAGCGTGCTATGGAAAGGGCTATGCTCGGGATTTCTCTGAAAGATCGAATTCGAAACGAGCTGATCCGACAGAGAACCAAAGTCACCGACATAGCCCACCGAATTAGCATGCTGAAGTGGGCGTGGGCCGGCCACATCATCCGAAGAACTGATAACCGATGGGGTAGACGAGTTCTTGAGTGGAGACCGCGGATCGGTAAACGTAGTGTAGGACGTCCTCAGATTCGGTGGAGCGATGATCTTCGCAGGGCGGCTGGTAAGAGCTGGATGAGATAGCCAAGGACCGTGCTCAGTGGCGTGCTATAGGAGAGGCCTATGTCCAGCAGTGGACAAGCGTAGGCCGATGATGACGATGATGAAATTCAAATAATTTATTTATTTATCGGAAATCAGTATAGCCTCTGTGGAATTCTCAGGTTAGAAACCTGTCGTAATATACTCTCTCTTTAAAAGAAGGCAGTACGACGCTTATATGCAGTAGCAGGACGTTTGTAATAATAATCCTTCTATTATTATTAATATTATAAATGTGAAAGTTTGTGAAGTTATTTGGATGTTTGTTATTTAATCAAGCAATAACCCCTGAAGGGATTTACATGTAACTTAGCGTACAAATGGACAAAGAACTGAATAGAGATATAGCGTACTTGATATCCCAGTAATGTGTTCTCGCGGGGTAATATTTATTTTAATTTTAAAATAGATGGCGTTGTGCGAGCGAACGCTGTGTTTCAAAAATAGATGGCGGTGTGCAAGAATCGTGTAAACGGTACGAAGTTCGCCGGAATAGCTGTTATAATTATAACGGTAACACTTCCGCCGAGGCAGTTTGCCTCAAAACTCACCTTTTCCCTTTAAATTGCTTGTGCAACTTACGGGACAACCTGTACCACAAGCATTTTGATATACCATGTACGAACATTTTATACTACGGGGTGATTTTGAAATCGTTAGCAATATTTTGAGGGAAGTTCTTGTCATTTTGAAAAACAGTACTATTAATGATTTATCAGTAAATGGTGTGACATATTTGTAAATATTCGACATTTCCGACCTGTGGCTCCAAACTGTGTATCCAAATTTGGAGTGGTAAGAAGTACCTGCCATAACGTTGAAAAATATGTTAAATGATTAAGATTCAGTCGTGTGACAGGCGTAAATAATTAAAAAAACAATTGAGTTGGCCGGCGCCGACCATAAGACGCTTAGTTTTCATCCTGATGTTGTTTGTTTATGCTTAACCTCCTCAGTCCAGACCTTGAAAATAACAATTGAAAACCACTGTTATTTATCCACTGAGGAGGATAAATAAAGTAATTTTCGGTAAAAAAATTGACCTGTTATATTTTCAAAACTAGCACCACATGTTTCTAAATCATGGTTAGAATGTCCCCTTAGAAAACGGTGCACGAATTCAAAGTCACCCTGTAGTTAGCAGCCACGTAGGTGGCAGCTTCTTCAGTGTGGCACAGGTGCGGCAGCCGGTGCATGGTGCCGCCCCATTTGCCCTCGGTCGCGTCATTTCACATCTCCGAGCAGGAGAATGGCTTCGGGTGACGCGCTCTGGTGCCCGCTTGCACGCACGCTAGTGTAGTGGCGAGTTACTCGCCTTCGTAAGACTAGTGGCAGATTGATTTGTCTGTAGTAATCAAAAAAAGATCGACTGACGATGAATAGTAGAGGGGTAAAGGACCAATTTGCGCGAATCCCGTCGTCACAATTGATACTTAAATAAACTAGGTCAAGGTTTCGACAGGTGCAACTTGCTAGCCATAGATGGGGTCTACAGTCTGGACATCCTTTTTCAGCCTCTTCTTTTCTACACCACCGCCCCTTGAAAATTAAACGGCTTAAGAATATAATCATTGCATAGGGTCCTAGATGCTAATAAACGAAGTAGGGTAATAAAATACGTAGATGGCAGTTTTCTTAGCGTAGCACAGGTGCAGCAGCCGATCCATGGCGCCGCCCCATTTGCCCTGGGTCGCGTTATTTCATATCTCCGACCAGGAGAATGGCTTCGGTCGGGTGACGCGCTCTCGTGCCCGATTGCACGCCCGCCAGTGCAGTGTTAATCGCCTTTGTAAGACTAGTAGCAGTTCTATCTGCCTAAATAACTTGAACTCTACACAGACAAGCAAAGCTCTTTTTCTACTCAACCAGCCTGTCACTTTTTACCTTTAAAAAAATTACTACACTCTGGAATTAAAACATCATAGAAATAAAATTACTATGAATTTGGCGGTTCTGGCGTGCGTTTGCACGATCTATCTGCGTGACTTTGAATATGTTGTGAGGTTACTCAACAACTGGCCTCTACACTTGTCATAGTGTAAATAAAGCTTCGAACGTAAGAGTTAGGGTAGGTGTAAGGTTGTTGTGTGTGTCTCCTGCATACGGCGCTATGGAGGTAAGACATAGCCGGAGGAATATTAGCCACATAAATTGGCGAAGCGAGACTCCCAGGTTCGATTCCCAGTGCGAGCATGTACCTATGACTTTGTCTTCTAAGTTATGTGCATTTGTGAAGTTATAATAACAATACTACTCGCTAATGGCGAAGGAAAACATCGTGAGGAAATCTGAGTGTCTGACGTGTTCATATACCTCAGCGCTTGAAATCGCCAATCCGCGGTGGGCACGCCTGGTGATTAAGCCCATACTCTCTCTCTGGGAGAAGGCCTGTGCCCTACAGTGGGACGTATATAAGCGGCTCATGAAATTGGTATAGCAGTTAGATAGTTTATTGTTAAACGTACTTTTAAGCGGTAGTAGCGCGGTCAGTAGAACGTTTGCCTCGCATTCAGGAGGTCGTGAGCTCGAACCCCGGGAATGTACCAATGACATTGTTTTCTAAGTTACGTAAATTTGTAAATTTGTACCAGCAATTCCATTCACTAACGGTAAAGGAAAATATCACGAGGAAACCTGAGTGTCTGAGGTGTTCACATACCTCAGCGCTTGAAATTGCCAATCCGCGGTGGGCACGTGTGTTGATTAAGCCCATACTCTCTCTCTCTGAGAGAAGGCCTGCGTCCTACAGTAGACTGTCAGGCCGCGTTATGGTATTCGGACGCAAGTGGCAAATCCTGCCTATCCCTCGGGATACGGGCGTGAGTTTATGTAATGTAATGTAGTCCGGCAATCATTATTACAGCTTCCTGTGCGCGGCCAACTTGTTCCATTTGGTCAGTTTATAATGTACACATACACTAAATAACATAAACTCACGCCTGTATGCCAGAGGAGTAGGCAGAGACAAGGGTTCGTCACTTGCCACGATCCTGACAGACCTCTTTGAATTGTAGATTTACTAAAATGTGTTCCTTATAATCGACTGCCTCGTTGGTCTAGCGGTATCACGTCTGATTGCTATGCCGGAGCTCGTGCGTTCGAATCCCACTGGGCGCCGCCGTACAAATGGCCTCAGACTGGGCGTACTTCCACGTTTGTAACATCCGTGCTTGCATCCATAGCACTATCCTAGTTTGGGACCAGGACACGTGATTCTGTTGGGTGGAAGTTATTTGTTTATAAATGCTTTGCAGAAGCTGAATGGGTCATAGCTTTCACCTATTTGCAATATAATAAACAGTAAATCATAAGAATATGCTCACAGGGAGTGGAACATAAATCTCAGACACCATAAGAAAATCTTACCTCTTTAACAATAGACTGCAACGTCGACGCAGCAAAGTATACTTTGTCTTCTAAAATAAAAGGTCGGTTTTCCTTCACCTGGGCGACAACGCCAAGTTTTGTATGCTGAATTTCACTTCAAATTTTAGAAGGAGAAATATTTTCATTGCGTTTTTGGTGTATGAGAGAGAGAAGCGTTCGTACGTGGTCGTTTGAAAATACCGGTAAAGATGATATCAAAATATAGCCTCTATTTGCATGGAAGAAAACGGATGGGTTGCTGAGAGGCTTGGTATATCGGAGTAAAGTTGATTTAAAAGAGAAATGATAGTGTTTTTGTTGTCAATACTAAAGAAACGTTTTTGAGGGCAAGATAAAAAGTAATCGAAACCGGCGTGCGTGCATGCAACGACTAATGAATGTCGATGCAGCGAATAAACACCTCAGACACTCAGGTTTCCTCAGGATGTTTTCCTTCATCGTTAGCGAGTGGTATAGCTACTAAAACTTTACAAATGTACGTAACTTAGCAAACAACGTCAAGCTAGTACATGCCGGGATTCGAACCAACGACGTTCGAAATTATCTATTGAGAGCATTATATCCTTAAGAAGAAGCGGTGGTAGCCAAGTGGGTAGAACATTGGACTCGGAAGCGGGAGACCCAGGTTTGATTCCCAGTGCGGGCATGTACCTATGACATTTGTGTATAAGTTATGTACATTTGTGAAGTTATAGTAGCAATACCACTCGCTAACGGTGAAGGAAAACATCGTGAGGAAACCTGGGTGTCTGAGCTATTCACATGCCTCAGCGCTTGAAATCGCCAATCCGCGGTGGGCACGCGTGGTGATTAAGCCCATACTCTCTCTCTGAGAGAAGGCCTGTGCCCTACAGTGGGACGTATATAGGCTGCTTATGATATCCTTAAAAAATTAAACACGTAATAAGCACTTCATCATCATCATCATCATCATCATCATCAGCCATATGGCGCCCACTGCAGGACATAGGACATAAGCACTTAATGCACTTTAATTCGGATTAACATTATATTTATTAACATCCATCCTGTAACATCGAAGCCTGAAAAGGCATACTTATCTGCTCTAATTAGAAAGGATTACGCACAACCTGGTTACCCCAAGAGCCTCTAGGGCCATCAATGCTCTTTGTGCGTGCTTAAATATTATTATGGTATCTAAAGGTGACTGCACATTACAAGGCCTCGTCAACGTGCATAGAGAAATATTATTTGTCTGCGACATAAAGGGCGTTGCGAAGATGAGCCGGGGGAAATGTAGGTATTCCGCGAATTTTCTTCAATAACCGGCCAAGTGCGCAGATGCTGTGTAAGGTTTCTTAGAAGGTATTTTTTTATTGATATAAACTTTTTCATTTCACTTATATTTACCTGCTTTTCGTGAGTACCACTTGATCAAAGTAATTTTCAATGGAATTTGTACGAATAAAAATTACGACACTTTTCGCGTCATATTGTGCTGTAACCTTTAGTAAATCCGATAACAATATGAGCAGATGCTATTATATGAAATTGAAAGACTAAAGTGTAATATACTATTAATGTACGGGTAAAATCCATTACAGATGTGACTATACATTATTTTTTCTTATTATTGGCAACAACAGTTATCCAACGTGCGCAAATTAGTGACGTAAGTATAACTGTTTGTAGGAAAGAATTCTGAAAGAAAGATCCTTTATTTTTTATGTGAATTTTGTGAAAGTAGAGTAGTTGTCAATATTTTTTCTTTGCTCACATTCAAAAGGCCATGTTTAATGATAAAAACGCCCGATGAAGATTTTTCCGTCGATGAGGCTAAGTACGGTGGTAGCCTAGTGGGTAGAAGATTGGACTCGGAAGCGGAAGACCCAGGTTCGATTCCCAGTGCGGGCATGACTTTGTTTTATAAGTTATGTACAATTGTGAAGTTATACCACTCGCTAACGGTAAAGGAAAACATCATGAGGAAACCTGAGTATATGAACTATTCACATATCTCAGCGCTTGAAATAGAAAATCCAAGTGGGCACGCGTGGTAATTAAGCCTAAACTCTCTCTCTTTGAGTAAGCCTGTGCTCTACAGTGGGACGTATATAGGCTGCTTACGAGGCTAAGTGCAGAAATCTCAGGTCTAACTACAACTAGTCACTTGATTTATTCAAACATTTCACACCTCTGAATCTCCTGCTGATAATGTAATATTCTGTAACGTAACAGATGTCGGGCGGGGCCACGACTGGACAGGTTGAACGTAACTAATAATGGGCATTGTTCACCCCTGTTTTTTATTCTAGAAATCAAAAATACAGACTAATATAAGAAACCAATTTGAATATTTTCTTAATTTTCGAAGCTTAGTAAGTATGACGTCACCATTGGCATAATTATGTACGTTCCTTTGCCTTTTTTCATGCTTTTAAAAAAATATAAATACGTTGACCTTTGACAATGACAAACAAAATGTCAGTTACTGTCAACTACTTACCTACTAATATTTTATTTTTTAATCATATTGCCAATAACGAAGAATTGAAATGAATTGATCTTTTCATGTAAATACCAACCTAGCGTCTCGTTCCTAATACTTATTTAAATTAATCGGATATTTGTTGACAATTGAGGTTATCTTCACTGTATCTAAGAATTTGACACATGAGCCAACGATGACATAATTGAAGGATACATGAAGGTTATACCTCTTTTGCGCTAAATATTAATAATCCGTCGTTATCTTACCCCTAATAGTTGTCAGTATCCCTATTCCTCGAAATGGTTTCCGTTTTACAACATTACGTACATTTTACGTTCTGACAGTTATGACTTATGGAGCTGAAACGAGGACACTGACGGTAGTAGGGCTAGTCCACCGATTCAAAGTCGCTCAGCGTGGTATGGAACGAGCTATGCTGTGAGTCTCTTTGATGGATCACATCAGAAATCAGACAATTCACCAAAGAATTAAGGCGAGTCATATATTATAGCCTATAAGATTAGCAAGCTGAAGTGGTAGTGGTTTGGTCATATCTACCAATGATCCGATGGTTGAAGAGTTACAAAGATTCTTGGGTAGACATCACATACTGGCAAATGCAGCTTTCTTAAGCCCACTTGACCGATGATCTGAGACAGATTGCTGGCAGCGGCTGGCCAAGGAGAGAAACAACCTATGACCTATGTCTGGCAGTGGAGGTGTACGGGCTGATAGAATGATGGTATCAGCCGCATTAGTGTAGGTCACAGGACTTACAAACGTGGACTAACCAGTCGGTGGAGTGGCTAACAAGGGCTAACTAGACCCAAAAATGAGCGATGTCGTACTACCTACGCACGAATTGTAGTTCTATGAAATGAGGCCTAGCTGTTTCTTATTGCGTTGGCCGTCTGAAACGCTACTTTAGTGGCCCCATCCCATCCTAGAGAAGCTGCACTATGCAATTCATGTGCTATCCGGGGGCGGCAACGCAATGTGAGGTTGTAACAGAGATATGCAGCTGCCGTGTATAACGATGGTCTCTACGACGAATACTTGTTTAGACATTCAACGAAGAGGCGTGGTAAATCTGGAAGTCCATAGTGGAATCCCATCATCAAAAGTTACAAGTACACCACTCTGCGCTCCAAAACCAGGTAGTTATTGGAGCTGCGACCGAAAAGTTGGAATGGAATTGGGTGGGTCACGTAAGTCGTACGGGCCCAGACAGATGGGCAAGTATATCCACCGATTGGACTGGCGGTATCCACCCGCAAACGTAGGCGTGGTGGAGATGAGATGGCGGGTCTTCTGAAAGGGTGGGCGGTGATAGAGAGGAGTGGAGAGCTGATTTGAGTATTATACTTTATTACACACACAAAAATAGAGTACAGGAAAGGTAACAAAAGAAAGTACATGTACAAAGGCGAGCTTATCTCTGTAAGAGATTTCTTCCGGCAAACCTTGGGGAGTCGGAGCGAAGGTGTGAAACGGGTCTACGCACGTACACATGATATAATATACTACATAAATATTTACACAAATAACAAAATAATATTAATATAAATACCTACCCAAAAATGTATGGTGTATGGTATGGTAGGCTTCGATACATTGGATTTGAGGCGAAAACTGCAGCTAGGTATTCATTACTGTCTGCTAATGCGGAATGGAATTTTTAATCCTGGCATACTAGGCAGCATCAGACTATCTGCCCCTGATAGATACGTGCGCTGCGGTCGGCGCCGGCACCTGCTGATCGCGGGGCTCTCGCTGCGCACGCGCAGCGCCAACAACGCACCCACGGCTAGGGCCCTCGCCCTGCTCAATGAGTTTTTAAGCGAGGTCCAACTTGTCAATATTTTTGTTGATTCCATTCAAAATATTGTAGTACATTTAAGATTACACTCCTGTAATTAATTTTTGTGTGCAATATTTAAGTAACATTAAGAGCGTTTTGGTTTTAACTGTAAGTTCTTATTGTATATATAAAATAAATAATAAATAAATAAAGGGAGGCCTTTGCCCAGCAGTGGCACACAAAATCGACTTATTAAAAAGAAAGTACATATCTACCTACGTACTTTCTTGTTAGACTACGTACATGTAGACGTTGCGCTGAAAAACTAAAATTGCATTGTTCGGGGTTGCGACTGCCAGGTTAAAATATGAATGGGGTAGCCATGTATGCTGTAGGAGCTCAGATAGACGGGCCAATATTGCGACCGACTGGGTTCCGCAACATGGTAGCCGATGTCGCGGCAGACCAAAGCGAAGATGGCGGTACGACCTTAATGTATATTTGCCGGAATGGTGCGAGATGGCCACGGACAGGGAGAGATGGAAAGCAGGAGGGGAAGCCTTTGCCCAGCAGTGGGACACAGAAGAGGCTAATTGCAACACCTACAAACATAAACTCACCCTTGTATCCCGGAGGGCAGGCAGAGACCAGTGTTTTCCACTGGCCACGATCCTGGCAAACTTATTTCGCTTTATAAACCTTCATAACAGGTAACTTGCGAATGCTAATCGCCTTTGTTAAGAGGATTATCCCCAACCTCTTGTTATTATTTAGTTTAAAATTAGACTACATTTTCAAGGCATATTTTATTAAACACACTATACGGAACTAAGAGATAAACTCGTTTTCCTTGCAGGTATAAAATGGACTCGCGTACCTTGGAGGGGTGTGCTTAAATTTAATATTTTCTCAAGTGCCGCCGGAATGATGCTCACATAAAAATGGAGGGATTTGTAGATTACTTGAGTTAAGTAGGCATGTGTTACTTAAATATTTAAGGTTTCAAATTCCTATATGGTTGGGAGTTTTTGAGAAAATCTGCGTCTAAGGTGAATACACTTACGCCTGTATCCCAGAGAGATAGGCAGGGACCAGGGTCGAATTTTCGCAGTATCCATCTTTCTTGTCTAAATTGAATAACAAAAACAATTGAAAGTCGATATTCAAATGTTTCACATTTTTTAAAAAAAGAACATCATAGAAACCATTTGAAAAAAGTTTCATTCGAAAACCTCAAACCATGAAGATTCTATGTCAATTCAAAGAACCTATTGCAATAAAACGGCAATTTCATACTTTTACCCCTAATACGTTGCCTGCACGCACATTATCTATTACCTGCATGAGTCAACATAAATAATGTGTAGATTGCAAATATGTAGATTGATTAGCTGGATATTGTATTACAAGTACATTTTGTTTATATCTTATTAATTGTATGTCCTGTAAGGTTCTATTAAGGTGCTCCACGAGGATCACTAGCACTATCAATGAAAGAAAATAATCTTCTTTTACAGATCATTTTTTGTAAAAAGTGTCAGATCAATCTCGCAATCATGTAAATAGTAATTTTTAGGATCCATGGTCGTGAACCTAAGGCAACAAAAATGATCTATAAATTGTTGTTGTTCGATTGTTTTGTTTTTATTTCTGTTTTTTTGACGTTCGTGTATTTTTTTGTGTACCTTCGTAATTATTTTGTGTTTCTGTGACAATTTAAATAAATATCTTCTTTCTTTCTTTCTTTCTTTCTTTCTTTCTTTCTTTCTTTATTTCTTTCTTTCTTTAAAAAAAGATTTTCCATGGAGCCCCTTGAAAGCAGTCTATAAATTCAGTCCTTACGCAGTTGCTTGCCTAGACGTTGCAGACGAGATTTAATTACACACCTAATTATATTTTTTCTCTCTGTTCAGAGGAAACTAAGGCCAGGGGGGTTCCCAGTTCATGAACGGAATAGTGATATTACTTAGCACCTACTTTGGAACATAAAACATTGTGGTTTATTCTGGAAACGTACGCGTTTCGAGAATAAACCAGTTTTCTTTTTCTCCGAACTGAGTTGGTGAGTTCCATTTTAAACACGAAGGTTCTCGTCTTTTTACGTGTTTTTATTTAACTTCACATGTTCAGTTCAAACCTTGCATGCCAAAAGCACTTTTTGCGAACTAACATGTTTGCAGCATGCTTGTTCAGTTTTGTCGATAACACACTAAAATGATGAATGGTGCTGATGTATGAGATAAACAAAATACGGAAACATTTTTTTTCATGGTTTAACGTTTATTTTTTTCTGTCACTATTGAAACGTAATGTTTTGAGAGTAACGTGTAAAAAAATGTCACTCCAATTTGAGTTTGACGCAAGTTCTCCACCGGCATGGGTAGCATGACGTGTGATGTGCGTTTTGCGGTGTATGTATTGAAAAGTCGCTGCTTTTTGCATTTGAATCGCGTCTCGCATTGTCGTACTACCCGTGCTGACGTCTTTAATATCGTCTCGATTGAGTGGAACTAGTAATTGGGCTGTAAACCCTCCCACGGTCGCCCACGGGTGAATTTAGTTTTGTTTAGTGAATATGTGGAATTCAACTTTCAGTGAATACTCTTAGGTCTCGTGCGAGTGTTTGTGGAAATCTGAAATGTGGTCCGAAATTGCTTTGATTGTAGTCACACGTATAGCTGTTTCGCACAGTGACCGTGCCGCTTCAAACTGTCGGGTATAATTTTAAGTAAATATTTTACTGCTGAACTCCTAATTTTCTAACGAAACTGGTAATTAACACATCACACATAGTAGGAGTAACGGGATTTTACCACGTATATATAATTTACGTGGAGATTTTGATGTGTGTTTTCCGGGATGAAAAAGTAGCCTATGTGCTATTTCCGACTATAATCTATCTGTGCCTAATTTCATCCAGATCCGTTCAGTCACTCTGGCGTGATTGAGTGACGCATTTATATTTACAGCAGTTCCTAAATTTCAGCATCGGCGGAAACTCAAATAAAATAAAAATAATATTTTACTATCACGTACGAAAGCTATAAGAATTGTACTGAAATTGTCAATATTAGTCTATGGGAGATTGCAATTTCCTTGCACTTATGTCTAGGCTCAGGGCTTAATTACCCTAACAACTACTTTGGATGTTTTATCTGAAATAAATAAATAATAAAAGGACGTAGGTGTGAGTGCATCATTAGTGATAGATATCTGATATCCGAGAGGTGGTGGGTTCGATTCCGGACTGTACCAGTGACTCTTTTCTAAGTACATTTTTTATGGAGCCTATAGGTATACGTTCCACTACAAAGCACCAGCCTTCTCTCAGAGAGAGAGAGTACGGAGAGAGAGTGCGGAAACCTGAGTGTCTGAGGTGTTCACACACCCCAGCGCTTGAAATTGCCAATCCACCTGGTGGTTAAGCCCGTACATTATTTAATTTTATTTATTTTGTAGTCCAACAGAGTTTGAAGTAGGAAACGCTAACGGTGATCTTCACAAAGGAAAACGTTGTGGGGAAACTTCAGTGTCTAGGATTCTAAATATCAAGTGCTGACGTGCTCACATACTTCAGCGCTGGGAAAGCGTATGGTGATCAAGTCCATACTCTCTCCAGAGAGAATGCCTGCAGTAGGAGTAGGAGGAGGCTGCTAATATAAGTAATTATGTATGTCTCTTACAAACGGTAACGGTTATCTCTTAACTGTGAAGGAAAACATCGTGAGGAAACCCGAGTGTCTCGCATGCCTCAGCGCTTGAAATTGCAGTGGGACGTATACAGGCTACATAAAAAACAATGTATGTCTCTTTGTGATCACCCAGATGCTTAACGCTTTCTGGTTGCCTGGAAGAAATGCTTGAATTTCTGTTAATGTAATCTCTGTGTACAATAAAGAATATTCGATCTGTCTATCTTGGTCTATCTGTCTATCTTGTCTATCTATATTGGTATGTAAGTAATCGTGTTTAGTAATTGTAATTATCTTCAATATGTATGTACGTATTTTTGTTGTTATTTATTTATTTATGTACTATCATTTATGTAGGTTTATAATAATTTCTATTATCACCCCCCCCACTAAGTCTAAGTTAATGTATTTCCCTAGGTTTACGTAAGTTTATTATTGTTGTTAATCTTCTTCTTGCACTACCCGTCACCAGTCTCTTCAAAACCAAAGGTTTGCTGGAAGAGAATGCTTCTTGCATTAAGCACGCCATTGTACACTTACAATGTAATTAGTGCAATAAAGAATTAAAATAAATAAAAATATCTATCTTTGTCCGATTTTGACAAATTCTAACTGGCAATACATTCCGTTCACTCAATAAATGCTTATCATAATCGTGGTCAGACATTTTACAGTTTGCAGTCACCAGTGTAATCAAATCGCGCTACAACATGACTTTAACGATACTTTTATTTTTCATTGTTTTGACATTGAAACTTTGGCAGAACGTGAGTGTATTGGCTCAAGACTGGAAGGAATATGTATGTTTGTATCGATACAATCAGCTCATGAACAGAGACCACTGTTGGGAATAGGCCTCTTGTCTTTCACGCCAACCCTTTGCCTAGTCTCTCAGGTTACCCAGCCGCTTTCACAATGTCGTTGGCTCACCAGGCTGGTGGTCTGCCCACTTATTGTCAACCCGCTCACAATTCAGGCCGTAAGACGATTGATGGACTAAGGCAGCTCATTCCACCGCCCGTCTTCATCATCAGCCACTTGACGCCCACTGCAGGACAAAGGCCTCCTTCGTGGTTTTCTTAACCATGAGGGTTTCGCCATAATCGCCACGCTTGGCAGGCGGGTTGGCGATCGCAGTATGCGGTTAGAATCTCGGGAAGACGCTGCTGCCCGTCTCCTGGTAATTGACTTCCTTAGTCGCCTTCTACGACATCCATGGAAAGAAATGGAGGACACCGCCCGTCTTACGACGCCTCTATTCTTAGTATTTAACACCCGAAACTTTTGTCCTCAGGATCGTAGCGGCCACCTGCGTCTGGACGGCGGTCAGTGTTTCGAGATCCCGGAATGGCAGTACGAACCAGTGGAGCTTGAGGACCACCTCCAGAGGTTGAGGGAGCGCTGGGGGGCGGATAACCTTCGACGACGAATAGCAAGGAAGGATGGATCTGCGCCTCCTACTCTGAGCCATAGGTGAGCTGATCTTCTAAAATCTGCTGAAGATTGCCAAGTTGACATCAAGGGGATAAAGGTAGTCAGGGAGAGTAAGGATACTTTGAGTAACATGTGATACGTGACAGATGAGCTGACCCTTAGATTCTAAAGTGTAGTAGCAAATTATACTCGTTCCACTTCAGTTTAACAATTATTTATTCTTTACATCACATGTTGACGTCTAACAAATCTTAGAGTTTTAATAGTAACACAAACATTAACGTCAAACCGCTCTGTTCGTGGCCACAACTTTATCCGGTCCCCGCGATACAAGCTTACCTAGTGTGGGGATCTCAGTTTCACATCTATCCACTCTATTTAAAACTTTCGTTAATTTTAGTTTGTGATTGTAATTTGATTGTTTAAGAATAATTAAATATAAATATATAAAAATCCACTTTCATAAAAACTGTACAACAATCAAGGCGTTCCAGTACCTGGGACATTGTTTTTAGATGGACTAGGCTTGCCCAGCACATATACCATCCTGACAGCTTAGTCAGCCTAGCCCACGGGAAAGACAAATCAATACGTGCGGAGCCTACCAAGCCGCGGGTTTCTTTAAGAGTTTTTCCTTCACAGTTAAACGTGTCACTAAAATACTGATAAAACTTACATAAGATAGCTAAGGAGAGTGAAGTAAACGGTGAGTTAAACTCAAGAGGTTAAACGTAGTAAGGGTGGGTAAGGATACTTTGAGTAATAGGTGAATTGACCCAGGGGATGAGGGGAAGAAGAGGGCGGCGAACCTGTGCCAAAAGAAAACCAGGGTAGGTCTACCCCTGCTACGCAAGCATATGAAGACGAGAGACAGAGATAATTTTTTTACTGTTTGCATCGATTGCATATTTACATGAAGTTATACATTAATTTTCACAACATAACATGAAAAAAAGATACATACAACACGTTTACCTCTTTTCAGTGATGTAACCCGCTACATGGATACTGTGCTGGCCCCATTCTTGGACACGTACCACAGAAACATACAGAACTCCTACCAGCAAATGACCCAAAAGATTATGAAGAAGATAAAAGAAGACATAAGCCAGGCTCTCATTAAGAAGAAGAAGATTAATGACGCCTTGGTGAAGTTGGCTGATGAGTTAAGGATTCCAGGTGAGTAAAGAAAACCATTGCCGGTTTATGGACCGAACCCATTTGCGGGCACTTACTCGCAATCTTGTGCGTGACATGAAAAATCGTACTGAGAGCTTCAGTATATTTTCAGTATTATCATTATCTTCAGCCCGTCAATATCCACTGTTGAACAATGGCCTCTTCATGCAAGTGACAGTCGTCTCTGCTTTGCACTGTTCTCCTCCAGGTTTCCCATACTGCCTTGTCAATGTCGTCGCGCCACCTGGCTGGGGGTCGGGATACACTTCCAAGTCTGGTCCTCTGTTGCCACTCATTTCAGAACAGCGACCCTTCTTGTAATATCGGTTACTATAGTTCGCCTCCTGATCTCAGTGTTCCGCATGCGATCTTTGATAATTCCTATAAATGCGGATTATAAATGTTCCATGTGGCGCCGGATTAAGAATAGCGTCACTCCATTTCCTTCCATGGATGTCGTAGAAGACGACTAAGGAAATTAATTACCAGGAGGCGGGCAGCAGCGTCTTCCTGAGATTCCAACCGCGTACTGCGATCGCCAACCCGCTTGTCAATCGTGGCGATTATGGCAAAACCCCTCATGGTTATGAAAACCACGAAGGAGGCCTATGTCCTGCAGTAGGCATCAGGTGGCTGATGATGATGATAAATCCAGCCTTGTTATCAGGCTTTTTGTGCGAGTCCTACTTGAATTTGGCTGGTTTTTGAGCACCTAAACTACTAATCTAAATGTAATTTGAATTCCAACCATCCATCTCCTCAGCAATGTGCGACGAAGAGCGCCGCGACATAAAGACCGTAGCGAGCAGACACGTGGCTCAAACGTACGCGTGTGCGGAGGAAGCTAGAGGGACGATAGCCAAGATGGGGAAGTACGCTGAAGAAATGATCATGCTGACCAGGAATCACATGCAGGTGACCTTAGATGACACCGCGGAGCTCCTGCAGACCCGGTCTAGGCAGGGTGGCAACGAGTAAGTTGATTTGAGACAAATTACTGAAGGAGGATCCTTTGGTCTTTTGAAAAATGACAATCTGAGGAAACTCATAGGACAAAACTTGTTGTAGGTAACCCAAGGTGCTATAAACGTATTTCTAAAAGCAGAAATGTATTTCGATGCGAACAATTTTTTTTTTTATATAGCCGCCATAATATGGGTGTCCCACTGCAGGGCAAAGGGGTCTAAAAATCTTGTCCCCCTTTTAGAACAAGATTTTCGGTCACTTGTCTTTACCCACTCCGGCAAGATTTTGTCGAGGTCACGCCGCCATCGTCCTCTCGGCCGCCTCACAACACAGACCTTTATCGAAAATTAAAAATTCTGTCCAAAAGAGAATTAATCTTTCAGCGTTTTAATCCGATGTTTTCCTAACTACTGAAACTATTTCCCTCCCATAGTTCAGAAGTGGCTAACTGCCTCGACGGCCTTTCCCACGCAGCCGTCAGCCTGGGCTACGAGCTGGACCTGAGTCTGACCAATGCCAAGAGGCACAACGAGCAGTCTTGCGAGAAACTGTCTAGTTGCAGCAGCAGGGCCAAGAGGCTGAGTGTCGAAAACGTGGCCTCTTTGAAGGAGAGACTGTACCAATGTGTGTATGCGTGACGGTCGGCATTTGACACCTTCTGGAATAAAAAAAAATCGGAAATATTTAACAACACATAGGTATTAAGGACCGACTGATACAAGACGCATTTCTGAAAAAAAAGTATGACTTTAAACCTCAGTATCTCCTATACTCTGTTTATTCATCTCAGATACTAAATTGACAAGTGCAAATGTCAAGTTGCCGAATAATGATACCAGATTTTATTGTTTAGTGGTGTACTCAATTATGATGTCCTTTAAATTATCGTTAACTTTCTATAGTGGTGGCACATCACTATTTTTAAATTGCAATAAACAGGCAACCCAGGTAATGTCATTTAAGTATCCGAGAAAAATAAATCGACTTTAAGCCATTGTTTTTCGGTCGGCACTGTTCTATAGAAAACAATGTAATGATGTAGAAAAACGTGGATTACCAATACTAAACCTACACATATATAATTACCTATCTTAAGAGGCCTAAAATTTGAACCCGCAAAAAACTACAGGATTGGAGGACTACGACTTTAAAATTATTGAAAATCAGCGCTGAGGGGTCAGACCCTTATCACAATGTTAAATCAGCAGTCTTTTGTGGGAAGTGGACACATCGCAAATTTTGGTGACAAGTTGATTGATGTATTTTTTCAAATAATTTCATCAAACTTCCGTGGTTGTACATAGAAATAATTGTAAAAGAAACGGGATTCTCACATACCGCGATTATAACTAATAATCGTGTTGTGTATGAATTCCTTTTATTCGAAATTTACGTCTGTTTAATGTTGGTGTGTAACATATCAATTTTATTATTATTCTTTATTTTATTTTTGTGACGTCACGCGTTGTTACAATTAATGTAATTTCATTGTTCTTTCCTTTTTGTACACAACTAGCTGACTCAGAAACAGTTGTTTTGCCAAATTAATTAGCCTACGACCTATTTACAGACCTACCAAATATGCACAAAAAATTCATAAGAATCAGTGAAGCCGTTTTAGAGGATTCGATAACAAACACCGTGACTCGAGATTTTTATATATTAGATGTAAAGTGTTCTATGGTACATAATCTATCTTAAGCTCTCTCTGTCTAAGGCTGGCTTGCATCGACGCTATCTGACAGCACTATCTATCAGTTTATCCATGGGTAAGCTATTTAAAGTGAGTAAGTCCAAAAACCTCTTGGATTGGCATTTGCACAGCTATTCATAGATAAATTGTATGACTGACAACCCTGTCAATCTGGTATTTATTCGTTTATGTCTGGATAAGTGGGTGGATATTTGACGCAAGTGACCTTAAGTGTTATGATGCGAGATTTGACCCGTGATGTTACAAGGAAGTATCCTTGTAGGGTCGACAGCCGATCAACCTATTTCTATTGGAAAGTCGTTTATGACGTAGCCGAGTGCACGCATGTAAACGTAAAGGTTGATGTACTGTCAACTGTACCATAGTTATTTATTAGCTGTAGGGAATTTCGTTTCATCAAATACGAAGACTTGTAACTAACAGGAAGTAACAACTAGTATTTAGATCTTAACTCTTTTTTAACACATCAATTTGTCACGAAAGATGCAATAAAATACCTTAATTTTCAGGAAGCTAGGTTTTCCTAGTAAAGGACAGCATGGATTAGCGACGTCGACCATTACTCTCTGTCTAAGGTCGTTTACCTCGAAAAGTCGTCGTCCTAGGCGTAAAACAAGTGTGTAGGTAGAACAATATTCATTAATTAGTTGGTCCTTCGAGCCGGATTACCTTGCTTTCTTTCTCTTAGTCAGCCCGTTTCACTCCAGGCAACTAGATAATTTATTTCGCTTTCACTTTTACGTCATTAAAGGTTTTATCATCAATTCATTAATTAGTTGGTCCTTCGAGCCGGATTACCTTGCTTTCTTTCTCTTAGTCAGCCCGTTTCACTCCAGGCAGCTAGATGATTTATTTCGTTTTCACTTTTAGGTTTTATCATCATCAGTCTACCGCTGCCCACTGCTGGGTATAGGCCTTTTCCCCCAAATGCCATCTCTCACGGTCCCTTGCCATCCGTATCCACGAATCCTCCGCCGACTATCGTCCGTCCATCGGGCTGCTGGTCTGCCCACTGACCGTCGTCCTGCTCGCGGCCACCCTGGTCCACCTGCCGTCTTCCCGCCTCGTCAGGTACCCCGCCCATTCCACAGTCGCGCGACTCCTATACCATACTCCTATCCTGTATGTTTACTTATTAATTTGTTTCATAACAAAGTAAAGAACATCCGGGGCCTAGAGTCTAATAACTTCCACACAACACCATCACTTGTGCTGGTCCCAAACTAGGGTGCCCAGGCGAGGACATCACAAGCATGGAAATACACACAGACTGAGGCCATGTCTGCCCGTCTGCCAAGCGTGGTATGAAAACCATGAGGGAGGCCTATGTCCTGCAATGGGCGTGAAATGGCTGATGATGTTGATGATGAGGTCATGTATACAAGCGCACTCCACTTCCTTCTGTCCTCGGCCATCCTCATCTGGCCACTGCCAGCAATCTGCCTCAGATCGTCGGTCCAGCGAGCTGGTTGGCTTCCTATGCTGCGTTTGCCAGCTCGTGGTCTCTACTCGAGAACCTTTGAACCTTATAGACCATCAGTTCTTCGACATAAGTGACCAGCCCACCGCCACTTTAGCTTGCTAATCTTATAGGCTCTGTCAGTCGCCTTAGTTCTTTGGCGGATTGTCTCATTTCTGATGTGATCCATCAAAGAGATTTCGAGCATAGCCCGTTCCATAGTTATTCAATGGAATGATATTCGCATGACAATAGCTGTTATTTGCCTCTTTTTCGTGTACTTTCATAATGTATGGTGTGCAATAAAGAGTTTTAATTTAATCTATTTCGTAATCTACTAAGCAATAGCAATCATATAACACGGGCAGATTCCGTGTGCCACCGGATTAAGAATAGCGTCACTCCATTTCCTTCCGTGGACGTCGTAGAAGGCGACTAAGGAAATCAATTACCTGGAGACGGGCAGCAGCGTCTTTCTGAGATTCCAACCGCATACTGCGATCGCCAACCCGCCTGCCAAGCGTGGCGATTATGGCAAAACCCGTGATGGTTATAAAAACCACGAAGGAGGCCTATGTAAAGGCCCAGGCTGATGATGATGATGATGATGAACACGGGCAAATTAAATAGGTATCTCGAGCGATGAAGATTGAATCACGCGAGGCGCGAATTAAGTTCCACGAATTAGGTACTAACCATTGCAATACTAATATTACTCTATTGAACAACTATGCACAGAGGAGACTCGCTCCCTGAACAATGGATGAGACTGGCGAAGGAGCAGGATGAGATGGCGTGAAAGAGAAGAGGCATATGACCGACAGGGCTCTGTTGAAGAGCCGATTGTAGAGACAAGTAGATAGAGCATTCTTAATTTTAATGAAGCAATGACGTACCAGAACATTAGACAATTGGGTAGAACATTGGACTCGGAAGCGAGGTAGGTTCAATTCCCAGTGCGGGCATGTACCTATGACTTTGCTTTCTAAGTTATGTACCTTTGTGAAGTTATAGTAGCAATACCATTTTCTAATTCTGAAGGAAAACATCGTCAGGAAACCTGAGTGTCTGTGCTATTCGCATACCTCAGCGCTTGAAATCGCCAATCCGCGGTGGGCACGGGTGGTGATTAAGCCCATATTCTCTATCTGAGAGAAGGCCTGTGCCCTATAGTGGGACGTATATAAGCTGCTTATCAAAAGTGTTTGAATGATGATGCTTGAAGTGGTCAATCCGCGGTGGGCACGTGGGCACACGCCCAATACTTTCTCTTTGAAAGAGTAGACGTGTACCCTGCAGTGTGATGTTCATTATTTAGTGGTTAGATTAGATTAGATCAGAGCGGTTGGTAGTGCAGCGGTAGAACACCGGTCTCACATTTGGGAGGTCGTTGGTTCGAATCCCGGCACGTACCACAGTGACTTTGTTTTCTAAGTTACGTGCAATACCACTCGTTAACTGTGAAGGAAAACATTGTGAGGAAACCTGAGAAATTTACAATCCGCGCACGCATGGTAATCAAGCCCATACTCTCTCTCTCTCTCTCTCTCTCTCTCTCTCTCTCTCTCTCTCTCTCTGAGACAAGGCCTGTGCCCTGCAGTGGGACGTATATAGGCTACATAAAAACCGGTCGAGTGCGAGTCGGACTCGCGCATGAAGGGTTCCGTGCCATTATCTATACAACATTTGAATCTTTCAAGTGTCTACCTGTTGCCGTTATTAAAATCGAGCAAAAAACGGAAAAAAATCATGTTTGTTGTATGGGAGCCCCCCTTAAATATTTATTTTATCCTATTTGTTGTAACTGTCTAACTATCACGGTTCATGAGATACAGCCTGGTGACAGACGGTGGGACGGACGGTCGGACGGTCAGCGGAGTCTTAGTATTGGGTGCGGAATCTTTGGGTCCAGAAAATTAAAAAACAGTCCTTCCTTGAAGTCGGTTAAAAAATACTGTCAATGCACCACATCATCTGTAAAAATTTTAACTGTGTGATAGTTAATCACGGTTCATGAGATACAGCCTGGAGACGGACGGACGGACGGACAGCGGAGTCTTAGTAATAGGGTCCCTAACCCTTTGGGTACGGAACCCTAATAATGAGTAGACAAAGTTTAATAACCTGTTTTACAATGGAGGGATGGAGGTCCAACGAATAGCAAATCTAATTAAGTGCCTGTAAAAAATATTTCGTTATTTGTACACATTTTCTGTTCTAAGAATCGGCTCTAATTATACCAGCTGTAAATAGTAATTAGGTACGCCTAGTGTTAACTTATTCATAGCGTGTAAATAAAAATGTAATAAATAAATAAAGCATTTTCTCTTTACCGGGAGCGTTATTTGTCCGCCGTGTTTAATATGCATGGAGTTTGCCGTGAACAAGGCCTCTGGAGCTTTGATGGCGTTGGACTCGTGAAATAAATATTTAGAAAAATGGCATATTAAATAATTGTTTGTAACGTGGCACGTTTTTTTTTTGTGCAATTCCATTCAATCCAAATCAAATATTTTTAAACACTATAAAAATAAAATGTTAAGTTAATAAACGTTAGAGTTGTTAGTTTCACTATTAAAAAATTAGGTGGATAAGAAGTAGTTTTTGACTATTAAGAAAAAAAAGTAGTTCCCAAGAACTCTATAGATGGCGCTGAACTGACTACGTTACTAGCCGTGCGTTCTGATTTGGCACCGTGAGCGATCATGGATGCACGAACGAACTAGAGATTGCTCACACACACGTATTCGCATCTATGATAGCCGTTCCTAAATGGACGGCCATGGATATTGCGATAACGTGAATGGATTAATTCGTAACGATATTTATTTGAATTGTGACAATGACATAAGTTTCGATTTATGATATAAAAATTACATCTAAATGATTATTTAATCAAAAAATTATGTGACAATCGCCAATCCGCGGTGGGCACGCGTGGTGATTAAGCCCATACTCTCTCTCTGAGAGAGGGCCAGTGCCCTAAAGTGGGACGTTTATAGGCTGCTTATTATAGTGCACTCATATAAAAAGAGAATCTCTGGGCAAGTTATCTTTACTAAAATTTAAATCCCTGATGTCTCGTATACCAATATCGGTTATTCTACTGTTGACAGCTGTCAACTGGCCAAAATGCAGACAAAAAAGCTGACAGTTGTTAACAATAGATTAACAGACTGTTGCCGTACGAGAAACCGGACTGCCAGTTCCAGACGCGGTGCTTATTCTAATTCTAATTCAAACTCAGTATTCATTGAGTTACTCGCCAGTCCGACTGAGTCTGGGCCCACGAGGCGTGGTGCCCAAAACTTTCTTGATTCCTTGATGAATGGGTCAGTGGCCCGATAGTTACGAATGTAGTTATGGAGTAAATAAATTCCACACAACACAATCACTTACCCTGGTCCCAACCCAGGATATCCTGTACTATAGTAATCAAGCCAGGACATCACAAACATGGAAATAAAATTTGACTCAGGTCATTTTGTATAAATCAATTACTCAATCCACAGCCTCTGTTTTGGCACTTGACCGCCAAAGACCGCTAGACTAACGAGGCAGCCGGCAGTCATAAATGGAACTCCTTACAAGATATCCCAGTCTTGACGCTGAAACGCATTAGCAGTTACTTAGTACACATACATACATAAACTCACGCCTGTATCCCAGAGGGGTAGGCAGAGACCAGGGACTGTCACTTGCCACGATCAACACAAATAAATTTCGCTTTCTCAACATTCATTAGTCGTTACATTCACGCATGCCGGTTTCGGGTCCTTTTGATCTTTTTAGTTTCTTAGTGGAGTCAAATACCCCGCATTCATAGAATTGTGCGTAAATGTAATTGCGGTCCGAGGTTTTCATTTTATTCACCCACACATGCCCAAGATTGCAGGTAAGTGCTCACAAGAGCGTTCAGTCCCTTACTCTAAGTATTAAGCCCCTGTCTTGTCAGCTCAACCACACATAAATAAACTTTTTTTTTCTTCAGAGAGAGAGTAAGGGCTTAATTACCGCGCGAGCCCACCGCGGATCGGCAACTTCACGCGCTGAGGCGTGTGAACACCTCAGACGCTCCGGTGTCCTCACGATGCCTTCCTTCACGGCTAGCGAGTGATATTGCTGCTACAACTTCACTAAGCTTAGAAACTTAGTAACTTAGAAAACCGAGTCATTGGTACATCCCGGGATTCGAACCTAAGCGTACCGCTAAGCTACCACCGCCGCTTATTCCATTATTAAGGCTGTTGTTACGTCGAGCATGCTGTCTCGCTCGCACAATATAACGTTTTTAGTGATTGTAATAAAATGAGTATACTTTTGATAAATGTGAACTGAGAGTTTGATATATCGCACCCTTCATTCAATACTGGCACTGAGCGAAAAATGTAAATTGTGCAGGAGAAGCTATTAAAGATTTTCAATGTTTAGAAATGTATATTGTTCTGTATTATGCTTCGTTTTCCATCTACATTTAAGTGAACTAGTCAGCGCTTAGTGTTACTTTGTAATATTTGCAATAGACGGCATTAAAACCAGAAATTTAGAGATTTTTGTTTAGTGACGGTATTGGATTAAGGGTGCGATATAATAAAATTGCGGACATTCATGAAATATTTTTTTTATCCTGTATCTACTTTTTGATTGAGAAAATTTTATTCCAAAATGAGTAATTTTGGAAACAATTTTTTTTTATTAACAACGTATGTGTTTGGAAATTCATAATGTATCAAACCCACAGATCACATTTTAAAGTAAACTAAGTAAACTAAAAATATTAAATTGTGAGAGCGAGACAGCGTGCTCGACGTAACAACAGCCTTAAGTACATCGTAGCTCCGTGTACTAGGCCTTTGTCAGGGCGTCCCCTCTAATTATGAGGTGCCCTCAGCCCATCCCAAATATTTCACAGTTATTCGAGTAAGAAAATCAAATTATTCAAATATTTGACCAACGCCCGTCCCACTAATGAATTTAAATTAGTCTGCAAATTAAGGGGCCGCCCTGATCGAAGCGGGTCAAGCCGACGACGTTTATTAATGAGGGGTGTTTACATCTGACACTTCTTTTCTGCGATGACCAGAGTACTCATACACGAGCTTGGCATAAGCAGTAAACCAAAGTCATTCGATTCTAGCGGTTACCATAACCGCTAGACCAACGAGGCAGTCAAGACAACTTATTTAGCAAGCTCAAAATTAACGTCATTATTATTATTAGTCGGCATTGTTTTTTAAATTGTCGCTTTGAAACTCCCTCATTATGGCTGTTGTCTGTAAATTTCGTATATATGTGCTAGAGAGGGCAAGCTACAAGATAACCTATGAATACGCGTGGAGTCACCTTGAATTTTCTGTGGGTTAGAACGTAGGACTATTTTTGCTTACAATAGCGGTAACAGTTGTCTACGGTTAACTAATTAAGTGGCGCTAATTGGTACTTCGAGCACCGGCATAAGTAAGCACTAGTTACGCCTAGGGTATGATTCAATAGTTTCAGGTTAAGTTTATTAAATTCAGGTCAAGTTTATACTTCCACACAATCACTTCTCCGGTCACAAACTAGGGTGGCCTGGTAACCGGGCAACGACATCGCAAACGTGGAAATAGTAGGAATTGAATCCACGACCTCTGTTTTGGTAGTCAAGCATGTTAAACGCGAGACTAACAAGGCAGTCAACGAGAAGTGGAGTCGTTCTTGAGATTGAAAATTAGGTATTTCTCGAAGTTAATTTCTCTAGTATAGTCCTAGTGGAATATACTTGATATAAAATATAAATTAAGTTAAATCTTGAATGAACTTACTTACTATTGTATTTCTTCAAGTTTCTCGAAAAATAAAGAACCATGCCTAGGCGCCTTGTTGTTTATTGATGTGAGAGATATGTTCGGTTTCTTATTTAAGAAATTCAGTTTAAGTGAATTTTCGGGTCACGTTGACATCTTAAACCAGGTTTATGAGCCATATGTGAGAATTTCATAAATTCTCGAATTAGAAACTGGAGGTTAGTTTTCTAGTCTAGGACTATAGTCCGGTAAATGGTGAAGTTTTATTGCAAACTCACCCGTAATGTAACTGCTTAGAGTGCATTTAAAGGAACATGTGCTGTCTTTCCTATGTTTTAAGGTCCTTTCTTATGAAGTGACGCTAGTAGGGGCTCTCCTTACGCCGGGTGACCGGAGCTATCAGAGGGATCTGTCACTGATGCATATATCAACTTTATAGCCGCACGTTTTCTGCTGAAATAGTCGGGGAGTAAGAGACTGACCCCCAGTTTCTCGTACACTAACACGTCGTTAATCTTCTGTTAACAGCTGTCAATTGACCAAAGTGCATACAAAAAAACCACTGACAGCTGTTAACAGTAGATTAACAGCTTGTTAGTGTACGAGAAACCGGAGGTGAATGTCTTTGCGGGCACTAGTAAAGTAAGAAAAGTAAAAAAGTATTTATTTAAAAATAACACAGGAGATTAATAAAAATATATTGTGTTCACAGGGTGCGAACTTAAAACTGATATATTCTACCTATATTGAAATATAGGTAGAATATACAGCGAACTTTACACTAAAACTTTTGTATGTAATTTGTGTTAATGCCTATTTATTTGTGACTTTTAAATTTAAGATTTATTGAGAAAAGACGAGCAGACTGCATTTTCTTTGCCACTTTTTATCCACAACAATTGATGTTGTGATCCTATGGCAAAATCTGATCGCTGCCTATCCATCCGGGATTCAGGCTTGAGTTTATATATTAATATGTAATATGAATCGAAGTAGAATTTCATCCAAAAGTAAAGTTCCACTCTAGGTGTGATGTTTTCACTTGCGGGCTCCTGGTCTATAGCGACGTCACTTAAGCAAAAAGATAGATGTACTGACTACCTAGCATTACTCTCAGTGGGATTACGCGGTAGAAAATATTATTTCAGCAGGCGTGCGATGAAAAAATAAGTATGGTAAAAATATTTGCCATTAGAAAGTTAACTCAGTACCTGGCACATAAGTTCAGTCGGTGTGGAAATTAAATAACCGCCATATTATACGCTACCGTTAAATAAATACAATAATGTTAAATATTCTCGCAGCTCAATAATGCAACTACTTCTAAAGGAGGATATGTCAAAGATATTGTTTTTTTTTTCTTTTTTAAAGACGTTGTTTTAGGGTTTCGTACCTTAAAAGAAGTAATAACGGAACCCTTATAGTATTTAATATTATTAAACTCAAAACCTGACCATTTTAGTCTCTGAATCGACAATTCTACAGACAGGTGATAAAATAATTTTTAAAAGATAACAAGGTAGTAATGTCGGTTCAAGACCTAAATGTAAAATTATCAAAACCGTAAAGAGAAGACTAAAAGGGCTAGTAGCCGAACGGATAGCCCGCATCTGTGGTCAACAGATTAGTGTTAATCTTCTGCAGGGAACATTTTATATCCACGGGCATGTATCGGGCGAGTGGGGTACCCTTTTCATATTTTACGGCGGGCATTAAGGTGTTTAGGTATGTCGTGTGTTAGTGCAATGAATATGCGATGAGACACGGCTTTTTTTTCCGGTAAACAAATCGGAATTTCGCCCTAAGAGCTAACAAATGGTAACACGCTACCTATGGACGTCAGTTTGGCGGGGGCAGCTGTAAAAGTTAACAACCTGGCCAAATATATAATGTTATTAGGTTTTTGAAATAAACCCGAATGAAACTGGAGAAGCAATCTACATAATATAATTAGTTCTAAGGAGGTGTTGGCGACAGATCTGGCAACCCCGTCAAGCTTCCCGGTCTTGTACCGCCCGCATCCAGCGACTCCCCGACGATGTATTTTTTTTTTCAAAGTTAATTATTAAACTTTTGACAAACAAACATTTTATAAAGTAACTAGACTTCGTACAGAAAAGTTGTCTATGATTTTAATATGTTCTGTGAATTTTAAAAGACTTATCAACATTACGAAAAAAATCCTAGGTGCCAGATAGAAATTCCCTTTAAGGGATTTTTTTATCAAAGGGTTACTTTCATATAAGGAAATCTTTCATATGTATAAATAACCCTTAAATAAAAAAAAACAAAAATATCTTCTATGCAATCCGCGGTGGGCACGCGTGGTGATTGAGAATGTTATAACACTTACATAGCAACGGGGTAATTGCCTGGATCGATATTTATTTTATTGTCCTTTTTATTATTTAATTTGTTACAAATATAAGTAATATCTATAATTCGGGCTTTCCATTTTCGGCGCTAACAGGAGGTGAATGAAATAAGCAAGAGTTCTACGAAGGAGGTCCGAAAATCGTTAGTTTGATACCCTTCTTAGGACTATATAGGTTAGTACCACGGTTAGTACCGTAGTTTCATCCATTAATTTTAAAAAATAACCACGCCATATACATTTTTCATAAGTTTAAAGGAGATCTTTGAAACTTAAAATTGTGAATGAATTGTATATTTTAAATTGTATATTTCGCCGTGTGGCGCCGGATTAAGAATAGCGTCACTCCATTTCCTCCCGTGGATGTCGTAGAAGGCGACTAAGGAAATAAATTACCTGAGACGGGCAGCAGCGTCTTCCTGACATTCCAACCGCATACTGCGATCGCCAACCCGCCTGCCAAGCGTGGCGATTATGGCAAAACCCCTCATGGTTATGAAAACCATGAGGGAGGCCTATGTCCTGCAGTGGGCGTCAAGGGGCTGATGACGATGATGATGATGATGTATATTTCAGAAATTAAAAATGTATTTCAACGTACAGAATTTACATTCTGTTTGTTGAATGTCAATGTTATCTGTGGTCTTCGGGTCAAGTTGTAGTGTAGAAAAAGACAGGGAAAAAAAAAAACACTCTGAGCATCCTTTCTCAATGATCTTAAAACTACGTACAGTGTAAATATACTTTTGTCATCATTTACATAGACTTTTACTAAAAAAAATTTGCTACTGAATCATTTTAGTAGGTACATATTTTTTCTTATCTAAAACTACGTGTTGGAAAAACCAATTTCTTTCTTGAATGTCTGTAATTTTATTAAATACTATCTAACCAAATGTAAATAGATAAAAGCCTCAGACCACATTTACCGAAAGCTTACACATTTTTAAGCAATCATAAAACTTGTTGAAATGTGCGAGCGAGACAGATGCGAGACGTAACAGCGGCCTTTAAGCTTGGGGATAAGGTGTCAAATAAATATACTAGTCTTTATTTATTCGACATTGATGATGCACAAACAAGCTATCACTAAACACAGATCATAATGTAGTGCCTGAGATACACGAGTATTTCTAGATTGATTAGGCTTGAAGTTTCCAGCTCAACCTAGTAAGGTAATAAGTATATTTAACCAGCAATTTCGTCGAGATATTTCTATTCGCAACTTTACCTTTTAATTTTACAACCGAGCCGTAACACTGAATTGCAAGCTGTTGCCGAGGTCACTTTCATAAAACCGAGTCAACACTCGACGCGTTCATTTTTCACTTTTAACAAATCTGGGCAATCTCTAAATCCTATTTGCCGCAAGTCTCAGGGCTGGAGTTGCCTGTGGCAGATAAGAAGATTCGCCGCTTAATCCGGCAAATGGCAAAAGTGCACTGTATAGCCGTCAGGCGACAGAGATAAAGTAAGTGGGCTATAGCAGCCACAATCCGACTCTTTAGAATTTGAACTTGTAAATAAACTTTACAATTTATGTAGGGACTCGGAGCGTTCGGATGAGATAACAATATTGCAGAATGCCACCGCCCGAGCGCGGATGCTGTGTCCAGCCAGTCGTTCCCCGAATCCCTCAAAGACTAGATGTTTAAAGAGTCAAGTCGTGTAACTAAAGTTGTCGTAGAATTAGTAATTCTCTCTGTAAACTGTACTAAACGTATTATCTGAAATGCAATCATGGAAATTAAATATTACAATTTGAGGAGTTCTTTAGGCAAAACGCCCTTTTATTCCGAAATGACATTTTAAGTAGTTGTGGTGCTGTGATTTTATTTTATGTATCACGATTTAGAGAGATCCTCTTTCAAAGACTATATTAACTACTATAGTATACATGTGAAGACTATGAACAAACTATCTACGATACAAGGCAAACTATCACAATCAATCTACACTCACACACACACACACAGAAATTGAAATATTTCGAGGCTGCTGTTACGTCTGGCATTTGTCTCGTTCGCACATTTTAACGTTTTTAATGAGCAGCAGAATGAACCATTGGACAAGTTCACACTTTTTCTAGCCCGGGGCGAGCGTGCGGGTGAGCTCGGTGGGTGCTCTGTGTTTTGTTATGTCACAACGTATCTGTCACGCTTAAACATGTGACTGTGAGTCAGCTAAGGGCCCTGTTTGTTCATTTATTTATTTGTCACGCCCTCTGCTAAGGAGATGGAGAAAGAAAGCATTGAAAAGTGGACAGTTAAAAGATGATCGTCCTTTAAATTTTTGTATGTCTCTTCTGTGCAACACATATGTTTATCTATTAAATGGAATGACGAACTCTAACCGACGTGATTCAGGATTTTCGCATTATATAAATAAATAGATTGTTTATTTTCACTAACATATGTTACAGTTCGCTTAAAAAATAATTAGGGTAGCATAACAAGTGTTGCCCAAGTTAGGTTACTTTTATGTATTCTTTATCTTAGGCGAAGTAATTTTTTTTTTATGATAGAGTCAGAAAATTTAAACTGTTCGCAAAATTAAACAATAATTATTCAATGACATTTACTTTAAAATAAGTAAATAAATGACCATAAAGCAAATAACCCTGTCAAGCAAGCGTCACCCCAACCAAATCCTCTAGCCTAGTCTATTTTGCTTCAGCGCCTTTTCAATACATTGGCCGGGGACAGTACCGTGAGTCCTGACTCGCGGTAAAACTTGACAACCGAGGCATTTGAATAATGCCCGGTCGGGGTAACTTATAACATTGCATAATCACGCCTTACAGCAGCAGTCTAAGGCTTTGGACGACGTTTCGGAGTGGTTTAAAGAGTCTAGACGGTAATGAGTGGGGTTTACAGGGGGCGCATTTACTCTCCGTTTTTACCCGACTGCGGCGGAGCTCAAAGGGAGGGTAATGGCTCGTATGTAAGTAAGGCTCGTTCCCTTGTAACTCCAATGGTAAGATTTTTCATACCCTTGACGCCTAGAAGGTTTCCTACGTGTGCCCGCATAGACTTAAAGCAGCAATGAAATGAAATCGTGAATTTCATGCATTTGTTATCGTACTACAGTGCATTAACAGAATCTAGGCCCAGCAGTGCATTAGCAGCACGGGCTGATTGATTGGTTGAAAAAAAAAAAAATGGATCGTAAGCAAATTTATTTTATCTACACTCATATCATAATCTTCAAATTAAGAATTCAAAGGTAAACACATATTGACAGGCTTTAAACCAATACAAAACTTTAAAAAAAAAAAAAAGTATAATATAAAGTTACATTAAAGGTCAGATTTTTCACTTTATGTTACAGTTATTTTTTTTAAAGTGTTGCTGTGATCACGGAACAAAACTTAAGTTTTTTTTTTAATGTCAAAAGTTGACTCTGTAAAAAACCGAATTTCATTTTCGTGGTACCAAAAGTGCAACTAAAAATACCTAAAATTGCGCGCGCAAAACTGAGTGCAGACGATTGAATGTCAAGATACTTTTGTCGAAATTGCGCCATTTTGATTCAAAAATTTCATTATGAGTGTAGATAAAGTAGTGTATAAGACTGCACATAACTTGGTATTAAAACACTCGCTAATGCTATTAAAAAACTCGCCAAGGCTCGTTTTTTAAAATCTGGCTCGTGTTTTAATAACCCTCATTAGTGACAGTCACATAAACTACTATTATGGTCATTGAAATTTGAATATAGCCTATTCCATTTCGCAAGCCCCGCCAGTCGAAAGGGTATCTAAATGTTGAAATGACTGATTAGTTATTCAGGCAAACAAGTCCAAACTTCCGACCCTTGTTAAATAAAATTGGGGCCGAATCGAATGAATGACTCGCTCGAAGCGACGTATATTGCGATAGTCAGCGTCGCGTGGGCTTTGGAACTTTTTGATTTCATTAGTTTGAATTCTAATGAGGTTTTGGGCTATTTCATGCATATTTCATGTTGTGTTTTGGAGAGCCGCTGATAGACATGAGCATTTACGTGTAATAAGCATTCTAGCAAATGTTAATTACATGTAAAAGCTCAAAAAATAAACGAGAGCATTTTAGTGGGCGGCGGGCATTCTAGCGAAACGACAGCTTTTCGCCGAGCCGAACAATTTTGTCACTGTTCCGGCGCCGTCTGACATTTTAGTACATTCTGAGTATGACGAGCATTTGCAAGAGCGTTCGTTAGAATTATATTGACATTATTCGTGGAGATTTGGCTCTAGGCTTGGCTCTGTTCGTTATTCAGTTCGACAAATTTAGAAACGTCGAATGCTCGTTGTTCTGTTACAGGTGATTACTAAGGTCTATCAGCACCTGAAGAGACGTCGTAATTGGAGTTGTAAAATGTAAATAAGCCTTAGACTAAAGACTAACTAATTAGATTACTAGGACAACATAAATAAAGCGCAAACTTTATCAAGAATATTTATTGTGAGCTTAGATAACTATGAGTTCAAAAAATTTTACCTTAACAGGTGTACTCACATTCATCCATCCTTCACATAATATTTTAAATATAAAGAGTAACAAGTCAGAATTATAAAACATTATAAAATAGAAATCCTTAACTGTATGACATCATCGTAAAAAGGAAACAATTGAGTCCTAAGGTACCTAGATTAGGAGTTAGGGACTTACAATACTGTTAACCTAAAATAATAGGGGTTAAAGTATGATATTGCCGTTTTATTGCAATAGGTTCTTTGAATTGACATAGAATCTTCATGGTTTGAGGTTTTCGAATGAAACTTTTTTCAAATGGTTTCTATGATGTTCTTTTTTTAAAAAATGTTAAACATTTGAATATCGACTTTCAATTGTTTTTGTTATTCAATTTAGACAAGAAAGATGGATACTGCGAAAATTCGAGTGATTTTTGAATACGAGTTCCGACGCGGAACTAACGCGGCAGAAACAGCCCGCAATATCAATGCTGCGTTTGGAGAGGGGTCTACTAATGAACGCACCGTGCGATTTTGGTTTAAACGCTTTCGTGATGGAAATTTCGACTTAAAGAACGAGCCACGAGGAAGACCGCTCACACAGGTGAATAACGATGAATTAAGAGAGATAGTGGAAGCCGACCCTAGTCAAACTACCCAGGAATTAGCGGCATGGGTGCCTCATGATTTGACTGATCTGCAGAAAGAAACGCGTGTTGAAACTTGTGTTGCCTTGTTGATATTCAATATTCGATATTCAAATGTTTCACATTTTTTAAAAAAAGAACATCATAGAAACCATTTGAAAAAAGTTTCATTCGAAAACCTCAAACCATGAAGATTCTATGTCAATTCAAAGAACCTATTGCAATAAATCGGCAATTTCATACTTTAACCCCTAATATGTCGATTTAAGAGTAATGGGTCTTTATTAGTTCTAGTCAATAAATTAATTTTCATATTGATTTAATTTTTTAGGGTTCCGTACCCTAAAGGTGCCAAACGGGACCCTCATTACTAAGACTTCACTGTCCGTCTGTCTGTCTGTCCATCTGTCTGTCTATCTGCCACCAGGCTGTATCTCATGGACCGTGATAGCTAAGCAGTTGAGATTTTCACAGATGATGTATTTCTGTTGTCACTATAACAAAAAATACTAAAAACGGAATAAATTAAATATTTAAGGGGGGCTCCCATACAACAAACGTTGTCTAAAGACAGCGCTCGCCATCTAGCGGCCATCTATGTAACACAGCGCTGATGTCATATATGGTGTTCTCAAATTCGATCTTTGTCTAATGTTGTATAGATAAAGGTACGGAACCCAGATAAAGGTCATTGCATGCACGCCGGTTTCGGGTGCTTTTGGCGATTTCAAGCACTAAGATATATTTTTTTAATAACTCAGATACTCGGGTTTCACAACGCGAGCAGAACTGTTAAAAACTGCTGGCTCCTCAAAACCTAGGTACCGCTTAGCCTCGAACATATCAAGCAAAGGCCTCAATTACTTTTTTTCAATCTTGAAAGCATCAAAGTCATATTCGAATACTTTTAGGGCCATTCCTACGCGACTATGCACCCCTTAATTACAAACATAACCTTTAGAACAAAGGCCCTAAAATAGATTCGACCGACATAGTCCGGTTGGTTACCCCGCTGAGGTTTAATACATATTGTTTCTCCGTTTGCTTCACTGTTAAGGCGCGATGCACAGTAGGCCGACGTTGGCTGTTGGTAATTTGCTTAAAGTGATGCGCAGACCCTAGCGAATCAATAGAACTGAAACTAGTAATTAAATAGGTAATAATTTAAATAAAATTAAAGAAGACAATAAAAAAGTACAAAGTATATTCTATATATTATGCATCTCATGTCCCACTTTCACTATATTACTTATTTAGCTTAATTTATTTTGGAATGAAATAACTTGCATGCTAAATAGTTCAACACGTAGGATTTAAAAAACCGGCCGAATGCATAGGATTGGTGAAGTGAGGATTTCGCACATACTATGTGTTTGTCTAACTAGCCAACAATGTTATTTTGAACTCATATTTGGCCAGTTTTTGTTATTTGTTCTTATATTGTAAATGCACTCAGTTGACTTTGACTTTGGGTGTTTTCAAATTTAGGAAAAATTTCGTCGTTGAAATGAAACGAAAATAAAATACTTTAGTCACATGAATTGTAACTAAAGTATACAAATACCTAGCTCCCAAAATAGGATACCCGACCAGAAAGCCTTTAATACACGTTCGCTCGACATAAATATTTCTTTACTCATTCTTTCTTCCTTCATCCCCTCTATTCCTGGTCACTACAGCATAATTGATTCCGTAATGTTTTCCAAACGTTCTGTGTACATCACGCCTTAGATTGTGGCGCATTAAATTAGCATCAGCCCGATATTACATCAAATTCGGTCGGTTCCGGGCCTTTAATTTGCGCTTTGTTACTGCACAATGGTTCCATCTAATTGGGAACATCAACCATAATTAGTAGACACCTCCTGCTCAGCCCACGGCCTATAGTGGAAGAGAGAGCGAACCCATGAGCCAATGACCGGCCGCACATTTCCTGAATCGCTTTTTAAATTCAGAAAAAAATATGAGATCGAAATCCAGAAATGGAATTCCAGATGCATGGAATTGCATTCAAAACTATGAGCGCCTCACGCGTACAAAATTTTTCAGTGATTCAGAACGCTTGACATAATGGAACTGACGGGATTTGGAACTGGAATTTTTAGGAACTAATCCATTGAGTTAAAATACTTTAACGTACTTTAACATAATGGAATCCGAAGATACCAATTTCCGTACATTTACTACTGGTGGGTACTTACGATTGCGATTTTGAGTTTGTCAGCAAATTTTCCGGAATTTGGAATTCCTGGTATTTGTACGGGTCGAGAAATTTGAAGGAAGATAATTATATTTTAATTTATATGGATTTATTTCAGGGAGATACAGCCCGGTACAGGAACATTGTTCACTTGAACTAAATTGCCTTGAGTCGTGGATTCGAATCCCGGTATGTACCAATGAATGAAAAATTCAACTTTTATTTTTCAAACGCCCATAAAATCTAAACAAGGTAGCTAAAAAAATACATTCTTCAACATTATTATGACTCTATCCTTTATGTAACATAAATAATCATTACTTTTACGATTAGCTTTATTTGTGCTTTCATTGTGCTGACAGTAGATTGGCCATTTGTAATTCATTAATTTCATTATGGTATTTTGACATTTCAATTACATAAATAAACTATAATTAAATATTTGCATCTTAGAACATATCTAACAGAATGTGAGCTCATGCCATCCTAATGTACCACGTTCTAAGCAAATAAAATTATTTTATTTTATTTATTTTTATTTTATTTCCTAAGAATACTTGTAATAGGTGCGCGTGCCCACCGCCACCACAAGGAGTATTTTTAAACGTGTTCACTTGAGCGGTTATGTCAGCCAATATACAAAGCAAATTAGGTAACGAATAAAACTAGATCTTATAGTTATATAAATATCTCAAAGCATCTCAGTACTACAATACACACTCAAATTAGTGAGCCTGGAATATTTCCGAGTAAATAATATTTTAATGTCAAAAATGTAAAGGAAAAATTGTATTGAAATGTCACGGCAAGTTTTTTATCTCCTTTTTCAGCGGTCAATAGAAAAAACCGAACAAGTGCGAGTCAGACTCACCCACCGAGGGTTCCGTACAAATTTGTAGGTACTTACATATTATTATGATAAATCGTTCAGGAATCGAGTGTCGCAGTTTTTCCGAGCTTTTCTCGAACTTCAAAGGCAGTTTTTTATGATTTAATTACAAATGTATAGTTTTCTGATATTTCCCTATACCTATTTGTAGTAGACGATATTACTTGCCAAACTTCACAGTTCTAGATAAACGGAAAGTACCCGTAAATTTGGATTCCCTTGAGTGTCGATATATACGTTTTTGCGACATAAACGGCCGCATCTTTTTTTACGTCAACTTAAAAGTTTGATTTTTTCACAGCTTCCAAGGACTGTACACGTGAGTATATGGTTTTAATATAAACTCGATACCTCCACGCGTTCCCGAGATAAAGGGTCTTGACAGACGGACGGACGGACGGAAGGACGGACGGACAACAAAGTGATCCTCTGAGGGTTCCGTTTTTTTTTTTTCTTTTGGGGTATGGTACAATAAAAACCTCAGAACACAATTGTGTTCTGAGATAAAAACGGTCCCGCTCCTCTCGACAAACTTAACCCTATGTTAAGGACAAAAGGATGCTTTAGTTCGCAGATCTATTGTTTGTAGCTCGCGAATTTTGCGTCCCGCCCTCTTTGCAGTGCTCTCTTTCCTCTTAAATTATAGAAGCAGGTGTGGGCAGAGCAGTAATGGATGGTCTTCACACTGGCAGCGTTGTGGTCGTTTTTATTAGTTTTTATTAACCTATTAGTTTTTAGTTCAATCTGCCCAAAATGTTTCTAGTTCAATATGGAGCGGTGGTAGCGGAGCGGTAGAACGCCGGCCTCACAATTGGGAGGTCATGGGTTCGAATCCTGGCATGTACCCTTCCTTTTGGATCTGCCTAGTGGAGTAAAAAGAAGTCTGCAGTTAAGCCCGTTGTAGGCCATTGCTCGATATACCAGATTAACACGGTGGTAGGGCGTCAGTAGGATGGTTGCGAGACGATCTGAGGGGACCTGGGTTCGATTCCGGTGGAAAAAATGGGACACGATAAGACTACATTGCGAAGACGCTTTTGCATATCTGTATAGTTTTCCGTGTAGCGCCGGATTAAGTATAACGTCACTCAATTTCCTTCCGTGGATGTCGTAGAATACGACTAAGGAAATTAATTACCAGGAGATGGGCAGCAGCGTCTTCCTGAGATTCCAACTGCATACTGCGATCGCCAATCCGCCTGCCAAGCGTGGCGATTATGGCAAAACCCGTTATGGTTATGAAAACCACGAGGGCGGCCTGTGCCCTGCAATGGGCGTCAAGTGGCTGATGATGATGATGATGATAGTCTATGACATTTGGAGAGACCCGTTCTTGTTCCACAATCGTACTTATTCCTCACGTATTATGACAGCGACTGGCACAATCCATAATTTATTATTTATTTTGATACTTCATTGCTCTTTGTATTAATGTGAACGTGGTATGTGTACGTATTATGGTATGGTATCAACTGATATGAGTATTGTCAGTATAATAATACGTCGTTACATGGATATCACCGATATTCGGTATCGGTTAAGACAGCATTATCAACAACCCTCCTATTATGTAACTACAAGGTGGCGTAAAAGTAATGTCATAATTTTAATTGCTGGCATTTTCTTATAAATGACAAAAAAGAGCTCTGTTTTCATGAAAAGTTTATTTGAAAGTGTATAAGTGGTTACATTACTTGGAAAAAAGTATATCGCTCAAATGGCCACCTCTTGAGTTGATGCATGATTGCGCTCGTTTTACGGCATTTTGAATTGTTGCTCGCAAAACATCTGGCTCCAAATTGGCGATTTCTTCTTCAATGTTAGCTTTCAGGTCTTGCAGGGTTCGTGGTTTGTGGTGGTAAACGCGAGATTTTAAAAAGCCCCAAAGGCAGAAGTCTAGTGCTGTTAGATCTGGTGATCTGGACGGTGAGTTCCAATCTCCAAAACGAGAGACCAATCGACCTGGAAATTGGTGTCTCGTAATCTCCATTGGCTATTTGAGCGATGTATTTTCTTCCAAGTAATGAAACCAATTATACGCTTTCAAATAAACTTCAGATGACAACAGAGCTCTTTTTTGTCATTTATAAAAAAATGCCAGCTAATTCAAATTATGACATTACTTTTGCGCCACCTTGTATTATGTGTCAAAATATGTATGTATTTGACAGTTCGGAGTAGGAGTCCATACGGTGGAGGCGTTACAGAGTAGTGCCCCAGATCATGTCTCGGCATAAGCAAGTCGTACTCCTTCAGAAGCACACTTAATTTACTGCGATACCGTGCGTCCTGTCTCACTCAACCTATATTTTATAGACGAGAGTAGAACGGACAATAGCGCTATTTATATCCCACGCGCCACACGATCTAAACATCTGCGCTTCACGCGATTTTGAGTCTTGTATACTCTAAGAAAATACTAGGAGCGTGTAGGTCGGTCGGTGGAAAACTGTAGCAGAACCCTCAGGTTCAGTTGACCGTACATAACTCGCGTCCTGCTCAATAAAACGGAAATAACTCGGTTGAATGTGTGTGTGTGTGTGTAGAAAGGATGTCCTCTTTTTGACACAGCCTTTGTCTCATGAGAGCCTGGTAGCAAAGGAGCGCGGAGTTGACATCCTTGCGTCATAAAGTAATGAGATGTGACCATTTTAAAAACCTATTAACCTATTAGTCTTCAGCACGGGTTAATGCAACAAAAAGAATATAAAGATGTGACCATTTTATGGATGGGTGTCTTAAAAAGTTACGTCTCAATGTACTTAAGTACTGCTGTAGCATTAGAACCCTATTTTGGCTCTGACTTGATTACGTAATTAGTTTGGTTGGCTAGTTGGTCGTGTTTTTATAAATGGGACCGTTAGTGCTTGGTGTTTTTGATTTTTATATTTCTTTTTAGATGTTTGTGTTTTATGTGTTCATTTCACCCAAATGTATAAGTGTGTGTTTTGGTGTGTAAATAGAACATTATTTTATCTTAAATAAAGATTTTTAATTAAAAGGATGAGTAGGTTTTTCGAACACCATAAGAACATTTTTGAAACGATGGGTAAGTAATATACTTTAACTTTAAAGGCACTAATAAAAACCTATTTAAAGGAACTTATTTCAAATTCAAACTCAAATTCACACAATTTATTAATGATAAGAACAAAATGTTTACTTAAAAAGCCTAACAACTCTAAGATAAGATTTTTTTTTGTAAAAAAATATGTTTGCAGGCGGCAGCAAAACACATTTTACATTAGTATACTCATCTGTTATGCTACTGGCGATATTGCAACGCAAATGTAAAGATTGATCTGATGTCGAGTGTACATTGAGTAATTGAGTTAATAGAAAAAGAAAGTGAAAAACATTTACTTCCATGGTAACACAAATTAACATAACACAAAGTTACGGAGAGAAACGAGAACAGATAAATAATAGTATCTAATAAAATCATGCCAAACACAAGTGCTGCAACAGAAAAAGGCTGCAGCTCAGCAAAATGCTAGTCAAAGGCTGCGCACCTGATTTCCTAAGGAAGGCACTTGATAATTACAATTATGGTAATGGTTATTTCACAAAGGTTTATGAGGCGTAAAAGTATTAAAGTTTGTTTACCCATCCGTCTATTTCGTATGCCTACCAGTTAATTTCTTGCACCACCTGTGGTTGACTGGTAGAAAATGCTTATAGCATTAAGTCCGCCACATTGCCATTTTATTTTTTACTTATGTGCAATAAACGTATTAATAATTATAATAAAAATCTACAGTATTCTACTTTGGGGACCAGGCATTGTCTATGTACACCTCTGGAACAATAAAGGTTTTTATATCAAATTGTATTGTATTAAATTCAATTTCAGTCTGTGAATTTAGACACTATTTTTTGTGATTCACAAGTCTTAATCGGTCTCGTCTTGTTACCTTATGACGTACAATTGTCAACGGCGTGCTCATGGTCTATAATAAGTTTGTCTCTTTGTTATTTGCTCGTGTGAGGTGTAGATGGAGTCTAGGGTCGATTACCGCTGTGAGCATCGAGTTTACGATGTCTAGGAGGTCAGCGTGTACTACCGATTTCTGATTTGAGAATATGAGCGCTGTAGCGTCAAAATTCCATGCAAGCGTTGTTTGGTTTTACCAAACTAAGAGCCGGGTTGGAATTAATCGTGGTAAGTATATGACAGTGGTATATACACTGAGAGTTTTTATTATGAAAATATGATTAAAATAAGATTATTTACGAATTACTTTTTTTTTATAAAAAAGCATAAATTATGTCAATGACCAATAACTGGTGGCCTAGAAAGTAGCCCAGAGCAAAAAAATCTACACTCATCGTCTCAAAAGCTATCCCGTTTGAGCCGGGCCGATTTTTTAATTTATTTATTGATACCTTGCACTTAAAAAAAGATCGTACAATGCGACGGACTTAATGCCATAAGCATTTTCTACCAGTCAACCGCAGGAGGAAAGGGAAAGAGTTGGTAGGCGTGCAAAAAAAAGGATAACGTTAATATAAATTTAAAGATATACTTTTATAAAGTGTAATTAAATAAACTCACACGGGCAGCTCCTTATATGGTATTAAATTTTTTAAAGTCGTAGATTGGTGTAGTATGTCTAGATCACCATCGAGACACTAGTCTCTCCAGTCCAGTCCACTTCAAAATAAGTCAATCGTAGTAACTTTTCAGTGCAAAAAAATCTCTTAGCTCCACGAAACTCAGCTTGACAGATCCCGTTAATTGAAATTGAGCCTAATTAGTTGCAAAGCGGCCGAGGTAAGTGGCTCGCCGGGAAATTTTCCCGCTACCGGAAAACTTTCCCGGAAAAGATTTTATGGAAAAACTTCCCGGACACTTAAACGCTTGTCCGAGCGATGAGATGGAGTTAAGTCTTGTATCGAAGTTTGTTTACTTTGTCGTTTTTTCTGTTCAAAATGGCGCTCGCGGTTCTGCGAAATTTATCGAGGCGGGCGTTTGGACGTGCTTCTGTTAAGTTAGCTGCAATTATTGTTAAAAGTTGAAGGCTTTTTTCTGTTTTTCTTTTTTTTTGGGGAAACATCGTGGGGAAACCTCAGCGTCTGAGTCGCATCATTATAGATCATTTCCCATTATCGATGTATAAATGGTATAAATGAAAGACAATCTTATTGATCTGTGCGTAGCAATCCCCATACAAACGTAGCTAGGTTTTAATTTGCAAACGTCAGTAAAACTTTGCAAATTATCAATGAATAAATCACTCAGCCCACTTATCGGGACTGCGGGACTTATCTCCCCCGAGACACGCCACTTCTTTCTGTTCTAGGGCATCCTTATCCATCCGCTTCCAGCAATCTGCCTCAGATCGTCGGTACAGAGAGCTGGTGGGCGTCCTTCGCTGTGTTTGTCAGTTTGAAGTGTCTGCAGGAGATCCTTTGCACCCCATCGCCCATCGGTTCGAGATATGTGGCCAGTCCAGTGACTCTTCAACTTGCTGGTCTTGCAAATATGTTTTGAGGCAAAATCGAGGTTTTTATCGTGTTTAGAATTCATGAGCAGCCTATATACGTCCCACTGTAGGGCACAGGCCTTCTCTCAGAGAGACAGTATGGGCTTAATCACGACGCGTGCCCACCGCGGATTGGCAATTACAAGCGGTGAGGTATGTAAATAGCTCAGACACTCAGGTTTCCTCACGATGTTTTCCTTCAAAGTTAGTAAGTGGTATTGCTACTATAACTTCACAAATGTATATGAGTACATAACTTAGAAAACAAAGTCATAGGTACATGCCCGCACTGGGGATCGAACTTGGGTCTCTGTCCGAGTCCAATGTTTTACCCACTAGGCTACCACTGCTGTTTAGAAGTGCAAATAACCAAACAGAAAATAAATTAGGGACCTGCGAAAAGCTTTTATGAAAAACTTCCTTAGTTGTATCAAAACGCAGTTGGCTCAAAGCTGATGTTGTATACGAATTGGTGTTTAGGATGTAGGTTGAGTCGCGCTTCGCGTTGGAATCGCAGGGGAATTATGAATTACTAGCTGTGCCCGCGACTCCGTTCGCGTACATTTCGATTTTTACGAAGCAGCATTTGTATGGGGGCCACGTCTTATCATAACTGGAGCTAGAATTTAAATAGCCTATCCTGTGTCCCAGATGTCTATATGTTTTTATACCAAATTTCATCAAATTCGGATAATTGGTTTAAGAGTTATGGAGGAACATACATACATACACACATACAGAAAAAAATTCTAAAAATCGTGAAATTAGTTTCAGTATCATATATTGAGCCTATAAACACAATATCTCTGAAAACAAACTAACTTACTCCATGACCGACCCTTACAGATTTATTATTAGTATAGATACGTAGACAAGCGATCAAAATAAAATTTTACTGGGTAAAATGAAATGCAATCGTAGAAATTAAAATTGATACAGGGTGTATCAAAATAATTATATCTTTCCGAAAAGAGGCCTTCTGCTTTTCAATATGTTAAAAGTTATCCAAGTTCCGTACCACCTACCAATTACCACTCACGGCACCAAAACATATGGACCGGACGATTTTGAAGTGGTCCCTACCGAAGTTAAAGTTACTTATGTTGGCAAGAAGAATTTTGACACACCTTGAGTATAATTCTGCAATTCCGGCGCAAAGCCACTCGTCTCGACCTACATTCCTAAACAGCAAATCGCGTCTAACATCTTCCACATACGAGAATTAGTCGCTGAGTGGCCGCACCTCATTTAGTCAAGTCCGCTCGCTTCAGTTACAGAATACGCCTTGCCAAGAAGCTCTACTCAATACAGGAGTATTTTTTAAACGCACAGTTCCTGAAAGAAACAATTACAGCATTAATTATAAAAACACGATTCCTTAATACTACTTAATATGATAAATGTGCCAGTTTGCGAAGATATTTGGATGTTTGTAACTCAATCACGCAATAACGGCTGAATGGATTTAGATGAAATTTGGGATGGAGATAGTTTGAGTCTCGGGGAAGGACATAGGATACTTTTCATCCCGGAAATTGCTCAGTCCATGCGGACGAAGTCGCGGGCAAAAGCTAGTCTATCTATGTGTATATATAAAAATTAATTGCTGATAACAGCTGGATCGATTCGACTAATTTTTTGTTTTTTATATTCGTGGAAGTCCAAGGAAAGTTTAGATGAGAAAATATGGAAAATTTACGAGAAATATAGTAAAAACCACAATTAACGTGAACGAACATGAGTAAAATTATAATCTTCTAAAATTTTTTTTTGTATGTCATATTTAGTGTTTGTGAGACTACCCCCCTGTCTGTGGCACTGTTCCGATCCCACGCCGCAGGCGTAGGGCGGGCAGGAGTTAAATATAGAAGCTAGTCAGGAATAAAAATTAGGTATCTATTTCTATTAATTTTTAACAATTTTTTCCACCGTCTTCGGGTTGAATTGTTGTGGAGAAAGACAGCGAAAAAACTCCACTCTGAACGTCTTTTCTCAAATCATCCTAAATATAATACATTAGTTGGTACAAGTACCTAACTAATAAGACCCCATGTGTGCCAGAAAATCCTAAGACATGTCATTGGAGTTTTTTATTTGCATCGGCTATGTTTCTACGACGTTTGAATTATTTATTGATAAGTTTTCCAATTTTTTAAGTTTTTAATCCGTGTGGCGTTGGATTAAGAATAGCGTCACTCCATTTCCTTCTGTGGATGTCGTAGAAGGCGACTAAGGAAATACATTACCAGGAGACGGGCAGAAGCGTCTTCCTGAGATTCCAACATACTGCGATCGCCAACCCGCCTGCCAAGCGTGGCGATTATGGCAAAACTCTTCATGGTTAGGAAAACCATGAAGGAGGCCTATATCCTGCAGTGGGCGTCAAATGGCTGATGATGAAGTATTCCATTTTTTTTTTTCAACTTTATTTTTATGTTTATTCTACGACTTTCTGCTTTGTAGCGGCGCCGTTAAAGATCCCATAATAGGACCGATAGAACCCATTATAGCGTTATAGAATCCATATTATGGCTTAAATATAATAAGTTAAAGATTTGGATAACGGACTTGCAGGTAATAAACATACGTTAGTTAAAAAATTAACATACGATTACAGATTCTAAATTAATACAAACACGCATGCGTGTGTACACAGACATACACACATAAACTCACGCCTGTATCCCAGAGTGGTAGGCAGAGACCAAGGACTGCCACTTGCCACGATCGTGACAGATCACTTTCGCTTCCTCAAAGGGAAAAATAGAAAGTACCAAAGCAAAGGGCAAGATAAAAAGTACCCGAAACCAGCGTACGTGCATGCAACGACTAATAAATGTTGAATGCAGCTTTGCATGTATTTGCAAAAAGCGAAAATAAGAAAAAAAAACCAAATTGCGAGCTCTAGTGGTGAATGATGAGTGAATGAAGTGATGAATGAATGAATGATCTACGCGTGGTTAAGCGGGGAGCAACTTTACTGTCAAAAGCCCTAATTACCAAGTTACGCCTTATCAGCTTAGGAATGTACGAATGTTATATAATATTATTTTTATAATATATAAGCATAATCGGCCTATATCGTCCCACTGTAGGGCACAGGCCTTCTCTCAAGGAGAGAGTATGGGCTTAATCACCACGCGTGCCCACCGCGGATTGGCGATTTCAAGCGCTGAGGTATGTGAAAAGCTCAGACACTCAGGTTTCCTCACGATGTTTTCCTTCACCGTTAGCGTGTGGTATTGCTACTATAACTTCACAATGTATATAACTTAGAAAACCAAGTCATAGGAACATGCCCGCACTTGGGATCGAACCTGGGTCTCTCGCTTCCGAGTCCGATGTACTACCCACTACTATATATTTTTTAATAAAAAGAAAGGGTAATCAGCTGATAGTTAAAAGAGAAAGTTAATAATTTTAGGCCGACTTGCACCACTTCTCAAATGTCACTTAAGTCGCCGTTTAAATCGACTTTTGTATGAAGAGTTTTAGTTAAATGCTGTTTAATGTAACAACTGCCCTCGCTATATGGGATGTATCTCACAAGCTTATATGAAATGCTTCAAGCATCAGTTTTAAGCAAATAAAATTATTTTGTTTTATTTTCACTAAACTTCAATTTACTCGAAACTACGTTCGAGGTAGTTGCGCCCTTTCCTCTTATGACGGCAGTATAAGTCAGTTTATCTACTACATAGGAAAGTGACATCGGAGGCTTCGATATTGGTATCTATTTGTGCTATAAATGCAAATTTAAAAGAATCATGGCATTTTGTAAAATATCAATGGAGAAAAATCCTATTAGACAAAAGTTGTTGCAGAATCGTTCACTTTTTTTTGTACATAGAAAACCACCTTGAGCTAAACTTCTGCAGCAGCACAGATTCAGCGCTTGAAGCGCAGGTGGGCCGCCGCTCGACGGGCCGTCTACCGCGCTCGTTAAGCGAAGAGCGCTGCAGCGCTGAGCGTCAAATTGGACACTCGAATGCCGACCAATTTGTGCTTTCGCCCTGGCCGTCGGCACTGGGTCGGTGGGCAAGTCGACACGTTTCTGAATAGGTAGGTAAGATTAATTAGGATTTCTAAGTCAACAACCAAAATATTACTCACATAACTTTTTTTTGTACGTTTATTTCTTCAAAATAGAAAAAAACATTTATTAGTCCACAATTTTGCCAAACTGCAAGGCAGTTTGTTGGCCAAGCGCTCTATCTCTATATATTACTCACTTATATTATAGAGAGATAGATAACACTTTATACCTATATTATTTTTACACATAAACAACGTATATTTACTGATATTACTTGCGCACACATCAGTACTTTCGATTGGTCCTTACTAATACGAGGGCAACCTTTGCGGCAGAGTAAAACACTCTATAAGTTCATTCTGTGCACTATGCATGACGTGCAGTTCACAATAAATATTTGCGATAAATTGTTCGATGGTGCTTACGAGTTAGGACTGATTCGAACGGATTTACCGTGAGTTGTGCTGTCGTTTATGCACCATTTTACTGCCCAATTAAGGATATAAATAAATAATAGAAATACTTCGGCGTTACTTTTTTTGACAACGTCAAACCATCAACTTCAGTGATCTGTAACCCGACGCAAACATCTCATCAAACATCCCGAGGCACCTCGAAGAACGGCGGTCTAACGGCGGCCGGCAGTTGCCTAGTTGCATTCCCCACGGGTAATACTGAACTAGTAGTAGGTATCTTGGGTTTTTCAAGTGTTTACAAATGTGTCGAATGCAGCCGGGCCCCGCCCGGTACAGTGTAGGTTGTGTCAATAACGCAGTAGTCTCTGGCAGAGTCTCTTTGAGGCGGATATTTTTGAGAGGTATCGCTTTTTGAGCCACTAGACAGGTTTTTAGAGGGAATTGAAAGATTTCCGAGCGAGAACGGTAAAGATTTTCAGTTCTGACACGTGAAAAATACAAATGTGGAGAGGCAAATCAAGTAGTGGAAAGTTACATGCAGCTTGCATCTCCGACTAGTTTTTTTGCCGAATATCGACGCTTCGCAACGATCGATAGGTGACATGACCAGCATGGCCCACTTTATAGCCTGCGCTAAGACTTTCTCCATATTGGTTTTCTTGAGTGTCCATGTTTCAGCGCTGTAGATGAGAAGGGGCATCCACTGGTGTTTCATCATCATCATCATCAGCCATTCGACGCCCACTGCAGAACATAGGCCTCTTTCGTGGCTTCGTAACCATGAGGGGTTTTGCCATAATCGCCATGCTTGGCTGGCGGGTTGGCGATCGCAGTATATTGGTTGGAATCTCAGGAAGACGCTGCTGCCCGTCTCTGTCCACTGGTGTTTACTTTTAGGCTTTACGGAATTTTGCTTTGTTGTACCCCCAGTCAAAAACAGTTAATCCACTGCTAACATCTGACACTTTTTTGTGTGCACTTTGGCAAACTGAAAGTTCTTATCAATAGATCAATAGATGATTACAAGTCAGCAAAATCACGTTAAATGCTTACTTACATATTTCGATTTCTTTGTTTTTTTCTTTTTATTACCAGCAGTCAGGTGACTGCGAAAGTAAAGGTAGCATTCACTTTTGCAGACTTATTTATAAAAATTAAGTAGTACATTTTTGGGGACTTCCTTGACCAAAACGCTCTCTAAGCCCTAAAGACCGGGTTTCTTATTTTATAAATGGGACTGTTAATTGTTAATGTTTATTTATTGCATAGTTGTTTTCTTTTTAATTTATATAATATTATATTTAACGTGTGCCTAGCTGCCTTAACTCCTGCTCTAAATGTCAACCTAAGAGCTGGGGAGTGCTGAAAACCAGCGTTGGTTACTACCTGGTGGTAGCCGACATGTTAGCTGAGCTCTCTGCGATTACCAAAATGGTTAGACGCAGTCTAAAAAAATGTAAATCTCTGCTATCATTGCTTTTTTAAATTGTTTGTGTTTTGGTAATAAACGATTTCTATTCTATTCTATTCATTAATGACGTGATGAAATCGAAATATCTTCGGTCCTTCATATTTAACAAGAATTCCTTTAATATCATCATCATCATCATCAGCCATTTGACGCCCACTGCAGGACATAGGCCACCGTCATGGTTTTCCAAGCTTAATACTTATAAAGTAAATAAACCAAGAATTTCTACACAACCCTGTGCTATGGTAACCAGGTAAGGACATAACACTATAACCTAACATAACATAATAGTTACATATTCACCAAATATTTTGCTTCTGTCCCTACTTACCTGTCTGTCTAAGTATTACACTTTGACCAACATAACTACTCACATAGCTCATAGGCATCTTACCCTATTCTAAGTCCCTTATGACGTGTCCGGTATATTAAAATTACCAGAGCTATTACGCATCTAGACAGTAAGCCGTATAATGAAGCCCCAAGTGAGAAGTCGGTCCAGTGGTTAGTATACCAATTATCTGTTGACCTCTACGTCAAAGGTGAACGTATAGTCGTCGGCACACTAACCTTCACACATGTGCACTTTAATCAGTTACGTTGAGGACGACTTGGCGACAGAAATGTAAAGGTTGACCTGCTGTTGACTGTACCAACGCGTTGGTCTTCGCTTTCCGTATTCAATGTTACAATATCATCCTTAGGCACCTTACTCACTACGAGCAAAGATATCACACCGTCCCATTTACAAACAGCAAATAATTCCCAAGGGATGTTTTTTGGAATATTTCTATGCAAATAGAATGCGAAAAAAGTAATCTACTTTAAGTGTAGAGTCAACAGCAGATAAAGAGATTTGCAACACAACCAAAGTTGCTCCAAAGTTGACTGTTCAAGTAATTTTACTGTGTACTTGTGTAGGGATCTATTATCATGAATAAAAAAAACCGGCCAAGTGCGAGTCGGCCTCGCGCGCGAAGGCTTCCGTACCATTATTTTGTATTATGTATTTGTATTTTGTACGACAAACATGAGGTTAGGTGAGTTAACTGAACATAGCAAAGCAACGTAATACGGTATTTGACACGATCAACAATAAATTATTTCATATGCTCGATTAAAACAAAAAATTGCAAAATATCTCGGAAAATGTATCTCTTTTAGTCAATTAGTAGTTGCAATTACAATTTTTAAATAGATTAAACATAAAAAGAGTGCTCTGAAATGTGACGTCATAAGCCAGTATTTTCATACAAAATTCCGTTTTAAAAGTAACTCATTTGATATTTTGTCAAATACCCAATTGAGTCCATATCTAGAAATCTTATAAACATTGACCTTTGCTACGTAATGAGATGATTTATATATACAGAGACCAGTGGCACCTTCACTCATACTAAATGGACGCTGCAGCGCCTGGGACATTGTTTTTTAGATATCTTATAGTATGTTTTAAAACGCGTGAAGTCGAGCTGCACCACTAGTTTCTACTAAAACATAACACTATCCCAGAGAACGGGCGCGCGGTGCCGCCGCATAATATACCAATTTACACTCTAAAAAGGGGCACCGGAATTGCAACATTAATATCCTTAATTCCCGTTGAATGTTGCGGTCAGCTCTGACATATTAGACGCTGGCATTTTGCGGCGGGGCCGTGCCTGTGTGTGCCGGCTTCATAGTTGGGGCCTTGGGGTTGAGTTCCACATTGAGCGCTTACTAGTTAGAATAAATCGCACAAGTAAATACGTGAGTCGATTCGAAGCGTCGCAGGGGCAAGACCCTGAGGACAAGACTCATCGCCGGTTTCTGAGTTGAGCATTTTACTAAGTAAATACTTACTTACTCAGATAGATACCACCAGCTGCTATATATAATGTCACTACTCAAACGGAAAACCTACAAGTGCCGCCGGTCGGTGCCACTGACCTTTATAGCCAAGATAGGCTGCGTCACTCACATGAGTAACAGACGCCATGACTGAACCCGGTCGGAAATAGTCATCGCCGTCATCATTATCATCATCAGCCATTTGACGCCCACTGCAGGACATAAGCCTCCTTCATGGTTTTCATAACCGTGAAATTCGCAGTGAAATCACGCAAATACGTGAGTCGACTCGAGGCGTTGCAGGGACTCATCGCCCGCGTTTGAATTGAGCGAATACTTATGTAACATCGTCACTCTGTTAAATTGTTAATTTTTTATTTGGCGGCTCCGCGTTTGTTGTTGTTGCAGTGTGAAAGTGTAAGGAAATATCTCGTACTCTTGCAGTCAATCACTGCCTGGGTATGATATAACTGTCAAGTGGGCGCGTCAATCAAACACCAGAGTGCGTTAAAAACTAGTCTTTATTTCTAAAGGCATGCCGTGCGCGATACATAGCAATATCTGACAATAACAACATAATATATCTGCTATGGCGTGATAGATAGATTTGTTAAAGTTCGTTCAGAGGAAAAAAGAACTGGTCAAAAAACTGTCCAAACGAAAGTAGTTCATAATAGTTTTTAAGAAGATGTTTCAGCAAATCAAGATCTAAATTCAACATTAAAGACAGGCGAACCCTGATAAGCAAAATAAAAACTTGTAGGTGTAATATAATAGTTGCATAATACAAGCGGTTTCGTGTGACGCCGGATTAAGAATAGCATCACTCCATTTCCTTCCGTGGATGTCGTAGAAGGCGACTAAGGAATTAAATTACCAGGATTCCAACCATATACATACTGCGATCGCCAACCCGCCTGCCAAGCGTAGCGATTATGGCAAAACCCCTCATGGTTATGAAAACTATGAGAGAGGCCTATATCCTGCAGTGGGCGTCAAATGGCTGATGATGACAAGCGGTTATTTGATCGTCAATCAAATGCCCTTGTTTTCCCCGGGGATTTCATCGCCGAAGAAATAACCGCTAGCACTCGCTATGCATATTATAGCTAGTCTATACATGGTGGGAAATCGCCTTTAAATCCAAGAGTACAGTTTATGTAGGTAGGAAGATTAGAGACTAATTTCGTATGCTTTTAGCCAAACTATTTGGTCGCATCGAATAGCACTGAAGTGGACCTTAAGATATAGTTCTGTGGCATAAATTCTTTGTCGACAGTTTAGCTGTAGGTCTGATTTCATTGAAAAATGGCAGTTTTTAGATGTCACTAAACTCCAGCAGTGCTAGTAACGTCGTAGGTTCGAATAATAATACGAGTACATTTAGGTAATATTAGAGAAAAAAAAATTAAAATTTTTCCGGACATAATTTTTTTCAAAAATCACCAGCACAGCCATTAATTTATGACAGAAGTAAATATTTGCTGTACTTTTCGACGGGATTGCCCAGCAAAATGGCAGGATTAATTAGCAGGGTCATATAAAGTTCCAAAGTACACCCCATACGCAGAAATTCTAATTACAGCCGAAGCATAAAATTACACAGCCCTCTGTGCAATTTCCGGGATTCCGAGACGTTCTGGGAACAGAGGCGTGTTCGCTTCAGCTAAGGGCCGTCACCCACGGCAACTTTTTGTGGCGATACAGCAACGACAAGATGTCATATATATAGTCATATAATGTCATAGGAAAGAGAGCAGACATTTCTACTCAATACTTATCCGCCTGGGAGTAAATAATGCCCTAATGCCTATAATGCCTTGCGTGTTTTTACCAACAACGCCTTCAGGGGGATGTCTAGAGTGCGCGGCAGCGCAAGTACTCTTCTCGGGGTGATCGGGGGCAGGGTGGATAGCCCAATTCTCAAGCATTGGGCAACCGTTCATGTCTACCCTAACGATAAATTTAAGTACGACTCAATACAGGTTAAGGTCTATGAACTTGCCATTTAATGTTATTTAAGTATCAAACTTACTTATTAATTTATATTTTCAAATATTTTCAATGTCAATTTTCAAATACTTAATCAATAAAAACACTCACACAGACTTAACAGGCTACTTAAAATGAGTTTTCTGTATAATAAAAAAACCTTGAAATATTTTTCTTGTGTGTTATCTAAACTTGTTATGTGAGTTGATTTTATTTTTATTTTGTCACCCAAAATTACTTCACGTGCTTATAAACAAACAACATCAGGACGAAAATTAATAAAAAACAAAAAAAATTAAAATTGGTTCGAGCGCCTTATGTGCGGCGCTTATGAATGGATCCATCCGGAACAATTTTTATTTGTAATGTGACAATGGCATATAAGTTTCGTCTTATGATCTAATAATTAATTAGATCAAAGTGAAATAATAACAAAATAAATTGGCGTTCCGTTCCTTGCAGTAATTCACCAGGTTTAGCGCTGTGTGTGAAGCAAGTAAGGGATAATAAAAAAAATAAAAAGAAAATCCCTCGTTGTCTTTTGGGTTCCGTACCCAAAGGGTGTCAAACATTACTAAGACTTCACTGTCCGTCTGTCTGTATGTCTGTCTGTCCGTTTGTCTGTCTGTCTGTCAGTCTGTCTGTCACCAGGCTGTATCTCATGAGCCGTGAGAGCTAGGCAGTTGAAATTTTCACAGATGATGTATTTCTGTTGCCGCTATAACAATTAATAATAGGGGTTAAAGTATGAAATTGCCGTTTTATTGCAATAGGTTCTTTGAATTGACATAGAATCTTCATGGTTTGAGGTTTTCGAATGAAACTTTTTTCAAATGGTTTCTATGATGTTCTTTTTTTAAAAAATGTGAAACATTTGAATATCGACTTTCAATTGTTTTTGTTATTCAATTTAGACAAGAAAGATGGATACTGCGAAAATTCGAGTGATTTTTGAATACGAGTTCCGACGCGGAACTAACGCGGCAGAAACAGCCCGCAATATCAATGCTGCGTTTGGAGAGGGGTCTACTAATGAACGCACCGTGCGATTTTGGTTTAAACGCTTTCGTGATGGAAATTTATACTTAAAGAACGAGCCACGAGAAAGACCGCCCATACAGGTGAATAACGATGAATTAAGAGAGATAGTGGAAGCCGACCCTAGTCAAACTACCCAGGAATTAGCGGCATGGTTTAACGTTACCTTACCTACAATATTGACTGACTTGCGTCAAATCAATAAAATAAAAAAATACGAAAAATGGCTGCCTCATAATCACTCGAATTTTCGCAGTATCCATCTTTCTTGTCTAAATTGAATAACAAAAACAATTGAAAGTCGATATTCAAATATTTCACATTTTTTAAAAAAAGAACATCATAGAAACCATTTGAAAAAAGTTTCATTCGAAAACCTTAAACCATGAAGATTCTATGTCAATTCAAAGAACCTATTGCAATAAAACGGCAATTTCATACTTTAACCCCTAATACTAAAAACAGAATAAAATAAATATTTAAGGGGGGCTCCTATACAACAAACGTTGTCTAAAGACAGCGCTCGCCATCTAGCGGCCCTCTATGTAACCTTCACAGCGCCGATGTAATGTCGTTAAAATATGTCAATGTTAAACGCTTCTTGTTAGTTTCTATAAATGGCGCTGTTCTCAAATTCGATATTTGTCTAATGTTGTATAGATAATGGTACGGAACCCTTCTTGCGCGAGTCCAACTCGCACTTGGCCCGTATTTATGTATGCATTTCACACATTAGAAGTAATTTTTCAACACTATGGTATTTCCTACCACTTCGAATTTGGAATCACAGTTTGGGGGCAAGGGTCGGAAATCACGAATGTTTAAAAATATGTTATACCATTACTGATAAACCATTAATAATGCTGTTTTTCACAAGAAATAGAACATTCCCTCAAAATATTGCTAACCATTTCAAAATCACCTGTAGAGTGCTATTTCGAAATACCTATAGGGAAGAGCGGGTGATCGTGCTCTTCCACTATAAAGGGAAATTTCCCGCCAGGCAGATCGTATGCCTGGGGAGGGCCGGTCCGACTAATTTTCGTCAGACGTTATATTTATGGTATGTCATGTGTAACATTTTGCTTGCGCGATGCAGGAATGTTGGAGTTTATAGTGCGCGCGCAGAGTTGACATGTGCTCGCCACATACCCTCCACTGAAATGAAAATGAATAATGTTTATTGAACTGAACAAAACTTAACAATATAAACATAAACATAAACATAAACATAAACATAAACATAAACATTTACATACAGGCACATACATTGCTTCTGGCCCCACACTAAAATAAATTAATTCGCCCAAAAATTTAGGCTTTGGGTCGAAGCTGTTTAGTAGCCTGTATTGTTTGCCATCGTTACGCTAAAACAGGGTTTCTCAAAGTGGGGTACGCGAACCCCTAGGGGTTCGCCATTCGACGGTAGGGGGTTCGCGACGAGATATACATAATGTAATGTACGGACTTATCTTACAAACCTTCTGAACCAAATTCATAGTATAGTTAGTTAGATCTACTGATTTTCCTTTTTCAAATCTTCCCAAGATTTGAAAAAGGAAAATCAGTAGATCTACCCATTTTTATAGTTGATCTACTACTTTTCTAAAACTGGAATTGGCAACACTCGTTTGCTCAGTGTTTATTGTTACTTACGCGGTGAGTTTGAGAAACCCTGCGCTAAGAAGATCAATGTTAAGAGGGAAATATTTTTAAGGATCAATCAATCAATCAGTCCGTGTTTGTCCTCTGTTGGACATATACTGCCCCAAGGTACGCCACCTCTTTCTGTCTTCCTCCACCCTCATCCAGATGCTGCAAGCAATCTGTCTCAGATCATCGGTCCAGCGTCTATATTATGTTATATTCCTTGAGGACACTGAAGGATTTTTTCTTCCACCGTGTTTCAAATATCTGGGCCTCCTGGCTTAGTCAATGCGTTGTTGGTCAGTCAGCCATAAAACAGTTCTACAAGCATAGATAGATATTCTGGCACAAATTACACGCTCATAAGCCAACTTCACGTGCACGCACACCAACTTTATAACTTAGTTTTACGCCCCCACATTAACGTAAAGCCTAGGTCACACCAACTTACTTTATAGGTGACATTTACTAATTTGCGATTTTATTACAGCCCGCATTTGCTAGCCTTGGTTGGGAGGTGGAATGCCACAAAAAGCTCTGCACTAAAGCTTCCACATTAAAAGCTTTAGGGTACCAGCACGTACACAAGGATTTGGAATTAAAATTTGGGACCGGGGGCATTGTTTAGGAACTTCGCCGGTGACAAACTTGTCCTCTTTGAACTCGGACCATTATGATAAAATTGCCTTTTATTCGCAAAGTTATGGCGATACACAATAAATTAAATAAAATCGGATCATTTCAATGTCACTGAAAAATAGTAAATTTGACTATTTCATTCGTTAAGAGGTAGATCGCTTGTATGTATGGATTCCGTTTGATAGTCTCAGTATTTTATTTGTTACAATTACAGTATTAAGTAACATTTACCACTAATCTCTCGTACACTAACCATCCGTTAATCTACTATTAACAGCTATCAGTAGGTCAAAGTGCATAAAAAAACATTTGACAGATGTTAAAAGTAGATTGACAAGTTGTTAGATGCAAGAAACCGGAGGTAAGGGTAAGTAAATTTTCTCGTAATTTTTTTTATGTCAAGTTCATGGTCTCTGCGTAGGTCAGAACTGGCAGGATGCATTACTTGAAGAATAGCCGGGACAAGTGAGTTGCGTCTAAATTAACGAGATTAACTCCGGTTTTTCGAACGCTAATATCTGTTAGGATATGATTACCAGCACATGAAAATATGGCCACGAATTCGTGCGAGCGAGAGAGTAAATGTAGGTATCTTATATCCTTATCCAGTACACGGAGCGTAGTATATGACCGTCAAAATATGTTAACAGATCTATTTTTCCTTCTATCTTTCTATTTTAGATCTAACAGTATTATACTTCTGTTTGCCAAATATAAACCAAATTCCTTCAGTATTGAGAATTGTTTTCTCGGCACTATGACTTCCTTGATATTAGCAAACTCTATTTAAGACACACATTACACTAAAGCTTAACTTAAGCTGGGTCAAGTTTTTCATGGGACGAGCCACCAAGCAGCTTGGTAAGGAAGTAATTTGGTTCGACGCATGTTTGTTTTCGACAGTACTCAGCGAAATTTTGGTAGGTCAGAGAATGTTAGCGTGCGATGTTAGTTTAGACTTTTTGAATGGTCATGTTTCACCTATACAGGGTGCTTCTACGTTTTCTACCGAAATACCGCATCGTGAAGATTTTTGTGCAATTTCGGAGAATGCAAAAAAATATCCTAAATTTCATATCGACTTCATATTGCTACACTCGCAACCCTTTGTATCTCGCATGTTTTTAAAAGAAGAAGGAGAAGGAGAAGAAGAAGAAGAGGCAGATGAAGTTTAAAAATAAAGAAGAAGTCCAACCTTCGGGGAATATCCCTTTGTACTACAACTCTTTATTTTAATGGATCCGAAGTTGATTTGCTTTTATTTATGTATGGTGCTCGGCACTGGTGGACAGGAGAGCTAGGAGGCATCAAATCCCTACTGACCCGACTCCGGACGTTTTTATATGCCCTACATGCAGTAGGGCTTGCCGCTCTCGAATCAGACTTTTTAGTCATTCGAAAAAGTGTCAAACTCTTAGGAACTGCTTAAATGATGATGATCTCCTTGCCTGGTTACCATAGCACAGGGTATCCTAGTTTTGGACCAGGTCAAGCGATTGTGTTGTGTAGAAGTTATTCGTTTATTTATTATTTATTCAAATGGAAAAAAACAATTCTGGCCGGGTGCAAGATAGTCGCCATGGTAAAAATAATGTCAGTTGTAATTTTTTTTCAAGATACTGATTCAAGGCACAAAGCTCTGTTTCTAGTCCACAATGCATTTGTGGTCTAGAGTCCATATGCGTTGTGTACGTACTGGCCACACGTACTGGCTTAGTACCAGACATATTTGTCTTCTAAATTACCCTTAATGTTATAGCCCTTTTTGCAAAGAGTACAATTTACACAGTTCAATCAGTTTAGTCTTAGGACCCTATATACCGCATAGTAAAGGATATATTAACTTTTGAAAATGTATGTTTATTCCTAGTACTCATATTAAGAAGTGAACTGAGATTTTCGCAAATTATAACGTATTTTTTTAGACAGAAGGACAACAGTTTAAACAGTCGACATTATATCAACCTTTACACGCGTGCACTCTACTCGCTGACCTTACGGATGAATTTGCAACAAAACTGCTGTCGACTGTTATACTAGGGCGATGAAAAGTAGTTTAAGTAGGTTTTTCCTGCGATTTGACACACAAGCAGCATTAGTGACATCACACACATACAAATAGGTTAATTCAAGCTGACTCTACATCTTGGCAAACAAAACCGTGGTGGCTCAGTTATAAAACAGTAAACTTTTCCATTCAATTTCACCTCGGTTGTGGGCAATGAGTAATAAAAATCCCGTGCCCCGAGTCGCATACAGAAAGAAATATATTGTAAACTCGACAAACAAAAGCGGGGTTCGCGGAACATCTGCTCTGTTTCCAGTCCACATGCATTAGCTTATTGTTACAGAGTGGATCTTTCGAAACTCTTACTTAAACGAGGCAACATGGGTCTTTCCCGCGGCTCCACTCGCATATGTTTAATAATAGGGGTTAAAGTATGAAATTGCCGTTTTATTGCAATAGGTTCTTTGAATTGACATACAATCTTCATGGTTTGAGGTTTTCGAATGAAACTTTTTTCAAATGGTTTCTATGATGTTCTTTTTTTTAAAAAACGTGAAACATTTGAATATCGACCTTCAATTGTTTTTGTTATTCAATTTAGACAAGAAAATTGGATACTGCGAAAATTCGAGTGATTTTTGAATACGAGTTCCGACGCGGAACTAACGCGGCAGAAACAGCCCGCAATATCAATGCTGCGTTTGGAGAGGGTCTACTAATGAACGCACCGTGCGATTTTGGTTTAAACGCTTTCGTGATGGAAATTTCGACTTAAAGAACGAGCCACTAGGAAGACCGCCCACACAGGTGAATAACGATGAATTAAGAGAGATAGTGGAAGCCGACACTAGTCAAACTACCCAAGAATTAGCGGCATGGTTTAACGTTACCTTACCCACAATATTGACTCACTTGCGTCAAATTAATAAAATAAAAAAAATACGAATAATGGGTGCCTCATGATTTGACTGATCTGCAGAAAGAAACGCGTGTTGAAACTTGTGTTGCCTTGTTGATATTCAATATTCGATATTCAAATGTTTTACATTTTTTAAAAAAAGAACATCATAGAAACCATTTGAAAAAAGTTTCATTCGAAAACCTCAAACCGTGAAGATTCTATGTCAATTCAAAGAACCTATTGCAATAAAACGGCAATTTCATACTTTAACCCCTAATACCAATGTAGCCACAGAACTAAGGTGATTGTTTTGTCCGCAAAACTGGCCTATATTTGTCTTCCGTTTCACCTAATGGTGAGTGAAGATGAGGCCTAAGTTGTAACGTACTTGCCTGTTAACTGTAGCGTCACTAGACACGATGAAACTTTTCAATGCAACGATACATCGTGCGGATAAATACTGTTTGATTTGTCTGTACAGTTTCGCACCAAACGCTGCAAATTGCAATTCTGACTACCTTGTTGGTCTAGCGGTATCACGTCTGATTACTACGCCGGAGGTAGTGGGTTCGATTCCTACTGGGGCCCACCGTACACTTGTTTAAATGGTCTCAGTACATACATACATAAACTCACGCCTGTATCCCAGAGGGGTAGGCAGAGACCAGGGACTGCCACTTGCCACGATCCTGACAGATCACTTTCGCTTCCTCAACATTCATTAGTCGTTGCGTGCACGCACGCCTGTTTCGGGTAGTTTTTATCTTGCCCTTTGCTAATAAATCCTCTATTTGGTCGAAGTATGTCTGCCTGGGACGTTCCTTACCGGCCATTTCACCCACTTCACTCGATATATTTGTTTCGTAAATATTTCTTCCGTCATCCTCTCCACATGTCCAGACCAACGCAACATTCCTTTCTCAATTCTAGTCACTACATCCTCTTTCAGTCCATGGCCTCAGTCTGGGTGTAATTCTATGTTTTTGATTTCTATGTTTGTGATGACCTTGCCAGGTTACACAGGACAAGTGATTGGTAGTTATTTATTTATTTATAGATACTTTTATGACACTTACATAATAAAAAAACCCGTAAAATGTGGCGGACTTAATGCCATAAGCATTTTCTACCAGTCAACCTCAGGAGGTAGAGAAAGTAATGTCATTATTATTACCTACAAAAAAGTTATGGAATTACTTTTAAATCATTAATATAATTCTTTATCAAGACGAAAAGCATATTCTTCTGCTAACGATTGGTAATTTCTGAGAAGGAATAAATCGTGAGGAAATCTGAGTGTCCCTGACTTTCCATTCCTCAGCCCTTAAAATAACCAATTCGCGGTGGGTTCGTGTGGTGATTGAGCCCGCCCTCTCTCTCAGAGAGAAGGCCCGTGCCCTTCAGTGGGACGTATGCAGACTGCATTGCTTATAGACAGACAGACAGTAACGCAAACAGGTTCAAACTGTAAGTATGACGCGGGCATATCCAGCCACCGAGTGCGGTCATAAATTCAAAGACTTATGCGCGGAACGGTGAAGTTTTCAAACCGACTTGTATTCTAACACGTGAAACGCTCCGTCCAGGCCCGAGGCATATTTTCTATTGCGGATAAAGTTTGCGTTTCGAAATAGGGTGGATATGGCTTTTGCTTTGCAATGGGATATGACGGAGGATCTCGCAGCTTAAGGAAACCACCAATGGGTAAAATCATATTATAACACAATATTTTTTATCTCTTGCGTTGTATGTATGAAAAGTGTTCAATAAGTAGTTAATAAGTTTTAAGGTAAATACTGGGTAATTCTGAGCTAGCGTCTATTATAGGTCGTCACATGCATATTAATCATTTTGTACTGCATCCAAGGCTGTAAAATTAGTTTCATAACATTATCTAGTTATAAAACTACTCAGTTCAATAACAAAAAAAAGGTTAACTAATGGTTCAAAACGTAATCCAGTTATCGGGAGTAATTTGGGCGTTCTCCGCATGTCACACGCTGTCTGTCTATGTATTTTACATCTATAGAACGGAATTATAACAACCTAGGTATAAAAAGAAAACTAGCTCAATATCTTAGCCGGAAATTTTGATTTATTTAAGTACATGCATGTTCTACAATTGTTTACGCCACACATGCCAATCTGCTATACCCTTACAGGGTTCATGTTCAACTAGTTAAGTAACTTTTGTATCTTTTCGAGATTGTTCATGAAATGAATTGAATAAATGAAATGAATTTAGTTAAGTATTGCCAAATTGCTAGAATATTGCACAATTTCCAGTAAGCTGAGCATAAGTCGGCAATATGTGTTGGGCTCACGGATGAGACCATTTCTGCTTTTCCAAAATGCTTCACTGAGACGTATCGAAACACTTACCTTCTTATTAGTGTGCCAACATCCATGAAAAAAGATTTCCTGACTGGATGCTGTGCGCAAATAATTAGAGGTAAGCAGTTTCTTGAAATATTTATTTCGGCCTTTTCACGTAACTTTCATGGACGAAATATTTCAACTTATTATGATGATCTTCTGAATTGACTCCATCTTAAGTAAATGTTTCCATGTGCAAGGTTAGCGTTAACTAGTTTTTATTGCAATATGTTTACTAGTTTGAGAACACTGAAATGAAATGTAAATTTTCGTAACTTCCGTGGCGTATAACTTTCGTGGCAAATTGGCCACAAAAGTTACTAAACGTGCCCAAAAAGTTGTTAAAACGGTATTAAATATCGTTTAAAATACATTATATATAGTCTATTCATCCTTACTTGTCCAATTTAATAAACAAGATTCTACCCGCAAAGTATGACTTTTTAGTCGAAAACTGCCATATTATATAAATGAAGTAACCTGGGACACCATTTTGGATAACACGCTGCTATGTTTATGAACAAAATGCACGAACTTGCAAGAAAATATCTAGTTTCGGCATCAAATGTCAATTTTGAGGTTAGAATATTGTTTACTAAATTGGACAAGTAAGGATGAACAGACTGTAATGTTAAAATCACGGACATTCACCATTCCGATTCAGAAATTGACTTGAAATAACTTCGACTTCAGTCAGTGGAAGAAGATCCTATTTTCAGTTGTTCATTAAGTTTAGCTCCATCCAATGAAGCTTGGTTCCAGGCAATGAAAAAGATAATGAACGGCAATGGTGCATAACTATCTACACTTACAGTGGTCAGGGCGCACTGGCTATCGTTTTATTTTATCGTTACATGGATACAATAGTCTTCTGCAGTGTTATAATAGGAGACGGCAAAACGCTACTACCTACTATGACAAATAGTACGATAAGTCTACTTGAAGTGAGCAGAGAGCTGGGTCTATGGGCGTTCTTAAACTACCTTGCAATACTGGAGAGGTTTGGCTGCCAAGAAAATTATGTTTCTCCAACAGTTGTAATCAAAGTTAGAGAAGAATACATAAGAAGCATTGTGTATTATGTACTGTTCAATTCAATTCAATTCAATTCAAATATTTTTATTCATTGTAAAAACAGAATGTTTACTTAATGAACGTCAAAGTTGTTAGTTTCACAATTAATGGATTATGTGGAGAAGAAGCTAACAAAGAAACTCCACATTTATTCTTTTCAAAACACGTTTTAGCTTAATTAACAGAGTTTTCAACTTAAAATATTAGTCATGAATGTGTTGAACACTAGTCACAATCGTCCTTTAAATAATATTAATCTACTGTTTAATGCCAAACATCTTTGTCTTCTAAATAATCCTTGATGTTATAGTAAGCCTTTTTGCACAGAATGTGCTTAACACATTTTTTAAATCGCGTTGGAGGTAACTCTAATATATCTTGAGGAATTTTGTTGTAGAACCTTATACAGTGCCCCATAAAGGATGTGTTAACTTTTGCAAGTCTAAATAGTGGAAAGTTGCATTGTGACTAAGATCATGCGTCCCAGTCACTGTCACTGAGTTTTTGGACAAACCCTGTCAGGCTAAGAAAATCAGTCATGCTACACCCACTGTTGCATGACTTGCATATTTGCAGAGCAAGCATGTTAGGTGTCTAAAGAGCCGTGGAGATCCAAGTTATCGTATAGTCATCAACTTGCACGTCTTTTTTTGGCGGACCGTGCTAACCCCCTGCTAGCTCTTTTCATCGTCGTCCTCTTAAATTAATTCTCGTTATGTTTTCATCTGTAAATCCTTTCATCACATGGCTGAATGTTAAGTTTTCCTAATTAGAAAAATTAAGTTTCAGGTTCAACTTTTATTCACTAAAATTTGTTACCAATAAAAAACAGAATTACCCAATTACTAACTTACAATTGTTATTAACTTCTCTGTATCTTCATCGGTGATGTTTTGCAAAAAATCTCGTAATTTGTGTTTGCAAAGTAGGGACATTAATGGAAGCAGTGATAGTTTTGAGTTGAGCCTATTGTAGAGAAAATAACCAAGGATTGAAAAATCGTTATCTAAAAGAATGTGCTATAATGGCTAAAATTGACAATAAAAAATCTAAATGTGTGAAATTTTGAAATGTTTTGCAAAAAATCTCGTAATTTGTTCTTGCAAAGTAGGGACATTAATGGAAACAGTAATAGTTTTGAGTTGAGCCTATTGTAGAGGAAATAACCAAGGATTGAAAAATCGTTATCTAAAAGAATGTTGCACAACACAGCCTTAAAAAAACATTAGCAGTCAGATTTTTTATTCTTAAAATAATCCTCTTAATTGCCTTAATTGCCGCATTGTCATCCTACCACGCGTGCTATTGTGCTAACTGTATGAGCTAAGAACGTTGTCAAAACTAGTAATGTTCGAAGCCTTTACGCTTCGAGTTTCGACAAAACCGTACAAGCAGTTCTGTGACTGCCATTAAAGAAGTCTGCTGTTGCCTTGCTCAGTACGGAATATCCAGAAATATTCTTAGAATACTAGTAAAATGTTAGCTGTACTACAACAATTTTAGGGTTCCGTAGTCAACAAGCAACCCTTATAGTTTCGCCATGTCCGTCCGTCTCTCTGTCTGTCTGTCTGTCCGCAGTTTAGCATAAAAAAACAAGTAGTAGAAAGCTGAAATTTGGCATAGATATACATATAAATCGCGCCGACAAAACGGTAGACTAAAATCATAAAGAAAAAAAATTTTTATGGTACCTCCCCTACACTTAAATTAGGGATACAATTTATTTTTCTCGCCTACACCATAGAGTGGGATATCGTTGGATTGGTCGTTAAAAAATATTGTGAGTGTACGAAATCCATTTATCGATTTAGGGTTCCGTTTCCTTTAAAGCGCAAATTTTTGTCAGAGTAGGGCGTCCCCCCTCGCCCGGCTAAACGGTTGATTGTAGAAACGTGAAAAATTCACGGCAGTGGCACATATAATGAACTTAGATGGAAAACTATCACGTTTAAGTAGGCTTTACAAGTTAACGAGTTACAGGCGACCAACTTACAAAAGGAAACCTTCGCACCAAATCCATTGAAAATTACTTGGATGAAGTTGTTAGTTCTGTAAAGCAGATAAGACCCCCTCGTGGCCCGACACGCACTTGGCCGGTTTTTTTATGTTTTTCATTTCTTAATTATGTGTGTCCGTAATGAAACTGAGAGAACGGCTTTAGTGACGCGGCTCCAACAGAATTAAATGGATGTGGGAATCATCATCATCATAAGCAAGCAGCCTATATACGTCCCACTGTAGGGCCTTTTCTCAGAGAGAAAGAGAGAGTATGATGATGTGGGAATGCCTCAGAGTATTCTGTCCGAACCTTACTGCGGAAACGCCAGTATTATTCAAAAAAATGTTAAGAATAGCTTAGTAATAAGATCTATGTAGCTTTGATAATGGTATGGTTAGGTTATGTTGGGGCTGACATGCTCGTTCCGCGACAAAGCCTCGAAATAAATAAGTTCCATAAATTTATCGTCAGTGACTGAAATATCACATCAAGTTGGACAAGTCATTTGGACGGTAGACCGCTTGCCTCACTTTCAGAAGGTCATGGGTTCGAACCCGGGCTTATGTACCAATGACTTTGTCTCGTAAGTTACGTACATTTGTGAATTTTTAGTAGCACCACTCGCTAACTGTGAAGGGAAACATCGTGAGGAAACCTGAATGCATGAAGTGTTCACATACATTTTTTCAGTGCTTGAAATCGCCGATCCGCGGTGGGCACGCTTGGTGATTAAGCACATAATCTTTCTATCTCTGAGAGTTGGACATATATAGGCTGCATTATTATGCCTGGAATAAATTGTTTAACGGCTACATACTGGCTGTATTACTGCGAGCCTCTCTTTGTTACAGGCAAGAAATGCCCTTTGTCTAAACGAGCCTTTGCTTTGTTGAACAGATAAACACACAGATAGATAAACACGTCAACTTAAGCGGATTTGTGGGTAAATATTAATTTATCAATGGGACCCTAATTAATCGCTTCAAACTTGTGACAATCGAGGCAGTAGGATGACTGTCAAGCTCAGCTCTCCTATTAAGTAATCCACTATATTGGATTTTGTTTTGTAATTTGGTTTTTTGAGCGCTTAGGTGATCACATACCTCAGCGCTTGAACTTGCTGATCCGCGGTGGGCTCGCGTGGTAATTAAGCCCATAGTCTCTCTGAGAGAAGGCCTATGCCCTGCAGTGGGACGTATATAAGCTACACAAAAGATAAAACAATTGTCTTTGAATTTCAGGAAAAGCACGGAAAAACTGCGAGACTACAATTTTGTACGGAATCCTCGGAGGGCGAGTCCGACTCGCACTTGTCCGGTTTTTTTTCTGATTTAATTACAAATATGTATTTTTCAGATTTTTCCCTATACTTGTAGTGGGCCGGCCATATTATCCGAAGAACTGATAACCGATGGGGTAGACGAGTTCTCGAGTGGAGACCGCGGATCGGTAAACGTAGTGTAGGACGTCCTCAGACTCGGTGGAGCGATGATCTCCGCAAGGCGGCTGGCAAGAGCTGGATGAGAGTAGCCGAGGACCGTGCTCAGTGGCGTGCTATAGGAGAGGCCTATGCCCAGCAGTGGACAAGCATAGGCTGATGATGATGATGATGATGATGATGTAGTATAAGACGATATTACATGCCAAATTTTATAGTTCTAGGTCAACGGAAAACAGCCTATAAATATTGATTCCCTTGAGTGTCGAAATATATACGTTTTTTGCGGCATAAACGGCCGTACCTCTATTCTCACGTTAGCTTAGAAGTTTCATTTTTTCACAGCTTCAAGAGACTCTAGACCTGAGCATGTGGTTTTAATTTCAAGTTCTCGAGATAAAGGTTCTTGACAGACAGACGGACGGACAAAGTAATAAAAAAAAAGTGATAGGTTTCCGTTTTTTTCCTTTTGAGGTACGGAACCCTAAAAATAAGTAATGCCTCTCTTAGTGTCTCTTTAAGTAAGACACTTAAGTGGTAGCCCAGTGGGTAGAGCAATGGACTCGGAAGCGGGAGACCCAGGTTCGATTCCTCATGAGAAAACAATCGTGAGGAAACCTGCGGGTTGGTTGGCTCCGCACGTATTGACTCGTCTTTCCTGTAGGTGCTGGGCAAGCCTACTCCATCTAAAAAACAATGTCCCAGGCGTTGCAGCATCCGAGTGGTCTCTTCACCCATCTAGTGTGAGTGTAGGTGCTACTGGGGGCTGTATGAATTATCTCATTACTCGTACGTAGATCCAAAGGCCAGTTTGATCTAACTATAGTAGGCGTTAATAATTTTTTATGATTTATAAAAAGTTCGAGCTAAAACGCTGTTGTTCTTTGTAATGTCATATTGCGCCTTTCATTAACATTCTTATGTAGTCTGTAGCTGTGTCAGAAAACGCTTTGTAGTTGTAAATTCTTGAATTTTTTTTTAACTCGAATTTAATCGAAGAATAAGAAATAATAACGTGATGGAAAATATCGGAAATGTACCACAGATTAAAGCTGCTTAAAGTAGGTTTAACATGGAACCCTTATAGTTTTGTCATGTCCGTCCGTCTGTACGGCTGTCTGTCTGCGGCCTAGCTCACAGACGATTATTCCGAGAAAGCTGAAGTTTGGCATAGCCATACATATTAATCACCCCTACAGAACGTTAGAGTAAAATCTCAATAATTTTTTTTTATGGTACCCCCTCCACCTAAATTAGGGACGCAAACTTTTTTCCCACCTACACCACAGTGTAGGTTATCGTTGGATTTATAAGCAGCCTATATACGTCCCACTGTAAGGCACAGGCCTTCTCTCAGAGAGAGAGAGAGTATGGGCTTAATCACCACGCGTGCCCACTGCGGATTAGCGATTTCAAGCGCTGAGGTATGTGAATAGCTCAGACACTCAGGTTTCCTCACGATGTTTTCCTTCGCCGTCAGCGAGTGGTATTGCTACTATATCGTTAAATTGGTCGTTTAAAAATATTGTGGGTATAAGACGACCATTTTTTGATTTAGGGTGCTTGCAAACGACGGAACCTAATGGACTGTATGAATGATCGAAAATAAAATTGCAGAAATCCCCGTAATATTATGATTTTAATTAACTAAAAAAAATTGGCAGCAAGAGAAACTACGTGACAGGCTCGAATCTGTCGTACAAAAACAATTTATCTTTCTAAAACCTCGTAAAAAACCTAGAAAACCGCAAGGAGTTCGCGACAGTGCTCTTTGTGGAATATTAAGCTTTAAAGCGCAAAATTTCATCCAAGTAGGGCGTCCCCCCTCCCTCTCCTGGGTAAACGGTTGATTGTAGAAACGTGAAAAAATTCGGGGTAGTAGCGCATATAATGAACTTAAAAGGAAAACTATTACGGCTATGTAGACAACAAATTAAGGAGTAATAGGCGACCAACTTATAAAAGGAAAACTTCGTATAAAATCCATTGAAAATTACGTTTATGAAGTTGTTTGTTCTGTCAAGCAAATAAAACCATCTCTTTCTACAGAACCCTACACTGCTTGTTTTTTAAAAATAAGGCCGCTAAAGTGATACTTTGAGTACGTCAGCGGCTATAATTTGATAATGTTTTGTATTGTACAAAACAATATCATTGGAATTTGTATGCAAAATTATTGGAAGATAGTTTTATATATGATGATAAATGAGATAAATGAGAATAAAGAATAAATGAGAAATTTAAAGAAACTAACATCCTAACAGTTACTAGTCAGTATATCTATGAAAATACTATGTACGTCAGGAAAAATATCAGTAACTTTAAAAATCTAGGTAGCGAACTCAATGCAAATACTAGAAAGAAAACATAAACTTTCGTTCCCAAAATTTAGGCTGGCAAAGGTAAATACATCCTTTTTGGGGCTGGCAACGGTAAATACACAATAAGATCCCTGGGGATATATATAATAAGCTTGCCAAAAACGCGGTTCAAAAGCACACTTTGTGCCAAAAGGATTACTATAACACTAAAGATGATTTAGATGACAATGATGTCTGGAGTTAAAGCCAGTTCAATGCATGAGTTGTAGGTTGTAGAATAACTATGTAAACTCTGTTAATTAAGGACTTTGAAAAGACTAAGTTTGGAGTTTTTGTCCATTTTTTCTCCAAAACGATCTAGATTTTGAAATGGACACCTAGTTTAACTTGTAACGTTCATTAAGTCGCAGTTTCTGTGCTACTTTGAATTTGAATTTTAATTTGAATGATTTATAAGCAACTAAATCTAAGACGTAAAGGTCGATCAGCTGTCATCTGTACCGCCGGAGGGTTAAAGTATTGTTGAGAACCACCTCAACAATATTTTAAATGAAAATATATGTATGTATGTTCAAAGATGTTGCGTTGGACATATGGAGAGGATGAAGGAAGAAAGATTGACGAAAGAAAAAATAAATATTATAGAGCGAATGTGAGTTGAAGGTCCGGAAAGGGATGCCCCAGGCGGCCATACTTAGACAAAACAGGGGATGTATTAGTGAAGAGCAAGATAAAAAGTAACAACGTAACAGCGGTGGTAGCCTAGTGGGTTGAACATTGGACTCGGAAGCGAGAGACCCAGGTTCGATTCCCAGTGCGGGCATGTACCTATGACTTCGTTTTCTAAGTTAAGTTATAGCAATACCACTCGCTAACGGTGAAGGAAAACATCGTGAGGAAACCTGACTGTCAGAGCTATTCACATACCTCAGCGCTTGAAATCGCCAAACCGCGGTGCTCGATTAAGCCCGTACTCTCTCCCTGAGAGAAAGCCTGTGCCCTAAAGTGGGTCGTATATAGGCTGCTTATGTTATGTAAGATAAATAGTACCCGAAACCGGCGTGTGTGATTACACGCACACGCACTCACATACGCACACGCACACGCATACGCACTGCACGAAATTAAATTAAACGAATACTTTGTTATTCTTTAAACATAATGATTTTTTAGGGTTCCGTAGCCAAAGGGTAGAAACGGGACCCTATTACTAAGACTTCGCTGTCTGTCTGTCCGTCCGTCCGTCCGTCCATCTGTCTGTCACCAGGCTGTATCTCAAGAACCGTGATAGCTAGAGAGTTGAAATTTATGTACAGTATAACAGATGATGTATTTCTGTTGCCGCTATAACAACAAATACTATAAACAAAATAAAATAATTATTTAAGGGGGGCTCCCATACAACAAACGTGATTTTTTTGCTGTTTTTTTATCTTTGTGTCTAATGTTGTATAGATCATCATCATCAACCCATTATGTCCCCACCGAGGGGCACGGGTCTCTTCCCTGAGGAAAGTATAGGCCATACTCCACTACGGGGGGCAAGTCCGGATTGGTGGAGGCTTGTAGACTAGTGGCTTGTCTACTGTCAGAAGTTGTCAAGCCGCCCTAAGGCCTCTGACTTGGCTTAACGACTGCCATCTATCGACGGCAGCCGGCACCAACAGCTTAACGTGCCTTGCGAAACACGGAACCGCTCGGAAAAATGCCACTAGCGTTAGGCATAGACGGCGACCCATCCATGCACTGAACGCGCTGATCGTTTAAGATCACTCAGGCAGCCGGGGCTACGAGCGATTCGTTGTATAGATAATGGTACGGAACCCTTCGTGCACGTGTCCGACTCCCACTTGGCCGGTTTTGTACTTTTAAAATGCTTAACTCAAGTTAACGCAAGTAAAATGTTTAATACTTTCATTCAACTTTTTGCCTGGTACACTATCAAGCAATAATTTGAATTCAATTGAACACTTACTTAAGGGAAGACACTTGCTCCTGACGCACAGGTTTTCCTAGTTCGAGAGCAAGGGCTTCAAAATTCACTTTGGCAAATTGCATTTCTCAATAAAGATAATTCTATTAGAAATGTATCCAGGGTACTGTTCCGTTTATCGCATCTGTCTCAATATAAATCCTTTGTTTAGATGTTGCCGCCAGCGAAACACGTTTTACATGTTATTCAATATTCGACATCCAAATGTTTGTTCATTTTGTATCCACTTATTTCAAAGTTTCTGAAGTTGTTGTTGTGATTTAGACATTTTATTAGGCTTTCGGGTTTGAAAAAAAAAACTCTATTAATCAAAATCACAATAAATAAACCTCAAACTATCACTGGACATACGTGGTCGAATTTGGCGTACAGATAACGTCTTGGATTAATACTGAGACATTATTTCTCTGAATCTCACGCGAACTCGCGGGAAATAGCTAGTACATTAACACAAGTGCTTAAAACAATATTACAACATCTAAACAACTACATGGTCGCAATGAAGTTATGAATTATTACATTGAGGTAATCAATTAAAGCATAAAACAAGGCCCGAGAAAATAACATCAAATTATTCCCAACAACTCAAACACAACGACGTAATAAATCATTCAAACAAACAAACAAAACAATGTTTGCACGCCTTTATGTACCTCATCCCTACCGACATACATAATACATTTAATTTCTTCGCGTATGACACACAAATTGAGTCTTCCAACTAATTTCGAACTTACTCGAAGCAGAAAATAGTCACTGCAGGTGCTCCTCATATCGGAAACAACTATTTTGTGGCCATTGAAAAAAATAACAAGTGCGAGTCGGTCCCGCCCACCGAGGTCTCCGTAGAAATTTGTAGGCACTTATATATTATAAATAGTTCAAGAATCGAGTCTCACAGTTTTTTCTCGAATTTCAAAGACCATTTTTTTTAATGATTTAATTAAAAATGTATAGTTCTTAGATTTTTCCTTGTACTTTTAGTATAAGACATTATTACGGCCAAATTTCTTAGTTGTAGATCAACGGAAACAAAATGCAGACAAGTCAGGGAGGCTCAATTCACAATCTAAGAACGCCTCAAAAAACCTGTTGCGTCTGAGAAGACGTGATCTGCGCAGTGCCTGATTTAAAATTTATTTTCATGGTTTTTAAGCATGCTTTTTGATATCAGGCAAAGCATGCAGTTAGCAAAAGTGAACGTACTATTTAAAAAGAATAAGCATGCTAAAAAATCTGGCTGATTGTCAGATTTGTGATTGTGCCAATCGTGCCTATTATAAACGGATCGCCATCATTTTGAACATCAGAGCACAGATACTGAGTCAACTTTCTGATATTCAGTATTTCATAACGCAGCATTCCTATACGAAATTTCTCGAGTAAATCAGTCCTCGTTAAAAGTTTGCCTACGTTTTGTACGCGGCGCCCGCATGTGTTATTTATTAACTGCTCTTTTAATAAAATTATGCACTCGAGTTATTGTCACACTTATAACAATACGAGTAGCATGTAAAGATAAATATGAAACTATTGTATCAGTTATATGATGTAAATTAGGATTTGATCACATGTAAAAGGGAGATGATCAATTCACACAAGACATTAAATGACAAATCGATAGAAATAAAGATATTCAATCAATTCCTTGTTAATCGTTTTTTTTTGTCTTTGTCTGTGACTGCCTCGTTTTTCTGGCAGTTAACACTCTTGACTATAAAAAAAATAGAGGTCGTGGGTTCGATTCCCACTGGAGGCCGACGTACATGATTTGCACAAATGGCCTCAGTCTGAGTGTATTTTCATATTTGTGATATTTTCTAGTACGGGGCCTAGGAGCTGAGATTGTGATGTCTGGAAGCTATTATTAGGTCGTAAAGTCTTCGATAAATTGCTCTACGCCATTTAAGACAGATGATTTGCTAAAATGACTGACTTTATACGGAAGAAGATGCTATATAACTTACGACTGTCTCGTTGCTTTAGCCGTTAAGGCGCTTAGCTACCAAAACAGAGGTCGTGGGTTCGATTCCCACTGGGGGCCGCACATTTGTACATATTGTATGAATCTGGGTGTATTTTCATGTTTGTAACGTCCTTGCCTGGTTACCATAGCACATGGTATCTTAGTTTGGGACCAGCTCAAGTGATTGTATTGTGTGGAAGTTATTATTATTATTTTTATTGGTGGCGTTATTGAAATTATGGTGCCCCTTAAGTATGGAGATAGCGCCTGAGAACCCGGTTTTCTGGATAATATTAATTAATCACACACACTCGCTATCCTGTATTGACAGAGGACCATGTTTGAGTATACGAGGGTCTGTCTATTCATAAGGGGACGTTCAGCGAATTGGCTCCTCTAGCTGTGGTAAGTATGAAGGTTAATCGATAGACGTTTTGACACAGAGTTCTGAGAAGTTGATTTTGATAATATCTTGGTCTTGGGACTCTGCGGCGCCGAGACAAAACACTATTAGGAAACGTAGTTATTACAAATGTGTGTATTGTAGCAGTGGAGTATTGTAGCTCTACGCTTACATTAACTTGCGCCTCTGTCCCGGAGGGGTAGGTAGAGGTTAAGGTCTGCCACTTGCTGTTTTCTAACTCTCTCGCCATTATTTGTTTATTATATCTTGAACAATACACCGTACAGTGTTGATATTTCATGACAAAATACTAATAACCAAATGAAGAAGTTTAGTTAAATGCATAAGTAAGTTATTTATTTATTTCCTTAGAAAGCGACTGGCACTGTTTAGAAAGGGGTGGAAGTCTGTTTAAACTTTTATTTTTCCTCTTTATTTATTTACTAGATAGCAGTGCCCGTGGTTGTGTTGCCATGAAATCTTTGGTCTCCCAGGTCTCCTTCTTCCTGGAATCTTGCCTTGTACAGTAAGTTGAAGGAGACTGTGCTTGGTGTTACGCATTATATGTCCGAAATACTCTAGCTTCCGTTTCTTGGTGGTGTTAAGTACCTCTGTTTTCTTCTTCTTCGTTCTATGCAGAACAGTAGAGTTGCGGACCTTTTGAACCCAAGAGATTCTAAGCATTCGGCGGTACACCCACATCTCCAACGCTTCTATACGTTTAGACACACTGCGTAAGTGTCCAGTGGTTTCAACAGAGTACCGTTCCTTGTTTGTATTGGCCGCCTCGAAGAGCAAGATAGCCGAATTGGTTGACAACCTCCGATAGGAGACGGCACATAAAGAAGAAGACGTGCTCGTGACTATGCTCGCGTTTTTAACGGATCAGCTTATGGCCTATGTCCACCCTTAAAGTTCATTCCAAAGACTGGACTGGTGTAACAATTTTTGAAGTGGTTTTGGAGATTATCCCACATTTTGTTCTCTTGATTTAGTATCCACAACACAGGTTTTTTGCCTACTGTGAATACCATTCTACACCAACCTTGAGATACTATGTACCGATTAATGTAACATGTAAGTATCTTGTGAAATTGGATCAATAAACTTTATCTTATCTTATATAAGCTTCCAACCATTGCCTTTTTACAATATTAGTAATATTTGCCATATTAATTAGCCTAAGACCTATTCTCGGACCTACCAAATATACACAAAAAATTTCATAAAAATCGATGAAACCGGAGCTCGGAGCTCGGAGGAGTACGATAACGAACACTGTGACACGAGATTTCTGTGTATTAGATAATATATTGTATAGATATACAGTCTAAATTTGAGACATAGATTTCTTTGAATTATCATCATCAACCCATTATGTCCCCACCGAGGGGCACGGGTCTCTTCCCTGAGGAAGGTATAAGCCATACTCCACCACGGGGGCCAAGTCCGGATTGGTGGAGGCTTGTAGACTAGTGGCTCGTCTACTGTCAGAAGTTGTCAAGCCGCCCTAAGGCCTTCTGACTTGGCTTAACGACTGCCATCTATCGACGGCAGCCGGCACCAACAGCTTAACGTGCCTTGCGAAGCACGGAACCGCTCGGAAAAATGCCACTAGCGTTAGGCATAGACGGCGACCCATCCTTTGAATTATAATGTGCAATAACTATATTCGACAATAAAAATAAGTTTTTGTAACTTCTGACAAGAGCCCATCACATGTTAGCGCCTGTGCCAACCTCCCCATGATACATCGTACAAAAATCCAATTTAATTTTTGTATCAAGGTAGCCGCACGAAAATAATGCGAAGGGCCTCTACTCACGACCTAAAGGACAAAAATACCACAGCAGTGGGAAAACATTTAGCTCATTGAATGCAAAAGAGCCACAAGTCAAAAATGAAAAAATGCATTTCGGAGAAGATAAAATATGTTGGTTACCTACCTACCTAATGTACAAACATACCTAATATACAAACTAAAACAAATGTTTTTTTTTTTTAACATGCAAAATAGGAAATTATTACAAAAACTCATGTTTTGCAGAAAATAAATTTGAGTAATATTCAAATTTAGGCCACAAGTCAAAATCAATTATATGATTTTGACTTGTGGCCCTTTTGCATTCAATGAGCGATTTATAGTTTTGCAAGCTGCGAAACAAAAACGGACAAGTGGACAACCGATTGTGTTGTGTGAATGTTATTATTTTGTAGAAAAAGTTAGAGCAGCAACGTTTCGGGCCTAGGTGGTCAGCCCCTATGTTCATTCATTATCATCGTGTAGCCTTAACGACCCACTTTCTTACGTCCCACTGCAGGGCACGGGCCTTCCCTGAGAGAGAGAGAGAGAGAGAGAGAGAGAGAGTATGGGCTTAATTAACACGCGTGCGCACCGGGGATTGGCAATTTCAAGCGCTGACAGCGGTGGTAGAGGAGCGGTAGAACGCCGGCTTCTCATTCGGGAGGTCGTGAGTTCGATTCGCACTGGTGGCCGCCGTATATTTGTACACATGGCCTCAGTCTGGGTGATTAACATATGAAGACATGGACCTCTAGACAAACCAGTTATGGTTTTAGGAGGTCCGAATCAATTTAACATGTACCGATAAAATAAATAAAATAAATAATCAGTACGATAAATTGGGGGTAGGTAAGTGCAAAAATCTCAGATGTAACTATTTATGTGGCTCACTATCAGTGACACACCCCAGTCATCGCCTCAAACAAGATATCGAGTATCCGTGATGCATATTACCTATACCTTATCACTACACGGTCGAGCTAAGTAAATGTTCCATTTTCGCACACATAAGTATACCTTAAAGTGCACATTATTCCTACTAGCATGATATCCACCTAGTAGGAGTATGCGTTGAAAGGTACATAATCAAGGCGCTGTTTGTCGCCTGAGCGCTTCCATAACATACGTCCAAAGTAGCTCCCTCGCCCTTAAGTTATCTTGCGAATTCCGTATTTCATTTTACAGGGCCCATTGTTGCCCGATGATAAAGGGGGTCGAGCCCTTAAGGCTTTCCCCGTAATACTGCGTCTGCCTCCAGGTAGCGAGGCCTATGTCATAACCGACAAAGAATAAGGTATGATCACAGAATATTTCGGGAGTCCCCTTTAAGACGGTTATTTTTTGGGTGCTGTTTTGTTAGGGATTCTTTGGTTCATTATTCTTAGATTTGTCGAGAGTCTGAGTTGAGAACTGTCTGAGAGTGGTGCTGTTTAAATTTCGGATGATATCGTTTCGAATTTTATATCTATGTTGATATTCTTAAGTAAAATTGACGCGGTCCGACAATAAGTCAGTTGACGTTACGACTTGACTTTCGAATATTGAATTTCAAACATTAAATATTGACTATCGAATAGACGAGAGAGAGCCAGTGGCAAACCCTCGTCTCTGCCTTCTCCTCGAGACGCTGACGCGAGTTTATGTATGCTTGGAGCTAAATTACGAATATTATAAAGTATATTATATCGAATATTTAGGGATTGAAAGGTTTGTTGAGATCACGCATTTTGTAGAGGACAATAATTTCGTGGTTTTTTTCTTAAGCCTGCTTTTATATTAGGGGTTAAAGTATGAAATTGCCGTTTTATTGCAATAGGTTTCACTCGAATTTTCGCAGTATCCATCTTTCTTGTCTAAATTGAATAACAAAAACAATTGAAAGTCGATATTCAAATGTTTCATTTTTTTAAAAAAAGAACATCATAGAAACCATTTGAAAAAAATTTCATTCGAAAACCTCAAACCATGAAGATTCTATGTCAATTCAAAGAACCTATTGCAATAAAACGGCAATTTCATACTTTAACCCCTATTATTTTTTATACCAAAGTATCGTTTTTTACTCGTAGCACAACCGCGTGACACTACTAGTAGTGCCTTGGATGTGCTTTTTAAGGCCATCCATCTTATCAACTACTTATGATCTTTCCGCTGAAACTCTTCGGTCTGATAATTATGATACAATTAATGGATTACATTTTCAAAAGTAACATTATTATCGAAGAATGTATCTTTGGCAAATTAAACATTTCAGTCAGTCTTGTGACGTTTGTCTCCTTCTTCTTCTTTACATATATACACACGTAAATTCAGGCCTGTATCCCAGAGGGGTAGGCAGAGACAAGGGACTGCCACTTGCCACGATCCTGACATATTTATTTCGCTTTGAACATTCATTAGTCGTTGCATGCACGCACGCCGTTTTCGGGGACTTAACTCTATCTTATCTTATCTTTATCTTATAAGTGTCATGTTTAAGTCCCTCACATACACAGCTACTTACTCTATGACGGTTCTCGGGTGAAATAATGTGCTCAGGCAAACATAATGCCCCGGCCGCGGATGAAACAAAATTAAAATTCATAAATCTGAACTCAGTAGGCGCACTGACAAAGAGTATTAATTTCCAACCCGAAACTGTTCTATAATTCAAACGCCCCGAGAAACATTCCTTGTATCTTTATCCCGTTTCTTCTTCTGGAAATCTTTGTCTCGAATGCCTTTTTATGTTTTTGTTGCCGACGACAATGGACTAGCATTCTGAGCTTATCGGATTTTCTTTAATTTTCTACACAAAAGTGGGTTAAAAGGAATGGACGAATTGGACGAGTGAACTTTCTCTCAATTACCTAATCAATAATGCTGGCCTGCGCCAAAACACGTCACTTCCTTCTGTCCTCGGCCATCCTCATCCATCCGCTGTCAGCAATCTGCCTCAGATCGTCGGTCCAGCGAGCTGGTGGGCATCTTACGCTGCGTTTGCCATTTCGTGGTCTCCACTCGAGAATCTTTGCACCCCATCAACCGCCGGTTTTCCGGCACATTATGTGACCAGCCCAGTGCCGCTTCAGCTTGCTAATCTTATAGGCTATGTCAGTCATCTGAGTTCTCTAGCGGATTTCTGTCTCCTCCTTCTGATCTTCCTTCCTAGTCTTTATTTGCATCGTATATATTCACCGGTTCTATATCTTCACCGCCTCCATTTATATGAGGTGTAACAAAATACCTATCATCTATGTAGTGTCATCATCATCATCAGCCATTTAACGCCAGGACATAGGCCTCCCTCATGGTTTTCATAAACATGAGGGATTTTGCCATAATCGTCACGCTTGGCAAGCGGGTTGGCGATCGCAGTATGCGGTTGGAATCTCAGGAAGACGCTGCTGCCCATCTCCTGGTAATTTATTTTCTTAGTCGCCTTCTACGACATCCACGGGAGGAAATGGAGTGACGTTATTCTTAATCCGGCGCTACACGGAGATGTAGTGGAAGATGTTTGTACTCTTTTACACCACATCTACGAGTATGTAGTGTAAAAGAGTACAAACTCTATTTTATGGTTTCGATTGGCTATTGTATGCGGGGCTAGTATTTTCACATACAGTTATATATTTAACCATCCCACTGTAGGGCACACGCCTTTTTTCAGGCACAGAGTATGGGCATCATCACCGCGCGTGCACACCTTGGACTGGGAATTTTAAGCGATTAGGTATGTGAACATCTAAGGCCCTCAGGTTTCTCACGATGCTTTCCTTGCCGTGAGCGATCCAGCATCATCATCATCATCAACCATCTGACGCCCACTGCAGGACATAGGCCTCCTTCGTGGTTTTCATAACCATGAGGGATTTTGCCATAATCGCCACGCTTGGCAGGCGGGTTGGCGATTGCAGTATGTGGTCCAGCATATCGTTTGTAAATTTAAACTAAACTACTTCTTTCTTTTTTTTCGTTCTGATTGTGCAATAAAGTGTTCCCTATCTTCACTTGTCTGTTCCCAAACTAGGATACCCTGTGCTATGGTAACCAGGCAAAGACATCACAAAAATGGATATACACCCAGACTGAGGCCATTTGCATAAATGTACGGCGGCCCACAGTGAGAGTCGAATGAACGAACTCTGGCACGGTAATCAGACGGGTACCACGTCAAGTCTCGATATCATTCATTTATTTATTTTATTTATTTAATACGGAGATATTACAGAAACATGCCACTTATTCTAAACTTAGATGATCAAAATATGTACTAGGCATGTCATCATCTATATGTCTACTTTTCGATCGCAATCGCTTTGCGAGGCGTCCTTGTATAGGCGTTGGCCATACAGAAAGCGTCGCGTCACAGACCACAGAGCGACCACAGAGCAAGAACTGTAGTCTGTGACTCTATACAACGCGCCGCGTCACAGACCACAGAGCAAGGACTGTGGTCTGTGACTCTATAAAATGTGTCGCGTCACAGGCCACAGAGCGACCACAGCGCGAGGACTGTGGTCTGTGACTCTATACAAGGGGTCGCGTCTTTTCCGCGCCCTCGCCCTACGTCTGGCCCACGCTGTAAATCGCTGGTTTCCTAGTCCCACTCAAGTGCTCGCAGGCCTTAGCCGACGTCTTAGTCTAATTTGATGAGGGCTCGCCCACGCTCAGCCTTTGGAATGGTCGGCGAGGCTTCACCGCAACGATACGGGTCGTTAGGCGTTTAGTGCCCCGCCATTCGACTGCAAGGTTGCTCCGTCATATCTAGGGTTAAGGGTTATTATTATTATACCCACCAAATCTGATTTTTTCTTTGTTGCACCAGAAAAAAAAATGTCGATTTGGTGGGTTTAATGCTGTAAAGTGGTGGTAGCGCGGCGCTAAATCGCCGGCCTCACCTTCGTGAGGTCGTGAGTTCGAATCCCGGCATGTATCAATATTCTAAATTACGTACATTTGTCAAGTTGTGGTAGCAATACCACTCGCTAAAACATCGTGAGGCAACCTGAGTTGCCGAGGACATACCTCAACGCTTGAAATTGCCAATACGCGTTTAGGCACGCGGTAATCAGCCCGCGTGCCTATACCCTTTTCATACTCTCTTTCTGAGAGAAAGCATGTGACCTTGAGTGGGCCCTATATAGGCTACATAAAAAACTAGTAAATCATATTTTATTCTAGCCAACCAATAGGTGAAGAGGGTGACCTCTTAGTTTTTCAATCTCTCCGCCTCTGGCCACCTTCAGACGTCATATTCAAACTCTCGGCTGTAATATCTACGTGTTAAGTGATATCATTCAAATATGAAAGATATGAGATGCGATGAGACACACAAACCGTGTGGCGCCGGATTAATGGACGCCTGGACTGCACGTTGTATAGTTCTGCATTACACTACATTCTGTACATTTTTGTAGAGGCACGAGCACGCATGGTGATTAAGCCCGTACTCTCACTTTCTCTCTGAGAGAAGGGCTAAAGTACCTAAAGCAGCCTCAAAGTAAATTCAAGTAAAAGCCGGAATACGTTGTGCGCCATATTGGGCAACTTGTTTGGAACACAAACATGCCGTTGTCGATATTTTTAAAAGACCTTACGTCTTTAAACAGAACCTCCTAAGTATCCTCAAATGAAGAGCAAACTGACATTAGAATCATCAGCATTATCATAATTATTAAGTTTATTGATTTTGTCTTTCTATGATATTGATGCATGCTAGTTTTATTGCAAATTTTATCATTATTTTCTTTTCATAACTTATAATCATGATGTGCGCATAAGTTTAGGGTTATGGGCTAGATCAAAGTAAATTGTTTGTTTGTTTTTCTTGTGTAGTACCGTAACAACAAAAAAATACGAACAGTCTTATTTATAAAAAAGCAATTCCACTAAAACAATCTTAAGACAGAGTTAAAGCCGGTTCATACCGGGAATTCCTTTGATAAACCGGCTTGAACTTCGAGCGTTTTAGTGGAATCGAATTTTTACAAATTACACCGTAAATCTTTTTTTCAACTTCCAAGTAATTTATACTATTCTTTTTGTTGCACTAACCCGTGCTAAGAACAATTTTTTAAAAACCTATTAAGAGGCAAAAAATTCCACCCATGCCGGGACTGGAACCCGCGACCTCTGGCTCACCGTGCCAGCGCTCTCCCAACTGAGCTAATGGGCAAGTGCAAGCATCGGTGAAATTTCGAGCCTCTTTACAAACTTATCTCTATTACGTACAGGCAGTGACATCTGACCGAAGCGATTTACATCACTTGCAGCCCCGAGTAACCCACTTTGCAGTTAGGTTTTTACATCAGAATTATATCGCTGTACCTACATGATTATATTTTTCTTGCACTAACCCGTGCTGAGGACAATTTTTTTAAAACCTATTGAGGGGCTAAAAATTCCACCCATGCCGGGACTTGAACCCGCGACCTCTGGCATGGGTGGAATTTTTAGCCTCTCAATAGGTTTTTAAAAAGTTTTATACTACTTATAATAATTATATACTAGTGAACTGTCACAATAATTTGAGTTTAAAAACACCGCTTAAATTTGATACTTTAGTTCAAAGGACACTTTGCCTATGAAACCGAATCTTATTTCGGAAACCTCAAAGTTTTCCTCCCGAGTTAGGCACACAAGAGTATCGAATGTTTTAAAGATCAAGAGGGGAATCCGAGGCATCTCGGCGTAGTTTGCTGCGGCTTTTGAGTTATTTAGCCGCCATGTGACGCTTTTTGGTGAGAATAACTTGCTTTAATCCTACTATTATTTTAAATATATATATATTGTTAGGAATATATCCTTGCTAATATAATAAACGCGAAAGTTTGTATGTATGGATGGATGTTTGTTACTCTTTCACGCAAAAACGGCTGAACGGATCCGGATGAAATTTTGTAGAGAGATAGATTATCGTCTAGATTAGCACATAATGCTTTTTTCTATCCCGGAAAAATGCACATCAAAATTACGACGCGAACGAAGTCGCGGGCAACAGCTAGTAATATTATAAATGTGAAAGTTTGTGAAGATGTTTGGAGGTTTGGATTTTTTTTTTAATCTTATTTATTTAGGTGCTTTGTTCGCAGAACGAGCATGTCAGCCCCATCGTAACCTAACCATACAATTATCAAAGCTACATAGATCTTGTTACTAAGCTATCCTTAACAAATTTATAAATGATACTGGCGTTTCCGCTATAAGGTTCAGATAGAATACTCTGCAGCATTCCCACATCCATTAAATTCAGTTGTAGCCGCGACACTAAAGTCGTTCTCTCAGCTTCGTTCCGGACACAAATCATTAATAAATGAATTAAATCTTCCTCTGCATCACATACTGAACAATTCGGGCTGTTAATTTTTTTCATAAGAAAGCCAAACTTATTAAGAGGCATATGTCCAGAACGGAGCCTGGACGCTGTGACCAAAATATCTCTACGTAACTTATTACTAACAAACCAGGGTAGGAGGTTTGGATGTTTGTTACTCAATCACGCAATAACGGCTGAACTTATTTACATGAAACTTGGCGTACAGATAGACAAAGGCCTGAATTGGGATATGCATACTTGATATCCTGGTAATGCCGTGGGATAATATTAATTTTAAGTTTAAAATAGATGGCATTGTGTATATTTGGTGGGTCTGAGATTAGGTCGTAGGCTAATGAATATGGCAAAACCACTTTTGCCCGGTCAGATAGTAATATTATAATACACTTAGGTCCGGTTTCTCTGCTATTGACCATCTATTAGTCCTACTGTTAACGGATGTCAGTTGGATTCTTGTGTATGCAATTTGACCATCATCATCAGCCATTTGACTCCCACTACAGGACATAGGCCGCCTTCATGGTTTTGATAACCATGAAGGGCTGTTCCATAATCACCACGCTTGGCAAGCGGGTTGGCGATCGCAGTATGCGGTTGGAATCTTAAGAAGACGCTGCTGGCCGTCTCCTGGTAATTGATTTCCTTGGTCGCATTCTACGCAAGGATGTTATCTACGACATCCACGGAAGGAAATGGAGTGACGCTATTCTTAACCCGGCGCCACACGGATTTGGCCAACTGACGGCCGTTAACAGAAGATTAACATCATGTAACCCCCGGTTTCCCGTACACTAATAGTCTGTTAAAAAATCGAATGTGTATAAAAAAAAACATCTGACACAAATTGACTGTAGAAACTGGGGGTTGGTGAACAAGAAACAGGGTGTTACAGATATAAAGTTTAAAATACAGTGTATTAAATTGTTAAATTTAACTTTCATAATTTAACGAACTGTATTTTTATGATACCTACAAACACAGCCTACAAATCTTCATCAGCAAGTTGATGCCCACTGCAGGACATAGGCCTCCCTCATGGTTTTCCAAGTCTTGTGCCGCCCGCATCCAGCGACTTCTCGCCACCGTAACCAGGTCGTCAGACCATCTCTGGTCGCCAGGTCAGAACGTTTTCGCCCCAACGGCCATCAGTTCTCCGAGCTATATACCGGGAAATACAGTTTCATCATCATCATCATCAGCCATTTGACGCCCACTGCAGGACATAGGCCTCCTTCGTGGTTTTCAAAACCATGAGGGGTCTTGCCATAATCGCCACGCTTGGCAGGCGATCGCAGTATGCGGTTGGAATCTCAGGAAGACGCTGCTGCCCGTCTCCTGGTAATTGATTTCCTTAGTCGCCTTCTACGACATCCACGAAAGGAAACGGAGTGACGCAATTCTTAATCCGGCGCCACACGGACATTCTGAAATACAGTTTATTAAATTATTAAAATTAAATTAATCAAAATCGCCGGTAAACATTGTTGTTTTATTCTTAACGAAAACTAATTTATTTTCAACCTTCTCATACCCTTAGTAACTTGTGTAAAGTGGTTTTTAAATAAATAATTTTTATGTTTTCTTTTTATGTTTTTATAAAGATGTTTCACTGCAGGGCGAATTGGACTCTCTTTTGGAGAGAGAAGGACTATGAATTGTCGGGCTCAAGCGCGACGTTGACGACCCTTCCGAACATATCGTGGCTTCATAATAAGGGCCCTGATACGTGGACATACCTATATTTTAGGAACTCTACCTAACTACCATATAACAATAAGTACCTACGCGCCGAAATGTCTATTACAAAAGACAACACACAAATAGTGAATTTTGAATTCCGAACACGATTTCCTTAGACGTGTTAACCGACCGTATTGGGATTGCAACCCGTACCGACCCGTTGCACAGTTAACTGGGTAATTCTGAATTCGGAGTCATAACAGGAACGGACTGCAACTGCAAATTCGCCAAGTCGACGGTGTCGAGGCAAAGGTGCGTTTCGTCCATGCATTTTGGTTTAATCTTTTAAATCTGATAGTCAAGATTAAGAAGGTCTGTGGCCCGCAGTGGGGCATATATAGGCTACATAAAAACAATAAGAAGAGGAAAATTAATTTTAATTTTTTTGCTCCCTCTTCTTAAATGCTAAGAATTCAAACGACAAAATGTCAATATAATTATGACTACATTTAAAGGCAAGATTTTAACACAGAAATGGGTTCTTCGTTCTAAAGCTTAAATTTGTGTAAATAACTTACCTATTTAAAATATTTTGCTATCAAATGCAGGTTAACTTAACATTACTATTAAGACTTAACATTATTATGTTCATTCTTATGTAATGTCCTGTTCAATGTTTTCTGTGCAATAAAGTATATTATTACTTATGAAATATTTTATTTTCTGCTTTATTATTATGGTATTACATGATAAGAAAATACTTATCACAGACAAAAGGAAAATCTTTATCTTATAATATTTTGCGGTCATAAACTGGTACCCTAAGGTAGAGCCACAGGTGGCCACAGTTTACAATAGTGATAAAAAAATACTGTCTAACCTTAGAACTAGGAATAGCATTAATAATAGGGGTTAAAGTATGAAATTGCCGTTTTATTGCAATAGGTTCTTTGAATTGACATAGAATCTTCATGGTTTGAGGTTTTCGAATGAAACTTTTTTCAAATAGTTTATATGATGTTCTTTTTTTAAAAAATGTGAAACATTTGAATATCGACTTTCAATTGTTTTTGTTATTCAATTTAGACAAGAAAGATGGATACTGCGAAAATTCGAGTGATTTTTGATTACGAGTTCCGACGCGGAACTAACGCGGCAGAAACAGCCCGCAATATCAATGCTGCGTTTGGAGAGGGGTCTACTAATGAATGCACCGTGCGATTTTAATTAAACGTTTTCGTGATGGAAATTTCGACTTATGGAACGAGCCACGAGGAAGACCGCCCACACAGGTGAATAACGATGAATTAAGAGAGATAGTGGAAGCCGACCCTAGTCAAACTACCCAGGAATTAGCGGCATGGTTTAACGTTACCTTACCCACAATATTGACTCACTTGCGTCAAATCAATAAAATAAAAAAATACGAAAAATGGGTGCCTCACAATCACTCGAATTTTCGCAGTATCCATCTTTCTTGTCTAAATTGAATAACAAAAACAATTGAAAGTCGATATTCAAATGTTACACATTTTTTAAAAAAAGAACATCATAGAAACCATTTGAAAAAAGTTTCATTCGAAAACCTCAAACCATGAAGATTCTATGTCAATTCAAAGAACCTATTGCAATAAAACGGCAATTTCATACTTTAACTCCTAATAATATTTAAGCCCACGTGCATTCAACAATTTATGAAATGCGCTCCAAGCTCTAAACAGGTTTTATGCAATTTCTTACGTATAGTATTAATTTCTTTGTTCACTCTACGACTCAGTAAATAGTCGTTAGTTTTGACAGATTGCACTTAATTCGGATGCACTTTTAAACATAACTTCGAGAGTAAGAGCTATCTATCATCGTACGATTAAATAAATGCGCTAGCGCGAAAAAGCCCAGCTCCCCTATTTGAATGCATTCCATTAAATATTCGACTTCGGAATTAGGTAAAGTCGATGACGGGCTTACTGCAAACTTCTTCGAGCCCATATTCTGAATTGAAATGAGTTCTGGTTTTGCCATTGACGGTGCGAGATGGGATTTTGAATCGATTTTGGCGCGACAAGTCTTAGCGGGTCTGGTGTTTTGACGGCCTTGTAATTATAAATTAGTTGGGTTGTTTCCTGGACGAATGGCAGAGTTTCGACTTGACAGTTCTTGTGGCTTTCTACGATAGCCATTGGATGATGTAACTAGTGAAGTTATATAAACATGCATACAAAAGCAGCCTTTACAGAGCGTGGCGTAAAGAATGGATAAACTAACCTTTTTTCAGTATTGATAATACAAACTATTTCCAACAAAAAAAAGTTTAAAATTAACAATTTACTGTTGTAATTTAGGGTTATTTACTCAAAGGGTACTCAAAGGGATACTACTAAGACTCCGCTGTCCGTCCGTCTGTCCGTCTTTCACCGTGATAACTAGGCGGTTGAAATTTTGACAGATGATGTATTTCTATGGCCGCTATAACAACTAGTACTAAAAACAGATTAAAATAAATATTTAAAGGAGGCTCCTATACAACAAACGTGTTTTTTTGCCGTTTTTTGCTCTACATTAATAACGGCAACAGGTAGACGATTGAAATATTCGAATGTTGTTTAGATAATAGTACGGAACCCTTCGGGCGCGAGTCTGACTTGCACTTGGGCATTTTTTATAGTTCCGATGTCATCAATATCGTTAGACAGACGGGACTGTCATTAACAAGCCAATGACAGATGCTGTCGAAGATTGTGCGATATCGATCCGACATCGGGCTTAGCTTCGTGACTGCCTGGCTTAAGTAATCATTTCAGGTATATCCGCCCAAGGTATGAGAGATGTTTCTGGAATGGTATGTTGGGACTTTGTAGGCGGGTCAGTAAAGAAATACGTATTTGGCCAGCAATAAAATTGTTTTTGCCTTGACATAACATAAACTCACGCCTGTATCCCAGAGGGGTAGGCAGGGACCAGGGACTGCCAATAGCTACGCTCCTGACACTTGCCTTGAAATTGTAAAATTGTGTGTGAGCAGCAATGTTTTGCAAAAAACAACTTATTGCTAACTCTATTACAAAATGTGATTTTTGTTAAAAAATATTTTCTTTAAACTCTTAAACCCGAGGAGCAATCTATTGCAAAAAATAAGTTAATAATGTAACTAAACAAAAATTTTTTTTATTTAATTCTATACAAATCGTCCCTGAGCTAGGCGCGGACAGACCGACAGACAGACAGACGGATAGATGAGGCGAAACTATAAGGGTTCCTTGTCGACTAAGGGATCCTAAAAAGAGAAGAAATCGGACGTTGGACGTAACTAAAATTTTCATAAAATTCCTTCAATTTACACGATAACATAGATACATAAAATCAAATGTGTATCCCAGAGAGGTAGGCAGAAACCAGAGTCTGCCACCTGCCACAATCCTGACAAACCGCTTACCCTTCATAAACTAATGTTTTTCTTGTCTTACTTGGAATAAATAAATAAATAATAATAACATTCATGAGTAGCTGCGTGCACGCACGCCGTGTTTGGCTAATTGCCCTTTGCCTTTATATTAGTAGCACATAGCTCGGATAGCGGCCGTTTGGGCGGAAAAGTTCTGACCTGGCGACCGCGGACCGGACGACGCGGCGTGAGCAGTCATTGCAATAGGTTCTTTGAATTGACATAGAATCTTCATGGTTTGAGGTTTTCGAATGAAACTTTTTTCAAATAGTTTATATGATGTTCTTTTTTTAAAAAATGTGAAACATTTGAATATCGACTTTCAATTGTTTTTGTTATTCAATTTAGACAAGAAAGATGGATACTGCGAAAATTCGAGTGATTTTTGATTACGAGTTCCGACGCGGAACTAACGCGGCAGAAACAGCCCGCAATATCAATGCTGCGTTTGGAGAGGGGTCTACTAATGAATGCACCGTGCGATTTTAATTAAACGTTTTCGTGATGGAAATTTCGACTTATGGAACGAGCCACGAGGAAGACCGCCCACACAGGTGAATAACGATGAATTAAGAGAGATAGTGGAAGCCGACCCTAGTCAAACTACCCAGGAATTAGCGGCATGGTTTAACGTTACCTTACCCACAATATTGACTCACTTGCGTCAAATCAATAAAATAAAAAAATACGAAAAATGGGTGCCTCACAATCACTCGAATTTTCGCAGTATCCATCTTTCTTGTCTAAATTGAATAACAAAAACAATTGAAAGTCGATATTCAAATGTTACACATTTTTTAAAAAAAGAACATCATAGAAACCATTTGAAAAAAGTTTCATTCGAAAACCTCAAACCATGAAGATTCTATGTCAATTCAAAGAACCTATTGCAATAAAACGGCAATTTCATACTTTAACTCCTAATAATATTTAAGCCCACGTGCATTCAACAATTTATGAAATGCGCTCCAAGCTCTAAACAGGTTTTATGCAATTTCTTACGTATAGTATTAATTTCTTTGTTCACTCTACGACTCAGTAAATAGTCGTTAGTTTTGACAGATTGCACTTAATTCGGATGCACTTTTAAACATAACTTCGAGAGTAAGAGCTATCTATCATCGTACGATTAAATAAATGCGCTAGCGCGAAAAAGCCCAGCTCCCCTATTTGAATGCATTCCATTAAATATTCGACTTCGGAATTAGGTAAAGTCGATGACGGGCTTACTGCAAACTTCTTCGAGCCCATATTCTGAATTGAAATGAGTTCTGGTTTTGCCATTGACGGTGCGAGATGGGATTTTGAATCGATTTTGGCGCGACAAGTCTTAGCGGGTCTGGTGTTTTGACGGCCTTGTAATTATAAATTAGTTGGGTTGTTTCCTGGACGAATGGCAGAGTTTCGACTTGACAGTTCTTGTGGCTTTCTACGATAGCCATTGGATGATGTAACTAGTGAAGTTATATAAACATGCATACAAAAGCAGCCTTTACAGAGCGTGGCGTAAAGAATGGATAAACTAACCTTTTTTCAGTATTGATAATACAAACTATTTCCAACAAAAAAAAGTTTAAAATTAACAATTTACTGTTGTAATTTAGGGTTATTTACTCAAAGGGTACTCAAAGGGATACTACTAAGACTCCGCTGTCCGTCCGTCTGTCCGTCTTTCACCGTGATAACTAGGCGGTTGAAATTTTGACAGATGATGTATTTCTATGGCCGCTATAACAACTAGTACTAAAAACAGATTAAAATAAATATTTAAAGGAGGCTCCTATACAACAAACGTGTTTTTTTGCCGTTTTTTGCTCTACATTAATAACGGCAACAGGTAGACGATTGAAATATTCGAATGTTGTTTAGATAATAGTACGGAACCCTTCGGGCGCGAGTCTGACTTGCACTTGGGCATTTTTTATAGTTCCGATGTCATCAATATCGTTAGACAGACGGGACTGTCATTAACAAGCCAATGACAGATGCTGTCGAAGATTGTGCGATATCGATCCGACATCGGGCTTAGCTTCGTGACTGCCTGGCTTAAGTAATCATTTCAGGTATATCCGCCCAAGGTATGAGAGATGTTTCTGGAATGGTATGTTGGGACTTTGTAGGCGGGTCAGTAAAGAAATACGTATTTGGCCAGCAATAAAATTGTTTTTGCCTTGACATAACATAAACTCACGCCTGTATCCCAGAGGGGTAGGCAGGGACCAGGGACTGCCAATAGCTACGCTCCTGACACTTGCCTTGAAATTGTAAAATTGTGTGTGAGCAGCAATGTTTTGCAAAAAACAACTTATTGCTAACTCTATTACAAAATGTGATTTTTGTTAAAAAATATTTTCTTTAAACTCTTAAACCCGAGGAGCAATCTATTGCAAAAAATAAGTTAATAATGTAACTAAACAAAAATTTTTTTTATTTAATTCTATACAAATCGTCCCTGAGCTAGGCGCGGACAGACCGACAGACAGACAGACGGATAGATGAGGCGAAACTATAAGGGTTCCTTGTCGACTAAGGGATCCTAAAAAGAGAAGAAATCGGACGTTGGACGTAACTAAAATTTTCATAAAATTCCTTCAATTTACACGATAACATAGATACATAAAATCAAATGTGTATCCCAGAGAGGTAGGCAGAAACCAGAGTCTGCCACCTGCCACAATCCTGACAAACCGCTTACCCTTCATAAACTAATGTTTTTCTTGTCTTACTTGGAATAAATAAATAAATAATAATAACATTCATGAGTAGCTGCGTGCACGCACGCCGTGTTTGGCTAATTGCCCTTTGCCTTTATATTAGTAGCACATAGCTCGGATAGCGGCCGTTTGGGCGGAAAAGTTCTGACCTGGCGACCGCGGACCGGACGACGCGGCGTGAGCAGGCCCCCCACCAGATGGTCTGACGACCTGCGTACGGTGGCGGGGACATTGAAATCGTTTTCGATGTAAATCTAACGATCTTAACATACACTATCGCTTCGTCGTTTCGATCGGTCTGAAACGTAGGATCGTGAAATTCAATCGTACCGTATACGGGGCCCTTTAAGATTTTTTAAGAATGTTCACTTATATAGTCTGGTTTTTAGGGCGTTTAGGCACACTGCCGTGTCATGACAAAACACTCTAATTTGAAAACAGACATTTTCCAGAAAACGCAAAAAATATTTTGTTACGCAAATTACGCATAAATACGTCAAATATAAACAGATTACTTTGAATTTTTTATATGTGTTTAATAATAGTACATTTAATTATGCCGTAACAAGAAATAAAAAAGTATGTTATTTATTTCATTTACAGCATAAAACGTGTTATGTTATGACGTAAAGGCCCAGCTAAGCAGAATAAATGATTTCACAAAACACTGCAACTACATATCTATAGATACAGTGTTTTGTCGTACCACGGCAGCACATTCCATTGCTCAAAATTTGCTATAATTCTCCGGTGCTCGTAACATAATATTTCATATCCAAATATTGTATGTTCTAACATTATAAAGTAAAATGAGGAGGAAGCAGCGGCGGAGAACCCATTTAGGTTCAGATATCACTCCAAAGCGGTGGTAGCCTAGTGGGTAGAACATTGGACTCGGAAGCGGGAGACCCAGGTCCGATTCCCAGTGCGGGCATGTACCTATGACTTTCTTTTCTAAGTTATGTACAATTGTGAAGTTATAGTAGCAATACCACTCACTAACGGTGAAGGAAAACATCGTGAGGAAACCAGAGTGTCTGAGCTATTTACTTACATACCTCAGCGCTTGGAATCGCCAATCCGCGGTGGGCACGCGTGGTGATTAAGCCCATAATCTCTCTCTCTGAGAGAAGGCCTGTGCCCTACAGTGGGACGTTTATAGGCTGCTTATGATAATCACTCCAAAGTTCTTAAAACTGGCGGAAAGATTAAACATGATGTAAAACAGATACCTGACAGATGTAACTTAGGTATGCAAGCTTTTTGCATGGATTAGGTTTTCTGATGTGTAAAGGGAATGAGATAGTTAGATAAAGAACACTTTAATGCATAACCAGGTAAAATACATTACAAATAGTTTCTTATATCTAAGTAGTGGTATACAATTGGCGGTCTTATCGCTTAGAGCGATGTCTTCCAGACAACCTTTGGATGGAGTGGATTGCAGCAAGAATATATTCGGTAGATGGATGTAAAAAACAAAAAAAAGAAGGAGAATCTGAAATATAATGCTATGTGAAGTAACAAATATGTATAATGAGAGATTACAAGAATATAAGTACTTATAATTACATATTGTACCAATAATATACTTACATGAATACCTAAAAATAAATACAACATTAAATACATATAAGAGCTCTAATCTACCTAATCTAAAACATCCATCCCCATATATCCGAACATAGGGGCTTCTACTCGTAAATACGAACAACTTTTACCGTGGAGAAGCCAATTGTATCCCTAATTTAGATGTAGAGGAGGGACCCTAAAAATGATTAAATGTGAAGATTTTATTCGGCGTTTTGTTGGCGTAATAAATAAGTATATCAATGCCAAATTGCAGCTCTCTAGTATTATAGTCTCTGTGCTAAGCCGCGGACAGACAGATGTACGGATATGGTGAAAGTATTAGGGCTACTTGTTAACTACGGAAACCTTCTTTTACAGGTTTTCGGCATCACAAAAAATGCGAAAAATAACGTTAGTCTAATAAAAAAACACTTAGGTACTACATTAAGTTGTTTTTCAATGCAGTTGCTCGTAAAGTTTTCTTTTTTGTGTAAAAAAATTATGCGGAAACCGGCTCTTTATTTCACGCGTGAAATAAAACAGTACTGAAATCCTTTATTTCACGCGTGAAATAAAGTAATTTTTTTAAGTTTTGGACTCTGTGGTGCATGGTGCAATCATAAAATTTAAAAAATTACAAAGATACAAGGAGGTTTTGCTGTCCAAAAAAAACAATTATTTATAAGTATGCGCGCTCTAGCAATAATTGAATGATGATAAACACCATAACACATAAGATTCTTGATTATCTCATTTAAAAATACGTGTTTTGTTTCCGCAAACAAAAATATTTTTCACATTATTGGCTGTATGTATACTGTACCTTTGCCTCAAGAAAACAAAAACTGTATGAAACGCGCGCTCTTCAAAGAAAGCACGCCATTTTGTTGTAAATAGGCTTTGGTGAAATAAAATTACTTTATTATACTTATTTTTTTGTTGTATTTCCTCGCAAAATGCATTGAAAAATGTTGTAAGACTACAGACTCGCTGCGCTCGTGTTTTCAATTTGGCACTTATTCGTATAAAACCTTACTTTCCGCACGTGTATCTTAAATAACTATTATTGAATTATAAACGTTTTGTATAAGGATATACGTATATGCGCACTTTTCTGATAATAAAGTTTTTATATTGTATTTGATAAGTGCCTCATACATAATAACGCCTTTTGTGCAAGTTGTGAGGTCATACTTTGAGCCCGGTTTGTATGGCGCGTTTTTGTACCACGTGACTATATTGACTTTTCGATAGGTTATATTGTGAAAAGTATTAGTCTTCGAAAAAAAATTACCACGTTTATTTATCTTTTACCATCGTCTCTCCGATTAAATTAACACATTTTTAGTGCAAGTTCCCATACTGAACAGCTCCTCCGCGGTTTTAACATCGGTCCACTCCTTGATGTTGCTCAACCATGACATCCTCCTTCTTCTCGGCCTTCTTTTTCCCTCCACCTTGCCCATCATAACAGTCTGCAGTAATTGGTATCTCTTGCTTCGTAGCGCATGGCCTAAGTACTAGTAGTACCGCTAGTAGTACCTAAGTAGTAGTACCGCTGCTTGATGGTGGGAATAAGTTTCCCCTTCTTGTGCATTCGTCTGGTCACTTTTTAGGTCCAGCTGATCCGTTGGTGGAAAGTACGGCTTAAAGCTGAAATAGACTTCATAAGCAGTCTATATACGTCCCACCGTAGGGCACATGCCTTCTCTCAGAGAGAGAGTGTGGGCTTAATCACCACGCGTGCCCACCGCGGATTGGCGATTTCAAACGCTGAGGTATGTGAATAGCTCAGACACCCAGGTTTCCTCACGATGTTTTCCTTTACCGATAGCGAGTGGTATTGCTACTATAACTTAACAAATGCGCATAACTTAGAAAACAAAGTCATAAGTACATGCCCGCACTGGGAATCGAACCTGGGTCTCCCGCTTCCGAGTCCAAATTGACTAAAAATAAATCTGGCCAATTAAGAGTGGGAATCTAACACCAAGGGTACAGTTGACAGCACGTCAACCTTTATAAAAATGCACTCAACTGAGTTAAGTTACTGGCGACTTCGAAGTCGAGTTGCTGTTTACTCTCTTTTACATTTGGTTTTTGCTAAAGTCTTTAATTTTTTATCTGTGCCTTGTACTGGTGACGCGTCTGTACCAATCTTTTGTAGTCCGGTAGGCCTGGAAACCTAAGATACGTACAGATCTTTTGATCTAGTTTAGGCTCCGGTCTTACCACAAATAGTACATTATTTTGCTGTAGGTATAGAATTTATTCCATGTAGTTTTTATATGCGAATTTCTTTTGTGCACAGAAAATGAACAAATATGTTATAAAATCATCATCATCATCATCAACCCATTATGTCCCCACCGAGGGGCACGGGTCTCTTCCCTGAGGAAGGTATAGGCCATACTCCACCACGGGGGCCAAGTCCGGATTGGTGGAGGCTTTAGACTAGTGGGTCGTCTACTGTCAGAAGTTGTCAAGCCGCCCTAAGGCCTTTGACTTGGCTTAACGACTGCCATCTATCGACGGCAGCCGGCACCAACAGCTTAACGTGCCTTGCGAAGCACGGAACCGCTCGGAAAAATGCCACTAGCGTTAGGCATAGACGGCGACCCATCCATGCACTGAACGCGCCCTGTGTTGCTTAACCTTCGTGATCGTTTAAGCTCACTCAGGCAGCCGGGGCTACGAGCGATTCATGTTATGTTATAAAATATCTATCTTATATTTTGCTTCAACGTTAGCAAGTGGCACTCCTACTGCAACTTCACAAATGAACAACACTACACAGAAGTGTGTAATGTTGTTGTCAGACTTCCTAGGTCATTGTATATAACATAGAAAATTGTGACTATCAATCGGGACATTTGTTTTTATAGTAAAGTAATTTTTATATTTTACTTCACCTTAGCGTGTGGTATTGCTACTACAAATCCGCCGATGTACCCAACTTTGAAAATAAACGAAGTCATAGAGGTACATGCCCGCACTGGGGATCGAACCTGGGTCTCCCGCATCCGAGTCCATTGATCTACCCATTGGGCTACCTATGGACAAACAAACCCGCTGCTTGGTTGGCTCCGCACCTATTGACTTGTCTTTCCTGTGGGCTAGGCCGACCAAGCTGTCAGGATGGTATAGGTACTTGGCAAGCCTACTCCACCTAAAAAAACAATGTCCCAGGCACTGCACCGCCCGAGTGGTGTATGAGTGACGGTGCCACTGGACGCTGTGTAAATCATCTCATTATGTAGATGCGAAGGTCAAAGTTTTAATTTTTACGTGCTTGAGGGGAAAACCCGGGGAAAGGTTTGACGGGTAACGGCTCGGTAACATCTGCGAGGCTACGCACGTAAGTGGAAAATTCATGTTACACGCACTGGTAGCTCTATATAAGCCCCCGATGAGGGAGAGGCTTACAAATTTAATTTACACATCATCTTAAGGAGTTGCAAATAGTTTGCCGTGCCACGAGACAAATTTGATTTCGTGTCTCAGCGAAATTGTCGCCGTTCGGTGTGTAAATAGACATTCTATTAAATTGAGCTAAACACGTGGCAAAGGGAATGGATGACGGCTCGGTGAGTATTGATTTGTGATATTAGCTTAGTCTCTAGCCTTAGTAACATTGGACTCGGAAGCGAGAGACCCAGGTTCGATTCCCAGTGCGGGCATGTACCTATGATTTTGTTTTCTAAGTTATGTACATTTGTGAAGTTATAGTAGCAATACCACTCGCTAGCGGTATAGGAAAACATAGTGAGGAAACCTGAGTGTCTGAGCTATTCACATACCTCAGCGCTTGAAATCGCCAATAAACTCACGCCCGCCCGGTGGGCACGCGTGGTGATCAAGCCTCTCTCTCTCTTCTCTCAGAGGAGAGAAGGCCTACAGTGGGACATATAAAGGCTGCTTATGATGACATATATATTACATAAACTCACGCCTGTATCCCGGAGGGGCAGGCAGGGTTTGCCAACTGCCACGATCCTGAAAGAGGTCTTTCGCTTAATTAAAATTCGTTAGTCGTTGCATGCACGCACGCCGGTTTTGGGTACTTTTTGTTGCTCTTTGCTAATACATCCCCTATTTGGTTGAAGTATGGGACGTGCCTTACCGGCCCTTCCACCCACATTAGTTCAATATATTTCTTGCATCAATCTTTCTTCCTTCGTCCTCTCCACATGTCCAAACCAACGCAAAATTCCTTTCTCTATTCTAGTCACATAGTGGTCTGTCAGGATCGTGGCAAGTGGCAGTTCCTTGTCTCTGCCTACCCCTCTGGATACAGGCGTGAGTTTATATATGTATGTAGTCACTATATCATCTTTCAATCCACAGTATTCTAAAAAACAATTGAGAATCTACTTATTGAGGACCACAATTAGAGGGACAGAGTTTGGAGTGTATTTGTCCATTTTTTCTCCAAACCTATCTAAAATTGACGTCTTTGTTTAGTTTATAACGTTAATTAGGTCGCAGTTTCTGCGCTATATTGGATAAAAATGTTTTTACATTTACTCGAACTACATTTTGAGTTAAGAAATCGTGTAAACAGTCATTACAGAGCTCTTTAGCAGCAAGATAACGATTAATTAAAGAAGCGAAATAGTCTAGTGGCGTGGGAGGTAGTCTCACTTCCCACGCCACGCAGGTACTGTGGGCCACACGTCATAAAACTGCTATTTAAAGTTTAAAATGGCGATTCTATGTACATTGTCTAGCCGATTAAAATACTTACCCCCTGTTTTTCGTATACTAACAACCTTTGAATCAACTCTTAACAGCTGTCAGTTGGCCAAAGTGCATACAAAATAAGCAACTGACTGCTGTTAACAGTAGATTAACAGATTGCTGGAAGATGCTGGATGCAAGCCGCCTCTAACCGGTCTTTTTGAAAATCCATGGAGGAGGCCGAAGTCCAGCAGTGGACTTCTTGTGGCTGAATGATAATGATTATTACTTAATATTCATCTATAGTGCTGAGCCAGGGTGGGCTTTCAGTAAATATTGATCAATAATAATAATTTGAGTTTATTTTTAAAGAAAAAGGCACGATATATTTTTGAAGTTTTACTTTCCTGCTATAAAAATATAATTGTCAAAATAGGTCAGTGCTTATGTCACGTAGCCCAGTGGGTTGAACAATGGACTCGGAAGCAGGAGACCCAGGTTCGGGCGTGTATCTATGACTTTGTTTTCAAAGTTACGTACATCTGCAAATTTGTGGCAGCAATACCACACGCTAACGGTTAAGGAAAACATCGTGAGGAAATCTGCGGCTTGGTTGGCTCCGCACGTATTGGCTTGTCTTTCCTGTGGTCTAGGCCGACTAAGCTACCAGGATTGTATAGGTGCTGGGCTAGCCTTGTCCCAGGCACAGCAGCGTCCGCGTGGTCCCTTCATCCATCTAGTGTGAGTGATGGTGCTACTGGACACTGTATAAATCATCTTATTACGTAGATACAAAGGCCAAAATTTATGACGTTTTACCCACCAAAAAGGTTAGTATTCTGATTGAGTTATAGGAAAGGAGTTTTTAACGTTCGATATCGTTTTATTTTGTTCAAATCCGCCTCCATTAACATTGATTCAGTCAGTGCCGGATTTTAAGGTCTGGAGGCCCTAGGGCAACGAAGGAGCGGAGGCCCCTAATTATTCCCAAATAAAAAATACGAAACAAAAACTACAATGAATACGACGATTTTTTTTTTTTAATTTGAAAAACAAACAGACGTTATAAGTACTCATAAAAGATTGGCGTTTAATTATAGTACATATTAGCCTTTTGTGGGGCCCTTTCCTTGTGGAGGCCCCAGGGCAGTAGCCCCGCCTGCCCTAACCTAAATTCGGCCCTGGATTCAATTAAGAAAATGTTATGCTGCTATGAGTATTGGCTAAAAAGTACACGAAAAATAAAATGGACCAAAAAGTAAGAAAGATAAAAAGGTCTTACCCATCTTACCCCAAGCAGCAATCGTGACTATCGTCCGGGGAATCCCACGGGATTTGCCGGGATTAAAAAGTACCTCTTGGTTTCTGAGGTTCTGTGTTTCGGAGTTAGAGGAAGACTCTCGGAAAATTAGACGAAAGTGTTGTGACAATTTTGGTTCTGCAGACAGAGCTTCAGTTTGGCAAAAAGAAAGGTAAGGGCCAGTCTCTGAATTGAGAATTTCGCTCAGTAAATAGTTAACTGTGGTGCTGTCTCTTCGAATTTCTCAGAAAAGACCGTGACAGAACGTTACTTAAGTATCTACTTAGTGAAATACTCAATTCAGAAGCCCTAAGACGTTTTTGTATTTTGTTTTCTTTTAAGGGTTCCGTAGCCGAAGGGTGCCAAACGGGACCCTATTACTAAGACTTCACTGTCCGTCTACCTGTCTGCCTGTCACCAGGCTGTATCTCATGAACCGCTAGGCAATTGAAATTTTTTCAGATGAAGTATTTCTGTTGCCCCTACAGCAAAAAATACTAAAAACAGAATAAATAAATAAATATTTTAAACAGGCTCCCATACAACAAACGTAATTTTTTGTCGTTTTTTGCTTGGTATTAATAACGGCCACAGGTAGACGCTTGAAATATTCACAGAATATTTAGTTTTATGTTCGCTTCAAAAGTAAACAATTAAAATAAAATAAATATTTAACATAGTTACATTCTTTTACAAAATAGCGATTTTACAAAATGGCGTCGATGGTGATAATCGCGGCGACATCGCCGGTGGTGCATCTAGTTATAATGAACGAAGCATCTATGCTAAATATGGCTTCGCGTAGGCTTTTACATCTTGCCTCGCTTATGTTTGACGTTATCCACTATAAATGTCCAGAATATCTTTATCAGAAAATGAAGTTTTCTCAATTTGCGTCTGCGCATCACAGCAGCCACTTGAGGTCCACAGACACCGCACAGCAGCTTTCGCTGGCAGTTTCCGCTACCACGCAACCAAGTGCTGGAACAATATTCCTCCACCCATAAGGCAAATACCAGTGAAAATTACTTTTAAAAAACATTTTAAAGCTTATATGCTTGATTTACAAAAACTGAGAGTTACTAAGCTCTTGACGTAGGTGGCGGTTTTATGACAGTGAGAAATTTAACTGTTTTACAAAACTTTAAACTAAGTATCCATGAATTGACGTTCAAGTATTAATAAGTATTAAATAAAAATATGGTGTAAATAATTATTGTTAATAAATTGCTAAATAATTAAATGATATAAATAAATAAATAACTAGAGGTATAACGACTATGCAACAGCACACTACTAATTACACAAAACACTACTTCCCTTATGAAGAATGAAATCCATAGACCTTAATTATAATGTAATTCTAATATATTTAATGTACACAGCGTTTTTTCTTGTTATGTGTTATGGTTTGATTTGTACAATTTTTTATTTTTTATTTTAAACATTTAATGATTATCTATAAATATATATCATCGTCGTTCTCACACTCTGGCTGTAGCTGAAAATCAGTAAAATATCTGCTTAATTAAAGTGGATATTTATAATGCTGAGATACGGCCTTTTGAACTTCTGTGCCACACCCATATATGGCCTAAAAGTGCCATATAACTTTATGTTTATACATATAAATTAGTTTGTAAGATAAGTCTGTACTTGTACCTAAACTATTGTATGTCATCAACTTTTATGTACTTATTGCTTTATGTGTGTGTGTCTCTAAGCATAAATAAATGATTTTACTATCTATCTATCTAATTTTGGTTCGTTGAAGACAATAATTGATTAATTAAAAAGTTAAACCTGACAAAACTAAATCTGGCCAAGTGCGATCTATACAACATTAGACACAAAGATTGAGAAAAAACGGCGAAAAATCACGTTTGTTGTAATGGAGCCCCCCTTAAATATTTATTTTATTTTAAATATTAATTTTTAATGAAAATATAGAACTGAATATTCTGTGAATTTTTCAAGCATCTACCTGTTGCCGTTGTTAATATCAAGCAAAAAACGGCAAAAATATTACGTTTGTTGCATGGGAGCCGCTCTTAAATATTGATTTTATACTGTTTTTAGTATTTTGTTGTTATAGCGGCAACATAAAAAAAATCCTGTGGATATCTGCCTAGCTATCATGGTTCATGAGATACACCCCCAGTTTCTCGTACACTAACACGCTGTTAATCTACTGTTAGCAGCTGTCAATTGACCAAAGTGCATACAGAAAAAACCACTGACAGCTGTTAACAGCTGATTAACAGCTTGTTAGTGTACGAGAAACCGGGGGTAAGTCTGGTGACAGACAGAAGGACGGACAGTGACGCCTCAGTAATAGGGTCCCATTTGGCGCCCTTTGGGTACGGAACCCTAAAAAAGTCCCCAAGATACAGGTTCAGCCAAGTTTGGGGACTATGGTTGCATAGATTTTAAGTACTTAAGCCATTTTTGTACGTCTATCTTTTATATCTGTACATCTTTTATTTTTTTCATGTTTGTCTCTTATTTTTTATGAATCTTTTTTGTTTCCCACTACAGACAGATTGCACTGTTCTCTCATCAAGAGAGTATGGGCTTAATTACCACGCGTGCCCATCGCGGATTTCAAAGCTGAGGTGAACATTTAAACACTCAGGTTTCTTCTCGATGTTTTACTTCAAGGTTAACGAGTGGTATTGCTATTACAACTTCATAGATGTATGTAACTTAAAAAACAAAGTCTATGCCGGAATTCAAACCCCCTACGTCCCAATGGATCTTACAGATCGTAATTTTTTTATAACTTTCACTTTATTTATTTATTTATATGTTTAATGTTTACTATAATATATCTTAATATAAAATAATATTAGTAATACAATTTATCGTAATATTTACAATAAATATTGCTTACATATGAAAAAATGTGTTTATTAACTTTACATCACTTTAGTGTCTTGCCATAACGCTCTTGTCAAAAATGTGTAAAATTACTCTGAGCAAACTAATTTTAGTTTCCGTGGAAGAGGAAAAAGAGCAAAACAGACCAGGGGCATGTTTTATAGAACTACAATCCTGTTGTAACCCCAACAAATAAAAATAAAATAAATAAATAAAAATAGTGGTTTCCTATAAAAATTCGATGTGCATCGCATAGCTGATTAATCCACAGATAAATATACAGGAGAAGTAACTGTACTAATCGGTTCCACAATGTATATAAGATTATCATTATACCTAAATTATGAATTGTAGTTTTATAAAACGCGACCCTGGGGCGCTACGGCGTACCGTTTGGGAACCCGTGACATCAATAGACATCAAGTGAAGTTCCCATCACTACAGCTAAACTAAAACTTCAACCTAGAAGTTTTCCCTTTGGGTAGAATTCTTACAAACTCCGGACTTCGATATATGCAAGCTAATTTCTAGCTAACAAATTGAATTCCCAGTAATGCATTGTCGGGAACTCATTCCAAGCTACTGAGTCTTTTCCACGATCGTGTTGGCTGGTATTGAGTGCAAAAAAGTTGATTGAAAAAGAATTGCTACACGGTTTTATACGGTTTGAAGAATTATTTGATAAAACCTTGAATATAACTAAAGGTCATAATCATGATTATTTCAAGTCAGTCATGCACGAAAATGTCTGCAGTTGACAGCTGGTAAACCTTTACATTTTTGTTGCAAAATCGTCCTCAACGTTTTTATTTCATGAAAATCGTCACCTTAACCATTAGAGTGCACAAATGTCAAATGATTGATGTGCTGTCGACTCTACGACGAAGTAAATTGCGCGTCGCAGTGCTGACTGTCTTCTGTGGCGCTAAAATGTCAGAATTTGACAATTCACGTACAGGAAAGTCGCGGACGTCGTGCTACTTATGCTGGCATTTACAGGCTTGGCTTAACTTGGCATGGTTTGGTTTGACTTGGCCTGGCTTGGCTTGGATTCGCTTGGTTTGGCTTGGTTTGGCTTGGCTTGGCTTGGCTTGGCTTGGCTTGGCTTGGCTTGGTTTGGTTTGGCTTGGTTTGGCTTGGCTTGGTTTGGCTTGGCTTGGTTTGGCTTTGTTTGGCTTGGCTCCACTCGGCTTGTCAGGGGACAGGTCGACCCTTACAATTTTGTTGGAAAATCACCCGTAACGTAACCACGTACAATGCAAGTATGTAAAATGACAGATAACCTCATCCAAGTGGCAGGAAGACGCTGGATGCAGGCCGCTTCCAACCGGTCTTTTTGGAAATCCATGGAGGAGGCCTATGTCCAGCAGTGCACTTCTTGTGGCTGAATGACGCTGATGATGATGATGTAAAATGTGCTATCGGTGGTGAGTCGAAAGCAAATATGTACTTATATTTTGGTTACAAAGACGCGCATAATGTAACTATGATAGTAATAATAACTTCCACACAACACAATCACTTGTACTGGTCCCAAACTAGGATACCGTGTGCTATGGTAACCAAGCAAATACATCCAGACTGAGGCCTTTTGTACAAATGTAAAAGGAGGGTAGCTTGTATGTATGTCTGATTCCATCATCATCATCTGCCATTTGACGCCCACTGCAGCACATAGGCCTCCTTCTTGGTTTTCATAACCATGAGGGGTTTTGCCATAATCGCCACGCTTGGCAGGCGGGTTGGTGATCGCAGTATGCGGTCGGAATCTCAGGAAGACGCTGCTGCCCGTCTCCTGGTAATTGATTTCCTTAGTCGCCTTCTACGACATCCACAGAAGGACTTTATAGTCTTTTAATGTTAACCTATAATTGGGCCTTATATTAAACTTTTGTTATATATTTTTTATGTTTTATCGTGTCTGTTGGTTTTCTAATAAAAAAAAAAATTAAGTACAGTGCTACTAATAGAGAGGTGGGTGTATTTTCATATTTAAGGTGCCTTTTTATGCTTGCTAAGGCGCGACAAGCGGCCACAAGCCCCAAGCGTCCACGCGTCTACGACATCCACGCAATGAAATAGAGTGACGCTATTCTAAATCCGGCGCCACACGGAATTCCATGAATCCATGTTCCCTCACAACTCCTTAACCAATGGTCTGATTTGACAAATAAGATCTCAAGCGATTAGTTTGTATTTGCGCGAGTGTCATAGGGTATCTGAAATCGGCATAAATCCAACTAAAAAAATAAAAAAATAACTAAACAGACGAAAATAAAAAACTAAAATAAAAAATAAGCAAGAACCCGACCGCCGAACATTAATTGCAAAGCAGACCAACCCAGATACCTTGCAATGAGTCATGATGTTGAATTTGGCTCCCGCCTGCTTAGGTACTTGTAGTTAATGACCAGCAGTCAAATTCTTTAAAAAAACCTATTTAGAGGCTAAAAATTCCACCCATGCCGGGACTTGAACCCGCGACCTCTGGCTAACCGTGCCACTGGTTTTACTGGTGCTACTGGTTTACTGGTGCCACCGTGGCACGGTTAGCCAGAGGTCGAGGCGGCATAGGTGGAATTTTTAGCCTCTTAATAGCTTTTTAAATTGTCCCCAGCCCGGGTTAGTGCAACAAAAAGAATATACGACTATATTCTTGGTTATTTTTTTATTTTAGTTTTTTTCATTACCAATTCGTTCGTTTATGCCGGACTCGATCCAAGTCCTCTCGAGTATGAAGCAAACTACGCTGTGCTACCACCGAATTTTCTCGCTGTGATTTAATGGGGAATATGCCTAAAATTAAAATGCAGGCTCAAAATTAATTTATAATAATAATAACTTCCATATAATACAATAACGTGACCTGGTCCCAAACTAGGATACCCTGTGCTATGGTAACTAGGCAAGGAAATTTACATAAAAGGACATGTACAAGGGCACAAGCATGTAAACGACTTCCAAATTTCACACGAGATTTGTGGACGCTTGGGGCTTGTGGCCGCTTGTCGCGCCTTGGCAAGCATAAAAAGGCACCTTAAATATGAAAATACACCCACCTCTCTATTAGTAGCACTGTACTTAATTTATTTTTTTATTAGAAAACCAACAGACACGATAAAACATAAAAAATATATAACAAAAGTTTAATATAAGGCCCAATTATAGGTTAACATTAACCTCCTAACCCCTGGTGGACTATGCATAGGACATCAACAACAAAAAAATCTGGTGTGAAAATAAAATCACTTGTTTAGTTCTTTTATACATAGCAATACAGTTTATGAACGCAACCCCTAGAAAAAAAAGTTCTTGGCAGTTCACCTTTGACACTTTCTTCGCAAAATGGCGGAACAATGCAGGCGCAGGATTTTGCACTCGGAACAAAGTAAGTGATTTGTCAATATTTTTTTAATCCTTCATTGATATTCAATTTATTAGTTTCTTTTTTATTTACTAGCGACTATATTACCGAAATTAGAAGTTATTTTTGACCTAACCTCTTTTTTCTCGTCCTTACACAGCTTGAATTTTTGATGTCCTATTGATATGACATCCGTTGTAAACTAAGTTCATTTATTCATTTTGATGTCCTACTCATAAGACAACCGTCGTGAATTACATGTTTCTTTCTTTCCAGTTTTGGATATATTGAATGATTCCGATTGTGATTTCTCTTCTGATGACTCAGCAGACGATGCCAGCTATCGTCCAAATCAGTTGGATGATTCGCCTAATGAAACTTCTGATGAATCCAACGAAGATGACGTCTCAGAACCTACTGCATCTCTAATACCGATACCTTCGCCTTCTAGTTCGATATTCACCCGTGGTAGAGCTTCACATGCACGCACAGTCGAAAGGAAAATTGCAAAATGAAAAGCACAGTAAAATGTACATGCTGCGATATATTTGTGCCTCGTAAAGGGCCGAAACTGGTTTTTTGAATTTCATAATTAGTCATTGCAAGATAATTATTGAAATATTTGATTGTTAGCCAAAGTATATGCATACAATTGATCTCATTGAAGTCTTATTATGTATTGTGGTTTTTTTTTATAAGAGAAGATTTATTTTTGAGTTTCTAATAATAATTTCAATTATAAGTTAAAAAATAAGTTTCAATTCCAAATAAATATCTTAAAATGTTTTGTCATAATATGTCTTAATTTACCCCGAAAGTACTATGCATAGGACTTATAAACTTGAATATTTTCTTAATTGACACCGAATGTCTTATGCACAGGACATCTGGAAAAGTAGCTTTTCCAGGTCCAGTATTTTTTTCATTATTTTTCTAGTAATGTTAGTACCTTTTTAAGGAAACGTACCAAGTTTCGTCAAATTCTGGTATATTTTATACCTCCAGAGGTTAGGAGGTTAAAAGACTATAAAGTCCTGTGGATGTCGTAGAAGGCGACTAAGGAAATCAATTACCAGGAGACGGGCAGCAGCGTCTTCCTGAGATTCCGACCGCATACTGCGATCGCCAACCCGCCTGCCAAGCGTGGCGATTATGGCAAAATCCCTCATGGTTATGAAAACCCCGAAGGAGGCCTATGTCCTGCAGTGGGCGTCAAATGGCTGATGCCTGTGTCTTATAAAAAAACAAAAAAAACTTAAAATTTTTTTTTTATAAAAAAATCTGACACGCAAAAAGAATGAAAGAATGAAAAAAAGAACATGCACTAAGTACTTCATTACAGCGCTAACTCTTCTAAAAAAAGGCGAAAGTATTGAGTTTGTACACAAACACTATTGTGAAACATTCTTTTACACAACGATTTTTCGTATCCCTTGGTTCTTTTCTCTACAATAGGCTCAACACAACACTGTCACTGTTTCCTTTAATGTCACTGCTCTGCAAACACAATTTTTTTGCATAACATCACCTGTGAAGACACAGAGAAGTTATTAACTATTAAGTTAGTAATTTTTTACCTTAAAACTTAATTAAAAATTAATAATAAATACTTATTAAAGACTTCTATTTATTACAGCTTTTGCTACAATTTCATATATTTAGATTTTTTTTGTCAATTTTAGCCACTAAACAGGTCACTTTTTAACCTAATTCAAGCATAAAATGTATTTTTTACCAATGTTAGATTATTATTATTATTTAGTTGATTTAGAGTGATATCGTATTTATATAATTTATTTTAGAAAAATTTTCAAAAAAGAAACATGTAATGCAAATAGACATTTTCTTAGTTTTATGGGTCTGAAAAACACATGTGTGTAATTATGTTAGCAAGACTGTGTATCCTATATAATATAGTCATCATTACTTGTGACGTCACAGTTTACACTTGATTTGTATGAAGTGTGTTAGTACCGCGTGACTAGAATTACTTTTCGACTTTGAATTACCTTGAGTATTAGAGAGGCCATGCCAGAAGATTCACTGTAAATATGTTTTTGGAAGTTTTTAATGAGCAACACACAAAAAAATATCTTACTGGAGAGGCTATGTTAAAAGATTCACTGTAAATATAGTGAACCTTTTGACATATCCTCTCCAATAAGATCAAAATATTTTTTTGCATGTTGCCTATTAAAAACTTCCAAAAACATAACGGCGTAAAACTTGTAAACAAAGTTCTTAAGCCTCGAAGACAGTGGGGGCGAAAGTTTTCATTTTCCGTTTTCGGTTCGTTTTAAATGACGGTGGACAGTTTTATAATGAATGGCATTGTTTCTTTTCGTGGTGGAGGTTTGGTAAACTTCACTTAACTGTGTCGGTTCAATCTCAATATGTAGGGTTACCTTAAAAAATGCGCGTCCCTGAAACATGTCAAAGATAATTATTTTTTTGTTTCATGTTTGTTATATAAATAAAACAGCCAATTGCGTGTCGGGCCACGCGCAGTGTAGCGTACCGTAGAAAGAGGGGCTTTTATCTGCTTTACAGAACTAGGAACTTCATCAACGTAATTTTCAATGGATTTTCAGTAAACCACTATTACTCGTTACCTTGTGAAGCCTACTTAGCCGTGACTTTTTAAGTTCATTGTATGTGCTACTACCCTGATTTCATTCACGTTTTTACAATCAACCGCTTAGCCAGGAGAGAGGCGGGGACAAACATTCGCGTTTTAAAGTTTCATATTTCGCAAGCGGAACCCTAAATCAAAACAATATGATCTTCCCACACAATATTTTTAAACGACCAATTTAACAATACCCCACACTATGGTACAGGCGAGAAAAAAAGACATTGCACCCCTAATTTACATACCTATGTATGTCTATGCTAAATTTCAGTATTCTCGTACTAATCATCTCTGAGCGTGGCACGGACGGACATGGCGAAACTATAAGGGTTCCTTGTCGACTACGGAACCCTAAAAAGGGTCGGTCCCAGGCAGACATACTTCGACCAAGGGGCAAAGTAAAAGTACCCGAAACCGGCGTGCGAGCATGCAGCGACTCATAAGCAGCCTATATACCTCTCACTGTAGGGCACAGGCCTTCTCTCAGGGATTGGCGATTTGAAGCGCTGAGGTATGTGAATAGCTCAGACTCTCAGGTTTTCTCACGATGTTTTCCTTCACAGTTAGCGAGTGGTATTGATACCATAACTTCACAAATGTACATAACTTAGAAAACAAAGTCATAGGTACATGCCCGCACTGGGAATCGAACCTGGGTCACCCGCTTCCGAGTCCAATGTTCTACCCACTGGGCTACCACCGCTTTTTATGCAGCGGCTAATGATAAGATAAGATAAGATAAGATAAGAATATTCTTTATTGTATACCGGAAAAAATGGTACAGAAACAGCAATGACAAAAGAAAAGATACAATTAATTGTTAATGAAGCGAAAATGATCGGGCAGAATCGTGGCAAGTGGCAGACCATCCCCTCCGGGACACAGGCGTGAGTTTATGTTATATTTTTATATAAATATGGTACTGAAAGAAGGCAAAATATAATAACAACATCAATCGCTTGCAACAAATTACTCCAAAACATTTTATCAAAAATCCATTGGCTTCTGTTCTTAGGCAAAGCGAGCTTGTTTAGACAAACAAATTATGTCAACATGGGCTGGTTCACAGAATAATTTGCCAAGCTCTGGGATTGAAAATTACAGCACAGAATGATTACAAATAAATACGATATTACCAAGGGACTTTTGGCAGTACGTTTCATGACGTCATGTTTGTGGATGGATCTCTTTTCGGACGCTCTTCGTTCGAACTTCTTTGGAAGTCTCTTCCTAGAACTATGTACATCAACATCATCATCATCGGCCTACGCTTGTCCTCTGCTGGACATAGGCCTGAGCACAGTCCTCGGCTTCTCTCATCCAGCTCTTGCCAGCCGCCCTGCGAAGATCATCGCTCCACCGAGTCTGAGGACGAGTCTGCACATAATAAATGAATATAAAACGGTAGCAAATGTACTACTTTATTGACTAATCTCCACATAAAATATTAATAATTCATAATCTATTAATGATTTATAAGCGTTTTTCTCGCAAGTTACGTATTGTGGGCTGGTATGTTTCTGCGCTACACGGTCCAATTAATATCTCTAAAACCTCATTCGTTTCACATCAAATCCTCTGTACTTCACACCCAATGTCTGGAGAAGTTTCGACAATTTCCCGGTCTGGCTGATCCTTAATCAAACTGTATCCGAAGTTCGCGACTAATTGCGAGGGTTCTGAACAAACACTTTGCCCTTATGAAGTACAGTCGACAGCACGCCAGCCTTTACAATGCGTGCCCTCTAATCAGTTACGTCAAAAGTGACTTTGCAACAAAAGCTGTATCTCGCAAACAGCGAAGGAAAAAGGCTGTGAAAAAAAAACCGGACTAGTGCGAGTCGGACTTGCCCACCGAGGGTTGCGTACACATTAGTAGGTACTTCCGTATTATAAATAGTTCAAACATGGAATCTCGCAGTTTTCAGAGCTTTTTTCAAATGTATAGTTTTCACATTTTTTCCTGTAGGTACTTGTCGTTTACAACGATATTACTTGCCAAATTTCACAGTTCCAAATTTCGTTTTTGCGGCATAAACGGCCGTATATTTTTTTACGTTAACTTAGAAGTTTTATTTTTTCATAGCTTCAAAGGACTGTAGATCTGAGTATATGGTTTTAATTTCAACTTGATACCTCTACGGTGATCCGACAGAGAACCAAAGTCACCGACATAGCCCACCGAATTAGCATGCTGAAGTGGCAGTGGGCCGGCCATATTATCCGAAGAACTGATAACCGATGGGGTAGACGAGTTCTCGAGTGGAGACCGCGGATCGGTAAACTTAGTGTGGGACGTCCTCAGACTCGGTGAAGCGATGATCTTCGCAGGGCGGCTGGCAAGAGTTGGATGAGAGTACCCGAGGACCGTGCTCAGTGGCGTGCTATAGGAGAGGCCTATGTCCAGCAGTGGACAAGCATAGGCTGATGATGATGATGACCTCTACGCGTTCCCGAGATAAAGGGTCTTGACAGACAGACGGACAGACGGTCGGACGGACGGACAAACGGACAACAAAGTGATCCTATATGGGTTCAGTTTTTCCTTTGGAGATACGGAACCCCAAAAACATAATGTCTGAGGTATATTCATTCCAAAGCAATTGTTATCACCCATCCGCGGTGGGCACGCGTAGTGGTTAAGCCCATACACTCTCTGTCGAAAAGGGTTTATGCTTACTGGTTACCCATAAATAAATCTTTCTTTTTCTCTGACAGAAGGGCTGGTGTTTAGGTCTATTAGTGATTTTATACGCATTGCCTGTAATAGTACTGAAATATGTCTCGAAATGTGTCTGACTGCCTCGTTGGTCTAACGGTATAACGTCTGATTGCCATGCCGCACGTCGTGGATTCGATACCCACTGGGGCCGTCGTTAATTTGTACAAATGGCCTCAGCCCGGATGCATTTCCGTTCTGTGGAAGTTACTATAGTTACATCGCGATCTTGCTAAAGGGCAAGATAAAGAGTACCCGAAACCGGCGTGCGTGCATGTTGAGGAAGCGAAAGTGATCTGCCAGGATCGTAGCAAGTGGCAGTCCCTGGTCTTTGCCTACCCCTCTGGGATACAGGCGTGAGTTTATGTTATGTTTTGTTACTGCTACTATATAATTTACAATGATATTATTGATTTCTACTGATACTTCAGTTTTGTTCCATATAAAAACTTGAAATATCAGCGGAAATAGCTTTCAGAGTTAGTCTCCGAGTCCCGCGGGAGAGACCTGCGCGGAGTGAATTCCCGCTACGTAATTGAATATCGGGTAATCCCCGAGCGCAGCTTGTGTAGCCTAGCTGCCACAGAGCACGGTCTGGATATACCCGGTCCGGCTTTCAAACTATTTAAAATGGCGGGCAAATAATAGGAATAGGTACGCTGTCTGGTCTAGTGGCTCCAGTCTACCGCACTGAATGTTCCCGGCAAACAGGGAATGCAAGCTAAATCCAGGCAGATAGGGAATTTTCAACACGGAGGAAAGACAATGGCAATATACTTCACCGTTGTGAAGAAAAACATGGCGCGGGAGCCGCGTTATTAGTGTTACTTTCCTCCAGTGCTCTTAACGAAACTTCGGGGTTCTATGTCACCGTAGAACCTAACTTCGGTTTACCACTTAACCGAGTTTAGTGGTCCGAATGTGGCGTTTAGTACCTCGATCTTTCTGCTTAAAAGTTTGGTACTTCCTTCTTTTAGCTTAAAACCATGCCTCCGTCTGGTTATTGTTTTTTTAATAAAATTCTATAACACTGCCTTTACCGCTCCGCTACCTTGGCATTCGGTAGTGAGTTCGAATCCCGGCAGGTACCAATGACTTTGTTTTCTAAGTATCTTAAGTACATTTGTGAAATTGTAGCAGCCGTGAAGGAAAATATTGTGAGGATACCTGTGTGCCTGAGGTGTTGACACACCTCAGCGCTTGAAATTGCCAATCCGCGGTAGACATGCATGGTAACTAAGCCCTGTCCTGTCCCGTGCTCCGCAGTGGGCGTACATAGTCTACATAAAAAAACTAAAACTACTTTCTGCTGACTCAACTATATCTAAAAAATTAAAATGGGGTTAAAAAACTGAAATAAAAAATAACCAACAACTCGACCGCTGAGCATTAACTACTAAAAAGGTGGAACCAAACTATTTCACATCGCAATGAGCTACCTACATTGAATTTGTTGAATTTAACTGCTTAGTAGTTAATGCGCAGATCGGGTTGTTGGTTATTTTTTCATTTCACAGTTTTATTTCTGCCTTTTCAGTGTTTTTTTTTGTTGGATGTATGCAGATTTCATATGACACTCGCGCAAACACGATGAATCGATTGAGATCTTGTTTGTCAAAATCTGACCATTGGTTAAGGAGTTACGAAGGAACTTAATCGGGCATACGATTACATACATAAATATGTTATCCGAGCCAAATACATTACCCTCGTTGTGGGCTTCACAGCAGTCGGCAAATTAACAGGGAATGTACTTGGTATGGAATATAATGTAGGAAAGGTGAAATCCCATAGCTCTTATGGCCAGTAAATAAATAAGGAAGGAGTTTCAGTTTCAGGTTAGTTTGAAACTGTGCTTAGTGCGAGTTTATTACACACTTTAGTTACAAGCCACATTTGATTTACAAGGTGAAACTCAGCAATCTACCAACAGCCGAACTTTCAAATTGATTCGCCAACTTCGTGCTGCTAACACTGCATACCCATGGCCGAAGGCTGCCGAAGGCGCTCGTTTGATGAACAACGAAAAAAAATTGAAATATTGGTAACTAGATTACCAATAGTGTCAATGAAACCACCATTACTGTATCAATATAACTCTACTGAACAACTATGCATTTTAGAAAGTCACCCCCCAGTCTGGTTGGTCAGTACCCAGCATTACGAGCCGATACGATTACATTGTTAGACTTAGCTTGTAGTGGTCGATAAATTGCTAGACCTTTCCTGGTTGGATTCTTTGCCTGAACATTTCAAAATCTGCATATTTCGAACGATCTTACATATAGCGTGATCGTTAAATATCGTGAAATCGTTATAAATATTTTATTAATATTCTTTTAATTATAATAAGCAGTATTATTAATGATAAAAATAATGGTAAAATATATTTGTAATGAGGTCCTTGACAAGTTTGTCTGGTGTTACTTTGAATGACAGGATGCGCAATAGTGTGATTAGAGAACGTTGTGGACTGAAAGACTGTTGCGTTGGTTTGGACATGTGGAGAGGATGAAGGAAGAAAGATTGACAAAAAAAATATACCGAGCGAATGTGGATGGAAGGGCCGGTAAGGGACGACCCAGACGGACATACTTCGACCAAATAGGGGATGTTAGCAAAGGGCAAGATAAAAAGTACCCGAAGCCGGCGTGCGTGCATGCAACGACTAATGAATGTTGAGGAAGCGAAAGTGATCTGTCAGGATCGTAGCAAGTGGCAGTCCCTGGTCTCTGCCTACCCCTCTGGGATACAGGCGTGAGTTTATTTTATGTTATGTTATGTGTGATTATTCGTAATTTTTAGGGTTCCGGGCCTCAAAATCGAGTATGTAACAAAATTTTTACATAGTAGTCTACACCAGTTGGCTATGTAATAAATAGCTAAAAAGAGAGGAAAGAGGCGCTGTATGCTGAAATACAGGCTATAAACCTAGTTCTGCAGCAGATGCTAGAAAAGACATGTTATTATATAAGTCTAACTTTTAGTACTAGATATTGTATAAGTCAAATTTTGTTTTGTCTGCATGTCCACACTTTTTTGGTTCAATAAACGTTATCTTATCTTAAAACGAACAACAGAACCCTTATAGGATCACATTGTTGTCCGTCCGTCTATCCGTCCGTCCGTCCGTCCATTCGTCTGTCTGTCAAGACCCTTTATCTCGGGAAAATGTGGAAATATCGAGTTGAAATAAAAACCTTTATATTCAAAAAACTTTATATACTCAGATCTACAGTCCCTTGAAGCTGTGAAAAAAAATCAAACTTGTAGGTTAACGGAAAAAAAATTAAGGCTGTTTATGCCGCAAAAAACGTATATTTCGACACTTACAAGGTAATCAAAATTCATAGGATACTTTCCGTTGACCTAGAACGATGAAATTTGGCAAGTATTAATGTAATAAAAACGGAATTTGCACGACTCGTATATTTTTGTCTTTTACAATTTTCTGACGTTTCGGTACTTTTGCAAGTGCCGTGGTCTCGGTAGACCGAGGTGACAGGCGTCTTTTTGAAAGCATTAACCATTTATTATTTTTGAAAGTATTATATTCTTATACCACAAGTACAGGGAAAAATCTGAAACCATACATTATTGTAATTAAATCACTAAAAAATTAGTCTTTGAAGTTCGGGAAAAGCTCGGTACCTACAAATTTGTACGGAACCCTCGGTGGGCGAGTCCGAGTCGCACTTGTTTTTGTTACCTTTGGTTCGAAACTGTACATCCAAATTCAAAGTTGTAGGAAGTTCCGTGACGTCAAAATGTTTACTATTATGTAAAACGTTTAAGAGTCTACCGTCCGATATGCCTAAGCAAGTGAAAGAACAATTGAGTGACCATTAGACGCTCGAACCACAGTTCCATTTTTTTTTATGTAGCCCCGATTGTGGCCCACTGCTGGGCAAAGGCCTCCCCTTTTGTTCTCCACTCCTCCCTGTCTGTAGCCACTCTCTGCCAACCCAGTAGAATGGTAGTGAGGTCGTCCCACCATCTCCGCCTGGGTCGTCCGCGCTTGCGGTACCCGTCGCGTGGAACCCAGTCCATGTAGTAAAGTAATTTTGAGTAACAAAATGAAATTCTTTTGAGGCACCATTTCTAGGGTTCCGTTCCCGAAGGGGGCCAAACGGGACCCTTAGTAATAGGGTCGTTTATAATACGTCGTAATAGGGAAATCAAAATCAATTTTTTTTATTCAAAGTAGCACGAAAACTGCGACTTAATGAACTTTACAAGTTAAGACTTTACTATCCATCTGTCTGTCTGTCTGTCTGAACCGTGATAGCTAGGCAGTTGATTTTTTCACAGATGATGTATTTCTGCTGCCGCTATAATAAGAAATACTAAAAACAGAATAAAATAAATATTTAAGGGTGGCTCCCACATAGCAAACGTGTTTTTTTTGCCGTTTTTTACTTGATATTACTAATATTAATAACGGCAACAGGTAGACGCTTTAAATATTCAAATGTTGTACGGAACCCTTCGTGCGTGAGTCCGACTCACACTTGGCCTTTTTTTTAAACTGGCATCATGTTTCTAAATCATGGTTAGAAAGTTGCCTTAAAAACATCGAGCGAATTCGAAGTCACCCTTTGTATTTAACTAAATGGCCTGGTGAATTTCTTCTCATCTGACGTATCTTCGTTTAAGTAAAACCCAATGTAACCGTCGAAAACTCGAAAAAACCTTCATTGATAAGTTTGTATTGGCATCGCAACTTCGGATCACTTGATGACGGCGTATTTATATTCAGTGATCAACTCAAATCGAATCATTTATTTACAAAAGTTTCAATACCAGTGACTTGAATAGACTTAACTTAATGTGGGTAGGTAGGTTTGAAAAAGACTGTCACTAAATATACGTACGTGGGCAGCAGCCATTTGACGGCTGATGATGATGATGATGATAATGATGATGATGATGATGATGATGATGATGATGATGATGATATACACTTTGGATATTACGTGTTACTGGTGTTCTTTGCACTAGGCGGACCTGTTTCGCGAGAACTATAATATGGATATTTAATAGAGCAGATAGAGTCGAGTTGAAGTGAAACGTCAAAGACTCTAGGATGTACGCGCATTCATTCGTGATTATTTCCTATTCAATCGAATGCGCGCGCCTTATTTTTATCTTGATAGAAATATCTGCATTACGGGTCAATAAGCTATATATATTTTTAGATTGACGCTTCGATGCGCTTCGTCTCTGTGTCAGTGTGCCTTGACCCTTAAATATTTCGCCCTTCTTCCGGTTACCTGAGATTAAAACCCCTATGCTAAGGTTGTCTGAGAGAGATCACTCTTAAAGATAAGTTCGCCTTAGAGATAAGTTCGAACAAATTTTCTGTAATGGTGGTTCGAATTAAAAGGTTTGCGATACAGAAAATAATAAATACAACATTACAAAACAATTATTTTATTTGTGAACTTAATGTTATTTTATTTATGAAGGTAAACTTTCGTAGTTACTGCAAATTATATGTGACATAAAATCGTATTACTCTTGCCAACTGACAAACAGCGTCATAGCCATCGCGTTCACACAATACCACGGATAAAACATGACAAACGACATATCGCCTCTCGCCCGCTTCACACCAACCGGCCGAGCAAACGACTGCCTAGTTGGTGTAGCCGTTAAGGCGTTTAACTACCAAAACAGAGCTCGTGGGTTCGATTCCCAGTTAAGGCTACACCCACTGGGAGCCGCCGCACATCAGTACAAAAGGTCTGTCTGGGTGAATCTCCATATCTGTGTTGTCCTTGCCTGGTTACCATGGCACAAGGTATCCTAGTTTGAGAATAGGTGCTCTTCTACGTAAGTCCACCACTGTATGGAATTGCCCGATTTAACCTACTCCGAACTGTCAAATACATACATATTTTGACCAAAGTGTCATCGTTAAATAGGCTAAAACCCGATAGAGTGGACATTTACGTGATAGATGGCATGACAAGTGATTGCGTTGTGTGGAAGTTTATTATGCTCTTGTAGTGTGTGTGCGCTGCTGTGTAGGCTACGTGTCTGTTGCTGATTGGCGGTGCCACGATGTGGCTAGTTTACACAGTGCGAGCTAGCGTACGAGTCAGCCTGCCGAGTAACTGCACTGCAGCAACCCGTACTGTTTGGACGTATCTTACGAGTAACTCGTAGGTGCGAGTTCCAAGTCGCACTGCTGTCCACAGTAGCTCGCATCCGAGTTACTTCAACATTTTTTGTTTTCACTCGCCTTTCGCCCGGTAGCAACTCGCACATGTCAGCAGCTGGGTTATTACTCACATCGTTTAGACGCGTTCGGCATTAGCTCGCCAGTGCCAGCCGGACAGTTGTAAGCGGAACTCGCAGGACTGGGCAGTAGCTACTCTATGTCGTATAGACATCAAAGGCGAGTCGAGCTTCTGGCCTGCGAGTAGACAAACCGAGTAGCTGTGTATTGGCTAGAAAGCAGCTCGCACTGTGTAAACTAGCCATTAGCTTCCGCATTCGTTCGGTGGGTCTGTACGCAGCATCACATGAGCAGGTGCGTTCAAAAACTTGTCTGTCATGTCCTGACACGTGGAGGCTGAAGCGCTACAGCCTGCTGTCGTAGCGTGAGATCCCCCATAGATTAGTCTTTTCGGCAGCGGGTAACTTAATGAGATTTACACTGTTTTCTATTTTGACTTGAAACGGGGGGTCACATGCTTAAACTGCATGCAACGAAAACATGTCGCCTCGGTGAGGGCTGTAATTCTGTGTCGTGTGCAATTAATTTATATATCGTTGAGTAGAGCAAAGTAGCCATTACACAGAGCTTCTTGACTCGTAGATGGTGCCGGTACAGCGTAATACAGTGCACAGTTTGAGCTAAAAATTAACGCTTACTTTCACGTTACACGTTTAACCAAGGGCCGTTTAACCGGACACTGTCCCACCCACTTTTTATCTATTTATCTACACAGACAATGAAAGATGTCCACTTTTGAACACAGGCCTCTTCACCGTCACGCCTTCCTGGTCCCGCATTTTATTTATTTATAATGTTAAAAAGGTAACAGTAACTTTACCCATCGCTTGAAATTGCAAATATTTTTTTCAAAGTTTCAAGGGACTGTAGACCTCAGTATATGGTTTTAATTTCAACTCAATACCTTCACGCGTTCCCAAGATAAAGGGTTTTGACAGACAGTTGGATGGACGGACGGACGGACGGACGGACAACAAAGTGATCCTATAAGGATTCCGTTTTTCCTTTTGAGGTACGGTACCCTAAAAACGTAATGTCTGAGGTATATTCATGCTTCAGCAATTGTAATCACCGACCCGCGGTGGGCACGAGTTGTGATTATGCCTAAACTATCTCCCTGAGAGGCCTATGCCCTACACTGGGGCATATATAGACTGTACATACATAAACTCACGCCGTATCCCAGAGGGGTAGGTAGAGACTCGGTTTGTCAGGATAGTGGGAAGTATACAACGAATGCATAGACATAGAACCTGTACCTGAACTTTCGTTTGCCACAAAAAATACCTCGGCCACTGTATGGTTTTGCGATTTTGCGTACTTTCTTGATTATTTATTAACCAATGCGTAACATTTTAAATTCTTTATCCTGGCATCTATCTGGTTAGGTTTCCCGATGGTAACCAACTTTCAGCTACGTATAGGTACGATGTGATAGTCTATTTGGCGACGAGCCAACTTTGGTAGCTGTATTCTGTGAAAACGCACAGGTTCGGGACGAAATGAGATTATGTAGAGGCCGGAAGAAAAATGTATCGGGCGAATTTAATTGAATGAATTGAAGGTAAGGGGGCGTCCCTTACCTAGAGATTCGCTAATACATTCTTAGAGAAGAATGTATTAGCGAAGGGTAAAATAAAAAGTGTGCGTGCATGGGGCGACTAAACTTTTCAGAACATGCGTTTTATAGTGAATGTAGAGCGGGTTATCAGACAAATAGAGTTTACGGTTCCGAGAGTCGCAGATGATGAAATATTAAAAATTAAATTAATAATAATGATGGAGTCTTAGGTCATTAAGAGCATTTCCAGCAACAAATTAAATATCTGCCACTCCCGCGTGCAGAGATAGAAATCCGTGAAGTGGACCCGCGGGGGAGGGTGCAGCAAAATGTTACAAAGAACAAATGTTCTAAGTTTGACCCTCAGTCTTATATAACAATCTTTTATTTTGGCTCTGTAAAAACATATTATCAAAAGTGACAACTTCCCGAAACATTCATCCATTTCCACGCGCGTCAGTGCGGGCTCGTGCGTGGTTCGAAATATAACGCACAGCGGGAATCCATGTCACAGAATCAGCCGCCATCCATAGGACGCGTCGGTATCTCACATCGCTGTTTGTGCCCCGATTACGTTCACATAAATTACTTCAATTACCGGCAACTTCTTTGATAGGTATTAAAGTCGTACGCTCTAGCGGTAGGTATAAGTTTAGTCGACTAATTGGTGATTTTCGTAATGGAGACGCTTGTTTTCCCTTAACAAGTTTCTGGGCTTGTAGTTGATTAATATCGTTCGTTATTATTGGATACAACCTGTACCCGCGGCTTAGTTCGCGATGTGTTTTCAAAACTCCGGCGCGATCGTTTCTACAATAATACAAGCCTAGCCCTATAATGTTTTAATGTTAGGTTTTTACAGTTTACTAGCTGACCCCGCAAACGTTATTTTGCCATATTAATTAGCCTACGACATATATCTCTGAGACCTACCAAATACACAAAAATATTCTTAAAAATTGGTGAAGCCCTTTCGGAAGTGTTCGATAACAAACACTGACACGAGATTTTTATATATTATATTTTTTATAAGTCTTTATTGATTACAGCGGCCCAGAAGTGTATCATAATTCAGCCGCAAGAAGTCCACTGCTGGACGTAGGCCTCCTCCATGGATTTCCAAAAAGACCGGTTGGAAGCGGCCTGCATCCAGCGCCTTTCTGCCACTTGGATGAAGTCAACTGTCCATGTTGTGGCTGGTTGTCCTACGCTGCGCTTGCCGATATGTGGTATTCGAGAACTTTTCGGCCCCATCGGCCATCAGTTCTGCATGCTATGTGCCCCGCCCACTGCCACTTCAACTTACTAATCCGCTGGGCTATGTCGACGACTTTCGTTCGTCTACGGACCTCATCATTTCTGATTCGATCCTAATGATAGTAAATTACCCGAAAACTTTCTGCATCGCCAATCTTGGAGACGACTCCAGGAAAAACCCCCATGGAAATCTAGCAATCCCTCGCATTCTACGTATTTGTTGCAAACGCATACAAGAAGCAAGTTTCCCACGTTTCGCGTCCCGTTTCCATTTAAATATGCAACGTTCGTACCATCTGAAACACTAGCTTTGATACTGCCAAATATATTCATACACACACACTGCGTAGAGGTAGGAACCAGAGTCGCAATTAGACGTCCATTCAGACCATGCACCTATGTACGTTCCGGTTGCGCTAGTGAATACTAAATAGTGGGTAAATATTCGACTGCACGGGTACCACGTTCGAAAGTAACACCTGAACCTGAGCCTAGAGTCTAATAAACTCGCCGTTGTTCAATAGAGAGATAAGTGGTTGTGGGTTCGATTCTCACTGGGGGCCGCCGTACATTTGTACAAATGGCCTCACTCTGGGTGTATTTCCATGTTTGTGATGTCCTTTATCATCAGCCATTTGACGCCCACTGCAGGACATAGGCCTCCTTCGTGGTTTTCATAACTATGAGGGGTTTTGCCATAGACGCCACGCTTGGCAGGCGGGTTGGCGATCGCAGAATACGGTTGGAATCTCAGGAAGACGCTGCTGCCCGTCTCCTGGTAATTTATTTCCTTAGTCGCCTTCTACGACATCCACGGGAGGAAATTGCGTGACGCTATTCTTAGTCCGGCACCACACGGAGTGATGTCCTTGCTTGATTACAATAGCACAGGGTATCCTAGATTGGGACCAGGTCAAGTGTTCGTGTTGTGTGGAAGTTATTTATTTATTTATGTCAGCACTACAATGGCTGTTATTTCACGCTGACTGTTTATAGTCTGTTTATTTTATAGTCTACTAAACCTAGACACTTTTAAAAATCAATCAGTCAATAGTCCACAAACTATTAGTAGTACAACGTCATTCCAGTGGTATAACCCGTGCTAATTAAATAGGCATCTCTCTCGAGGGAGATCGAAACGCGCGAGGCGCCGAGTTAAGTTGCAAGGTTTATACCATTGGAACGCGTTTAGTTAGTAGACTACTAATAGTAGACTGTTAATGGAACAACCATTACCATACTAGTATCACTCTGTTGAAAAACTATGCATTTAAGAGACTCGCCCCCCCTGCACTCTCGAAGTCAATATCGGGTATGTGTTTTTAGGGTTCCGTAGTCGACAAGAAACCCTTATAGTTTCGCCATGTCCGTCCGTCTGTCTGTCCGCGGCCTAGCTCAGAGACGATTAATACGAGACAGCTGAAATTTGGCAAAGATATACATATTAATCACGCCGACAAAACGGTGGAATAAAATATGAGATTTTTTTTTAAGGGTACCCCTTACACCTAACCTACACCATAGTATTGAGTATCGTTGGATTGGTCTTTTAAACATATTGGGGGGCATAAAGATTTTTTTTTATTTAGGGTTCCGTTTGCGAAATATAAAGCTTTAAAGCGCAATTTTTTTGTCCGAATAGGGCGTCCTCCCCCCTCTCCTGGTTAGACGGTTAATTGTAGTAACGTAAACATATCAGAGTGCACATATAACGAACTTAAAAGGAAAACTATCGTGGCTAGGTAGGCTTTAAATTCACTAAAGACGCTTAAAAATGGGCGGCACGTGTGCCAACTGCAACCGTCGACGTGTGTCGATGGCAGCCGTTAAAGTGTGCCGACGGCAGCCGTGGACGCGCCGACGGCAGTCGCCGACATATCAGCGTCGATGTAGCAACATCTAAAATGGACACATAGCAGTAAATGGATATAGGAATGGGGATGGCCATAGATACCCACGGAACCCTTACCCTTATGCACAAAATAAGGTACCTTACTCAGGGCAGCACATTTTACCAATTATTCCAATGGTTCCGACGTTATATTCACTAGAAAGGGAAAAAGTAATTTTTGCGATAACGCTGAAGAAAATTGCGCCGCGACCTTCCCGTTGTTTATTTTAGGACCACTTCACGCTGATCCAATAATATTAAACGTGAAAACGCGTCTTTGGAATATTGCTTCTGAAGTCATACGTTTCGGGGGTGAATTAAGTTAATTTGGTGCTGGGTTTGTTTGTTTTAAGGTCTATCCGCATCTGGCCGGGCCGGGCCCGTGAGGGCACAATGATTTTTTATTTGGTTTATTAGATGTGTAAAATAGGTAACAATCTAAATAAATATATATCTGGGTGTATTTCCGTCACTTTACGTCCTGGCCTGATAACCATAGTTCAGGACATCCTAGTTTTGAACCAGGACAAGTGATTCTTGTTCTATTGTATAAACGCGCGATCTTTTGCCAACAAACGTAAAATGTTATGTTATAAATAAATTATATACATATTTATTTTTACCTTATCTTACACTTTATTCGGCGAGGTTGGCGTGACGGTAAAGAGACCTATGCTGAACAGGAGGCATCTTTTCGTTTTCATTTTATGTTGTACTGAGCTAGACAGACATCTAAAGTACATAATTAACGTATATTATACGTTTACAGAAAAACGAACTAGCTAAGCCCTCATATTTTGCTATAATGTACAAGTGTTATATTGTGCAATAATTAAAAATGTTATATTTAGGAGCTATGAAAGAAGCTTATTAATATAAAATAATATTTATATTCTTAATTTTAAAGCATTTTGCCCATTATCACACCTGGTGAAGCTCGGCAATTTCACCATGGTGATAACACGAAGTAGTTAACACATAAAAATGCTACCGCATAAAATGTATGAAACGGCCGATATTTTGTTTTCAATATCAAAGTTTTTTTCCCATTGTTTTTTATAGATGTTGGGATCTTTTTTATTTCATCTCATAAGGGTTATTTTAAACTAATCACTGTGCACGGCCCCGGCTCGGTGTAATGTGCATAGACCTTTGCAATTTTCCTCAAGTTTGACATAATTTCCTGCTCCGTCTCTCTCTACTTTGGGTTTTACTCAGTGTATAAACATTAAAAAAAAAGAGAAAAAAAAAAAAACCAGCCAAGTGTGAGTCGGACTCACGCACGAAGGGTTCCGTACCATTATCTAATACAACATAAAAAGATCGAATTTGAGAACAGCGCTAACTAGAAACGTTTAACATTGACATTTAACGACATGACATCGGCGCTGTGAAGGTTACATAGATGGCCACTAGATTGTTGTATGGGAGCCCCACTTAAATATTTATTTTATTCTGTTTTTAGTATTTGTTGTTATAGCGGCAACAGAAAAACATCATCTGTGAAAATTTCAACTGCCTAGCTATCACGGTTCATGAGATACAGCCTGGTGGCAGACAGACAGATGGACGGACGGACAGACAAACAGACAGATGGACAGTGAAGTCTTAATAATAGGGTCCCATTTGGCACGCATCGGGTACGAAACCCTACAAAAAAAAATGCCTGCGGAAAAGTCTTAAACAAGACTAACTCTCTGTGTCTATTAAATAAATAAAGGTCTAGATGAACTTGCATTTCAACATTGGGCGGGCCACTCATTCGTTTATTACCTACTTTATTCGGTCCCGCCTGCTGTGGTTGCAAAATCAACATAATCATCTTAGGGCCTTGTATAAGATTGTTTTGCAGTCGCTGTTTTTGTTTTTATATATTTTTTCCACCAAAACTACTGGCGCATGGCGTCCGCCATTTTCTTTTTTCCGTGACATTATATCGCGTGACACTTGCGTCCTTTCACTTGACCTTTTGTTTGTCAAAATCGGTCAAGCTCCTTTGTTTTCGCAGTCGGGTACAAATCGTTGCGATATAAAAATGAACCTTATGTTATAAACGGAGTGCGCTAAGCCGAGTTCTTAGCCAGGCCGTCCATAACTTTACACGAACTGATTCAAGCCTTTTTTGAATCCTCTCCAGCTTCAAAGCCAGTTATGTTACTGGACTGAAAATGAAATGTACAGGAGGATTAAGGTTACGAAAAAGAAACATTATTAATTACTAAAGTTCATGCTAGTATAGGTGCAAATTAAGGTAATCCTTAGTTTTTCGGCGTTTTGCCCTTACTGCATTTATCGCGTCCCTGTGGCTGAACAGTTTACTGTAGTGTACTCCTTAAAAATAAAGATACCGCAATTTTGGGCCATTTTAGCTGCACAGTTTGTCTATTTGCTACTGAGATTGACCATTATACAGGGTGACTTTGAATTCGTTCAATGTATTTTAAAGAAATAAAGAAAGACATTTATTGGGACAAATTAACTCATTAAAAAAAGGCATAGCAAGGGAAAGGGAATAAAAGAGAAGGGAATGTTATTTTCAGTGTCAAAAACACTATTATTAATGATATATCAGTAATGTTAAAAACCTATTTGTAAATATTCGTGATTTCCGACTTTTGGCTCCAAATGGTGAATCCGAATTCAAGTGGTAGGAAGTACCGTAACTTTGAAAAATATTTTTTGTAATTATGTTGAATGCTTAAGAGTCTTACGTCCTATATGCACAAACAATTAAAAAACAATTGAGTTGGCCGGCGCCGACCATAACACGCTGAAAACTTTTTGTTTTTGGATTTTTATTACTTTTTGTGCTGACATTGTTTGTTTATGCTTACGTAAAGTAATTTTGGGTAACAAATACGGTGAACGAGTTTAAAATCACTGTAGTATAAGCTAGGGCGCGAGACATACACGTGGGACGTGTGGCGAGGGCGCGGTAAGATGTACAGAGTCACAGACCAAAAGCGACCGCAGAGGAAGGACTGTAGTCTGTGAATCTATGCATCTTACCGCGCTCTCGCCCCACGTCCTATCTGTGTGTCTCGCGCCTAGTGATATTCCACACGCTTGTGCCTCAGACTTGAAAGACAAACTTAGCTTGCACCTGGTTTAGTTGGACCAATATGATCAATATTGATAATTTAGGAATCAAATAAAGCCCCAGAACGGAACAGTCTGTATTTGGACCTTATTTGGCCCCACCGACTCTTACACGAGAGAGGTCGGTGATCTTCGGAGCTGATTATGCAGATTGGGATATGAGAAACAGAAAATTGAGGACGTAAAGATAGACGTTAGAGGGCGCTGGGCCTAACAATACGATGCTTGGGTTAATTGACTTGCACAAGGGTTGGGCTAACTTAGCTACGGCAATAGTGAACCTTCATAATACAGGCGTTGTGATACTCCGGTATAACATTTTTGTGGGTTATCGCGATTTTCAACATTTGGTTTCCAAACTTTGTTCAAAAATCAAAGTGGTACGAAGTAATATGGAATCGCGAAATGTTTTCTTTTACGATAAACATTTACGAGTCTATAGTCTGCAATAGTTTAACAAGTAAACTAACAATTAATTGGCAAGTGACGACAATAAGGTGCTCGTCACATATATATTTTTATTTTAAAACTTTCCGCGTACATAATTTGTTTACGATAATGTGATTTTTTTTTGGTACAAAATAGAATTTCTTACTCATATTTTTTAAACTGTTACCGTGCGGTTCTAACTCTGAGTGCCCCCAAAAGAATGCCCCCTTAAAATTTTGCTAACCAGTTCAAAGTCACCCTGTAAAAGCAAACAAAATATTGGGCGTCACAAAAATCAAAATGGCGGAGATCAAGGCTGCGTTTCATAATCAATCGTATTACTTGTTAATCTGTGAGTTAGTTGACATTGCAATGTACCTTAAATCGTCTAATTGAACCATGAATTTATAGGTCTACTAGCTGATCCGGCAAACGTTGTTTTGCCATATTAATTAACCTATGTCTTATTCTCAGACATTCCGAATATGCACAAAAAAATTCATAAAAAGCTTCGATTTCAAACACTGTCATGTGACACGAGATTTTTCTTCATTAGATGAAATAGAGCCCTGCGGTCAAATAATGGTCAATATACAGAAAGAGGCGGCCGAATGCGAACTTGTGTTCCATGTGCCTATCAGGATCGGTCGAAGGACGCAATAGGAGAGTTTCAAAATCGTAATTAAGTTTATCTAAACCTGATATACGGTTTAACCGCACATCTTTTGAACAGTCAGCATTTCCCTCAATTCACCCAACTAGCGCGGAAACAGACATTAGATCGCAATTGCCATTAGCATTTCATCAATTATTTCTATCATTATAAAGTAGCAGTTTCATATAGTGACCGTTTATTAGCAATCGAGTGAATCATGCCCGGACTAAAGTTAATAATGTTTACAAAAGTTTTAGTATGAAAAAAGTTCTCTAAATTCTAGCAGTTAAGGCGATGTTACACCGGTCAATCACATTGAAGCAATTCCATTTAAAGGCATTAGACAATGGACATTAAACGACTGCCTATTGACACGGTTCGATTACATTGAACATTGAACGAGTTTACCTATTTACATGGTTCAATGACATTGAAGCAATGCCACTGAAAAGCATAGAACATTACAAAATGCGCATGATCGTTCAGTCTTCGTGTTTACACTTTTCAATTGCATTGAATGATTGTCTGCGGCCATTGCATTGAAAGCGTTCGCCAAGATTTAACTTTCAATGAAATTGGTCAAAGTAATTGCAATGTTTCAATGCCATTGAAGCATTGAAATGAAATTAATAAAATTTTATAAGTTAAGAAGAGAAAAAAAAATGTTTACGTGTAATCAAGTTAAGGTTAACAAGTAGTCTAAATGCACGCTAGGTACACAAGTTTAGGGTCGTAGGCTAGGTCTGATCTTTAATGTATGTAAAATGTGGCAAATGTGTCTTTAACCTGTTTTATGTTCTAAATAAAATAAAAATAAAATTGAACGCAATATTGCACTGAAATTTAACCGTGTAATATCGCGTTTAGCACCACAACTAGCTAAACCACTTACCACAGGTCTTACAGTTGATTACGATAATATTCGCTATTTAGAGTAAGTCTTTTAAAATTTAACACTTTGACTGCCTCGTTGGTCTAGCGGTTTCACGTCTGATTCCCATGTCGCAGGTCATGGTCATGTGTGATTCCATGTTTCTGATGTACTTGCCCGGTTACCACGGCACGGGGTATCCTAATTTGGGACCAGGATAAGTGATTGTGTTAAATGGAAATTATTATTAATATTAAAACCTACAATAACCGACGTTTTTTTTGCGATTTTGTGATCGTAAGCTTAACGTGTTATTTATAAAAATACGATGTCTCTAAAACACTCCTCGAGTCTGTGGAAAAGCTTGTCCCTTTACCACAATCCCTTTAATGTAGAATTTAACGTAGTATTCTAGAATGTGAGATAATCCCATTGTCGGCGAGCACACCGGGATTATCTTAGACCCAGTATATTATTCCGGTTATACCGTGTCCATGAGGGTGGAAACTCTTAGGAGTTAAGACCGGGTTCTCCGTGTTTTAAAATACATAAACTCACGCCTGTATCCCAGAGCGGTAGGCAGAGACCAGGGACTGCCACTTGCTACGATCCTGACAGATCACTTTCGCTTCCTCAACATTTATTAGTCGTTGCATGCACGCACGCCGTGACAAAACAAATATATCGAGCGAATGTGAATGGAAGGGCCGGTAAGGGACGACCCAGACGGACATACTTCGACCTAATAGGGGATGTATTAGCAACGGGCAAGATAAAAAGTACCGGAAACCGGCGTGCGTAGTATATAAAATATTTAAAAAATATTTATTCGTTTTCAATGTCCCTATCCAAGGCCGTCGGTAGTAATTTTTACGATTTTTAAGACTTATTGGCCTGACTAAGGGCATTTGGTACAGGACTCTAGCATCAGATCCACCCCGAATACCTTGGTTCAGTTGTTCTAAGCTTAGAAGGCAAACCATTGCAGTTGCACTAAGAATCCTTAGTGGACATGTACCTTCGAATAAATTCGCATATTTTATGAAAAAAATTGATTCTCCCAATTGTACAGAATGTGGAATTGTTGAGGATGTTCAACACTTGTTGATAGAATGTAATCGGAACAGTGGCCAAAGAAAAGAACTTCAAGATAGCTACAATATAAATTTTCTGGATGTCGGCATCCTGCAGAGCATTCTATCCGAGCCAAACTGTAGCGCAGCTAAGCTTCTGTACACTTTTAATATTACTGCTAGTACATAATAATTAGCTTTATTTGTTTAGGGTAGTATAATTAAGAGGGGACGATGGGACTGCCATCGTCACTATGCGTACAAAAGTCCCTAAAGTAAATAAAGATTTAAAAAAAAGTTTTTGGCATAAAAAACCGCGAACATGAGTCTTAATTTTCACTAGATACGGCTTTATTTGAGCTGTACTGAGTTTTGGATAATAAACAATATACCTGCCAAAATGACAGTCACTTAAGTTTTTACTGACGTCGGTCATCATAATTCTATTAATAGGTATTTCTGCAATTTCAAACACGCTCGCGCAGCGTAATAAGTGCAAATCCGTGCCTTAACATTAGATCAGATTAGAACTCTTTCTTTCTGTTTTGTTGACGTTCGTGTCTTTTGTTTGTGTACCTTTGTGTTTGTGTGATAATTTAAATAAATAAATATCCTCTTTAGCCTAGTGGGTAGAACATCATCAAGCGAGAGACCCAGGTTCGATTCCAAGTGCGGGCATGTACCTATGACTTGGTTTTCTAAGTTATGTACATTGTGAAGTTAAAGTAGCAATACCACACGCTAACTATGAAGGAAAACATCGTCAGGAAACCTGAGTGTCTGAGCTATTCACATACCTCAGCGCTTGAAATCGCCAATCCGCGGTGGGCACGCGTGGTGATTAAGCCCATATTACTCATTGAGAGAAGGTCTGTGCCCTACAGTGGGATGCATATAGGCTGATTATGCTTTCTCTCTTTTTCGTACAAATCCGGAAAAAACATAAAAAGCCTTACATGTCTCGTAGGTATACATTCGTAGGTATAATTGATGGTCTTAGTGCTAAAAGCGATCTCTTCCATAAAATCTTGTGTCCCTATCATAAAGCACGCAGCTGAAAACAATTTGAAGCAGCTAGTTTTTGCAGCTGTGAATAAATCGCGCAGCAGAAGACAATTTGTGGGCGCGTTCACGCTCCGCGAGATCGCGCGGCCGCTCGCCGGTTGCCGCACATGAATCATTTGCCGCAATGCACGCGGTGTGCTAAAATGCGCTTTATTTAAGTTTTTTTCTTCGCAGATTCGCAGATGCAATGCATAAACTTACGCCTGTATGTCGGAGGGGTGGGCTGCGACCAGGGAAACGATAAGGAGCCTAATTATTACGCGCACCAAACACTGAGTGATTCCAATCGTCTAACTGTCAAATTCCATATTAATTTGACAGAGACTGCCTCGTTGGTTTAGCCGTTGAGGCGCTTAGCTATCAAAACAGAGGTCATGGGTTCGGTTCCCACTGGGGGCCGCCGTACATTTGTGCAAATGGCCTCAGTCTGGGTGTACTTTCATGTTTGTAAGGTCCTTGCCTGGTTACCACAGCATAGGATATCCTAGTTCGGGACCAGGTCAAGTGATTGTACTGTGTGGAAGTTATTATTATTATTATATCGCTCAAGATTTGGTGCGCGTAATATAGAAACCATCTATCTATCAATAGGTACATATAATTAATCAATCTCTGTTATTACCGATGTTTGTGTTATCTGTAATCTGTTGCTGACGATTATGTTTATCTGTCTATCTCGCTATTCTGAATTTATAAGTGGAGACTTGTAATTGGCCTTCTGTTTCCTATGTTGGTGTTATTCTGTTATATTGTGCTGTTAGTCTTCTTTAAAACAAAATAAATAAATACAACCCATGAAAGACGCCCACTGTTGGGCAAAGGCCTCTTCACTGTCACGCCAACCTCACCGGTCCCCTGCTAATCTATTAATGTCATCAATCCATCGGGTTGGGGCCTACGCACCGAACCATGATACGATAAGATAAGAATATTCTTATTATTCTTTATTGTGCACCAAGTATGCGTTCGCATGGCCGAGTCGAGTGACCGCATACACGCCCTAATGTAACAAAAATTTGAGCTTTAAAGCTTAATATTTCGCAAATGGAACCCTGAATCAAAAAGGGTCTTAACTACACCCACAATATTTTTAAACGAACAATCTAACGATACCACACACTACGGCTTAGGCGGGAAAAAAAATTGCATCCCTAATTTAGTACACCTAATGGCAGGTACCATAAAAAAAATTCCTCGTTTTATTTTACCGCTTTGTCGGCGTAATAAATATTTATGTATATCTATGCGAAATTTCAGCTCTCTAGTACTTATCGTAGTCCGTCTCTTTCGCTGTCTGTCCGCGGCCTAGCTCAGAGACGATTAAGGTAGTATTAGAAACTTGAAATTTGGCATAGATATACATATTAATCACGCCGACCAAACGGTAGAATAAAATCTTTAAAAAATTATTTTTAAGGGTACCCTTAAAAAATGCATCCCCAATTTAAGTGTAAGGAATGTACTTCCTTACACTTAAATTGGGGATGCATTTTTTTCGCTTACACCATAGCGTGGGGTATCGTTGGAAAAATATTGTGGTTGTAGGAAGACCATTTTTCGATTTAGGTTGCCGTTTGTGAAATATTAAGCTTTAAAGCGCAACTTTTTGTCCGAGAAAGGCGTACCCCCATCTCCCGGCTAAACGGTTCTAATTAATTAGCTTAAAACAATGCAAGGCACATGTAATAAATTTAAGAGGAAAACTATCACGGTAGACTTTAAGGTGACCAACAAATAAAAGGAAACCTTCTTACACAATCCATTGAAAATTACTGTGATGAAGTTGTCAGTACTGTAAGGCAGGTAAAAAACCCCTTCTTCCACGGAACCCTACAATTCGAGTTGCTCAATACGCACTTGGCCGGTTTTTTTTTGTTCAAAAACTGTTAATTACGGACACCAAAGCAAAGAAGCATATCGACCTTACGTTCTGAAATAGAATAGAATAGAAACAGTTTAATTCTTGCACATAAAACACACAAAAGAATTTAAACACAGAGTCAACCAAATAAGGGAGTAACATCAGAAAAATATAGCCTCGGGTAACGGTTAATCTCCTAATACGTCAAAGAGCGCGACCCTTTACTTAAGAGCGCTTTATCGGGACGCGAGGCATCCGTCAAGCTATTATTCTCTGAGTAGACATTATGCCCACGTCTTAAAGAGGGTCATAGCCTGATATCCCAGCTATGTACACGTCCGAGCAAGAGAGATTGGTACCAAGTGGCGTTTGATTTTTGGTGTTTCATGTAAAATGCGGAGGCAAGGAAGTGGCGTGCCTATATCCAGCAATGGACGAGTACAGGCTGATTGATTGATTGATTGGTGTAAAACGGTGCTCGCCAACGGTAAAGTCTTAAAATCGCCCACCCTTAGTGGGCACGTGTGGCGATTAAAACCATACTCTACTGATAGAAGGGCTGTGCTATGTATTGGGACGTATATAATTGGCTTATGTTATGTCTGTTCGTGTTCATGAGCGGTGGTAGGCTAGTGGGTAGAACATTGGACTCGAAAACGAGAGACCCAGGTCCGATTCCCAGTGCGGGCAATTACCTATGACTTTGTTTTTTAAGTTATGTATATTTGTGAAATTATCGTAGCAATACCACTCGCTAACGGTTGAGGAGAACATCGTGAGGAAACCAGAGTGTCTGAGCTATTCACATACCTCAGCGCTTGAAATCGCCAATCCGCGGTGAGCACGCGTGGTGATTAAGCCCATACTCTTTCCCTGAGAGAAGGCCTGTGCCCTACAGTGGGACGTATAGAAAGAAAGAAAGAAAGAAAGAAAGAGGATATTTATTTAAATTGTCACAGAAACACAAAGTAAACAAAAGGTACACAAACAAAAGACACGAACGTCAACAAAACAGAGATAAAACAAAACAATCGTGAAGAGAACATGTGAGGCATATAGAGTCAAAGGCAGCCGGGTACCATATAGTAATGTATGGCACCTAGCCACCTAGGACCTCAAACGCCTCAGGTGCCTCCGTGACAACAAAAAAGGGCTCCAACTCAGCATACTTTACTGGTGTGTGCTATGGTTAGCATAACACCAGCAAAACTGATTTTCAGTTGGGACCATATAATTTCTCCCTTGGCACCCGGAACGTGGTACATAGGTACATACACACATCTCACTATAGAAATACAAATAATAATAACTACTTATATGAATACCCATAAATATGCTGTAAAATTAAAAAAATTTACTAAATATACTAAGCTTATATTAAATACTAACACCATTGCAATTACAAACTACAATAAATAATAAATACATACACAATAAGTGCTGGATTAGGGAGGGGCTTTCTGAATTTCCAGCAAATAGCTTCCAAACTTGCGCTTGAAGGCATATTTACTAGTAGTGGCATGGATAGGAGGAGGAATATCATTCCAGCACTTGGATGCCGCAAATCTGAAACTGCCTCGGAACGCTGCCGTTCGGTGCAGTGGCAGAATGGCCCTCACTCTGTAGTACCTCGCCTGACTAGACCAAGTGAGCTTACTAAACAAGTAAAAAGGGGTTTCATACCGCACAACACCGAACAGCAACGTGGCAAGGTGCAGTTGCCGGCGCGCCTGCATGTTTAGCAGATTTGCGTCACACAGGTACGGAGTGATGTGGGAGCGGAGAGGGATCCGAAAATAGGCTGCTTATGTTATGTTTGTTTACGTAAGATAACTAACTAAGCCCGAGACTTCGTTTGTGGGATTTCGGTAGAAAGTATTCTATTTGATAAATTTTGGTTAAAATTTAATCTGCGAATCGCTCGTAGCCCCGGCTGCCTGAGTGATCTTAAAAAACGATCACGAAGGTTAAGCAACACAGGGCGCGTTCAGTGCATGGATGGGTCGCCGTCTATGCCTAACGCTAGTGGCATTTGTCCGAGCGGTTCCGTGCTTTGCAAGGCACGTTAAGTTGTTGGTGCCGGCTGCCGTCGATAGATGGCAGTCGTTAAGCCAAGTCAGAGGCCTTAGGGCGGCTTGACAACTTCTGACAGTAGAAGAGCCACTAGTCTACAAGTCTACCTTCCTCAGGGAAGAGACTCGTGCCCCTCGGTTGAGACATAATGGGTTGAGGATGATGATGGTTAAAATAAGTATGTTCGAACTAAAGCTTTCCTAAGCAGTAGACATTATTAATTTAATTCCAAATTAACTTACTTGGTTTTCTGTCGGAAGAATCAGAGACGAGCAACCGACCACGCGAGCTCTGTCCCTACTCACCATGATTAAGCTCTGCGAATCAGAGCGAAACTTGGTCGGACTCTACCGACAAAAAAACCATGTAAGTGAATCCGGAATTAAGTTACTAAGATAATTATCGTTTGTGCTCTAGTGTGCAATAAAGAATATTCTTGTCTTACCTTATTTAACCTGATTGCAAAATTACATGACGAACATAAAAACATACAAACATTATTTTTATCCGAATTTTTCAGCTTTTGAAATGAAATGAATATAACTTAATACGGTATTTGACACGATCAACAATAAATTATTTCATATGCTCGATTAAAACAAAAATTACAAAATATCTCGGAAAATGTATCTCTTTTAGTCAATTACTAGTTATTACAATTTTTAAATAGATTAAACATAAAAAGAGTGCTCTGAAATGTGACGTCATAAGCAAGTATTTTCATAAAAAAATCCGTTTTAAAAGTAACTCATTTGATATTTTGTCAAATACCCAATTGTAAAGTAAAGTAACCCTTAGACACCCACTGCTGGGTAAAGGTCTCATTTCCTGTTTGGACAAGCCCCACAGTGTAATTAGGTTTGAGTGAATCTGCGGAATACATAAGCATAGTACATAAACCCACGCGTGTATCACTTGCTACAAACCTGACGAACCCAAGCTGATTATTGAAGGAAAGATTATAAATATACATCTTACCTTGTCATACAGTGTACGCCCCATGTCAAGGGTCCTATTTGGAGATAAAGAGAGCATTATCATTATTGGTGAATAAATTAGCCTAGAATCCTTTATCATCGTAATGTGCCTTTCTTTATTTATTTATTTATTTAATACGGAGATATTACAGAAACATGCCACTTATTCTAAACTTAGATGATAAAAATATGTACTAGGCATGCATCCAAAAACATATCTCACTAAGAACTTTATTATGAGTACTTCAGTGAAATTTATCTGAAATCTATACTTACTTATAGGTATTGAGTCTACGACCCATTGCTCATGGCCACTTTATAAACACGATCCAAATGGAACCAAAACATATGCCGTACTGCGGCGCGTTTGCATCGCTTCTGAAAAATGTCACAAAACGCGTACAAAAGTCGTCGTTGGAGATGGCTCTTGTATAAAGTCGGTATTAAATTTTCGGTTAAAGCCAACACAATGTTAATACTAGAAATAAATATAAACTTTCGTTCCCAAAATTTAGGCTGGCAAAGGTAAATGCATCCTTTATGGCGCATTGTATATGTTTCTACAAAAAGATCTCTGAGGATATAATGAGCTTGCCAACAACGCGGTTCAAAAATGTGTAAAGCACATTTTGTGCCAAAAGGGCTACTATAACATTAAGGATTTTTTCTACTCTGATACTATAATACAAAGATTATAAAACTGAAAACAAAACTCTTATGACAAACGTTACGCATAGGCCAAAAATAAAAATAAAAGTTTTATTACGATACAGGTCTTGTATGGACACCTGTATCATAATACTATATAACTTTTTAATCATAACGATACATCTATACAACCTCCAGTTGGACCAAGAAGGTTAAACCTCTACTTAAAAAAAAAAAGGTTTCAATGAACGAGTCCGCGGCGACGCAACACGCATGCGCAATCAATGTTTACGCCTTGGCGCCAACATTTTACATTTAAAAAAACTTTTCAATATTGAAACAAAGTTTGGTTCTAAATAATTGTAAAATCAATTAGTTGGAGCGTGGAATTGTACGTATTGGCAAAATAAGCCTACACATAGGACAGCGAATCTACCGGGTCATTTTTCTCTCTATCTTTTTTTATACATTTCTTCCGTCAATATTAGGATTCCGTCGATTTACCAAATAAACCTCTTTAATAATTCCGTACCCTTAGGCACGTTACCTTAGATGTTTGCACTGCACAATCTCACTTGCTGCTTAGGTACTAATGACCTCACCGCTTGCTGCTTTGGTACTAATGGCCTAACTAAGGGGTAGTTAGGCCATTAGTACCAAAGCAGCAAGCGGTGAGGTCATTAGCACCTAAGCAGCAAGCGGTGAGGTCATTAGCACCTAAGCAGCAAGCGGTGAGGTCATTAGTACCTAAGCAGCAAGCGGTGAGGTCATTAGTACCAAAGCAGCAAGCGGTGAGGTCTTTAGTACCTAAGCAGCAAGCGGTGAGGTCATTAGTACCAAAGCAGCAAGCGGTGAGGTCATTAGTACCAAAGCAGCAAGCGGTTAGGTCTTTAGTACCTAAGCAGCAAGCGGTGAGGTCATTAGTACCAAAGCAGCAAGCAGTGAGGTCTTTAGTACCAAAGCAGCAAGCGGTGAGGTCATTAGTACCTAAGCAGCAAGCGGTGAGGTCATTAGTACCAAAGCAGCAAGCGGTGAGGTCATTAGTACCAAAGCAGCAAGCGGTGAGGTCATTAGTACCAAAGCAGCAAGCGGTGAGGTCATTAGTACCAAAGCAGCAAGCGGTGAGATCATTAGTACCTAAGCAGCAAGCGGTGAGGTAGGAATGTCTCGGACACTCGGGTCATGATATTTTCCTTCACAGATGGCAGCTGTCAGTTAATTTTTAGGGTTCCGTATCCGAGGGGTAAGGGATTTTGTTAACTTCTAAACATTCCTCACCGATAGATAAAAGCTTAATAATGTGCGAATTTGTAGTAGCAATACCACACGCTAAAGGCTAAAGAAAATATCGTGAGGTAACCCGCGGCTTGATTGGCTTCGCATTTATTGACTGGTTTTTCCTGTGGGCTAGGCCGACTAAGCTGTAAGGATGATATAGTAGAGTAGAAAGAGTATGCTTGCCGGGCAAGCCTACTCTGTCTAAAAAAGATTATCCCAAGTACTGCAGCGTCCAAGTGGTCCCTTCACCCATCTCGTGTGAGTGATGGTGCCACTGGACGCTGTATAAATAATTTCATTACGTAGGTGCAAAGGCCAAAGTTTAGTTCAATAATGTTAATGTAATGTTATACAATGGCGGTGAAACGCATGCACGTAAATATTTAAGAAAACGCGAGAATAAATTTTAAGAATCTGTTCTTATTTGTCTTTGTCCTTGACAAGGTTCTTTTTCAATTTTTTAAATATTAGACATAATAATATAGAAAAAGTATAAAAGAAGTAAAAACATAAAAAAGGTTGGTTGGTCGGTCAGCAACAGGCGGTCTTATCGCTTAGAGCGATCTCTTCCAGATAACATTTACTTATCTTTAGTATATTGAAACGACATGTTGATAAATAGCGTAGCGACTAAACTGTTAGGACAATGCAGGTTTATAGACATGATAGTAGCTAACATTATCACTCTGGAATTACATTAAGATCGACTGCGTTATCTTGACCCTCGCCAGAAAGAAGCTAGTGGTATTGTCTGACCCATGTTAACTCCGCCGTATTGTGCTTTTATTTTGACTGCAATGAAAGTAATAGGGGTTAAAGTATAAAATTACCGTTTTATTGCAATAGGTTCTTTGAATTGACATATAATCTTCATGGTTTGAGGTTTTCGAATGAAACTTTTTTCAAATGGTTTCTATGATGTTCTTTTTTTAAAAAATGTGAAACATTTGAATATCGACTTTCAATTGTTTTTGTTATTCAATTTAGACAAGAAAGATGGATACTGCGAAAATTCGAGTGATTTTTGAATACGAGTTTCGACGCGGAACTAACGCGGCAGAAACAGCCCGCAATATCAATGCTGCGTTTGGAGAGGGGTCTACTAATAAACGCACCGTGCGATTTTGGTTTAAACGCTTTCGTGATGGAAATTTCGACTTAAAGAACGAGCCACGAGGAAGACCGCCCACACAGGTGAATAACGATGAATTAAGAGAGATAGTGGAAGCCGACCCTAGTCAAACTACCCAGGAATTAGCGGCATGGTTTAACGTTACCTTACCTACAATATTGACTCACTTGCGTCAAATCAATAAAATAAAAAAATACGAAAAATGGGTGCCTCATAATCACTCGAATTTTCGCAGTATCCATCTTTCTTGTCTAAATTGAATAACAAAAACAATTGAAAGTCGATATTCAAATGTTTCACATTTTTTTAAAAAAAGAACATCATAGAAACCATTTGAAAAAAGTTTCATTCGAAAACCTCAAACCATGAAGATTCTATGTCAATTCAAAGAACCTATTGCAATAAAACGGCAATTTCATACTTTAACCCCTAATATTAAAGTTCCTCCTTACGCAGACTACTAGGATTCACGACCCAATCTTTTGGTATAAAGTGTTTTCTATCTGCCTGTTTATTTGCCTAAGGCAAAGCTTCACAAACCTTACTAAGCCTTAAAAACCCAATAGGCTGTCTGTTTTGATCACGCCACCCACTTTCTCCGTCAGTCTAAAAGTCTAAAATGTTAATGGAATCACTATCAATAAAGTCGCCAAGCTAACCGCTCAATTTACGACCTGTCCCACTATATGGCTACTCACGTTGCATAATAATTATTAACCAGCCTACTGGCACATCGACGTATTGGCCAAGCTCTCCGGGCTGGGACGTACTGAGGATTTAGTTTGGGGCAGGGTATAAAGATTTAATTACACGGAAAACTATTTTCCTAATATGGAACACGAGATTAAAATTTTGATGTTTCTTTTGTATTGTGTGTATGTAAATTTTGATGTTTCTTTTGTATTGGGGCCAAAGTTTTTTTTGTACTTATAAGTAGCAAATCAAAATCGGAAATAATCAATAGCATCTAGAGGTAGTGATGTATTTTTATTTGTGGTCTAATTTCAGTGTTGTTATAAAATCACTTAATTTTAATGATTTCAGTTATTATTTTCTTAGGTATAGAATGTAATTACTCAAGTGTTTTTTACTGTTAGGAGCAATTTGTTCCATAACAACCGAATTATTTTGAGATTTCAATAAAAATTGTGCAAGTAACCGACGTGATTTGCCGGAATGTGGTTTGAGAGGTAGAGAAAAAATTTTACTTTTTCAACACGGCGCACTACAGAGATAAACTAGCCTTCGTACATGTTATTTATTATATGTTTTTTGAGTGTAATAAAGTGTAGGTAATACTAATAACATTTTTTCTCGCAATATTTTTCCAACCTTGGATTGCGGAGTCAAAACTTCTGGTATTAGCACTCTATTTAAATTCACAATATGGTGTAGTCCGTTAGGTGAGCTCTATAAGCTGGAACCTTTTTCGGAGCAACATGTGCATAAGACCCGAGATACAATGGATCCCTAAAGCCGCCCCTGGTAGATCCGCTATTAATATTTTAGAGCACCCTAATCCTCCCTATCGACACGGAACAGCATCGAAAAGCAGTCGGCCAACCAAGTTTTAATCGTTTTTTTTTACTTGCTCACGAAAATTGTTGGGAACAGCTGAATCGATTCTGAATATTTACATATTGGATAGTACCTACTACAGCGTGATTCTGAAATCGTTAGCAATACTTTGAAGGCAATATTAGCAATAATTTCATTATTTTAAAGAGTTTTAAACTAGCTGACTCGGCAAACGTTGTTTTGCCGTCCATATTAATTAGCCTACGATCTATTCTCAGACCTACCAAATATACACAAAACAATTCACAAAAATCGATGAACCCATTTCGGAAGAGTTCAATAACAAACACTGTGACACGATATTTTTATATATTAGTTAGATTAACAGTAATTGAATAACATATTTTTAAATATTCGTGATCCGAATAATTATCCTAAATATGACGACATGTACATTGTTAACTAGGTTCACAACAAAACAAAAGACTTACAAAATTTTTCTTAAGGAACAAAAGTTTTAATGAACATAAAAACTTGTTCTTTGACGGAGGTAAAGCTTTTTTAATTCTTAGAACCTCTTTGAATCTCTCGAAATAAAGACTTGTATTGACGCTCACTGCAGGACATAGGCCTCCCCATTATTTTCCAAGCTTCCCGTTCTTGTACCGCCCGCACCCAGCGACTCTCTGCCGCCGTAACCAGGTCGTCAGACCATCCCGTGGAGAGCCTGCCAACGCTGCGTCGTCCGGTCCGCGGTCGCTAGGTCAGGACTTTTCCGCCCCAACGGCCATCAGTTCTCCGAGCTATGTACTATGTGTAAAGACTTGTATTTAAATATTCAATTAATACGTTATTTTAAAGCAGTAGCAGTTTTGTCAGGCCTCCCTGAATCAACACTTCCGCATAGGCCGGGGATGCCTCAAAGAAAAACGAATAGTTATGGAGTTTGACTAGGGTAGCCAGATGGTATCCAAAAGGAGGACATGTCCTCCTTTTCCATATTCTGTCCTCCCGTCCTACTTTACCTACCGTATGCCCTCTCTTTGTTAGGTATAGTCGTTAATTGGTGAAATGAAATGAAATGAGTGCAAGATGTGCTGCAGAGTAAATCACTCTGTGATTTTTTCATTCTGTACGCCATGCGTGACGACGTGAACGTTGATTGGGTGATAGTAAATGACAGCGTAATTTATGATTGGTTTATGCAAAAAGGTCAAAATATTGACTTCATGACGTATAACCCGTCGAAATATCTAGGTACCTCGCTAAATGACGGTCTGACGGTGGCAAGTACATAGATATTTGCTGGGTAATACTGAACTCGCTCCGATTAATAACACAATCAACAAGCCCCTCCCGCCTTCCCACAATAATTGTGTTCAATTATTGAACGTGGGCTCATTTTTTAGCGCTAGTCATCTATGTTTTTTAACTGTCACTAGCCATGAAGAATTATTCACACCACACCGTGTCGCGACCGGGCCGGGCTCCACTCGGGGCACGTCCACCGTGCGCCGGCCGGGCAAGTCATTCATGCTACACCGGGCTGTTTGCGTGTATTCTTTGCACAGCCGTGTCTTGTGATGGGTGTTTTGTGTCAACAACTGATTTCATCAGTCGATAGACGTGAGGCTCGAGTAAATTTGCAATTTTCACAACTTGAATTGGCAGCTATTGCAATTGCCATCGACGACAAAGTATTCGAAACACGAAGCGAAACTACTAGGAGACGATTGGGTGTACATTCAACCTGGAGTACACCCCATCCTCACCCCATCACCCCACCGCAAAGCGAGAAGCAGAAGGAGTATTGGCTTTACTATACACCGTGTCGGGGCCGGGCCGAGCCGGAGCCGGGAAACAATACCCACTGACAGTTCGCCGCCGCGCCCGGCCGTGCATGGCGTGGGCACGGCCGGGCCACGGTCAAGCTTGAATCACTTCATATAAAAAGTAAACTATAGTGTAGTGTCCATAATCCTTAAAACAGTCGCAACGAACGCGAGCAATGAATAGTCTCGAAGTATCACTTAATCCAATTAGGCTAAAGGAATCAATCCCAATTTTCAGTGCCACTCATCGACAAACTTCACCCTTACATTCGTGACGGTTGCATCCATAATCTACTTGCTATTTAAGCACAAGAATATACTTTGTTATGGTGGGTACGGAAAGGGAACGAACGAATTTAATTCCAAAATCCACTTTACTTAGCTAGAAACAAATAATACGAAATAAAATAGCACGAAAAGTCATAAAGATCTGCACAATATAAGGAAAATTTTATTACACATTTGTAAATAATTAATATTGTTGTTTATCACAATTAACGGAATATTCCCTTAACATAAATAAAAATATTGCCAACGATATCAACATTACGCTAAAGTCTTTTTAATCATGTAGAGTTGTCAGTATAGCCTACCCACTCCCACCTCTTTATTATTTATTCTTTGGTATGGTGGACTCTTACAGTATTTAGTTCAAAGTAACTGAAATTCTGGTTATAACCGAATCGGAACCGGCTGTAACCGGTTCGAGCCGGATCGCGTGCTGCACACGCTCGTAGTTTCCACGGCGGCGGCAGCCGGGCTGGGCTTAATTAATGTTTCCACCGCGCATGCAACTCGGAAGTTGGCTCGTTAAATCAAGACCTAATGAAGTGTTCAGTGTCTGCGGCCATTTTGGACCTGCTGCCCTTTTTACTAGCTTGCGGCCACGGTTATTGACTGAAAAAGGATGTGTTGGAATATTGTAAAGGAAATTTAATCTAACGGTCTTATTTATAGGAAACACAATTAATTCATTAAAACGCCGATTAAAATAGTATGTGGTGAAGATGTTACAAGGAAAAGTCGTCGACTGTCGACTGAGCAATCGTGTTTTTATAAATAAGGCCGCTAGTCTCTGTAGACGATTTTAGTTTTCCTCAGTAGCGACACTGCCTTCTCGGCTGTCATTCTTGATAGGATGATATTGTAATGAAAACAGGGAATCCGTCACTCCATTTCCTCCCGTCGATGTCGTAGAAGGCCACTAAGGAAATAGATTACCAGGAGACGGGCAGCAGCGTCTTCCTGAGATTCCAACCACATACTGCGATCGCCAACCCGCCCGCCAAGATTATGGGATTATGGCAACACCATGGTTATGAAAACCATGAGGGAGGCCTGTGTCCTGCAGTGGGCGTGAAGGGGCTGATGATGATGATGATGACTGGAAGTCCTAGTTTGGGAGCCATTTATTATTGTAACCGTTCTACAACAATTTTTTTTTAATTTCGTTTCGTTTAATTTAATTTTATTTTAATATTTCTTCTAACGCGCCTTGAGACAATGGTGGTCCGTTCACATAAAACTCTAACGATGCAAACTGTTCAAAGAACCTTTCTCAATTTAATTAAAGTTTAGTTATTATTTTCCTAAGTTTAATGTAAATAGGTACTTTCCCAGTTGCATGGTCAGTGATTTATTAGAGAAATTTCTAATATAATAAAACTAAATGGCTGCCACGTTACGGAGTTACCCGGAGAGGGTGCCCGCAGAAAATGTAAATCTTCTATCTTTTACCATCTTCCTTTTTACTTAATTTACTTGCCATAGGAATAGAATATGAAACATAAACTCAGTGTTGTAACTACTCAGTGTTGACGACCTTGTGGCGCAGCGGTAGTGCGTCTGCATACCATGCGAGAGGTCCCGGGTTCGAATCCCGGCTGGGGACAAAAAAAAACCCCAGGTCTTGGATGTTTACATGTTTGTGATGTCGTTGTTTCTGGTTCCCACGACACAGGGTATCCTAGTGTGGGGCCAGAAACAATGTATGTGCCTGTATGTAAATGTTTATGTTTATGTTTAGTTTTACTCTGCCCAAAGTCTAATTTTTTAAAATAATGTACGAGTAGGTAATGAATACAACTGAGAAAGAGCGTTGGTAGCCTAGTGGGTAGAGCATTGGACTCTGAAGCGAGAGGCCCTGGTTCGATTGCCAGTGCGGGCGTGTACCTATGACTTTGTTTTGTAACTTATGTACATTTGTGAAGTTAAGATAGTGATACCACTCGGTAACTGAAGGAAACCATCGTGAGGAAACCTGTGTGTTTGAGCTATTCACATACCTAAGCGCTTGAAATCCCCAATCCGCGGTGAGCTCGCGTGGTGATTAAGCCCTTACTCTCTCTCTGAGAGAAGGCCTGTGCCCTACAGTGGGACGAATATAGGCCGCTTATGATTAAGATATACCTATTGCATTGATTTGGAAAACTTTTATCAAAATATAATATGGAGCAGCTGACATTTTTTTCAATCCTTCGGAGATGGTCTCATAAGAAAAAGCGGGCCGGGCTGTATCGGGTTACACGGCCGTTGGTTCAACTTGAAACGTCTAAAGTAGTCGTTAATTTTTGGCTGAAACTGCGCAATGTGTTACGTGGTACTGGCGCCATCTAGCGGCAAAAGGATCTGATTAAAGGCTATTTTGCTCTACTCAACGATATATAAATGAATTGCACACGACAAGTAGTTACAGAGTTCCAGCCCTCACCGAAGCGACATGTTTTCGTTGCACATGGTCGCAATAAACAACTACATCGTCGCAGTAAAATTATGAATTATGAATTACTACTGAACTAAAAGACGTTGCACGTCAAAGATTGCATTGTTTAAACGGAACTTTCTGAAATACCCGCATACGCTAACTGCTCGAAGATTTGTGCGTCCGACTGAAACAGAATGCTGCATCAACTTCACTAATCGTCCTTCAGACTTCCAGATAAACACTTACGGCGAAGTATCGTTTGAAGCGCACAAAAACTAATTGCATTTGAGCACTTATTAAGCTTTGCGGTTTCACACTCGGTATCGGCGTAGCTATAACGACGGTTTTGTAGACTGGGAGTCAGTGTTATATTTAAAGATGTCCCAGTTCTATTTATGAAAAATCAAAACTTCATATTTTACTTCATCATAATAGGGGTTAAAGTATGAAATTGCCGTTTTATTGCAATAGGTTCTTTGAATTGACATAGAATCTTCATGGTGTGAGGTTTTCGAATGAAACTTTTTTCAAATGGTTTCTATGATGTTCTTTTTTTAAAAAATGTGAAACAATTGAATATCGACTTTCAATTGTTTTTGTTATTCAATTTAGACAAGAAAGATGGATACTGCGAAAATTAGAGTGATTTTTGAATACGAGTTCCGACGCGGAACTAACGCGGCAGAAACAGCCCGCAATATCAATGCTGCGTTTGGAGAGGGGTCTACTAATGAACGCACCGTGCGATTTTGGTTTAAACGCTTTCGTGATGGAAATTTCTACTTAAAGAACGAGCCACGAAGAAGACCGCCCACACAGGTGAATAACGATGAATTAAGAGAGATAGTGGAAGCTGACCCTAGTCAAACTACCCAGGAATTAGCGGCATGGTTTAACGTTACCTTACCCACAATATTGACTCACTTCCGTCAAATCAATAAAATAAAAAAAATACGAAAGATGGGTGCCTCATAATCACTCGAATTTTCGCAGTATCCATCTTTCTTGTCTAAATTGAATAACAAAAACAATTGAAAGTCGATATTCAAATGTATCACATTTTTTAAAAAAAGAACATCATAGAAACCATTTGAAAAAAGTTTCATTCGAAAACCTCAAACCATGAAGATTCTATGTCAATTCAAAGAACCTATTGCAATAAAACGGCAATTTCATACTTTAACCCCTAATATTATTATTGTTATTATTATTTGTTTGGGAAACTTGCAGCTTACATTATAAATGGACACAGTCTTAGAATAACTACACATAAGCTAAGAATAAGTTTCCGCATATAGTAACTTGTGCTTGGCAAACATGTGCAAGTGAATGAAAAATTTAAAGTAAGTGTACACCATGCTACACACTACAACAACGAGGATATTAATAGTACATTACTTCAGAGGGAAGAAAGTGACAGTTCCATACCGAGATTATGGCATTTGCGCCACGAGCTTGCGAGGGGCGCAAACCATTTGAGGTATGGAACTGTACTTTATCCTGAGGTATGTATAGTGCTTTTTATTACACCTACGAGGAAAATTATAGACATAAATGCATAGAAATGTTTACAAAAAACACAAAGATAAATGCTAAAATCAATCGAAGTTTTTGCGAAAATGCGCGGGCTTTTCCTTTTTTTATTCGCCCGTTTCTGGAGTAGGCTAAGATCATAAGGTCATGCAGCCACTTCTTCCGTGATTCCGCGCGTTTTATATACAAAAATAGTTTCGTTTTTAATTTTCTGTATGCACCAAGGAGGTTGGTAACTGGTAAAAAAAAACTGTATGTGGCCAGTAACAATTTACTTGAAATTTAATTAGTAGACAGTTAAAGTCTCTTTGCAGTATGACTGCTGACAAATTAAAAAAAAAAAAAAACCGGGTATGTAATGGAATTTCATACATACTTCCCACCCTTGGGTCGGAAGGATTTTCATACAAACTTCCATACCTTGGGATGAAAGGATTTGAAGGGCGGGATAAAGGCGTTTCTTCCCTCTAATTGGTATAATTAGTATGTATTTTCAGAGCAGGTGTGATAAAAATGTATTTGAACGTATTGAAACGCACAAATGAATTAATTAGATTCAATTGTACAATCGAATCTACTTAATTTATTTGTGTATCTACCGTACATTGAATATCCAGTATATGTCTATCTATAGGCCTAAGTACCTGCTGTGGTACCCATTTGTATTCCGTGTTCGGTAACAAATATAGTGTTCTCCTTTTTTATAATCCGTAACCTTTGTTTTCGTTAATGACGGGATGAAAATTAGCGCTGCGATTCATTCACAGCACAAAGCTGAGTCCTACAATTTGTATCACACAACTATTGTATCTTTAATATGTATATATGTTTAATATGTTTTCAAACTGCAAGTGTGATGAATAAACGTTTATCAATTGAAATTTCAAACTTGCGTCTGATACGAAGTTTCAGTTTCCTTTTTGGGTACATTTTGATTTGTGACATGCGAAGGGATAAAGTCGCTAGGATGACAAATTGCGGCAATGGTAGCCTTATGGGTAGAACATTGGACTCGGAAGCGAGGGACCCAGGTTCGATTCCCAGTGCGGGCATGTACCTATGACTTTGTTTCCTAAGTTATGACATTTGAGAAGTATTTCAGTAGTATTTCTTTGTAGTATTTAACAAGCAGCCTATATACGTCCCACTGTAGGGCACAGGCCTTCTCTCAAAGAGAGAGAGTATGGGCTTAATCACCACGCGTGCCCACCGCGGATTGGCAATTTCAAGCGCCGGAGTATGTGTACACCTCAGATAGAAAACCTGAGGTTTCCTCACGATGTTTGCTTTTACCGTTAGCGAGTGGTATCTATTGCTACTATAACTTCACAAATGTACGTAACTTAGAAAACAAAGTCGTTGTTATGACTGGATTCGAACCCGCGACGTCCCGAATATGAAGCCGGCGTTCTACCGCTCCGCTACCACCGCTACCCCGCTACCAGTCGACATTGAAGTCTTCTAAATTTATCTATCTTGTAGTCTATTAACCAATCGCATTTTAATCTTATAATTAATTACAACCCGTGCAGCTTACTTCGACGCCTCGCGCGACGCAATCTTCTTCGAAGTGTTTACAACAGGATTTCATTTGCAGGGGTTCTAACATTGCAATAAGACGAACAACACATACATCTGCGCTGCGAATCTGTAGTAGCAATACCACACGCTAACTGTGAAGGAGAACATCGTGAGGAAACCCCCACCTTGGTTGGCTCCGCACGCAGTGACTTGTCTTTCCTGTGGGCTAGACGGTCTAAGATGTCGGTGCTGGGCAAGCCTAGTCCAAACAATGTCTCAGGCACTGCAGTGTCCGAGTGGTTGCTTCACCTATCTAGTGCGAGTGAAAGTGCCACTGGACGCTGCATAAATCATCTCATTACGTAGATGCAAAGGCCGAATTTAGACATTATAAACACTGTGCTTCAAACAGTGTCACCGACGTGCATGAATTCAACGACTAATGAACGTTAAGGAAGCGAAAGTGAGTATAATTAAGGCCCCTTTAACCGGCTTCAATAAAGGAGAGGTTCTCAATTTAATGCGTATGTTTTTCCGATTCTTTTTCTAATGTGCAATATAAAAAGAAAGGCGTAAGTAATTAACCTCCTTATTAATTCATTAACATTTTCCCGAACAACTTTTATTTTAATACTAGCTGACCGGGCAAACGTTGTTTGCCCATATTAATTAGCCTAAGACCTATTCTCAGACCTACTAAATACACACAATAAAGTAATAAAAATCGGTGAAGCCGTTTCGGAGGAGTTGGATAACAAACACTGTGACACGAGATTTTTTATATACTAGATCTCCGTAAAAAAAACTATTTTAAATAAAAATAATAAAATACCGACAAAAAAATTGGCCAGATACATTAAACGTTCACTCTTTACGCAATATGTCTTACAGTAAACGGTCAGTGCGCTCGGACCGAGTGCGTCGACTGTACGCACACGGTCCAAGCATACTAAGACCGTCAAAACCCAGATTAAACTCCCGGACTATACAAAGAAGGTACATTTATTGCCGAGAAGCCAGTGGAAATATTCATTAAAGTTTGCTGCAACTACTGCCGACACGGGCTCGTTTACACTGGGCGAGTAAGGTCACAAATCAAAAGCATTTTCCAGTTACTCGACTACCGTCACAAATAAGTGAAATATTTATCCCCTCTAAACAGTTTCATATTACAATTTTCAATGTCTTCTCCGCATGTCGAATTTCTTTGGTAATTTCCTATGACAGTCTGAACCATAAAACTGAAACTGACAACTTTTATAGAGTGTGTCGTTAGTTAAGCCGTTTATAATTAATGTTACAATCAGCGATAAGTAGTTTACCTAAGATATAATGAGATACGTAAGATTAGGTTTGAGGTTGTGTAATTTCCTTCTCTATATTTTCTTTTTGTTGCACTAACCCGTGCTGAGGTCAATTTTAAAAAAGTATTTAGAGGCTAAAAATTCCACCCATGCCGGGACTTGAACCCGCGACCTCTGGCTAACCGTGCCAGCGCTCTCCCAATTGAGCTAAGGGGCAAGTGCAGGCATCGGTAAAATTTTGGCGATGCCTTGGGTTACTCGGTACTGCAAGTGATGTAAATTGCTTCGGCCAGATGTCGCTGCCTGTACGTAATACAGAGAAGTTTGTAAAGAGGCGCGAATTTTCGCCTATGCCTGCACTTGCCCATTAGCTCAGTTGGGAGAGCGCTGGCACGGTTCGCCAGAGGTCGCGGGTTCAAGTCCCGGGTTATCAAATCATGGGTGGAATTTTTAGCCTCTAAATAGGTTTTCCTTTTCTATGTACAATAAAGTGTTCTCTGTCTATCTATCTATAATACTGTTGAAATACAATACCAAGGGACTGTTTGATAGAACTACAATTAATGGTTTACTATGACAATTCGATGTACATTGCATATCAGATATCAAAAACTTATTTCAACGTAAACAATTTTACATTCTGTTTGTTGAAAGTCAATGCAGAAAATTATCCGCTAAAGTCGATTAATTAAAGTCGTAACCGATTAACCCACAGATTAACAAGCAGGAATTCTTTGGTGCGCAATGTTTATCGAATTCTCAAGAATAAAACTCCTATTTGTATTTTTATAAAACTCAGTCTTGCAAGGAATGTCTGAATTAGAAACAAACACTTTTTAATAGTGAAAATAACACACTTCAGTCAATTAATATATTACTGCTAATTACAACGTAAAAGTTATCTTAACCTACCACTGCAGTTGTAGTAGTAGATAAGTGCATCATGTAACTTGCCTTTAGACCAAATAGTGAATTCACATCCTAACTTGCCTTTAGACCAAATAGTGCATTCACATCCTAACTTGCCTTTAGACCAAATAGTGCATTCATATCCTAACTTGCCTGTAGACCAAATAGTGCATTCACGCCCTATAAACACGCTGCTCCCTGCGTTCAACAATTTCAATTTTCTGCTTGGTTAGTGTAATTTTATTCAATGAGGTCGAGTATTTTTATTATCTTCTGTTTCCAATAAAAGAACGGAAAGTATTTTGTAATTTTCAGAGCAGGCAAGTCCATTTTCGGAATAAAGTACAGAATAACAACGAAAACTTTACTATGGTAACTATTTTTTCGACAAAAAATCGTCGTGAAAGTATTCAATAAAAACACACACGTGTTCGATGACTTTCTTGTGGATTTCATCAATTGATCTTGACCAAATTTTTACGGGACTACCCTGGAGGTAAGATGAAGAATTTCCGCTAAACACACTTAAATGAAGCGGTGGTAGCCTAGTGGACAGAACATTGGACTCGGAAGCGGGAGACCCAGGTTCGATTCCCAGTGCGGGCATGTACCTATGACTTTGTTTTCTAAGTTATGTACATTTGTGAAGTTATAATAGCAATACCACTCGCTAACGGTGAAGGAAAACATCGTGAGGAAACCTGGGTGTCTGAGATATTCACATGCCTCAGCGCTTGAAATCGCCAATCCGCGGTGGGCACGCGTGGTGATTAAGCCCATACTCTCTCTCTCTGAGAGAAGGCCTGTGCCCTACAGTGGGACGTATATAGGCTGCTTATGACACTTAAATAATCATAGCTCATCGTTTGTTTTAAGTAATTAAAAATAATCCTTTGTGTCAGCAGCGTATCACAGCTTATTTCTACTACTAGAAATCGTGGCATATTTCAAATTGATTAGCAAATTGAACAAATTGATATAAAGACAGAATGCTTTCAAGCAGAAGAAAATAATAAAATGTCACTTAAAATTAAAATGCCACTGAACTTTGTATTTTCATTTATTTCTTTGATAGATCTCTTGGTATTCGTCAATATCGCAAGAATCTTACGGAATAAACCGGTAATGATGTTTTTTATTGGATCGAGAATGTTCAGGCGTCTTATAAAGTATAACGGAGTAAGAAACCAAATGTATTTTAAGACATTTATTTTCCTCTCGCTTACACAATAAAGACTTGTCGTCTATTGTATGAGTAAGAGCCAAATATTTATTTATTTATTTTAATCTCTCTTTTCTTGATCTATTGCTTGATGGAAGAGGTCTGAATTATAGACTTTGTAAACTGTTCATTGTTCAAGTTCTGCGTTACTTCACTAACATATTGCTTAGGGTGACATGTTTAGAGTACCACTTTACTTCTTTAAGCTTTGTTTATACGATGCAACATAGAGCCCTCCCGCTGGCAACGTTTGGCAGCACAGAGGCCAGAATGGCGCAGGATGGTGAACAGCCAAGTACGCGAGTTCGAGGTTCAGCGTAAAGCTGACCTGGATACCAAACACGACCAGTTAAAGGCTCGCCCACCTGCTGCCATAACATATAATTATAAGAACGGCATTCTCACGTGCCCTCAGTGTGCACGGAGTTTCGCCGTGAAGATAGGCTACATAAGCCATCTTCGAGCGCACCAGCGCCACATCTCTGATTAGGGGTCAAAGTGGTCGCCATGGCCGAAACCGGTAGGAACAATCATCATCATTATCATACAAAGCCATCGCTGGCTGCCAATATCACTGGCAGCAGCACTGGCTTGGTATTGGCCTTTTATAAACAGTTTTTCATGCCAAGCCAGGGCTGGCCAGAATAGAGCGCCTGTACATACATACATACATAAACTAGGGCCTGTATCCCAGAGGGGTAGGCAGAGACCAGGGGCTGCCACTTGCCATGAACCATGATCTGTCATCACCTTCGCTTCTTCAACATTCATTAGTCGTTGCATGCACACACGCCGGCTTCTGGTACTTTTTAACGCACGTCTATTTTTCAAGCCAGTGACCTCCGCCCGCTAACCCCTCAAGGCGCGCCAGCGTTGCGGACACGTGTAGACGTGCACGTAGACGTGCACACCACAAGAAAGACGCAGGCTGACTGGCTTCATCTAAACAACATTAAATAAATCAATCAGCCCACACTCGTCCACCGCTGGAGATGGTCCTTCGCCAAGCAAGCCACTTTCTTCTTCCTCGGCCATCCTCATCCAGTCGTTGCCAGCAATTTGCCTCAGATCGTCGGTTCAGTAAGCAGGCGGGCGCCCAAAATACTTCAATAAATTTTTCATCGTCAAGGCTTCATACTTAACCATCACTAAACTCTACTCATAAACCTCCAGACGAGCTAAGACCTTTAAGCCACAAGAGAAACTCTTTGCGCTTCCATGTTTATTTAAGATTTAATGCGGAACATTTGCGCTGTAGATAATGTCGGTAGTGCCTCCAGGTAGCGTTCTATGACCTTATCTTTACGTAATATCTCTTCCACAGTAGGACCTGCCTCACTGGAACAGGACAAATTGGAACTTAAGTTTGGTCCTTGTGAAAGTAGCAGATTTATTAAAAGAGTAACAAAATGACTGGTCGAGCTCTAGTAACTTTCAATAAATGTCATAAGTAATGAAAAACCGGTTCAGTCACTACCACCAAACATTAAATTTACATTATGTTAAAGAATTGTGCATTGTATGTGACGTATTAAATAATACATTGTTTCCACTCTTAACTAGTTTTTTATTTGTTGCTATACTGTAGAATTTCCACTATAACCATATCATATTTAATGCTTACATTTACTAACGTTTTACAAAAGAAAATACGCGAGACAAAAACCTTTCTTTTATCGTCATTTCGTTCGCTGAACTTTACATATTTTTCACATTAATAGATTTTTTATGTCTCATCTTAGAGCCGTATTAATAAAGTACTGTTACCTCTAAGATCAACCTTGAGTGCCATGTCAAGACTGCGATTAGACCCGATAGATAGATAAATAAAACTTTATTGCGTAACCAGGTAATTATGGGCTTCATTACCACGCGTGCCCACCGCGAGTCATTAAAAAATACTGTTTCAAGGTGCTGTTCTGCACAAAACAGCAACTTGACTTCACTTCAGAGCAATCTCAGAGGTAAGAGCGCTTTATTGATACTTCGCTAAAAAAATGAAAGAAGGTCCATTAAGGACAAGTCCGCGTCACTTTCCTAAAAAAAAGCTTCGAATATTCACCACAGAGGCAGACCGTCGCAGCACAGAGTGAAAGAGGCTGGAACGCTTCAAAGGGTGTACTGTACACTTGGTACAGCCACCTTCATAAGTGTATTCATTCTTTAATATAAAAAAATCATCATCATCATCATCATTCAGCCACAAGAAGTCCACTGCTGGACATAGGCCTCCTCCATGGATTTTCAAAAAGACTGGTTGGAAGCGGCCTGCATCCAGCGCCTTCCTGCCACTTGGAAAATCCAACAAAAATTGTCAAAGATAAGCGGTGTTCGTGCATGCAGACTTGAGTTGTGAATAAGATGATATTTTGGCCTTTAAAGTTATTGATGGCAATCAGTTATTGATTGAGCCTTATCATGTAGTTAGCAATAACTGACATATTATGTTTAAGATTACCTATTTGCGAAAAGATGGTCAGAGTGGAGGTTTTTTCGCTGTCTTTTTCTCGACAAAAAATTCGACCTGAAGGCATCAGATAACATTGTACATTGACCAATGTACAATGTTATCTGATGCTTTCATCATATACGCACGTCAATTCACTTTCTCCATCGAGCGTACACTTGTGCACAGTACACTAGAGCCTGGACCCCTTTGTGTTCTGTTAATGATTTTTTTGATGGAGCCACGCTTCGCCTCCGGCCGTCTCCCTTTGCTTAATGAGAGTAAGGATGACGGTTTGGCTAATGATTTTTTTTTGTATTTTCTGGGTACTCTTAGTCTTAATTGTGGAGTTAAGTGGACTTGTGGCGAGCGGTGTGTTGTTACTAGTGTTTAAGTTATTTTGTCAAAATGCCACTTTTTTATTTTTGTTATTTGATAGTTTGGTTTTATGTACTTAAGATTTTTTTTGGAGATGGGATTGTTTTTAATGTTCCGTACCCAAAGGGTAAGGGACCTTATTACTAAGACTCAGCTGTCCGTCCGTCCGTCTGTCACCAGGCTGTATCTCGTGAACTGTGGTAGTTAGACAGTTGAAATTTTCACAGATGATGTGTTTCTGTTGCCACTATAACAACAAATAGGTACTAAAAACAGAATAAAATATTTAAGGGGGCTCCCATACAACAAACGTGTTTTTTTGCTCGATGTTAATAACGGCAACAGGTAGACACTTGAAAATATTAAAATGTTTATAGATAATGGTACGGAACCCTTCGTGCGCGATTCCAACTCGCACTTGGCCGGTTTTTAGTTTTATCTTTATCGGGTTTTTGTAATTACTAACTTGGATTGATATCATTAGGCCATCTATCAACATTGCCTTTGTCAGAGTCTGACATACAAATGTCACAAAATTCGTAGAACAATGTTGTTGTAAATGACAAAAGACAAACTCTTACCGACACGTTTCAGGAATTGCGCATTTTAGAAATAATCATTTATAGGAAAAGAAAGCGGGTAGGGCTAACGCAGCCCCACCCGCTTTTTGACATGGCCGTTGGTTTAACGTGAAACGTCTCTAAGCAAGCGTTCAGCGTTCATCTAGCTGCGCAATGGTTGCGCGGCACCGGCGCCATCTAGCGACACGAATCAAGAAGATCTAAGTAATGGCTACTGGTGCGGCGGGAGCGGCAACTGGGTGGACTGTATTGGCGTACAATGGACAGCACCAGGAGGGTGCTCGTTGGTAAGCGTTGGGGTGGACGTAGCTGGATTTCATACCCGCGGATGACGAAGCACGATCACGGCAGCCTAGGTGGGCGCTGGATTGTTCCGGCGTCTTGTATTCCAAAAGTAGTTCACGTTTCTTCAATATACCTAAATGCGGATCTAACAATAAGGCGACTTTTCACAATTCTATCCAAAAAACGTATATACGTATGTCAGTTTTATTTATTATAGTTTTCATTGTCCCTTCGAATTTAGACAGTGTTCGGCCAGGAGTCCAGCGCAAGTGCTGGCTGGATTGACCCGCGGAGTCCACAAAGAGAGAAACCAAAATTTGCATCCACTCCTAAGCCTACAGGAACCCCTTTCACTGTTCGCCATATGCTCGCAACTAACAGCCTGTGCCAGTTGCCACTCAGGCGTAAACAGCTACTTTGTTACACTCAACCACATACCTATTAGAAAAAAATGCAGACGATACGTGAGTTACAGAGTTGTAGTCAGTTATAGAGTTACAGCCCTCATCGAGGCGACATGTTTTCGTTGCATGCGGTTTTAGCAAGTGACCCCCTACTACCGAACTGAAAGACGTTTCATGTCTCTCTTGTCAACTCCTAGTTTAATTTGTAGCTGATGCCTAACACCTGTCGCCGTCAATACGCCACACGTACTAACTGATCTTCGAGACTTTGACCAGCGGTCACTGAACTCACAAACGCCCAGTGCATCTTGCTTGTGTACTCCTTGTAAACACAAGTCACCGCTCGCACGAGTGCCGGACACACTGACTGGTGTCTGTTGAGCTGTTTGTAAGGACGCCATTGTGGTCAACGTAAGATCCGATTACAATTGAATCGATCGATTACGCCCACGGCAAGCATAAGTTTATGAAGCATTTAGAGGCCCCAGTATTCAACCACTAATGAATGTTGATGAAGCGAAAGAGTTCTGTCAAGATCGCAAGTAAAAAGTTAAAAAAATAGACCAGTGCGAATCGGACTCACCCACCGTGGGTTCCGTACAAATTTCTAGGTACTTACATATTATAAATAGTTCAGGAATCGAGTCTAGCAGTTTTTTCCCGAGCTTTTCCTGAACATCAAAGACAATTTTTTATGATTTAATTACAAATGTACAGCTTTCAGATGTTTTCCTGTACTTGCAGTATAAGCCGATATTACTTGCTAAATTTCATAGTTCTAGGTGAACGGAAAGTACCGTTTAAATTTTGATTCCCTTCAGTGTCGAAATATACGTTCTTTGCGGCATAAACGGCCGTAACTTTTTTTGCGTCCACTTAGAAGTTTGATTTTTTTTTACAGCTTCAGGGGCTATAAACTTGAGTACATGTTTTAATTTCAACTCGATACCTCCACGCGTTCCCGAGATAAGAGGTCTTCACAGACAGACGGACGGACGGGCAGACGAACACCAAACTGATTCTATAAGCGTTACGTTTTTTTCCTTTTGAGGTACGGAACCCTAAAAAAAGCGGTGGTAGCCTAGGGGGTACAACATTGGACTCGGAATTGAGAGACTCAGGTTCGATTCCCAGTGCGGGCATGTACCTATGACTTTGTTTTCTAAGTTATGTACATTTGTGAAGTTATAGTAGCAATACCACGGTGAAGAAAAACATCGTGAGGAAACCTGAGAGTCTGGGCTATTCACAAACCTCAGCACTTGAAATCTCCAATCCGCGGTGGGCACGCGTGGTGATTAAGCCCATACTCTCTCCCTGAGAGAAGGCCTGTGCCCTACACGGGGACGTATATAGGCTGCTGCTTATAGACGATTTAATCGTAGTACGCAAAAGATATGTTAATATCTCAGTCAATTAGACTGACGATATTTTGCTTCATAGTAATGAGTGTTGTTGTTTTTACAGCAAATTCACGAAATATACATCTTCTAATAATAGGGGTTAAAGTATGAAATTGCCGTTTTATTGCAATAGGTTCTTTGAATTGACATAGAATCTTCATGGTGTGAGATTTTCGAATGAAACTTTTTTCAAATGGTTTCTATGATGTTCTTTTTTAAAAAATGTGAAACATTTGAATATCGACTTTCAATTGTTTTTGTTATTCAATTTAGACAAGAAAGATGGATACTGCGAAAATTCGAGTGATTTTTGAATACGAGTTCCGACGCGGAACTAACGCGGCAGAAACAGCCCGCAATATCAATGCTGCGTTTGGAGAGGGGTCTACTAATGAACGCACCGTGCGATTTTGGTTTAAACGCTTTCGTGATGGAAATTTCGACTTCAAGAACGAGCCACGAGGAAGACCGCCCACACAGGTGGATAACGATGAATTAAGAGAGATAGTGGAAGCCGACCCTAGTCAAACTACCCAGTAATTAGCGGCATGGTTTAACGTTACCTTACCCATAATATGGACTCACTTGCGTCAAATCAATAAAATAAAAAAATACGAAAAATGGGTGCCTCATAATCACTCGAATTTTCGCAGTATCCATCTTTCTTGTCTAAATTGAATAACAAAAACAATTGAAAGTCGATATTCAAATGTTTCACATTTTTTAAAAAAAGAACATCATAGAAACCATTTGAAAAAAGTTTCATTCGAAAACCTCAAACCATGAAGATTCTATGTCAATTCAAAGAACCTATTGCAATAAAACGGCAATTTCATACTTTAACCCCTAATATATAAAAATCTCGTGTCACAGTGTTTGTTATCGAACACCTCCGAAACGGCTTTTCCGATTTTTTTGTGTATATTTGGTAGGTCTGAGAATAGGTCGTAGGCTAATTAATATGGCAAAACAACGTTTGCCGAGTCACCTACTAAGTTATATAAAGCAAGTCATTAGTTTGTGAGTTTAGGATTGGATCGCAATGTCTCTCTAATTGGCAGTATAACGTGTTTATTCATGGAGCTATGAAGGCGGTTTACAGGGATTGTAAATTACTGTGGAAAGAAAATTTAAGAAATGTGGCTTGCAGTAGGAGCGATTCCACTTGTAACTCTAAAAAACGCCAAGATTGACGTTTCATAAGCAGCCATACGTCCCACTGTAGGGCACAGGCCTTCTCTCAGAGAGAGAGTATGGGCTTAATCAACACGAGTGCCCACCGTGGATTAGCGATTTCAAGCGCTGAGGTATGTAAATAACTCAGGCACTCAGGTTTCCTCAAGATGTTTTTCATCACCGTTAGCGAGTGGTAATGCTACTATAACTTCACAAATGTACATAACTTAGAAAACCAAGTCATAGGTACATGCCCGCACTGGGAATCAAACCTGGGTCTCCCTCTTCCGAGTCCAATGTTCTACCCACTAGGCTACCACCGTTTAAGATTGACGTTTGCAACAAGTTTTTATGGTTCTTTTTAAGGATCATGTTATTACAAACCTGCCCGTTGGGCATAATTCCATTTTACCATTAGCACACAAAGGACACCCTTGCTCCATCATGCTAACGACCGACCTATTTTTCACTCCAATAAAATAAAACATTAAAATACGCGGGACAAGATGAAACAAAAGATGGGAATTCTTTTTTTGAAATTCCACTTTTTATTTGAAAAGGAAACGGTTTTGTTTACTTCCAAAGGCCAGTGTTACTCGTTTAACAAAGAGTCTGGCGGTTGGGATAGAGTTAGTCCTTATTCTAAACGCTTCGGCAGTCTCTGTTGAGATCTCTTACATACCTACAATATCACAATAATTCATCGGTAGGATTGAAGCATTTTGAAACTCACTAAAGTTAGGAAGCTTGAGAGAGTTTTGACATTGGAACTGTCTTTTCGTTCGCTGCGGTGTAGGCTCCGATTTTACGAAAAAGTGCCCTTATATCTCAGAGGGTTGTGAAGATATGATATTGAAAAAAGGCTCAAAAGACGCGTATTTACAAGAGCTGTGAGGTGCAAAAGAAATTAATGGAAAAAGTCAAAAACGAAAAATGTTTTGGTTGAAACAGTGAAAAAAAAAAAAAACAATTGTTCCGAATTTTCGATTTTGGCGCTCGATATTTTGGAAACGGAGAATGATATCACAAATTACAGAAAAAATCCTCTGAAAAATTTAGTCAGCTACAATTTGAGTTTGAAACAAAGACAATCGGGTTAAGTGTTTACCCTGTAGCCTAACCTTTTTGAAAAAAGTCAAAAACTCTTATTAGGTAAAATTTAATTACCTTACATTCCCGACGTTTCGGAAACGTTGCAACTGCCGTGGGTAGACTGAAGTGACGAGTACAGTCAGTTGTCTTTTGTTTGTGTACCTTTGTGTTTACTTTGTGTTTCTGTGACAATCTAAATAAATATCCTCTTTCTTTCTTTCTAGTGTGTAATTAAATTTTACCTAACAAATAATCGCGATTAGACCCGTCTAAGATATAACTACTAGCTGACGCGGCCAACGTTGTTTTTCTATAATAATTAGCCTACGCCCTATTCTCAGACCTACAAAATATACACAAAAAAAAAAACACTGTGACACGAGATTCTATTAGAAGATATATGAGCAATGCGAGAAATTTTTAATGCGATCATAGATAACTTAATCTGAAGGGGCACCTTAATCTTACAAAATAAAAACACATTTTAATATGAAAATCAATAATGCTGATAAAGTTTGATGCAACCAAAATTTAGTTATTTACCTAAATTAGTGTTGTCTGCGGCTCGTATATCGTGAAACCAAGAATCGAGGCCCAGGAAATATGAAATAAAAGAAAACAAGGCGGACAGATGCGCTGCTCTGTAAGCAAGCTAGGTGGAAATGCACATTTTATTATTTTGTTTCGTACATGCGTGGTTGGCGCACATTAACAGCTGCGATCTAGGAAGCTTGGTAGATGCGGCAGTTTGAAAAAGATTTGAGAAGCCGCAATATTTAACTAACAGTGGTATTAACGAGGCGTTTCTTCTATTGTATGTTTGTATCTAATTACCAAAAAACGTCGGCAAATCAAGGTATAATATATGTTCGTATGGAATTTGACATTTAGATTTGAACATAACATAACATAAACTCATGCCTGTATCCCAGAAGGGTAGGCAGAGACCAGGGACTGCCACTTGCTACGATCCTGACAGATCACTTTCGCTTCCTCAACATTCATTAGTCGTTGCATGCACGCACGCCGGTTTCGGGTACTTTTTATCTTGCCCTTTGTTTATACATCCCCTACTTGGTCGAAGTATGTCCGTCTGGGTCGTCCCTTACCAGCCCTTCCATCCACATTCGCTCGCTATTTAGATTTGGTGCGCGTAATATAGGAGCTGTGTAAGAACCCCTTCAGGTACAGGCAGTGATTGCAGCCATTTGCGCGCCATTTATTATTTCCAATAACAACAAGCATTCTTCATTCAATGTAGAGGGCGGGATTTCAGTCCGGGATAAGCGAGGATAGGGGCAACACCGGGCTACGAGTGATTGATGGACGAGCTGTATCATGAGCTATGCGACGTCTCTGCACCTGGAATATGGCTTTATGATACCAGCTACTAGGAAGTGACATTAGCGATGATGCTGTTGTGGTTTGCGGCTAACGTGAGGCTTGTGATACTGTTGTGTGTTGGCTGTTAAAATAGTTTTGGGTACTGTTACAAATTTAACTTTGATTAGAAAAGCTTTGTAGCGGTGGTAGCGTAGCGATAGAACCGGTTTCACACTCGGGAGGTCGTGGGTTCAAAACCCACGGCATGTACCAATGACTTTGTTTTCTAAGTAAGGTATATTTGTGAAGTTGCAGTGGCTATACCATTCGCTAACTGTGAAGGGAAACATCGTGAGGAAACTTGGGTATTTAAGAAGAAAATTAAGAAGAAGAAAGCCATTCATATCACGAACAAAAATACATTAATAACGTTATAACATAAAACATCACAATACAAAAGGTAAGAAAAAAAAACAATAAAATACTTTGTATTACCATAAGTTGCAATGTGTCCTTGTTGCTGGAGAAGGCAGCTGTTTGAGGTGTTTACATATCTCGGTGCTTGATATTGCCAATCAGCGGTGGGCACGCTCGGTAATTAAGCCCATACTTTCTCTAAGACAAGGCCTGTGCCCTGCAGTCCGACGTATATAGGCTACATAAAAAATAGTGAACCTTTAGGCTTGGTTTTAGTTTGCTTTTGCTAGAAAATGCCCGTACCTATGCGAATACCTATTACTCGTGAAAATTTTTAATAGCGTCTCTTGTCTCGAATTTTTAAACCCAAGAAGTTTTAAATGTCACACTAGAGATTGAAACAGATCCTAATTGGGTTTAGATCTGTTATTTGCCGGTGTCAGGTGGCCCACTGTCCGCATTGCGATCCATGATTTACATTTCAAAATCTATTTATTTTATTACTATAAAAAACGGCTCAGTACGTGTTGGGCCACGCGTAGTGTAGGGTTCCGTGGAAGGAAGGATTTTAACCTGCTTTACAGAACTAAACACTTAATCAAAGTAATTTTCTATGAAATTTGTACGAAAGTTTCCTTTTATAAGTTGGTCGCCTATTAATGGTTAACTTGTAAAGCCTACTTAGCCATGACGGTTTTGCTTTGGACGACAGACTCTTGCATATTGAACATATTAGAAAACATTTTTCAACATTATGGCCCTTCCTACCTACCACTTTGGATTTGGATTCACAGTTTCAAACTAAAGTTTGGAAATCACGAATATTTACAAATATGTTATACTATTACTAATAAATCACTAATAATACTGTTTTTCACAACGAAAATAACATTTCCTCAAAATATTGCTAACGATATTAAAATCACGCTGCATAACGTGAGTGGATTGCACCCACACTTTCGTACCGAAGCCTGCCTCTTAAGTAGTGATATAACAGTCTACAGCACATCAACATTTATATACGTGCTCTCTAATCAGTTACACTAAGAACTACTTTGCAACAAAGGTGTAGAGGTTGACCTGCTGTCGTCTTTACCTATAGCTACTGCACCACGGCACGCACTCCGCAGTACAATTGTGGGATACCGTAGGCACTGACTGAAAATCAGCGCTGAGGGATCACTTCCTCAGCACAACGCTGAGTCAGCTGCCTTTTGTGGCAACTTAGACATACCACAGGCTACATCTATGGTCCTGTTTTATTTTTTCGTTTTGTCTATTGTGTATTTAGTTTTCTTTCTGTTGTTGTGCATATTATGTTACTTATCTGCTTATTTTGTGTCTGTGATGTATCTTGTTGGTATAATAAATGTCTTTCTTCTTCTTCTTCTTCTACACAAACGCGAGGCTCAATTCTCGACAGAAGCGTCACAATTTGAAGGCATTAACATCTCAAGGCCCATAGAAGTTGTCTTAGCAGCGAATAAGGCGGGGGAGGTCATTAATTATAATTTTCACATTACTGAAACGGAGCGAGCGTTTTTAATCCCTAGTCGAATTACAGAGGGTTTAAATATTCAGTTGCGGGGGTAAACAGAGGCGTGACGGATGGCTGGTTTTGTTCGCGTTCGCAAATAAAGTGGATTTTTCTGTTTCTATGACAAGGACGAAACACCAACGCGGTGGCGGTTCATATATACGACATTGGCGTTTGTATGGACCTCCACCCTCCCCGCCACCGCCACTGCCACCGCCATTGCCACCGCCACCGCGTTGGTGCGTTTCATCCTACAGAAATATAAGTGTGGTGAAGGTTTGTAAGAAAATGCTAGAAGAGGATTGATGGGTAGTGCTCAGTTATAATATTGTCACGATTTGGTATAATTACCTACTGTTATGTTGCAATATTTTTTGCATATAAAAAAAATACTAAATAATTTCTTCAGTATCTATTTATTTATTGATTCTTTTATTACAATGCGGCGGACTTCATGCCGTAAGAATTTTCTACCAGCCAACCGCAGGAGGTAAGGGAAAGTGTTGGTAGGCGTGCAAAAAAAAAAGAAAAAGGTAATAGTAGGTAATAGCCCCCGATTATAATATGATTAAACCATTTAATCATATTATAATCGGGGGCTCAAAATGTCATATTGGTCAGCAAAAATGTCATATTGTTGATTTAATTTTTATTTAATTTAATCTTGAAACTGTGTAAAATTTTAAACTTGCTTACGTGTAGTGGTTTATTTATCGATTGTGAAGGAGTTTTTTTCAAGTTTTGCGTTGTTTCAATAAAAGCTGTATACTATCCTACAGCAGGGCTCAAGTCTTCTTGCAGACAGCTTAACCTCCTCAGTCCCGACCTTGAAAATAACAATAGTTTTCAATTGTTATTTTCAAGGTCAGGACTGAGGAGGTCAAGGCTGTTCTTAAGTGAAGCATGCTGTCTTGCTTGCTTTTTTGTAATTGTAATAAAAAGAAAATACTTTTGATAAATGTGGTCTGCGGGTTTGATGGATTAAATTGCAAATATTTAAGGCATGTTTTTCTTATACTGCACTTTTCAACAACTCATCAGTGGTGAGAACTACGTACAGGAAAATGAAAATGTAATTTAAACGTCCGTAATTTAATTATGCATCAAAACCTCAGACCACACTTATCAAACATTTACTTACTTACAGTGTTAAATTGTGCGAGAGACACAGCGTGCTCCACGTAAGAGCAGCCTTATTCACCAAGCGCACCCAAAGCGGACAGGTGATTCCAAGCGCTGCAGTTTCTATAAAGGGGCTGTTAACACTGGTGGAGTTTCTCGCTCGTGAGTGGCGATTTCTTCTGGACAATAATATGATCGCTTAGTGTAAATCCGACCGCCGACGGCCTCGTGGCGCAGCGGTAGTGCATCTGCATACCATGCGTGAGGTCCCGGGTTCGAATCCCGGCTGGGGACAAAAAAAAACCCAGGTCTTGGATGTTTGCATGTTTGTGATGTCGTTGTTTCTGGTTCCCACGACAAAGGGTATCCTAGTGTGGGGCCAGAAGCAATGTATGTGCCTGTATGTAAATGTTTATGTTATGTTATGTTTAAATAAATGCCCGAGCTTTGCCTCTCGAATAGTACAATTATCGCTACTTAAACTCTCCTAGGCCGCGAGCCTATATAAACAAACTATACGAGTTTCTCTTACTAGTTTCGCCATTCCAAAACACGACTTTTTGTTTGGTCTATTAGTATCATCAATAATAGTTTATGACATTTTTAAAGACTTTCGGCCTATGAATAATGTAGGTCACGAATGGCGAGTCTCGTGTCAAAATCAGTACAGACAGAGTCTCGCATCGACGTGCGAGAAACTCTCCTCGTGTAACTTCCTCTTAAGATGTATTAGTGTGTATTGTAATATAATATTATTGATGAAATATTAATTTTTATATGTGCAAGGAGGGGGGCTCCTTATAACACATTAATTATTTTTATCTCTTTAATTTTTGCGCACCCGCCTCAGTTTTTGCCGCCCTTGTACCTCCTGCAGGTCGTCTGGTAGAAAATGCCATTAGCATTAAGTCCACCTTTTGTATACTGTCTTTGTGCAATAGAAATAGAATAGAAATAGAAATAGAAATAGAAAATGTTTATTTGTCTTCAATATAGTAAGGCACAATAATCACTTATACTATAAAGCAATGATGACAGTTTAGTGAGTAAAGAATTAATAATAAGATATTTAGGAAGCCTGTACACTCTCCCTGAGAGAAGGCCTGTGCCATACAGTGGGACGTATATAGGCTGCTTATGTTATTTAGGAAGATTGAGAGCGCAGACTGCCGCTTTATAAACGTAAAGTTCGAGTCCCAGCATGTACCTAATAATGACTATTTTTTAAATTTATGTTCGTCATCAACCCATTATGTCCCCACCGAGGGGCACGGGTCTCTTCCCTGAGGAAGGTATAGGCCATACTCCACCACGGGGGCCAAGTCCGGATTGGTGGAGGCTTGTAGACTAGTGGCTCGTCTACTGTCAGAAGTTGTCAAGCCGCCCTAAGGCCTCTGACTTGGCTTAACGACTGCCATCTATCGACGGCAGCCGGCACCAACAGCTTAACGTGCCTTGCGAAGCAATTTATGTACATTTGTGTATTTCTTGCTGCAGAAACCCTCGTTAACTGCGAATGAAAAGTTAAGCAAATTCTATAAGCGTAAGTGGCGTAGGCTTTTTTGTGGCTTTACATTCCGGTCTCTCGCGAATCTTGCCACTATGCAAATTGCCAAACATAATTACCACGGAAACGTACAAAAGAAGGGTCGACTAATTAAGAAAGCGGTCTAAGAATTTCACTTTCAAATTCGCAAATCGATTCCCTTTTTGTCCTGTTTTATGAGATCGAAAAGCGTTGCGCACACTGGGAGTCATTCTTGAAGAATTACTACCTTAAATCTTAATTAAATATGTAGATACTGTTAAATGACAAAACGGAACCCAAGCGAAAATAGAACCAATTAGGGGCATCTGTTGTCCGTAGGTATGTCTGGGCATGTAGCGTAGGACGCCCTGTGACCAGGTGGAGCGATAACATTTGCAAAGCGATGGGCAGTGACTGGAAACGAAGAGCCGAAGATCAGGCTCAGTGGCGTGCCTTGGGAGAGGCCTATGTCCAGCAGTGGACTGACACCGGCTGATTATGATGATGATGATGATGTCTGGCCACAGTACCGGTGTTTTCCTACTTTTGCAATAGTAGACTAGTGTTCGGTGGTAGCGTAGTGGGTAGAACATTGGATTCGAAAGCGAGAGACCCAGGTTCGATTTCCAGTGCGGGCATGTACCTATGAATTTGTTTTCTAAGTTATGTACATTTGTGAATTTATAGTACCAATATCGCTAACCGTGAAGGAAAACATCGTGAGGAAACCTGAGTGACTGAGCTATTCAGCGCTTGATATCGCCAATCCGCGGTGGGCACGTGTGGTGATTAAGCCCATACTCTTTCTCTCTGAGAGAACGTCTGTGCCCTACAGTGGGACGTATATAGGCTGCTTATGAGACTAACGTTTATGGTTTATTGCATATTATTGATTGCACTCATAGGATCTTGTTTAAGATGATTTGAGAAAAGAAGGACAGAGTGGAGTTTATTTTGCTGTTTTTTTTTCTCCACTACAATTAGACCTGAAGACCGTGGCTAATATTGTACATTGACATTCAAAAAACAGAATGTAAATTCTTTACGCTGAAATACATTTTTAGGGTTCCGTACCCGAAGGGTGACAAACGGGGGTCCCGTTTATTACTAAGACTTCACTGTCCGCCTATTTGTCTGTGTGTCTGTCTGTCACCAGGCTGTATCTCATGAACCGTGATAGCTAGGCAGTTGACATTTTCGCAGATGATGTATTTCTGTTGCCGCTATAACAACAAATACTGAAACAGAATAAAATAAGTATTTAAGGGGGGCTCCCATACAATAAACGCAATTATTTGCCGTTTTTTGCTCGATATTAATAACGGCAATAGGTAGATGCTTGAAATATTCACAGAATATTTAGTTCTATATTTGATTCAGAAATAAATAATTAATTTAAAATAAAATAAATATTTAAGGGGGGCTCCCATACAACAAACGTGATTTTTTGCCGTTGTTTCTCGATCTTTGTGTCTGATGTTGTATAGATAATGGTCCGGAACCCTTCGTGCGCGTGTGCGGCTCGCACTTGGCCGGTTTTGTTTATTATTTCTTTTTAAATGTAGCCTATATACACTGCAAGGCATAAGCCCTCTTTCAGAGAGAGAGTATAGGCTTAATCACCACACGCGCCCACCGCCTATTGGCAATTTCAAGCGCTAAGGTTAGTAAACTCCTCGGACACTCGGGCTTCCTCACGATGTTTTTCTTTACAGTTTGCAAGTGATATTGATGCTATAACTTCACAAATGTACGTAACATAGAAAAGTACCAAGTCATTGGTACATGCTGAGATTCGAACACACGACCTCCCAATGGGAAGTCAGTGTTCTACCGCTCCACCGTCACTGATCTTCTTTATTAAGTATACTTAATATCCTTAATTCCTCAACGAATTCTTAATTAGACCCATAAAATCTATAACCGCCTGGAATAGAGAATAGTATGATAGGACAGTCTTTATTTAAATAAGGGCTACTTTTTCAATAGTCAGATAAAACTTAACTGGAGAATAAATTGCATGCTATCGCTGTCTAAATCATACGACAAGACAGTGACAACATCAGTTTTATTCTCCAGTTAAGTTTTATCTGACTATTGAAAAATCCGGTCTAAATCTAATAACAATGTAAAAAATGCATTGCGAATAAGACACAAGATCTTTTTACTCTTCCTAAGATCAATAAACTCTTGACGTGAAACGTCTTTCAGTTCGGCAGTAGGGGGTCACTTGCTAAAACCACATGCAACGAAAACATGTCGCCTCAGCGAGGGCTGTAACTCTGTAACTACGTGCCGTGTGAAATTCCTTTAGGCACATATCTTTGAGTAGAACAAAATAACCATTACTCAGATTTTCTTGACTTGTGCCGCTAGTTGGTACTACATAACACATTGGGCTGTTTAGTTTGAGCGTGTGTGAACGCTTGCTCCGTGTGGCGCCGGATTAAGAATAGCGTCACTCCGTTTCCTTTCGTGGATGTTTTAGAAGGCGACTAAGGAAATCAATTACTAGGAGATTCCTGAGATTCCAACCGCATACTGCGATCGCCAACCCGCCTGCCAAGCGTGGCGATTATAGCAAAACCACTCATAGTTATGAAAACCTCGAAAGAGGCCTATGTCCTGCAGTGGGTGTCAAATGGCTGATGATGATGATGAACGCGTACTTATGAACGTTTTACGTTAAACCAACGGCCGTGTAACCCGACACAGCCCCACCCGCTTTTTAAATTATTTTTATTCCCGGTGGTAGAGTCTTTACGCTACGAAGGTCCATCTTAATTTTAAGGGCCCTCACAACTGCCGTTATTAAACCTACTTTTCTGTTCCTCATCTGATTGGAAGACAGTTTTTACTAATTGCTAACTTACAAAGTGGTACTCTCTCGCTGTCTGCTCGGTAATTATGCTAAAAGTAATTAGGTTTGGATACTGCCGTGTGACGCCGGATTAGAATAGCGTCACTCCATTTCCTCCCGTGGATGTCGTAGAAGGCTACTAAGGAAATAAATTACCAGGAGCCGGGCAGCAGCGCCTTCCTGAGATTCCAACCGCATACTGCGATCGCCAACCCGCCTACCAAGCGTGGCGATTATGCCAAAACCCCTCATGGTTATGAAAACCATGAGGGAGGCCTATGTCCTGCAGTGGGCGTCAAATGGCTGATGATGATGATGACTGCTTTCAACAGACGTCAGCGTTTGAAACATCTGAAGCACACCGCAAGCCCCCTGCCGCAGCTCATACTAAACCTGAAGCACCTGCGAATATTTGAAATAAATAGCTTCCACAAAAGTGATCTTTTTGAGCCATTTTTAGGTTTACAGCTTAGTTCATGTTGGCTCAGTCTTTGTTGTACCGTTTCCGTTCTCCTAAGCGTCCATCCATCGCATTTTCTGGCCTCTATCTTTCCTCTGGTTACTGATTACCTAGGTCACTATGATCAATTCAAGTTTTTAGGATGAGACTGACGCCTGTATCCCGGGGGGTAGGGAGGCCTACCCAACGTCTGCCACATGCCACGATCCTAAGATATCTCTTTCGCTTCATCAAAATTCACCTTCCAGGACATAGCCACGCACATGACAGAATGTCCAAATTGTTCGATTACCCATGTGTTAAATAATACCTACAAGAGTCAAAATGCACAGCAGACATATAATACTCGTATATGCATTACTAGTCAAATAGATAATTGGTTACAACGATCTAGTATCAAAATGAACTTATTGTTACAAAGTGAAAGTATTAGAACGATCGAGTGTCAGGATGTACAAAATCATAAAATCTTAACGACATGAATGAATGTGTGTCAAAATGTCCAATTTTTATCAATGTTATAATGATAATAAAACTTGCAATGTGTTGTTTGTTATCATGGAGTTGCTTATCCATAAAAACTCTTTCGAGTACGGCTTACAACCTATATCACTTCTTTATCTTTATCTTCATTGCGTGCAACCCTGTAAACTATATTATTATACACTCACTGAAATATACAGTTAGAAACTAGCCTAAAGGCCGGAACCGCCCAGCCCTCCGAGCCAATCCGTGCCCGTCATAACCCGTATATCTAATTCAAAATTAAGTGGTCGATTCCCGAAGGAAGTAACTAGCTATAAATTGTACCGCATCACTTGCTGGTCCCGTCGAGGATTTATGTAGCAACTTGCATTGGGAGCCGGAGATGTATTGTGTCCGATGCTGGCCGAGACATGTCCATGGCGCGATATTTACTGCCAACGCTGGCTTGTTTGCTGGCCGGGCTGGAGATTGGGTGCCCCTTGGTGCCAATGATTTGGTCCATTATTGTTAGCCTTTGTGATTTAACTACAATTACCTAGTCAGACCTGAGATTTTCGCGCTTACTCATATAGTTGGGCCATTGTACGTAGCAAGCGCTGAGGTATATTATTGTAAGAAATCAGGCGTGGAAATAATGAAAATTAAACTTTTCAGAAAATTACTTCTGAGTTACATTTCTGAGCTACCTTCGGGTCGATTCTGTAGTGGAGAATAAGGCAGCAAAGAAACTCCACTCTAACCATCTTTTCAAAAATAGTCTTGTCACATTGTATAAAGCACATAGCTCACAATTACACAAATTTAAGCAGAGCGATATTGAACTATTGACCAAATTATTTACAAAGAACCTAAATTAAAAAGTAATTGCCAAAGAAACAGAATTTCAAAGTAACCTAAATATAACCTCACCAGGCTGGCGACAAACCACGACGAATCTTTCCTTGAACCAACACGAAGCAAAAGTGAGTCCGAGTGCATTCAGCGCACGCATTATATAGGAGCGGTGACGTTATGAGATTGTTGTCAGTCTTTACGCCTAAAATATTCCTGACAATATAATATAAATATAATGAATTTATTTATTTCAAGGTAGTAACACACCGGCACAATACAGTTATACTAGACTAAGATTACAAAATAACGAGTTGGCCGCCATTGCCCAACTAGGTAAGAACCTGTTTCAGCAAGCAGTCCCTTCCCCACAGAAAACAATTAGGTATAACATAAAAAATGCAGCAATAAACAACTCTAATTCTATGGTGGTTAAAGACAAAAGTTTAAATTAAATAAAGTATGGATGTTAGTGGGTCCTCTCGATGTGTGGAGTGTGTATGTGTATGTATGAGTGTGAGAGGGTGAGTGTGTTTATGTGAGTATAAGAAAGGCCTTATTCCAGAAAAGAATTACACCTTTATAGTAACTTAAGTTAGCTAGTAGATAATGCCAAGTAGCATTAAGCTCGCCTATGTGCAAAACTGTTTAAATAATAGGGGTTAAAGTATGAAATTGCCGTTTTATTGCAATAGGTTCTTTGAATTGACATAGAATCTTCATGGTTTGAGGTTTATGAATGAAACTTTTTTCAAATGGTTTCTATGATATTCTTTTTTTTAAAATGTGAAACATTTGAATATCGACTTTCAATTGTTTTTTGTTATTCAATTTAGACAAGAAAGATGGATACTGCGAAAATTCGAGTGATTTTTGAATACGAGTTCCGACGCGGAACTAACGCGGCAGAAACAGCCCGCTATATCAATGCTGCGTTTGGAGAGGGGTCTACTAATGAACGCACCGTGCGATTTTGGTTTAAACGCTTTCGTGATGGAAATTTCGACTTAAAGAACGAGCCACGAGGAAGACCGCCCACACAGGTGAATAACGATGAATTAAGAGAGATAGTGGAAGCCGACCCTAGTCAAACTACCCAGGAATTAGCGGCATGGTTTAACGTTACCTTACCCACAATATTGACTCACTTGCGTCAAATCAATAAAATAAAAACATACGAAAAATGGGTGCCTCATAATCACTCGAATTTTCGTAGTATCCATCTTTCTTGTCTAAATTGAATAACAAAAACAATTGAAAGTCGATATTCAAATGTTTCACATTTTTTAAAAAAAGAACATCATAGAAACCATTTGAAAAAAGTTTCATTCGAAAACCTCAAACCATGAAGATTCTATGTCAATTCAAAGAACCTATTGCAATAAAACGGCAATTTCATACTTTAACCCCTAATACAATAAAGGATTTTGATAACAATAATCATCGTACGAGAGTTTAATCATCGAGCGAGAGTATGTAACACCAGTGAATGATGATATTTCATTCCACAATCCGAATTATCCTTTCCCAAACAATATACGGTGGTAGCCTACTGGGTAGAACATTGGACTCGGAAGCGAGAGATCCAGGTTCGATTCCCAGGGCGGGTATGTACCTACGACTTTGTCTTCTGAGTTATGTACATTTGTGAAGTTATAGTAGCAATACCACTCGGTAACGGTGAAGGAAAACATCGGGAGGAAACCTGAGTGTCTGAGGTATTCACATATCTCAGCGCTTGAAAACGCCAATAAAATACTATAGAGATAAAGATATTTATTCGTGATATCCCGAGCGAAATATGGTGGCTTATTCGAATTCCTTCAGTATGACAGCGGTTCGTCTGTGGAATGCTTTACCTCCAAACATCCGCTCCATCTGTAGACGTGTTTGAGATTAATTTCATGAGCGTTACCTGTTGACTTCAATAGATATCCCGTAGGTATGTAGATATATTATTAGGCTGTATATATGTATGCAATATTTATAATTTGTATGTAGGTCGCAATTAATAGTATTTTTAGTGTGATATCTATCATCATCGCCATTTGACGCCCACTGCAGGATATAGGCCTCCCTTATGGTTTTCCAAGCTTCTCGGTGGTGTGATGCCCGTATGCAGAGACTCCACCGTAACCCAGGTCGTCAGACCATCTGGTGGGGGGCCTGCGCACGCTGCGTCGTCCGGTCCGCGGTCGCCAGGTCAGAACTTTTTCGCCCCAACGGCCATCAGTTCTCCGAGCTATGTGCCCCGCCCACTGCCATTTCAACTGAGTAATTCTTCGAGCTATAGACCTATAATATCTATATCATATTTTATTACTTATGAGTATAGTTAAAAGTATAATAATGTTATATAAGTTTATCAAAAACTCGATGTATTTATTTTTGTATTATTCCCATAATTTTCTCTAGCACTACCCCATCGACTCTACACATCAACGTAGGTTAGCTGGAAGAAAATATTACCTATTTTTAAGCTCACCTTTGTACGAAATTGTTGGTAGTGCAATAAACATTTTTTCAATCAATCAATTTGTTTGTTGAACATGAGCTTAAAAAGGTGGTACAATGTGAAATAGTGCAGATCATACTGTTTTGCCTTTGTAGGCATACAAATATTTTAAAAAGAGCGCCGTACTGTCATTGTCAAATGTGATAATGACAATAAATACCTCTTTTCAGAATTAATACATCGAAACGGAAAATCCAAATGCCATAATGATTTTTTTTTATATCTTTATTTAAAGAACTTGGTACACAAAAATAAAAGCAGCCATGACGTCCTAGTAATGCTATACATAGTTTGTACTGTGACAGGTAAGCATCTATACAATTAGGTATGTATAGCTAATTATATCCTGGCTTTCAAACCAAATTTAACCAATTTGTATAACGTTTTGGCATCTTCTGAATTGGGAAATGCTAGAGCTACGTCACAACCTCCTACAGTCTTAAATATTTAATTATTATATATTGAATTTCTTGCAGTACTATTTCAAACACATTCCACTAAAATATGATGTACGTCTTCGATTACTCCACATTCTGCACAGTTCGGAGATGGCACTTTTTTCATCAGAAAGGCGAACTTGGGAGTGGGATGTGGCCGGATCGAATTTTGAATGTAATTACAAGTGAAAATCTGTCTAGATTGGTAATCTCAAACCAAAGGTAACGAAAAGGTTAGGATCGAATTGTCTTATACCAAATTCCCTTAAGTAGAGTTATACTATTGTAATATTCAGCCCAAGATTTGTAGATGTTTTCTTTTAATGTCGAAAAAAAAAACGGGAGTATAAAATGACTTGCCATAATGATACGTTCAATAAGCCTTGAAATTATTTTATGTTATCTACTACTTATTTTACAAAATTACGAACCGGATCGAAACTTGAGAACCAGTTGTACTAGTCTGCGCCGAAGGTTCGACGGCGGAGAAATGTTGAATTTGTTGAATGTTAGAAAACTGGCTGGACGTTGAAATGTTTGTTTGTATGTTATTTTCCCCACAGTGGTTTTCTACCCTGCGGCTACTGAAGTCTTTCTATTCGTACCTACCTGAAAATCGGAGATAGATCGCGCTGGGTCTCAAATCTGTTATAATCTGGCATGGGTTTGCCTATTTTGGTCCAATATCTCACTTCTTAAGACTCACTAAAAATACGTACCTACTAAAAAAATTTAAAGCATTGAAGACAAAGGGTCGAGGCTCAACATTATGCAAACTAGTCAACGCAGTGTATATCTTGGCAGCGCTCGAAATATCCTAAAAACAAAATGAGGTACGTATTTTTTAGGGTTCCGTACCCGAAGGGCGCCAAACGGGACCCTATTACTAAGACTTCACTGTCCGTCTATCTGTCCGCCTGTCTGTCTGTATGTCACCAGGCTGTATCTCATGAAACGTTAGGTTAGGCATAGCTAGGCAGTTGAAATTTTTACAGGTGATGTATTTCTGTTGCCGCTGTAATAAAAATACTAAAAACAGATTAAAATAATTATTTAAGAGGCTCCCATACAACAAACGTAATTTATTGTCATTTTTTGCTCTATATTAATAAGGTGGTTCATGAAGTTCAATAGCGCCACCAATGAAAAAAAAAAACCGGCCAAGTGCGTGTCGGGCCAAGCTCAGTGTAGGGTTCCGTAGACAGAGGGGTTTTATCTGATTTACTAAACTAAAAAATTCATCAAAGTAATTTTGAATGGATTTTATTCGAAGTTTTCCTTTTATAAGTTGGTCGCCTGATTTTCGTTAACTTGTAAAGCTTTTATTGAAATCAAGGCACTGGTTACCATGTGTTAACGCTAGGGGGGGGGGGGGGGGGGCTACTCGGGTTAGTGCAACAAAAAGAATATAATCATGTAGGTACAGCGATATCATTCCAATGTAAAAACCTAACTGCACAGTGGGTTACTGCAAGTGATGTAAATTGCTTCAGCCAGATGTCGCTGCTTGTACGTAATACAGAGAAGTTTGTAGAGAGCTTCGTAATTTTGCCGATTCCTGCACTTGCCCATAAGCTCAGTTGGGAGAGCGCTGGCACGGTTAGCCAGAGGTTGCGGGTTCAGGTCCTGGAATGGGTGGAATTTTAGCCTATAAATAGGTTTTTTAAAATTGTCCTCAGTACGGGTTAGTGCAACAAAAAGAATATAATATATACACATACCAAATCACAGCTTTCTGGTACCACCGGTCCTTGCGCTAGGCCGCGGACGGACTGACAGACAGACAGACAGACAGACAGACGCACAGACGGACATGGCGAAACTATAGGGGTTCCTTTTCGAACTACGGAACCCTAAAAAGACAGAAACACATGATGCGCGCGCGCGACCTTCCACTGCGCAGACAACAGATAGCTGAGAACATCTCCTATATCCCGCGCACGAAATCCGGAATGATCCAGTTGTCTACTCGTAATTGTGAAATTCCATACTCATTGCAGGATTTCGACAGGATTTGGTGCGCGTAATTACGTCTACGTGGATGCAAGCACGAGCCAGCGCCACACACGCACGGTCGGAGCGGCAAAAAAAATAGTTTGATACTATCTGATTGCATATACATAAGAGTCGAAAGCACATAAACCTTTACATTTTAGTAGCAAACCCACCCGTAACGTTACTGAGTAGGGTGCACGTATGTGAAGATTGATGCGCTGTCAACTGTTCAGGCGTAGATAACAGCACTGTTTTATCGCGTACGCGTTAGGTTTTGCCTGATGGTTATGCCTGTAAGGTTAAAACCATCACGCATGTATGCCCTCTATTAGTCGCTGCGAGCAGGCACGCAGGCCTTCTCTCAGGGAGAGAGAATGGGCTTAATCACCGCGCGTGCCCACTGCGGATTGGCGATTTCAAGCGCTGAGGTACGTGGATAGCTCAGACACTCAGGTTTCCTCACGATGTTTTCCTTCAACGACAGCGAGTGGTGTTGCTACTATAACTTCACAAATGGACATAACTTAGAAAACAAAGTCATAGGTACATGCCCCCACTGGGAATCGAAACTGGGTCTGTCGCTTCCGAGTCCAATGTTCTACGCACTAGGCTACCGCCGCCCTTTTCATCTTACCCTTCGCTAATACTCGTACATCTCCTATTTTCTCGACGTATTACGAAGTTTTCTGCTGATAATTAAAAACGAACATTACTTTGTGTAAATAACCATTGCACGGCTTGGTCCTAACAACGTTTTGTGGCCCAAATACAAGCTAAATCCAGACATAAATCTGGGCTGAAACTGGCACAATAGTCGCCCAAACATACGGGTTCATTTCGCTTAATTACTATTTGTTACGTCACACATGATTTTCCACCATAGTTGGGATGATAAGAGAATTCATATGCGTAATTAAACTAATGAGATTGATTCATAATTGGTTGGTTTGAACATGTGGAGAGGATGAAGGAAGAAAGATTGACAAAACAAATATATCGAGTGAATGTGGATGGAAGGGCCGGTAAGGGACGACCCAGACGGACATACTTCAACCAAATAGGGGATGTATTAACAAAGGGCAAGATAAAAAGTTTCCGAAACCGGCGTGCGTGCATGCAACGACTAATGAATGTTGAGGAAGCGAAAGTGATCTGTCAGGATCGTAGCAAGTGGCAGTCCCTGGTCTCTGCCTACCCCTCTGGGATACAGGCGTGACATGTCATAATTATAATAATGAACAAGGGACAATGCGTAGTTTATTATGACAATTCGGTGTACACCGCGTAGTTTTGTACATAGAATTGTTAATTATGTTTTTTGTTTCACTAATCTGGCGAGAAGGTTTATCCAGCAGTCCAGCAGAGCAAATCTATTGTGATTGGTTTTGTATATATTTTGTATGTATTCTGTAATAGCGTAATATGAATATACTGTAACTGCCATCACCCTGATGGAAGGAAAATTGTTCTTAAATCGAATGTATCGTCAAAGTAAGGGCCGGTTTCTGAATTGGGAATTTCACTGAGTAAACACTTAATTAACGTTTTCTGAGAAAATAAAAGTGACAGCACTATAGTTAACTATTTACTTTGTGAACTCTGAATTCAGAAACTGGCTCTTAGTGTTCTTTTTGTCTGTGTCTAGAAAGAGTAATGTACGCCTTACGATAATGTTGAGTCTGGTAGAAAAAGATATAGGCATCAAGTCCACTTTTCGCACAATTTCTTTTGTGCAATAAGGAATACTTGTCCTGGTCCCAAACTGGGATACTCTGTGCTACGCTAATCAGGCGAGGGCATTACAAACATGGAAATACACCCAAACAGAGGCCATTTGTTCAAATGTCTGGCGGCCCCAAGTGGGTATCGAATCCACGACCTCCGGCAAAGTAATCAAACGTGATACCGCTAGACCAACAAGGCAGTAGAATAGTAGGAATAGATTCAGTGAATAGATATGATAAGATAAGATAATGACCAAAGAAAAGATACAATTGACGGCCTTATTGCTAATAGCAATTTCTTCCAGGGAACCTCATATCGGAGAATTTGCCGAAGGAGAAAAAGACACGGGTAGTCGGTGCAAATACGAAATAATAATAATAAGCTTACATATATCATACTTGAATACTATACATAACTACACGTACTTTTACATAAATAGTGCCTTATAACAAGTGATAAATAGATAAACGAGACTTTGGTTACATCTTGTGTACGAAGATGTACCCCATATTAAAGTAGAACGTCTGATATCTCTTATATACGCCCCACTGCAGGCCACAGCCCTTCTTTCAGAGAGAGAGAGAGAGAGAGAGTACGGGCTTAATCACCACGCGTGCCCACCGCGGATTGGCAAATTCAAACGCTGAGCTATGTGAATAGCTCAGATACTCAGGTCTCCTCACGATGTTTTCCTTCACAGTTAGCGAGTGGTACTGCTACTATAACTTCACAAATGTACATAACTTAGAAAACAATGTCATAGGTACATGCCCGCACTGGGAATCGAACCTGGGTCTCTCGCTCCCGCGTCCAATGTTTTACCTACTAGGCTACCACTTCAAGTTATATAACAGTGCAAAATAAGAAGGCCATCTCATACACTCAAGTTCCTCACGATGTTTCTGATCGGCTTAAAATAGAAAAATATTCTAGGTCAGAATATCACAGGGTCACTCTTATTAAGTCAGCAGGCAAGAGAACTCTGTCTTACGTAAACACATAAATCAACTTCAGCCGAACAAAAAACGTGCTAAAAACAACAACTAAGACGTCGTAATAGGAAGTGAAGTAAACTTATTTAATTTGTCTCGAGACGGTAAGTTTGGCGCGCCCATTTCTGGGGCCTACCCTTGAGCAAACAGCAATTTGACTCATGAAATATTTCAGAGGTAAGAGCGCTTTTTGGAGTTTCGGCATGTCCGTCCCTCTGTCTGTATGTGCGTCTGTCTGTCTGTCCGCGGCCTAGCTCAGAGATGATTAGTACTAAAAAGCTAAAATTTGGCACAGATATGCATATTAAGTACACCGAAAAAACGGTAAAAAAAAACCTTTAAAAATTTTTATTAGGGTACCTCTCCTGCACCTAAATTAGAGATGCAATTTTTTTTGTCGCCTACACCATAGTGTGGGCTATCGTTGGATTGATCGTTTAAAAATATTGTTCTCGCAGGAAGACCATTTTTCGACTTAGGGTTCTATTTTCGAAATATTAAGCCCCCCTCTCCCGGCTAAACGGTTGATTGTAGAAACGTAAAATAATTCCGGGCAGTGGCACTTATAATAAACTAGAGGAAAAATATCACGGCTAAATAGGCTTACCAAGTTAACGAGGAATAGGCGACGAACTTATAAAAGGAAAACTTCGCACAAAATCCGTTGAAAATTACTATTGATGAAGTTGTTAGTTCTGTAAAGCAGATAAAAAAAACCCTCTTTCTACGGAACTCTACATTTCGCGTGGCCCGACACGCACTTGGCCGGTTTTTATCTTGTCATCGATCTTAGCGTGAAGAGCGTTTTATAAATTTTGATTCCGAGTAGGACCCTGCCGGCGACGTGCCTGTTGGAAAAATTAAAATTTTCCCCTCCGTCGTTCATTATCATAAATTCCTTTTTCGGGCCTCGATTCCTCGCAGTTTTAATTAATTAAAAACTCAATGGATGACTGTTTCATGATAACTTACCGTGTCGCGAGAGTTTGAAACCTCCGGCAAGTTTTTTGTTCACTGTCTCGCCTCGGAGAGCTTTTTAATTTGCGAAATGCTTTGATTTTTCAACTTGAGCAACGGAATTTCGGACAACGGTTCACGGTGCGTTGAGTTTATGCAATTATTTTACTTATTAGGGTTGCCGGGTAACGGGGGCTGGGAATGGCAGCGATGGTGATGGTTGTTTCTATATTAACGAGGAAAGAAGTAGGTAGGTGCTAAGTTATCTGTCACGATTAAAATAATAAGATTCAAAAAAAAGTTTCTCCGACTAAATACATAAACAAACGCTTGTATCCCAGAGGGTTAGGCAGAGACCAGGGACTGCCACTTGCCACGATCCTGACTTATCACTTTCGTTTCCTCAACATTCATTAGACTTTTTGACATATAAATGACATGTCTATTATCTTTGAAATAATGTTGTCTTTTACATTGACTGTACGATCTATTTTAATAGTAGTTTATGCAACTGTCATATAATGAAGGGTATTAAAACACGAGTGTGAGTTTATGAAACGAGCGCAGCGAGTTTCATAATAGTAACGAGTGTTTTAATACCCGTGTTATATGCAGTTGCATACACTACTTTATCTTCACTAATGCAATTAAAAATTAAATTCACGCGTACGTGTACAATCACAGTGATTTTGCCGCCATTAAAATTTAACCAATGAGAGCGCAGCTGCGCGCTTCAATAAAACGCGACCAACCTGATTGGCCCTGCAATCAAGTTGGTCGCGTTTTATTGATGTCATAATGAGATTTTACGATATCGATGTGAATATTATACCATCATGTGAAATTGATTAAATTGAGTGTTTTGTTGTCTGCGCTATAATCCGGACTTGGCCCCCGTGGTGGAGTATGGCCTATACCTTCCTCAGGGAAGAGACCCGTGCCCCTCGGTGGGGACATAATGGGTTGATGATGATGATGATTGAAAACATAAGTAGAATGTTACAACATTAGTGTAGATAAAATATTTAAGACACCTGCCTGAGAGAAGGTCTGTGATAATTAATAAATAAGCTGCATAACCACAAAATTAAGAAATCGACCGTAAAAGGCACTCTAACAGTCTGGTACGCTCTTATCTCGAGGACGCAGCAGTAGTGTGGAATCGTCTCTATGAGGTGTCATCTCACACTGGGCAGCCTGAACACTTAACACAATTATCACAATTATACCATACATACATACAAACATACATAAACTCACGCCTGTATCCCAGAGGGGTAGACAGAGACCAGGGACTGCTACTTGCCACGGTCCTGACAGATCACTTTCGCTTTCTCAACATTCATTAGTCGTTGCATGCACGCACGCCGGTTTCGGGTACTTTTTATCTTGCCCTTCGCTAATACATCCCCTATTTGGTCGAATATTCTGATATTCACTTTTTGCAAAAATGCATTATAAAAGAAGGTATGACTGTTTATCCATTAGTGGCACTAGTGAGCTCCGAAACACCCCTTAAATCGTTTTATTATGGGTTAATAAGTTGTTGCCCGAAACCGCTGAAAAAAGAAATTTTCGTACCTGTTTGACCAAGTTCACAAGCGGCCTTAACTTGTTCAAGATGTATTTAATTGGGGATAATTCAGTTTTATATTTCAACGGTTAGGACAATAAAAGAGAGCATGCCTGCGGCTGCGTTTACCGAACGCATGGGTATAAAGTTTTATACTGTGGACTATGACGAAAGAACGACTCCGTGCAATGGGGAACATGCTTCAGAGTAAGACTGGACTGATATTGTTTTTATACGATAAGAGACGTAGAAGAATTCATAAGTGTGCTCGTGAGCGGATGGTGTCCGAATGTCTGGCCGCAGCGTTAGTGTTTTCCTAGTTTTGTAACAATAGTAACTAATGTTTTGTAATGTTAAGCACTGCATGTTGTTGATTACACTCATGCGATCTTGTTAGGTAGGCACTCGTACCAACTTATTAGATTTAATATGATTTGAGAAAAGAAATTCGAGAAATTAAATCGCTGAGAAATGCTAGTTAGAGTGGAGTGAAAGAATGGATGAGAGTAGATGAATACAAAATACATTTTTATTTTTAGTCTTTCTATGGAATATTTTAGCTAATGAGCCAGTTGTCAGTTGTAGGCGTTAACTTTCATTTCCAGCCCAGATATAGCATACGTGAATACAATGAAATATTTTTACTAATGAGCAAATACTTCAGTTGATAACGAAGACCATGTTAAATGAGAAAAAGCCTGATAAATATTTTTCTTTGCAACTAATATTATTCCTAATATTAATATTATTCCTAACATAACCCATCGAAAAGGCATTCCAGCCACCAAAATACTCCACACAAATTGAACGCAAACTATGACGACACAGGTTGGGGTGGTGCCTTATAATGTACTAGCTTTTGCCCGCGACTTCGTCCGCGTAAATTATTTTTAATTAAAAATGCCCGGGAATGGAAAATATAAATGTAACAATATTTTTATTGTAAGAGTGGAGTGTCTTTTCACATTTTTGAGACACTATAAAACCTCGGATTTATTGTGTGACTTTTTAAACATCATTATCATCAGCCATTTGACGTCCACTGCAGGGCACAGGCCTCCCTTGTGGTTTTCATAACCATGAGGGGTTTTGCCATAATCGCCACGCTTGGCAGGCGGGTTGGCGATCGCAGTATGCAGTTGGAGTCTCCGGAAGACGCTGCTGTCCGTCTCCTGGTAATTTATTTCCTTAGTCGCCTTCTACGACATCCACGGAAGGAAATGGAGTGACGCTATTCTTAATCCGGCGCCACACGGAAATTTAAACTTGCGTGTGAGTCATTAACTTAATTCCGGAATCACTTGAATTCTAATAATGTGTAGTACTTACGAAAGTTTTAGTTAAAAAATTGTATGTGAATGTTTAATACCTTCAAATGGGATGATTGTATTTTTGATAAAAATACAGTCATCCCAATAATTTATTGAGTCAACTGCCGCGCTGGTGGCGTTTGCGCGTCGTTTTTGCATATTTTTTTTTGGCTTTAACAAACCGCCTAAATTAGCACAAGTCCTTCTCTTCTTCTCGTCCATTGCTGCCGCCTGAAATTTATATAAACTTCGCCGGAGTTACGACTGTAAGTCGGTAGGAAATTTCACGATCTATTAAAATGAATGAGTTTTCAGGGCTTCCGATAAATTTTGCAGAGGCTGTCTTGAGACTTGTGGGTGAGTTTTTGTTATTATTAGGCCAGATGGTTTTATGATTAATGGATTAAGTTGTTTTCGTCAGGCTGGAAGAGCAGAGAAGTATTCGCGCGCGTGTGTGTATGTTTGTATTGAGGTGTGTATGTATCTATGTAGAATGTAGTTATGTATGTAGGTATATGTATGTAGTGACCAAAAAAACGTCTACACTGATTTTGACCTCATCGGTATCATGTGAAATGTATTGCCGGCGCGAGTTTCACTTATTGTTGATACAAAATAATCGAAATGGCGGAAAAGCTCTACAACGCTTCAGATAAAAAATACTTGCGATAAAACAAAAAATTCCGTCTGCCAAAAAAGTCTTAAAAAGAGTCTAAATGAGTCCATTGAATTTAAAACGTCACTCAAACGGATAGTAGGGACGTTAAAGTTTAAAGTTCAATGGACTCATTTAAGCTTTGTTTAAGTCTTGTAGCAAGCGGGTTTTTTGTTTTATTAATAATAATTTTTATGCCCCAGAGCGAGCGTGGCTTTTATCGTAGAGTCAGATTCCATCTGTAGTTTTCATTTAGGTTCACTGCTTAGTACCTACTTGTAGACCACTTATTTATCAATCGCGCCATACTTTGTTTTAAGTTTTTTTTTCTGATGAGGCAATAAACTTATCTTATCTTATCTTTATCTTATCTTTTAAAAATTGGAAATCTAAAATGTATTCCAACGTGAAGAGTTCACATTCTGTTTCTTTAATGCCAAGATACAATATTAGCCGCTAGCTCAGAACACAATGTTCTGTGGGCGCTAGCATAAAAAATAAGTCGTCCAAGTGGCAGGAAGACGCTGGATGCAAGCCGCTTCCAACCGGTCTTTTTGGAAATCCATGGAGAAGACCTATGTCCAGCAGTGGACTTCTATGATGATGATGATGATAAAAAATAAGCAGCATGATGGTACCACCACCACCCTGCAAGGCACAAGCCTTGTTAAGGGGCTCCACAGAGTGACGCTAGTGCCAGTAAAAAACCGGCCAAGTGCGAGTCGGACTCGCGTACGAAGGGTTCCGTACCATTATCCAAACAACATTACACAAATGTCGAGAAAAAACGGGAAAAAAATAACGTTTGTGGTATGGGAGCCCCCTTAATTATTTATTTTTGAAGCGAATATAGAACTAAATTTTCTGTGAATATTTCAAGCGTCTACCTGTTTCCGTTATTAATATCAAGCAAACACGCCAAAAAAATTATGTTTGTTGTATGGAAGCCCCCCTTAAATATCTATTTTAATCTTTTTCTAGTATTTGTTGTTATAGCGGCAACAAAAATACATCATCCGTGAAAATTTCAACTGCCTAGCTATCACGGTTCATGAAATAACGCCTGGTGACAGACCGACAGATAGACGGACAGTAGAGTCTTAGTAATAGGGTCCCGCTTAGCACCCTTCGGGTACGGGTGCAAAATGGTTCTTCATCATGATAATAGTGTTTTTTAGGACCCACCACCTAGGACCTAGGGTCACGGACCTTGGACTACATAGCATTTATGCCAAAAACGGCCGGTTTTGGCGTTAAAGCTAGTTTTAGGTTTCTTTTTGCCTCTTTATCCCTATCAATATTTTATTATAACACTTAATATGTATAGTACGGCATGGCCATTTATCCAAGATTGCAATCTTGCATAAACGGCTAAATAAAATTAAGTAATATTTGTTACATATTGTGTATACTTAAAATCTTAATTCCACGCGAAAAAAGTCGCGGGCACAGAACGTTTATGACATACATAAAAAAATGACACATTATTAGTTGATCAATAGCCCCATTGTTCAGGCATCCCTGGCGCTATAAACATTAATATCCAATAATCCAAAGACTTTCGGAGGAATAAATCAGTAAGTAACCTTATTGTTTAAGGATACTTACAAACCGACATAGGCCGATTTTACATTGGACGAAAGCCGTGACGACATTACATAATCGGAATAGTAGTTTCAAACGTTTACTAAGCCGTTGTGCGAATGTTCTGCGAACGTTGTGTGACGAGCACATGTCAACTCTACGCGCGCACTATACACGGTGAAATATAGATGGTTTGAAAGCCGCGGTTATATAATTAGTAATTAAAAATACACTCTATTTAGCCTCCTCAGTCCTGACCTTGAAAATAACAATTGAAGACCATTGTGGTAAAGTAAAAAAAATGTTTGAGAAATCATCTTTCAAATAGACTAATTTTGTTATCAAAAATTTCGCAAACAATTAGTACTGCCGCTCAAATCTGTGTCAAATTATTTTCAGAAAGTTCCTTTAAAAAAAAACCAACGTATTTAACTGATATTGTTAAGGCACGTTCATTTCGCTATGACTTTCAAACCACCCGAAATTCATGGTGAAACTCCAAAATTCCTGCATCGCGCAAGTAAAGTGTTACACATAACATACTATAAATACAACGTTCGACGAACAATTGAGGTAGGTCGCTAACGATGTCGATTTAGGGGTCCTTAGGACCAAACCAGCCCCCAGGTGGTGTTTAGTGGGTAGGCGCACTTCCTGTGAGTCCCACATTGGCAGCACGGTCGGGCCCGTGCTGTTATGCATGAGCATTCACCACCTCCCTCCCCCGTGTCCTCCGGAGGATGCCCTTTTTAGGGCTAAAAAAAAAAAAAAGCAATAGTGGACCGGCCGTCTCCTCGCATAAGATCTGGATGTTGGGGAAATTTCCTTTTATAGTGGAAGAGCACGATCACCCGTTCTTCACTATCTTCTTTCTTCTTCTATCCCCTAACTCGTAGGTGGCCATAGTGCCTCTACCAAAGATTTTCAGTTCTGACGGTGGTTTACGGCAGCTTCGAATTCAGGCCAGCTGGGTGCCGATCGACTTCTTGGGCTATGGATCTTTTTCAGGTGATCCTTGGCTCTTGTCCTTTTCGATTGTCCAAGGGCGGTGTATGTGAGAGGTTGTCTGGTCAGGCATCCCTTATCACAGCGTAGTGTACGAGTAAGACCTATCCACCGCCATTTTATATTCAGGATTTCTAAATGGTCATGCAGCTGCCTAAGACAGCTTAGTCTGAGCTCTTGCCTATAGTTGCATTAATACTAGTCTAACGACGTCGAGTCGTTACTGTTATCGTATAATGTGAAACCGACCACACGGGTAAGGGTTGAAGGTATTTATTGCCTCATACGTGACCCTAGTGACCCATATACTTGTCAACAGATCTTGTGGACTAACCACGTTATCTAATAGATGTACGGACGAAGTAAAATAGGCCTTAACGCCGTGATTTAAGATAGAAGAGCAAGAATTCAACTGAGAATTTAAGTTTGTCGGTGTATTTATTGAAATTTATTTGGGTAAGTCTTCTAAGTGGGTGGGGAGTGGGACTAACGTGCTTGGCCGAATAAAAATAGTAAGGTGCCTTACGGTTATATTCATAAGCAGCCTATATACATCCACTGTAGGGCACAGGCACACAGATGCCTTCTCTCAGAGAGAGAGTATGGGCTTAATCACCAAGCGTGCCCACCGCAGATTGGCGATTTCAAGCGCTGAGGTATGTGAATAGCTCAGACACTCAGGTTTACTCACAATGTTTTCCTTCATAGTTAGCGAGTGGTATTGCTACGATAACTTTACAAATGTACATAACTTAGGAAACAAAGTCATAGGTACATGCCCGCACTGGAAATCGAACCTAGGTCTCTCGCTTCCGAGTGTAATATTTTACTCGCTAGGCTACGACTTCAGATTATATAACAGTGCAAAGTAAGATGATTGGTGAACTAAAACACTTGTTTTTTCTTTGAATATCGAGAATGATTAGGCCATGTTTAAAACTGTCGTAATAGTAGTTTACGGGCAGCCGACGTATCTTTCTTGCTTTCTCACTCACACAATCTAACGTTATTAGTAAATAAACAGAATATATACCTTTGATTAATGTGGTGTGAGCCTTTACCAAACTTTTTAACTATTTATTTATCTGTATGTCCATAATACGGTGTACGCTGAGTCAACTACCTTTTGTGGCAACTTAGACATACCTGTCTATGGTCCTACATCTATGGTCTTGTTCGATTTATTCGTTTTGTCAGTGGTGTATTTAGTTTTCTTTCTATTGTTGTGCATAAATTACGTTACTTATCTGCTTATTTTGTTTCTGTGATGTGCCCTTGTTGGTATAATAAATGTCTTTCTTCTTCTTCTTCATTTAAAAAAAATCCTGTCATAGTGAACACGTTTTTTTTTCCAGTAATTAGTTTTATGTACTCAGCATAAATTATGTTATGAATTAACAATCTGACAGTACAGTAATTCCCTGTAAAAATCTAAATCGTAACTCTGTATGCCATTATTATCTAGGTAATTACTTCTTGCAATCAAATGTGTTACCTTATTTATGTAGTATAAACCTGCGAAGTAATTAGGCGCTCGGTACTGACCTACAAAACAGCCAGGAGGCATCGGATCGAAAAATGTCAAACTCATAGACACTGTTTATCGTTCGGAACGGACGTAAAGGCCTATAATGATGATATAGTCGTGTACTCGTAGTATTTTATGTTTTTTAGCATTATTTTTTATTTTTTCAGTATTATCATCAGCTATATAGTTTTCTCTCAGAGAGAGAGAGAGAGAGAGAGAGAGAGTGTTATGACCCATTTATGTAACGATAATAAAGCAAATCTTGTTTTATAATTATTATTATTATCCATTCCCGCAAACGTTATAAAATTTTTGCATCTATTAAACAAATTGTAAATACGCCTAAGATTCAGACTAAATTGATGTAACCCAGTTTATTTTAAACGAATTGCAAGTAATCTTTAATGAAAATAAACTATTCGATCATCATCATCATCACCAGACCACTGTTAAGCATCGCTGGGTATAGGCCTTTCCCCCCAAATGTCATTTCTCATAGTCCCTTGCCATCCGCGTCCACGGACCTTTCACTGACTAAATAATGAACTATCTAAATATTATTAAATATGACTAGCCGCTTTTAATTCGTATTTTCCGACACTGTGTACTTTCCAGCGCCGCAAACATCTATCTATACTAATAATAAATCTGTAAGGGTCGGTCATGGAGTAAGTTAGTTTGTTTTCAGAGATATTGTGTTTATAGTCTATTATATCTATACTCTATTCTATTCTATACTAATAATAAATCTGTAAGGGTCGGTCATGGAGTAAGTTAGTTTGTTTTCAGAGATATTGTGTTTATAGGCTCAATATATGATACTGAAACTAATTTCACGATTTTTAGAATTTTTTTCTGTATGTGTGTATGTATGTATGTATGTTCCTCCATAACTCTTAAACCAATTATCCGAATTTGATGAAATTTGGTATAAAAACATATAGACATCTGGGACACAGGATAGGCTATTTAAATTCTAGCTCCAGTTATGATAGGACGTGGCCCCCATACTGCTTCGTAAAAATCGAAATGTACGCGAACGGAGTCGCGGGCACAGCTAGTAGAACATACATTCTAGAAATGTATTGCATCGCTGTCAAAGGCTGACAAAACCTGTGTCATGGGAACTATGTACATACACACACACAAATAATATCGTCATCATCCAAGTTCGACTCATTTGATTGAAAATGGTTATTCATATTGACGTATAGTCCCTCTTATCACGGGTAAGGACCGACCAGTTTGTGAAGTTTTGAACCATCGCAAAAATAAATAAAAAATTGTAAATAATGCAGCCTATATATGCGTCCCACTGTAGGGTACAGGCCTCCTCTCCGAGAGAGAGAGAGAGAAACTTAGAGAGTATAGATAATGGTACGGAACCCTTCGTGCGTGAGTCTGACTCGCACTTGGCCGGTTTTTTTTCTATAATGTTGTGATAAGAGTCAAAGGTATTGTACAAATGTCGTCGTGGGCGATGGCTCTAAAGGTCGCCTTTGTACACGTATTTTTTATGTAATGTTTATGTTTATGTCATGTGAAATGTTTAGTGTGTAGTAAAGAAAGAAAGAAAGAGCAAACAATCTATTTGTCAATAATTACAATATATTTCAGGGTCCATTGGGTCTTCGGTGTTGCCGCGAGCGCACTCAAAGGAGATTGTTTACAGAACTATGTGTGCGTAGTACACGGCCGGTCGCGAGCCAAAATTAATTTTGTGTGCTAATTTTGTGTGTGAATCGGCTTCATTCAAATCGTTCGTGTACTTTCAATCGAAATACGAGTTAAAAAGAGTTAAAAAGAAAATTTCTGCTTTTTTGTAGTCTGTTAAAAATGCATAGTTGCATGAGCATGAGTTCTAGATTTCAGAATAAATATGTAAACCGTGTTCATTAAGGACTTTGAAAAGACTGAGTTTGGAGTTTTATTGTTAATTTTTTATCCAAAATTATGTAGATTTTAAAATGGACACCTAGTTTAACTTGTAAAGTTCATTACTTCGCAGTTTCTATGCTACTTTGATTAAAGCATAAGCAGCCTATATACGTCCCACTGTAGGGCACAGGCCTTCTCTCAGAGAGAGAGTATGGGCTTAATCACCACGCGTGCCCACCGCGGATTGGCGATTTCAAGCGCTGAGGTATGTGAATCACGATGTTTTCCTTCACCGTTAGCGAGTGGTATTGCTACTACAACTTCATAAATGTACATAACTTAGAAAACAAAGTCATAGGCACATGCCCGCACTGGAAATCAAACCTGGGTCTCCCGCTTCCGAGTCCAATGTTCTACCCACTAGGCTACCGCCGATTTATTAAAACACTTTTGATTTTGAATTAATTTTGAACAGTAGGAAAATGGCGCTGTCAAAGCCAGTTGTTGGTCGTATTGAATGAGACACTTTCGTATCAATAGGTTTCGTATAATAGACTCTTCTGAAAAGGATAACTCAAGTACTTAAGGTACGTGGGGCTGGGAGCTGCCACCACACAACAGAGTCACCATCGCACTAATATAGAGCTGCCATGGGAAAAATAGATAACCTTTATTTAATCATTCAAAATATATTTTATAGTATTTTTTGTGCCTTTAATTAAATCCTTTAAAATTAAATTAATTTCAAATATTAAAGTAAGTAATGAGCCTCTGCATCTACGTAATGAGATGATTTATACAGCGTCCGGTGGCGCCTTAACTCAAACTAGAAAGGACCGCTCGGACGCTGCAAGGCCTGGGATATTGTGTTTTTTTTTTTTTAGATGAGTAGGCTTGCCCAGCACCTATACCATCCCGACAGCTTAGTTCGCCTAGCACGTATCGATTTGTCTAAAGTAAGTTTATTAGTGTGCTAAAATGTATAAAATGCGATAAGAATTAGAAAGGAAATTAAGGCGTTTTATCAAGTCTCATCATCTACCACTCTCCCTGTAATAGAAGTTTTCATGAAGTAAGTAGAAAAAATCCCCTTAATTGTACGAAACGGGAAACCTTTACATTGTTCAAACTTTTACTCAATTAGTACTGCCAATATTTATATCAAACATTTTCAGTTCAATAAGTCTTGAGACTTAAATAAACATCTAACTTTGGCGTTTGCTTAAATTTAATTTAGGAACAATAGAAGCTAACACTTAAGCAAAGCCGATTTTAACACCACGACTTTTGAATAAGGCGCTTGTGCCCAACAATATTGGCTAGCAATAAAGCTTCATTATCTTTGAACTCGATTGCTCATTTGACATAAACAAATACAATTTAAGTTTTTAGATTCAGGAATCCTTTTGCGTAATAGTAAGCTTGAAAGCGTTAGTTTTGTTAGCGTGGAGTAGTCCCGTCTGTTCCTGACAGTACGGTTGTTTGTAGAGACGTATATCTAGTCAGTATATCTATGAAAATATTATGTACGTTAGGAAAAATATCAGTGACTTTAAAACTGTAGGTAGCCAACACAATGTAAATACTAGAAATAGACATAAACTTTCGTTCCCAAAATTTAGGCTGGCAAAGGTTAATAAATCCTTTATGGGGCATTGTATACGTTTCTACAATAAGATCCCCAAGGATATAATAAGCTTGCCAGAAACGCGGTTCAAAAAATGTGTGAAGCACACTTTGTGCCAAAAAAGCTACTATAACATTAAAGATTATTTAGATGACAATGATGTCTGGAATTAAAGCCAGTTCAATGCATGAGTTTTAGAACATTTATATAAATCCTGTAAATTAAGGACTTGAAAAGACTAAGTTTGGAGTTTTTTTGTCCATTTTTTCTCCAAACTGATCTAGATTTTGAAATGGACACCTAGTTTAACTTATAACGTTCATTAAGTCGCAGTTTCTGTGCTACTTTGAATAAAAAAATTTTAATTTTTTGATTTTTGATTTTGACGTGAAAAAATTTCAGGACGGCATCGGCAGCACATAATAACGAAACGCTTTACAAGTTAACGAGTAATACTGGACCAATTTATAATATCAATCACATTTTTGTATTTGACGAAGCTTTTTGCGAATGAATTTGAATTTAATAGGTTGACATTTTGATAAGATTTATTGTGTGTAATTATAAATTGTTAATATTGAAATAAAACACTTTATATCAATTATAACTTCCACTCAACACAATCACTTGTTCTGTTCCAAAAGTAGGATACCCGGTGCTAAGAAGTAACCGTGTGGCGCCGGATTAATAATAGCATCACTCCATTTCCTTCCGTGGATGTCGTAGAAGGCGACTAAGGAAATCAATTACCAGGAGACGGGCAGCAACGTCTTCCTGAGATTCCAACCGCATCTGCGATCGCCAACCCGCCTGCCAAGCGTGGCGATTATGGCAAAACCCCTCATGGTTATGAAAACCACGAGGGAGGCCTATGTCCTGCAGTGGGCGTCAAATGGTTGACGATGACCCAGACTGGGGCCGTTTGTAAAAATGTACTGCGGCCCCCTGGAAAACGAAAAATTAAATTCCATTACAAATGACGTTCATAAATCAATTTAAATAGTCATAATATCAATACAAACCATGACACGCACAAACAAACGTGGCCAGTTGTTATTTAATGACCGAATTCCACGAAATTTAATACAAATCTTTTGAGATTATTTAAATAAAGATTCAAATTCAAGGCACAGGCAGTGTAGCGTTAAACAAAAGTACTTAATATACTCATAACAAGTGGCAAAGTTTCCTCGATCAGTGTAGAATAATATCGCGAAACACTTGAGAGCAGATATTGCTTAAAAAGAGCAAGTCTCTTGTCTCGGCGCTATTGTGACGAAATATACACCAACAGAAGGTTACTTGTTTGTTCATATCAACCCATTGTACCAGAGGGGGAACGCGGCTAGTGGGGTCCCTTTGGTCGGATGTGTCCCGGGCGGTATTATTGAATAATTCTGTGTTTTAGTTTTATGTTCGGTTTTTATTAGTATTTTTGTATTTTTGTCTTTTTATTTGACTAAGCTTTTTGTGAATATTCTTACTTTGAGTTGCCCCATTCTTTGTTATACATATCAAAAACAAAATCAAAGTTTGTTTTGTAAATAACACAGAAACTGTGACTTAATGAACGTTAGAAGTTAAACTACGTGTCCATTTCAAAATCTAGATAAATTTGGAGAAGAAATGGACGAAAAACCTCCAAACTTAGTCTTTTCATATGTATAACTACGAATTTAAATAGAAAATAAATAAGAATTTAAACAGAAAATTGAAGCCAAATCGATGCCGTCGGCTGGTAAGGCTGGTAGCATTATCCCGCGAGGCACAGCCGCTGACTGAAATAAGCACCAGCCCTCGGGTTACCTGACACTTCAACTAGGCGCGACGAAATCTCGTTAAACAGTCGCAGGGCTACCGTCGCACACGGCCCGAGAGACTCCACACCGGTAGGCGCAAATATATATGTTTTTCCTAACCTCGTATATTTGCGCCTCTTGATCTCCTCTGCGAACGACGCTGCCGCACCGGCGAGGCGGGAGGTCGCTTGAACGTGAGAGTATGCCAGCGTGTCTACGCAACGTAGCGTCCCACACCCACACCAGCGACCGCCCGTTTTTCAAAGGAATGAGCGTCATCCCGTCAAACCTCTTGCCGTCGTCTTGCGTCAGTCCAGTTGGCTCCAAAACAGCCGGCACGCTGACACTGGCAAGAGCCCGGCGGATGACGTCGTGCAGCATCCAGGGATGCAGCGACACGCCAGGCCGTGGTGACCGTACTGGTAGACGGCTCCACCGCAACGGCAGCGATGTAGCTCGTTAGTTCTGGTACCTACCCTCAGGCTTACCGCTAGACTGAAGGTAGTCCGCTCCTCGCTAATGAAAGCGCATTCAGCCAGTAGCCTGACTCTGGCTCACCGCTTGCAATCAGACGAGCGCGCTCTACAGCGCTTTCAGCAGCTTCTAGCAAATTTGCTTGCACGTTCTTGCATAGCGGCTCGTCCCAGAGCCTGTGCAAAGACAGATTCAAAGAAGAATCTTCACTTGGACCGGATACGTTAGAGCATTCACTTCTGTCCTCCTCCAAGTACTTGACCTCTATGTCACCAAGTGACAGGAAAATAATTTTACCAGTAAAGTCGATTATACTGTGGACTGAGGACAGGAACGTTCAACGGTTTTCTTACAGCGAGGTCACTATGGCGGATTGGCCAGGTAGCTTGGGTCCAATTGTTTTCCTGTAACAGGCAATTTAGAATTTAGGAAGAAAGAAAGAAAAACATTTATTGGGACAAATACAAAGGAAAAACAAGTCACATAAATACAAGATAGGACTAGGCAAAGTCAGGGAGAGCATCAGAGTGCATCCTTTGGTGTGTCAAAGTTGCCACAAAGGCCATCTGACTCAGCATTTGTATCAGGGATGTCCTAATCATTTCATCCAGACGTGTTAAAAGGTTTGTATGTTTCCAAAGAGTTTCTAAATCTAGGTACAAATAGACAGAATTAACATATTACATATTATTCTAAGACCCAAAACTCATGAACTACTGGCTTTAACTCCTGGAGTTGAGCTTCTGTAGAGAATATTGTGCTATTGTGACTTGGCAGACAAAGTTAGTGATTAAAATCTTTGAAGCGTACACACAACAGATAATCTGGACACAGCCCAAACTGTCTCGGGGTAAAGCTGCGTTTAGTAACAAGCATGTAACTCCGAAATTGCTTGTTACTCTAAGTTTCCGAGAGTGATGTGTGGTTTAGATGTTTAGTGAGTATTATTTTCTACTAGTACAACACGGTCACATTAACTAGAGACTTGACGTTGATACAATAATGTCCAAAACAAATACCAAAATGACAGAAAACTAAGCAAATTATCGATAGTATGGTCAGTATCTTTGTAACCAATACGTGTGTCGATAATTTGCTTAGTTTTCTATCATTTTGGTATTTGTTTTGGACATTATTGTATCAACGTCAAGTCTCTAGTTAATGTGACCGTGTTGTAGGTAGTTACTTCCAATGGTATAACCCTTTGTGGGTTACACAGTTTTTTTTCAATTGTCGTGAAGCTTGCCAACTTTCTTCCAGTTGTTACCAACTTTCTTCTACTTCCATATCGCAGGCAGATCCTCTACACAGTTATTTCAATGCTTTTCTGGTCTGCCCCTGGATATTTTCTGTTTTGGTGTCCAACCGGCAAACTGGAGGCTTACCACAAGCACTATTAGAAGTTATTTTTAAGCCTTATAAAAAACTGCCCTGCTTAATGGTACCATGAGCCATACAATCGCAGGTCTGTTAACTATAAGTCGTTCACCGTCTAATCAACGCTGCTACCGTACTATAAGCTCAATTTTGCGCGCTCGCAGCGCTGCTGAACTGTCATTCTTAGCAGTTATTTATATGTTACTCTTGAGCAGCTTTTAAAACCCTGCTAAGCGAATTATTGTTTAATTTACGTATTAAAATGAGTGATGACGAAATTTTATGGTTTTGGAGGATGATACGTTTTTCGCAATAGGGAGAAAAAAGCGTGGCGTAGAATTATACGACTGCAGAGTACCTAATGCATTCGAAGTTTACGATGAATTGTATTATGTTCGGAGGTATCGACTTTCTAAGGTTTTAGTGGAAAATCTGTGCGAAGACATGAGAGCTTTGTTACCGGTGCCAACGAAATCAACAGATTTATCCGTGGAGACGACGATGAGCTCTATTCCTCTATGTATTTTGTGGACAGAAAATAAAAAAATATGTTATCTTATCTTATTCATAATAAAAAATAAGTTATATTTCATCATAATTCAGTCAGCCCAACTCTGCCCATTGCTGGGTATATGATCCTATATCCAGTCATAGAAACTACTTATTGGCTCGAACTTTAGTCGCATTGCAAATATTTGTTTTAGGTATTAAAACTCTTTCATCATCATCATCATCAGCCTTTTGATGGTTATGAAAACCATGAGGGGTTTTGCCATAATCGCCACGCTTAGCAGGCGGGTTGGCGATCGCAGTATGAGGTTGGAATCTCAGGAAGACGCTGCTGCCCGCCTCTCGGTAATTTATAACCTCGTAACTCTTTAGGATTGCTGAAAGTAGTCTAAACCGACACCGCGACACCACTTCATTTTCTTCAAAATCGTAGTTTAGCAAAAACCTTTTTTATCAATTCAAAAACTTCTTCAAACATATTTTGACGTAAACAAAAATAACTTTCGAGACACGTTAAAAAACGTATTTTTTAAGTAATGTAGATCTTAAGACAACGTTTTTTTCCGCAGCAGTTTATTTTATTTTTCCATAACTTGTTTTCAACTTTTATCTGCACAGTGAGCTGTGCTGCTACAAATGTTTTTTTATTACATTTTTCACAATCAAAATGTTTTATTTTTATTTCTTAATAAAAACGGTATTTACCGGCAAATTATCATATTTGGTTTTCGAACGCACGCAACATTTAAGGCCAGAGACAACCTTTTTTTTTAGCAGGTTTATTGCAGGCCTACTTACTTCGGCTCATGGTACACTATAGCAGCAGTTTATTTTGAACATTGAAAATAAACTGCCTGCTTGTGTCCTTGTGCTAACTTTGAGATTGTGGTAAGCCTCCTGGTCATTATTTTTTCTGCCCTAGAGTCCGGAATCCGCTCCGCTCCGTTATTTTCTACTATTCAGCCATTTTATTATGTAAATACATCTAACTTGCTCCTTATCCTGGCGGAACAAGCACAGGGTTTTACACTTTCTAAGGTCCTGACAAATCTCTTTCGCCTCAAAAAAAATTATTAGTTGCTTCAATAACTGTGAAGGAAAACATCGCTAAGAAATTTGAGTTTCTGAGGCGTTCACATAGATAGATAGATAGATAGATAGAATATTTTTTATTGTATGTACACCAGGAATTACATATGAGAATTTAACAATAATAGTACAGTACAATTGGCGGCCTTATTACTAAAAGTAATTTCACGTTTCATACCTCCACGCTTGAAAATGGCAATACCACTAAGTCAAGTTCATTAAAAAAATATGTAAATTACATTAAAACAATTAAATCTACGCAGTTTTGCTTGAATCAGCGTCAAAACAGCACAAAAGTGAACCGAAAGTATTTATTTTTAACTCAAACGTAAACTTGCCCTAAGTGGAGCTTGATTGAAATTACAGTGATTGTGTAAAGAGAAAAGGAAGTAACAACGCGATAGCTTTGAAAGCAATGTATACTGACGTGAAAAAGGGCTGAAACGCCATGGCACTTACTTGCGGCAAAATACATGAAGCGAAATAGATCTGTCTGGATCATGGTAAGTGGCAGACCCTGGTCTCTGCCTATTCTTCCTGGATGCAAGCCTGAGTTAATGTTACGGTTTAATTAATATTATTATACATTCATGTATACATACATGAACTCACGCCTGTATCCCAGGGGGGTCGGCAGAGACCAGGGACTGCCATTTGCCACGATCCTGACAAATCACTTTCGCTTCCTCAACATTAGTCATTGCGTGGACGCACGCCAGTTTCGGGAACTTTTTTATTATTATTTAGTGCAAATTTTCTTCACTATTTTCACTGTTTTTCCTTTTTATATCATTCCATTAAGACTTTTCACTATTATTTATTTAGGGCCCGAAGAGAACGTCTCAATAATTTATTGAAAAACCGCTCCTGATGACAAGCGGAGAATGATTTACAATTTGTCAGAAAGAATTGTGGACAATTCATTAGCTTCAAGGTTGTTGGGGCATCGGCGCGGAACGGAGCGAAACAGAGGTATTACACCCTTTTCTTCAGCGATGTTATTTGTGGTATAGTCTGGAAGTTATAATATTGGAGAACTGCATTACTGCACTAAAAAACTTTTCAATAAAACAGGAGAAGACACGTTAAAAGATAAATAAACGTGGTATTTTTTTTCTCTGCGACTAATGCTTTTGATAATATAGCCAGTCGAAAAGTCATAACAGTCACGTGGTACTAAAACGCGCCACACAAATCGACCTCAGACTATGACGTCAGTCCCTAACGTAACGCTTATAATGTATGAAGCGTTTATCAATATTTGAGTTATCTCGTGAAACAATGTTTTTATGCATGTACACCCTTATAAGAAAACGTTCAGAATTCAATGACAAAACGAAATCTAATAAGTTTTTTGTTATTAGAGTAAATTTATTTTTCGCATATTTTGTGACCCCGAAAACCCCGAAAAAATATTTTTAATGTTTTATTTTTGAATTTTTTCCAGGTTTTTTTGTGATTTCTATGGTATAAAAGCAATGTCACTCCAATATAAGTTAGGCGCAAGTTTCCCATTTAGGGTCTCATACGAGTACAAACGAAGATTGAGGAACAGAGAATGTCTTTATCGACAGACGCGTATATAAGCGTGTAATGTATGTATGAAGTATATGTGTATGTATGTGTGTATGTATGTTTGTATGTATGTGTAGGTAACTTTACAGTAAAGTTACCTATAACCTCCTCAGCCCTGACCTTGAAAATAACAATGATTTTCAATTGTTTTTTGCGAGGTCAGCACTGAGGAGGTTATGAAAATAGTTATGATTTTTTGCTTTAGGGCTATCTGATAGGAATATCTATCTGTTTATCGATAGGTAAGCTCTAACCAGTAAATAAGTCCAACAAAGTATTGCACCATGACATTCACAGAGCCATCCATGGACAAAGTGTATAACTGACAATTAATCAATCAGATATTTATCCGTGTATACCTGTATAAGTATTTATGTATTTACATACTTATCCAGTGATTTGGCGCAAGTCACCCTGAGTAAATTTTAGTTGTTTTCGTGATCTAAACTGAACTGTTTTTAGTTAGTTATTTTGTCCGGTATGCTGCTTCTTGTTTTCTTTCTAGTGCCCTGACACTGTGTTTATCCCATTTCTGAGAATAAAGGTATCGACAGACATACGGATGGAAACAATAGCAACCTATGAGGGTTTCCATCTATGTACAATTGCCCACCTACATATTATAAGGCTAAGCGTAGAAATCTAAGGTTCAAATTCAAGAAGATATGATACAGGAAAATTATTGATGCACTCATTAGATCGAAACTTCTGTAGAATTTGCGCCAATCGAGCTTCGGGGAAAAAAGGCCCCCGTACGGTGATTTATTTCTTAATTTTGACAAAGTCCGGTACGATTTCGGGCGATATAAATAAGTTACAAGATTTATTCGCGGGACGGTCCCACGGGGGTGCTCTGGTTAAGCAACTCGCATTTTAATTCTGGCTCGTTGGAATAATCCTAGCTTCTATTAGCTTCTAGCTTTTATTCTGTTCTCGTTGTTGTAGCGATATTACGCTTGACTGCCAAGAGAGAGATCGTGGGTTTGATTCCCGCTGTTGGTTGACGTATCTGATTTGTACGAATGTCCTCGGCTTAGGTATTTTTCCGTATCTGTGATGACCTTGCCTGGTTGGTTACCATAGCATAAGTCTTCCTAGTTTGCGACCAGGGTAAGTGATTGAAGTGTAATATATTATTTTGGTAATAATGCTTTCGTTTTATAACTGACGCCGTGGTCAGCTCTACAACATGTTAAAATCCGTCCCTTTTTTCCTATTTGAATGTTGAGATCGCTGCCAAGTTGCTTCTGTATTTTGTACAGCATCTTCAAATAGAATTGAACGAAATGGTACAATGAAGTGGTACAAAACGCTCTTATAGACAGAATAGTATCTACAAAATCATTCAAGCTCTATTTCAGCGTTTTATAAATATGGAGTTCACTATTTTCGAAAAACTCTTTTGTACTTTAGGAAGTTTAGAAATAGGTACTGTTTCTTTCAGATATTAGCGCTCAAAAGGCGATTTGGTGCGAGAGGTACAACTGCAGTCCCGTTATTCAGACCGATCCTCCGCGAGATTGAGAAAACGTCGGCAGATTGTGCAGAAAATTTTCAACAAGTCGAACCTTTTGAATGAATAATAGCGATGCAGGAAATACGGAGGATCCAAAGGATATCTATGGGTTGTTTTGCTTTTCTTTTGATCTCTGCACTTGCCCTGGCCTCGACGATGCTTGTATATTTAATCTGAGCTACGTACGTTTGTGAATTGATAGCAGCAATTTTAATAAGTGGTTAGGGGTTAGGTACACAGGAGCCTGTAAAAAATCACTTACTGGCGAATCGATGAACAGCGCAAGTGAGGAAATATTCCATTCAGTCTCAAGGCGCAATTGCCATACAAACGTAGTTTGGTTTTAAATCACGATATGCCAGATCGCAATGAAACTTTGCCAATACGTTTAGAACACACAAATCAAGGTTTGGTCGTGCTTAGAACTGGAAATAAATTTATCAAAAGGAAATTATTGCCTTTTGAATTGTTTCTATTAAAAGTCTTATGAAAAGTTTTTCTCAGTAGTAAGCACGAGCAAACCTTGACTCGTGTCCTCTAAACATATTGCTAAAGTGTCATTGTGTTTCGGAATAACGTTTGTTAATTAAAATCAAACTATATTTGTATGGGAATCACCTCATGAGGCGCCCTCTTTTCTTACTTTCGCTGCCAGCTAGTGATTTTTTTGTATCCAATGTATATTTCTGATTTTTTGTGTGTAAATATCGCAGATTTATACATATAAGCAAAAACCGATAATCAGGTTCTAGTCATTATTTCGAAGTTTTTTAATAAATAATAATCTGTAGAATTCCAAATGATCCGATCGAGCCACCATAACAATGGCTTTTAATTGTTCTTTTCAAGGTAATAATCTAACAGGTCAAAGCTGTCGGTTTTTCATGTATTAGTAAATAAATAACAGTTAAGTGCATCCTAAATTATTTCCCGCGGCTTGGTTGGCTCCGCACGTATTGACTCGTCTTTCCTGTGGGCTAGGCCGACTAAGCTGTCAGGATGGTATAGGTGCTGGGCAAGCCTACTCCATCTAAAAAGCTGTTTCCCAGGCACTGCAGCATCAGAGGGGTCCCTTCACCCATCTAGTGTGAGTGTTGGTGCCACAGGACGCTGTATAAATTATCCCATTACGTAGATGCAAAGGCCAAAGTTATTATACTACTCGCCAATCTACGATGAAGAAGGTGCCTTACAGTGAGACGTACGATATGATGGCGCTCTGGTAATAGAGTACTTAGGTACTATGTTAACAGATAAGAGATGTACTTAGCAGGGCATAAAGCAACGTAGGTGAAAAGTGTACTTTTGTAATATTTACGTTATGGACCTCAGAACGTCAACCACAAAATTTATAAAACCCGGACGATACTTAATTTTGGAGTCGAAATAAATATTATATCATACGGCTTACTGCATTAGTGGGGTTGAAAATGTAAAAATATAGTTTTTTATATGAAATGTCAAATCTCAATCATCACAAAGATTATATACCCTAGGTAGCAAAATGTTGGAAATCATTGGGTTTATGTCCTTAAGAGGCTCCAAGGAAAAAAATCATATCTTTTTTACAGATCGAAGTTGCAAAAAGTGTCTTTACCTTGTGTGGTGGCTACTGTCTTAGTTATAGTTAAACTGTTTGTCAATAAAATAATTCATTTCATTTCAACCTCTCAATCATGTTAATAGTGATTTTTAGACACTTTGCAAATACGATCTGTACAAGAGGATTATACCTATATATATATTTTCATTGGTGGCATATTGGTTAGCCCACTGGATCCCATTAAGTGTTATTTTCTTAATATACGCAGTGGCAAACTGTCGCTTCTGCTTGCCGCTCCGGTAACAAGCGGTATGATTAAAATCGTACAATTAAAATTATTTCTTTTCTTGTCTGAAATAGTAGTTTATATGACTGTCACATAATGAGGGTTATTAAAACACGAGCGAGATTTTAAAAAACGAGCCTTGGCGAGTTATGTTACCAAGTTATGTGCAGTCTCATACACTACTTTATCTACACTCTTGTCTTAATCTTCAAAGTAAGGAATCAAAGGAAAACACGTTTGACAAGCTTTGTACTATACATAAATCTACGGTTATTTTTGAAACAAAATGGCGCAATTTCGACATAAGTATTTTGACATTCAATCGTCTGCACTCAGTTTTGCGCGCGTAATTTTAGGTATTTTTAGTTGCACTTTTGGTACCACGAAAATGAAATTAGGTTTTTTATAGAGTCAACTTTTGACATAAAAAAAAACTTAAGTTTTGTTCCGTGATCACAGCAATACTTTAAAAAAAATAACTGTAACATAAAGTGAAAAATCTGACCTTTAATGTAACTTTATATTACACTTTTTTTTTTTTTCTTTAAAGTTATGTATTGTTTAAAGCCTGTCAATATGTGTTTACCTTTGAATTCTTAATTTGAAGATTATGATATGAGTGTAGATAAAGGATCTTTATATTTTGATAAACGAAATTTTCTTCATCAGTTTTACTTCATTGCACAAATGAGATAATACAATTATTTATAAGAGACACAAACCCACATACAGACTTGAGAAACTTAGTCCAGTCAGGAGTTCAGTTTCCCCTCTGTAGGTCCGTAGATTTAAGCCGACTCTAATCTTTTCCACGGCGAAGCTATTAGTTCAGGCTCTGAATAGTTGGCTGCGATGTCAGAGCTTGCACTTCGATGTTTAGCTATATTTACTACCATAGCCATTGGAATACGACACGAAATAAAATTTTTAACATGAAATACATTTAACACAAGAATTTTCTTTATGGTACCAGGAAAAACACAACATAAAATATATCAAATCAAGTATCTTTTAATCACACATAAAATATATACTAATATACTTTAATGTTAACCAGTAAATAATTACGAGACAGAATAGTAAAGAATGTATAACCTAACACCCTTCTTTCAGATCGATAAATTGAACCATACCAAGCAAGAGTTTAAAACTCTCATATACTTCATACTATCTTGAAACTTGACGCAGACAATTTGTATGATAGTAAAAGAATAAAAAAATAATATTTTTTAACTTTTGTTTATTGGAAGTGCTAAATACTAAAAAAAAGGTTTTCTGTTTATCCATTCTTTTCTTATTCAGATTACAAATGAAGTAATTTATCTTTTCTGTAAATCCTCGTAGTATTTTTGTAAATATGGTGACTTTTTCATGGAATCAATGCATAAGCAGAGTATATACCAACGTCCCACTGTAGGGGCCGGCCTTCTCTCAGAGAGAGAGAGCAAGGATAGAATCATTGGTTTTATTAAAAGGTCTTGCTTGCGCTAATATTTTTATAAAAAAAGACGAATGACAAAAGAGGAAATAAAACCGGTCAATTGCGAGTCGACTCGCACACGGAGGGTTCCGTGCCATTACCTATACAACATTTGAGTATTTCAAGCGTCTACCTGTTGCCGTTATTAATTCCGAGCAAAACACGGCGAAAAGATCACGTCTGTTGCATGGGAGCCCCCCTTAAATATTTATTTTATTATATTTTTAGTATTTGTTGTTATAGCGGCAACAGAAATACATCAACTGCGAAAATTTCAACTGTCGAACTATCACGGTCATGAGATACAGCCTGGTGACAGACGGACGGAGGAACCGACGGACGGACGGATGGACGGAAAGCGGAGTCTTAGTAATAGCGTCCTTTAGTACCCTAAAGTATAGTAAGTATACGGATACGGATACGGAACCCTAAAAACTAACAAGGTTGCTACCGAATTTTTAGCTAGCGCAAACAACACCAAAGTCGAAGATGGAGATAGATGGGCGGGGCGTTTGCTTAGGTAAAAGACTTCCGGTGGACTAAGGTAACCACTGAATGGTGGTTAGCTACCCAGTTCGCTGGCCCGATGATATTGTAAAGGCGCCTGAGAATCGTTGTACGAGACTAACAAAGGACCTAATGGGTTGGCGTGAAAGAGAAGATAGATAGATAGAATATTCTTTATTGTACACAAAGATTACATTAACAGAAATTCAATAAATCGCAGTAAAATTGGAGGCCTTATTACTACAAGCAATTTCTTTCAGGCAACCATAGACGGAGACAAGAAAGAAGTAAGGGACGGGTAATCGGTGCAATTAAGAAATATGAGTTGAAAAGTATATAAACTTACTTAAACCATACATAAATATTTAAACAAATAGACATACATACATACTAATAATCAAATTATATATGGGGAGAGGAAATAGTATAATATACCTACGTAATATTGGATACATTATCTATTCTATAGATAGGTAATATTCTTTCACTCTGCTTTTAAAGAGAAGTAGCCTATGCCTAACTGTGGGCTCCTTGTTTGGGCTGATTAGATAGATCCTTTACGCTACACACATGTCGTGTCCGTGGGGTTAAGTTCTTAGCTCTATGGCCTCGCCACTACGCTAGCCATTTTGTCTACCATTCCCGCCCAGCAATTTAGCCTATTGAATTCGAACTTAGAAATGGGCACCCCTCGCTTTGGCTGACTAATGCAATGTTCGAGCTGCCATGTTTTGTTTTATTATTTTGGCGCTGAAAAGCTGCACGGTCATTTTCTTTGTTATTGGAAAATAGCATGAACGTGGCATCTTAAGGGTATTGCCGCGAAAATTCTAAATTTCAATCAATCATTTGATAATGTGATAATCAAATTGATGATTTCGTGCGACGAATAATTGGCGTTTCTTGTGTGATATATTATTTTTCTAAGTTAACAATTATTTTAATTTATCATTCAAATTCTCAATTTTATTAATAATTATTTTTTTATAATTTTATTTTTTAAAAGTTAACATTAAATTTGCTTCACGTCCCAATGACTTTATTTTATAAGACGGGCATTTGCTGATCTATAACAGCAAAACTACTCGCAAGCTTTGAAGGAAGATAGCATGAGGAAAGCCGAGTGACTTAGGTGCTCACATGCCTCATGATTGAGCCCAGTTTCTGTAGAGACAGAGACTGGGATAGAAGGAAGGTATTGCAGTTAGAAACAAACGAGAATTTAAAGGCTACATTCCGTTGACCTATAACTTTGGGAAGTAATATTGTCTTATACTACAAGTACAGGGAAAAATTTGAAAACTATTAAATCTTATAAATTAAATCATAAAAATTGCTCGGAACAAACTGAGAGACTCGATTCCTGAACTATTTTGTACATTTTTTATATGTAAATACCTACTGTACGGAACCCTCGGTGAGCGAGTCTGACTCGCACTTATCCCGTTTTTATTAATTGTTATGATTGTTAAATTTAATTTGAGAATTTATTTGTATTAATTGTTATTTTTTATATTCTTTTTGTTGCACTAACCCGTGCTGAGGACAATTTAAAAACCTATTTAGAGGCTAAAAATTCCACCCATGCCGGGACTTGAACCCGCAACCTCTGGCTCACCGTGCCAGCGCTCTCCCAACTGAGCTAATGGGCAAGTGCAAGCATCGATGAAATTTCTAACCTCTTTACAAACTTCTCTGTATCAGGTACAGGCAGTGACATCTGACCAAAGCGATTTACATCACTTGCAGCCCCGAGTAACCCAATTTGCAGTTAGGTTTTTACATCGGAATGATATCGCTGTACCTACATGATTATATTCTTTTTGTTGCACTAACCCGTGCTGAGGACAATTTAAAAACCTATTTAGAGGCTAAAAATTCTACCCATGCTGGGACTTGAACCCGCGACCTCTGGCTCACCGTGCCAGCGCTCTCCCAACTGAGCTAATGGACAAGTGCAAGCATCGATGAAATTTCGAGCCTCTTTACAAACTTCTCTGTATTACGTACAGGCAGCGACATCTGACCGAAGCGATTTGCATCACTTGCAGCCCCGAGTAACCCCCTTTGCATCAGCATCAGCTACGACCACTGCTGGACATAGGCTTCTCTTATAGCTCGAGACTGAGCACGATTCTCGGCTACTCTCATCCAACTCTTGCCAGCCGCCATGCGAAGATCATCGCTCCACCGAGTCTGAGGATGTGTACATTCGTCTTTGTCTTTCTCATTTGTAGTTTCACTTTTCTTTGGCTTTTGCTTTATATCTGCTTTATGAATGTCTATGTGGCGTAAAATAAATGTTTTTTTTCTTCAATTTGGTAACATTATTTTATCTCTGATAAAAAAAAAACTGATAAAAAACTCACAGAAGAAAAGTTGTTGCCAAGCAAAAACTCTAACAGCGGCTTCTCAGAAATCGCGCATTTCAGAAATGACCCTCTATATAAATGCTTCATTACATTATAAGGCATTTGTACATAACACTCGCTGAAGGTCTGAAAGAAACCTGAGTGTCTGAGCCATTCACATACCTCGTAGCTTAAAAACGACCAACTGCGGGGCACGGGCCTTTTCACACAAATAATATTCTTAACTTATCATTTCTCAATGAGTTCAGCGGTTAATCTCTATTTGAGCTCGCCAATCTTCCGAGACTTATTAATAGGTGATGGTTGAATCGTCTATTTCGTCACAGAGATTCTGTCACAAAATTGTCGCAGAATAAATGGCTTCCACACAGTATTTCCTATTCGTTGCGTAACGTGCTTGACAGGCCCATAAATCGGGAACATTTTATTGTGTCCACATCATTTTTCATACGAGCTCTGGGCACAAAATGCAATTTGCAAAGGCTTGTAATAACTAGGTGTACCTGCTGCGCCCGGCTGTAAAAGCTTGCGAATAATAATTGCGTTTTCAATGCTTTCTCTTGATGGGAGAAGGCCTAACTCTAGCCCATTTTCACAACACATTATAACCGAATTTGACATTTGTTTTTCTTACACAATTGGATTTTATGTTTTGTTTTTATTTATTTATTATTGAGTAAAAATGGTACGTCATCAGTAAAATGTTAAATTTAATTTAAAAAAAATACGATATTACAAGAAGTAGCATATGTTCTATTTCTAGTCGTGTTTCGATGTTTTCGTTCACCATTAGAGTGTGGTACTGCTGCTAGAAATTCGTAGATGTACGGGACTTTGAACTTTATTATTGTATTGTATTGTGTTGGGTTGTGTTGTATTGTATTGTATTGTATTGTATTGTGTTGTGTTGTGTTGTGTTGTGTTGTGTTGTGTTGTGTTGTGTTGTGTTGTGTTGTGTTGTGTTGTGTTGTGTTGTGTTGTGTTGTGTTGTGTTGTGTTGTGATGTGTTGTGTTGTGTTGTGTTGTGTTGTGTTGTGTTGTGTTGTATTGTATTTTATTGTATTGTATTGTATTGTATTGTATTGTAAGCAAAGTCGTAGGTACATGCCCGCACTGGGAATCGAACCTGGGTCTCTCGCTCCCGAGTCCATTGTTCTACCACCGCTGTTGCAGTATTGCTAACAGTGATGTGGGTAGACCTTTACGTTGCTTCACATAGCGTGGGATAGCCATATTTTTAACTATTTTCCACCAACTTACCTCCACCGTCTTTTTACTGTCTGGTGTAGAAAGTGACTTATATATTGGAAAATCACGTCGCGAGGATAATATTCTATTCCATAGCGATTAGAAAAGACCAAATTTGGATAATATTGACTGTTGCAACAGACGTACATAAATTTCCAAGGAGTTTTTCCATTGCACAAGTTGCAGGAAAAGAACATCTTAGTCATTTTCATAACAGTGAGCAACTGGAACTAAAAGTTATTCTCATCGCTAAACAGTTTCATATAACTTGACAGGAAGTAGGGATGGGCAATACTTGGCAAACGGTATTAATACGAGTACGTTCTTGGTAATTATGAAAAATAACGTTTCTGAAAATAACGTTGATATCATAAAAATATGGGGCTATTTGTGTATCGCTCGGCATTATGAATAAAATCTTGGCACCGATAACGTCTAAACATAATAATATAGAATAGATTAGAACTCTTTTTGTATAAACCAGAAAAAAACATTAAAAGTCTTATATTGTTTTTGTTGCACTAACCCGTGCTGAGGACAATTTTAAAAACCTATTTAGAGGCTAAAAATTCCACCCATGCCGGGACTTGAACCCGCGACCTCTGGCTAACCGTACCAGCGCTCTCCCAACTGAGCTAATGGGCAAGTGCAGCCATCGGCGAAAACGTGTTGGACGAAACTTCTTAACTACGTCTATACACACTCATGTTATACACATAAAGTTCGTTATTTTAATTTTGTCTTTAATTTTCGCCACTGGACATTAAGAAGCAGGTATTTACATACACACTTCTTCAAAAAATCTCAGTTACGTTAAATCGGACGAATTTTAAGGTCTGATGTATTTTATTTTTTTTTTTTTTTAAGCCCTAAAAAGGGCACCCTCCGGAGGACACGGGGGAGGGAGGTGGTGAATGCTCATGCATAACAGCACGGACCCGGCCGTGCTGCCAATGTGGGACTCACAGGAAGTGCGCCTACCCACTAAACACCACCTGGGGGCTGGTTTGGTCCTAAGGACCCCTAAACCTATATCGTGAGCGACCCACCTCGAAGCCGAGGAGGGCGCGCAGCGGAGCTCCTTAAGGGAGCGTCCGCTTGGGACTGCTCGTCACATCGTGACCGCGGCTAGGAGGGAGAGGTGGGGACGCCGGTGGGGACACCGGCGGAGGCGGGAGCGGGAGCTACTTCTGACTGGGACTGGGCCTCTAGTAGGCGGTCCAGGTCAGATGAAAAGTTTATCGGGGGGGTCGACGAGGGCGTTCCTGGGCCTGCGCACCAGGTAACGGGGGTTCGTCGTGGGGGGAGTGTAGTCCGCTGCTTGGCGGATAAGGGGGTTGGGGTGCACTTCGGCCGTGCTAAAGAAAGTCTCTGAAAGAGATTTAATAAATTGTTGTATGGTTGGAATCTCCATATCCCGATGGAGGTCGGCATTTCTGACACACCAGTGGGCGTTCAGAGCTCTACGAATGAAAAGATTTTGAACTTTCTGAAGTTCGTACAGGGCTTTGGGGGACGCGTGGGCGAAGACGGGTGCCGCGTAAGTCAGCACGGGGCGAATGCAAACCTTATAGAGTGTTCGCTTGTTCCTAGGGGACATCCTACTGTGTCGGCCTATCATGGAGGATAGGCGGCCTAGGTAGAATCGGGCGGTCCGGGTCACCTTCCGGATGTGAGGCCTAAATGTCAGTCTGCTGTCCAGGGTGACACCTAGGTATTTGGCGGTGGAACGCCAGGGGACTGCGGTACCTAACATACGGATAGGTCGGTCGGAGAGACCGCGGCGGACCTTATGGTCGAAACGGATCGCGGTGCTCTTTTCCGGGTTGACCTCGATTCGCCAGAGCCTGAACCAGGCACCTAGCTCATCGACCGCGGATTGGAGCCTATTAAGGATGACTGACATTTTCCGACTCTTGCAGTAGAGTGCGGTGTCGTCAGCGAAAAGTGACAGTTGGACCCCATTGCGGGGGATGGGGATGTCATTTGTGTACGAAATGTACAGGAGGGGGGAGAGCACGGAGCCTTGCGGGACCCCGGCTCTGAGGGGGCGGAGGGAAGAGAGAATGCCCTCGTGTCTAAAGCGGAAGGAGCGGTCCTTTAGAAAGGAAGCTAAGATGCGGACAAGTCGGTCGGGGAGACCCAACTCATACAACTTAAAAATTAGCCCTGCGTGCCAGACCTTATCGAAGGCCTTGGCGACATCGAATAGGACGGCTACCGTCTTTTCGCGTCTGGGGAAAAACCCGCCTAGGATATACTCTACTATGCGGTGGACTTGTTGGGGGCAAGAGTGAATTGCCCGAAAACCAAATTGGTGGGGGATGATGAGGGGGGGCCCCTCTGAGGGGAAGAGGTGATTCCTCATACGAGTGAGGATGACTCTCTCGAAGAGTTTGCCCATGGCCTTGAGGAGGCTGATGGGGCGATGGCTAGAGGGGAGGTTGAGAGGCTTTCCCGGCTTGGGGATGCCTATGACCGTTGCCTCCTTCCACGCGGGTGGGAAGTGGCAGTGGTCAAAACAGGCATTGAAGATGACTGTTAACAGGGTTAGCACCTGGGTGGGGAACATTTTGAGCGCTAGGTTGGCAATACCATCCGCTCCTGGGGCCTTTTTTCGTTTCAGTCTTTTGATGAAAGACTGAACTTCGTCCGTGGATACCGCAATGGGATTATCGTCGGTTGGAAGAGGGAGGGAGGTCTTTTTACGGACCTCCTCCTCGACCATACTGACGTGAGTTGGGTCGCACTGCTGAGTGCTGGGCGAGCATTGGGACTCAATGCTGTCGGCGAAACACTCGGCCTTTTCAACGTCCTCGAAGGCTGTAGAGCCATCGGGGCGGGCCATAGGTGGTGTGTGAGTGATCGCGTCTGCCCGGAGGGCCCTGGCTACTCTATAGTAAGCCTGGTGGGAGGGGGAGATGGTCTCCATGAGATCGCCCCATTGGGCGTTGTTAAACTCAGAGAGACGGGACCTGACTTGCCGCTGGAGATCGTTCGCGCGTTTCCTGTAGGCAGGAGTTGGGTAGAGGGAGGCCCTCCGGAGGGCGGCTCTTTTGGCCCTAATCAGGTTCTTGATAGCGAGAGGCAGTTTCCGGTCGTGGACCGGTACTACACGCTCGCCCTCACGAATTGCTGATTGGACCAAAAGGGTGAGGGACTCTACGGCGCTATCTATTTTGTCTGTCGTGTCGAAGTGGCCAGGGGGGAGCGCATAAGGCGAGTCGGGGGCTTCAAAGTTGGTGACTAAGGAGCTTCTGACACTGTCCCAATCGGTGATGATTTTGGTGGAGAGTGTGGAGGGTGACGGTGGGGGGCCTAGCTGAAGGGACACCGGTCGGTGGTCGGAACCTAGGTCGTCGAGAGTCTCGATCGCCCTGAGGTTGAGATTGACACCCCTTACTAGAGCAAAGTCTAGTACGTCGGGGGCGTGGTCTACGATATCGGGGTAATGAGTGGGGGAGTAGGGACATAAGACGTCCAATTCTAACGCCTCGGTTATGCCGAGGAGGGCAGTACCGGCGGGGTTCGTCTGTAGGCAGGTCCAATCCGTATGTTTGGAGTTAAAATCCCCGAACATAACGGTGTGGGCGCCTAGAGCGAGGATGGCTTCGAAATCACTCCTTAGGGGTAGTGTTCCGCTGGGTATGTAAATAGAGGCTATGACTAAGGACGGATGACCCGTCAGAGCTATTCTACAGATGGTAGCCTCCATGTTAGTGAGGGCTGGAGTGGGGACGGGGGAGCAATGGAGGGACTTCCTAAAATAAATGGCAGTGCCGCCGCCTCTACGGCCGTCGGCTCTGTCGTTCCTAACGAGAGAAAACTTGGGAATACTCAGGCCCTTGGTATGGGGTTTGAGCCAAGTTTCCTGCACTAGCAACAGATCGACTTCGAGTTCTTTGACGAACTCTCTGAGTTCAGGTACGTTGCTGCGGAGGCCGCGAGCATTGTACGAGATGAGCGAGACACTCCTAGGCTTGATGCGACCCGCGCTGACGGGAGACTGGGTGGTCTGAGGGACCGGGGGGCGTGACATTAACTCACTTACTTATATAAGGGAGAGCAGATGGCTGTGTTCGGCCACAGCCATCAAGCGCGCGGTGGGGGAGGTTGCGGCGCGCAGTTTGCGCGCCAGGACCGATATTTCGGCTAAGTCTATGTTGGCGATTGCGGAGCTGACCGTCAAGAGGTCATCCGCGATCTGGGAGTGAGGGGCGCCCGAGGGGGCGGGGCGCGGAGCGGGGGGGAGGGACTGGGTCGGCGCTACAGGCCCGGCTGTAGCGGCGGGGAAGGGGTGGGGGGCCCACGCGGGGGCCTGGGGGGGGTTGGGATTGGTGGTGGTGGGGCGGCCGCGGCGGCCGAGGGAGGGGAAGTTGGACGGGGTGTTAGCCGGCGGTGGGGCTGGTCTCCTTTGAGGAGGGGGCTGGGACGCCTTTGTGGCCTTAGGGGCCTTAGGGGGGGAGGAGCGGGGGGCACGCGGGCACCCCCGGTAGTTGGCCGGGTGGCCGGGCTGCTTGCACAGTACGCAAGACGGAGGACCCTCCGACTCGCGAGTGCGCAAGCAGTCCCCGGTGGCGTGAGGCTCTAGGCACTTCACGCACCTAGGGGGGGCGGAGCAGTTAGCGGAAGCGTGGCCATAAAGTTGGCAACGGTGGCATTGGCCAGGGTGGCCGCGCCTGTGGGGCTTCTCAGCTTTTATGCAGGAGAGCCCACAGACGGTGAGCTCTCCTGAGAAGATCGTCTTCGCGGAGGGGGTGTTGGTGAGAATCACCAGGGCGAGTGGGAATATTTTTCCGCGGGAGCTGTGCATGGGATGCACAGCCTCTACGGGGTGACCTTGTGCAAGAAGGTCATCTTTAATGGAGGTTAGGGGGAGTTCGGAGGGAACTCCTCTGAGGACGGCCCGTACCTTGCGTTCCTCGGGGAGCGCGTAAGTATGGTACGGGACCTTATTTTGAGTAAGGAGCCTAGTAAGGCTCCTGAAGATGTCTGTCGTGGGGACCTCAATTTTAATTGAGTCGCCCCAGTTTTGTGCCTTAGTGTACTGGACCTTTTGGTCCAGGCACAGTTTGGACACGGATGTCCAGGCGGATTTATCCCGTAGGAAGACGGGAGGGGGGGACTTTGCCTTTGGAGGCTGCGGTGAGAACCGCTTGATCGGTTTTGCCGGAGGCATTGCGGGGGTGTCGAGGGACATGAGGGGGCGGGGGGAGGGGGCGGTCGCCGCGGGGGTTGCGGGGGCTGCGGGGGGACAGGGGGCTGCGGTCACGGGGGACGAGCGGGGGGTAGGCGAGTTGCCTTTGGAGGAAGAAGCTTGCTTCCGCAGGAGCTTCTTTCTAGGGACAAAGGTTTTGAATTCGTGGCCTTCATCGGAGGAGATGTCGGCGCACGAGTATACTGGAGCGGCGGAGTCGGGAGACTCTGATCCGCGAGAGACGGAGCGTTTCCGTGGGCGCGAGGGGCCAGAGGTGGAGTCGGTCTCCATGGGGGACAAGGGGCCGGAGGGGCCGGGGGAGGCGGGGGCGGGGGACTCAGGAGAGTCCGGGATCGCGGCGGCGGCGGTCGGGGGCCTACAGTAGGCCATAAGGGCGTCTAGGAGCCCGTGCTCCTTAATGAATTTAAAAAGTTGCTCATTAGAGCAGGGAGGTTGAGCCATGGTGGCAGGCGGCTCCCCTGCCGGGGGCAGGGGGGCGGGGGGAGCGCGGTTAGATAATATCACAATGAAGATATGGGGGCAGAAACAAAGCAAGTAAAGAAAGTCTAGCGGGGGCTAGACACTTACTCACTCGGAATGCGGCAGGCAGGTGTTCGGGACACTGTAACAAAAGATAAGGAAAAGTAAGTAACAATTCGATAAGGGCTCGCCGGCTGTACACGGGCGCACTGTGTAAGCGGGCGGGCGGTCCAGTAGCGGAGAGCGAGGCGTGTCGCTCTCGACGCTAATGCAAACGAACTGTGTGTGTCTGATGTAAAGAAATTGTACAATTTATGCAACTCAAAGCGATACAACCATACCGCGAGTTGGAAGACTCGGAGCGCCATCTAATGAGTAATTGTAATACCACAGTAGTCGACTGTACTGAAGTAGGTACGGTACGGTACGGTACGGTACGGTACGGTACGGTACGGTACGGTACGGTAAGGTACGCTAAGGTACGGTACAGTAGATAGTTACATTATTATAATACATTCACCTACTGTGGTCATACTATGTGGTAATATGTTTTCTGTGGTAATAATTCGTGGGTAGCTGACGAATCGAACCCGTTCCGGGTAAATAAGGGATTTGTAGGGTTCTGTAGTTAACCAGGAACCATTATAGTTTCTCCATGTCCATCCGTCTGTCTGGCTGTCCGTCTGTCTGTCCACGGCCTAGCTTAGAGACGACTGGTACGAGAAAGCTGAAATTTAGCATATATATACCGATAAAACGGTAGAATAAAATGTAAAAAAAAACTCGGGGTAGTAGCACATATAATGTAATGAAGAAAAGAAAAAGGCTTACGTAGGCTTTACAAGTCAACGAGTAATAGGCGACCAAAGGAAAACGTCGTACAAAATCCATTGAAAATTACGTTGATGAAGTTCTGTTAAGTAAATAAAACCCCATCTTTCTTCGGAACCCTACACTGCGCGTGGCCCAGCACGCACTTTGGCGGTTTTAATTCTGAGACTGAAAGACACCCATTGTGCCTGGACTTAAAATATATGTGATTCATTTACGTTATAGGAGGGAGGTGTTTTCTTAATACTGGGCATTATGAATAAAATCTTGACACGTATAACATCTAAGCATGTCTTGAAGGGACTATCAGACGGAATATACATTAATATTATTAACAAACGTGTACATACCTAAGCTAAAATATCACCCATATTAAATATACCTGTATCTGTCTAGTCCTTCAGCTTTTTAGTATAACACGATTTAGAGAAAAAAATGTTATATGAGCATGTGATGAGCAGTGCCTTGCTTACGTTAATATTTTATACTATGTCAGTAATAATAGATAAATAGATAGAAAGAGAACATTTTATTGTAGATAAAAATGGAAATTACCCAGATATTTAATAATAATAATAATAATAAAATCAACATGATACAATCACATATCCTGGTGATTATGTTGGCGCCGGATTAAGAATAGCGTCACTCCGTTTCCTTCCGTGGATATCGTAGAAGGCGACTAAGGAAAGCAATTACCAGGAGACGGGCAGCAGCGTTTTCCTGAGATTCCAACCGCACACTGCGATCGCCAACCCGCCTGCCAAGCGTGGCGATTATGGCAAAACCCCTCATGGTTACGAAAACCACGAATGAGGCCTATGTCTTGCAGTGGGCGTCAAATGGCTGATGATGATGATGATGACGTGGAAGTGGGATACCCTGTGCTATATTTATGTACGGTTTAAGTAAGTTCGTATATTTTTTTCGCATTATAACAATATCTCTAATTGCACGGACCACCCGTCTCTTGCTTATTTCTTGTCTCCATCTATGTTTGCCTGGAAGAATTAGACCGGAAACATCAAAACATATGGAAATAAATTTAATACCGTTTCGTTAAATTGAATACGCTTCACCTCACTAACAAGTCGAGTTTAGCCAAAGGTGAAAGCGAACTCCCGGTGGACTAACAAGCGTCCAAGTTTCATTACCAGTTCATCAAGTTACAAAGCGCGTGGATTTCCACTTCACTCATTCTATAGAGGTCTGCTGAGAAAGCTTTGTTCTTGAATGTTACTTCGATAGAAGACAGAATCGCGTAAGAACACCTATTCGTAAGCATGATCAAAGTAATAGTAATGTTGAATATTGCCAAGCAAAACTAAACGAAGAAAAATATTTTTCTTAGCATTCACACTATATGGTGTGACCTGGAATATGACTGGCAATAACCAATAGCATCGTTAAGACTGGCCGTCATAATATGTACTCGTAAAAATAAACGAAAAAAAACTAATAAAAAGCCTGGTGACAGACGGACGGACGGACTGCTCTTGCCGATATGTGGTCTCCATTCGAGAACTTTTCGGCCCCATCGGCCATCAGTTCCGCGTGCTATGTGCCCCGCCCACTGCCACTTCAACTTACCAATCCTGGACTGTGTCGAGGATCTTCGTTCGTCTACGAATCTCATTATTTCTGATTCGATCTCGTAAAGAAATTCCGAGCATAGCCCTTTCCATAGCTCGTTGCGTGACCTTGAGCTTTCTTATGAGGCCCATAGTGAGAGACCACGTTTCAGTGCCATAACTCATCACTGGTAACACACACTGGTTGTATAATTTTGTCTTGAGCGATTGAGGTATATTAGATGAAAATATTTTTCTAAGTTTCCCGCATGCTGCCCAGCCGAGTTGGATTCGACGATTGACCTCTTTCAGGGATCGTATAGTGTGAAAGTTATTATTTATTTATTATTTATGGGGGTTACCCACGGATAAACAGATAGATACCTAGTGCTGTCAGATAGCGTTGGCCCAAGTCAGCCTTAAACGTACAACTAATGGGCTACGAGGCAGTCCATTTGCCAGGAACCATTCTATTTCGTAGTGTCGCGTTGATTGTTTATTGCACGAAATTTTCCTCCGCGGTTCCGCATTCGATTCCCGACGGAAACAATTATCTGATACTGTGGAACCAGCGCACACTGGTTATATTGTTATGCAATTTCTCTTGTTATCTTGCAAATTTATTGTTTTACTATAGCGCAGTGGTTACTTGGAAGCGTTGCCGGAAAAGTGTACGTAATATGGTACGTAGATAAATGTTTTTGATGGCGAGATGATAATTGTATTTGCTCTATGTTTTGTCTGATTAAATGTCACGTCCCGGACCGGACAAGCGCGAGTCGGACTCCCCCACCGAGGGTTCCGTACAAATTTGTAGGTTCCGTACAAATTTGTTACAATTAGTTCAGGAATCGAGTCCCGCACATTTCTCTGAGCTTTTCCCAAACTTCAAAGACAAATTTTTGTATGATTTAATTACAAATATACGGTTTTCCCTTTTTATTCCCTGTACTTTGCATTAGAGCTAATAGGTACCCTGGAAATGTCCAAAGTGTAGTTGCTCCTGGACTTCCAGGCCAACTTCACCGGCTTAGGCAGATAATAATAATAATAACTTCCACACAACACAATCACTTACCCTTAATCCTTGGCGTCAACTACCCGTAGGTTTACGCGCTAAGGCGCGAGACACACAGTTGGGACGTGGGGGGAGGCCACGGTAAGATGTGTAGAGTCACAGACCAAGAGCGACCGCATTTTGAGTCACGCGCCCAGAGGGTACGCGACCCTGAGAGGGCTCACCCTTGTTGGTCAATGAACTTACCCCGCAAAGTATCCATATCAAGTTTTTAAACTTCGTCATCCTAGATCCCCACCCGGCCTGGAGTCTTCAACGTGGGGGGTGCCTTATTTAGGCACCGGGGCTACTAGACAGTATAGTGCCCACGAGCTTAACGCCGCTGAGTGATCCCACCTGCATCTGTCTAGTCCTTCGGATTTTTACTCTAACAGGATTTAGAGAAAAATTATGTTATCTGAGCATGATGAGCAGTTTCTTGCTTACGTTAATATTTTATACTACGTTAGTAATAATAGATAGATAGATAGAGAACACTTTATTGTACATAAAAGTAGAAATTACACAGATATTTAATAATAATAACATCAGCATGATACAATCACATATCCTGGTGATTATGTTACGTGTGGCGCCGGATTAAGAATAGCGTCACTCCATTTCCTCCCGTGGATGTCGTAGAAGGCGACTAAGGAAATAAATTACCAGGAGACGGGCAGCAGCGTCTTCCTGAGATTCCAACCGCATGCTACGATCGTCAACCCACCTGCCAAGCGTGGCGATTATGGCACAACCCCTCATGGTTATGAAAACCATGAGGGAGGCCTATGTGCTGCAGTGGGCGTCAAATGACTGATGATGAGTGATCCCACGCCTCAAGGTGGCGCAGGCACCAAGCTCCGCTATCTGCAGATCCCGTCATCCGAACCCCGTCATGCCCGCTCCCCACGGACGCGAGAACGTCAAGATAACATTCGCGCGTCCACAAGAAATAGACTGAAGCACCGAGCCGATTGATCGCAGTTGGCTCTCCCTGCGTCCTCCCGTGTGAGAGGAAATCAGGGCCGAAGTGGAGTGTTGCTGATGCCCGACCCGCAGGTGGGGTTCAGCTCAGCCACCAAGATCTAGTTAAAAAAATGTGCAAACAATTAGTACCGCCTCTCCGTCTAACAGAACAATGACCCGCGGACCCGCAGCACGCACACACCGCTCTGGACGGCTACTATCGGTTCTAATAGATTCGAGTTTGTGTCGAGTTATTTTTAAAAGTGCGTTTAACAAAAAAAAAAACTAGCGTATTTGGTAGCTATTGCCAGGCACGTTCGTTTTGTATATCTTTCAAACCACCAAAAAATAATGCAGTATAGGATAGACATTCTTCAATGCACGAAAATGAAAAGGCGACATTGGTGCAGTGCGTAAAGCGAGAATTCACAAAAAATATGTAGAAATCATACACCAAAAATGTATTTCAACGTAAATAACTTACATTCTGTTTATTGAATGTCAATTTACAAAGTTATGTTATCGCTGTCTTCGGGTCGAGTTGCAGTAGAGAAAAGACAGCAACAAAATTTTTTGTACTATTCTTACAAGTAAGAAAACGCTTCTAATGCTACGGCCGGACAGCACACATTGACGAGCATAATGCAGGGGTTAGCCAACGCCAGTCTCAAGCCTATAAGCGGAAGATAGGCGACCCGGCCACCACGACACTATTCGCGTGGCCTTTTGCAAACTTGTGTGATTAGTTTGTGTGATTACTTTTGGTCATTAAAATAAATTTAAATATTAATGTGAGCAAAAACACATCGAACAAAAGTTTTTGTAAGACACAAATCTCATTGGGCTGTTACAGGAATTGGTTATTTTTGAAATAGGGCTGTGTAGGAACAGCCCTCTCATCGGGGCATTTCGTGACCGGACATCGGCGTTTGGCTCCGACCTTCAGGTGCGCAGGAAATCCGTAAGTCATTCCTGATGCCACGAGTGAGGAAGGCCTCACATCCGACTATTGTTAGGGATTATCTGGCAGCCAAAAAATATGTTTTAGACAAAATCACGGATCTTGTCAACCTGACCTTAATATAGGTAATAAATAAATAACTTCCATACAACACAATCACTTGACATGGTCCCAAAATAGGATACCCTGTGGTAACCATAGTACAGGTATCCTAGTTACAGGACAAGGACAAGTGCTTGTTTTGTGCGGACGTTATTCTGGCGTGATTGAATAACAAACATCCATTCATCCAAACCTTCGCATTTATTCATAATATTGGTTATAAAGGAAGGTAACGTTGAATAATTTTTTACCGCAAATATTGTACTCAATTGCTTTTATAATATGTTGATCCAATCAGGAAGATCAGTTTCATCAATGTAATTGATGCGAATTTTAGGGCTGAAACGCTCTCGCGGTTAGTTCCCAACAATATTGTGTCGTGTAATAGTCACAAAAACTTTTTTTGTCGTATAAGCTGGTCGTGTAAAAGCATTGATAATGTTTACTCTCTATAAATTCGGGATCTGATCATTTGATCGGATTAGTTTAGATTTTTGCGTTAAAATTATTATTATTATTACTATGTAAATACTATTTTCCCACTCTCCTCTTTGCATGCCAACCAATCTTTCTTCCACCTCCTGCGGTTGACTGGTAGAAAATGCTTATGGCATTAAGTCCGCCGTATTGTACATTAGGCTATGTGCAATAAAGGGTATTGAATAGTAATAATACTTAATATTTATTCTCAACAAAAGCAGAAAAAGTACAGTTTAGTTTGCCAAACTGCTAATGCACAAAATGTCGAAATCTGAAAAGGCGAAAACACAGGTTTCGACTTATTACAGAGCCCCAACGACAGAATATTTAATATTTATTACTAAATTCGCATCTATTTTAATAATCAAGCTAAGCTTTATTATCATCAGTATTTGCGTGAAAGTATTGTTTAACGTTACCTTCCTTTAAAACCAATAGACACATAAGTTATCATTTCGCTACCGCGCCGAGGCGCTCGCGAAATTAATAACTCGAGGAAATAATTAATCTTGAATTACGTTAAAAATGATGAACGGGTTCAAGACAAGGCCTTGGGGCCTACTTAAAATATATGTGACAGTCCACAAAAAGTACCTTGTGGCCGGTTTTAGTTTCGGAGATATTGAATGTCTTGTGAAAGGTGGCGAAATATTCTTTTCAGCGCTTTGTTAAACAAGAAGGTTCCGCAGTCCTTGGTTCAACTGACGTTTTTAGGTTGTTTATAAACACATAAAAAAAAAATTACCCGAAAACTCAAATACACAGGGTTATTTTTAAAATGCGCAATAGATATATAGATAGAAACAATATTCTTTATTGCATGTACACCAGGAATGAAACACAACATGTTGGTTAAAATTGGTAATTTACAAAAACTTTTGTTTTGCGACTTTTGGATTTTCTTACAATTGTCCATTATATAAAAAAAATGTTTTTACGCTTGGTTTACGCTGTTTTCTATCCTCATATTACAAAGACGAAAAGTTTGTAAGTTTGCATGTAAGGGGTAGTCTCCGAAAGTACTTATCCAATTTCAAAAATTCTAGGCGAAATAGATAAATCGAATGGCAGGCATTGGAATTCATAAATGTTTAGCTGAAATTTAAATGGCAAGTAATTTTTACTACATTCATGGGACAATTTTGTCAGGAGAGGGGTTTGAACCCACGCTTCCGGAACCAGAGCTTAAACCAGTATTTAGAAGGGACCTTCAGGGTTGACATAGGCTAATCCGCTAACCACGTGAATGGAGTCGCGGGTACTGCGAGTACATATAAGATAGGATAACAATATACTTTATTTTATACCGGAGTACATGACATAAAAAACATTTAAAGATACAGAGTACAATTGGCGGCTTTGTTGATAAAAGCAATTTATAGATTTATACATTTCTATGTGTTTAATACATAATTTTTTTTTCTATAGGACAATTATTTACTGGAGGCTGCAACATTGGCAGAGCACGTAAAAATATATATTTTTTTTGTTGTAAGACAACAACACAAATTGACCTGTTTGAGGTAACCCTGAATTTGGAATACCTGAAACCAAATAGGATGTATCTACCCCTTGTTTTGTAGACCCTTTCTAGTTCTAGTTAGACCTGAGATTTCCGCACTTAGCCTCATAGACGGGCCATTGTACTCGTACGTAGGTAAATACCTCAGACGCTAGGGTTTCCTCACGCTGTTTTCTTACACGGTTAGCGAGTGGTATTGCCACTAAAACTTCACAAATGTACGTAACTTAGAAATTAGAGTCACTGGTACATACCAGGATTCGAACCCACGACCTCCCGAATCTACCACCGCGAGCGGTGGTTCGCTCTCATGGACCCCTTGTTCGAAATACTTTTCTTACATCAACAACAACTATTAGTGAGTAGTGTAACGTTATTACCCGACTGCGGCGAAGCCAAAGAGTAGGGTAGTGTGTTTGGCTCGTATGTATGTATGTATGTCCGATTATATGTTCTAACTCCTTAACCAATGGAAAGATTTTGACAAACAATCAAAATATCTCAATCAATTCGTTGTGCGCAAGTGTCATAGGCCACATGAATTTAACATAAAGCCAAAAAAACACTTAAAAGACAAAAATAATAAACTGAAATTAAAAATAACCAACAAACCGACTGCTGAGCATTAACTACGGAGCAGGCGGGATCCAAATTCAACAATGTTTTTATTTATTTTAGTTTTTTTTAACATTCCGTTTTTATGTTTTGTTCTCTAGTGGTCAGTCGATACTAAGTAATCGACCATATCTTTTCGATTCTGTTCTGTCGACTGGCTGAAGCAATGTCCGCGCCCTATTTCGCTTTCTATTTTTCGTGATTAAATCATTTCTTAAGGGTTTCTTACCTCTTTCATTTACACCTGTTACAGTAGGGGCCCAGGTTAGTAGCGCGCGCGCCTTAAGAAAATAAATAATGGCATACAGTCACGAACGGTTTTGTTCCTTGATTATACTGATTATTTACCCCGATTTTCGCTACGGAATTGTATGTAAAAACCACTAGATTGTGAAGGACCCAGCTACGTTGTTCTAAAGTTGCTGTATTTTTATCACATTGCGAATGCAAAGGGAGGTTATGTTTTTCGTATTTTGTCTATGTATATATGTATGGATGTATGTATGCATGTATGTATACATGAATTTATGCATGTATGATATTTCTTTGTGAGCTTAGGCCAAACGGCTGTACCAATTTTGACAAATCAGTATCACATAGAAGATATTGATGACACGAGTACTAGCGTCACAATTGTTTTATATAAAAAGCTTAAAATTAAAGGAAAACTTGTAATAAAAAGAAAAAAAATTGCTAGATCGTCTTTCACAAGGCCTAAATGAGTCTATTCAAATTTTAACATTAGCAAATGGCTTCAAACTAACTGCCCAAACCAGTTTCACCAGACAAGGTTTTATTTATAAGAAATCGATTCCTCTAAGGCACTCCTCAGAAGCATTTTATTTAATATATAGTCGTTTATGGAGTGTTTTAAGGAAACGTATTTTCTACACTATATTCATTCAAATTATAAAGAGGTAAGTTTATATGTTTGTAAGTTTGTGGGTAATCTCCAGTATTTAGAATGGACCTTTAAGGTGGACATAGGCAAAAGACTAATCCATTTCTCACGCAAAAGTAGTCTCGGGCACTGCTAGTTATAAATAAGACCAAAAATGTTATTGTTTAACACTTAATCGGTCGGGTTTTTTGTTTTTAAAATAATGTTTTTATTGTCACTTAATTACTAAAATTTCGACTTTTAATTAGAAACGTTTCATGGGATTAATATTTTTGCACTAGACAAAATAGTTCTTAACATTACAAAAGCTGGTTCTGATTGAATTACTTGAAAAATCCCTTTTAATGAGGCTAATAGACCTTTTAATGCCTTTTAATGGGTTGACTGTTTCAGATGATTAACTTTAGATACTTATACGATTTTTCCTTATGAATAATATCGGACAATGTCTTCAGTTATTAGTTTAAATCTGACATATATATTTAACGTCTAATGATAAAGAAATTTTCCTTCACTCGTAGTCAAACTGGTTAAGATAATAAGCCCTTCCAAAACCAGTAAAAACACTTACCCGATTGACTACGTTATGAAAACCGGCGCGCACATAACGCACATGTCAAATTAATAACAAGGAATTGTAAAAATTCCTCAGCTCAAAGTTAGTAAAATAATGCCGAGTTTACTATAATAGTAAACGAATCTTGGCGACCATTTGAATTTTAAAATGTAAGAACACGGGCTGGCCGTGTCTTCTGCCAAAGGCAATATCATTATTTCATACACTCGACTTTCAGTTCGGAAACGGTATGGAATGTTTATTATTTGATTCCTTGCCCATGTTTGTCGTCTCAAGATTGCGTTCCGAAATTTGGCAAACGCATCTGGTTGTGACTTTTGTAATCTTATCGCCATGAATAGACTGTGTCGCGTCTCTTTTGTTTTTTTCTTGTTATTTTTCTTTTTTGTCTGGATGTGCAGAGGCATCCGGTTGTTCGTATGTCAGGCTAAGCATTTGTATAAAGTATCACTGACTAAGAAGTTGCCTTTTTGTTGGAAGGTACTTGCAAAAATACAAAAAATTCGAGATAGGTGTATGAGTTTTTATTGATAAATGTTTTATTGAAAAAAAAAAACTTAATTTTCAAATCCCCAGCTTGTAAGGTTGTTGCACTTTATATCATAGTGAACGGTGTGTTTTTAAGATGACGTGACATCTGTCTGCGTACGAGAAATCGGAAGTAAGTCTTTTATACGTCACAACACTTTTGTATCTTATTCAATTTCCTTAGCCTTTTTAACTAAATCCGAACGTTCTAAAAAGCCAAATCATTATTCGTAACCAATGTTAAACTCATAATGTCCCAGAACAGTGTTACGAAACATTTTTTCCAGTATTCCTATTTACTAGCTTATTAAATTCGTGCCTCGAGCTACACAGGGTCTATGTAATCAATTATTTGACTTTTTTTGTTTGACGGCCTTCTTTGATCCACTCAATTTCATTATCAGATATACAGGCTGTCCCAAAGAGTACAGTGAATTCGAAGGCCAGAAGGAGATTCGCAGAACGTACGTTCTGCGAATTTTATAAACTGGTTGTTATGCCATTTTTACGTAACTTTTAAGAATTTGATGCCTTTCTGGACGAGGTTTTCAAGACTTTGTTAGATCACATTGATGTGAAACACCTGATTGTATACTCCATTCCACGAAACGAGTTTCCAAAGAAAATCGTCCATGTGCGCCCATTGGTTAATGCGCGTGACCTTCAATAGCCACTTTAACAGCGGACCGCTTTCGCTTATTGTTTCGCTTATCTCTGGCCGCGCGCATTGACGAATGAGATGCGAGTATTTGGTTCCTTAGAAGATCGACTCGTGGAACGCAGCATAGTTCTAAAGCTAATGATTAGTAGTCCTACCTGGCGTTAAAAAATTGACTACGGCAGTCATTAATATTGCATCATCACATCATCATGAAAGGTCTTATTTTGTTTTAAGTCTTATTTTTATGTGATTTTTTTTTGCGTGGCCTATGTGGTACGTCCCACTGCAGGGCACAGGCCTTCTCTCAGAGAGAGTGTGTGGGCTTAATCACCGCGAGTGCCCACCGCGAATTGGCAATTTCAAGTGCTGAGGTGTGCGAACACCTCAGACAGTCAGGTTTCCTCACAATGTTTTCCCTTCATCGTTAGCGACTAGTATTGCTACTATAACTGAATGTGATGTGGAAATTAATCCTTTTTTATCTCTTTATTATCTCTATATCATTAGCCCACTTCGTCCCACTGCTAGGTTCAGAACCCTTTCCTAGCATGCCATCTTTCATGACATCTTTTCCGCTATTCCGCTGCAAAAATATTGAGAAGTAAACAAAAATCTTAATTTTGCTGAAGTCTTTGAAGGTATTTCTCGCTTTAGCAGAAACTCTCCCTTTTATATATTATGTTATTTTATATACAGGATTAACATAAAAACATAACATAACATAAACTCACGCCTGTATCTCAGAGGGGAAGGCAGAGACCAGGGACTGCCACTTGCTACGATCCTGACAGATCACTTTCGCTTCCTCAACACTCATTAGTCGTTGCATGCACGCACGCCGGTTTCGGGTACTTTTTATCTTGCCCTTTGCTAATATATCCCCTATTTGGTAGGTATACAGGATTGTACATTAAAATCTGATTTGAACCATAGAAAGTGAGTAAAATAAGTAGATCCGGATAAATAATGATAAAGGTGTCTTTTACAAACACCCAAAACTCGCTTATGATGGTCAAACGGACGAGTAGAAAAGTAATTTGAACCCTAAAAATCAAAAATTTTGAACTCTGGCTCGTCGGAAGTGGTGAAATTTTCTTTAGTGAACGCGTAAATTGCGTTATTCTAATTACACGTTGTAGGATTGTCATAGACAGAAAGAGAAAAAAAAATATCCTAAGTTCATAAGCAGCCTACATACGTCCCACTGTAGGGCACAGGCCTTCTCTCAGAGAGAGAGTGTGAGGAAACCTGACTGTCTGAGCTATTTACATACCTCAGCGCTTGAAATCGCCAATCCGCGGTGGGCACGCGTGGTGATTAAGCCCATCCTAAGTTAATCTTAGCTAATCTGAACGGGAGGCTGTGAAGTCGCCGCTACGCAAGCTGCGGCCCGTTGTCTCGAAGCTATTGTCCGGACGCTGGGCGGCTCACTATGGATGCACGATGCACCTGATTTATCTCTGTTTTTCTTTGGCAATGTACGTGGCTTAGTACTTAATCAGCCTTAACAATAGCTCCCGTCGCTTGGTGCAGTGCTTCTTTTAGTGTCAGTGAGACATATGTGCCCTTCTCCTTATAATACATTTAGGTACTTATAAGTACCTACTGTTATCTCTTTCTTTTTTGCACGCCTACCTCAATTTTTGCCTCTCCTGTACCTCCTGCGGGTTGACTGGTAGAAAATGCCATTAGGATTAAGTCTACCTCTTGTACACTGTCTTTGTGCAATAAAGAAATTATAATAATAATAATAAAATTAGTCACACTCGACAGCTGATCAACTTTTACATGCGTGCCCTCTACTCCATTACGTTACGGGCTACGTTGTCACGGAAACGTAAAGGTTAATGTGATGTCGACTGTACTAATTGCTAGGCTGCTTAGCCGGGTTATGTCTGCTTTAAGTTTCGTAGTTAATTTATTGATCTGTGAGTCACAAGTATAGTCTCACCTTTACATCTGTGTACTGTGCTCAGTTACGTTACGGGTGACTTTGCAACTAAAATGCAAAGGTTGATTTGCTGTCGTAGCCAGTGGTTAGAACCGAAAGTGGCGAGAGACCTAGGTTCGATTCCCAGTGAGGCATGATAGATAGATATAATATTCTTTATTGGCATGTACCTCTATGACTTTGATTATTTTAAAATTTACGTACATCTGCGAATTTGTAGTAGCAATACCACACGCTAACCGCGAAGGAAAACATGGTGAGGAAACCTGAGTGTCGGGGGTTTTTACATACGTCAACGCTTCAAATTGCCAATCCACGGTGGGCGCGCGTTCAAAAATGTACGCACTTAACTTAGAAAAACAAAGTCATTAGTACACGCCGAACCCACGACCTCCCGAATGTGAGGCCGCTGCCGCTCCGCTACCACCGCTCTGAAATAATTATAATAAAAAATAAAATAAAAACTTAACTTGGAATAAAACGCTGTATTCCTAATGCTACTTTAACACGTCCTATAGTAACGTGCGGAGACAAGGCCCCGCTGTAAAAAGGTACAGTCCGTATATCGCGAAGAGTGCGCCAGGCCATGTTCTCAGCCGGGCCGCACTGTTTATATATTAACACGAACTCATGCGAGTACTTTTCGATCTCTCTTCAGAGTCGTAAACTTTAACGGTATTATTAATTAGTATTTTATAAAAACCCAATTCCTTGATCCCACTGTAGGGCACAGGCCTTCTCTTAGGGAGAGAGTATGGGCTTTATCACCACGCGTGCCCACCGCGGATTGGCGATTTCAAGCGCTGAGGTATATGAATAGCTCAGACACCCAGGTTTCCTCACGAAGTTTTCCTTTACACTTAGAGGACATTGTAGCAAATTCAAATCAAATCAAATCAAATCAAATCATTTATTTGACAAGAGGAGCATGACATACTGTTACAAAGAGTGTTCCATAAGTAGTAGCCAAATGACAGAATTCTCCAAGCACCATAACGACTGAGACACCTGACCACTAATGCGGGTCTTAGTTGCCATCAGACGTCTTACATTACAATAGGTACATTTCCTCAATCATGGGGTACTTTAAGACTTACAAATATTTGCAACAGTAACTTGGTAACAGTTGAAGATTACCACTACCCTCCGCGCTAGTTAGAAACTGTGTTGCGGCAGAGTAGGCTCGTCATCAACGTGACCAGTTCAGATTGTTACATACAGTGCGCTTAATCTTACGGTGTACGAGGTCAGACAATACTGGCCAGTATTGTATGATAAAAGAAATGTTAACCACTCTGAGGTGAGCCGTAATGTTACGTTAAAAGTAAGATAACATAGCTCATAGTGTTATGGATATTCGTAACTACACCATAGTATATGTATGAAAGATAGATAAAAACCTCCTTAGGCGATGCCACTGAGCACCTTTCATCATTATTAAGGATGACCTACTAGTCACCCTCAGCAACAGTGTACACATCTAAGATAAATAATAGAAAATGAATCAACAAAGTTCTAATTGAAGCTTTAGAATAAAAAAGTAAATAAAAAAGTTACAACATAACAATCGATTCAGATCGGCGTTAACATGATGTCGCTGTTCCCGGCTCCCACGACGCAGGGCATCCCAGTGCGGGGCCAGAAGCAAATTTTCATGTTTATGTTTATTGTTAGGCCCATTTGGCAATAAGTATATATATATATATATATATATATATATATATATATATATATATATATATATGTATATATAATATATATAAGTAATTATATGTAAGTAATTAGTATAGGATACTTTAACTACAGATATTATTATTATTACATGTTATTTTTGTTATAGTCTAGTTGTATGCGTTACATATGAAAAATATAGATAGATACGTAGCTCATTTTAACAGGTTTTCTGTGGAGATATAGTCTAAGTTGAGAAGGAATTTTTTGACGATCCTCTTACACAAAAAGCGGGATTTGTTGCTTAATATTTCGCATGCTTTACAAACTTTGTTATATATGAAAGGACCTCTGTATTGTGTAAAACTCTGAGCAAAATTTGTTCGATACTGTGGAATACGATAAATGACAAATTTTCGTCTGTTCGAGATAGTAGCGGGGGGGTCAATTTTGTGTTGCTTCAGGACTAAGGAAATTATATATAACTGTCGAACTGTAAGGACCGAGTATTCCTTGTATAAATTTTTTGTTGGGTATCTAAAACTTTTAAAATTTATAACTTTTATAACAGCCCTTTGAGCCCTTTCTAGTTTTAAAAGAGTAGTCTTTTTTGCGTTACCCCAAGTAACTATGCCGTACGACAGGATTGACTGGCATAGGCTATAGTATATACTTCTGATGGTGTCGGTGTCTCCAATATGTCTCACTTTTTTAAATATACATATGAGTTTTCTCAGTTTAGCGGAAAGCATTTCGATCTGTAACTTCCAGTTAAGATTTCTGTCTAATATCACGCCAAGGTATTTGATATGTGTGACAGGCGTAAGTACGGGACATGAGCATGTTGGATTATCAGAGCAGGAGTGTGCCTTAATAGAGAAGTTTGATGGTTGCTGGTTTTTAACTATGCTAAATGTTATGTATTTAGTTTTATCTAGATTGAGGGTTAGTATATTATCATCAAGCCACTTCAATGTAGTGCGAAAGCCATCCTTGGCGAACCTTTTCACCTCATCCCAAGTGGGTGCATCAAACAACAGGACCGTATCATCAGCAAAAGTAAGTATCCTGGCATTGTTCAGCCTAGTTTCACATAAGTCATTAATGTAAACCAGGAACAATGTCGGGCCCGTCACAGAACCTTGTGGCACTCCATAATGTACGTTTTCATAATCGCTATTGACGTCACCCATCCTAACACTCTGTACTCTGCCTGTCAGATAACTACGGAAAAGCTCTAGAGGAGTTCCTCGTATACCGGCGCATTCTAGCTTGCTTAAAAGTATGGGGATAGAGACGGTGTCAAACGCCTTTGCGAGGTCAAGGAATATTCCAAGGCACTTGTTTTTCGTATCTAGTTTCTTGGCAATATGTACAACGAGGTCGTCAATAGCATCCGTTGTCGATATGTTTTCTCTAAAACCATACTGATTGTCGGAAAAGAATCGATTACTTTTAAGGTAATTGATAAGTCTTGAGTTCATGGCTTTTTCTATAATTTTAGCAACAGTTGGAAGAAGCGAGATCGGCCTATAGCAAGTGACACTGTCCCTATTCCCAGACTTAAACACGGGTATTACGACTGATCGCTTTAGGATGTTTGGGAAAATACCAGAATAGAAGCAGGCGTTGCACAAGTGTGAGATAGGAATGGCGAGAATATTCCTAGCCATCTTTATGAGGATCGAAGATAGCCCATCCCAACCGGAGGATGACGAGTTTTTAAGCGACGTTATTATTTTATTTATTTCATGGGGGGTGGTTGGAAGTAATACAATTGAGTTCAATGGTTTTGATTTCAGTCTGATGGATGCTGCTAAAGTGTCCTCATTACCTTTAGATCGTGTTAAAACATCCTTAGCGAGTTTACTTCCTACATTTGCAAAGTACTGATTTACAGACAAAACGGCTTCTTTTTGTGAGCTTCTGGTTTTTAGAAGTTCATACCCTGTGTGCTTACTTGAATTTAAGTTGCATATTTGTTTGATAGTTTTCCAAGTGTTTTTTATATTATTTTTGTGTTTTGCTATTTCTGCTTTATGATATTCATTTTTTAGGTTTTGAAGGAGTCGGTTACAGTGGTTACGGTACCTTTTATACGTGATAAGTGTAATAAGGTTTCCTGGGTTTCTTTTATGCTTTTGATGTAATTTGTCTCGCCATTTTATGCAGCGTATTACGCCACGACTTATCCACGGCTTTATGTTAGTTTTTCTATTGGATATTGTATGAACTGTAGTATATTTATCGAGAATGGATAATGTAATTGTGAGAAACTTATGGGTAATAGAGTCGGGATCAGGGCTACCCATAACTTCAGTCCAGTCTGCGTTTTTCAGTGCTTCAAGAGCTCCAGCATAATCTATTTTAGGGTACGTCTTTTGCTTCGCGCACTTTTTGATTTCGTTGTTCAGGGACAAAATGATAGGGAAATGGTCTGTAGTAGTAGACTTACATACAATTGTAGTTGCTTCGACTGTTGGTTTCAGGAAACAATGATCTATACAGCTTGAGTTTCGTGTTGCAAAAGTGTGGCCAGGAAGCAGTCCATGCATGGAGAGAAGGTTCAAGTAATCATGTGAGCGGGAATCGTTGGTATTCTCTTTGATGTCAATATTTAGATCGCCGACCACCGCAATATCTTTGGAACTTTTTACCTCAGCCAAGACAGAATCCAGCGTTGAGAGAAATGAGTCTATATTATAGTTAGATGGTGATCGGTAAAGAGCAATAACTGAGAGCTTTGTACCTAGTTTGACAACCAAACAATCAGCTTCTTGTACGGTTGGCTCATATATATTGACATCTAATGAGCTATGAGCATAAATAACCACGCCACTATTTTGATTATTATGTCTGGATGTGGCGTGATAAGAGTAGTTAGGTAGATCTGGTAGTGTGTTCAGGTGTGATAGCCAACATTCGGTGAATACGAATAAGTCAATATTTGTATTTAGTCTCACTGTTTGCGCCATAAAATCGTCAAAGTTTCGATCTATACTCCGGATGTTCTGAACGATAATTTTCAGATTTTTCGTTGATTTCTTCAGGAGATCACTGCACTCTTCCAGGTCATCACATAAGAAGCTTTCGCCAGCTCTGACATTTGCGTCAATGTCAGTGCTGACCTGTTCCTGACTATTCATCATTTATTACAGGTATTGTCAAACAGTAAGGATCTAATTGATGACCCGGGGCAGAGCAGATTTTATAGGAGTTAAATCTCATTGAAGATGTGGTGTTCAGAACAGATAGCTGTTGAGCAATATATATATTGTTTGGTTTATGTATAAACATAGTGTTTAGTTTCGTTGTAGTGTTGATATTATAAGTATGATAACAATAGAAGCAGATATAAGTAAATATAGATAGTATATATAATCTAATTGATATAGTTAGATAGGAATAGTCTTGGCCTTGGTTTACATTGAAAGGGTATACTAGTCATTCCGATGATACTTTACATTTAAGATTTTCAAGTTGTTGAATTGCATTTATACGAACCGCTGGGCATCCGAAACCTTTTCGCAGCTGAACCGATCCACGAGATATCCAGCAATATTTATAATTGTTCTCAGTAGCAAACTGTTTAGCTGCATGAAGCAATCTTTTTGTCTTGTGCGTGAGCGACTCTGATAGGAAAATCGGAGTGTTCTTGTGACTGAAACCGATTGCTTCACAGTTTAGCTTATTTTCCTTGTGTTCGGAGTTATATGTTTTCACTGCTTTCAGAATCTCGATTTTTTTCTCAAACTCCTTGAATTCCACAAGTATGGGTGCATTATCTTTCCCTTTGCGATACATTTGGTTAATTGCTGTAGTTTTTGGTTCAACCTTTAATGCACTCAGGAGATTGGATAGAATTTCATTGAGATTTTCCCTTTCATCTCTAGGAACATTTCTGATTTCTATCATATTCTTCTTCTGAGATTTTTGCAAATCCTCAAGTTGATCTTCCAATCGGGCGATTTTGATTTCTGAATTTGCGCATTCAGACTCTAGGAAGATAATTTTTTGCTTCAATTCCTTGCATTCATTTCGGTACTCTAGCAGTAGCTTTTGGATTTCGGAGTTACATTTAAGTAGGTCTCTTGTCTGACTGGAAGTCACCTCAATTGCCTCGCTGAGTTTCTCGAATTTCTTATCCTGTTTTTCTTGAAAGTCCTTGATCATCATCTTTATCTCCATGCAAAAGTCCGGAAAACTTTCAGTATCGGGATTTTTTCGTTTTCTGGTTGCCACGTTTGTTTGGAAAAGAATTTCTTTTTCCAAAGTGAGATTTGGTTGAGACGAAGACGTTTCCCCTAGAGGCGGTGTGCGTTGAAGTGACATCTCTGAATTTCTTCGGTATACTATGTTTGGATACGCAAGCAAATCGGAAGGAGTAGCGTTTGGATGTGTTCGCGACAGTAATAAAACTCGCGCACCTCGATACTCTCGCGCTCCAGATGTACTATCCAGTAGGTCAAAGATTTTCAGTGCCAGACGACTCCACAAGACCAACAAAACTCAGTTAGCTGTCGGACTTAAGGTGTATGTGTTATAAGCGCCACGACTGGACGACGAATCTAAACGTAGATTAAAATAGTCTGTGGCGAAGACATCACAAGGCAAAGACGTAACCACAGATTGAATAAACTGCGCCTCAGAGGATTCATCTTTTTATAAATAAAAAACTTTACGTGTAAAAGTCACACATTTTATTCTGCGCTTCTCGAAACACTGCTGATTCCGTGAAGTCAAGGAACTTGGTACCATGAAATTAACAGATATTTTTTTTGAGACGAGAAGTTGGTCAGTTTTTTACTTTTATGATTTAGTGGAATTCTGTATACAGGGTGTGGCACGACGCCAGCGCGGCCGGGCTAATGTGGCGTGGACGTGACGTGACGCGCCGGGAACCAACATGGCGTGCTGTGAGCCTGTGACACATATGAGCGTCGTCTTCTATCAGGAAACGTATAGTAAACGGTACAGAGTTATTTTGAACTGAAACTTTCGTAAGCACTGCATATTATCAGCTTAAATTCGGATTCACTTACTTGCAGCTCTGACAAATAGGCTAAGAAATTAAGCTATTTTTTTTTCGAGAACATAATTATATGTAATTTTGAGGGCCTAGGCTGAGGCTGATTTAACTAACGTTTAAAGGGACAAAAAGGACCAGAGTTTACGAAACCGGAAGTACGTCATCAAGTGAGATCCTACGAGCCGGCAGTTTCTAGTGATACGATGACTCGATACAAGAACTCTTTAAATAAACAAAACTAAAAAGACTCCTTTTTGTGCAAACGCAAAAGAATTTGAATTTGACAAATCGAATTAATCACACACTTATTCACAAAAATACAAGAAATCAATGCATAATCAGCCTATATGCGTCCCACTGTAGGGCACAGGCCTGCTCTCAAGGAGAGCGTATTGGCTTAATTACCACGCGTGCCCACCGCGGATTGGCGATTTCAAGCGCTGAGGTATGTGAATAGCTCAGACACTCAGGTTTCCTCACGATGTTTACCTTCACAGCTAGCGTGTGGTATTGCTAGTATAACTTCACAATGTACATAACTTAGAAAACCAAGTCATAGGTACATGCCCGCACTTGGGATCGAATCTGATCCGATATTCTACCCAATAGGCTACCAACGCTCTTGGCTATCAACGCAACAAATCAATAAATATTTTTAATTTATAGGTAATTGTAGCATTACATTTACTGACCTTATACCCTTAAAATTAAGTATCAATTGTAACTATTGTCAATATTCAGGACTGTGCCCATCGCGCAAGAGTTCATTGCGATGAAAATTTACGGAAATTTAATTGAATTAGTTCCGTGTAGCGCCGGATTAAGAATAGCGTCACTTTACCCCCTTTACACTTTAACCCCTTTACAAACTGCTCTGTATTACGTACAGGCAGCGACATCTGGCTGAAGTAATTTACATCACTTGCAGCCCCGATACAGCAAGCAGGCTAAGTAATATATCAATGGCTTGTCTGAAATAGCGCCGGAGAATTGACATCGCAGGTACTTACATGATCTCACGGTTGTATACCAAAGGGGCGGGCAGAGACCAGAGGTTGCCACTTACCACGATCCTGACAATCCTCTTTCATGATATAATGTAACTGGCGTGCGAGCACGTAGCGACTCATGAACATTGATGAAGTTGTAGGTTAGCATAAGCAGCCTATATATGTCCCACTGTAGGGCAAGGGCCTTCTCTCAGCGAGAGAGTATGGGCTTAATCACCACGCGTGCCCACCTCGGATTGGCGATTTCAAGCGCTGAGGTATATATATGAATAGCTTAGAAACTCAGGTTTCCTCACGATGTTTTCCTTCACCGTTAGCGAGTGGTATTGCTACTATAACTTCACAAATGTACATAATTTAGAAAACAAAGTCATACTAGGTACATGCCCGCACTGGGAATCGAACCTGGGTCTCCCGCTTCCGAGTCCAATGTTCTACCCACTAGGCTACCACCGCATTGTAGGTTAGCTTAATTCTAAATTAGTTATGCTTAACAATTAAAAATAGCCTAAATGCATGCTAGGTACACAAGTTTAGGGCCATAGGCTAGATCTGTTATAATGTATGTAAAATTTGGTAAATGTGTATGTAACCTGTTTTGTGTTCTTAATAAATAACTCACAAATTTTTCGTCTAAATTTATGAAAAGGAAAGCATTGGAACGAACCAACATCCAGAGACTTCTGGGGGTAGTATTAACGGGTAAAGCATTTCTAGAGCTACGGTACCACTTTGAATAGATAAATAGATAGATAAATTATTTTTTGGAACTTGCAATATAGGTTTATACAAAGAGCGTAGCATAAAGACTATAATAATAATAACATGACGCGGGTATACAACAGAAGCAACCACTGTTTAATGCAGTCGACAGCGCGTCAGGCCCACATCCACATATTGTAAAATTAGCACACAGACTTAGCTCCGCAGCATATGCGGTGAAAAGAATTAGGGAACTCACTGAATGACGATGCAACTGCTAGGCTTGTTTATTGTAGTTACTTCCATAGTAGTATGTCTTACGGTATACTACTATGGGGCCGGGCAGCAGACATTGAGACTATCTTCATCTTGCAGAAGAGAGCCATCCGATTTATTTACAAGTTAGGTAGTAGGGATTTGCTAAGAGATTTCTTCAAAAAAACCAACATCTTAACAGTTGCATGTCAATACATTTATGAAAATATTATGTACGTTAGAAAAAATATCAAAGACTTCGAAAATGTTGGTGGCCACCATAATGTTAATACTAGAAATAAACATAAATTGTCATTTCCACGATTTAGACTAGCAAAAGTTAACACATCCTTTATGGGGCACTGTATAAGGTTCTACAACAAAATTCCTCAAGATATATTAGAGTTACCTCCAACGCGGTTTAAAAAATGTGTTAAGGACATTCGGTGCAAAAAGGCTTACTATAACATCAAGGTTTATTTAGAAGACAAAGATGTTTGGCATTAAACAGTAGATTAATATTAATTACAGGACGATTGTGACTAGTGTTCAACAGATTCATGACTAATAATAGTACTAATAATAATATCACTCGAATTTTCGCAGTATTCATCTTTCTTGTCTAAATTGAATAACAAAAACAATTGAAAGTCGATATTCAAATGTTTCACATTTTTTAAAAAAAGAACATCATAGAAACCATTTGAAAAAAGTTTCATTCGAAAACCTCAAACCATGAAGATTCTATGTCAATTCAAAGAACCTATTGCAATAAAACGGCAATTTCATACTTTAACCCCTAATATTTTAAGTTGAAAACTCTGTTAATTAAGTTGAAACGTGTTTTGACTTTGCGTTAAGTGTGAATACCTACCACAAGAACGAGTCGGTTAACCCATTATTGACTGCACGTATACAGGCCAACCGAAAGCACAAGCGCAATTGGACACGTAAACATATTATTATTAACAAACAACAAAATAAACATTCGAAACACACTTTACGATGGGCGCTGCAAGTGCAAAATGGCTCTAACTATAATTCGGTGAGTTCAACTGACCGAATGTGACCGAATGATTCCGTAAACCAATCAATATGGGACGATAGCCGTTCAGTGTATGCACCTAATTATGCGCATCAAATCCAAAGACGTTTGCTATAGCAATTTGTATGAAATATTTATAAGTTACACGATTGGAATCGTTCTCGATTTCTTGTGGTCAAAGAGGAGCTCGGCCTTAATTATCAGATCCAGTCGGAATTCTGACTGCTAAAGCATTTAGTATGGAATTTGACAGTTAGGCGATTGGAATCGCTCTGGATTTGTTGTGCGTAATATAAGAGCTGATTTGCTGACTGAATCATTCGTTTGCATTCGAGCCTGCAAGCTAGCCTGGCACATCGAAGCAAACACATCTATTTCAGTACAAACTAGCTAATGCTTCGACCAGGAGTACATCGATGCCTTGTAGGTATTTCGGCGCTGAAAGGCATCGAAACGGCCTCCGATTGAAATGCTAAGTGAAGTGCGACTGGCTGGCTGGAAGCCAGAGCCACGCGTCCGTAGATTGTCAAACGATGGCGGTTTATTCGTTATAAATAAACATTTATTCGGTGCAGTTTCTAGTCCGGAATAGGGTTCTTAAATCAGCCGTTTGAAATTCGAATATTTGGTTCACACACGCTTAAGTGTTTTTGTTAATTCTGCTTTATGAAATAAAAATAAAATAAGTTTTCTTGCTCTTTAATTTAACAATTAATTAGCCATCTTTTCCTTAACCTAACGAGGCAAAAGCGTCACCAGCGAATCAAACGGGACAGTATCTACCAATTAATCACCGAGCAATTCGTCGAGGCAATTAGGATACGATGAAATACGAACAAAGTTATCAGTCAAAATAAATAGGTACATTTCGGTGACTTTTATCCGTAAAACTGGGGTGGACTCCTGACAGAACATACATTTTTAGCGGTATTACCCTATCAAAGGTAACCGATTAGGTGAAAATTTTTTTTATTGCACAATAAACATATTTGTACAAAGGCGAGCTTAATACTAATCGCTCGTAGCCCCGGCTGCCTGAGTGATCTTAAACGATCACGAAGGTTAAGCAACACAGGACGCGTTCAGTGCATGGATGGGTCACCGTCTATGCCTAACGCTAGTGGCATTTTTCCGAGCGGTTTCGTGCTTCGCAAGGCACGTTAAGCTGTTGATGCCGGCTGCCGTCGATAGACGGCAGTCGTTAAGCCAAGTCAGAGGCCAAGGCTTGACGACTTCTGACAGTAGACGAGCTACTAGTCTACAAGCCTCCACCAATCCGGACTTGGCCCCCGTGGTGGAGTATGGCCTATACCTTCCTCAGGGAAGAGACCCGTGCCCCTCGGTGGGGACATAATGGGTTGATGATGATGATGATGATGATTCTCCTCTAGTTGACCTTGGGTTGTGTGGTAGTAGAAGAGTTAGTGCCAGGAAAGAGTTATTGTTAAAATACATAGACCGTAATAATATAATAAAAAGGTGAGTTTGCTGCCAAACGCGACGGACTTAATACCATAAGCATTTCCTACCGAGGCTACCGTGTTCTTTTTCTCCATAATCATGTTTTTACTATAATGTATGTTTCACTAACACGTGATCACACGTAGCAGGTCCTTAATTTTCCGTGTGCCGGTAACTTTATTAATAATAAAATAACTTCCACACCATACAGTCACTTTTCCCGCCCCTATATTACGTGCGCCAAATTCTGAACGACTGGAACAGTTAGACGATTGGAACTGCTCAGGATTTGGTGCGCGTAATTTGGATCCTGAACCCAAGCTAAGATACCCTCAGCTATGGTGATCAGGCATGGGCATCACAAGCGCGGTAAAACACCCAGACTAAGATGATGGACCAATGATTGACCCTGGCAATGATTGCGGATAGGATAGATCGCCCACATATCCGGCACTGCTGTGACAGGCATACTCAGAAGGTTCAGGTACGGTTGTCTTTCTTTGTTGTTTTTATTTTTATTTTTTGTATTAATACGGGTCTTGCAACCTGAAATAAATGCATTTTATTTTATTTTAAGGCCATATTTTGTACTGATCGTAGAGTAGAGTAGAGTGTCTTGGTGGTAAAGCGTGTTAACCGCAAGACCAACTGTATTCTTTAGGAATCATCGATTTATGTTAACTCCTGCCTTTGATTCGTAGACACTGGCGACGAAGGCGGATCTTATGAAATTTTCCGATATGAATACGATTAGTTTTCAAGGAAACCTAGGGCCTTAATAGTAAGAATGGCCGTCGGAAGTAAAGCGAGTTAAACATGTATTTTGCTGAATTAAATTAAGGCAGAACTCCAAGTTTCAATGCTTATAACGGTGGCAGGAGATGCTACTTATTCTCTGATGTGTGATTTGTGCTCTCCACAACTTTTGGAAGAGAGAACTTTTGTTGAGTTTGTGCCAGGGGGGAGGAGGCAGTCGCTTGTCATCAAACTCGTACGTTTACCATGAGTCATGAACTCTCGACTAGTTTCGTGTGTATGTCAACGGTTTATACACACACGCAACTCTCAGCTCTAGGCAGTGCACCAACATGTGGTAGGTTCGTAATTTACCGTACGCCGGTAATCATAGGGGCAGTTCCTTGGTATCGCGGCGCACGAGCTCATTTGATGCATTATGCAAAAGCGCAACCTTAGCTTAGATATCATCTAATGTACGAAATTGCCAGGGCGATGTTGATGTACACTGCTACCGCCTTGTGTTGAGAAAGAATTGTAAATAAACGATCGTGATTGATCAAAATCACAAAAGTACTTTTTACTTATTTTTGTAATAAATTATAGATAATTTCAAGCAACTAGAATTAATTTAACAGTTTTAAATGCTTCCCTTGATCTGTAAAATGTTTAAATTAATATGCGTATAAGAAATCCTTCCGATTGCTCTCAAGACACATTGAAAAAAATGCTTAGTAAAAAAAGAAAACACCTCTATGGTCTATGTCCAACTCATTCACTTACCCTTGCAAATGTTGACATTTCTTCAAGCGAATAGCGCTTGAAAAAATTACAATATTTGCGCATGGAAAAACGTGAACAAGAAAAAAAAACATTACCAAGAGAATTTTTCTTAGATAGTAGAAAATTTTCATGTTCCGATACTGTTTCTACATACTCTAATAGTGTGGCCTATTTATTTCATCGTGAAGAGAGTAAAAGAAGGTTTCAATTTATTATTGACATCGATTGTCGTAGATTACTAATATACTAAACCTTATTTATTACAAGATAAGAATATTCCTTATTGTATACCGGAAAAAATGTCACAGAAACAGCAATGATAAAAGAAAAGATACACTTGGCGGCCTTGTTGCTAATAGCAACCAAAGCCGCATGTGCAAAAAACAATAAATTACTATATAATAGGAACGCTAGTAGGTCTACTGGCGTTTTTTGCTAAAAACTTTGGTTAAATAGGAACGCTAGTAGCATTCCTATTTAAGCATAGTTTTAAATCACATTATAATGAAACTGCTTGCCGCTGCCGTTTCGGTGATTTGGGTATGACATGTAATACAATAGTAGTTTATGCAACTGTCATATAATGAAGGGTATTAAAACACGAGTGTGAGTTTATGAAACGAGCGCAGCGAGTTTCATAATAGTATCGAGTGTTTTAATACCCGTGTTATATGCAGTTGCATACACTACTTTATCTTCACTAATGCAATTAAAAATTAAATTCACGCGTACGTGTCTAATCACAGTGATTTTGCCGCCATTAAAATTTAACCAATGAGAGCGCAGCTGCGCGCTTCAATAAAACGCGACCAACCTGATTGGCCCTGCAATCAAGTTGGTCGCGTTTTATTGATGTTATAATGAGATTTTACGATATCGATGTGAATATTATACCATGTGAAATTGCTTAAATTGAGTGTTTTGTTGTCTGCGCTATAACAGTAGTAATTATAAGTCAAGTATTGAAAACATAAGTAGAATGTTACAACATTAGTGTAGATAAAACTCTTTATGATATTTTACCGAGTAACTCTCATGCGTACAGCGTGTAAATGCTGCCAATATTGTGGAACCTTTTTTGTTTTGTACAGCTTTTTGACCAATAACTTTTGAATATTAATTTTGGTCTTTTACTTTTGTGCGACATTTTATAATAAATATTATTACATAACTACTTCCTAAATTTTTTACTTGCACTACTACACATAACTACACTGCTTATATATTACTTTTTTGACTGCCTCGTTGGTCTGACGCTAATCAGACGATTACTATGTCGGATGTCGTGCATTCGATTCCCTTTGAGGGCCGTCGTACGTTTGTAGAAATGGCCTTAGTCTGGGTGTATATCCATGTTTGTGATGTCCTTGCCGGGTCATCATAGCACAAGGTAAGCTAGCTTGGGACCAGGTCAAGTGATTGTGTTATGTGGAAGTAATTAATATTATTAATAATAACTTCCACGCAACTGCCTTGTTAGACTAGCCGTTAAGGCGCTTACTACCAAGATAGAGGTCGTGGGTTTGATTCCCACCGGGGGCCGTCGTAAATTAGTAGAAATGGCTTCAGTCTGGGTGGTATCCATGTTTGTGATGTCCTTGCCTGGTTACCATAGCACAGGGTATGCTAGCTTGGGACCAGGACAAGTGATTGTGTTGTGTGGAAGTTATTATTCTTATAAACTTCTTCTTCTACGCGCAAACAGCGGTAGCACTGTACCGGAACCCCGGCCGACTGCTTGGAACCGGGCCAGGCGGTTATTACGGATGATTTCAACATTTCAATGGGAATATCGAATAAAGCCACGAATAACGTTACTATGTCCATTCTGAGACCGAACGCGGAGTGTTTATTCCGTTTGTCTATTGTCGCCTGGCATTGGAATGGTTTGGTCTTGATCGTTTAGATTTGAATGCCTCTGCTGCGATGTTCTGATAGTAGGTTTAGATATAGACTCCTCCTATGTATTGAGCGAATGTGGGTGTCAGGGCCGGTAAGGGGCGTCCTAGGCGGATATACGTGGACCAAATAGGGGATGTAATAGCAAAGAGTAAGATAAAAAATACTGAAGCCGGTATGCGGGCACGCTTAGTTAGTTTCCGGATCACGGCAAGTGGTAGGCCCTCGTTTCTGCCTGCCCCCCGGGATACAGGCGTGAGTTTATTTTGTGTTTAGGTTTAGACACAGTTAGCGAGTGGTGGTAGCAACACCACTCGCTAACTGTGAAGGAACACATCGTGAGGAAACCTGAGTGTCTGAGCTGTCATACCTTAGCGCTTGACGCTTGCCAATCCGCGGTGGGCACGCGAGGTGACTAAGCTCTGAGAGAAGGTCTGTGCCCTGCAGTGGGTCAAAAGTAGGCTACATAAAAAAAAGGGGTTTCGGGGATGATAAATGGATTTGGGAAGGAATTAACAATACGTAAATCTACCGTTAACAGCTGTAAGTTAGCAAAAACGCATACAAAATTAAACATCTAAAAACTATTAGTAGATTAACAACCTGTTAGTTAACGAGAAACCGGGGGTAAGTCTAGAATGTCTAGTCTAGATGGGCCAACTCAGCAGCGAGTCTTCTTCACTGTGAAAATTACTATTTTAAAAGAACGAGCGGTAGCAGTGATTGTGTCTTCTCATTCGGGAGGTCGTGGGTTCGAGTCTCGCCACGTACCAAAGACTTTGTTTTTAAAGTAACGTAGGTACGTTTGTGAAGTTATAGTAGCAATACCACTCGCTAACGTGAAGGAAACCATCGTGAGGAAACCTGTATGTCTGCCGTATTCGCATACCTCAGCGCTAGAAATTGGCAATCCGCGGCGGGCTCGCGTGGTAATTAAGCCTCTTCCTCTGACAGAAGGCTATCTGATTATAAAAGGACTATCTGACCCGACAAACGTTGTTTCGCCACATTAATTAATTAGCCCACGACCTATTCTCGGACCTACCAAATGTACACAAAACATTCATAAAAATAGGTGAAGCCATTTCGGAGGGTGTTCGATAACAAACACTGAGGTGCGAGGTTTTTATATATTAGATGAGCCAAAAACGAAAGTTTTGGCCCTAAATCGAATCAAGCCCCTATCGTACGAGGTCGACACTCTTCCCATAGCGACTCCACCGCTCTCCCTGTTGCAAGCACGGTGTATATATGTCAGGCATCCCCTGAGGGATAGATCCGGTCACAACTTGATTGATGTCAACATTTCTCCCGGGACGCATGGGTTATTGATTTTGTAGTACATTGGCCGGTGTGTACGTAGCTATCTCTATATATGGGCGATTGAAGTTGTTGTTAAAGGAAACTGATAAAAATTACTGCTCAAACACACGTGGTGGAAAAAGACCGATGTCCGACACGAAAAACGAACAAAAAAAAAAATCATTATCCTTTAACTGAGAAATATATCTTTATTTAAAACAGCTTTGAGCTACTTCCAATCGCATTAGCTTTATCGTCGCCTGCTAGCAACAGATGACACTTTATGTCCTCGCCCATCCTCGTCCTGCTGCAATCTAACTCCGAGAATTTTTCCCTTCAATCTTCTCTTTAGCTATTATTCAGAGTATAAACATAATAGTCAATATGGCCGCCAATTGCACATTCTTATACTCATACATTACATTATTATATTCATAATTTTTTAAGCATAATTTGAGCTGGCTTTTATTCATTTGTGTATGATTTTATTTGTGTATATCGTAGTCACTTAATGAAAACAATTTAAGTATATGTTTCATACTGTATACATAATACGTATCCTATTGTACATAATTATTGTTCTGTATAACATAGTATTCTACTATATATAGTATTGTTCACGGTTGTACCACACCGCGGTATGTGACGCTCGCGGGGTAGCTCCTGGCTCTGACTGAAAATCAGCGCTGAAGGCGTGACCCTCAGCATACTGCTGAGTCAGTTGCCATTTATAGCAGCAGTGACACGCCGTGACCTTTCGTTTTCCTTTCTTTTTATAACATTTCTGTTGAAATATTTTCTTGGTTGTTTTTTTGTTTTGTTATTGTGGCGTGTGCACTGTTTTTATGATAAATGTTTTTTCTTCTTCTTCTTATTCTCTCTTGTAACTGCGGTTTCTGCAATTATATTTTCGGTGTACAGTAAATAATATTTTTATCTTATCTTATAAATTAGTGTGTCTTGCCATTTATGACCTACAGAGCCGAAAAGTGGACACTGACGGTAGATCAATCATGGTACTATGGAATGGTCGGTATGGAATCTCCATAAAGTTTATTAAAAATAAAATACAATCACTTCGCTTCGAACTATACATAGAGAGCTCCAACTTGAACATTAATCAAGTCAAGCTAAGTGTCAAACCGTTAATAAACAGAGCATTAGTATGCACAAAGCTGCACGAAAGAGCTTATAGTTAACCGTTATACTCGGTCACTGAAAAAAATAGTTTGAAAGCACCATCTAAGGTCTACATTCCATCTAAAAGTGAAAAGATTTGGAAACTGATTCTTTTAAATCATTTCTAGGGTCTCGTACCCAAAGGGTAAGGGACCCTATTACTAGACTTCGCTGTCCGTCCGTCTGTCACCAGGCTGTATCTCATGAACCGTGATAGTAAGACAGTTGAAATTTTCACACATGATGTATTTCTGTTGCCGCTATAACAACAAACAGACGATTGAAATATTAAAATGTTGTACAGATAACGGTACGGAACCCTTCGTGCGCGAGTCCGACTCGCACTTAGCCGGTTTTTGTTTATGTTTATGGATCTATTGAGTTTTACGGGTATCTGGGTTAAGTGCAGTGTATAGTCTATTCATCCTTACTTATCCAATTTAGTAAACAAGATTCTACCCGCAAAGTATGACTTTTCAGTCGAAAACTGCCATATTCCCATAAATGAAGTAACCTGGGACACCATTTTGGACAACACGCTGCTATTTTTATAAACAAAGTGCACGAACTTGCAAGAAAATATCTAGTTTCGGCATCAAATGTCAATTTTGAGGTTAGAATATTGTTTACTAAATTGGACAAGTAAGGATGAACAGACTGTAAGTACGACTGTACTTAAATGCTACTGGGGTGTCTCTTCTCTGGACTTTCTACATTTTCTTGTAGCGGACTGAGCCCTTTATCGTTCGAAGCAAAAAACAATAAATTCGCAGCGCTTTGCAGCCGGCTGCCGTGCGATCATGCAACCGCCTCCTCAGGGACCAAATAGCTATTAGTAATACTCGGGGACTATTCCGGAGACCAGTGTTTGCATAGTTACTACCCTGGTGACGTCAACAGATAGTACATTCAATCACTGCCAATGTCGCCTCGTCGATTTCATATTGCCTATTCGGGTTTTGAGACCACCGGCTGTCGATTATTTTTTGAATAATTTTAACTTAGTCCTGGGCGAATCTACTCGAATTGTCGCCAATTCATAATTTTTCTTAACAATTTCTTACAGTTCTCAGCACTACAGAAATGTACTAAATATACTGTTATTGTTGTTATAATATGTAAAAGTGTCAATCAAATCCAATATAGAAAAAAAGTCATTTTTTAACACCTGTTGCGCCGACAACCATGAATAATTGTGACAAAAACGAGGATAATGACGGCGACAATTTCGAGTAGATTCACCCTCCTACTGTTTTAGGGTTCAGTACCCGAAGGATGCCAAAGGGGCCCTATTACTAGGACTTCACTGTCCGTCTGGCTGTATGTTTGTCTGTCTGTCTATCTGTCACCAGGCTGTATCTTATAAATCGGAATAGCTACGCAGTTGAAATTTTCACAGATCATTATATACAACACATACAGCAAACGTCTAATGGTACGTAACCCTTCGTGCGTGAATTCGACTAGCACTTAGCCAGTTTTTTTTTCTTTTTGACGTGAAACGTCTTTCAGTTCGGTAGCAGGGGGTCAGTTGCTAAAACTGCATCCAGCGATTTTGGACAAAAATTTTCATTTTCATAAAAAAGGTTCTACCATAATCTAAAATTAACAAAGGTTTTAAAAAGAGTGGGTAGATGTGAAGTTGAGATCTCCACACTAGACAAACCTATGTAGCGGGGGGCCGGGACCGGATAAACCGTGGCCACGAAAAGAGCGATTCGACGTTAACGTTTGTGTTGTAAGTGGATATTTGAAAAATAATTTTATATAAAAACTTCTGCAAATACTCTAGTTGGTTCCCTATTTAGACACTTCAAGAAGTTTGTTTAAGCCTTAGTGGCGTAGGCCATGATAGAGAACCATTCAAAATCATCGCTACGTAGCACATTAAATATTACTAGGGAACTTGCTTCACTTTCCCTAATAGCCACCCCCAGTTTATAGCTAACCCGGCAACTACCGGCAATTAAGTGCTGAAACTCAATTACGTCAGAACAACTCAGAAGAAAATTCGCGGTTGCGCTACCCCTTAAGCGAGGAAACGTTATAAAATTGAAGCTATATTTTCTAACGCGAAGTGTACTATGAAGTCATAAGGCTGGTGTTACGTCTGGCATCCTGTCTCGCGCGCGCATTCTAGCATTTTTAATTATTGTAAAAAATACTTTTGATACATTTTTGTTTTTCTACCCATCGTTTTTGACAAAGGCAAAAGTCAAAGCCAAAGTCGACAATAAAAAAGCATGAAATGGCAGGCAATCTCACATTTTTTTTACAGTAGAAGAACTGAGTTGCGAGACTTGGTTTTTTTCATAAGTTGTGTCTTTGGTTGCTTTTTGTTTTTATGTGGAATAAAATTTTTGACTTTGACTTTTGCTGTTGTCAAAAACTATGGGTAGAAAAACAATTGTTTTACAATAATTAAAAATGCTAGAATGCGACAGACAGCCTTACCCTCTGAGTACGGAACCCTAAAAAGTACCGAAAACCGGCGAGCGCGCATGTAACGAATAATGAATGTTGATTAAGCTAAAGAGATCTGTCAGGAAAGTGGGAAGTGGCAGTTCCTGGTCACTGTCTACCCCTCCGTTATAAAAACTTGAGTTTATATTTTTATCTATCCAGCCAATAGAGCCCACTTCTGGGCTCATGCTTTTTCCCTGTCCCGCCAACCTTGTAGATCCCCTGCCAATCTCGTCCATTGCTTTCCTAGATAATGAGTACACTTTTGACAAATATCGTCTATGGCGGCACTGGAGAACAAATTACAGTATGAAAAGTGGCAGAACAAACACAAAACATAAAATTAAAGCACTTCATTAAATTAACATATTTAAAATTAAGTTGATTACAAATACCGCCCCGGGACACACCTAACCCAAAAGATCCCATAACGCTAGCCGCGTTTCTCCGCTGCACCGTCAGGGAAACCTTTGTCAAGTATACCTCGGAAAGTTGGTCATACCCACATACCCACGACTCCTCAGGCGCCGACCGATTCCCTAAATCGGTCGGTTTTTTTTAAATTGGGTGAGATAACTCTTACAATTTCTGAGGTTAACACGAGCACTACTAGCTCACTTTTCCATTTCACAGTTTTTTGAAAATTGTAAAATGTAAAAGCAAACGAATAGATATCCGTTCAAATTCAGTTCTATTAAAAAATAAAGCAATGTGTTTATTTTATTTCCAGATACCTTTCAGTGTTGATACAATCTAATACTAAAACTAGTTTATCGAAAAATGTTTACAATTAGGTAGAATGGCACAAAATATAACTTCATAAAGTAACAGTGTCCCCACACTGGGCACAGCCTGTATCGTGGGCGACGGTTTCAGTGTTGTTTAACAAGAAGTGTGGCATGTTCTTGTCTAAATTGGAGTTGTGTTATGGTAGGTTAATCTAATCTATAAAATAAATCTAATCTATAAAATAAATGAAAACTGAACCTAAAACAACTGACCTAAGATGTTTCGGAGACCATCCAAACTTACAAACGTTACCTTTTTTATAATAATGCTTAGGGCCGGTTTCTGAGTTGAGCATTTCACTAAGTAAATACTTAAGTAACGTTCTGTCACCGTCTTTTCTGAGACATTCGAAGAGACAGCACTACAGTTAACTATTTACTTAGCGGAATTCTCAATTCAGAAACTGGCCATCAGTGTAGATTTAATTTAGTCGTGTCAAGTTGATGATAGGGCAGCACCATGTCAGATCCTATGCTACGCTGCAACGGGACATATGCCATTTCTGTCAAAGGAGCGCGGGCAAACTAAATAAGTGCCAAACTAACAATTCTCGGAAGTGGCCCTCGAACAAAATACTCCGCGGAACTAATTCAATCGACTAGTTCCGGAGTTGCGCACTTCTCTGTACTCCGGGGTTAGTCTTGTTGCTTCCACAAAAACAACACAGTTTTATTTGAAACTTAACACTTCAAGAAAATGGTCGTGGAATTGACGAGTGGATAGGTATTATGGGGTATGTGAGAAGGTTAGGTGTCCAGGGGCCGTAACCCTGAACCTAGGACCATAAAGAGTTTCTATCGAAAATCGATGTAAGTCCTAGGTTCTTGGAGGGTCCAGATTTTAATAGTATTCCTAGTGCTAGAACATAGGGATGTTTTAGTACTAGGATTACTAGAACTAGGATTCTAGTACTAGAATTCCAGTACTTGCAGTCTCATAACATGATTCCACTTCTAGTGAACCTCGTGGTGTAACTGATTTGACGACTCTAGAGCCACTAACCCCCAGTTTCTCGTACACTAACACGCTGTTAATCTACTGTTAACAGCTGTCAATTGACCAAAGTGCATACAAAAAAACATCACTGACAGCTGTTAACAGTAGATTAACAGCTTGTTAGTGTATGAGAAACCGGGGGTAAGCAAAGTTGAAGAATGGGAAAGACCCCAAGTCGCGGGAACTAATTCCGTGCACCTGCGACAAGAAAAATGTTGCCCCAACAACCTTCGGGGATTTAAAAGCTTTTAACTTCTCCAAGTGTGAATACGGCCAAATGGATAAGGAAACTAACTCATTGGGGACTGCTAATGTTTTTAAAAGGATAAACTATTGTTGCTAAGTTGCTCGATGTGTCTTTTAAGCTTGCAGCTTGTTTATGTCTCAGAGAATCTTGTTTTGTTTTGTTTTATTTTTTGAGATTGAAAAACTCTAGGAACGCAATGGTTGCTTGTGGACCGTGAGCCAATTTTTACTCCTAAATAAATCTTAGCAGTACCATTTAGTCGAACTTAGTCGGTTTGCTGATTATACCATTAATATTGTTTCTGAGTATTCAGAAATGGTTTTTTAGGGTTCCCTACCCAAAGGGTAAAAACGGGACCCTATTACTAAGACCCCACTGTCCGTCCATCCGTCTGTACGTTCGTCTGTCAGCAGGCTGTATCTCATGAACCGTGATAGCTAGGCTGTTGCAATTTTCACAGTTGATGTATTTCTGTTGCCGCTGCAACAGCACATACTAAAAACAGAATAAAATTAGTTTTTTGCTCGATAATAATAACGGCAACAGGTACACAACAGGTGTATAGATAATCGTACAGAACCCTTCGTGAGCTAGTCTGACTCGCACTTGGCTGGTTTTTATATTTTTGCATGGTTGTCGGCACTGGCGGGCAAAAGCGCCCCACCAAATCAATACCGACCCGACTCCGAACTCTTCCTTTATATCCTATAATTATACAGTAGGGCCTGCCACTCACGAATCGGACTTTTTAGTCATTTTAATAAGTGGAACCCTTAAATCTAACCGTTCACGTGTGGTATTGCTACTAGAATTTCCCAGATGTAAGTAACTTTGAAAATAAACAAATTCATAGGCGAGGAAACCCGCGGCTTGGTTGGGTCCGCACGTATTGACTTGTCATTCGTGTGGGCTAGGCTGACTAAGCTGTCAGGATGGTATAAGTGCTATAGGGCAAGCCGTCTCCATCTAAAACAGCGTCCCAGGCACTGCAGCGTCCGAGTGGCACCTTCACCCATCTAGTGTAAGTGAAGGCGCCACTGGACGCTGTATACATCATCTAATTAAGTAGATGCAAAGGCCAAAGTTTAAATCTAATGGAAAGACCTGTGATGATAATGACATTTGTGATATTGTCGAAGCAATGCCACACGCGACATTTTGTGAAAAAGCTGTTTCTGAGGTATTTGTTCATTTTGACTGCCTCGTTGATCTAGCGGTGACGACGCTTGATTACCAAGAGAGAGGTCGTGGGTTTGAATCCCGCTGGGGGGCATAGTACTGGATTTGTATATAATATGATCTTAGTGTGGGTGTTGTTTCATGTTTGTGATATCCTTAACTGGTTACCATAGCACAGGGAATCCTAGTTGGGACCAGAACTAGTGATTGTGTTGTGTGGAGTTTATACCTCAGACGCAATGATGATAACCAAGCAATTATCTCTCCGATAGAACCACTAATCATTCGGTTATACGTAAATTAAATTATATTTATATTTGTTCCGTGTGACGTCGGATTAAGAATAGCGTCACTTCATTTCCTTCTGTGGATGTCGTAGGCCTATGTCCTCAACTACGCCTGTCCTGGCGTCAAATGGCTGATGATGATGATGATGAAATTATATTTTGGATCCTCTTTCCTTCCCTTTCCGAGTCCAGCATACCATCTCCTCTAAAACCGGAATAACATTTTCTTTTAATTTTTCACAATGTCGTCGGCCGGCCGGGCTGGTGGTCAGCCGACCCTCGACCCGTTCTTCTCCACCAGTGGCTACTTTAGTCCACCGACCGTCTTCCCGTCTTCCAAACGTCCCGCCCATCTCCATTACAGCCTTATCATTCGTATGCACGCCGAATATCGATGCTTCGCACACGATGAATAAGTGAGATGCCTAGCATGGCCCGCTCCGTAGCCCTTTGCGCGACTTGGATTTTCTCCATATAGGCTCTCTTGAGGGTCCATGTTTCAGCAGCATAGGTGAAAATGGGTAGAAGAAGAAGAAGAAGAAATACATTTAACACCAACAGTACCACACGCTAGCTGTGAAAGAAAAAGCCGCGAGGAAACCAGAGTGTTTTAGTTGTTAGCATATTTAGTTTGTACAATTCGAGGTCATGTTCCACTATGTGTTAAAGTGTATGCAGTTTATGAGCAATAATTTTTTTATGTATATGTACCTATGCTATGTACGTTTTTTTTGTTAATATATTTTATTATCACTTTTCATCAGTTTCGGTTGAATCTCCATGAGTTACCAAAGGCCCGTGCTGAAAATTTGTGCTGTGGGCAAAACCGCAGCGTATACTGAGCTCGAGGCCATTTATCCCTTATTGTTTTGGGATTATTTTTCTTGTTCAATTGTTTTGTTTGTTTTTAATCACTTTTTATACTTGTATGTCTTTGTGGTATTAAATGAATGTTTTTATGCCACACCCACTCAGAAAGTGTCTCATTACTCGTTCATAAACGGGTTACATAGTTCGTCATTTCTCCCTTATAAATGTGCGACGGGAAAGGTTACATAGAATGTTGTATGAAAATCCATTCCTGCTCTGCTAGCGTTCGTTTGTTTTATAGGAGTGAACATAAAAAAATAGAAACGTCGAATCTCAAAAAGGTTTTACATGAAATAATCAGAGAAAAGTGGCGGGATTTTTTTTGTACTCGATTTTCAATCTAAGGAGGCTCGCAACGCGCCAGTTTGTTTTGTTTTGTTTTGTTTTATTTTACTGAATTGATAATTTAACAGTACGCTTTAAATTACTCTGAATAATTTTATTTTCTGAAAGTTCTATTTCTGCTCTGAACATACTCTCGAACAGGAATAGATCAATTTCTCTCCTCGATGTACAATTTACAATTCATCTTCATCGTCTTCATATCGCCAATCCGCGGTAGACACGCGTAGTGATTAAGCCCTCTCTGAGAGAGAAGTCTGCGCCCAGCAGTACGCACTGCGTATGCTGTATATGCTGTTAAATACTTACATACATACATATTTTGACTCCTAGGAAACGTAAAACGGAAAACCCAATACGACGAACAGTCACGGAATAAGAGAGCTGAAAGGGTTTAAAAGGTATAATAATAATAATAACTTCTACACAACACAATCACTTGTCTTGGACCCAAACTAGGATACCCTGTGGCAAAGACACTACAAATATGGAAACACCTCAGACTGAGAACATTTGTTCAAATGTAGGGCGGCCCCCAGTTCGACCTCTGGCATGGTGATACCGCCAGACCAACGAGGCAGTCAAGGTGGATTGAATGCCAGTGGCATTTTCTCCCAGCCAACCTGCTACTTTCTGCACCTTAATGATAAATTCAACTCTAAAGCGATACCGCAATGCCATCAAACAAAAAACTTTGCCGACCGCATTGAGGTAGTTTATTTCGTGTTTAGTTTCAGCCTCTTTATAGTACAATTAGGTTAATGTTTGAGCCATTAATTTTGCTGCACTCAAGAAAGTCCACTTAGAACATTGTAACTTTAATCCTGGAGCTAAGAAGGGGGTAGGCGCTATAGTTTTTGGATAAACCGATAAGCTACTTATTTAGGAAACTATTGACAAACAAATATATCGAGCGAATGTGGGTGGAAGGGCTGGTAAAGACGTCTCAGGTGGACATAATTCGACCAAATAGGGGATATATTAGGAAAGGGCACGATAAAAAGTACCCTGAACCGGCGTGCATGGATGCAACGACAAATGAATGTTGAGGAAGCGAAAGTGATCTGTCAGGATCGTGGCAAGTGGCAGTCCCTGGTCTATGCCTACCACTCTGGGATACCGGCGTAAGTGTATGTATGTCTATGTATTTTAGGTAGAATACAAGATAAAGAGTCAAAGTTTTGGCGTACAGTCGACAGCAAATCCATCTTTACATACGTGCACGTATCCGTGTGGCGCCGGATTAAGAGTAGCGTCACTCCATTTCCTTCCGTGGATGTCGTAGAAAGCGACTAAGGAAATACATTACCAGGAGACGGGCAGCAGCGTCTTCCTGAGATTCCAACCGCATACTGCGATTGCCAACCCGCCTGCCAAGCGTGGCGATTATGGCAAAACCCCTCATGATTAGGAAAACCATGAGGGAGGCTATGTCTTGCAGTGGGCGTCAAATGGCTGATGATGATGATACGTGCACTCTATTCTGTAAATAAAAAAATGGTATTATCATCATTAGCACACCACCGCCTACTGCTGGGTATAAGCCATTTCCCCCAAATGCCATATCTCACAGTCTGTTGCCAACCGCATCCACGGACCCTCCGTCGACTTAACGATACCGTCCGACCATCGGGCTGTTCGTCTGTCAACTGTTCGTCGTCGTTGGTCTGTTCTCGGCCGGCACTCTGGGATTACCCTGGTCCAACAGCTGCACAGTAAAGCTAAATTCGAGGCAGTGATTAAAAAACAAACCTGATGAAACCTTCCCCCATGTGGCGCCGGATTAAGAATAGCGTCACTCCACTACCTTTCGTGGATGTCGTAGAAGGCGACTAAGGAATTAAATTACCAGCGAGCGATCGCCAACCCGCCTGCCAAGCGTGGCGATTATGGCAAAACCCCTCATGATTATGTTTGAAGCTTGGAAAACAATGAGGGAGGCCTATGTCCTGCAGTGGGCGTCAAATGGCTGGTGTTGATGATGTTGATGAAACCTTCTCTGAACCTCCTTTGCAACTCCTAGATGTACCTTATCCCCAAACCGCAATTTTGTACCTCCGTGAAGCCAACAGAGAAATGCACTAAGAGCGGCGCTCTGTATGTACGAAAATCTTGAATTATTAATCCTAGCGACTAGAAGTTAAATGGCCAAGTTAAACGTACTTTACTTTGCACATTATATCTGTGGTATTTACTAGTTAAGTCTGGGTTAAGCCGTCTAAGCTGAGAGGATGGTATAGAGGGTGGCCTTCAAGTTGCGCAATTCCTGTGTCTCCACCATTATAAAAGCTCCAGTGCATATTGACATTAACTTTGTCAATCTACTCTTGTAATTTTTGTCATTGCATCACATTTTCACATTGATAAACACAGAACATACATACATAAATACACGCCCGTATCCCGGAGGGGTAGCCAGAGACCAGGGACTTATTATCTTGCCCTTTGCTAATACATGTTCCAAACGTAGGCCACCACGATTCAAGGTCGACCTTGTGTGGTGGCTACTGCTGCTGTCTTAGTTACAGTTAAACTGTTTATCAATAAATTATTTCATATTTCATATTCACATCCTCTGTTTGGACGAAGTGTGTCCGCCTGGGACGTCCCAGTGGTTGTTAAGTTTTCTTTCTGTTGTTGTGCATATTATGTTGCTTGTGTGCTTGTTTTGTTTCTGTGATGTATCTTGTTGGTATAATAAATGTCTTTCTTCTTCTTTTTCTTCTTCTTCCTTTAACGTATTTTGACTGACTTTTAGAAGTATCTTAAGGAGACGTGTTTTTATAATATAAATTATAATACAGTCTTGTGTATGAAAGCACGATTCCTTAAAACACAAATCAGAGGCAGTTTAAATAGTCTGTGGTAAAGGGAAAGACGTAACTACAGATTAATTAAACTGCCTCTGAGGAGTGTTTTAGAGTAATCGTGTTTTATAAATAAGACCGTTTGACTTTATTAAGAACCTGAAATCGGCCTGCGTACACGCAACAACTGATTATGTTGATAAAGCGAAAGAGATCTGTCAGGATCGTGGTAGGTGGCGGACCCTGGTCTCTGCCTACCCTTTCGGGATACAGGCATGAGTTTATGTCATATAAGACTGCCTCGTTGGTCTAGCCGTTAAGGCGCTTAGCTACCAAAACAGAGGTCGTGGTTTCGATTCCCACTGGGGGCCGCCGTACATTTGTACAAAAGGCCTCAGTCTGGGTGTACTTTCATGCTTGTAACGTCCTTGCCTAGTTACCATAGCACAGGGATACTAGTTTGGGACCAGGTCAAGTGAATGTGTTGTATGGAAGTTATTTATTTTTTTATTATTTATTTATTTACTTAATTCTACGCAATGATTAGTCCTGGAACCAGGATACATTACCAATCTCCAGTTCACTAAACACCATTCAAAAAGACTAACTTATCTCCAGTTCCCTAAACACCATCTAGAAAGACTAACCTATCTCCAGTCCACTAAACACCATCTAGAAAGACTAACCTATCTCCAGTTCACTAAACACCATCTAGGGCTGACCCGTGCGTTATGCTCGTGAACGGGAGCCGTCTGTGTGTCTGGCCGCAGCATTAATGTTTTTCCTACTTTTGTAAGAAGTGTTATTTTGGCTTTTAAAGTTATTGGTGGCTATCACGGAATCATATGATGTAGGCTTTGATGTATAAGTTTAAGATGATTTGAGAAAAGATGGTCAGAGTACAAATAAGGCCCGAAGGCAGCGGCTAACATAGTAACATAGTACATTGACATTCAGCAAACAGAACGTAAATTCTTTACGTTGAAATAAATTATTGATTTCTGATTTCAGAAGGACTAACCTATCTCCAGTTCACTAAACACCACCCAGAAGGACTAACTATTTTAAACACCTCAAGTTTTTAAAACAATTTAATATCCTCTGAATACTTGCAAAGTTTCATCTGAAGACGGACTTTTTAATGGAAAGTTGAACAAAAAACTTCATAAGTCGTAGAACTAAAAGTGGTTGAGCGACCAATTCTGAAGCGCAATCCACGTAACTACGGACCAGTGTCGTGCAGGCGGCACGATTTCAATCTAAAATAAACCTTAAAAACTTACTAATTAAGAGACTACAATACAAGTGTAAAAAGACCGACTTCAAAACACAGCACAAAAAACACAAAAAAATTTAAACGAATATGACCTTTAAAATCTAAGCCGTACATGAAGATATTGTAGAAGATATTGTAAATTTAAAGGTCCTATTCGTTTAAATTACTTCTGTGTTTTTAGTGCTGTAGTGTTTTGAAGTCGGATTTTATTTAATATTAAAAAAATAATACTTCACGATTTTTTATGAATATCACTAAGACTCCACCAAATTGTGTATTCCGAGAGCAAATGCACAAATCACTGTAAAAAACACCCAAATTGCTTCAAGTGCGCCTTTGAAATTTGAAGAGTGCCCTCAATTAGAATCTCATCATCAGATCCTGACCCTTTCAAACAAAAAAACATACATAAAAAATAAAAAAAAAGTCGGTCGTTTTTTTGAAGTCGGTTAAAAAGCCCGTTCCAATAATGTGCCCGTCGGCCGCCCGCCGCTGGCCGCACATGGTCGAGCTTTTGTAGCGCTAGTATTGTAGTGTCTAATCTGATAAGTATTTAAGGTTTATTTTAGTTTCTATTACTGCGTACATCGCTGACTCGCTGTAATATGGATATTTAACTGACGTGTTTCGAAAATTGAACATTTTAAAGGTAACGGTGTATTTGTGTGTGTGCTTTTGCTGTTGTCAAAAACTATGGGTAGAAAAACAATTGTTTTACAATAATTAAAAATGCTAGAATGCGACAGACAGCCTTACCCTCTGAGTACGGAACCCTAAAAAGTACCGAAAACCGGCGAGCGCGCATGTAACGAATAATGAATGTTGATTAAGCTAAAGAGATCTGTCAGGAAAGTGGGAAGTGGCAGTTCCTGGTCACTGTCTACCCCTCCGTTATAAAAACTTGAGTTTATATTTTTATCTATCCAGCCAATAGAGCCCACTTCTGGGCTCATGCTTTTTCCCTGTCCCGCCAACCTTGTAGATCCCCTGCCAATCTCGTCCATTGCTTTCCTAGATAATGAGTACACTTTTGACAAATATCGTCTATGGCGGCACTGGAGAACAAATTACAGTATGAAAAGTGGCAGAACAAACACAAAACATAAAATTAAAGCACTTCATTAAATTAACATATTTAAAATTAAGTTGATTACAAATACCGCCCCGGGACACACCTAACCCAAAAGATCCCATAACGCTAGCCGCGTTTCTCCGCTGCACCGTCAGGGAAACCTTTGTCAAGTATACCTCGGAAAGTTGGTCATACCCACATACCCACGACTCCTCAGGCGCCGACCGATTCCCTAAATCGGTCGGTTTTTTTTAAATTGGGTGAGATAACTCTTACAATTTCTGAGGTTAACACGAGCACTACTAGCTCACTTTTCCATTTCACAGTTTTTTGAAAATTGTAAAATGTAAAAGCAAACGAATAGATATCCGTTCAAATTCAGTTCTATTAAAAAATAAAGCAATGTGTTTATTTTATTTCCAGATACCTTTCAGTGTTGATACAATCTAATACTAAAACTAGTTTATCGAAAAATGTTTACAATTAGGTAGAATGGCACAAAATATAACTTCATAAAGTAACAGTGTCCCCACACTGGGCACAGCCTGTATCGTGGGCGACGGTTTCAGTGTTGTTTAACAAGAAGTGTGGCATGTTCTTGTCTAAATTGGAGTTATGTTATGGTAGGTATACAAATCTAATCTATAAAATAAATGAAAACTGAACCTAAAACAACTGACCTAAGATGTTTCGGAGACCATCCAAACTTACAAACGTTACCTTTTTTATAATAATGCTTAGGGCCGGTTTCTGAGTTGAGCATTTCACTAAGTAAATACTTAAGTAACGTTCTGTCACCGTCTTTTCTGAGACATTCGAAGAGACAGCACTACAGTTAACTATTTACTTAGCGGAATTCTCAATTCAGAAACTGGCCATCAGTGTAGATTTAATTTAGTCGTGTCAAGTTGATGATAGGGCAGCACCATGTCAGATCCTATGCTACGCTGCAACGGGACATATGCCATTTCTGTCAAAGGAGCGCGGGCAAACTAAATAAGTGCCAAACTAACAATTCTCGGAAGTGGCCCTCGAACAAAATACTCCGCGGAACTAATTCAATCGACTAGTTCCGGAGTTGCACACTTCTCTGTACTCCGGGGTTAGTCTTGTTGCTTCCACAAAAACAACACAGTTTTATTTGAAACTTAACACTTCAAGAAAATGGTCGTGGAATTGACGAGTGGATAGGTATTATGGGGTATGTGAGAAGGTTAGGTGTCCAGAGGCCGTAACCCTGAACCTAGGACCATAAAGAGTTTCTATTGAAAATCGATGTAAGTCTTAGGTTCTTGGAGGGCCCAGATTTTAATAGTATTCCTAGTGCTAGAACATAGGGATGTTTTAGTACTAGGATTACTAGAACTAGGATTCTAGTACTAGAATTCTAGTACTTGCAGTCTCATAACATGATTCCACTTCTAGTGAACCTCGTGGTGTAACTGATTTGACGACTCTAGAGCCACTAACCCCCAGTTTCTCGTACACTAACACGCTGTTAATCTACTGTTAACAGCTGTCAATTGACCAAAGTGCATACAAAAAAACATCACTGACAGCTGTTAACAGTAGATTAACAGCTTGTTAGTGTACGAGAAACCGGGGGTAAGCAAAGTTGAAGAATGGGAAAGACCCCAAGTCGCGGGAACTAATTCCGTGCACCTGCGACAAGAAAAATGTTGCCCCAACAACCTTCGGGGATTTAAAAGCTTTTAACTTCTCCAAGTGTGAATACGGCCAAATGGATAAGGAAACTAACTCATTGGGGACTACTAATGTTTTTAAAAGGATAAACTATTGTTGCTAAGTTGCGCGATGTGTCTTTTAAGCTTGCAGCTTGTTTATGTCTCAGAGAATCTTGTTTTGTTTTGTTTTATTTTTTGAGATTGAAATACTCTAGGAACGCAATGGTTGCTTGTGGACCGTGAGCCAATTTTTACTCCTAAATAAATCTTAGGAGTACCATTTAGTCGAACTTAGTCGGTTTGCCGATTATACCATTAATATTGTTTCTGAGTATTCAGAAATGGTTTTTTAGGGTTCCCTACCCAAAGGGTAAAAACGGGACCCTATTACTAAGACCCCACTGTCCGTCCATCCGTCTGTACGTTCGTCTGTCAGCAGGCTGTATCTCATGAACCGTGATAGCTAGGCTGTTGCAATTTTCACAGTTGATGTATTTCTGTTGCCGCTGCAACAGCACATACTAAAAACAGAATAAAATTAATATTTAAGGGGCCTACCACACAACAAATGTATTTTGTTTGCCGTTTTTTGCTCGATAATAATAACGGCCACAGGTACACAACAGGTGTATAGATAATCGTACAGAACCCTTCGTGAGCTAGTCTGACTCGCACTTGGCTGGTTTTTATATTTTTGCATGGTTGTCGGCACTGGCGGGCAAAAGCGCCCCACCAAATCAATACCGACCCGACTCCGAACTCTTCCTCTGTATCCTATAATTATTATACAGTAGGGCCTGCCACTCAGAATCGGACTTTTTAGTAATTCTAATAAGTGCAACCCTTAAATCTAACCGTTCACGTGTGGTATTGCTACTAGAATTTCCCAGATGTAAGTAACTTTGAAAATAAACAAATTCATAGGCGAGGAAACCCGCGGCTTGGTTGGGTCCGCACGTATTGACTTGTCATTCGTATGGGCTAGGCTGACTAAGCTGTCAGGATGGTATAAGTGCTATAGGGCAAGCCGTCTCCATCTAAAACAGCGTCCCAGGCACTGCACCGTCCGAGTGGCACCTTCACCCATCTAGTGTAAGTGAAGGTGCCACTGGACGCTGTATACATCATCTAATTAAGTAGATGCAAAGGCTAAAGTTTAAATCTAATGCAAAGACCTGTGATGATGATGACATTTGTGATATTGTCGAAGCAATGCCACACGCGACATTTTGTGAAAAAGCTGTTTCCGAGGTATTTGTTTATTTTGACTGCCTCGTTGATCTAGCGGTGACGACGCTTGATTACCAAGAGGTCGTGGGTTTGAATCCCGCTGGGGGGCATAGTACTGGATTTGTATATAATATGATTTTAGTGTGGGTGTTGTTTCATGTTTGTGATATCCTTGACTGGTTACCATAGCACAGGGAATCCTAGTTGGGACCAGAACTAGTGATTGTGTTGTGTGGAGTTTATACCTCAGACGCAGTGATGATAACCAAGCAATTATCTCTCCGATAGAACCACTAATCATTCGGTTATACGTAAATTAAATTATATTTATATTTGTTCCGTGTGACGTCGGATTAAGAATAGCGTCACTTCATTTCCTTCCGTGGATGTCGTAGGCCTATGTCCTCAACTACGCCTGTCCTGGCGTCAAATGGCTGATGATGATGATGATTAAATTATATTTTGGATCCTCTTTCCTTCCCTTTCCGAGTCCAGCACACCATCTCCTTTAAAACCGGAATAACATTTTCTTTTAATTTTTCACAATGTCGTCGGCCGGCCGGGCTGGTGGTCAGCCGACCCTCGACCCGTTCTTCTCCACCAGTGGCTACTTTAGTCCACCAACCGTCTTCCCGTCTTCCAAACGCCCCGCCCATCTCCATTACAGCCTTATCATTCGTATGCACGCCGAATATCGATGCTTCGCACACGATGAATAAGTGAGATGCCTAGCATGGCCCGCTCCGTAGCCCTTTGCGCGACTTGGATTTTCTCCATATAGGCTCTCTTGAGGGTCCATGTTTCAGCAGCATAGGTGAAAATGGGTAGAAGAAGAAGAAGAAGAAGAAATACATTTAACACCAACAGTAACACACGCTAGCTGTGAAAGAAAAAGCCGCGAGGAAACCAGAGTGTTTTAGTTGTTAGCATATTTAGTTTGTACAATTCGAGGTCATGTTCCACTATGTGTTAAAGTGTATGCAGTTTATGAGCAATAATTTTTTTGTGTATGTACCTATGCTATGTACGTTTTTTTTTGTTAATATATTTTATTATCACTTTTCATCAGTTTCGGTTGAATCTCCATGAGTTACCAAAGGCCCGTGCTGAAAATTTGTGCTGTGGGCAAAACCGCAGCGTATACTGAGCTCGAAGCCATTTTACCGCTGCAGGGACATACCCTGGGTCCCTTATTGTTTTGGGATTATTTTTCTTGTTCAATTGTTTTGTTTGTTTTTAATCACTTTTTATACTTGTATGTCTTTGTGGTATTAAATGAATGTTTTTATGCCACACCCACTCAGAAAGTGTCTCATTACTCGTTCATAAACGGGTTACATAGTTCGTCATTTCTCCCTTATAAATGTGCGACGGGAAAGGTTACATAGAATTTCATTCCTGCCCTGCTGCGAAGGGCAGGAATGTTTTATGAAAATCCATTCCTGCTCTGCTAGCGTTCGTTTGTTTTATAGGAGTGAACATAAAAAAAAATAGAAACGTCGAATCTTAAAAAGGTTTTATAGTACATATGGTGCTACATTACCGCACTAGTGCGATAATGAGCACTTTACGTGCCTATGTCGAAACTTCAAAGGGCCATATGTACTATAAAACGTTGTACGATACACGTGCGAATAGGTAATTCGTAACTCGTGTCGATATAAAACATTCCCTTCGGTCGTGTTTTAATTTATCGCCACTCGTTGCGAATTTCCTACTTTTCGCACTAGTATCGTAATGTACTATTATATGAAATAATCAGAGAAAAGTGGCGGGGTTTTTTTTGTACTCGATTTTCAATCTAAGGAGGCTCGCAACGCGCCAGTTTGTTTTGTTTTGTTTTATTTTACTGAATTGATAATTTAACAGTACGCTTTAAATTACTCTGAACAATTTTATTTTCTGAAAGTTCTATTTCTGCTCTGAACATACTCTCGAACAGGAATAGATCAATTTCTCCCCTCGATGTACAATTTACAATTCATCTTCATCGTCTTCATATCGCCAATCCGCGGTAGACACGCGTAGTGATTAAGCCCTCTCTGAGAGAGAAGTCTGCGCCCAGCAGTACGCACTGCGTATGCTGTATATGCTGTTAAATACATACATACATATGTTGACTCCTAGAAAACGTAAAACGGATAATCCAATACGACGAACAGTCACGGAATAAGAGTGCTGAAAGGGTTTAAAAGTTATAATAATAATAACTTCTACACAATACAATCACTTGTCTTGGACCCAAACTAGGATACCCTGTGGCAAGGATACTACAAATATGGAAACACCTCAGACTGAGAACATTTGTTCAAATGTAGGGCGGCCCCCAGTTCGACCTCTGGCATGGTGATACCGCCAGACCAACGAGGCAGTGGATTGAATGGCAGTGGCATTTTCTTCCAGCCAACCTGCTACTTTCTGCACCTTAATGATAAATGTAACTCTAAAGCGATACCGCAATGCCATCAAACAAAAAACTTTGCCGACCGCATTGAGGTAGTTTATTTCGTGTTTAGTTTCAGCCTCTTTATAGTACAATTAGGTTAATGTTTGAGCCATTAATTTTGCTGCACTCAAGAAAGTCCACTTAGAACATTGTAACTTTAATCCTGGAGCTAAGAAGGGGGTAGGCGCTATAGTTTTTGGATAAACCGATAAGCTACTTATTTAGGAAACTATTGACAAACAAATATATCGAGCGAATGTGGGTGGAAGGGCTGGTAAAGACGTCTCAGGTGGACATAATTCGACCAAATAGGGGATATATTAGGAAAGGGCACGATAAAAAGTACCCTGAACCGGCGTGCATGGATGCAACGACAAATGAATGTTGAGGAAGCGAAAGTGATCTGTCAGGATCGTGGCAAGTGGCAGTCCCTGGTCTATGCCTACCACTCTGGGATACCGGCGTAAGTGTATGTATGTCTATGTATTTTAGGTAGAATACAAGATAAAGAGTCAAAGTTTTGGCGTACAGTCGACAGCAAATCCATCTTTACATACGTGCACGTATCCGTGTGGCGCCGGATTAAGAGTAGCGTCACTCCATTTCCTTCCGTGGATGTCGTAGAAAGTGACTAAGGAAATACATTACCAGGAGACGGGCAGCAGCGTCTTCCTGAGATTCCAACCGCATACTGCGATCGCCAACCCGCCTGCCAAGCATGGCGATTATGGCAAAACCCCTCATGATTAGGAAAACCATGAGGGAGGCTATGTCCTGCAGTGGGCGTCAAATGGCTGATGATGATGATACGTGCACTCTATTCTGTAAATAAAAAAATGGTATTATCATCATTAGCACACCACCGCCTACTGCTGGGTATAAGCCATTTCCCCCAAATGCCATATCTCACAGTCTGTTGCCATCCGCATCCACGGACCCTCCGTCGACTTAACGATACCGTCCGACCATCGGGCTGTTGGTCTGTCAACTGTTCGTCGTCGTTGGTCTGTTCTCGGCCGGCACTCTGGGATTACCGTGGTCCAACAGCTGCACAGTAAAGCTAAATTCGAGGCAGTGATTAAAAAACAAACCTGATGAAACTAAGATAGCGTATAGCGTCACTCCACTACCTTTCGTGGATGTCGTAGAAGGCGACTAAGGAATTAAATTACCAGCGAGCGATCGCCAACCCGCCTGCCAAGCGTGGCGATTATGGCAAAACCCCTCATGGTTATGTTTGAAGCTTGGAAAACAATGAGGGAGGCCTATGTCCTGCAGTGGGCGTCAAATAGCTGATGTTGATGATGTTGATGAAACTTTCTCTGAACCTCCTTAGCAACTCCTAGATGTACCTTATCCCCAAACCGCAATTTTGTACCTCCGTGAAGCCAACAGAGAAATGCACTAAGAGCGGCGCTCTGTATGTACGAAAATCTTGAATTATTAATCCTAGCGACTAGAAGTTAAATGGCCAAGTTTAACGTACTTTACTTTGCACATTATATCTGCGGTATTTACTAGTTAAGTCTGGGTTAAGCCGTCTAAGCTGAGAGGATGGTATAGAGGGTGACCTTCAAGTTGCGCAATTCCTGTGTCTCCACCATTATAGAAGCTCCAGTGCATATTGACATTAACTTTGTCAATCTACTCTTGTAATTTTTGTCATTGCATCACATGTTCACATTGTTAAACACAGAAAATTTAAACATACATACATAAACACACGCCCGTATCCCGGAGGGGTAGGCAGAGACCAGGAAATTATTATCTTGCCCTTTGCTAATACATGTTCCAAACGTAGGCCACCACGATTCAAGGTCGACCTTGTGTGGTGGCTACTGCTGCTGTCTTAGTTACAGTTAAACTGTTTATCAAAAAATTATTTCATATTCACATCCTCTGTTTGGTCGAAGTGTGTCCGCCTGGGACGTCCCTTTAACGTATTTTGACTGACTTTTAGAAGTATCCTAAGGAGACGTGTTTTTATAATATAAATTATAATACAGTCTTGTGTATGAAAGCACGATTCCTTAAAACACAAATCAGAGGCAGTTTAAATAGTCTGTGGTAAAGGGAAAGACGTAACTACAGATTAATTAAACTGCCTCTGAGGAGTGTTTTAGAGTAATCGTGTTCTATAAATAAGACCGTTTGACTTTATTAAGAACCTGAAACCGGCCTGCGTACACGCAACAACTGATTATGTTGATGAAGCGAAAGAGATCTGTCAGGATCGTGGTAGGTGGCGGACCCTGGTCTCTGCCTACCCTTTCGGGATACAGGCGTGAGTTTATGTCATATAAGACTGCCTCGTTTGTCTAGCCGTTAAGGCGCTTAGCTACCAAAACAGAGGTCGTGGGTTCGATTCCCAGTGGGGGCCGCCGTACATTTGTACAAAAGGCCTCAGTCTGGGTGTACTTTCATGCTTGTAACGTCCTTGCCTAGTTACCATAGCACAGGGTATCCTAGTTTGGGACCAGGTCAAGTGAATGTGTTGTATGGAAGTTATTTGTTTCTTTATTATTTATTTATTTACTTAATTCTACGCAATGATTAGTCCTGGAACCAGGATACATGACCAATCTCCAGTTCACTAAACACCATTCAAAAAGACTAACTTATCTCCAGTTCCCTAAACACCATCTAGAAAGACTAACCTATCTCCAGTCCACTAAACACCATCTAGAAAGACTAACCTATCTCCAGTTCACTAAACACCATCTAGGGCTGACCCCTGCGTTATGCTCGTGAACGGGTGCCGTCTGTGTGTCTGGCCGCAGCATTAATGTTTTTCCTACTTTTGTAAGAAGTGTTATTTTGGCTTTTAAAGTTATTGGTGGCTATCACGGAATCATATGATGTAGGCTTTGATGTATAAGTTTAAGATGATTTGAGAAAAGATGGTCAGAGTACAAATAAGGCCCGAAGGCAGCGGCTAACATAGTAACATAGTACATTGACATTCAGCAAACAGAACGTAAATTCTTTACGTTGAAATAAATTATTGATTTCTGATTTCTGATTTCAGAAGGACTAACCTATCCAGTTCACTAAACACCACCCAGAAGGACTAACTATTTTAAACACCTCAAGTTTTTAAAACAATTTAATATCCTCTGAATACTTGCAAAGTTTTATCTGAAGACGGACTTTTTAATGGAAAGTTGAACAAAAAACTTCATAAGTCGTAGAACTAAAAGTGGTTGAGCGACCAATTCTGAAGCGCAATCCACGTAACTACGGACCAGTGTCGTGCAGGCGGCACGATTTCAATCTAAAATAAACCTTAAAAACTTACTAATTAAGAGACCACAATACAAGTGTAAAAAGACCGACTTCAAAACACAGCACAAAAAACACAAAAAAATTTAAACGAATATGACCTTTAAAATCTACGCCGTACATGAAGATATTGTAGAAGATATTGTAAATTTAAAGGTCCTATTCGTTTAAATTACTTCTTTGTTTTTAGTGCTGTAGTGTTTTGAAGTCGGATTTTATTTAATATTAAAAAAATAATACTTCACGATTTTTTATGAATATCACTAAGACTCCACCAAATTGTGTATTCCGAGAGCAAATGCACAAATCACTGTAAAAAACACCCAAATTGCTTCAAGTGCGCCTTTGAAATTTGAAGAGTGCCCTCAATTGCTCCAGAATCTCATCATCAGATCCTGACCCTTTCAAACAAAAAAACATACATAAAAAAAAAAAAAAAAGTCGGTCGTTTTTTTGAAGTCGGTTAAAAAGCCCGTTCCAATAATGTGCCCGTCGGCCGCCCGCCGCTGGCCGCACATGGTCGAGCTTTTGTAGCGCTAGTATTGTAGTGTCTAATCTGATAAGTATTTAAGGTTTATTTTAGTTTCTATTACTGCGTACATCGCTGACTCGCTGTAATATGGATATTTAACTGACGTGTTTCGAAAATTGAACATTTTAAAGGTAACGGTGTATTTGTGTGTGTGCTTGGTAGTTCGGATTAACCAGAACTTCTTTCAAAATTATTAATAATACTCATTGATATACTGAGTTTTTCAATAAGTAGGTAATACTAAATACTTGGTTGTAGCACTGAATTAAGCGGCAGTTCTGCGAAAAACTCTCGACATTAAGCATACCATAATATGGAATGTACCCAGGATATTCTATCGGTTAATACATTTTTGCCATAAAAGTATATTTTTTTTTTAATTATTGAAATCTTTGAATTCCAGATGTTGACATCGCCGATTGAAAACAAAATAAAAAAAATTACCGACTTCATAAAAAGGAGGAGGTTCCTCAGTTTATGTATATTCAGCCATGATTCCGCACTGCCTGATCCGATTTAATTGATTCCTATGATGTTACAAAGAACCTCAGAGGTGGCAGCATATTGATTTGATCAAGATCTGTTGACAGGAGCGTCAAACTCTTCAATTTGTAAAAGGCATCTTAACGGTCTCATAGACACAACCATACCGCAAAAATGTTTCGGCGAGTTAACTAGACATATCAATATTACTTTAATTTTTAGTATCTGTATTGTTGCTTTGTTGTTTTATGTCGGTAATAAATAAAATAAATATCACTGTCAGCGCCATCTAATGATAAATTTGTGAACTATAATTTCTGATTGGTGCGTTTTCCAGGCGGTTTTTTGACGTTACGGACTTGTGTCAATGCAAACTGCGCCTTAACCAAGTAGGAATTAATATTGGATCGACCCAGCTTTTACAATACTCCCCGTGATACATTACCATATATTCAAATTTTAATTGAAATCAGAAATTGCACCGTACAAGAGTACAGACACCTTACGAAGTCGATTATCGGAACTCTGCAATGTGTAAACGCGTCACTTCACACTCATGAAGTCATAGGTTCAAATCCATACATATATAAACTCACGCCTGTCTCCGAGAGGGGTAGGCAGAGACCAGGGACTGCCACTTGCCACGCTCCTGACAGATCACTTTTGCTTCCTATCATTCATTAGTCGTTGCATGCACGCACGCCAGTTTCGGGTACTTTTTATCTTGCCCTTTGCTAATACATCCCCTATTTGGTCGAAGTATGTCCGCCTGGGACGTCCCATATCAAATGGCTCAAATTCAATGGTTGCGAATCCAATCAAAATTTTAAATTTATTCCTCTATAATTGTTAACTAATGTTCTGTTGCCAAATGACATTACAAAAATGATTTAAGCCGAGTTTTGACGGTCAGTGCGCTCGGATCGAGTGCGTCGTCATAATCAACTAAACGCACAACTGTACGCACACGGTCAAAAGCCGGCTTTACTTTATGATATGTAAGGTTTAGTGGAACATTCATGTATGAAATTTCGAGTTGTGTAATGATACATTTGCATTACTTTGCTTGTTGTCTATTGTTAACGACCATAAAATATGTAGGGGAATTTATAAGGCAAATCGGCCCCTAGCGAAAGATGTATGTGATCCACTCACCTGGTCCGCAGTCGCAGCTGTGCATCCGGGGCCCCGGTGATGTCTGAGATGCTGGTGGTCTTCTTGCGCTGGTTGGACTAGAACGTTCTTTATAACAATAAGTGTTTGTTGTTGATAAAGTCAAACGGTCCTATTTATAAAAACACGGTTAATCTAAAATGCTCTTCAGAGGCAGTTTAAATAATTTGTGGTAACGTCTTTCCCTTTACCACAGACTATTTATCCGCATCTGAAGAGATTCGGGAAAAGTAGAAAGGTCTTTTTGTCCAATATACCTCAATCGCTCAAGACAAAATTATACAACCAGTGTGTGTTACCAGTGATGACTTATGGCACTAAAACGTGGTGTCTCATTATGAGCCTCATAAGAAAGCTTAAAGTCACGCAACGAGCTATGGAAAGGGCTATGCTCGGAATTCCTCTACGAGATCGAATCAGAAATTATGAGATTCGTAGACGAACGAAAGTTGTTGATATAGCCCAGCCGATTAGTAAGTTGAAGTGGGGCACATAGCACGCAGAACTGATGGCTGATGGGGCCGAAAAATTCTCGAATGGAGACAACATATCGGCAAGCGCAGCGTAGGAGGACCAGCCACAAGATGGACAGAAGACCTCATCCAAATGGCAGGAAGACGCTGGATGCAAGCCGCTTCTAACCGGTCCTTTTGGAAATCCATGGAGGAGGCCTATGTCCAGCAGTGGACTTCTTGTGGCTGTATGTGATGATGATGATGATGAAGAGTGTTTCAAGAAAATGTCTTCAGTTCAGTTCAGTTCAATAGTTTATTGCCATAAATTACAGTCATAGATGGTATGATATAAAAAATATTGCACTGTATAATTTTACTGTATAACAGCATAGCAAAAATAATTAATTAAATTAATAATTCTCTGGTATAAAATAATTTTAAAAACACACAAGCCTAAGTATTTATTTACAATTGTCATAAAATTCCTCCAAGTTATAAGGACATGTCTAAAAGATATTTACTTAACGCCTTTAGGAACTGATTGTTAGGAGCTGACTTGAGATTTTCAGGTAATTTATTACAAACCTTCACCGCCATTTGTCTAGTGCTCTTACTATAGGACCTAGTTCTGTTAGGTAGCATTTCAAGGTTAAAACTGTTACGATTTTGAAGTCGGCTGCATCTGTGACCCGCACTGATCGAAAATTTATCTGGAAGACGCCTTACCAACTTGCATAATTCTATAATGTAAAGGGCCGTAACAGTATGTATTTTCGATTTGGAGAAAAGATCACGACAGGATACTCTATTTGATCTTATTCCGTTTAAAATGCGGACGCACCTCTTCTGTAAGAAAATTTTTTTTTAATCTCTACACTTCCACCCCAAAGCGCCAACCCGTGAAGGAGTCTATGCCTCCATTTACATCTACACTAACCTACACTAATATCATAAAGAGGAAAAGATTGTAAGTTTATATTTTAAACATCAACATAACATCGTAAATGATTGTCTGGCGTCAGAATAGCGTTACTCCATTTCCTTCCGCGGATGTCGTAGAAGGCAACTAAGGAGACCAATTATCAGGAGACTGGCAGCAGCGTCTTCCTGAGATTCCAACCGCATGCTGCGACCTGCCAAGCGTGGCGATTATGGCAAAACCCCTCATGGTTATGAAAACCACGAAGGAGGCCTATGTCCTGCAGTGGGCGTCAAATGGCTGATGATGAAATTATAGTCTTCTTATTTAACAAAAAATGGCATATTATGTGGTCTTGGTAAGACTTACTCGACCGAGTGTCCCAACGTTGGCGTGGACAAAACTCCGACATAAATCCCAATCTTTTACTCAGTGGGCGGAGTAATGGGCGCATTAATATTAAATTTTAATTCCACGACCGAATATCGAGCACTATCGCGACACCCTATATTGATACCGGGCTTGTTACTTGCTCGTCCAATGACGTTCTGACCATTTCTTTTATTATTTCGTAATAATAAGTGTAAAATTTTTGTAGCAATGAAACTTGCTAACTCTCAAGGAAAACATCGTGAGGTGTTTACGTACCTCAGCGCTCGAAATTGCCAAGCTATGGTGGGCACCCGTTTTAAGCCTGTACTCTCTCTCTCTCTCTCTGAGAGAAGGCCTATGGCCTGCAGTGGGACGTACATGTGTAGTGGGAGTACATTTTTTGCATTATAAATGTGAAAGAGATGTAAAACTGATATTTTATCAACCAGAAATAGAAAGCAAATTGCCAACTTTTATCCAAAACATTATTATATATCATGAAAAATTCTTGTAAAAATTTGCACGCAAACGCAGTACATTAGAATTTATTTTTTGTGCATTTTTAATAATATCTGTATTTAATATTTTGGTCTATATTCCTAACGAAAATGTTTGAACTCTAGCACCATAGTCTTTACATTATTTAATCGTCGCGTATCAATATCGCTCTATCTCCAAAAGGGGAGGAAAAGGAAAAGAGGGAGAGAGTTCCAAAACAAAAAACTTGCAATAGGATACATGCATACATATATATACATACATACATACATGCGTACATACATACATACATAAATACATACATACATACATACATACATACATACATACATACATACATACATATATACATACATACATACATACATACATAAATACATACATACATACATACATACATACATACATACATACATACATACATACATACATACATACATACATACATACATACATACATACATACATACATACATACATACATACATACATACATACATACATACATACATACATACATAAATACATACATACATACATACATACATACATACATACATACATACATACATACATACATACATACATACATACATACATACATACATACATACATACATACATACATACATACATACATACATACATACATACATACATACATACATACATACATACATACATACATACATACATACATACATACATACATACATACATACCTACATACATACATACATACATACATGGGTAGAGTGTGGCAAACGAAAGCGTGACATGGACTTTTCTTTGAAGTGTTTACATGGCACCACTAAACGGCTGTCAGTGCTGTCGTACAACTGTTACCATTGTGACTTTATAATTTTGATACTTGTTGGCTGAATATTCATATTTATTGCGTCGATAACATTATACCGTATAAAGAGTATAATAAAAGATATGAGATATTTTTGTAATAAATTGTATGTGCAGAGAATAATAAGTAATGCATAGATTTTTAGTTTATTTCAGATTTCTCCAAAAGCCAACTAAATACCTTATAATAGTGTCAGTTTATTAATATGACATATTTTTTTATGTTCCTAGATAAGGTTACAATATGCCTAGGTAGGAACAAATGTTTTTATTTCTTTATTTTTAAAAACACAGGTTAAAATATAAAGACACTTATCACCATCAGTTGAGTAAGTAGTAACCCGAAACCGATTAAAATATGGCCCGTGAGTGTGAAATTAATGAAGCTTTGGCTTTTTAGTGATTTGTTCTAGTGGGTTGTCATTAATTTTAATGATCAGCTATGATATTTAGGGCCCGTTTCTGAATGGAGAATTTCACTAAGTAAATAGTTAACTGTAGTGCTCTCTCTTCGAACATCTCAGAAAAGAGCGTGACAGAACATTACTTAAGACTTAACTTAGTGAAATTCTCAATTCAGAAACCGGCCCTTGGTATCTTTTTAATTTTATCATACATTTAAGTGATTAATCACTATTTTCTGTCACTTCTAGCTTCGCGCTGTTCTTTTCCGGGTTAAACTAAAATAAACTTAAAATAGGTTAATACTACGGTTTAATCGGTGCTTTAGGACGGGTAACCTTAAAAATCCCCCACCCTAAGGTGCGTCAACCTAAGGTGGACCTACGGAGGACCAACCTAAGGAGCCCACTGATCTGGTGCCTGGTGGCGCGGACATCATTCTGTTTCATTCAAATACAAACCTAATAAAGTCGTTAGTTGAACACACTCAGCGGGCTTTCGTCGGACGGACGTCAGTTCGCAGTCAGCGCGCACACGTATGACGGATGTCTTCTAGAGAATGAAAAATTAAATAAGCGTCGACCTCGAGTTTAATATAACATTCTGTGAGTTAGTAGAGAAACAGCCAGTTATATATGATTATACTCGCTATGATTATTGTAATAGAAACGTTCAGTACAAAGTATGAAAGGAAATCGGAAAATAATATTACGTCACGTCTTGCATTCATACTCGTAGATACAGTCCTGAATTTTGTACTGATTGCCACACATGATGAACCCAGTGCCGTCGAGGCACCTGCATATTTATTAATTGTACGAGAGCGAGAGCGTATTTGTCTTCGGAGGACGACATGGCCCGATATCAGGCAATAGACTATATGCTTCAACCCTTCGCTCCAGGCTTTTTATCGTGATGCCTGCGGCATGTCCGCGCCAGGTCCGTGCCATGCCCGTACCAGACGCCGGATCAGCGGGCTCCGCACCGTTGAAGTGACAGTGGGATGGCACATATGCCCAGGAACCAATAGTCAATTAGTTCTTGAGTGGAGGCCACGAACGGCTTTTAAAGAAGCGTAGGGTGTCCATCAGCTCGCTGGACCGACGATCTGAGGCAAATTGCTGGCAGCGACTCGATGAGAATTGAAGAAGAAGAATAAAGAAGAAAGAATAAACTTTATTTGACAACATTACAAAGAATTACATACAGTAGGCACATAAGCCAATATCCTTACAAAGAATTACATACAGTAGGCACATAAGCCAATATCCTTACAAAGAATTACAAACAATAGGTGCATAATGAAGTTAGTAAGCCATAGAACACATTTGGCAAAATACCTGTACCTAAGTACCTGCATGAAACTTAGACACACAAAGTTGTCAAAAATGGGCCAGTCTCAGCATGATGCCAAAGCAGAGCTTTGACGCTGGTTTTCAGACCGAACAATGAATGAAAAAGATGACTTGTTTTACAAATATGTTTATTTTGTAATTACTGGTGTGCAATAGAGTTTAAACTATATATTTGTGAAGTTTCTATTATAGCTGAGTACATTTTAATTTCAGTTAAGTTCTTAATTACCTACTTGATACGTAATGACCTTGAGCAAGCAGGTGAGGGTGTATCAAAGTTAATGCTTGATAATACAAAAACTTAATTAAAAAGGGAAATCGCCGCTAATTTGCGCGCTGACAACATATTCTTTAATTTTTTGTCTGAAAGTTCCAATAGAAGTGAGATTACGAAAAGGAGGTGGGATGGTATTCCAAATTTTACCGGCAGTATATTTAAAAAAATCCTTTATATGCGGTGGTCCTGTGTGAGTGAATAGCAAGGCGAGCAAGTCGTGTGCGAGAACACCAAGTAAGTTTTTCATAAAGATAAAGGGGTTTGCGACTCTTTATAATGCCAAAAAGAAGTGTAGATAGCAAAATGAGTGAATCTTCTACAATTCATTGCTAGAATTGCTCACCAACCCTAAATCTAGGACACCGCAACCAAGGAATCCAATACCCAATATTTGCCCGTAAACTCTTGTTTATTCCACCAATATCTTTGCGGCTCCGCTCAAATAGTGTAGCCAGATCGGCATTAAATATTGATGTGCACTATTCTAATAACAATATGGAGGCTTTGGGCCGGAACTGGCATGTGACTGCTGAATTATTCATGGCTTTATGTGTTTTAGTTTAGCTTTTGTCTCAGGTTATGGGCATCGAGATGGATCGGTGTTGTGGGATAAGCATAACATTTTGGGATGATCGTGGGGCAATCAAAGTTTAGAATGTCAAGATGCCAATTGGTTTATTTCGTTTTCTTGTTTAAGGTTCCTCTTATGAAATTATTCGAATAAAATTAAATTAGCAATATTGCCCGACAGAATTCGAACAAAAATCCGTGCAGTCAGAATGAGTTTGCTATAGACACGAAAGAGTTTTTGTTTTATTTTTATTATTTGACTAAAGTTAGAAGAATGCTAAGTCACGACCCGCGTCTCCGCCAATGAGACTCGAAATACCTAAGTAAATGTGAAGTAAAAGTGATTTGTTCAAGTTACTTGTAGGGCATCATACCAACCTCAGTCAACTGGTGCCAGAAATTCATACCAGGTCATGCAGAAAGGCCTTTTCAAACTTAATTAATCTCATCAATACAGACAATTTTTCAGTGTATTCTATATACGTCCCACTGTAGGTCACAGGCCTTCTCTCAAGGAGAGAGAGCATGGGTTTGATTGCCACGCACGCGTGCACACCATGAATTGCCAATTTCAAGCGCTGAGGTATGTGAACACTCAAGGCACTCAAGTTTCCTCACAATGTTTTCCTTCACGGTTAGCGTTTTATTATGACCGATTAAATTGCAGCCGTTTTATATATTCACCATAAAAAAATATATGAAACGCATGATAATTCCGAGTTGATATCATACAAATACATAATGAGTGGAATAACCCCCTTTTCTCCGACATAATGCCTATAGAGTCGAGAGATGTAGAGAGAGACTCTATAGTAGTACAGAGACCATAGAGTTAGTACTATAGACTAGCTCTCTATAGAGGCCAATGCAATCTGGCTACAACACAGAAAAACTTGGATTTCCCGTCGCACTAGTGACTTAGCGCCATAAGCTTACTTGACTACTTTACCTTTTGCATAAAACCAACCATCGGTTACGCTGTCACTTACTATCAACGGTGGTAGCCTAATGGGTAGAATATTGAACTCGGAAGTGAGAGACCCAGGTTCGATTCCCAGTGCGGGCATCTACCTATGACTTCGTTTTCTAAGTTGTGTACATTTGTGAAGTTAATAGTAGCAATACCACTCGCTAACCGTGAAGGAAAACATCGTGAGGAAACCTGAGTGTCTGAGCTATTCACATACCTCAGCGCTTGAAATCGTCAAGGCAAAGGCCTGTGCCCTACAGTGGGACGTATATGGGCTGCTTAAGCATGTACTATCTATTTATTTATTTATTTATTTAATACGGAGATATTACAGAAACATGCCACTTATTCTAAACTTAGATGATAAAAATATGTACTAGGCATGCATCCAAAAACATATCTCACTAAGTACTTTATTATTAGTAAGTTTAAGGTGAGGGCGTGTATTGAGTAATTCATGAAGAGTACATGAATTATTTTACAGCAATAATATGTGACACAACTTATAGAAACTAAATTAAAACTTAATGAACGTTCATGTGGGGTCCTGAAGTGAGTGCACAACACAATATTTAAGTCTTCCGGTTTCTCCCACACCAGCAGACCGCCAATATCAACAGCATGTCGTATCACTTAATAGGCCACGGTACAAACAAAAAAGAAAACAAAGGAAACATATGAGCTGCTAACAACAGGCCGTGCCGGGTGGCCAGCAGACCGCTGGTGTACGAGAAACCGGGGGCAAGTTATATAATAATATGTTATTGTAGGTGTGGTATTGCGGTGGAATAGTTATAAGAAGATAGTTGTATTAATAACATTAACAATAATTAGGTTAATGCTTTTTTGCAACACTGCTTATCATAGCAGTCATCTGAGGGCTACGGCTAATTTGGCTGGCTGAGCCGTGAACCAGTTTCTCTTCCAATTAGGGATATAATTTTCTTCACGAACGACGCCTGTCTTTCATGGAAAATATCTACAGATAAGAATTTTTTGTTGTATGCGGTACATATTCTATTGAGAGGGGTTCGGAATCCCGCGTTTGTCCTTGAAACAGGCAAATGGAACAAAGGTGGAGCACGTCCGCGCCTTATAGGGGTATAGAAATTAATTTATATCAATGTAATTAATTTATATCAAACGTTGATTCGGCGGTATATAAACGCCCAATCAACGTTTACGTCACGCATGGCGCATAGAATGAATCATCTGTGATTTACTCTGCAGCACATCTAGCGCTCATTTCATTAGTAAGGACCATGCGCGACGGCAGAGGCCGTTTTTGAGTGTGAATTTTGTAGGGAGAAATTCTTCTATGGTTTTTTTATTCATAGATGATAATACATCCGGCCCGTATTATGAAAAATGCGACATTATCGGAAGGGTCGTCAACGTCGCGCTTGAGCCCGACAATTCACTCGAATCTAACGACAAATACGGTTCCTTTTTTTGCTATAGCTATTACTATTCAATTACGGAAACCATTTAAAAAAACGGCCAAGTGCGAGTTCGCCTCGCGCACGAAGGGCTCCGTACCATTATCTATACAACATTAGACACAAAGATCGATAAACCCCCCCTTAAATATTTTTTTTTTTACGTAGCCTCGTTTGTGTTCCACTGCTGGGCAAAGGCCTTAAATATTTATTCGATTTTAATTTTTAAAGCGAATAAATCAAGTCCAGTTTATTATTTCAATTAGTTTTCTTTTTGTTGTGTTATGAATAAAGTTAAATTATAGTTATAAGCGAATAGAACTTAATTTTCTGTGCATATTTCAAGCGTCTTGCTGTTGCCGTTATTAATATTGACCAAAAAACGGCAAAATACGTTTGTTGTATGGGAGCTCCCCTTAAATATTTATTTTATTCTGTTTTTAATATCTGTTGTTATAGTGGTAACAGAAAAACATCATCTGCTAAAATGTCAACTGCTTAGCTATCACGGTTCATGAGATACAGCCTGGTGACAGACAGACAGACGGACAGTGAAGTCTTAGTCATAGGGTCCCGTTGGGCACCCTTTGGGTACGAACCCTAAAACGAACCATATTTGTCGCTAGATTCTAGTGAATTGTCGGCGTCAAGCGCGACGTTGACGACCCTTCCGATAATGTCTCTGCGTCATAATAAGGGCCTAGTTTGCTTACACTCATTTGGTGTTTATATGAGCCTCTGCTCAGAGGAAGTGACGTAATGGGCAGCACGTTCGATGTTTAAAATTTGAAAATTTGCTCCTGGGGCATTAGTTGATATAATTTCCGCCAAAAACGACTGTCATGTTAGCATCGGGTAATTTTCAGCGGAAATGCGATCTGGATGCTTGCAAGTTGCTATGATGGGCAGTAAGACTAATCATAATTTTTCATGAAATGTTGATCCCCATTCATAGATTTTCAAAAAAAATTTACAATTCGCGTGCGGCGCGGCGGCACACACAGTCCCAGCAGCTCGGGACAGACCAGGCGCGCACGCACAACATCGAAACTTGGTAGGATGGTGAAATCCTATGACCCAAACACAGATGTGTACAGGAAATAAAGTTTTTTTTTTAAATAAGGGTCGATTTCGGGGGACATAGGTATTAAGAAATTAAAAAAAAAAGTTTTGCAAACCTTACTTACTTTATACTTACTTTTTACTTTTAGGTGCGCAGATATTTCCGACGAGTTATATCTACCTTATCGCGTGAAATTGCCAATCCGCGGTGGGCAAGCGTGGTGATGCCCATGTTCTCTCTCTGAGAGCAGGCTTGTGCCCTGCAGTGCGACGTGTACAGGCTACATAAAAAAAAATCACTTATTCGTTATTTGTGGCACAAATTGGAACATAATAACAGTGAGAGTATGGTGCTGTAGATCGCCTTAACCTCTGAACTGCCCTCGCGGAATGGAACGTGTAGGTGGCCCATACTAAGTTGGAAACAGATCTGTGTCGCGGCAGACGAGTGGTTAAATCAGGCAATCTTTGCAACAAATGTTGAGTCAAAATCCCCTTGCCTGAAAATGCGTTCCGCCCATTCAAAAGACTCTAATGATCAGCTGAAGTTCTACAGTTTCAAGTAGGTAAAATAAATATCAGGAACATCAACAACCTGAAACAGGAGCGGGAACATTATCTCAAGATACTTTCAGTAGCATTTCTAAGGCCAAAAGATTAATATCTCTCGACTACAAACTTGCCAGCATATTTGGACAAATGCTTCCTCAAACAGGAAAGCGGAGTCTCCCCAATAGCTAGAGCTAAGCAACTACCGCTTTCCTGCGCTTAGTTTTAGTGGTCCCTCAGTTTCACATAAATTGTACAATTTCAGAGGTCACTGGAAAGACATCTTGGGTAGTATTTTACTGACCAGTATTTATTGAACTTCCTGTCAGTAGCGTTGAAATAAAGGTGAAGCTCATCGCATACTCTGGGTGTTATTTCGTGTCAAATGTTCTTTAAAATAGATTTTGGAACTAGAACTTATGATATTTAAAATAAATAAAAAAAACTTTGGCCTTTGCATCTATGCAATGAGATGATTTAAACAGTATCCAGTAGCACCTTCACTAACACTAGATGGCTGAAAAGACCACTCGAACGCTGCAGTGCCTGGGAAATTGTTTTTTAGATGGAGTAGACTTTTATTTCCTCACGATGACCCAGGTGTGGCGAGCACATGTCAACTCTGCGCGCGCACTATAAACTCCAACATTCCTGCATCGCGCAAGCAAAAATGTTTCACATGACATACCATAAATATAACGTCCGACGAACATCAGTCGGACCGGCCGTCCCCAGGCATACGAACTGCCTGGCGGGAAATTTCCCTTTAAAGTAGAAGAGCACGGTCACCCGCTCTTCCCTATACAGGTACGATTCCCAGTGCGGGCATGTAGCTATGACTTTGTTTATTTTCAAAGTTACGTACATCTGCAAGTTCTTAGTAACAATCCTACACGCTAACACGTGAAGGGAAACATCGTGTGGAAACCCGCGGCTTGGTAGGCGCCGCACGTATTTACTTAAAATGAATACGTTGCTCATAAAAGAAGGTATGTTTTCTTTTTCCTTTGGTCGTGCTACTTTGCTCCGGGTTGCCCCTTAATCTGGCGTGTGTGAGGTGAAAGATAATAGCTGTAACACCGATACGACATACCCATACAATATGGAATTACCATAATAATTGCATGGTAACCATTTTAATTTAATTGCCTGGTTACCATAGCACGGGGTATTCTAATTTGGGACGAGGACAATAGATTGTGGTGCGTGGAAGCAGATATTGATCATCAAAACAACTTGTCAATTTCAATTGACATATGGCTTAGTAATAACTATCTTATAATTATTCCTAATCCAGCATCGGTACGAAACAGAAGTTTAGCCAGCTTCGTGTGAAACTTGTTTCGAAGTCCCTAATTACCGAGTGTAACAAAAAATTGAGATTTAACAAGAAAAATAGTACTTAAAAACTCGGTGTTACTAAAAATATCAAACGAAAGAGAAGTTTTCAAAGCAGTGAAGTCAATAAAGAATAAAAATTTTGATCAACTAACCATGAAGTTGTTTTCCTACGCTATCCTGCGACTAAGAGTAAAAAATGTAAATTTATACCATTTCCACCCTAATAAGCTTATTTTATTGACTGAAAACAGCTTATTTTAGTGGCCTTTTTAAGGCCTTTTGATCACTACTTTGGTGTTTGAATTTACAACACACCAATATATTCGACCTCCATCTCAATACTTACACAACCTCAAAGATACAAACTCCTTGCACAAATTGATTAGTCGATATTTGCGACAAGGAGTTTAGCATTAGAATAAAAACTATTTAGTGTTCTTTACTACCATTACAGAAAAAAAATCTTCATTAAATGTCTATTTTCTGTAAAATTATTTCTTTTTCTCGTAGTCATGGTACCTATAAAGTATAGTATGCAAATCTTAAATAAAGTACGGATTTACATTGAGGGCCATGAATCACTCGCGTCGCTTCTAACACTTGAATCACTCGCTTCGCTCGTGATTCAATCATTATGAATAGTTTTTTTAAGAAAAAACCTGTTTTGCTTATAATTTAAATGTAATAAAAAGAAACAAAAAGAAGGATAGGAAAAAACGTATTATTTATTATTGATAATATGTTATATCAGCTGACCTGGCAAACGTTGTTTTACCACACCAATGAGCCTACGGTCTACAAAAAATACAAAATATAATATTCTCATACCTACAAAATATACACCAAAAATTAATAAAATTCGATGAAGCCGTCTTGGAGTACTTTGATAACAAACATTGTGACAGATTTTTATAAATGATGTTATTATTTTTCATCAAGTGCGTTGGTAGCCTAGTGGGTAGAACATCGGACTCGGAAGCCTATGACTTGGTTTTCTAAGTTATGAACGGTGAAGGAAAACATCGTGAGGAAACCTGAGTGTCTGAGCTATTCACATACCTCAGCGCTTGAAATCGCCAATCCGCGGTGGGCACGCGTGGTGATTAAGCCCATACTCTCTCCTTGAGAGAAGGCCTGTGCGCTACAGTGGGACGCATATAGGCTGATTATACTTATATAAATTTAGTGCGAAATTTGTATTTCATCTTTCTTTTAAAAAAATCCTGCCTCGTTCGCAAAATTATTTTCATCATGCTCCCCTACACAGAGCGCCGTAAGAGGTTTTAATCTGGTGGCCTGTGAGACGCCTGGCGTAGTAAGAAAGCGGGGTCACAGAAAGTTTAGTTATAGTGGGAGGAGCTAACTTCCGGTAGCCATCTTGCCATACCGGAAGTGTGCGAGTAGATCGGCCCGCTTGGGCTAACGCAGACACGTATTAGAACATCTACGTTGGTATTAACTTAGTCTACACTGCCATGCAATGTTTGTAACACTAAAGTCAATATGGCGGTCATGCGATTTGTTCTGAGCCAGTGCACTGTCTAAGAACAATATAGGCTATAACGATCACTATGTGACCAAGCCCTTCAATAAAGATTAAAAAAAAAACTGCAGTCCAAGTATGTAATGTTATCTCAATATTACCTACGCCTGTGTTTGGAAATAAATATCCAGATGCATAAAATGTAAATAAATAATAATATCCAGATGCATAATCTGTGTTCGTGACTAATAAAACGGCACGGCATTCTACGAAAAAGTCAGTACATTTTTTATTTTTACATACAACATTTTCTTTGATAAAAAGTAATAGCTACTTTAGGTATGGATATTTCTATAAGTGTCTGTGAAATCATTTCCAATCATCAGTCTACTACAGCAGTAGATACAGGTTGTTAGTTATAATAGAAATAAAATCTAAGTAAGTAAGTAGCATTAAGCTCGCCTATGTGCAAAACTGCCTGTTTTAAATGCAATAAAAGATTTAATAATAATAATAATGATTATAATAATAATAACTATGAAAATAAATCAATTCACTTCGCTAGACTAGCGGATGAAAAGCTTTTGTCGTGGATACTCATCGGCGATGCGGGCATAGTAAAACAAAACGAGTAGGTTAACTATACGAGTATAGTTTGTGGTGTAATGATGTTTTCCTATGTCCTTTGGTAACTAAGAAGTCATAATCCCTGCGTTCTGATTCAATTTCCTTTTTTCGCGTACAATAAAGTAATATCTACTCAATTTCTGATTCCAATGTAATATCTATTTCTTTTTCCGAAACCGGCGTGCATGCATGCAATGACTAATAAATGTTGAGGAAGCGAAAGCGATCTGTCAGGATCGTGGCAAGTGGCAGTCCCTGGTCTCTGCCTACCTCTCTGGGATACAGGCGTGAGTTTATGTATGAGTATATATTTCTGCTGCACCATCCTACGTACAACAGATATTCGGTGGACATTGTTCCGTTTTATACCGATACTTTTAGCTTTTTGCATTTTTCTTCATGTCTTGGTTCAGAAAGTCTGTCTTTCACCTTATTGATGGCCTTAGAGATTTAGGGATCCGCGATAAAATGCTTATGGCATTAAGTCCACAGCATTGTACGATTTTTTAAAGTGCAATAACAGTATCAATAAATAAATGAAATAATTTACGTGGAATATACGACGGCTGTCCGTAGGCAGAGTTGTAGGCAGAGTTGTACGGAAGCTGAAATACTTACCAGGTCCTAGAGACACACAGTTTTTCAATAAAATGTTACAAGCATAACAATAGCTGTTACTTGCCTCTGTTTGGTAGTCTGCTAAGCAATGATATAACCCGCACAAATTAAATAGGCATCTCTCGTGAAGAAGATCGAATCGCGCTAGGCGCCGAGTTAAGCAGGTAATTGTGAAACTAACAACTTTGACGTTCATTAAGTGAACATTCTGTTTTTATAATCAATAAAAATATTTTAATTGAATTGAACTAAATTACGTGTGGCTCGGCGCCACACCTTAATTATTGCGGATCCCTAAATCCCTAAGTCCATTAATAAGGTGAAAGACAAACTTTCTTAAACGAGACATTAAGAAAAATCATCATCATCAGCTATTTGACGCTCACTGCTGGACATAGGCCTCCCTCACGATTTTCCTAACCATGAGGGGTTTTTCCATATTCGCCACGCTTGGCAGGCGGATTGGCGATCGCAGTATGCGGTTAGAATCTCAGGAAGACGCTGCTGCCCGTCTTCTGGTAATTGATTTCCTTAGTCGCCTTCTACGATATTCACGGAAGGAAACGCAGTGACGCTATTCTTAATCCGGGGCCACACGGATGATATAGCACGCGCAAATGAAATATGCATCTCTCGTGAAGAAGATCGAATCGCGCTAGGCGCCGAGTTAAGTTGCACCAGTTATACCATTGGATTGCGAGGAGTTCTAGACTACCAATAGCGTCAATGAAACAACCATTACGTACTAATATGGTTCTATTAAACAACTGTGCGTTTTAGATACTCGCTCCCAGATCCGGTAGCGAAGGAGGTCAGTGGTCAGCGTACCTCGGAAGGCGGCTTCCTTCCGATCTCTAGGTTCTAGCTTCTCGACCGATTTACCTCCCATGACCTCTTAACGCCGCCGTATATTTGAAATTGAAATTGAAAAAAACGTTTATTCCGATACCACACACACATAAAATCTTACAAATAATAAAACGCGAAAACAGTAAAAACGCTTAACGTAAAAAGTAATAATAAATAATCTTATTATTACTTGTTGTACACATGGCCACAGTTTGGTATTTCTATGTTTGTGATCTCCTTGCCAGGTTACCACAGCACAGGGAATCCTAGTTTGGGCCGAGTACAAGTGATTATGTTGTGTGGAACTTGTTATTAACGTAAGTAGCGAAGTATGTGTATTGTTTATCTTGTGTTCGAGGATGTGGTGGTAGCCTTACATTCGAAGGTTTGATAGCACGATGCTCACTATAGGACTTTTATTCATGATTAGATGGCGTTCTCCATCTCCAGCAATCTTCAAAAATAGGGTAAAAGAACTGTATCTTTCTCTGTAAATTAAGTTTTTAATCAGTTCATGATTACTTTTTCTTTCTATATAGGTACTATGTTTCTATATAGATATTATATTTATTATATCCTCCTCTTACATATAGATATTGTAAGTTATTCATGTAGTAGTTTGTAACAATAATATTTTTGTAAGTTTATTATTAAGTTTAAGTATGTACTATTCGTATTTGCACCAACTATCGGTCTCTCTGTCTCCTTCGGAAACCTTTCCGTCAGAAGGTTGTCTGGAAGAAATTGCCGTTAGCAATAAGGCCGCCCATTGTACTTTTTCATTGTAACTTTAATATTTTATGTCTCGCTCCTTGTGTGCAATAAAGAATATTCTTATCTTATCTTTATTATTTTTCAATATAATGAGTAACTATTACAAAATTCATAAGAGAAATCGCACTATGCCTAAAATAGCGTAAAGCCAACTATTAGCACGAAGGGTTTGTTCAGTTACGCAATGCTCACTTTTACTGTCTACGACACTTTGAATGCGTAGATTGCCACTCACGTGTACAGTCAAGGACAAAAACGAAAAAGATTTTACGATGAAAGTGGTCATGGTGCGTTCTAATGTATGAAGATTTCTAAAAGTTGTCATTGTGCTACTGAACAATCAGTTGAAATGAAATAAAAATAATAAAGTGTGATACTGGGCATCATGCTATCAAACCCATTCGAATGGTCCTCGGTTTCATACCGGTAATATACCTAGTGACGTAGGTACGTTTGTGAATTAGTATTAGTAATGATCTAAATAGCGGGATGTATTAGCAAAGGGCAAAATAAAAAGTATCCGAAACCGGCGTGCGGGCATGCAACGACTAATGAATGTTAAGGAAGCGAAAGTGATCTGTCAGGATCGTGGAAACTGGCAGTCCCTGGTCTCTGTCTACCCCTCTGGAATACAGGCGAGAGTTTATGTATGTATGTAGGTACTAGCAAATACTACTACTACAATCAATAATACTACAATCGCTAACCGTGAAGGAAAACATTGTAAGAACCTGTCTGAGGTTTTCACATATCTCCGAGTTTGAAATCGTATATTGGTGGTAGGTAGCTGCCATTTGGCATGGATATCAATACTAATTATGCCAATAAAACGGCAGAATATTTAAATCTTTAAAACTTTTTTTTTTGTGTAGGTACTTACCTCTACACCGAGATTAGGGATGCTATTTTTCTCGCCAATGCCATAGTGGGAGCGTTAGATTAGTCTTTTAAAAATATTTAGGGATCCTTTTGCAAAATATTAAGCTTTAAAGCGCAATTCTTTGTTAGAGTCAGGCGTCCCCCTCTCCTCTTTTGGATAAGTTGATCGTACAAACATAAAAAAATAATTTAAAAGGAAAACTATCACGGCTAAGTAGGTTTTAGAAGTTAAAGAATAATAGGCAACCAACTTATTAAAGAAAAATCTCGCACATTTCGATCTGTAAGGTAGGCAAAAAAGCCCCGCCTTCTACGGAACCTTACACTTCGCGTGGCCCGACACGCACTTGACCTGTTTTTAACTATGAATGCCTTCCACCCAGCAAAAGTGTATTTTATTAATGAGTAAGGCTGTATGAATATTTTTTTAAGTGGTATTATTAAGCCGTTTGCTAGATATACCTATTTGGTGATAAGTCTCCAAATATATTTCACATTTATAAATATAAATGCGACGATACTAGATTCCTTTTATTATACCGAGGGCCTCCCAGCGGGCTTCCATTGAAATCATTATCCGAAATGAAATACGGATCTGACGAACAATTATTTGGGATGTAAACATGATTAATTTGCTATTATGAAGCCCAACTATTCACGCCCGGAGGCTTTGAGGACTCCGCTAGTGATTTTTGGATTAGAATAATTTAGGAGCCGGCTTGTCAACACTTTGTCAAGCGAGTTATTTCAACCTAAAACTTTCGTAAGCATTACACAATTATTAATCAGAGCGAAAACTAATCGGAATCTGACGGGAAAATTGTACTTGAATTTGGCCTTCATTATAAGTATTAACTAAAAACACGCTTATGTAGGTAATGCGCGTAAATACGTAGAAAATAATTTAATAATCCTAGTTTTGTAATGTCCCATGTTTTTTAAGCAATCAAGTGTACTTACCTAGTTAGCTTTATCATTTTAATTAATTTAGACAAGGCGTCCCAAACTTTTTGATTTCGTCACTGAGCATTACGAAACTAGCGGAACCCTTACAGGATCATAGTATATTAAACGCGTCTAACCGCGATTATTTATTAGGTAAAATTGGATTACCTTTGCCGAAACGTCGGGAAACAAAAGTAATTAAATTTTATCTAATAAATAATTGCGGTTAGACCCGTTTAATATATTACTATCTATGAGCATCGCTAGTCATAAAAAATACCTCATAGGATCACTTTGTTGTCTGTCCGTCCGTCCGTCCGTCCGTCCTTCCGTCCGAACTTCAGTCCGTCTGTCAAGACCCTATATCTTGCACACACTTAAAGGTATCGAGTTGAAATTAAAACCATATACTCAGATCTACAGTCCCTTGAAGCTGTGAAAAAATCAAACTTCTAAGTTATCGTTAAAAAGTTACAGACGTTTATTCGTTTATGCCGCAAAAAACGTATACTTCGACACTCTCCAGGGAATCAAAATTTACAGGGTACTTTCCGTGGACCTAGAACTATAAAATTTGGCAAGTAATATCGTCGTTTACTACAAATATAGAGAAAAATTAGAAAACAATACATGTCATTAAATTGTAATTAAATCATAAAAAATGTATTTGAAGTTCAGAAAAAGCTCAGAAAAACTGCAAGACTCGATTCCTGAACTATTTATATGTAAGTACCTAAAAATTTGTATGGAACCCTCGATGGGCGAGTCAGACTCGCACTTGTCAGGTTTTTTTATTTGAAAACTATTCGCGCTTCCGTAAAAAATATTTTCTTGCCTGTAATAAAAGAAAATGCTCGGAACGACTTAAGAAAAGATAATCAGTCAAACTATGCTACAAATAAAAGTGCGTTGATGAGTTTTTTGTAATAAAACAGATCTATAGAACGGCTCGCAGTCATCGTTATAGATAGATAGAATATTCTTTATCGTACACAAAGATTACATTAACAGAAATTCAATAAATCGCAGCACAATTGGCGGCCTTATTACTACAAGCAATTTCTTCCAGGCAACCGTAGACGGAGACAAGAAAGAAGTTAGAAACGGGTAATAATACGTTATAATTATTTTTTTCTGGCTGTGCAATAAAGTGTTCTCTATCTATCTCATCCACAGAGCAAGCAGCCTCACTATTACGTCTTAACGCGACGAAATCTTCAAAATTAATTAACGATACAGAACGGAACCACATCCTTCTCGCTTCTTAGCGTCGCTACATCAATCTGAACTAGAGAGCAATGAATACGGGTGGGTTACAACCTTAAAGAATGAAGAATAAAAAAAAAAAACATTTGTTATTACATGAGTGTGCGATCCGCGCCAAAACACGCTAGGTTAACATTTTTACTGTAGCATGATTAGCTAACTGTCTAACTACCACCGGTTCGTGAGATACAGCCTGGTGACGGACGGACAGACGGATGGACGGACGAATGTCAAGCTATCATTCAAGAGCTCCAGGGGTTTTAGACAAGTTATTCGGGAATATTTCCGTCCCAGAATATAAGTTTACATTTAGAAGTGAATAATTTAAACCAAAATGGTAGCATCGAGTAAACGCAACTTGATACCCGAAACGCCTTTCTTCCCCGAAATTCTATCAAGCTACATAATATTCGTTACCTAAAGCCAAAGTCACACTCTGGTTTTGAGTAAAGAGAAACATTTGTAACTTATGTAACTTTATGTATGTTTATAATTGTTATACCTATAGTATGTAAAGGTATAAGTAAGTATATTATTATTATTATTATCTATACTAATAATAAATCTGTAAGGGTCGGTCATGGAGTAAGTTAGTTTGTTTTCAGAGATATTGTGTTTATAGGCTCAATATATGATACTGAAACTAATTTCACGATTTTTAGAATTTTTTTCTGTATGTGTGTATGTATGTATGTATGTTCCTCCATAACTCTTAAACCAATTATCCGAATTTGATGACATTTGGTATAAAAACATATAGACATCTGGGACACAGGATAGGCTATTTAAATTCTAGCTCCAGTTATGATAAGACGTGGCCCCCATACAAATGCTGCTTCGTAAAAATCGAAATGTACGCGAACGGAGTCGCGGGCACAGCTAGTTAAGTATAAGTAAGTATATTATTATTATAGATGGCAGTCGTTAAGCCAAGTTAGAGGCCTTAGGGCGGCTTGACAACTTCTGACAGTAGACGAGCCACTAGTCTACAAGCCTCCACCAATCCGGACTTGGCCCCCGTGGTGGAGTATGGCCTATACCTTCCTCAGGGAAGAGACCCGTGCCCCTCGGTGGGGACATAATGGGTTGATGATGATGATTATTATGTATAAGTATGAAAATGAATATTCATATTTGCACCCACTACCCGTCTCACTTTTCCTTCAACAACTCTCCATCGTCGGTTGCCTGGAAGAAATTGCTAAAAGCAATAAGGCCGCCAATTTTACTGCATTTTTGTAAACATTTCATGTTTGTGATTTTCCTGGTACAATAAAGAATATTCTTATCTTATCTTATCTTTGTAGGGGTGTCTGGTGCAAAAAGACAAGTTTATGGGTCACAATTCAAGAATATGCCATTCATTAACTGGTGCACAGAATTAGATGAAATTTTAGATGTGAAGGTAGACCTTGTTAGTGATAGATGTTTGTTCAAATCACACGCAAACGAAATATCAGCACATATAAACTGAGGGATGCTTACAGATAGGCCATGTCTTGGATTAACATAATTGGTGCTACAAGTGAACGAAAGTGAAAGTGAACTAAACTTATTTTTTTCAATTCAATTCAAATATTTTTATTCATTGTAAAAACAGAATGTTTACTTAATGAACGTCAAAGTTGTTAGTTTCACAATTAATGGATTATGTGGAGAAGAAGCTAACAAAGAAACTCCACATTTATTCTTTTCAAAACACGTTTTAACTTAATTAACAGAGTTTTCAACTTAAAATATTAGTCATGAATGTGTTGAACACTAGTCACAATCGTCCTTTAAATAATATTAATCTACTTTTTATACTAGTGGTATCTACGACAGCTCTACTGATAAGCGGTACTGAAAGGAGGTACTTTCCCCTGATAATATGAATTATCAATGAACTTACATTTGTACAAGTATTCGTTAACTTACATTTGTATATTATATGGCCTCCGTCTGGGCGTATTTTCATGTGTGTAACGTCATAGCAAAAGGTATCCTAGTTTGGGACCAGGTCAAGTGATTGTATTGTGTCGAAGTTATTATTATTATTGTTACCTGTAGATATGTATTTATTGCATTCATTTATTAAATAAACTGGTATAGAATAATTGAGTCATGCAGAGCGTGTCAATTTTTGGTAAATGTACAAGCATGTAAATAACATAAAAAACATAAAACATCAAATTAATAAAATTAAAACTATACATATTGAAAACGAATTTTATCAATTTAAATTAGTTATTAATACCTGTGTACCTATTAATAAATGTGAATAATTTCAAAAACCTGAAAAAAAATTATAATCTAAAAGATTTTAAAACTTGTCAAAAAGAGCCATCGCCCACGACGTCTTCAAAACGCGATTCAAACGCGAATTACGTGCGCGGGCGCAGCGCTTCCGTAAAAATGGAAGCAAAACCTTACAATGCAGCAGCGCGTTCGCAGCGCTTCTCAAAAATGTCGCAAAACGCGCTTAAAGATGCGTACAAAAGTCGTTGTGGCGATGGCTCTTAGTTTTATATGAAACCTAAACACCGTCTGGGGCTCAAAATGTATAGATGTCAATTTGTTCAGTTAACTTCCAGCAGGCATCTCAAAAAGCACGTCATTTATTGTTGTCCTCGGTCATCCTCATTTACGCGACTAGTCTGTCTCAAATTGACGGTCCAGCAGGCTGGTAGACGGCCTACGCTGCGTTTGTCTTTTGGATGCGACCGGTCTAGTGGACTGGCATCTAATTTTTATATTAAAATAGCTAATGAGAGGATACAGCACAAGTTTCTCAGAGCACTGGAATTTCGAACTGGAAACTCTTTTCTTGATTATGCGACGAGTGGTGAGCGCCATCACCTACCGACACTTAGCAGTCGACATGAACTCATTGATGTCACATTTCTTTTCAAACTGTTAAATAACAATATTGACTTCTCCACACTTTTAGAAAAAATATCACTTATTCTGGGCAATTATTTTATACTCATATAGTTCGCACTTAACACACTCGTAATAAGCTTTACAGTTACATTAAACGAATTTAAAAAAGAGGCGGGTAGCCTATTGCTCAAATACAATTAAGTTAAAATGGCTCATACTTTTATTTTACTGTAACCAATACTAAGTCACAGATACTAAGAATCAAAACTGGTTAAGATCGCATGCTTATAATATTATAATTTTGTTTACTTAAGGGACCTCCAAGTCTATTTTTGTTTACATAATACTTTTTTATTTTTTCCTGTTTGACTGTTTGTGTCCTAAATAAAATAAAATAAAATAAAATATGAAATTGCTAATTTGAGCCTTGATTTTTTCTATACTATTAACGCCAAGAACGCGTTAACGCTAACAGTTTAAGCAGCAGTGAAATATAATCAAGAAACAAAGCTAGTCCTGATATGCTGTGTCAATAACTATAGTTTTTTGGAATTATCGTATTTCCGTTGTGATCCATGAAAGAGATTCCGAGCATAGCCCGTCCCATAGCATGCTGAGTGACGTTGAATCGGTGGACTAATACTACCATGAGAGGTTTTACAACTCGACTGTACCCTAAAAGTAGGTCAAACGTCAGACCAAACGTGCTCAATTCCCTTATCAGATTCTTCTCGATGGCGCCTGACGTCTGCAACTGGCTTAACGCCGGAGAGCGCATAATTTGTACTGTTTGCGCGAACGCCCGTAATACACGGGCTGGTTGCATAAATTACCGCGGGCACGACGTTTCGTACGGCACCGAATGAGGTTTTAATGCTCCCCCTGTATACTCGTAAAATAACGCTTAGTTGATGACGCTCGGAGTAGAGTTTAAATGGATTACGCCGAGGCAATTTTGTGGGAACTTCATAAATTTTTGCTCCGCGTTCTATTGCCTACTTTTCTTGACTATTGGTTTTCGTTAAGGTCTATCCATGATACATCGAATTATGAATAATTCTTAAATACTCACAAACTTGGATGCAGTAAGTGGAGCCGGACTTAAGCTTTTTTTAACCTTAAAATTCTTATTAGTAATCAGAAGAAGAAGAACAAAAAACATTTATTATAAAAACAGTGCACACGCCACAATACCAAAACAAAAAAAACAACCAAGAAAATATTTCAACAGAAATGTTATAAAAAAGAAAGGAAAACGAAAGGTCACGGCGTGTCACTGCTGCTATAAATGGAAACTGACTCAGCAGTATGCTGAGCCGATTTTTAGTCAGTGCCAGGAGTTACCCCGCGAGCGTCACATACCGCTGTGTGGTACAACTGTGAACAATACTATATAATAATATTATAGTAGATCACACATACATCGAGCTTAAGTTAATAATGTGTAGTGCTTACGAAAATTATAGTTAGAAACGAAATAGCAGATTTGGCGGTTTTTGCGTAATGTGCGAATTTATTAAAATTATGTATATAAACTCTGACATTTAGAATATATCAATCTGAAAAAAAAAACTCATAAAACAAAAGTTGTAAGACACAAACTCTTATTGGCGTGTTTTATTAGCTTAGGCCGACTAACCCAAGGCAGTGTGGCGCCGGATTAAGAATAGCGTCACTCCATTTCCTTCCGTAGATGTCGTAGAAGTCGACTAAGGAAATAAATTACCAGGAGACGGGCAGCAGCGTCTTCCTGAAATTCTAACCGCATACTGCGATCGCCAACCCGCCTGCCAAGCGTGGCGATTATGGAAAAACCCCTAATGGTTATGAAAACCACAAAGGAGGCTTATATCCAAATGGGCGTCAAATGGCTGATGATGATGATGAGGCCGACTAAGCTATCAGGATGGCATAGGTTCTGGGCAAGCCTACTCCATCTAAAACAATGTCCCAGGTGCGGCAGCGTCCGAGTGGTCCCTTCATCCATCTAGTGTGAGTGAAGATGGCCCTGGACGCTGCATAAATCATCTCATTACGGAGATGCAAAGGCCAATACTTACTTATTGGCGTGTTTCTTTGTGCTTTCAAAATAAGAAGAGTTAGGATGACAGATACCAACGCGGTGGCGGTCCACACACACGTCATTTACTGCAGTAGTATTTATATGGACGTATGTATGGGTTGCCACCGCCACCGCCACCGCCACCGCCACCGCCACCGCCACCTTTAATTTTATTTCATTATAAATTATTTAAGCATTGATTATATACCTACAAATGCTCTTTTAATAAGTTACATTTAGTTCACAACTTACTTATAGTAAACTGTGGACATCATAGTGGACTACATGTTTATGAATCCTTCAATCTGTTTATTTTGCTGTCCCAAATAAATAAAATAAAAAAAATATAAAATATAAACACAGGAACTGTGACTGAGGTAGACTTGCACCACTTTCTTAAATGCGGCTTAAACAGCATTTAACTAAAATTCTTCATACAAAAGTCGATTTAAAAGGCGACTTAAGTAACATTTATGAAGCCGTGCAAGTCGACCTTAATTAACGTAAGGGCGCTCATACACGGGCGGCACAGCTGCAGCCGTCGATACTCGTCGATGGCGTCGACACTCGTCGACGGCTGCAGTTGGCACACGTGCCGCCCATGTATCAGCGCCCTTACAAGTAAAACTAGGTGTCTATTTCAAAATCTAGATAATTTATTTTAACACTAGCGAGCGATTACAAATATATCCGGAGGCGTCGCTAGTGAACAATAAATCAACGCCAGACCTTCATAATTACTAGATAAGTAAGTAGGTACTACGGAGATACCAAGAGTGTAAAGTATATACGCAGCTGCTTGCGATACATTTTAATAACATAGTAACGCGGGCAAATTTGCCGCTTCCGTTCTCCAATTACATTGATGGAATACACTTGCGTGCAAGGAAAACGAAGTTTCTAATAGCTGCCTGCTTGGTTATAAAAAAAATATATAAACTAAAAATCGGTTTATTGAACAGAAGAAAAGTTACATAAATGTGTACAGTAGTACCCACACTAGGCATAATCTGTTCAATTCACTCAATTTCTATCTGTCTATCTATCACTATTGGGCATAGGCCTGTTCACCGAAACGCCAACCTCCCAAGTTTCTTACCAATCTCGTATATTGCCCTCCTGCCGCTTTTTTAATGTCAACGAAACATTGACCTCGATTATGCTATTAAAAATATAAAATTTATATAAAGTTGTTAGCCATCCTATTCTAGTGATAGTAAATAGTGTTAATCTTATTGTTAAATAACTGTGGATGCCTATATTATAAGCTTACTAGCTACAAGCCTACTAGTGGGGCTGATAGTAAAACGCTAGAGATATTGCTCGGTTGATATATTTTCTGCAAGCGTCACACATCAAAACAAACAATGGTAACCTAGCGATATTTAAATCGGTGTCAGTCGTGTATTGGGATATGATTATAACCGGCCAATATATGTGCATATACCACCTTCAATACCCCCTCTTAATCTATCACAAACATACGTGGACACTTTTGTACTCTTCTGTACATAGTACATTAAATAAATATTGGCTCAACACTTTTGTGCATAACTGTACCAACTGTCCTCACATGTATAACACTGATTAAAATAGTTGAACAAAATCGAATATGCATAACAAAAGATAATCTAGAAGATGATACGTGCTTACCTGTAAGGGTTTTGTGATTCTAGAATTGAAATAACGACGAAAAATCGTGATAGCTACATTAATAGCTACACTGTCCAAATCTTTGTTCACAAATATAGGTCAGAAACTTTTTAAGTTCTTGCAACTGGTATCGATACAAAGCGGTTGACAGTTTTCTTGCCCGCCACTATCCGTCTTGTATCAAGAAAATACAATATAAAACAACAGACATTCTACTTAACGTACAAGCAGAATCTAGAACAACCAAAGAAGAAATAATTATTAATTATAGTTAATTATAGCATTACAATTATTACGAAATCTCAAAAGTTACATTTAAACCGAGACAGTAAATCCTTTATAAAAGTATGCACCATGTCACTTACGTCACTAGCAGTGCCCGCGACTATATACTATAAACATAAACTCACAAACTATTCCTGTTTATAATAATACTAGCTGTGCCCGCGACTCCGTTCGCGTACATTTCGATTTTTACGAAGCAGCATTTGTATGGGGGCCACGTCTTATTATAACTGGAGCTAGAATTTAAATAGCCTATCCTGTGTCCCAGATGTCTATATGTTTTTATACCAAATTTCATCAAATTCGGATAATTGGTTTAAGAGTTATGGAGGAACATACATACATACATACACACATACAGAAAAAAATTCTAAAAATCGTGAAATTAGTTTCAGTATCATATATTGAGCCTATAAACACAATATCTCTGAAAACAAACTAACTTACTCCATGACCGACCCTTACAGATTTATTATTAGTATAGATAGATATGGTATAAAAGCATGGTGAAAAGGAATGTCGCTCCAATTTAAGTTAGATGCAAGTTCCCCATTTACAGTCTGTTCATTGAATGACAATGTAAAATTTTTGCCGCTGCCTTTGGGTCGATTTGTAGCAGAAAAAAGGCAGGTAAAAAATAGCTCCGATTTGAAAGTTTTTTGTGTAGAAAAACTAATTTCAGAAACCAATTCATCATCATCAGCCATTTGACGCCTACTGCAGGACATAGGCCTCCCTCATGGTTTTCCAAGCTTCCCGGTCTTGTGCCGCCCGCATCCAGTTACTCCCACCGTAACCAAGTCGTCAGACCATCTGGTGGGGGGCCACGCCCTATTTAGAGGCTAAAAATTCTACCACAGCCGGGAATGGAACCCGTGACCTCTGGCTTAAAAAGGCTAATTGTAAGCCCAATTTTTTAATAATATCGGGTTTTGGTTACGGAAGGCGAACCTCTTACTATACATGTTGTAAGAGGTTTGCCTTCCGTATTTGTTACTCTATTGCAAACGAGAAGCGTTGTCAGCTCAGCGTAATAACGCCTGATATAGGATATTAACACTCAGTACCTTCTCCCGTGTAATTTAAACAATTTCTCTATTCTTGATGTTCTTAAAATAGGTGGATTTTCTTGGAAGTTTTAGGGTTTGAAGTGTATTTTTAAGATTTCATCATAAGCAGCCTATATACGTCCCGCTGTAGGGCACAGGCCTTCTCTCAGGGAGAGAGTATGGGCTTAATCACCACGCGTGCCCACCGCGGATTGGCGATTTCAAGCGCTGAGGTATGTGAATAGCTCAGACACCCAGGTTTCCTCACGATGTTTTCCTTCACCGTTAGCGAGTGGCATTGCTACTATAACTTCACAAATGTACTTAACTTAGAAAGAAAACTCATAGGTACATGCCCGCACTGGGAATCGAACCTGGGTCTCCCGCTTCCGAGTCCAATGTTCTACAATAAACTACCAAAAAATATCAAAGAATCAGAAAAACTCAACATTTTCAAGAAACGATTAGCAAAATACGTCCGCGAAAATACCGCTCGCATAGTTTAGTCGATCCATTAAGATTGTAATTGTTTAACAGAATACGGCCGCGTAAATAAGTTTGGCCGATAACTTTTTAGATCACCTGCGTTTGTAGTGATTGTTTTGTATTCTACCTACACTACAAATTAATGTGTGCAACCGATATTGCACTGACCTTATTACAATATACAACTACCTACATTATACGGAACTATTGTCTACTGAAACCTTAATTTTAAATTGTTGTTATTTTATAGGCTCATGCATGTATTAACTAAATTAATTAGTCATTAATTCTCATTTTAAGTGAACATCTGTATTGTTCTTATGAGAATAAACGTCTTAAACCATAAACCATAATCCGCGGTGGGCACGCGTGGTCATTAAGCCCAACTCTCTCTCTCTCTGAGAGAAGGCCTGTGCCCTACAGTACGTATATTAGGCTGCTTATGAAGATAAGATAAGAATATTTTTTATTGCACACAAGAAGCGAGACATAAAATATGAAAGTTACAACTAAAAAGTACAAGGGGCGGCCTTACTGCTAACATGACTAATATGACTCTATTGAACAACTATGCATTTTAGAGAGACTAGACTAGATTAGCCTTGCACTGGTTCCAAACTAACATGATATATGCAGTGATTGTTAAAAACATAGATGTTTAGCTAGCGCTAAAAAATGACCCCACATTCAATTGTGGGCGGGGCTTGTCAATTGTGCTACCAATCGGAGCGAGGTCAGTATTAATCGGCAAAATATATATTTGCATTTAATATTTAATATTTGCACCTGCCGCCGTCAGACCGCCATCTTGCACCTAGATATTTCGACGGGTTCTCATGAAGCCAACGGTTTGACGTTTCGGTATAAAACCAATCATAAGTTACGCTGTCATTTACTATTGCCCAATCAACGTGCACGTCGTCACGCATGGCGCACAGAATGTACCAATCACAGAGTGATTTACTCTACAGCACATCTTGCGCTCATTTCATTGGTACAGACTAATCGAGAGGACAGCGGCCGTTTCTGAGAGTGAATTTTGTGGGAAGAATTGATACTTCCATGGTTTTTATTCGTAGGATATAAATGAGCTATAGCAAACTACCAAGGATACAAAGGGTGGTACTGACCAGAGCCGGCAAGGCCAGCGCAAACATAGAAATACACCCAGACTGAGGCCATTTGTACAAATCAAGGGCGGCGGCCTCCCGTGGTAATCGAACCCACGATCTCTCTTTTGTAGAACAATAGACTCAGAAGCGAGTGACCCAGGTTCGATTCCCAGTGCGGGCATGTAACTATGACTTCGTTTATTTTCTAAGTTAGGCAGGTACATCTGCGAATTTGTAGTAGGAATACCACACGCTAACGGTGAAAGAAAAAATCTTATTGACTTGTCTTTCCTGTGGGCTAGGCCGAATAAGCTGTCAGGATGGTATAGGTGCTGGGCAAGCCTACTCCTTCTAAAAAATGTTCTTGGCGCCGCAGCGTCCAAGTGGTCCCTTCACCCGTCTAGTGTGAATGCCACTGGATGCTGCATAAATAATTTCATTACATATATGCACAGGCCAACGTTTTTTTAACCCCCACGCCAACGAGGCAGTCAAAAATCGGTAAACGAAGTCTCAGACAATAATATATCAATAACGTCTTCTAATCACCTCGATAAAAATTAAATTATCAAGCGATTTAAGGTGTACCATCTTCAAGAACAAACGACCAATCATTCTGAACACCCGAAACCCTATTATTCGCAAACCGGTTCGATTTACGAAATAAATCTGCAAAATTAATTAGTTTCTACCTCGCTGAAAACCGATGCTCACAAACTTGAACCGTGCCGTTTGCATGAACTTTATGGAAAATAGATATTAGGTCTACTTTGTATTGAGTTAGATTTTACAATACTAGGAGATTATTTTATTTATTTGCAAATTCATTCCGTAACATAGACCTTGTACATGCTTGTACTAAGTAGTTGAGAGATATATTTGAACTAAAACTTTTGTAAGCACTACCATTGAATTTTCAATAATTACACATAATTATAAGAACACACACATACACATAATTCTTCAAATAAGAGCGAAAACTGAACGGACACTTCGGACAGAATTCGAGTAAGTGAATCCGGAATTAAGTTAATAAGTTTAGAGGTATATTTCTCGAGCATTAAGGGTGTTCTTACGTGAAGCATGCTGTCTCGCTCGCACAAGTTAACATTTTTAGTAAAAAAAAAAAATATAAAAAGAAAACTTTTGATAAATGTGGTCTGAACGTTTGATGCATAATTAAATTACAGACATTATAAGCATATTTTTTTCCGATAAGTAGTTTTTAATAAATAAAAGTTGTTTCCAAAATTATAAATTTGGGAGTCAAATTTTTTTTCCGATAAGTAGTGTTTTATAAATAACAGTGGTTTCCAAAATAAATTTGTGAATTTTCACAACCAAAAACTTAGTACAGGATAAGAGAAATATGCCTTGAATATCCGCCATTTAATTATCCATCAAACGCTCGCACTACATTCATCAAAAGTATTGATTTTTACTGTTATAACAATCAGTAAAAATTTTAAATTGTGCGAGCGAGATAGCGTGCTCCATGTAAGATCAGCCTTAAGCAGATTTGTATTTTTGTTGTAACAAGTAAATGCTCATGGAAAAAGTTGCAGAGAGACTATTACGTCCCTAACAAGCATTGACGATAATTTGATAATTTAGATTTCTACAATGTTTTCACTCACAGTTAAGATGCTTAAACACGGGCGGCACGTGTGCCAACTGCAGCCGTCGACGTACACCGACAGCAGCTGTCGACGCGCCGACGGCAGTCGCCGACATGTCAGCGTCGAACACCCGCGTCGAGCGCCGGCGGCTGCCGTCAACAAGTGCCGACGGTTGCCATCAACGTCTGCTGACGGCAGCTGTCGACGCGCCGACGGCAGTCACCGACATGTCAGCGTGGAATATCCCCGTCGAGTGCCGACGGCTGCCGTCCGTCAACGCATCGACGCCTGTCGTCGAAGAGTGTCGACGGCTGCAGTTGGGACACGTGCCGCCCGTGTATAAGCGGTAAACCCTAAGTGGGTAAGTAATTTGATTAATAAAACTCTGAACGCATAGTTCATAAATGCAAACGTAAATAAGATACGGAAAACGAAAGTAGAATACAGGAAAACGAAAGCATAGGTAAGTCGATCTTAATAAAGATATACATATAATTTATTAGCTAAAGAGTGTTCATTTGTCCTATAAGTTACTCTATGTTTGTCCTATTTGACGAAAAGTCTGATTAATATCACTAGAGGTTACTATGTGAATTCTAGACACGGCGCGGAAACATTGCGTTAGCAAACTATCGGGTAATATCGTGATTAGTTTACCGACACGACATTGTAACACGATATTGTGAAGTAAACTAACATGATATTCCTGATTAATTCAAGATCCACAACTGATAAACTACGGTCGGTCCAACCGTTTATTTAACTTTTGACAGCTCGATTTAGTGACGTTCTATGAAGTTACCGATTCGATTGTTTGTGATAATCGATTTTAATTATGTTGAAGTTTTAATCGATTGATTGCATTGATATTATATTTTTTATAGTTTGTCTGTCTGAGCGTGGTAAACTAAAAACTACCAAACATTTTATATTATTACATTACTTAAAATGCTTAAACCAAATTTCTTAAAGTATTAATCTTTGTAATAAGATAGGTTAACGTTATTTATGGAAAATCAACTTAAAAGTTTTCGGTACACAATCTACTTGTTATAAAACACGTCGCATCACTATCGTGAAAAAAAGAGGTGTCCATGAAGTGTTTAACTTTTCGCCTACGGTTTCCTCTCAAATAAATAAGGAACTTCATGAGAGTGCATCTGTCAAAAGTTAAATAAACGGTCGAATCGATTATGGATAACATAATCTCTTTATGGCTCTAAGTACCCCCAGGTATAGGCACAGGCAGACACAGGAAGGGTGTCCTATCAATTTCAAAGTACATTTTTATGTATATCGGAAATGGCAATGTTTTTTTTGTCCTGGCGACATGTTGAGATAACTACCACATTTGTTGACTGCCTCGTAGGTCTAGCGGGTTCGCGTCTGATTACCATGCCGGAGGTCGTATCGATTCCCACAGGGGGCCGCCATATATTTGTAAAAATGGTCTCAGATAAGTTGCTTATGACCTAATTATATATGTAATTTTTTATTATTTTAAAATTATTTTCATAAATGTGGTCTGAGGATCTAATAGGTAATTACGAGTATATTACGGAATTTTTAAACACAGTTTTTGTTTTCCTATCAGTAGGTTTTAATAAAGAAAAGTTGTATGGTTAATATCTAATAAAAAAAATCCGAATCAAATTTTCTAAATCAAAAAGTAACAGGGTAATGAAAACATGTCTTGAATATCTGCAATTGTATTATCTATCAACCCCTCAGTCAATAAACAAAATGTTTTATTTTCAACATAACTTCTCATGGAAGCGTGGATTCAAACCCACGCCCCTACAGAGTGACCGAATTTGTTTACCGTTTTTACATTCTAACCATGATTTATTTAATAAACATAATGACGCTAATTCGGAAAAAATGGCATATAAAAATGTTTATTTTTTTTTGCTATCTAAAATTACATCACTTCATAAGCAGCCTATATATCCCACTGTAGGGCACAGGCCTCTCAGAGAGTGAGTATGGGCTTAATCACCACGCGTGCCCACCGCGGATTGGCGATTTCAAGCGCTGAGGTATGTGAATAGCTCAGACACTCAGGTTTCCTCACGATGTTTTCTTTCACAGTCAGCGAGTGGTATTGCTACTGTAACTTCGCAAATGTACTTAACTTAGAAAACAAAGTCATAGGTACATGCCCGCACTGGGACTTGAACCTGGGTCTCTCGCTTCCGAGTCCAACGTTCTTTCCACTAGGCTACCACCGCTCTTACATCACTTAAGCATAAGGAAACAATATCAGAACAGAACATAATAAAAATCGCAAAAACACTCTGGTTCGAGTGTCTCATTATCGGTGCTGACGTTAAATTCGGATCACAGTTTTGAACCAGAAGTTGGAGATCAAAACAACGATTATTATTAAATCATTAAAAATATTGTTTATCATAATGAAAACAAAATTCCCTCAAAACATGGTTAACGATTTGGAAATCAGTTAGAGGAAGAGTAATTTCGCAGTGTCGAGGAGAGATCGGAATTTATTATTTGGTATCTCGTTTTGACCCGGAAGTGTTCTTTCTATGCGATGTTTGTTTAAACAATAGTAGATTGTGTCTCAAGGGAGCAAAATGATATATTTACGGCGAGGGCGGTATATTGAATCCTGAGTGAAGCGAAGATTCTAAAGTAGAATCTTGAGCGTAGCGAGGGATTCAAGTGTTTACGCCCAAGACGGAAATAATTTTGCTACCGAGTGACACATACTGCTTTTCACACCTGCTATAAGGAAAATTTAAATCAAACACAATTAAGATATCGAAAGAAGTTTATTATTTGTAAGCAAATTGTATCAGTTATAAAGTAATCCCAATATACAAACCTGTTTTGTGAAAATCTGCACACGGATCATGCTGAGGGCAATAAAAAAAAACTAGAATATCAGGGAAGAAAAGTACAACTTTGATTCCTCATTTGAGGGAATCAAAGGAACTTTTCTGAATAGCAGGTGTGAAAAATATTGTTGTCTATATTGAAAGAAATGTCAGGGGCCTAGTCGGATGCCTAAGGTTTGCGATAGCGATTTATATAGAATTTGACATTAACTAAAATTGTAACAGTTGCTACTCAGTACATATATGAAAATATTATGTACGTTAGGAAAATATCAATCACTTTAAAACTGTAGGTAGCCAACACAATGTAAATACTAGAAATAGACATAAACTTTCGTTCCCAAAATTTAGGCTGAAAAAGGTAAATACATCCTTTATGGGGAATTGTAGACGTTTTTACAATAAGATCTCTGAGGATACAATAAGCTTGTCAGAAACGCGGTTCAAAAAATGTGTAAAGCACACTTTGTGCCAAAAGAGCACATGACATTAAAGATTATTTAGATGACAACGATGTCTGGAATTCAAGCCAGTTCGATGCGTGAGTTCCAGATTTTAGAAACTCTGATAAATAATTCTGGACTTTGAAAAGACTAAAAATGATCTATATTTTGAAATGGACACCTAGTTTAACTTGTAAAGTTCACTGAGTTGCAGTTTCTGTGCTACTTTGAATAAAAAAATTGGAATTTGAATTGGAAAGATTGGAATCGATTATATTCTTTTTGTTGCACTAACCCGTGCTGAGGACAATGAGGGATTTTCAAAGCAACATAAAAAAAAATACAGTGCCGCAAGTTACCGATAGATGGTGCTGATGTCACATAATATGTCAAAATTGACATGACATTACTGTACCTTCTCTGCGGTTTCTGTCAAGTTGCTCGCTTGTTTCGTTGACGAAAGGAGAGATGTGTAGATTGTCACAGAGTAATAACGATGTACAACAGATAAAACGAATGATGACATTTGTTCTCCTTGCAGCGCCATCTAGTTTTTTTTTAATGAAACTCAACTGACAGCTGTCATTGAAAAGCCCTCATTTAAAAAACTATTTAGAGGCTAAAAATTTCACTCATGCCGGGACTTGAACCCGCAACCTCTGGCTAGCCATGCCAGCGCTCTCCCAACTGAGCTAATGGGCAAGTGCAGGCATCAGTGAAATTTTGAGCCTCTCTACAAACTTCTCTATATTACGTACAGGCAACGACATCTGGCCGAAGCAAGTTTTAGCCTCTAAATAGGTTTTTAAGATTGGAATCGTTCAGGATTTGATGTGCGTAGCATGGGAGCTGATCTTCTTCATGTGCCTCTCCACAAATAGAGGTTTGGTTAGCAGCATCCCGTATTCTCCCCGTGAGTATCAGATATACTCTAAAATATCACTATAGTTCAACGACCGGTCCTCACGCTGAGCCAGTTTACCCCGATAGTGACATACCTCCGTGCACATCACCTGGGCATCCCTTTATTGTCGCAATGATAAAGGAGATCACGAATTTAATAAAAACCGCACTGAGGTATGTCTCGGTCGGCCTCCGGGCCATTTGTAAATGTTCCCGCTAAACGTAAGGCCGTTGTCATACTGACTTTCCGGAACGCAACAGCACTTTACCAATATGTTTAGAGGACACAAATCAAGGTTTGCTCGGGCTTACGACTGAGAATAACAGAATAAAAAAATTGAGCCTTATAAGACTTTTTAATGAAACTAATCACAATGCTATATTTTTGATAAGTTTGTTTCCAATTCTACGTACTCTTACAGATACGATCAAAGCTCGATTTGCGATCTCTGAACGAATTGGCAAAGTTTCATTGCCATCAGGCGTGTCGTTTGTAAATAAAAACCAAACTACCCCTGTGTTTCTACGGGAATCGCTTTGTGGGGCCTTCTTAAGTAAAATGCGTATATGCTCCTCTATTGCGTAAGTTTCCACTGTGTTGAGTGGCTTTTGAAACGTAAACTGGACGTTTTCTAATTTGTCGTCGGTGTCGGTTGTAGAAAAAACGTTTTGTGTTTTTAAGTTGGCAAACAAATATGCAGATTCTAAATTAATCCTGGTTTATTTGCTTATATTGGATGTTTCTCTAGCTTCGCCAGCTGTAAATGACATACTTATTTTGAAACGTTGAAGTAGATAACTCGACACAGCAGACAGCTACATAACAGGAGGCTGTTTGGTAGACATGTCACAGTCACTTTGCGAAACTCCGCCATTTACAAACGGCATCATAAACTCTCTATGGCAATTGTAATTCGACACATTTGGCTAGTTGCCTACGACAGATATACCTGTAATGACACTGGTAGCCTTTTTGTAGATCCCTTGCTTCTGCGGCCTGCAAGAGGTCATCGGTTTATATGTACCATGTACCTATTGCTTGGGTTTTTATAAGTTACGTACTTTGTTGGTTTGTTAAACAATACCACTCGCTGCCTGTGAAGGAAGACACGCGAGTCCCAGGTGGCTCTGCACGTACTGATAGTGTCTTTCCTGTCGATTAAGCTGACTAAGCTGAGAGAATGGTACAGGTGCTGGAGGAGCCTGCTCCATCTAAAAATATATCCTAGGCACTACAGCGTCTGTTTGGTCACTTCACCTACCTAGATCTACTCAATCGTTCGAGGGTGTATAGTCTGTCTCAAATAGATTTATATATATATGTATTTATTTTATAATATTTAAAAATACACATACAATCGTTTAATGACTCCTTGAAACCATTGCTGGTTTGTCTCAAAGCTAGCGTCTTCGCATATTATATACAATAATAGGTAAAATCGTACTCTCTCTCTGTGAGAAGGCCTGTGCCCTACAGTGGGACGTATATAGGCTTATTATAACATCGTTTAATAGGTATTTGATGGCGCTCTGATGTTTTTACTACGCCAATGTGCAATCGCCCTAAGGCAGAAATAACATTCTCTGGAAAATACCTGGGAATGTTTGTTGTCTCTTTCTCCGTCTTTTGTAGTTTAGATGTTACGTGATAGGTTAGGCGGAATATTTTATTTCTTCTTACCTCAGAGTTGGCAGAGAATCTCGAGCTGTCAAGGCTACTTTCCGGTTCGTCCTGTATTGCGAGTTTGACCCCTTAGACACTTGTAGTTTTATGAGGGAGCCACAGTTTCACTTCGGCACGTCATAGATATTTTATTGTTGTTATAATTCAGTAATTTTAGCGTCATTCAGCAGATTATCTGGTCCTGAATTAGCCTTTAATCAGAGGCATGGGTACTAAGAATCCTTATTGGTTTTGTACTTTATTTTAAGATGATAAAATTCAATTTAAAGTGGGATCTATTATACCATGACTTGGTTAAGGGTCAATAAGACAATATTATTATAGGCTTATTGTAAAGTAAGACGAAAAGGTATTTTTTTGTAAATATTTTTTCGAAAACTCTTATAAATAGAAGATATGATATGAAGAAATGTATTCTTTACGTTAGTTGTTTCAAAAGGATTTAGTAAAAACTAACTGAAAAATGTCTTCCGTCAACCTCAGAGTACTTTGTAGACCTTTGTATAAAATTTTGCTAAGTTTTTAGTTTTTAACCCTTTCGAAAGTCATAACGTACTTTCGTGACTCTACTATTTTTCATGTTATAAGCGTAGGTGGCCTTAGGTGGCAGTGCAGCGATGGTAGCGCAGCGGTAGAATGCTGGCCTCACATTCCGGAGGTCGTGGGTTCAAATCCCGGTACTACTGAGTTTGTTTTTTACTGAAGTTATTTACATTTGTGAAGTTGTAGTAGCAATACCACTCGCTAACGGTGAAGGAAGATAGCGTGAGGAACCCGGAGTGTCCGAGGTGCTTACATACCTCAGCGCTTGAAATTGCAAATTCGCAGTAGGCACGCGTGGTAATTAAGCTCATACTCTCTCTCCGAGAGAAGGCCTATGCCCTGCAGTAGGACGTATGTAGGCTACAAAAAAAAAGTGTAGGTATGCTAGGTGGTGTAGGTGTTGGGTTTACTAAATGCGGTAATGATCCACAATGAATTTTATTTACAAGAATATTTAATCACAATATGGAGAGGAATCTTTCAAGGCATATTTCTATTGACTCTGGTTGCTATGACGTCACTTGTATGGGCCCTGTACTAATTCGTGGTAAAGTTTCGCCAGAGTCGCCTTAAAAGCTTGTCAATTCGGTTGTTTCTGTTGTTTATCCAATAGTAGGTACCTACTATTCGAGCCGACTCTCGAAGTTGAAGACCGAAGATGGTAGCATCGTCTCGTCAGGTCCAGAGATTCTGAGGGAGGTCGAAAGATTCTACGATACGTCCTCACAAAAACCTGATATAGGTCTAGCTCAAGACCCTAGAGCTAGACTAATCCGGCACTATACCGAGGACATTTCGGACATCAGTATCTACGAGATTAGAATAGCTCTCAAACAGTTTAATAACAACAAGGCTCCGGATGATCGGGACAGAGCTTCTAAAAGAGTGGGTCTTAAAATGAACGTAGACAAGACTAAGATAATGTCGAACTCTCATGTAGAATCCACTCCTATCAACGTTGACGGCTCTGACCATATCTGGAACAAACAGTCCAGTAAGGTAAATCGAACTTCGAGAAAGAGGTCACACGTCAAATCCAACTTGGATTCGCGTCACAAATACCTCAGTATCTCAAGACAAAGGTGTATAACCAATGTGTGTTGCCAGTGATGACTTACGGATGTGAGACCTGGTCGCTGACTATGGGCCTCCTAAGAAGGCTCAAGGTAGCCTAACGACCAATGGAGAGAGCTATGTTAGGAGTTTCACTCCGTGATCGAATCAGGAATGATGAGATTGGCGGAAGCAACCCGAGTTACAGATATAGCTCGAAGAATTGCTCAGTTGAAGTAGCAGTGGGCGGGGCACATAGCTTGGAGAACTGATGGCCGTCGGGGCGAAAAAGTTCTGACCTGGCGACCGCGAGCCGGACGACGCAGCGTGGGCAGGTTCCCCACCAGATGGTCTGAAGAGCAGGTTACGGAGGCGGGGCGGGCGGCATGAGACCTGGAATCTTGGAAAACTGTAAGAGAGGCCTATGTGCTGCAGTGGGCGTCAAATGGCTGATGATGGTGACCTGCTATTGGATATAATATTTTAGGTTTATTACAGGAAACAACAGAATTGATATTTTTCTTAAAACCCTTAGACAATTCAGTTCAAGGAGAATTGTTTTTGTACCAAACTCGTGAATTAAGTGAGTTAGAGATTACGAGTAAGTTTAAGTGCACCTATACAGAGTAGTATGTAAAAACACGGAAAAAAGAGATTGAATTTATTTCTATTAAAAAAGTGTTGCAATAAGAAAACATATAAAAATAACGTGGTTAGCTTTTATTCTATTTTTGAAATGATTCGTCAATTTTAGGTAGCAATTATTTTTGAGATTCTTTAACTTTTGTAGATCTTTTGTAGTACGGGAGGCCTGGAAACCTAAGATACAGATCTTTTGATCTAGTTTAGGCTCCAGTCTTTCTACAAATAGTACATTTTTTTGCTGTGTATCATTTACCTATTCAATGTTGTTTTCGTATGTGAATATATTTTGTGGACCGAAAATGAACAAAAAAAAATTTTTTGATTGCAATTTAGAGTCAATTTTCAATTTTGACTTACAGTAGGTACGTGTTCACCTGCACTATGTTCAAGCATAGGAACCAGTGCTTAAGTGCATGAGACCCCCTTGCTAGAAGTGTGACTGAAGATTTAATTTTAATTTCAAAACCTAACTAATAATCATTATTTTTGAGTTTATATAAAATAATTGTTTTGTAGATGAAATTTTAACTTCAATAACTAATAATCAATATTTTTGAGTTTGTATCAAATTATTGTTTTGCCAATTTAAATTAAAAAAATTGCCAAAATATTTTTTAAACGTAACTTAATATTTTTTACCGAGGGTGGTAAAGTAACCGCTAATGCTTTCAAAAAGACTGTCCCCTGAGTCTACCGAGACCGAGGCACTTGCAATAGTACCGAAACATCGGAAAATTGTAATATGTAAAAATAAACGAGTAAATATCCGTGCAAATTCAGTTTTTATTATGTCTATTGCTCTTGTTAACCTTAGAAAATACTATACCTACAATTTAAGGTCAACACGTTTTTCGTGAGCTTGTAAATCACACAGAAATAGACTAATATTTCGTTTCTACAAATAAAAGGGTTAAAAGGTGAGCCCTTATCTCTGGTAACCTATTTGACCGTCGACATGGCTATGTGGATGCGCTGTGTCCTAGTCAAAGAGCGAGAATAATGTCCTACCGTCAACTTGTTGTCCGATCCCAGCAAAGCAAAATAGCAGACCGGCGAGGGCGCGTCCAATTTGCATTTATTACACCTGTGCGCTTTTGTCTACCGATGCTGCTGGTGACGTGCTCCTAAGGCTACGTGTAGATCTATTGGAAGCTGAGGTCAACTTTACCGTTTTGAGTCCAGTCTTTTTGCTCCTAAGGCTGTGGGTCTATGTAGGGGGGTTGGGGTTAACTTTACCGTTTTGAATCCAGCCTTTTTCATCTACGGATGCTGTTAGTGACGTGCTGCTAAGGCTGCGAGCAGATGTATTGGGGGTTTGTGGTCAACTTTACCGTTTTGATTCCAATCTTTCCGTCAGTACAGCGCTGCTGTTTTGATAACTTTTCAGAATTCTCATTTGATTTTGGACCTTTTTGTCAAATAATCAAAGTGGTATTATAGTTAACTTTTGGCTATTGGCTTTGATTACCTGGAAGGTTCCTTCGATTGTTCTACTCATGCTTATAAAAAAACTTATAAAAAAATTGGTAGCGCCTGCTGAGGTTTAATATTTCAAGAATGCATTAAGGACTTGTTTTGTTTTTAATAGTAGATTGTTCACCAAAGGCGCAAACAAAATTTTTGCGTCGAGGTTGTTAATTGAAACCAGAGCGAACTGAGGCGATTCTTGCATTAAAGCCCGAGCGAGGCGAGGGATTTAACTTAGAATCACTGAAGGAGCGAGGGATTCAACACTACTGAGACCAAAAATGATTTGCGTCCTGTAGAACACTCTGCTTTTCACTACCATCTGAGAGGAATGAAATAAAAGATAACACTTACTACCACTCAAATGTAACTTCTGGCAGGAGGTTTTGAATTGCTTGTGTTGCCTGTTTTTTTATATGATAAGTAGATCATCATCGCTTGACGACATTTTTCCGAGAAAATAAGTGAAAATAGACAAAACAAGCGCGCCAATGTTATTGATTTATTGCATAGAAAAAAAACTAGCGTTCCAATTTTCAATATTTGACAATTAGGTACTTAAAAGTTTTGCAGCAAAGAGTTTGGTAGTTCAGTAAGTATTATTTATTATTATTTAAACCTACATAAATGATAGTACATAAATAAATATAAATAACAACAAAAATACGTACATACATATTGACGATAATTACTAAACACGATTACTTACATACCAATAAGCAATAAAATAAAATAACTGGTGATCGTTTACTGCCTATTCTGCAGATCAAGGAAGTGATAGAAAACTTTCTTTTTAAAAATCTCCAGGGTTGAAGCCTGACAAATGTCCAGAGGCAGGCTATTCCACAAGCGAATCGCAGTCACGGTAAACAGAGACTGAGGCTAGTTCCAAACTCGGTTTTAAAACTTATTGCTTGGGTTGGAGCGAAATAGATATAGGACGAATCTTCAAGAGTGAAAGAGAAGTCCGACTTCTTAGTAGATGAGTGCATTAGTATATAAATTTAAAATTGATTTTGAGTCTATTTACTTAAAGGTACCTAAAGGTAAATAGATTCAAAACCCAATTTTGAGTCTATTTACTTTGATGCATCTTAGCTTGAACAACCATAGCGTGTTTTGGGGCCCTACATTTGGGCATCAAAATGCATCATTTCGAGCAGATGAAGTGAAAAATAAGTTTTCTTATTTAAGAATTTTGGTGATATTTTATTGCAATAGAGCAGCTGTTATTTCTTCATTTTGAGACTTCTGAAGTCATTGAGAGAAGCTTAGCTGTTTACGCTTTATTTCATGAATGTATTTCATTATTCGGTAATTAGAAGAAGAAGAAGAAGAAGAAGAAGAAGAAGAAGAAGAAGAAGAAGAAAGACATTTATTATACCAACAAGAAATTAATTCAAGACAAGAGAAATGTAAGTTATTTAGGCTGAATAATTTTATACCGAATACAGACTAACCATAACAACCAATGAAAATGACAGTTACGACGGCGAATCAGTTACGAAAAAAAACCGATCTTAATTGACATGACGTAATTGACATGATAATAGAAAGTATTATTACTATTGAGATCAGTGAAGCGAACGTCAACCGGAGCCTTTGGTCGCCTTTGGTTCATGTTTGTTCGCTTTCGTTTGGTTTGGCTAACACACAGTCGGCAGGTAGCCTAAAGACCAGTGTGTGCCGTTGATCCTATTATCGACCGGCGTATATTCGTGATGAAAATACGAGCCAAATGGGAACCGTCCGGGATCGAGTATCGCCTTCGTAAAGTCAGCGGCCTCCTGAGTTCGATCTTGATACTCGATTCTCTTGATGGCTATTAGTGTCTACAACAAACTACCAATTAAGATTGGGGCTCTCGCAGGTGATCGGTTCCTGATGGCCTTGAAGCATTTTCTATTAATAATGTCCCCTACTAATTTAAATGAATTTTATGATAATTGTGATAATGATCATTTTATAAGTGAGATAAAACGATGATTATATTATTCTTTTTGTTGCACTAACCCATTTTCATAAGCAGCTTATAAACGTCCCACTGTAGGGCACAGACCTTCTCTCAGAGAGAGAGAGAGTTGGGCTTAATCACCACGCGTGCCCAACACGGATTGGCGATTTCAAGCGCTGAGGTATGTGAATAGCTCAGACACTTAGGTTGCCTCACGATGTTTACCTTCACCATTAGCGAGTGGTAATGCTACTATTACTTCACAAATGTACATAACTTAGAAAAACTTAGGAATTCCTGCACTGGGAATCGAACCTCGGTCTCCCGCTTCCGAGTCCAATGTTATACCCACTAGGCTACCACTCGTGCTGAGGACAATTTTAAGTCAAAATGCTAATTTCATTTTAATAATTTTTTAACAATATTATTATGACATTGCCATGTCCTGCTCGGTAAAATTAAACAATAATATCTGCTTAACACCTTTTCGCTGTAATTTATCGCAATAAATTGAATTGAATTTAATGTAATTGGATACTGAAACAAATGTTTTCAGGTTTTACGTAATTACATTTTTTTATTTTATATGTGCCAAATTTCAGTTTCAATGCCCCACAAAGCGCGGGGTCTTTCTCTTAGAGAAAAATAAAGTCTACGACGACTAGTTTTTTTCATATAAATCTTGGGCGTGCGTTATCTACCTAGATTAAGTAGGTGGTCTGCCCGTTTTGTGAATATATCTTACGGTATTTATGTATTTTGTGGACTCCTTAGAAGGCATCCAGACCCTTCGATAGAGTAAACCTCGTAAAAATCTAGCTTACAGACTGTAACTTTCAGGCATCACAACCGTCAGGCAGACATTTCTTGCAGTACTCCCAGTATAAAAGCGAGTGCTCGATCGTTTTTTTTTTAATTAAAGTAAATTAGTGTGTGTATGTGTGTGTGTGTATGCGTGTGTGTGTGTGTGTGTGTGTATGCTTGTGTGTGTGTGTGTGTGTGTGTGTGTGTGCGTGTGTGTGTGTGTATGTTTGTCTGTGTGTGTTTGTGTGTATTGTGTTATGTTGTCTAGTGTTGTGTTGTGTTGAGTTATGTTCTGCCGTGTTGTATCTTTACTATCTATTTATAATTCCCGATTACGATTACGAAAGCGTATGATTTTTATTTACTTTACACTGTATTCCTAAGCAATCGCGATTATATTATATGTATTTTTTTTTAACAAAACAAGAAAAAACACCATTTCATTAGTTTTCCAAACTGCTCCTGCAGTTAATCCGTAAGATATATAGTTGTATACACATTTAACGAGTCTAAAGACGATTATTAAATCAGTTAGGTAGAAGGCCTATGCCCTATCCTGGGACGTATATAGGCTGCGTTATGTAAGGACGTCGTTTGTTATCAAATAACATAATATCTCATAACCATCGTAGAATCAACGTACCTACACACTTTCTTAGTGATCTCCCTCACCGGGACGCCATGGCCACGTCGCCGGCTACGCAGCCATACCTCTAGCTACTTTCGGATGCCAAATAGAGTAGCCATTGGAGTGGCCAGGCCCGTCAGTCAGTCGAACGAACGTCTTGCTTGGCGGACCGTTGGCTACCGAGTGAGTGAGACGCAACTTGCTCGTATACATTTTGTTGGCGACGCCGCCAGGCTGCCAAGTATCCAGTCTCCACCCAAGTGATCCGCCGTCATGGCCACGCTTACAAATTGGCGACGTTGCCAAACCGTCGTCAAGTGAGTGAGGTGCCATACATGTCAATACTAATTGTTTGGACACGTAGCTGGCGACGTGGCCATGGCGTCCCAGTGAGGGAGGGCACTTAAAGTCAAATAACAAATTCCGCCATACATTATTCACAGTTCCTTGATATTTAGATGTCGGATGCAATGGTGTTATTGTTAGCATCTTACCTTCAGTTAAAACAGGGCAGAATCCAGGAAAGCTGTTTTATACACAGGGGTCTTCTTAAAATGTAAATAAAACGTCCAGATATGATTCTTAACGAGAAATCAGCGAGTACGTTTGAAACTACTTTTGACTGTAACGTTAGCACAGCGACAAGTACAGATACTATATTTGTCAAATTAATGTTAATTTAATATGGAGTAGGAATTATGTAAAAAAAGTAAAAAAAAAAATAGAATTCTGAACAAAAATCTAAAAACTGTAATGATGAAGCCATGCTAATAACGAGGTAATACCGTGTATGTCTATTAATATAGTACCTACAGGCAAGTTAAACTGACCAAAAGACAACACTTTTCTTTTAACTAGTAATTAAATTATGTTTCTTGCTCTCGTAAACGTATTAAGTTGGTAAGTATTTGATTAAATTTTAAATGAAATCTTATTTGTATTAACAGTCACCACACAGATTTTTTTAGCAAGTTTTGGGTAAACTATTAAGCGTAGTTAACCAAAACACTTCCATGGGCGTGCCCTTGTGTAGTCGTAAGGTTCTTAACAAAATGACACGTCTTAAGTCATTAAATCATACGTTCAAACAGTCACAGTGCAACATACATAACATAAGTTCCTGTGACTTATATAATTCTAAGCTAAGTGATGTTGATATATTTAATCCATCTTTAAGTAAATTTAAGAAAAATGTCAAAGCTAAAATTCATAATATTTCACCTGATGGGTAAATTACCTTCAGCTGGATATTGTTAATAATGTTAAAAAAAGGGCAGTGGTGTTGTGTGTTGTGTTAGAATATTCTGAGCAATTTTGGAGTGTTTTTTGCATGTTTGGTTTTTAAATTTTGTTTCTTAAAGTTCTTCTCCGAACGATGTCTTACAATAAGTTTATCTACCTTAAAAAATGTTGTATTTGAAATTATGAGAAACTAGAGGTCTATTCATTTAACATAAGATACGATTTATTAATAGCATTTGAATGACTGTTTGTTTCTAAAATAAAGATTAAATAAAAAATAAAATAAATAAATAAGTAAGATTAACAGTTTACTTATGAAACACGATTCCTTATACAATCATCAGTAGTTCAAATAGTCCTTGAAGTTTAAATAGTCTGTGGCGAAGGGTAAGATGTAACCACATACTATTCAAACTGACTCTGAGAAGTGTTTTAAGGAATCTTGTTTTTATAAAAAAAAACTTTACTGTTGGTAACTACGCAATGAAAAGATTTATACAGCGTGCAGTGGTGCCTTCACTCACACTAGACGGGTGAAGGGATCATTCGGACGCTGCAGTGCCTGGGACATTGTTTTTTAGATGGAGTAGGCTTGTCCAGCACGTATGCCATCCTGAAAGCTTAATCGGCCTAGCCCACAGGAAAGACAAATCAATACGTGCGGAGCCAACCAAGCCGCGGGTTTCCTCACGTCCTCACGTCCGTCCTATCCGTGTGAGCGCCGGATTAAGAATAGCGTTACTCCATTTCCCTTCGTGGATGTCGTAGAAGGCGACTAAGGAAATACATTACCAAGAGACGGGCAGCAGCGTCTTCCTGAGATTCCAACCACATACTGCGATCGCCAACCCGCCTGCCAAGCGTGGCGATTATGGCAAAACCCTTCATGGTTTGTAAAACCATGAGGGAGGCCTATGTCCTGCAGGGGGCGTCAAATGGCTGATGACGAATAAAAAAATTCTGATATTTTAGCGCCACAAAATGCGTGATTCGTGCTATCGTACTAGCCGTGCTGGTCCAAATCAATCCGAAGTATGCACGCCGTAGCAACAATATTCACGCCTCAGTCCGCCCCTGTCAGCCGTCGCCTCTTGACATAGGGTGCGAGACTTCCAAAGAGAGTGCTTTTATCAATTTGCATTTATTTACCGTCTTCACACAGGGGTCTGAAATAGGACCTCTCGACTGGAGAATGAAATATTAATGCCAACGCTTTAGCGCTATGCATCGTATTGATTCCTGAATCCATAGTTTTGCGTTTGAATAATGGATGGGTCATTGTCAATTATCTGTTCCGTTGTGTATTGTTAACCGCATGACTGTTTAGGACTAGGCAATTTGCTGCATGTGTTTTGAACAATAAAATGGTGAGGCGAACTGAGAGAAGTGAGAAACTAAAATAGCCTTTAAAAATAAACGTAGGTACGTACGAGAAATTCTCGGTGTATGTTAGAGAATACATAACGTGTCAGTAAATAATGCAAAAAAAACATTTCATTGTATCTATAAGGAACTGTTAACAAATCAGTTTAAAATTCTCATTTTTAGTTAGGTATATATTTTTATACTGAATGAGATTGTGAATTTTGTTATTGAAAGTGATTCGATTTATCGACACTGAAGAAACGGATGTAGCCCCGTGGGTAGAACAATGTACTCAGAAGCGAGAGACCCAGGTTCGATTCCCAGTGCGGGCATGTACTTTGTTACGTACATCTGCGAATTTGTAGTAGCAATACTACCGTTAACCGTGAAGTAAAACATCGTGAGAAAACCCGGGGCTAGGTTGGCTCCGCACGTATTGATTTGTCTTTCCTGTGGGCTAGGCCGACTAAGCTATCAGGATTGTATAGGTGCTGAACAAGCCTACTCCATCTAAAAACAATGTCCCAGGCACTGCAGTGTCCGAGTGGTCCCTTCACCCATCTAGTGTGAGTGAAGGTACCACTGGATGCTGTATAAATCACCTCATTACTCAGATCATCATCATCATCATCATCAGCCTATGCTTGTCCACTGCTGAGCATAGGCCTCTCCTATTGCACGCCACTGAGCACGGTCCTCGGCTACTCTCATCCAGCTTTTGCCAGCCGCTCTGCGAAGATCATCGCTCCACCGAGTCTGAGGACGTCCTACACTACGTTTACCGATCCGCGGTCTCCAATCAAGAACTCGTCTACCCCATCGGTTATCAGTTCCTCGGATGATATGGCCGGCCCACTGCCACTTCAGCATGCTAATTCGGTGGGCTATGTCGGTGACTTTGGCTCTCTGTTATATCACCTCCATTCGAATTCAATCTTTCAGAGAAACCCCGATCATAGCCCTTTCCATAGCACGCTGAGCCACTTTAAATTTGTGGACCAGCCCCACCGTGAGTGTCCACGTTACATCCACATTACTCAGATGCAAAGGCAAAATATTGTTATCAGTATTGGTCAGAAAATATGTTTAATCTACGAACAATTATTTATGGGATGTCTCAGCGAAACGCAAGTCAAAAAGTACCCAAAACCGGTATGTGCGCATTCAGCGACTAATGAATGTTGATGAAGCGAAAGAGGTTCGTGAGGAACGTGCAAAGTGGTGAACCCTGGTCTCTGCCTACCCCTCCGGGATATGTGAAGTGTGTCCAGTTTATTGCAACAACCATAATCTGTGAAGGATCCAAAGAAGAATGCGTAACACGTTATCTGGCTGCAGATGATTCGACAACTCGTAGCAGTACCACGTAAATTCTGCGCCGTAGCGTATAAAATATTTCGTAGCTCGTAGCACGAATAGTGTTAATGCTACGATTTTTTCTTAATTTCGTTCCTGGGATGCATCGTAGCCTTTGAGGTTTTCCATATCTGAACTTCCACTCGACTGTACTTTCTGAGACAGCCAATTACTCGATTATATTACATCATCCTCTTGGAGGCCGTAAACAAGAGCTTCTGTAAACATTCCAGATTGGTACACTTGCCTCGTTTGCGCTACATGTTGCGCTGTAATACAAATACAAAAAAAAATACTTAGACAAAAACAATTTGATCCTTAACTTTTAAACTAGAACTACTTATTTTTGTAATAAAATAAACATAAATAAATGGCGTGAGGAAACCTGTCTGAGATATTCACATACCTCAGCGGTCGAAATTGCCATTCCGCGGCTGGCACACGTGATGATTAAGCCCGTACTCCCTCTCTGAGAAAACGCTTGTGCCCTGCAGTGGGACGAATATAGGCTATATAAAAAAGAAGTCACGATTATCCAGGCAACACATGCCCACACTAGAATACCCTGTGATATGGTTACCGGACAAGGACATCACAAACATGTAAACACACACCCGGCTGAGGCCATTTAATTTTTTATACATAGTACGGTGGTCTTCAGTGGGAAACAAACCCACGACCTGTGTAATGCTAGTCAAACGTTTTAATGTTAAGCCTTGTTCATAGGAAGCCATCGCTGGCTCTTAGTATCACCGGCAGCCTGTGATGGCTTGGTATTGGCCTTGCATAAATAGTTTTTCATGCCAAGCCAGCGCTAGCTGACAGCCTTCAGTCATCATCATCATCACCGGCCCTTTGACGCCCACTGCAGGACATAGGCCTCCTTCGTGGCTTTCATAACCATGAGGGGTTTTGCCATAATCACCACGCTTGGCAGGCGGGTTGGAATCTCGGGAAGACGCTGCTGCCCGTCTCCTGGTAATTGATTTCCTTAGTCGCCTTCTACGACGTCCACGGAAGGAAGTGGAGTGACGCTATTCTTAATCCGGCACCACACGGAGCACAGCGTTCATTGATGATCGGGTTTAATTCAAAGTGGGATCTATTACGCCATAACGGTGTTTAATAGTCCACTATTTAGATGAAAATGTTAGCTAAGTCAAAACCGCTTATTTTTGAGTTCTTTTATTGGTATTAGTAAAAAATCCCAATTTATAGCGATGAAAAGTTTAATTTTGAACGGTATTGTCACGTTCCTAAGTGGATTCAGCGCGATACAATTTATTATTTGCGCTTTCGTGCCCCGATTTGCAATCACATGCAAATCTCTGTAATTATTGGATTTGTTTGTTTACTCTCGTTGGTGTTATCTTGATAGTAATCTCACTTATTTTATATGCATTGAAATTTATGACAATGTTGGGGTATTCACAATTGGGGGCTTCATCTCTCTGAGGAAAGGACTGTACCCTACAGTGGGACTTGCATAAAGCTACATAAAAAATGGGGCATATTTAATTGTTTTTAGTTCAACTTATGATCGTGAAAATGTATTTAAAATTGCCATTATGAACTTTAACTTTATTCTAGGTACTAACTTTAAAATAATAAAAACCAGGATTTGCCGTATAAGAATCTTGACACAATCATCATCATCATTCAGCCACAAGAAGTCCACTGCTGGACGTAGGCCTCCTCCATGGATTTCCAAAAAGACTGGTTGGAAGCGGCCTGCATCCAGCGTCTTCCTGCCACTTGGATGAGGTCATCTGTCCATCTTATGGCTGGCTGACACAATACCATTGTGCTATCAAGACAAGCTAAACTTTGGTGAAAATAAGCACACTTTTAAGGTCATGTTCTATTATTAAACAAAGTCCGTTTGTAAACAACATATTCGATATTTGAAATATGTTATATGATTACCAGCTGACCTGGCAAATGTTGTTTTGCCATATTAATTAGTCTACGACCTTTTTATTCTCAGACATACCATACACAAAAAATATCATAAAAATTGTTGAAGCTGTTTGTGAGATGTCTGGATGTTTGTTACTCAATGACGCAATAACGGCTGAACGGATTTAAATGAAATTTGGTATGGAGATAGTTTGAGTCCCGGGAAAGGGCATAGAATACTTTTCATGCGGACGAAGTCGCGGGCAAAAGCTAGTATTAGATACATAATAATATGTTAGTGTCAAAAAAATAGTTATATATTTATTAAGCCACTTACACACATTCAATGGCCCATTTTATGCGTAAAATGCTGTGAATCCAGGGCAAAAGTATCTGTCTTTAACACAAAACGTTAACCCCCCCAAATGCATACAGTCACCCACAATACGTGCCATAAACACGTAAATACATCCACCCTCACCCTAAAATTAGTATGATAAGTCGATCGGATCTGTAGTCCATAATGGGACTAACCCCCAATAAGCCATTATTAAAACACGCGGCTCGCGCCCGCGGGCTCGTTCCCGATAATGACATTGCATCCCACGCCACTAGGCCTCAATATGAATCCATAGTTCCAACAAAAGGACCTTCATTAATCTCAACTGAAAATAAGATTTTCTTGTGCTGTGCTGCAGTGATAGTTATAAACATAGATGTTTAACTAGCGCAAAAAATAATTCTACCTTCAATTGTGAGAAGGCGGACGGGGCTTGTCAATTGTGTAACCAATCAGAGCGCGTTCATTATAACCCGGAAAAATATCTTTGCATTTGCCACCAACAGACCGCCATCTTGCGAGGTACCTAGATATTTCGACGGGTTATACATCATGAAGTCAACGGTTTGACGTTTTTGTATAGAACCAATCATAAGTCAAAGTTCACGTCATCACGAATGGCGCACAAAATGAACCAATCGCAGAGTAATTTACTCTACAGCACATCTTGAGCTCATTTCATTGATACAGACTAATCAAGAGGACAGGGGGCCATTTTTGAGAGTGAATTTGGTAGGAAGAAATACATTCATGGTTTTTTTTATTCGTAGCTGTGTTATTTACAGCAGACATCAGCAATATACGCTGAGTTGGTGAACTTTGTTGCAGAATGTCCTCATTGTTACGGTTGCGTTATTGTTATTTTTCTCTTTTTTGTCTTCGTTGTGTCTAATTATGTATTTTTTATGTGGATACCTAAAAAAATATATACATACATAAATATCCCATCGCATATCCCAGAGGGATAGGCAGAGACCAGGGACTGCCACTTGCCACGATCCTGACAGATAACTAAAAAATATATTTCTTATTTCCTTACCTTACGAGCCCTCACAAAATGTATCTAAAACCTTAAAATTTTAGTGGTCGCTTTATAAGTAGTTTTTAGTTTATTAGCTTCGAGCCTTACCTGCATAATGATTTTTTTTTTTATTATTTCACTAAATTGTTTTGGTGTAAAATGTAGCAGCCCTGACTACTTTATCACTATTTTTGATTAAAATTCTTTCTATTTTACGACAATGCAAGTATGTTCCCACGATAAGCCTCGCCAATTTGCCACAAAACTCATCACCATCATCATCATCCATTTGACGCCCACTGCAGGACACAGGCCTCCCTCATAGTTTTCATAACCATGAGGGCGTTTTACCATAATCGCCAAGCTTGGCAGATGGGTTGGCGATCGTAGTATGCGGTTGGAATCTCAGGAAAACGCTGCTGCCCGTCTCCTGGTAATTTATTTCCTCCACATTTCTGTCACAAAATTGCTGACTCCAAATCGTCCTTCTGTAGGTGTAAATTCTGTAAGCAGGCCCTAATGTCCTATAGTACTAGCAGTTAACATAGATTGGGATGCCTTGGCTCTGATTCAAACATAACGGTATGTTGTTAGTCACTTGTTTACAATAGTCGCAGTAGTAGTTTACATTTGGTTCGTTTGGCCTGTACATTTTTTTTTTCAAACGTATTTTCAATAGAAACTTAGAGCCAATAGCCTGGTATATGGAAAAAGACGGCTTAATGGCCTACAGGTTCTATTGGATAGAGAGATATTATTTTAGACCGCCGAGTGTACTACTAAGAACTAGAATAGTCATTTTTATAGGTGCCCCCCTCCTTATAATACATTAGGTACTTATAAGTACTTTTATCTTTTTTTTCTTTGTAGCCTACCTCAATGTTTGCCTCTTCTGTACCTCCTGCAGGTTGACTGGTAGAAAATGCCATTAGGATGAAGTCCACCATTTGTACACTGTCAAAATGAGTTATGTATACAGAAATGCCTTAAAAAGCGACTTTTTAACTGAATCTAATGGGAGTCCCACCAGATATATGAGTGTTTTAAGGCATTTGTGCATACTTAACACATTTTACCATTTTATGGAAGTAATTTTATTTTTATTTTACTTTTTTTCCCCTTGTACTACCGAAGGTGCGATGTTATTAAGTACCTTATCACTGTAAATTACTGGTGTGCAACAAAGACTTATCTATCTATCTATTTCAATTTACGTTAGCTGAACACAGCTAAGAAAAAAAAAACTCTTAGTCTTTCGACCAGCGCCTATGTTTTTGTGAGTATTGCGCAAATCATTAAAATGTGAGGAAATATCGTTATACTACCATGACTAACTTCCACAGATAGTAAAATGACGTCATCTTAAAAACGGCCGCTCTGGGTGGGGGTTAAAAAAGAACAAAAAAAAAACATATAAACTGTCATGTTTAAAATTTCTGTAGACTACAACATTGTTTTTCCCTACAAACACTGTTCAATTATATTTATAGTTTGTTGTTCTCTAACCTCAAGTTAGTGGTCTTACAAAGGCTTTTGATCCTTACCGCTGAAGATCAGAGTCATGGTCTTCACCAATCATCGCAAAACGCTGAGCGGCGGCCATTTTGGTACCATTTTGTACTTTTTTATGGTAGTTAGTAAGCTAAATTATGTATAACCTAATTTATACGCCAAACCATCATTGTTTTTGTATTGATTGTGTTGGTATACCAAGTATTCTATTCTTTCTGTTCTTATCAACAGCAGTATGAATAAAACATATGGGAATTTGCACTTTTCTTGCTGACTGTACCCTATTTCGAAAATCTGGCACTACAGTTTGAGATTCCTCCAGAAGTTAATCAAGGTCTTTTAAGAACATTTTCAAGTAGCTTGGAAGCTCCTTTACCATCTAAACCTACCATCCTTTATTTTACATGTTACAAAGTTGGGGTATGTAACGTGAAAAGTTTTGGAATGCCAGACTTTTCATGATCCTTTTTCGTGGTTAAGAAGCAGGCATTATGCAGTAAGTTCTTAGCAGCAGCTTCTTCAAAAAAAGTTATGAAAACCATGCTGCTGGCTTTTATTTTGCAACTACGTTTGCCCCAAAACTCGTTTTTTTTTGGCATTCGTATTAAATTTCATACATTTCGTGTCAAATTTTATTAAGGTCCTTTCAGCCGTTTCAATGTGATCGCGTGATTTTCAGACATGTTGGACTGCCTGTTTGGTCTAGCGGTCTAATCACCACGCCGGAGGTCGTGGGTTCAATTTCCACTGAAAGCCGACGTGCATGTGTACAAATGGCTTCAGTCTGGGCGCATTTCCATGAGTGTGATCTCCTTGCCTAGTTACCATAGTACAGGGTATCCTAGTTTGGGACCAGACAAGTGATTGTGTTGTGTAGAAGTTATTATTATAATTAAGTACACTTGAGAGCGTAGAATAAGGGGCAGTGACAAAATCCGTATCAAATAGTATATCAATTCTTTGGCAGATTTTACCAGCCCACTGTTATTCAGACAAATATTCGAAATTACAAATCGTAAATACAATTATATATCGAAACACAAAAAAAAAATCGTCTCCGCCACTTCTAATTAAATCCAGAAACATTTGCAGCTAAAAAGTCTGACAATCTTCCTTCCGGAAGTATAGGCTTTCTCCCCACAATGTCCGTACAAAAGGCAAAAAAATATACAAAATCCACCTCAAAAGGAAGCCAGCCATTAGCAGACCTCTAGATTAGCACAATGTAACCCTAATTAACTAAGTAAATACAAAAAAGCCAGCCGGACCGCAAGGACCGGGCGTCCACCTATGCGGCGACGTAGGGTTGAGACATTTTTTATACCACACCCACTCAGAAAGTGTCTAATTGCTCGTTCATAAACAGGTTACAAAGTTCGTTATTTTTCCCTTATAAATGTGCGGCGGGGAAAGTTATATGGAATTTAATTCCTGCCCTCCGTAACAGGGCAGGAATGTTGTATTAAAATCCATTCTGCGCTGGTCTGCTAGCGTGCTTTTGTTTTTTAGCAGCGAACACATAATAATACAAACGTCAAATCTCAAAAAGGTCCTATATCAAATAATGAGGGCTTTTCAAAGCGTCATTAAAAAAAAATACAGTACCGCAGTTACCGATAGGTGGTGCTGACGTCACATAATATGTCAAAATTGACATGACATCACTGTACCTTCTCTGTGGTTTCTGTCACGTTTCTCGTTTGTTTCCTTGATGAGAGGAGAAATATTTAGATTATCACAGATTAATAACCATGTACAACATTTAAAACGTATGATGAAATTTGATCTCCTTGCAGCGCCATCTAGTATTTTTTAATGAAACTCAACTGGCAGCTGTCATTGAAAAGCCCTCATTAGATTTAGTATTTTTATTTTGTACTCGATTTTCAATGAAAGGAGGCTGGCGATCTTTTTCTGCACCACGAAGAAAAAACAAGCGCGGTGATTTGTTTTGTTTTGTTAAATTTTGTTTTTTACTTAATTGATATAATTCAACAGGTACGCTTTTAATTAGTCTGAATAACTTTATTTTCTTCGTAGGTGCATGAGTAGTAAAAAGCACTATGTATCACTCGGGAGAAAGTTCTATTTCTGTAAGTGGTTTCTCTCCCCTCGGGAGACTCCTCCCCATCCAACTATTATAACTATTATTCTTATATTCATGAACGAACATGACTTTTGGAATGTTTTGTAAGAAAGCTTGAAGTTTGTAATACCTTCCCTGTCCTCGTGTTCAAACAGACATATTGTTATGCCCTCGCTAATGGGATGTATATAAATCCCATTAGCGAGGGCAGTTGTTAGGTTAATACGACTGCCTCGTTGAACTAGCCGTTTAGGCGCTTACTACCAAGATAGAGGTCATGGGTTCGATTCCCACTGGGGGCCGCCGTACATTTGCACAAGTGACCTCAGTCTGGGTGTGTTTCCATGTTTGAGATGTCCTTGCCTGGTTACCATAGCACAGGACCCAGAACAGCGAAAAAAGTTCTTTATCAAAAAGACATATCAAGAAAACCCTCACAACCCTACCGGCTAAGCCTTCCAACCTCATAATACCCGCGGCCTGTAAAATATCACGATCCCCACCGTACGGGGTTCAGGCTTAAGCCAGGCTTATCGTTTTTTTGTACCACATTTCTACAACTAAAGTCCAGGTTGAGCTGAGGCTTGTACATTGTAGGTAGGTAGTACCTAAGATGCGAAGATAGATAGACGTGGACACATTGACTAGGCTTAAACTGAAGCTCACACGTACTTACTGTCATGAAGACAGGTTGTGCTAGGAATTATAATGTATCTACATTACAATACAGTACAATACTTCCTACCAACTTCCGCGGCAGCTGCGGTACATCCTGGGCCTTGATTTGAGGTACTGGTGATCTTTTTTTGCATGTCTTTACCACTAATAAAGCCTTCCTAATATTATAAAGCTATATATTATTAATATGTGGCGGCGGATTAAGAATAGCGTCACTCCATTTCTTCCCGTGGATATCGTAGAAGGCGACTAAGGAAATACATTACCAGGAGACGGGCAGCAGCGTCTTCCTGTGATTCCAACCGCATACTGCGATCGCCAACCCGCCTGCCAAGCGTGGCGATTATGGCAAACACCTTCATGGTTAGAAAACCATGAGGGAGGCCTATGTCTTGCAGTGGGCGTCGAATGGCTGATGATGATGATGACGATGAAGTGATTTTTGTGACATTTGCTCAAACATGGCGTATCGATTTAGATGTATTACTTCATACGAATACAAATGGGGCGAGGGCGTGAAAAAGACACGACGCGTTATATAGAGTTCGTGCCCTGGCCCCATCTCTTCGATACATTGTGTATGACAGTAAATTGGAAAAACGACGCGTATTTTCCGCGCCCTCGCCCCACGTCCCTTCTGTGCGGCCAGGGCATTTCTTGTGACTTTTCCGTAGTTACGTTTTTTATTCGGAACTAGATGACCCCGTGAATTTCGTATCACCGACGTCAACCGTTTTTTTTCTTCTCACCGTTTAAACCTTTCCTGGACTTCCACAAATATATAAAAACAACAATTAGCCAAATCGGCCCAGCCGTTCTCGAGTTTTAGTGAGACTAACGAACAGCAATTAATTTTTATATATTCGGAATTAAATTTTGGTCCGAAGCGTGGTATTTAAGTTGGTCTTTGAATACGGAGTTAGTCACATTAAGTTGGGTGAAACTTGGGGTGGCACATTTCATTTCAGTTTTTTTCCTCACTGGGAGTGGTCTAGCAGTAGAATGTTCCGTTCCCAAGATGATTAAGCATTATTACAACATTACCTGTTCTCAAAATTACCAATTATAAATACAACTGTTTGCACATTGACTATTTTGTCTATATTCATAAATATTTAATTTTAAAGATATAAAATACCTATTTCGATTGTGTAACAGAAAAAAATAAACAGTGCGAAAAAATGAAACATCAAAGAACATTCGCGAATATTTCCATTTATTCCCATTTTTCCCAATCGATTTTATTGAAAACATTTCGACAGTTAGAAAGATTTTCTTCGTTATCTATAAACTATTTACAACGTACAGTCTTAAAAAAACTAACCAAAGGATCGTGTCAACGAAAAACGTGATAGAATTATTTATACTAGCAACAAATTAACAGGATATTTCATACCCGCTTTGACAAAAAGTCACATAATAGTATAATTATTTGACAAGTGTTTTTTTTTATGACAGTAAATCAAAACTGCGTGGCTGACTTCCATTTATACACTTCGTTGATTACCGGTCTTAGATTTAAGATACCTTAAGACACAAATAGGATTAACCATTATGATACAAAACACATTTACAATGTTATATTTTACTTAACATTATTCTGTTTTCCTAGTATTCACAAAAATCCTCCTTTGGACAGAGGTTATTAATCGGTAAGAAAAAGCCTAGAATCTGACAACAATACGAACGAGCTTAAGTTAAAGGCAGTTAGATGCAACAAGCTATACTTACATACAAATGCGGATATAAATTACATAAAAACTTTTTATTTCATATTTTATATCCTGTATAAGTAAATTAAATAAAATGTTTTTATTTATTTGCATCCTACGCTTTATTTTTATTACAGTGTGAAACCCGCTCAGTTACGGGCAACCTATAATAGTATATGTAAGATGATTTTCAACCTTTTGAAGATATTCCATAGTAATAATTTAAGGAAACTATAATTTTTACATTCAATTTACGGTTATTTACAACCACGGAGGACATAAAAAGTGTATCACAATGCTGTGTATTATTTTCAAATAAATTTTTAGGTACGAATTGACACAACTGATTCTCTACCATTTTTAAAAAGATTTTATACAGTTAAAAAGGATGAGAAAACTTAAATAACTTGTATACCAAGTAAGTATGTGTTGCCAGATTCCAAGACTGTCATTATATCACATTCGTGACTTAATTTTATTAAACATTATTTTTATTCTAACGTATTTGTCTTACTTTGCCAAATCCCAACAAATAATCTCGTTCTGAACTAACTTTACACCCACTCGCTCACTCGATGCTTTATGCCTTTTTAGTGACGACCTTTTCATGAATCAGTTCTTTCTAAATCTTTATTTAACGACTATTTTTTACCTGCAATTGTTTACTTTCATAATTGGATAAAAGATGTACTAGCTATTTTTACATTATCATGGCGTCTGTACACATTTCACAACCATTACGACAAAACACAATAAACTATGGGTATCAGAAAACAAAACAAATCACAAAAAGAAATAAACATATTTTTTTCATGTAATGCAGAAAAATGAAATAAACTATTCGGTTTTATCAAACGGGCCTTAGTTGTATTGTGTTAATTATATTAAAACAACAATGAAGTAGCCTACATGTGCCTTATAATGTTCAGATGATATTTGCTTGCCATAGAAGCCTTGAGTCCGAACGCACAAACCCCCCATGTTGCGGTGATGGAATGAAAACAAACGTCATCCGACCAGTCCATTTCATAATCATTGAACAACAATACAGTCATGAGGAATGGAGGCACAGTGCCCTAATTATAGCCGCTAACGTCCGTATTACTGTGAACAGTACTAGCGCGGCACTGCAGCGGAGCGGCGCGACAGTTTAGTTTGTATGTTATTATTTGATTCCCGAGTGTTTCTTTGAAAATGTGCGTTATTTTTACAAATGCGCTTGATCATACATGTACTGAAGTGATGAGTCGCCTTTTTCTCCACAGTATTTTTGCCGTCCCACTGCCGCAACACTATAGTGCGGTTCAAGATTGAATAAAATATACTCTTATCGCTGAAATCCACCTTGAAATTCATTATAGCTGTAAGAGCACTTATTAATACGGACCTCAGTCAAGACGGAAAATGTTTCTGAACCACCATTCCCATATCAGTGGCCAGCGTTATTTTATTACTAAAATAGCAGGCCACTTGAATAGCTTATTTTCGATATGAATAAGCATTTGCTGGTGTTAGATTTCTTTAGTCATTAACCCAAATATTGATAGCTAGTAGATTTAAGGTTTCAAGGTTTACCACAATGAGTTCCTTTAAAAGGACCGCTGCTTTATTAAGTAATAATAAAGTAGTTACCATTTTAAATTCATCGTTATCACCTTAATATAAAGTCAAAAAATAATAGAAAATTCTTACCAGGCATGCCCTATTAAAGTTCAAGATATCTTGATGTTGCCTTGCAAGCTTTGAGGATAAAAACCACTGCAGTTTAATTTTAAAGGTGTCAATATTGATTTATAAAACTCACACCACCATCTAAAAAAGCTAATGAAACTGAAGACAAGTGACTGTAACAACATAGTAACGGAATCGGAATGGATAAATGTTTGCAAAATTTTTATTTGTTTGCAGTTAGATATCACCACTCACCACCACCAAAATTTTCGCGTAAATCCTTACCACCTTTTTATATTTATATACAGCTCTGTTTGAATTTTTAGGTCAAAGTCTCGACAAAAACTCGATTAGCTATAACGACCGCCGGAACAATGGTTTTGACTGATAATACAACCCAAAAGAACGTATTAAAAATAGCTTTCTGTAAGACACAGATTACATGCAAAGTTAGTACAAATTGCACTTAAAACTTAATTCAAAGATCTAAATTTCATCACCTGGAAACTAGCTGGGTAAGGTTTCTGCTGTAAGCTCATTAGTATGCTCTGCGCGTTGTATATCAGAGATGGTTAACTCAAAGCACAGCTCATTGCATATGAATCTTTGCCTCGGGTAAGTAACTCACACAGGACTCAATTCAACATAACGATGTAGGATTTGAGAACTCGCCCAGGAACTAAAATTATGAGATTTCTACTGAAATTCAACTAAATAAATATATTAGAACTCTCTTTCTGAGAAAGGGCTGCATAAAAAAAGAACTTATCCAAAGATTGCGTAATATTAAACCAGTCATTTGATCCACCAACCTGCACAAGTGACGCGTTTGACTTTGTTACAGTGTCTCCAGAATCCAAATTTGAAATCTCACTGCGTATTTAGAAGCCAGCAAAAAGCGAAATCTGGTGGTGAAAAATAGCTCTAGGAACACAAAACAAGAACGCCTTTGTAAAAAATACAATTTTCGTGTGCAATAAGTAAATGTAACATAATGTATTACGCGACTAATAATAAAACAAATTCGAAGCCGGCCAACCAAAATCCGGAACGTTCCGAAACCACACACACTTTAGTCCATCTCTCGCACCTCCACAAATTAGTCCATACCCTAGAGCTGCGTGGTCTGTCAGAGCGGCGTGTCACGCGGCAGGGGGCGCGGCACGGACGCCGGCGCCGGCAGTGGGCGCGGCAGCGTGCGTAGCTGCTGCAGGGGAATCCCGCAGCGGTCAGCTCCTGACAGGCTGATGGTGGACCCCCTGGGAAGGGTGCAGGAGCCACCTGCGAAGCGCGCCGGCGGCGGGATGCTGGTTTGAGGGTTCTGGGGAAGGAGTTTCGGGTTAGCGGCTGGAAACAGTTCGTCTGCTCTGAAACGGACTGTTTTTGGAGTGTCGACTTTTGAAAAGGTCACGCCTCTCGCGAACGGTTATGGGCTTATGTTTTATTTTGGAAGCCACAAAATACGAAGGTATAATAATAGGGGTTAAAGTATGAAATTGCCGTTTTATTGCAATAGGTTCTTTGAATTGACATAGAATCTTCATGGTTTGAGGTTTTCGAATGAAACTTTTTTCAAATGGTTTCTATGATGTTCTTTTTTTAAAAAATGTAAAACATATGAATATCGACTTTCGATTGTTTTTGTTATTCAATTTAGACAAGAAAGATGGATACTGCGAAAATTCGAGTGATTTTTGAATACGAGTTCCGACGCGGAACTAACGCGGCAGAAACAGCCCGCAATATCAATGCTGCGTTTGGAGAGGGGTCTACTAATGAACGCACCGTGCGATTTTGGTTTAAACGCTTTCGTGATGGAAATTTCGACTTAAAGAACGAGCCACGAGGAAGACCGCCCACACAGGTGAATAACGATGAATTAAGAGAGATAGTGGAAGCCGACCCTAGTCAAACTACCCAGGAATTAGCGGCATGGTTTAACGTTACCTTACCTACAATATTGACTCACTTGCATCAAATCAATAAAATAAAAAAATACGAAAAATGGGTGCCTCATGATTTGACTGATCTGCAGAAAGAAACGCGTGTTGAAACTTGTGTTGCCTTGTTGAACCGGTACAGAAATGAAGGAATATTGGATCGAATTGTAACATGTGATGAAAAGTGGATTCTTTATGATAACCGGAAAAGAAAAATGCAATGGCTGACCCCAGGTCAAATGCCACAACAGTGTCCTAAAGCAAAACTTACCAATAAAAAGGTAATGGTAACTGTTTGGTGGTCTCAGCATGGTTTTATTCACTATAGTTTTCTCCGATCTGGTCAAGCAATAACGGCAGATGTCTATTGTGCCGATCTCCGAACCATGTTGACAAAACTAGCAGTAAAACAGCCCCGACTCATGAATCGATCTTCACCATTATTGCTCCACGACAACTTGAGACCTCACACAGCACGAGAAACCATTTTGACCCTTCAGGAACTGCAGTTAGAAACCATTCGTCATCCTCCGTATTAACCAGACCTTGCTCCAACGGACTACCATTTTTTTCGTGATTTGGACAATTATCTACGTGACAAGAATTTTTCTTCCCAGGAGGCAGTACAAAATGCTTTCACACAGTTTGTGCAGTCTAGATCGTCGGAGTTCTATCGCAAAGGCATTAATGACCTTCCCATTAGATGGCAGCAATGTATAGATAATAATGGCAACTATTTTGATTAAATAAATTTGTTAAAAATTTAAAAAATAAACAATTTAGATTTTCAGTACAAATCGGCAATTTCTACTTTAACCCCTAATAATTTAAAAGCTTTAGTGATTGCATTGATAATAAGAGTCTTCTGATCTTATCCTGCGAGTCACTATTTTTTTTCAGTCTCGAGTTTCAATCATTACCAATCTACCAACTCAGAAATCAGATCACAGACTAATCTACAAGATTAGTCGGTGATCACAAACGTCTGATGACAGAAGTTATCCACAATGAGCTAGAAACAGGTCCATCTAAAATATGCATTACCTGCCTTCTTAGCATATCGGTGCCAATCAATGTTTGCCATAATAGCGAAAAGTTTGCAGGAGCTTGCCTCTAATGGAGGACAGTAGCACAGTGAGGTAGTGACGCAGTCGCGTTATCACCTCATCGTTGTGAAATGATTAGCTAATCAGCATCAATCGGCTCCCAAGGGTCCCACTGCGTTATTACCCCTTAGCTGCATAGAAAAATACGGTTTCACGTAAAGTGACATGAACATGAGTAGGCTGACATAACAGTGACGGTTAATAACGATATTGGTGATGACGATGACTTTGAAAATGACAATGACGATGAAGATGATAATAACGACAATACCCATGATGGTGATCATTACCACTTACAGTATGCTCATTCATCTGCGGGGGCGGCAGCGCGGTTCTCACGATGCAGTAGGCCGGAAGTCCTCCCTGCACGCCCTTTGACGATGAAAATGAAGGCGATGATGAAGACGATAATAACGACAATACTAATGATGATGATCATGACCACTTACCGTATGCTCATTCATCTGCGGATGCGCGGGCGGCGGCGCGGTCCTCAAGGCGCAGTACGCTGGAAGTCCCCCCCGCACCCCGGCCACGCTACCCCGGGGTCCCCGGCTTCCTGGCGGGGAGATGGTGGAGACGTGCTGGTGGCGGTAGTACTCATTCTGGGGAGAAGAGGGGGTTTGGTTACTATGTGCAGCCAATCTAAGAATGACGATGAAGTAGCATTTGATATTTGCGCCAATTTTGACATCAGCGCCCATCTAGTCTTAGAACTTGTTGTTGAGAGAACGTCATGGGGATCACTAGGTGCAAATGTAAAACAAAACGTCATCGACATTTTTAGGACAAAAAGTTACAAAGTTATCTGAGCTGTGAGCTCAGATTTGATAGCCTAATCCACTGATATTGTTACAAAGAGGTTACTTATTAAATGTGTAATTCCTGAAACACGTCAATTACAGTTTATGCTTAACACACCCTATAAGCTTTCCTCACGAAAAACGCTTTTCTCGCTTTTCTTCTTCTTTCTTTCGAAATTCACGGTTCTCAAATTTAATTCAATTCGCGCTTTACGCGTTTTATCAAGGACACCAAGCCAAGGTAATTAATCACTCTATGTACAAACATGTCCATTCTACCTTACTTTTATGAATTACCTAAGTAACTGTGCCATTACAAAGTACGAACACAGCAACATCACATTATTATAAAAAAAAGGTTTACTAATCAGAGCATACGATAATTTACTCAGTTACGTACGTTACGGGAGAGTTGAAAAAAATACCATGATTAGTAAAGTTATCGATGTACGCTCAGTACATCCCTATTGTATTGAGAAAGGAATGTTGCGTTGGTTTGGACATGTGGAGAGGATGAAGGAAGAAAGATTGAAGAAACAAATATATCGAGCAAATGTGGGTGGAAGGGCCGGTAAAAGACGTCCCAGGCGGGCATACTTCGACCAAGTAGGGGCTGTATTAGCAAAGGGCAGGATGAAAAGTACCCGAACCCGGCGTGCGTGCATGCAACGACTAATGAATGTTGAGGAAGCGAAAGTGATCTGTCAGGATCGTGGCAAGTGGCAATCTCTGGTCTCTACCTACCCCTCTGAGATACAGGCGTGAGTTTATGTTTGTATGTATTTTGTCCTACCTGCATCTGATCCGTGTCCGAAGGTATAATATCGGGGTTTCTATCGTCACTTTCACTATCGTCCTTCTCTCTCAACTTGTCAGGAGATCCAGGCTGGGACGAGGGGCGCGGGGCCGACCTGGGCTTTTTTCTCGCACACCTGTGTAGAGAACAGAAAATGCATGCATCACCTCCTCAATCCTGACCTTGAAAATAACAATAGTTTCCAGTTGTTATTTTCAAGGTCAGGACCGAGGAGGTTACAAGAGTAAAAATAAAGGTATGTTATTCCGAACATATTTTTTGTTGCTAATTTGATTGTTTGTCTGTCAACATTGACTAAAGATAAGATTACTAATCATTTATTTGACATTTTATAATCTACTTGTCGCTGGTCTCTTATTTGAGTATTTCACTAATTAAATAGAGCCCCGCTTTTTCGTACACTGACAATCTATTAATTTACTGCTAACAGCTTTGCCGGTAAGAAACGTTCTGTCTCTTAAGGTTTCCTAAAAAGGCCTTACACTTACTTAGTGAAAATCTCAATTCAAAAACCAGCAGTTTCTCTTTGCATCTTGCACCAAGACAATATTGCTGAATAATGCTCTCCACACCGCAGCAATTTGACTTGCGAATGTGTGATAACACTTATAATAGGAGTTGAGAAGACTTACTTTTGCCTGACAGCCACCATGAATAGCACCAGAACGATCATGAGGATCCCACCTCCTCCAACTGCCGCAGACATGGCGCCTGACATTTGGAAGGCGGTGCGGGGTAAGTCTGTAGAAAACAAGGCCTTATGAAAAGAAACATCAGATACCAAGAAATTAATCTGGATCTTAGGTGGAGTTGAACCCGTATTAAGTTTCCATGTTGTGGTGCCCTTAAATCATGTACCCACTCTTAAAATTACATAAACAAACTGTAATGACACTTGGATATTTGGAAGGCGGTGCGGGGTAAGTCTGTAGAAAACAAGGCCTTATGAAAAGAAACATCAGATACCAAGAAATTAATCTGGATCTTAGGTGGAGTTGAACCCGTATTAAGTTTCCATGTTGTGGTGCCCTTACATCATGTACCCACTCTTAAAATTACATAAACAAACTGTAATGACACTTGGACATTTGGAAGGCGGTGCGGGGTAAGTCTGCAGAAAACAAGGCCTTATGAAAAGAAACATCAGATACCAAGAAATTAATCTGGATCTTAGGTGGAGTTGAACCCGTATTAAGTTTCCATGTTGTGGTGCCCTTAAATCATGTACCCACTCTTAAAATTACATAAACAAACTCTCTTACCAACCAAGCCTCTACAGCCTTAATGACCTTTCCAATACTAGCTAATAGATACGAGTAAAAATCCACAAACAAAACAATTCAACGCAACAAACACGATACTGAATGCAATATTAACCGTCACCGGTGCGTGTACAGTCACGGACATGAAGACCGAATAAATGCAAGCACCGGGATTTGTATGAAAACCAAGCGTACCAATTTCTTACAACCTACTATGACGGAAAGTTGAAGGAAATATCTACTCATGGTTGGGCGCTCTACCTTTGTTGCATTTTTACAGTTTGACACTGCGCAATGAGGCATTTTGTAAATTTTTGAGCACATCCGAAAACAATAACAGCCAAGCGCAAACTGAAAGAAGCGCCCGAACAATTGCCTGGCACTTATAATGGGCACCCGACGTGGGTGTACTTGCGTTGCCTAGCTAGATTCATGTACTGCGCAATGAAGCATTTTGTCAATTTTCGAGGACATCCGACTACAATAACAGCTGAGCGCGGACTGAAAGAAGCGGGCGCATAGGTGCCTGGCACTTATACTGGGCACGCGAAGTAAGTGTGCTTGTGTAGCAAGATGAGGAATTTTGTAAATTTTCGAGCATTGTAAGCACACATTCGGCACCCGAAGTGTATGTGCTTACAATGTATTCATGTACTGCGCAATGAAGCATTTTGTCAATTTCGAGGACATCCGACTACAATATAGCCGAGCATTGGCTGGAAGAAGCGCCCGCATAGGTGCCTGGCACTTATGTTAGGCTCGCGAAGTGGCTGAGCTAACGTTGTCTGACTAGATTCATGTTCACAACGTGTTACTACATATCGACACTCGGTCATGAGTGATTGGCTGAAAGTCCGTGTTATCACTCTTACCCCCGCCGCGAGTCTATGGAGCTGTTCCTTTTAAGCCCTTACAGTTTCACCCAAAGAAGGGCAGAAGGAGATTACCTTATTACTAACTCACTATATCTGTATCTCAATCTCTCTCTTTTAATTTCTATCTCACTTTCTTTAGAGTAGTTTTGGATTACCGTAGCGTAGTAAGTTTGTGTAGTAATTAAGTATTTTTCTCTGTAACTTACTCACTATATCTGTATCTTACTTTCTCTCCTAATTTCTATCTCTCACTTTCTTTAGAGTTGTTTTAGATTACCTTTGCGCGGTGACATTATGTAGTGATTAACAATTTTTCTCTCTAACTTACTCACTATATCTGTATCTCACTCTCTCTCCCTCAGTTACTATCTCTTCACTTTCTTTCTTTTGGTGTGCCCGAAGAGATTTTTAATATTATTAATGATAAAGTATTTTTGTTGGTACGAAGATAATTAATGAATTAACATAAAAAAACTGTTATCGACATAATTTTACTTGAAATTGTCTTGCCGGTAGAAAGTGCAAGCCCTGGTTTCTGCGTACCCCTAAGGAATATGATGGGTACAAAGTAGTGAGATAGCCGTGAAAAAAAGACGTCTCCGTGCGTCGTTTGACAATAAATATCGTTACAAGATATACCGAGCTCGTGCTCTTAAGGATATTGGAAATAGCCTAGATACGGCCGTCTATATACTTTTGTGACTCCCGTTGAATGGCGGAAAATAACAAAATATCAATCTTGTCTATTTTTTTTCTCTTTACGACGACGCGTCGCTGCCGGAACTCGGGGGTGTTTTTTGTCTGTGGCTAATTTTCTATTGTCGAATATCAATCTCATGAATTGCTTTAGTGCTTGCTTTATCGCAAGTTTTTTGTGGTCGATCTGAACATAAAGTTTCTTGTTTTAGTAAGTAGTAAAGATCTAATCAACCTTCAGCTTACATTCGTCTTCTGGACTCAGGTAAGCGTCGCCCAAGGCGGGCTATTCCACTAAACCCCATTGAAAATCCCCATTCTTAGTATTGGCAATGGGGATTTTCAATGGGTATTAGTGGAACAACCCGCCCAAGGCACGCCATTTCTTTCTTTCCTTTTCATTTAATAAATTTTATTTATTTGAGAAAACGAACAGTTGGACAAAAATATTAGTGCGACATCAATAGTAGGTATTTAGAGTAATGGGGAACTTGCGTCTAACTTAGATTAGAGTGACATTGCTTTTATACCATAGAAATCATATAAAAACTTACGGAAAAAATTAAAATAGATAAATAAAAAAAAACGGGGTTTTCGAGGTCACAAAACATGCGAAAAATAAAGTTACTCTAATAAAAAAACCGTATTAGATTTAGTTTTTTCATTGAATTCCGAACGTTTTCTTATAAGGGTGTACATGCGCAAAACATTATTTTACGGCATAACTCAAATATTGATAAACGATTCATATATTATAAGGCGTTATGTGCAAGCTGTGACGTCATAATTTGAGCCCGATTTGTATGGACCGTATTTGTGCCATGTGAGTATATGGACTTTTTGACTGGTTATATTATCGTTTATTTATTATTTAACGTGATCTCTCCTATCATATTAAAACATTTTTAGTTGAAGTTCACCATTAAATATACAAGCAGCAGTGTTTTCTATAGTTTATGGATATAAAATTACAGATGTACAACCTTTATGTTGGGCCAGATGGCAACAAGACAAGAAGGCCGCTATTCACAAAACCGGCCGCGTTTCACTAAACATAGTTTCATAGTTTTGTGCAATTGCAATTCATAGTAAAGTTCATGATAATTCAATGTCTTCTTTCTTGTTAATCTGTGGGTTTATCGACTTTGCAATGTACATCGAATTGTTATAGGTGGTTATAGGTAGTAAACCATCAATTGTAGTAGTTATATGAAACAGGCCCCAGGACGCCAAAGCTTGGAGGTTAATGCAAAGTCTAGTGTTTTCATTATTGTTTTCCTACTTTTGTACGAACAGTATGTATAGGGAAGAGCGGGTGATCGTGCTCTTCCACCATAAAGGGAAATTTCCCGCCAGGCAGATCGTATGCCTGGGGACGGCCAGTCCAACTGATGTTTGTCGGATGTTATATTTATGATAAGTCATGTGAAACATTTTTGCTTGCGCGATGCAGGAATGTTGGAGTTTTTAGTGCGCGCGCAGAGTTGACATGTGCTCACCACATCACTCCCCTTCAAGACCGTAGCTACGCATAGCTAGGTCTGATAGGAATCGAAGTCTATGCTTTAAAGCCTGCAAGTTCCAGGAGGCGCTGAGTCAGTGAGTCGACTAGCGGTTGAGGGTGTTCGGCGGCTAACAGTCACTTCACCGGCGACAGTACCATGGGGACCGCGCATGTGGTAGGAACCGGTAAAGGCTGCTGTACCACTGGCAACGTGCACTGTTGCTGTGTGGCTGCCGTGCCGAGGGGTTGGGGGAGATCACCATCAGTACCAGTAGTCGGTGCGTTGACTGTAGTAGAACTGATGAGGTGAGAAGGAAGAGGATGCTGGCCTTGCTTTAAGACTGATTGTATGTGGGGTGCTGCGAGAGCGAAGGAAGGTTGACATTGTTCTGTCGAGGGTCACCACTATAGGGAAGAGCGGGTGATCGTGCTCTTCCACTATAAAGGGAAATTTCCCGCCAGGCAGATCGTATGCCTGGGGACGGCCGGTCCTACTGATGTTTGTCGGACGTTATATTTATGATAAGTCATGTGAAACATTTTTGCTTGCGCGATGCAGGAATGTTGGAGTTTTTAGTGCGCGCGCAGAGTTGACATGTGCTCGCCACATATGTAATTTTAAAAACCTATTTAGAGGCTAAAAAATCCACCCATGCCGGGACTTGAACCCGCGAGCTCTGGCTAACCGTGCCAGCGCTCTCCCAGCTGAGCTAATGGGCAAGTGTAGGCATCAGTGAAATTTCGAGCCTCTTTACAAACTTCTCTGTATTACGTACATTAGCTCAGTTGGGAGAGCGCTGGCACGGTTAACCAGAGGTCGCGGGTTCAAGTCCCGGCGTGGGTGGAATTTTTAGCCTCTAAATAAGTTTTTAAAATTGTCCTCTGCACGGATTAGTGCAACAAAAAGAATGTAAGTATGTAATTTTATCATTGCAATTTGTTGATAGCACTCCTGCATGGGCAGTACGACGAAGCCAGACGCGCCCATCATGGACTCGTGCTACCCATGATGGGAACTTGTTGCGTAGGCACTCGTACCAACTTATGTATTAGATTTAATATTATTTGAGCAAAGACGGTGATAGAAGAGTTCTTTCCTCCTTCCTTTCCGCCTTTCCTCCACGAAATTTCAGTGGTTGACATTGTGCCTTGACCTTCGACAATAGAGTGTAAAATCTTTACGTTAGAATAATTCTTTTTTATTTCCAAGTGTTATTTTACTCACCTAAGCTCTTATCATGCACGTGGTGTTTCTCAGGCGGCCTCAGGGTGCTGGCCCTCAAGGGGTAGGCCTCTCCCCTTCCCTTGGCGTTGTACGCCAGCACCGCGACAGCGTAAGTCCTGCCTGGAGCCAGGCCGTGGGCGGTGAAGCGCGGGACTGCGCTTGAGACGTTTGCTACTATCTCCTGGGAGATAGAAGGAGATGGGTGAGATAGAAAGAGATGGATTCGGTTTTTTTTTGTAGTTACTTTTCCGCTTTTACTATCGCAATGAGTTTCCAAGAAATATTTTATGTGATGAGAAATACCTACCACTGACTTATCATAAAATCTCATACAGCTATAGAACCTAGAATCGTGAAACTTAGGAGGTAATTGCCTTTCATCATCATCAGCCATTTGACGGCCACTGGAGGACATAGGCCTCCTTCGTGGTTTTCATAACCATGAGGGGTTTCGCCACGCTTGGCAGGCGGGTTGGCGATCGCAGTATGCGGTTGGAATCTTAGGAAGACGCTGCTGCCCGTCTCCTGGTAGGTAAATGATTTCCTTATTTCCTTCACTTATACAAAAATTGGGGAGGATGATACAGGATCAGCAGTAATTCAAAGGACAGGCAAGTTCAAAGCAATAATTAAGATTATAATTTGTGATTAACTAACTTTTATATAAGTGCTTCATATAACGCATATACCTAATATGCCTCATATTTTACTCAATGCATTTTAATTAATCAAACCGAATGCAAACTCAAACCAACTCACATGCGTCACAATCTCCCTGACTTCAAGAAGAAAAGACTGGGGCATCCCTCCGTTGAAGCCTTCACTACACCGCACGCCAAAAGACGACAGTGACGCGTTCACCACGGTACAGTTGTGCACTTGGTCTGGCCGACCTGAGGGACCGAACGTAATACTTAAGCATACAAGATTTAGATCAAGTGGGTAGATGCTATGACGTAACAGGCGGTGAAGGAACAGAGAACAGCCAGTGAACAGAGCGCGTGGAGGATGCTGCACTGACAAGAGTCCAACCCTTATATTATTATGTAATGTTGATTGGTAGAGCTATCAAGCACTCGAAATTGCTTCTAAAATCTCACCGGTCAACGTTGTTACCGCTAGACCGCCGAGTTAGTCAAACGTATTTAGTATACAACTCCCTACAAAGTGTGACTTGACTCCATCGCCACTACGGGGTTACAGTGGTCAGTTTACAACTGCCAAAGTCGGAAAGCTACCTTCGCGTAGTATTACTATCTGAATTTCAAGAAGTAACCCCAACGAACCTGCAGCGATGATATGGTAGACGCACGGCACCCGCTGCTTGCCGATGCGGTTGTGCGCCCAGCAGAGCAGGGTGCCGTAGTCCATCTCCGTGTGGGGCGTGTACGTCACCGTGGAGCTGGTGCCCGCCCGCGACACGTAGGACTCGCTGACCTCGTTGCTGTTTGCAGTGTTGTTGAACGTCCAGCGGAACTGGGGGATAAATAAAAATAGGGGTATTAATAACTTCTACATAACACTTGGTCCCCCGCTACACCAATGAGGCAGTAAAAAATATTGCTACAGCAGTGAATAGTTTCACATTTGAATATAACCTGCTAAACAATCGCACTGCAATCTCATCCAAATAGAATATGTGAGGCACGATGCGCTATGTCGCATCGAGCGAGGCGCCGAGGCTTGTCCCTCGGGCCAATTGTCAACGAAATGCATATTTGTTAGTGGTTGACCAAAAAGGGACCTCTAGGGAAAATAATTGATTTCGAAAAAATCGCGTTTGAAGTTTCGTGTATCCGTGGTTTCCAAAACTGCCTCTGCTCACAAAAAAAAAACATAAAAAAATAACTACGGCACCTAAAAATATTCTGGTTAGACCAAAACAAAGCTAAAATACTACAGATTAAAAAATTCAAATAAAAAAATAACGGTTTCCAATCCCTCCAGATCCCTTTTTGGTCAACCACTCACATTGGTCGAAAGTTGTCACTGTTTAGGGCAATGTCTATTGCCACCACCATTTTACTGAACAATAAATATTGAACAGTTAAGAAAATATTAACGTGTTGGACTTGAAAAGACTAAGTTTTGAGTTTTATTGTCCATTTTTTCTCCAAAATGATCTAGATTTTGAAATGGACACCTAGTTTAACTTGTAACGTTTATAAAACTTAAAAGTTTTTGATTTTGTTTTTATGTAGTCTTTGCCAAAATGTCCGCATTTGTTCACCGCATGAAATTGTCAATCCACAGTCAATCCACGCGCACCCAAGTTAAATAAACCTATAGTCTCTAAATAAGCAAGCATAACATAGCAAATCTGTGTGAAACTGGTGTTCTGTTCCTATAGTCTTAAGATAAAAGCTAGGTACAAGCACATTAATTGATCTAGAATTTCAATTGTAAAACCTACCTAATTTGAAAATATCCTGGCTACACCAAATTGACACCGTTTTATAATAATTTCGTGTTCCGTTTGTGAATAATAAAAAAAAATAAGATTAGATAACTCTTTATTGATGCCAACAATACATAAAAAATACACACATGCTTGATATAGATATAAATTGTTGCCAAAAAAATTGATGCAAGCTCAGCATATCCTGCACATAATGTTGGAAGGCATATTGTTGGAAGGCATATGTAAACGCCGATTTTCCATCTGGCATACGCCTGCTGCCGTATCTTCAAACTTTCGACTTGGTGACATAGGTTGTTGCAGCCACGTACCGACTGACCTAATTTTAAGTTCTTATGTTTTGCTATTTAAATTTTAGTTTTTTATATTACAAAGACATTTTAGATAAGATTTAATTTTTGCACACCTCTTAGTACTGCACAGATCAGGCCTAAAAGTATTTTTGTATTAATTAATTAAATTTATCCGCGTGGCGCCGGATTAAGTATTCTTAATCCGGCGTCACTCCATTTCTTTCCGTGGATGTCGTAGAAGGCGACCAAGGAAATCAACTACCAGGAGACGGGCAGCAGCGTCTTCCTGTGATTCCAACCGCATACTGCAATCGCCAACCCGCCTGCCGAGCGTGGCGATTATATCAAAATCCCTCATGGTTATGCAAACCACGAAGGAGGCCTGTGTCCTGCAGTGGGCGTCAAATGGCTGATGATGATGAATTAATTTTTAATTCGTGTACTGCTGGTGTGTCTAGTATCAATAAATAAATTGTCAACCTCGTTTTGAGAAATTAAGGTCGTGGGTTCGATTCCCACTGCGGGCCGCCGTACATTTATACAAATGGCCTCAGTCTAGGTGCATTTCCACGTTTGCGGTGTCCTGGCCTGGTTACCATAGCACAAGGGTCCTAGTTTGGGACCAGGACAAGTGTTGTGTAGAAGTTATGATTATGATTAAATAACTCAATGCCCATTCAGGCAAATGCTGCGTGTAATCAATATATATTTTTAAATCCTATCGAAGTCAAGAAATAGATAGATGTTAAAGGTTGATATTAAATAAATTATGCCAATGAATGACCTACCATAGGATTCATAGCTGTCCGCGTTTTAACGATTTCTATTATCGGTTTGATTACATCTAGCTAACTGCTAAATGAAATGAAAAAGCTTAGTACTAAAATACGCACACTCCATTTTTGCCTCAACATTACGTGTATCTCTAGCGTATTTTCTTTGCGATGTAACAAAAAATATAACCTTGCGACTAATGGAAAGTTTTTTTTCCGTTCCATTAGCGGTTGTTTTCCTTTACCGATTTGTCTTCATCGGAATGGAAAAGATAAACTACTAAGTTGTGGTTCCCGAGCAAGATGTAAAAAACCAGTTTCTTGATATTATGGAATCCAAGGCATCGAGATTAGATTAATATGTATTTTTCTCTGTCGCTCTTTCCCTATTTGTCTTTTTCTTATTCTTACGCACATATTTTAGTGTTAAGTGGTGTTGTAAGGGTAGACAAAACAAACACAATCAAAAAGTTTTAAGAAAGTAAGGGCCGGCTTCTGAATTGAAAAAAAATCACTAAGCAAATACCTAAGTGACGTTCTGTCACGCTCTTTTCTGAGAAATTCGAAGAGACAGCGCTACAGTTAACTATTTCATTAGCGAAATTCTCAATTCGGAGACTGACCCTGAGTATAAAAAAACGTTGTTGTAACGTTGTGGACTAGAGTTGAGAAAGGAATGTTGCGTTGGTTTGGACTTGTGGAGAGGATGAAGGAGGAAATATTGACGAAACAAATATATCGAGTGAATGTGGGTAGACGGCTCGGTAAGGGACGTCCCAGGCGGACATACTTCGACCAAACAGGGGATGTATTAGCAAAGGGTAAGATAAAAAGTACACGAAACCGGCGTGCGTACATGCAACGACTAATGAATGTTGAAGAAGCGAAAGTGATCTGTTAGGATCGTGGCAAGTGGCAGTCCCTGGTCTCAGCCTACACCTCTGGGATACAGACGTGAGTTTATGTATGTATATATGTATAAAAAAAACCGACCAAGTATGTGTCAGGCCACGCGCAATGTAGGGTTCCGTAGAAAGGGGGGATTTTTATCTGCTTTACTGATCTAACAACTTCATCAAAGTAATATTTAATGGACTTTGTACGAAGTTTTCCTTTTATAAGTTGCTCGCATATTACTCGTTAACTTGTACAACCTACTTAGCTGTGACAATTTTCCTTTTAAGTTCATTACATGTCCTACTGCTCTGAAGTGGGTCTGGAGGGAATTTTCTCACGTTTCAACAATCAACCACGCGTGCCAAACAATAAAGGGAGGTACGAACTACTTTAACAAAATTTGCGCTTGATAGCTTCATATTTCGTAACCGGAACCCTAAATAAAATATGGTCTAATAAAAATAAAAAAGATGGTCTTCATAAACTCACAATATTTTTAAACGACCAATCCAACGATATCCTACACTATGGTATAGACGAATAAAAATAATTCCGTCCCTTATTTAGGGATAGGGGAGGTACCCTAAAAAAGTATTTAAAAAAAAAAACTCTTCCTTTTTGTCGGCATAATCATCATCATCATCAGCCATTCCTAGTAATTTATTTCCTTAGTCGCCTTCTACGACACCCACGGAAGGAAATGGAGTGGCGCTATTCTTAATCCGGCAACACACGGTTCGGTCTATGTTATTGGCATATATATAGATATATATTATTCGGTCGGCATAATATCTACCTATCTATATATATGACAAATTTCAACTCTCTGGTACTTATCGTCTCTGTGCTAAGCCGCGGACAGACAGACAGACGGACGGAAATGGTGAAACTATAAGGGTACCTTGTTTACTACGGAACCCTTACAACATGCGATACCTGGCCAGGCCTCACATTTGGGTTCGAATCCAGGCATGTACCAATGACTTCTTTTCTAAGTTAAGTACATTCGTGAAGTGGAAGTAGCGGTACCACTCGCTAACTGTAAAAGAAAACACCGTGAGGGAACCTGAGTGTTCGAGGGGTTCACAAACCTCAGCGCTTGAAATTGGCAATCCGCGGTAGTTAGATAGGCTAGTTGGTAAATGAAGACTGTATTACACTGGTTTAAATTAGAAATAGGAACCCAAATTGACAATATTACAACCAAATTGATGAATCACACGTCTGTTGGCTGATTGATCGGAAAGTAACGCACGTATTCGCACGTATTCGCGTCTATGATCATCATCATCATCAGACAATTGATGCCCACTGCAGGACGCAGGCCCCCCTCATGGTTTTCACAACCATATCACGCTTGGCAGGCGTGGGCAGTATGCGGTTGGAATCTCGAACCATCTTCAGACTACCCCACGGGTTGGGTAGTATGCGGTTGGAATCTCATAATCAAAAAATAATGTGACGATCCGTTCCTTGCAATAACTTAATAAGGTCAGTGCCATCTGTGCAGCGACTGGGGAATAATGAAAAAAAAAAGAAACGAAAATCCCTTATGATTATATTCTTTTTGTTGCACTAACCCATGCTGAGGACAATTTTAAAAACCTATTTAGCGGCTAAAAATTCCACCCATGCCGGGACTTGAACTCGCGACCTCTGGCTAACCATGTCAGCGCTCTTCCAACTGAGCTAATGGGCAAGTGCAGGTGTAAAATTTCGAGCCTGCTTACAAACTTCTCTGTATTGCGTACAGGCAGCAACATCTGGCCGAAGCAATTTACATCACAGTTAAGGTTGTCACATCGGAATGATATCGCTGTACCTACATGAATATAGATAGAATATTCTTTATTGTATGTACACCAGGAATTACACATGCATGAGAATTATATTCTTTTTGTTGCACTAACCCGTGCTGAGGACAATTTAAAAACATATTTAGCCTTCTATTTAGAGGCAGCGATATAATTCCGATGTAAAAACCTAACTGCAAAGTGGGTTACTTGGGGCTGCAAGTGATGTAAATTGCTTTGGCCAGATGTCGCTGCGTTCCAGCGTTCTCCCAACTGAGCTAATGTACGTAATACAGAGAAGTTAGTAAGGAGGCTCAAAATTTCACTGATGCCTGCACTTGCCCATTAGCTCAGTTGGAAGAGCGCTGGCACGGTTAGCCAGAGGTCGCGGGTTCAAGTCCCGGCATGGGTGGAATTTTTAGCTTCTAAATAGGTTTTATGAAAATCTCTCATTTAACTCAAAGCTCATAATGGTTATCAAAGGAGTTCAGAATACACCTTGAGTGCGCCATCAGTTTTCACCCACAACGGATCGCGTTATCAGATTCTACGAACATAATTATGATCTATGGTAGTTTAAAATGGGCATAAGCGAGTATTTTGGAGGTACTTACAGAGACTTCTGGAGGATTCGCATCAACGTGACATGCTATGTGAGCACGCTCCTGTTTCGCCACACCGTGGACCCTCTGCTGGGAACTCCTACACGTTGGCGCATCTAGAACATAGACAACAGGTGAGCAGTTACATTTATATTAATCATCAAAGCGATGGTAGCCTAGTGGGTAGAACATTGGACTCGGAAGCGGGAGACCCAGGTTCGATTCCCAGTGCAGGTATGACCTATGACTTGGTTTTCTAAGTTATGTACATGAAGTTATAGTAGCAATACCACTCGCTAACGGTGAAGGAAGACATCGTGAAGAAACCTGGGTGTCTGAGCTATTTACATACCTCAGCGCTTGAAATCGCCAATCCGAGGTGCGCACGCGCGGTGATTTTAAGTGCATACTCTCTCTCTGAGAGAAGGGCTGTGCCTTACAGTGGGATGTGTATTATTAACACAATCTGTTCAACATTTCAAAGTTACGTACACGCGGATTTGTAGTAGCAATACCACACGCTAACGGTGAAGCAAAAACATCGTGAGGAAACCCGCGGCTTGGTTGGCTCCGAACGTGTCGACTTTTCTTTCCTGTGGGCTAGGCCGGCTAAGCTGTCAGGATGGATGGTATAGGTGCTGGGCAAATCTACTCCATCTAAAATACAATGTCTCAAAGCGTCCAGTGTCACGTTCACCCATCTAGTGTGAGCGAAGGTGCCACTGAAAGCTGTATAAATCATCTCATTACGTAGATGCAAAGGCCTAAGATTGGGAGAGATTCAACATTTCAATTGTCCTGGTCCCAAACTAGGATATCTTGTGATATTTAGTTGTTATATTATCATATTAGATTATAATTAGGATAAGTTACTTATTACATGTGCCTAGTTGCGTATTTATTATCATAGTAACTATTATTTTCAAAAACTTTTAGATGAACTCACACTTTTATGTCTCGGTATTTTTGCGTAACATCAAATCCCTATAAATACTACAGCAGTTGAGCCACACAGCACTTTCTAATATATCCTCCCTCCCTGCCTTAAGAGTATCTGAAGCACGTAATCCTCAATCGATCCAAATTACAAGAAAGCACTTTGCGATATTCAAAGGGGTTTGAAGCGTGAGTCGCGAAGAGTACTGCCATCCATAAGATAAAGTAGGTATAGGCACTTTTCCAATCATATAAGGGCCCTGCCAAAACCGATGGATAAAATGAAAAAAAAACTTGGAAAATCTGGTCTGCACGGGACTTTTGTTGATGACCCGAGAAAACGGCAATAGTTGGGTGTTCATTCAATGAAATGTTGCATAAAACCATGGGTCTGCTGGTGACTGAAGAGATTTATCTCTTCTGTAAATCCTCGCAGCAAAAATACGACGACTTTTGGATAGAAACAATAGTTTTAATAGATTATTGTACAATTACATGTTGCTTGCACAAATATTTTCACAAGAAGACAAAACAAAAGACGATCTATATAAAAGGAATAAGTTTGAAGCAGCAAGGAGTTTGCATACTTTTTGGCAGGCGCAAAAAGTGACTTATTTTTTTCCTTCTTTTTTATGTGCTGTCTCGTATGTAGCTATAAACGGTTATATGTTGGATAATTTTAGGGAAACACTTACCGCAGTAAAATAACGTCCACACATTACTATCGCCCAGAAACTCGTATTTTATTCAACCGCTAATGTCATACGAAACCGTTCCATTTCCGTTGCTAATCCAAATATGGGGAAAAGGTCCCTATATCACTTAGAATAAGTAGAATAGAATGAGAATTTATTTGTTTTGTTACTATTCAAACAACTCTTCCTCTCCACTCACTCAGAGCACCAGCTTAGACACGGACAGCGACGCTACCAAACGTCGCATACTAATCGCCTTGCTCGTATACTGCATTCCAAATACAAGAGCGTTCCAAATAGGACTTCTCTAGATGCAAACTGTATGTTATATAGAGTCACTAAGTGATGGTACTTTTTTCCAAAAAAATTTAATCATAAATCTTAGTAATGGTGATAGCCATTTTTAGAATTGGCCTAGATATTTGCTAAATACAACCGATTTTAGCGGATATCGATCAAAGTCATAGGTTATTGACGTGAATTTGCATTTGTGACTTTGTAGTAGCAATACCGCTTGCTAAGTGTGCCGGAAAACATCGTGAGGAAACCCGAGTGTCTAAGGTTCTTACAAACTTCGATGCTTGCTGCGTATAACGGTCTCACTATGCGGCTATGTACTTATCTCACTGAAGTGTCAGGTCTAGGTTACCAGGCATAAATTAGTTTGCATACATTTAGAGACAGTATGCCCTGTAAGCGGTTTATAGGTACATCTTCCAGGCTATCCGTACGCGTAAATTTGCGTCACAAACGCACGCGGATGAACGGGGCGTCCCCCATAATGCTTCGGTGACTTTTGAGGCAGATAATTAGACAACATTTCTTTGTTTGCATCCACAGAATGTCCATCATACGCGCAGTATACATCCTCGAAGCTATCCGTACGTGAAAATTTGCGTCACAAATGCATCTAGCCGGCACGCGGATGAACGGGGCGGCCCCCATTGTGCGCTGCCGACAATGGATCCGGCGTCTTTTGAGGCAGCTAACTTATGGCGTTTTCTCGGGCGTTGTAATCTTCTATGGTGTGTCTTTTGGAATGCTCTGGGGCTGACTTCGCCGGGTAACAATGTTATATACAGGGTGTTAAATCCTTTAACACCGTGTATACTTACCTATCTACAGGGTGACTTTGAATTCGATTGACAAATTTTAAGAGGACATTGTATGTAACTATGATTAAAAAACATACGGCGGTAGTTTTGAAAAAAATGGGGCGTCGAAAAAATTTGTTGTAGTTACCCAAAATTACTTCACTTAAGCATAGACAAAAAATATCAGTACGGAAAGTTATATGGTCGTCTTATGGTCGGCGTCTTATGTACCAATGACTTTGTTTTTTTAACTTACGCACATTTATGAAGTTGAAGTAGCAATACCACTCGCTAACTGTGGAGGAAAACATCCTGAGGGAAACCCTTGTGTCTGATGTACTTAAATACATCATCGTATTCTTAGCTGTTGATACGTACAATGGCCCAACTATGAGGCAGGGACGGTTTCTGAATTGAGAAATTCACTAAATAAATACTTAATTAACGTTCTGTCACGCTCTTTTCTGAGAAATTCGAAGAGAAAGCACAGCACTATAGTGAAATTTAATCTTAAATAAAAAAAAATATATCTTTTCATCATTCTGCCCTAGGAGTCAAAAGAGGCTATAAGCGTAAAAAAGGCAAAGTGACAAGAACGCGATATTACGTAATGTTGCCCAACACAAAGTCAGTGATCAGTGCTATTTCTGACAAACTATGATATATCTTGGTAAATATGGTTCGCTTGGTTGTTCAAATCAAATCATTTATTTTTGACAAGAGGAGCATGACATACTGTTACAAAGAGTGTTCCATAAGTAGTAGCTAAATGACAGAATTCTCCAAGCACCATAACGACTGAGACACCTGACCATTAATGCGGGTCTTAGTTACCATCAGACGTCTTACATTACAATAGGTACATTTCCTCAATCATGGGGTACTTTAAGACTTACAAATATTTGCAACAGTAACTTGGTAACAGTTAAAGATTACCACTACCCTCCGCGCTAGTTAGAAACTGTGTTGGGGCAGAGTAGGTTCGTCATCAACGTGACCAGTTCAGATTGTTACATACAGTGCGCTTAATCTTACGGTGTACGAGGTCAGACAATACTGGTCAGTATTGTATGATAAAAGAAATGTTAACCACTCTGAGGTGAGCCGCAATGTTACGTTAAAAGTAAGATAACATAGCTCATAGTGTTATGGATATTCATAACTACACCATAGTATATGTATAAAAGATAGATAAAAACCTCCTTAGGCGACGCCATTGAGCACCTTGATGACTTACTAGTCACCCTCAGCAACAGTGTACACATCTAAGAGAAATAATAGAAAATGAATCAACAAAGTGCTAATTGAAGCTTTAGAATAAAAAAGTAAATAAAAAAGTTACAACATAACAATCGATTCAGATCGGCGTTAACATGTTTATGATGTCGCTGTTCCCGGCTCCTACGACGCAGGGCATCCCAGTGCGGGGTCAGAAGCAAATTTTCATGTTTGTGTTTATTGTTAGGCCCATTTGGCAATAAGTATATATATATGTATATATAATATAATATAAGTAATTAGTATAGGATACTTTAACTACAAATATTATTATTACTACATGTTATTATTATTATAGTCTAGTTGTATTCGTTACATATGAAAGATATAGATAGATACGTAGCTAATTTAAAAAAAATCTCCTTTCATCATTCTGCCCTAGGAGTCAAAAGAGGCTATAAGCGTAAAAAAGGCAAAGTGACAAGAACGCGATATTACGTAATGTTGCCTAACACAAAGTCAGTGATCAGTGCTATTTCTGACAAACTATGATTTTAGCTTCCTTGGTAAATATGGTTCGCTTGGTTGTTCACGTTCCTTTGCTTTGTATTTTTGTATCTGTGGTGATGATCAGGTAATCCTCCTTTATCCTGTAAAAAATGTTGGTCTCACCTAATGTTCGTTTTCAGTTGCCACTTACAAATTCGATGTTATGCGTCTGTGCTTATTAAGTTTAAGTAAACTGTAGAAAACGCTGCTGGTTGTACAATTATATAATGTTTATGTTATTCCTAAGTTAGATTAACGTGTTTGTACAACTGTTTGTTTTCTCTAATAAATTAAAATAAAATAAACACAACTGGCCTTTCATCATCAGCCATTTGACGCCCACTGCAGGACATAGGCCTCCCTCATGGTTTTCCAAGCTTCCCGGTGTTGAGCCGCCCGCATCCAGCGACTTCCCGCCACCATAACAACTGGCCTTTGCATCTACGTAATGAGATGATTTATACAGCGTCCAGTGGCACCTTCACTCACACTAGATCGGTTAAGGGACCATTCGGACGCTTTTTAGACAGAGTAGGCTTGTCCAGCACCTATATCATCCTGACAGCTTAGTCGGCCTAGCCCCCTGGAAAGACGAGTCAATACATGCAGAGCCAACCAAGCTGCGGGTTTCCTCACGATGTTTTCCTTCACCATTAGCGTGTGGTATTGCTACTACGAATTCGCAGATGTACGTAACTTTGAAAATAAACAAAGTCATAGGTACATGCCCGCACTGGAAATCGAACCTGGGTCTCTCGCTTCCGAGTCCATTGTTCTACCCACTGGGCCTAAATACTTACACAAAACGTCCAGCGAGAAAGGCTTGCTCTCTCCATCGCCTTCAGCGTTGAAGCCGACACATGTGTAGTTGCCGGCCGTCCCCCTGCCTACCCCCTGTAGGACCAGCGACTGGTTGCTGATGATGACCCCTTGGCCCACCGTGTGGCTGAGCGTCTTGCCCTGCGTGATGAAAAAAAAAAGAAAAGACATGAAGAAGTGGTGGCTAAAATAATTGCGAATTGAATGGCACTTGTGAGGAAGTATTTAAATAAAGAAAAAAATGCTAGATTGTTTACTCGGGGAGCAAACCACAATTTTTAAGGCGAGAGTGTTTTTTTGTGTGGCGCCAGATTAAGAATAGCGTCACTCCATTTCCTAACGTGGATGTCGTAGAATGCGACTAAGGAAATAAATTACTACGAGACGGGCAGCAGCGTCTTAGTGAGATTCCAACCGCATACTGCGATCGCCAACCTGCCTGCAAAGCGTAGCAATTATGGCAAAACCCCCTCACGGTTACGAAAACCACGAAGGAAGCCTATGCCCTGCAGTAGGCGTCTAATGGCTGATGACGATGATAGTGATGATGATGAGTGGTTTTTTTTAATCCAAAGCGCAGGGAGGTGTACTCGACTCAGCATACTCGAGGTTAAAATAGGGTTGCTCCCGAGGTGGACACTCTACTTTTTATCACCCTCTATGAAAAAATAAGTAAGTGCAACTAAGAATAAAATAGAACGTATTTTTAGCGTCCGTTACAATGTTCTCTGGAGTTAATAGAATACTTTCATCAAAGAGATATAAAGTCTTCTGTCACTTTCATTCTTAATACTTGAAGACACACTCGTTTTTTTTTTTTATAAAAACTTATCAAAATCCGAATTTGATTATGTAAACAATTATGAACAAAGGCGGAGGAATCCATTTCGCGCGTCCTTTATTTTTTACCAACCTTTTTTTTATTTTGGCTCGCGCGCGGTTTCTTTATCACACAGCCAGTTACTTGTTCATACAATGTTCGTGATTGATCTCTTTGGTGATTGGAATTTTTACAAGAAATATCCCAAATTCAAATCACTTTTCATCTGTTATTATTAAAATATTATTGATGAAATTTATAAATGAGATTCTCAATGACAAATTCTAATTATATTGACCACTGTAATTATTTAAATATTCTTGATGTAATTGAAATGTTAATAATTGAATTTTTATAATGCAAGTTAAATTAATGTTAGTTTTTTTTTTAACATCAGAATGGTTGAAACCGTGTCCTGACTTACCGCCACTCAAATTTGTACGCTGATAACAGTAGAACATGTTGATCCGAATTTTTCTTATTTATTATCCAAAATGCATGCTTATGTATCTTGACTGACACATGTTTTAGCAAATAAATAAATCTTTATCTTTATCTTTTATCCTTAGGGATCAAAGAGCTATTTGGGCCCTATTTACGAGAACTAAACTAGCTCTATTTGAAAAGAAGATAACCTCAATAAAATGAATATAAATCAATAAATGTTTTAATGAAAAAACATTTATTTAGAATGCCACTAAAGATCACACATAAAAAATTAAATAATAGTGATTGGGTCTTTCCATTTAAGCTTAAAAACTTTTATTAGAAGAGGCCCGCTTTCTTAACAGATTCACAATTTACAATTGTATGTTAACAAAAACATAGAAAGGTAAACCAACCACGCAGTTAAGGCCGAACTTCGGAGCCAAAAGCTAAGGGGTATGCCGGAAATTATTATTTCATTACTCATACTCGGAAAGTAGGTGTGAAGTTGCCTGAGGAGCGGGTTGAAAATAATATTTTTCAGCCCTATGGAGAATCGTTTTCAACTGACAGCTGTCAAATTATAAAAAAAATGGCCAAGTGCGAGTCGGACTAGCGCACGAAGGGTTCCGTACCATTATCTATACAACATTAGACACAAAGAGAAAAATATTTATTTTGTTTTAATTTCATTATTTATTTTTGAAGTAAATATAGAACTAAATATTCTGTGAATATTTCAAGCGTCTACCTGTTGCCGTTAATAATATTGAGCAAAAAACGGCAAAAAAATTACGTTTGTTGTATGGGAGCCCCCTTAGATATTTATATCATTCTGTTTTAAGAATTTGTTGTTATAGCGGCAACAGACCGCAATACATCATCTGTGATTTAAACTGTCTAGCTGTCACGGTTCATGAGATACAGACTGGTGATAGACAGATAGACAGACAGACAGACGGACAGTGAAGTCTTAGTAATAGGGTTCTGTTTGGCACCCTTCGGGTACGGAACCCAAAAAAAAACTAGGCGGGAAAGCGGCAATCCGATCTTCATTTTTTTTTCGAGTTGTAGAGTTTTGCTTATACTAAATAAAATTCATTAATTTTTTCTTTACCTAATTAATCTTTTTATTTTTACTTTCCTTACATTTGTAATGAAAAGCACAGTGCTTACTTCGGTTAAATACTTATTTAGTGCCTCGAACTATTGGCGTATATAAACCCCGTCTCGGGACTAAATAAGCTAATTTCACCCCTAGGGTAACAATGTACTATTGCTTGGATTGGGGATCGCAGTTGGAAAATAAAATGTGTGACAAGAAAGAAAACAAAACTAGTTATTACTTCCAACTTACGTTATGTCTCCACTCGACCTTATAAACGTAAGGGTGAGCGTTGATGATGCAGTCGAAGTAGACGTCTGAACCCTCCCTTATATTGGACGGGTCCAGGTTCGTTCCTAACCGCACTACGGTTTCTGGCACATCTGGAACAATAAGGGTGGGATAGAAGGAAATACTTACGGGTTGTAAATCTACGTGGCGTTAAATTCATCACCATCATCATTCAGCTACAAGAAGTCCACTGCTGGAAATAGGCCTCGTCCATGGATTTCCAAAAAGACCGGTTGGAAGCGGCTTGCATCCAGCGTCTTCCTGCTACTTGAATGAGGTCATCTGTCCGTCTTGTGGCTGGTCGTCCTTCGCTGCGCTTGCCGATACGTGGTCTCCATTCGAGAACTTTTCAGCCTCATGTGCCATCAATTCTGCGTGCTATTGGTCCCGCCCACTGCCACTTCAACTTATTAATCTGCTGGGCTATGTCGACGCCTTATTCGTAGAGAAATTCACAGCATTAGATGCGTTAAATTAAATGTGTTTATTTCTTACATTGTATATCCAGCGTCCAGCCATCCTCGAGGGCCGGGACTGAAGGCATTTGAGGGTTGGACGCCCTGCAGGCCAGCCGCGCGCCCGCGTCAGCCTTGGTCAGCTGGAGGGAGACAGTGGACGTCGTCGTGTTGCCGTCTGTTGACATCTGTTGGCGAGGGAATCACAAAGTTATTCAGGTTACAATAGGTCCGGTCCTGTCGGTGCCAAACTAGGATGGCTTGTGCTATGCAATGGTAACCGGGCAAAGGCGTAAGAAAACATCATCATTCAGCCACAAGAAGTCCACTGCTGGACATAACAAAACAAGCAAAACAGTAATTTTTACCCGAATGTTTTTTTTTTCAAATCGTGTACGGGGGCCTGCAGCGGTATACAAAACCGCAACCTCTGCTTTTGTAGTAAATCGTCTTACCGCTAGACCAACAAGGCAGTTACACAGGGCGATTTAGTCGCACAGGGTGATGTAAAACAAAATAATGTACAGGGTGTATCATAAAAGTCCGATGAAACTTGAGTGGGTTATCATACTCATCGATACAATCAACATTTGGAATGATAGCAACTTTTTAGATTTCATCAACATTTTCATTAGTTACTGCACGCACGCTCACTGGTTTTGGGTAATTTTTATATTGCCCTTCGCTAATACATAGAAGTATTGTCTGGTGTTACTTTGAATGACAGGATACGCAATAATTTGATTAGAGAACGTGGTGGACTGAAAGAGGATGTAGTGAGTAGAATTGAGAAAGGAATGTTACGTTGGTTTGGACATGTGGAAAGGATGAAGGAAGAAAGATTGACGAAACAAATATATCGAGCGAATGTGGGTGGTCGAAGTATGTCCGGCTGGTAAGGGACGACCCAGACGGACATACTTCGACCAAATAGGGGATGTATTAGCAGAGGGCAAGATAAAAAGTACCCGACACCGGTGTGCGTGCATGCCACGACTAATGAATGTTGAGGAAGCGAAAGTGATCTGTCAGTATCGTAGCAAGTGGCAGTCCTTGGTCTCTGCCTACCCCTCTGGGATACAGGCGTGAATTTATGTATGTATGTAATGTTTTCATTGCATTGCAAGTTTTTGATTGTACTCATGGAATCTTGTTAGGTAGGTACTCGTACCAACTTTTGTATTAGATTGAAGATGATTTGAGGAAACTTGGTCAGAATGGAGTTTTTCTCGCAGATTGGAGTTTATCTCCACTACAACTCGACCCTATGACAGCGATAACACCATTTCATTGTAAATTAACATTCAACAAACAGAATGTAAATTCTTTACGATGAAATAAATTTCTGATTTTCTGATTCCCAGACCTACCACATATATAAAAAAAAACGATGAAGCCGTTTCGGAGGAGTTCGATAACAAACATTGTGACACGAGATTTTTATATAGTAAATCTCGTGTCACAGTAATTTCATACATACAGTATATATTATTGGGAATGTATTAGCATACATACAGTATGTATAGGCCCGCTTGTGGCTTTTCTTACCGGCCACCTTTCACCCACATTAAATGTTTGTTTGCTGAAACGTAAACTCGAATAAAACATTTTTTCTTCTACAAATAAAAAGGAATCTTTCAATCGAAATACAGTTAATTAACCATTACCAACCAACATCTTAACAGTTGCATGTCAATACATTTATGAAAATATTATGTACGTTAGAAAAAATATCAAAGACTTCGAAAATGTTGGTGGCCACCATAATGTTAATACTAGAAATAAACATAAATTATCATTTCCACGATTTAGACTTGCAAAAGTTAACACATCCTTTGTGGGGCACTGTATAATGTTCTACAACAAAATTCCTCAAGATGTATTAGAGTTACCTCCAACGCGATTTAAAAAATGTGTTAAGCACATTCTGTGCAAAAAGGCTTACTATAACATCAAGGATTATTTAGAAGACAAAGATGTTTGGCAATAAACAGTAAATTAATATTAATTACAGGACGATTGTGACTAGTGTTCAACACATTCATGACTAATGTTTTAAGTTGAAAACTCTGTTAATTAAGTTAAATCATGTTTTGAAAAGAATAAATGTGGAATTTCTTTGTTAGCTTCTTCTCCACATAATCCATTAATTGTGAAACTAACAACTTTGACGTTCATTAAGTAAACATTCTGTTTTTACAATGAATAAAAATACTTGAATTGAATTGAATTGAATTAGGTACCGATCGACAAATGTGATAAAGAGAGTGCAATTAAATTACTTTGCTTAAAGCAGATTGTATCTAATGCCCAACGAGGAAGCGACTGATGGCTTAATCGCAGCCCTTTGCTTTTATCGCTGTGTGCACGCGAAGCAATTATAGTGGTTAGCAAAGGCATGATATATGCAGGCACAATATTTCAGTTGATTTACGGAAATAACGTTAATTTTGTAGATTTTCTCAGCGTTTTTAGAGAGAATATTATTACATATAAATATAAATTTTAATACACTAGGTTACACGTAACTACCCTGCCAACTCCCCCTCAAAAGCTCTTGTTTTGTGATAAGGCGTTGCTAAAATCGGTCATTGTGCCCGGCGCGAGTTAAAAGATAAATGCAAGGTGTGCCAGTCAAGTTTATCGTAGAGGTAGGTAGGTATTTGGGTTTTTTAAATTTTACTACGCTACGCTGCTTTTAGTTGTACCATTGTTGTTAGTTTCACATGTTTTGTACTTTGTTACCAAAAACTATTTCGATACTTTTCGATAAATTTTAATGTACTTTTATGAATTAAAATGTTTTGTATGTTATTTTAAAACTAACTAAAAAAAACGGCTAAGTGCGAGTCGGATTCGCGCACCGAGGGTTCCGTACGAGCGCTTGGCCGTTTTTTAGGGTTCCGTACCCGAAGAGTGCTAAACGGGACCCTATTACTAAGACTTCACTGTCCGTCTGTCCGTCTGTCTATCTATCTGTCCGACTGTCTTTCTGTCTGTCGCCGGGCTGTATCTCATGAACAGTGATAGCTAGGCAGTTGATATTTTCACAGATGATGTATTTCTGTTGCCGCTATAACAACAAGGAAATACATTACCAGGAGACGGCCAGCAGCATCTTCCTGAGATTCCAACCGCATACTGCGATCGCCAACACGCCTGCCAAGCGCGGCGATTTTAGCAAAACCCCTCATGGTTTTCCTAACCTATATCCTATGTCCTGCAGTGGGCGACAAATGGCTGATGATGATGATAATAACAAATACTAAAAACAGAACAAAATAAATATAAGCGGGGGCTCCCATACAATAGGCTACCTGTTACAGTTCTAAAGGAGAAAGATTACAGATCGTAGTAGGCTTTACAGATCGGCTGGACGGACAGACAGCGGAGGCAGAGTAATAGGAGTCCCGTTGGCACCCTTCGGGTACGGAACCCTAAAAATTACCGGCTAGTGCAAGTCTCAAAAAATTAAAACAAATTACAGGGCTAAATAGTTATTAAAGGAATAGCTTTGTAACTTTTTATAAAGAGATTTGGATTGTAATGTGAAACAAATAGGTTTTGACACAAAATTTGTTGTTTGTAGCTTTTATTCAGCCATTTCAGTGTCCCACTGCTGAGCAAAGGCCTTCCCTTGGATTCTCCAATCCTCCTTGTTATCAGCGACCCTTTGCCAATCTGGTAGGAAAGCTGCGAGGTCGTCTCTCCATCTTCGCCTTGGTCTGCCACGTTTGCGATGTCCGTCGCGTGGAACTCAGTCTGTGGCAATTTTTGGCCATCTGTCTGGGCCTATGCGGCTTACATGACCAGCCCAGTTCCACAAGAGCTTTGCGGTCGAAGCTCCAACACCAGCAATTTTTGTTTTGGAACGCAGCCTTGTGTTCCGGATTCTATCAATCCTCTTCACACCCAGTGTGCTGCGCTCCATGGCCCTTTGGCAGACCTTGAGCCTGGACTTCTGATGTTCGGTCAAAGACCAGGTTTAAGCACCGTAGCTTAATCAACTGTAATCAGCACTAACGGTTCTCGGTTGTGGGGCCTAAAAATCACTATTTACGTCTATGAGAAATTACATATATGTAAAAGATGATTGTTTTTCATTGGTGCTAGTTAAGCCCACGAAGCCCCTTACCTCCTCACGTAGTAAACTGAAACCAGCGCATACGATCGGGGTCAATGGGTCCTAGTAACTACTCTTTTTCAAGCACTCCAATTACCATACGGACGAAGCTATTTCCAAAAGAGCACTCAATTCCTTTTACGGCTAATAGAGGACAATAATAAAAAGGCCGACAAAAGACAGCTCCGATTGGCCGGACACTTCAGCACAGACAAGGGCTGAGAGTAAATTCCTTAAGGGCTCCCGATTGTTTATTAGCAACCCTTAAATCGTTGTCCGCCGGGAATTCTTGAGAGGGATTTATATCAGTTCTGTTCCTTCCTTGCCCTTCCGATCTCCTAACGAAAATCATTGTCCGTCTCGATACATTAGCTTTGTTTCCTATGTTTTGTTCAGTAGACAGAGAGAGAGATAGAGACCGAAAGGAAAATAGAACTAGGGCCCTTATTATGAAGCAGCGATATGTTCGGAAGGGTCGTCAATGTCGCGCTTGAGCCCGACAATTCACACGAATCTAGCGATAAATACGGTTCTTTTTTGAATAGTTTCGAAATTCCCTGCCACTGAGTATAAACGCTAGAAATGCATGGCTTTTTGTTAGCCCGATGACGTCAAAAATGTCACGGTGGACCAACCGATGGCCGCACATAACAGTCGACTATGTAACTAAAATTCTCAGTTACGTTACGAGTGACTATGTAACTAAAATTGTCCGTGTGGCGCCGGATTAAGAATAGCTTCACTCCATTTGCTTCCGTGGATGTCGTAGAAGGCGACTAAGGTAATCAATTACCAGGAGACGGGCAGCAGCGTCTTCCTGGAATTCCAACCAACCCGCCTGCCAAGCGCGGCGATTACGGCAAAACCCTTTAAGGTTATGAAAACCACGAAGGAGGCCTATGTCCTGCAGTAGTCATCAAATGGCTGATGATGATGATGTAACTAAAATAGAAAGGTTGATGTGCTGCACAGTATAGGTACTACAAGCCTCTCTTTAAAGAAGTTAAAAAAAAAATACTTTTTCACCTCACTAGCTCGTAAAAGCTCTGTTTATCATTCGAAATCTGCGTGGAAAATCGCACTTTATCCGCTAGCGTGGTAAGTGTTTTTAAAATTCGAATATTTTTATTCAATAATGGTTTCGTACAATAAATTACATATATAAAGAACCTCATTGGTTTCGTAATAGTTTATATTCTCTGCAGCCAGTCCATTGATGATTGAAATGCAAATATTTATTTCATGTCATGCGCCAGCCTCATTTAAAGAATCGCACTGGCCGGCAAGAAAATTTGATTTAAAAAAAAACTTTAAATTTTTTTTCTCTTTATTGAATTCACTTTACTTCCATTATTTTGGTTTGTTTTTTGATAAAATCGAAAGAAATCATAAAATATGAGCGAAGCTAGCAGCGACGAAGATATAAATTTAGAAGATATAAATCGAAGATATAAAAACAGTAATTTAATATTTATTAAAACTGTTTTTCTTGCACCTAACATTTTCCTCGCTTTAGTGAGGTGAAAAGTTGTGTGTTGCGCTCGGCAGCAAAGTTATTTAGCGTCTCGTACCTTTGAAACCCTCGCTACGCTCAGGATTCTATATTTGAACCACTCGCTTCGCTCGTGGCTCAATCCTAGAATCCTTCGCTTGCTCAGGTTTCAATACAAGGTACTCGCGCCAAAAATTAACTTTGCAGCCTTGCATAACAAATAACTATTACTACATAGGAATGACATTCTACGATTTGGCACAGACGCAAAAAGTAGAGCGTTCAGTTTGGACACAAATTGACCAATGAAGCGAAAGTTTTGTGGCTTCGTTGCGGGCCTGGCTGTTGGTCTAATTGTTGGCAATTTGTAGACCACAGAACAAGTACAAATTGTTAGATACTTTTACGTGACCCTTCCAATCGATGCTTGCTTATGTAAAAGAGTGTCACTAGAGAGATCGTACTGTAACGGTACCTCTTTGTGCACAAAGTAGCTGGCAACCACAGCAGTCTGATTTGATTTTGAAGGGAAATCGTTACATTTTGATTCAGGTGTCTGTCGATGACTAGCTAGGAAATCAATAAGATATTGAAAAGATAAAATAATAAAAGTAATCTATCGGATCTTATGACATTTCATTTAAGCTAAATAGTAATAAGCTCAGGGGCATTTTTGATGCAAAGGATATCCCTCGCTGTGCAGCGCGGTAACGCTGCTAGTGTCATGGGTAACTTTGGGTCGGATATATCTCGAGGCGGTTTATTTAATTGACTGTACTTGTGTGTGTGTGTGTGTGTTTTTTTTTGTTTCCTTTATTCTTATTTTGTTTTTTATTGCTAAATAGTTTAATTTGTACTTAGTTTTAACGTTGTTTTTAATTTGAACTAAGTCTTTAAGAATGCGATCTCCTTTATACAGTTTGTGTCGTTTATAAATAAATATAATAATATGTATGTAAACTTTTATTTCCTAATTTTTATTTTCGCATTTACGAACAGTTGTATTTATTTCGCTGACTTATGTAACTTAGCTTGCTAGTTTTGGGTAGCAATGCACGGTTACCTCTGAAATACCTAATTCCTGAAACAGGTACGTCAGTTGAGAGTTTTTCATTAACAACAAATTTCTTAGTTTTGTATTTTCTTTTAATTTTATGTAATTTTAAATCGGAGGCAGATCGCTGGCCATGGCTGGATGAGGAAGACCAAAGAGAGAAGAAAGTGGCGTGCCTTGGGGGAGGCCTATGTCTAGCAGTGGACGGGTGTGGACTGATTGATACTTAGTTTTATAGATTTTCTCCATTTAAGTGACACTGTCTGATAGATAATATTTAAATCATTGTGTTCAATAGAATAGAATGCTACCTTCTTCTATGTGGAACAATAATTTACTATGGCTACGATGGTAAAGCGCGCTAAACGCGAATTTCATATATTATCAGTGTTTATTGCGATATAGTTATAATACCATGAAGCGGTGGTAGCCTAGTGGGTAGAACATCGGAGTCGGAAGCGAGAGACCCAGGTTCGATCCCCAGTGCGAGCATATACCTATGACTTGGTTTTCTTAGTTATGTACATTTGTGAAGTTATAGTATGTAGCAATACTACTCGTAAACTGTGAAGGAAAACATCGTAAGGAAACCTGAGTGTCTGAGCTTTTCATATATCTCAGCGCTTGAAATCGCCAATCCACGGCGGGCACGCGTGGTGACTAAGCCCACACTCTCCCCCTGAGAGAAGGCCTGTGCCCTACAGCGGGACGTATATAGGCCGCTTATGTAAACCCTGATAATAAAAAAGAAATCTAAGATGAAACTCATAGAATGAAAGTCGTAGTAAAATTTCAAAATAAATAACACATTTTAAAAAAATACAATCATTCTGTTTTCAATTGTTCCTGTATAGGAGCAGGTTTTTACTGTGTCTGCTGATTTATCACATCCATTTCACAAGATCTATTTATTTGATTCATTATTTTATCATTATATAATCTTTGATATATAAAAATCTCGTATCGCAGCGTTTGTTATCGAACTCCTCCGAAACGGCTTAACCAATTTTTATGATTTTTTTTTGTGTATATTTGGTGGGTCTGAGAATAGGTCGTAGATTAATTAAGGCCGTCAGCGCAAAAGTGGCCTAAGATTAATATAGTTAGTATGGAGATGATGAGAAAAAAATTTTCATGTCTACTATAACAAGACGCGCAAAAAGAATGTTTAAAACGCCATCTGTTATCCATGGGTGAAACTGGGGATAGTTTTGCATCAAAATTTATTCTGGTTTAAATAAATTGCAACAGATAAGTACGAATATGAAAAAATGTGAGTTAGGTCACTTTTGCGCTGACGGCCTCAATTAATATGGCAAAACAACGTTTGCCGATTCAGCTCGTATTGTAGTCTATATCGTTAACCTCCAATTTTTCGGTAGATCGTCTCATTTCAAAAAGATTCACCAAAGATTTCTTACAAGCTTTGCTAAGGCAAAGAACGTGCCAATCTAGACTTTAGGCCCATCAATTTAAAGGCCCAAGAACGCCGGCCGTCTTTAAAAACTGTGGCGCTAAAAGTAAAACACCGGCCAAATGCGAGTCGGACTCGCGCACGAAGGGTTCCGTACTGTTATCTATATAATACATCATTAGACAAAGATCGAGACAACATAGATTAGGTACATTGAGAACAGCGCAATCTATAGAAACCAACAAGATGCGTTTAACATTGACACTTATCGACATGACATCGGCGCTGTGGAGGTTACATAGATGGCCGCTAGATGGCGAGCGCTGTCTTTAGAAAACGTTTGTTGTATGGGAGCTCGCCTAAATATTTATTTTATTCTGTTTTTTTATAGCGGCAACAAAAATAAATTATCTGTAAAAATTTTAACTGTCTAGCTATCACGGTTCATAAGACACAGCCTGGTAACAGACAGCCAGACAGACAGACGGACCGTGGAGTCTTAGTAATATGGTCCCTTGCCTTTTGGGTAAGGAACCCTAAAAACTTAGCGTGGAGGCCCCTAACGAGCGATTTGTGCATCGCTAGAGCACTCGCCTGGGCCGTTCAATCTACATTTATTATGACTACGTGCCACTATTTCACGTTGAATTTGTGTCGTTGTTCCTTGGACGGCGTCCGAAGTGGGAACGGCATATTGAACGTTATATGCGGGGTGTACCAAAACTTCCTTCAATTAATCAATCAGCCCGTAATCGTCCACTGCTGGACATAGGCCTCCCCCAGGGCACGCCATTTTCAGGGTCGCCGTAGTCAACAAAGAACCCTTATAGTTTCGCCAAGTCCCTCCATCCGTCTGTCTATCTGTCTGTCTGTCTGCGGCTTAGCACAACGACGATAAGTGCTAGAGAGCTTATTTAGCCGACAAAAAGGTAGAATAACATCTCAAACAAATTTATTTTTAGGCTCACCTACACCTAAATAAGAGATGACGGGATTTTTCTCGCCTACACCATAGTGTGGGGTATCGTTGGATTGGTCGTTTAAAATTCTCTCTCCCGGCCACACGGTTACAAGGCAGTAGCACATTTATTTTTATATACGTCACACTGCAGGCATCGGCCTTTTCTCAGAGAGAGCATCAGACGCTCAGGTTTTCTCACGGTGTTTTCCTTCATAGTTAGCGAGTGATATTGCTACTATAACTTCACAAATGTACGTAACTTAAAAAGCCAAGTCATTGGTACATGCCGGGATTCGAACCCACGACCTCCCGATTGAGAATTCGACGTTCTACCGCTCCGCTACCACCGCTCTAGACAAGAAAATATAAAAACCTGTTTAGAGGCTAAAAGTTCCAACCATGCTGGGACTTGAACCCGCGACCTCTGGCTAACCGTGCCAGTGCTCTCCCAACTGAGCTAATGGGCAAGGGCAGGCATCGGCGAAATTTCTAACCTCTTTACAAACTTCTCAGTATTGCGTACAGGCAGCGACATCTGGCTGAAGTAATTTACATCACTTGCAGCCCCGAGTACCCACTTTTATGCAGTTGGGTTTTACATCGGAATGATATCGCTATACCTACATGATTATATTCTTTTTGAAATATAAATACGAAAAGAAAGATTTATAATTTTATTGCATTGTATTGCGCGTGTGATTTGGAACTCAATTGACACGCGCAATTCGGCTGTAGCGTTGCGACATGCGCTTCCGCGCATCGGCCAAGTAATTAGGCCACACGTGTAAATTTGGTATAACGATTAGTCAGTAAGTTAGAACATAGCAACTTTTATAATAATTTTTAAGGCATTCAATACACGACCATGGTCCAAGAAACATGTGTTCTGATTGACTTCACCCCCAACTGACCCCTAAAACCAGAGCGCCTACTCCGCTCTCCACATGGCGACCCATACCAGGCCAAGCCAAACCGAACACACCGAGAAGAAAAATTACATTTGAAAATTGAAGAAACCAAGCGAAAAACATAGCATGAAGATTAAAAATTCGAGCGAGGAAAATAAAGAATCAAAATAATAAAGAAGAACCAATAGCAAAAAAGAAGAACCCGTTGTCAAGAAGAAAGAAGACAAAAATTCGAAGATCAATCTCAAAACAAAAGAAGAAAACACCTTAGAAGAGGAAAAATATTGTTTATTTTGAAAGTAAAAAGTACATGCAAACATAACAATTATGGTTTGGTACTAAATCTATTGTACAATAATTAATCTTGTCGTTGCATCCTATCTCTTAAGCTAGGCGAAAGCCGTATCTTAGGAGAAGAGGGTAAGTACTATCTATGAAGGGGGTAAAATCGCAAATTGCCGCTTGTTACGTAGGTATGTATGGAAAATCTGACATATTTTCAGCAATTCCAAAGTTTTCACCAATAAAAACAATTTTTTAGTTCAGTGGCGAGTAATTGTTACACCCCGTATGAAATACTCACATCCTTCCAGTAAGGACACAATTGCAAATCAGAGGAGTTGCATCTGTTATCATTATAACCAATTTATGAAGGCAGTATTCTAGGAAACAGTTTATATTATGTCAATGAGCATTTTACTGTGTCATAGGCTGAAAATAAAATACTGATAAATAACCTAGACCACCTCTGACGATTGCTGTTTCCCTAACTACGTGTTGGTTTGTAAAGTAACGCCCGACGTACCCCCAGTTTCTCGTACACTAACACGCTGTTAATCTACTGTTAGCAGCTGTCAATTGACCAACGTGCATACAAAAAAAACCATTGACAGTTCTTAACAGTAGATTAACAGCTTGTTAGTGTACGAGAAACCGGGGGTAAGTGTACTTTCTACTCATCAACACGAACAACACGAAAATAAAAACAGCTGTGCCATACTAAAACTCGATACCTACTAAACAAAATGTATGGAACTGGAACAGCTGATTTTTTTTTAAGATTTTAAAGTTGGTCCCATAGTAAAAGTTGTTCGTATTGATGAGTAGAAAGTACCCTGAGTCGGGCGTTGCTTTACAAATCAACACCTTGTATAATACAACAAGTGATAGATGAATTGTTTCCCATTCTTGAGGATGTCTGTTTCAACTCCTGGCATGCACGGATGACTTATTTGTTAGAGCGTTTATACATACATACATAAACTCAAGCCTGGAGGGGTAAGCAGAGACCAGGGTTTGCTACTTGCCACAATTCCGAAAAACCAATTTCGCTATTAAGCCTCGTATTTGATCAATGTATGTCCTCCTTGGACGTCTCTTACCGGCCTTCTACCCACATATCCTTTTTCCCTTCAACCTCTTCATGTGTCTGTATCATTATTTCAATCTTAAACTTCCGTAAGCACTACACATTAGTGGTTTCGCTCTGAGCTCGCATCGTCGGTTGCTGGTCTCTGAGCAAAACCTGGTCGGGCTCTTCCGACAAAAAATTAAGCAAGGGAATCCTGAATTGAGCTAATAAATGTCTCAAGTTATTTTATACGATTATTCCAATCAGGACTCCATGTTATAGCGATAAAGATTAGAAGGGACCAGCGGACTGTCACGGAAATTTACAAGCGCTGTTTACAGACAACGCCAAATTGGGTCTTCCATCGAGTCGCCGGCTCCCATAATCAAGATGTCGACTTTTTTTTTGCCAAGAATGGGAAATTTGATTTCAGACTTTGATCACTGAGAATAAAGAGCAAAACAATTGTTTGCTTTGATAGAAACAAGAAGGCATAGTTTTCATAGAGTCATTAATGTAATTTTGAAATTGGTAAAGACTTTACTTAAAATTAGTATAAAAAAAACCGGCCAAGGGCGAATCGGACTCACGCACGAAGGGTTCCGTACCATTATCTATACAACATTAGACAAAGGTCGAATTTGGGAACAGCTCCATCTATAGAAACCGAAATGCTTCTTGCGTTTGACATTGACATTTTGTCAACGACATGACATCGGTGCTGTGAAGGTTACACAGATGGCCGATGAGCGCTGTAAAGAGACAACATTTGTTGTATGGGAGCCCCTCTTAAATATTTATTTTATTCTGTTTTTAGTATTTATTGTTATAGCGGCAACAGAAATACATCATCTGTGAAAATTTCAACTGCGTAGCTATCACGGTTCATGAGATACAGCCTGGTGACAGACAGACAGATAGATAGACGGACAGACAGACATACAGACGGACAGTGAAGTCTTAGTAATAGGGTCCCGTTTGGCACCCTTCGGGTAGGGAACCCTAAAAAGTTATACTTTAATCGTAATTCAGAGTTGTTTTATACACATATTATCCTACTTGCACCTAGTACAAAATAATTATGAGAGATAATTGTTTACTGAAACATTCTTCAAGCTTTAGAAAAATAAAGCGTATAGGTTTTCCACGATTTTGTGGATTTAGGCAAGTCCGGTCTCTGCCTATCCCCTCGGTGTATTAGCGTGAGTTTATGTACCACATGAGCCCAATCCATCCATTAGCCCACATTCGTCCACTGCTGGACATGGCTTCCCCCGAGACTTGCCACTTCTTACTGTCCTCGGTCATTCTCATCCACTCATTACATTACATAAACTCACGCCTGTATCCCGGAAGAGTAAGCATAGACTAAGCTTTGTCATTTGCCATGATCCCGGCAAAGTTCTTTGGCTTCATGGACATTATTATTATTATTATTAAATTCTTTATTGTACTAGAAAAAATTTACAATTGACGGGCTTAATACTAAATAGTAGGTAATTTATTAACATTGGTTAGTCGTTCTATGGCGCAATTTTTATCATGCTCTTTGCTAATACATCCCCTGAATGGGACGTTCCTTACCGGCCCTGCCACCTGGCAGTATGTGTCTGCAAAAAAAAAAAATCTAACACACCATCGAAACAATGTTGTAGTTTCTTCTTCAATAGACAAACGAACCCTAGTTTTCCCAACCCAATGCTACCCACGTACCCCTTAACACCCTATTACAATAGACACACGTGGGTATTTACAATCTTTACCCCGCACACACACTAAGCCGGCGGTGGCAATATCCGCTTTCCTATCATCTCCTCATAACACAGCATTATGTGCGTAACAATCCTAGAATTGTTAGCGCGCTGCTTGATATTCCGAGCACGGATGGGGCTGGCGGCTGTACTGGGCAACCGACTGGTGCGGATTTTATGTAGAGGCTACTCTTTTGGACTATGGATTTGGTATTCTAGCTGTAAACACTCAATTCTTTTTTTGTAGATTGACGGATTTTTTATATTTAAGGGCCTCGGAACAACTTTTGAGTTTGTAATAGAGTTGAACAAAAGTTTCGTCCATTTTACATCTGTGTCATGACACACACTGCTTAAAACTATCTATTCTCGAGAAGTGGAGTGACTATTTAGATGATGTAGTACCTAGGGGACATATTTTAAATGGAGTAGGCTGGTACATTACTATTTTAGCATAAACAGTCTAATTTACATGATGTTAATACGAAATCACAAAAGATATCTTGTACCTATAATAGAAAGATAATTTTATGTTTCCATTTACTTTCTTAAATGTTTATTCCACAAGTTTTGATCAAACATTTTCAAAGTTTATTTTACTAAATACAATATGTACGGTTTGAAATATTTCTATAATTTATTATAAGTAATTATGTTAATATTTACCTTATTCCTCGCGATACAGGCTAATCCTGGTGCGAGGACTTATCCTAATTTTTTGTACCTCCCAAAAGGATAGCAAGCTTTTAATTAAGTCTGTCATCATCATCATCATCAGCTATTTGACGCCCACTGCAGGACGCAGGCCTCCGTCATGGTTTCCCTAACCATGAAGGATTTTGCCATAATCGCCACGCTTGGCAGGCGGGTTGGCGATCGCAGTATGCTGTTGAAATCTCAGGAAGACGCTGCTGCCCGTCTCCTGGTAATGTATTTCCTTAGTCGGCTTCTACGACATCCACGGAAGGAAATGGAGTGACGCTATTCTTAATCCGGCGCCACACGGAAATGAAATATTTCTATAATTTATTTCATCATCATCATCATTCAGCCACAAGAAGTCCACTGCTGGACATAGGCCTCCTCCATGGATTTCCAAAAAGACCGGTTGGAAGCGGCCTGCATCCAGCGTCTTCCTGCCACTTGAATGACGTCATCTGTCCATCTTGTGGCTGGTCGTCCCACGCTGCGCTTGCCGATATGTGGTCTCCATTCGAGAACTTTTCGGCCCCATCGGCCATCAGTTCTGCGTGCTATGTGCCCCGCCCACTGCCACTTCAACTTACTAATCCGCTGGGCTATGTCGACGACTTTCGTTCGTCTACGGATCTCATCATTTCTGATTCGATCTAGTAGAGAAATTCCGAGCATAGCCCTTTCCATAGCTCGTTGCGTGACCTTGAGCCTTCTTATGAGGCCCATAGTGAGAGACCACGTTTCAGTGCCATAAGTCATCACTGGTAACACACACTGGTTGTATAATTTTGTCTTGAGCGATTGAGGTATATTAGACGAAAAGACTTTTCTAAGTTTCCCGAAAGCTGCCCAGCCGAGTTGGATTCGACGATTGACCTCTTTCACGAAGTTGGACCGGCCTAGTTGGATTGTTTGTCCTAAGTAGACGTATTCGTCTACAACTTCGAGAGTCGTGTTCCCCAACGTTATTGGGGTGGGCACAACACGAGCGTTCGACATGACCTTCGTTTTGTCCATGTTCATTTTAAGGCCCACACGTTGGGAAACTCGACTGAGGTCGTCGAGCATTATGCCGAGGTCTTCCATCGTTTCTGCCATGACTACTATATCGTCGGCAAATCGAAGGTGCGTGATGTACTCGCCATTGATATTGATGCCGCGTCCCTGCCATTCCAGAAGCTTGAAGGCATCTTCCAGTGCGTTCGTGAACAGTTTCGGAGAGATAACGTCTCCCTGTCTCACGCCTCTTCTCAATGGAATTGCCTCCGAATTCTGCTCCTGTACTCGGACCGACATGGTGGCGCTGTTGTACAAGCACTTCAGCACCTCGATATACCGATAGTCAATACGGCAACGCTGGAGAGACTCGAGCACTGCCCATGTCTCGATCGAATCGAAGGCTTTCTCATAGTCCACAAACGCTAAGCAGAATGGCAAATTATACTCCTCAGTCTTCTGTATAATTTGCCGCAGCGTGTGGATGTGGTCTATGGTACTAAAGCCCTTTCGGAAACCGGCTTGTTCGGGAGGCTGGAAGTCATCAAACCTGCGTTCGAGACGATTCGTGAGGACCCTCGAAAACAGCTTATAAACATGGCTCAGAAGCGAGATGGGTCGGTAGTTCTTCAATAGAGAGTTATCCCCTTTCTTGAAGAACAGCGTCACCACGCTTCTGTTCCATGCTTCTGGCGTTTTTCCTTCGAGCACGACGGAATTGAAGAGCTTCTGAAGGACTTTAAGTACTGGTGTTCCACCCGCTTTCAGGAGCTCTGATGTGATTCCGTCCTCTCCTGGTGCCTTGTTATTCTTGAGCTGTTTCAGGGCCATCCTAATCTCGTACAGGCTGATGTCCGGGATGTCTTCGGTATAATGTCGGGTCAGTTTGGCTCTCGGATCTTTGTTCAAACTGCTAACAGGTTTTGCGACTGAGGTGTATAGCTGTCCGTAGAAACTCTCAATCTCCCTCAGCACCTCTGATTTGGTCGACGCTATACTGCCGTCCTCTCTCTTCAGCTTCGTCAGCTGGCTTTGCCCAATAGACAAGTCTTTTGCGAACACTTTGGAGCCCTTGTTCCGCTCTATAGTCTCTTTAATACGTTCGGTATTAAAGGACCGAATATCGTGCCGCATAGACTTTGAGATATGTCTATTGAGCTGCCTATATGACTTAGCATCCTCGGAGGACTGCAGTTGCAACGCGCGACGTTTAGCCATGAGGTCGAGAGTATAGTTTGAGAGCTTTTGTGGTCTACTCGTACGGTTGGGTCTATAGAACCTCGAGCCCACTGTACGGACAGTTTCTACAAACCTGTTATTGATCTCGTCCACCGATGCGGCGCTCTCCAGGCACTCAAAGCGATTTGACAATTCGAGTTGAAAGTTCTCGGGGTTCTGGATATGGGCATGAGTAGGTCGGAGCGTGGACTTCATGAGACGAGACCTCTCAAGTTTGACATTGATATTCAATGTGCCTCTTACTATTCGGTGATCGCTTCCGGTTTTCACCATGTTGATCACAGAGACGTCATTGAATATTTGTCTCTTGGAGGTCAGGATGAAGTCTATCTCGTTTCTCGTGGAACCATCGGGACTAATTTATTCGGGATAATTTATTTAATATTAGTAATTATGTTCATATTTATACCTTATTCCTCGCGATACAGGCTAAGCCTGGTGCGAGGACCTATCCAAATTTTTTGTATCTCCGAAAAGGATAGCAAGCCTTTAATTAAGTCTGTCATCATCATCATCAGCCATTTGACGCCCACTGCAGGACATAGGCCTCCTTCGTGGTTTTCATAACCATAGGGTTTTGCCATAATCGCCACGCTTGGCAGGCGGGTTGGCGATGGCAGTATTCGGTTGAAATGTCAGGAAGACGCTGCTGCCCGTCTCCTGGTAATTGATTTCCTTTGGCGCCTTCTACGACATCCACGGAAAGAAACGGAGTGACGCTATTCTCAATTCGGCGCTACACGGACAAGTGTTAAGGATTAATTACGGATTAAGTCTGTATTAGTGGGTAGTGGGTAGAAAATTGGACTCGGAAGCGGGAGACCCAGGTTCGATTCCCAGTGCGGGCATGTACCTATGACTTTGTTTTCTAAGTTATGTACATTTGTGAGTTGTAGTAGCAATACCACTCGCTAACGGTGAAGGAAAACATCGTGAGGAAACCTGAGTGTCTGAGCTATTCACATACCTCAGCGCTTGAAATCGCCAATTCGCGGTGGTCACCCGTAGTGATTAAGCTCATACTCTCTCCCTGAGAGAAGGCCTGTGCCCTACAATGGGACGTATATAGGCTGCTTATGCTATAAGTCTGTATTCACCTGCAATTTTTTCAGAAAATCCAACCAGGATTAGTACCGATTTGCATTCACCATGATTAAGCTCTCCGTGTGGCGCCGGATTAAGAATAGCGTCACTCCATTTCCTTCCGTAGGTACGACACCCAGAAGGCGACTAAGGAAATCAATTACCAGAAGAAGGGCAGCAGCGTCTTCCTGAGATTCCAACCGTATTCTGCGATCGCCAACCCGCCTGCCAAGCGATTATGGCAAAACCCTTCATGGTTAAAAACCATGAGGGAGGCCTATGTCCTGCAGTGGGCGTCAAATGGCTGATGATGATGATTAAGTTCAAGTACCACGAATATAGCTCTTCTTACCGTCTCCTTAGCGTTGTTTATCCGATGGCCGTTCTTCCACCACGTGATGGACGCCGGTGGCCGCGAGCCCGACGACTGGCAGAGCAGGTCGTATCTTCTGCTTGCAGAGAGGGGTTGGTTCGACCCCAGTATGTGCACGGTTAGTGGCGGAACTGTTGATGAGAAAAATAGGGCGTCACCATTTGTATAGGATACTTTTTTTAAAAATAACTTATTTACATTTTTAGGGTTTCGTTCATAAAGGGACCCTATTACTAAGACTCTGCTGTCTTTCCGTCCGTCCATCTGTCACCAGGCTATATATCATGAACCGTGATAGTTAGTGAGTTGAAATTTTCACAGATAATGTATTTCTAATGCCGCTATAACAAAAAATACTAAAAACAGGATAAAATAAATATTTAAGGGGGGCTCCCATACAACAACCGTATTTTTGTTGCCGTTCTTTGCTCTATATTAATAAAGTCAACAGGTATGAAACAACGCTTGAAATGTTGTACAGATAATGGTACGGAACCCTTCATGCGCGAGGCCGACTCGCCTTTACAGTCCTATTCCATTCTCAATACTCCTTATTCCATACTCACAATTCATATCCAGCGTGAGCGTCGTCTCCATAGGGTGCGCGCGTGCATGGTTGCTGGCGCGGCACGTGAGCGCGGCGCGCACGTCCCTCCGTGTTAGCGGACCCACGCGCAACACGCCGCGCACGGCGCCGTTGGCGAGCGCCTGGGCAGGTGTGTCCGTTTCCACGTCGTTTCGGAACCACTTCACCCAGGGCCTGGGCCGTCCTAGGGAGGGGGGAGGTTGGTAAGAAAAACTTAGTTCAACACTCATATTATGGAAGATATTCTTAACTTCTTTACGTCATTGTGGAACCACTTCACCCAGGGCCTGGGGCCGACGTTTTTAACTTAGCTTAATACTTAAGACTACATACTTAATGCTTAATCCTTAGTCTCTCCTAAAGCATTCCCAATGAAAAGAAAGTATTTTTTTCTTTTTTCAAATATTATTCAGCTCAACGGCGTAGAAACACAGTGAGACTAAACTGCAATAATACCCGGTTCAGTGCCAGAGGCATGTTCTACAAAAAGGAAGCCGTGTATTTTTTTCAACTATCCATTAGACTAATGAAATCGTTCAAACAGGTAACGCTTTAGCATGTAAAAAAGTATCCTGGGCTCCGTGGAAAATGCGACGACCTGAGAAAGCTTAGCGAGAATAGCTAAAGCACTCAACGATATAGTATTAAATATTGTATTTATTTCAATTCGTTTTATATTCATAAAAGCATTTACTTAAATATTTGTAGTGCAATTAATGTACATTAATTGTTATTAGTATATGTATATATGTAAGTACTTGTATGGGTATAAATGTGGCTGTATGTGTGAGAGTAAGTGCCTTTTTCGATTTAATGCTCCGTAAAGGCCCGTTTTAAAATCAATGTTGTAGGTGCAAACCCTTAGCTAATACTGAGCACGAGGCCTTTTTTTTGCTGCATCAGCATATAGCATACACTTATTGTAACCTTAGTCTTTATTTTTATCACTTGTTTCACTTTTATTCTGCTTTTGTTTTATGTCTGCTTTATTTTATGTTCAATTATGTATGTCTATGTGGCGTTAAATAAATGCTTTAGATCTTCTTCTTCAACGAAAAACTTGTTAAGAAACTTGGTAAACCCGATAAACTTGTAAGGAGAAAGAGCGGTACCTCTACATTATTTGATTTGACCAACGTCATATATAATATATTTTATATTCGTACAGATTCAAGTGATTGAAGTATGATTTAAAATTATGTTTAAAGGTATCCTTTATTTAACAGCTAGGGCTAATTATCCCAATTAATGGGGAGAGAGCGACACCTCCTTGTTAAAGGAACAATACTTTATTTTGCAATATTCTTTTATGTGAGGAAACCCGGTTGGCTCCGCGCGTATTGGCTTTTCTTTCCTGTGGGCTAGGCCGACTAAGCTGTCAGGGTGGTCTAGGTTCTGGGCAAGCCTAATCCATCTAAAAAACAATGTCCCAGGCACGGCAGCGTCCGAGTGGTCCTTTCACACATCTAGTTTGAGTGATGATGCCACTGGACGCTGTATAAATCATCTAATTACGTAGATGCAAAGTCCAAAGTTTATTATTTTATGTAAAAATCAGTCTAGTACTAACGTTATATGTGTAAGGTTCAAGTGATGGAGAATACATTGATAATTCTTATCAAAAGTATTAATTTTATTCAATAGTTGTAGTAGGGTAGCATACCGATAGCCGAGGTTGGCTAAATGCGGTCAGCAAGTAGACCAGTGACCCGATGGTTCGATGACATTACTAAAACCACTGGAAAGTAACGGACGAGATAAGCAAGGGATCGAAAAGAGTAGCGTGACAGGCCTATACCCATCAGTGGGCTACATTCATAGATCCAGCCTATGGTCGTAGAAATCACCGGAGTGTAACAGCTGTTCTGTCTAAAGTTGCGGCTAGGTGCTCCCGACTAATAGATCTTAATGAGATTGCACGTTCCTTTGATGCCTCTTCAGACAACGGCGCTGGACGTTTCCGGCGTATCTATTAAAAAAATACGTTTCTTTCGGAGAAAGAAACTTCTTGAGTGCGAATTTCTCGATTCGGACATATTGTAAGTAAGCTACACAAGTTGATAAAATGCGGACTCCTAAATCAACTTATCTACTGATATATAAAAAAATAGGACGTGATGAACGCGTAATGTTTAGTGCTTGTAGGACACGGAGCATAAGTGTAAAGTGAAGCTACGCTTGTTTGAAATTCCGACGTTTTGGGAAATTGCTCATAAATTAATTTCCTAAACGAAAACTTAAAAATTATGATAAGGTTCTTTAGGAAAACATGGATATAGTATAACTACGCACTTCTGCAAAAACACAATAAAAAATTTCGGATTTGTCCCTAAATAATATAAATTAATAAATGAACGCAACAACATGTTGTGGTCGCTCGCTGACCATATTATAATGGACGGTCCATTTCTACAACTAGCGAAACTTTAACTCATACGATAAGTTACGTACAGGCGTGTAAACACAATCGAAAACTCTCGGTACGACCCCCACTTCTTACGTGAACGCAGGAAGCGTCAAGACATTTTTCATAAATTCCCTTTCTCCGGAGAAAAGCTGCGCAACAAAGAACAAAGTCGGTGGCTAAAGAACAGACAAGAAAAGCGATTCCGTATGACGCCCGCACCGTCGCTCCCCTGGGCTAATAAATTTTACCCGTCGACTTGCCCGGGATTAATTAATTCCCTGGTCACGGAGGATAATTCCGAATTTCACGGAATGAATATAAAACAGGGATTCGAGGCACAAACCAAAGGCAACAGAAGTGATGTCAGAAGTGGCGGAGACATTGAGGCGGTGGCTGGCTCCATGGACGAAGACTGTAACGACTCGACATCATTTGAATGCACAGTTGAAATTAGACCTAAAAAAACCGGACAAGTGCGAGTCGGACTCGCCCACCGATGGTTCAAATTTGTAGGTACTTACATATTACGAGTATAAATAGTTCATGAATTGAGTCTCGCAGTTCTTTCCGAGCTTTTCCCGAACTTCAAAGACTAATGTTTTTATGATTTAATTACAAATGTATAGTTTTCAGAGGTTTCCCTGTAGATACTTGTAGTATAAGATGATATTTCGTGTGGCGTCGGATTAACAATAGCGTCACTCCACTTCCTTCCGTGGATGTCGTAGAAGGCAACTAAGGAAATCAGTTACCAGGAGGCGGGCAGCAACGTCTTTCTGAGATTCCACCCGTATACTGCGATCGCCAACCCGCCTGCCAAGCGTGACGATTATGGCAAAAGCTCTCATGGTTATGAAAATCATGAAAGTGGCCTATGTCCTGCAGTGGGCGTCAAATGGCTGATGATGATGAAGATGATATTACTCGCCAAATTCCATAGGTCTAGGTAAACGGAAAGTACCCTATAAATGTTCATTCCCTTAAGTGTCGAAATATTCGTTTTTTGGGGCATAGAAATTTTTTCACAGCTTCAAGGGACTGTAGACCTGAGTATATGGTTTTAATTTCAACTTGATACCTCCACGCGTTCCCGAGATAAGCAGTAAAGTAGTCCTATAAGGGTTCCCTTTTTCTTTTTGAGATACGGAACTCATCCCGTTTTTAATAGAAAATAACATAGCTCCCATTAAACGAAAAACATGACTAGAACTCCGGTGTGACAAATACACGTATTTCTAATTATATGAAACATAAACGAAAAAAAATAAAAAATTACTATGAAAACAAAATTGTGTTGAGCAATAAAAAGGCAGTTATTTTCAGAATTAATAGATTATGTGGAGAAGGCTAACGAAACTAACAAAGAAACTCCATATTTATTCTTTTCAGATCATGTTTTAACTTAATTAACATAGCAGATGACTCCATAATTCAGGTAAAAAAATTGTGAAAATAAAAAATAAAACCATAAAATTATTTTTACGGGGTGTTTGAGATCACAAAAATAGCAAAAAATTAAGTTAGGTTAGGTTAGATTATAATAAGAAAAAACTTATTAGATTTAGTTTTTTCATTGAATTCTAAACGTTTTCTTATAAGTGCAACGCAGTTCAGTATTTTTCTAATGTATAAAAACAAAAATCTACTTTATTGGCTACCACTTATAGAATTAAGACAAAATTCGTAGCAAAAGGGTCGTTATTTTTAGAAAATAAATAAAACATTGCAAAAAAAAAACAAAAAAAGCTTGGATTTTGTCTCAAAATCATACTATTCGAACAGTAGTTTTATACTCGTACATTTATTACATCATAAGGCCGTTGTGCGAAAGATTTGTGAACTTTGTATGAATACTAGTCTAACGGTGTCCAATGTAAAACTGGCCGATGACGCACCAGCCTTTGGGAGACGATAATCAGTGACTAAAGTTTTCATCGCGCGTGATGAAATAAAATATCTCACTACTGGTCAAACATCTTGGCCTTGTAAATCAGATGAATAAGAAAAATATCCACTGTCGCTGGTAAATCGCCATATACATCGTTGCCGCTTGCGCATAGAGGAAGAACTAGGGAAAACTAACAAAATGCCGTCAAAGAAGGTTGATCAAGTCACGTTGCCCACCAAAGACGTCTGGCTATGCATTGCCCGAAAAAAAAGCAAAATTCGAAATATTTTCTCTTTAAATTGGCGCTGACCTTCTTGGAGTATTTTTCTGGTAGCCATGGAGTTTTAAAACGACACCTTTTTACAAGTTGAGAACATTTCTATATCAAAGGACCACTTATGAAGCGTAATAGGGTTAGGTATCTACTTTGATGTTTACTCTAGATTCATTTGCTATAAGTATTTCTATCTATATATAATACCTTTAAACGAGCAATTCTTGTATATATGTACTTGTACTATTTTAATGAAATTTTGTATGCAGAGGGTTTCGGTGGCGATAAAGATAGTTAGGTTTCATTTTTAGAACACGACGTTTGTCATTAAAATACGAAGGTAAATTTCACCACCATCTACAATTCTACACGTACGTAAGGTTGTTATAGCTCAGATGGGAAATCGAGCGGTCCCGAAACCAGAATTTCAAGCCTGTCCGATTGTTTTTTTTCCTTGTTTTTCATCTTAATTATCTAAATATAATTTCCAAAAAACAAGTTAAAAGTCTTGTGTGCAATAAAGTATAATAACAATAACAATAACAAGATTAACAAAAAAAAATACCGGGCAAAGCTCAGTCATCCAGCTACTGTAACTTATTTTTGGAGTTGGGAAATTTTCAGAGGTGTGAATTTGTAATTCGTGAATGTTTAAAAATTATTAATTATAGGAGAAAAAAGAAATTAAAGGAATATATCGGTGGTAGCCTAGTGGGTAGAACAAGCGATGGTAGCCTAGTGGGTAGAACAAGCGATGGTAGCCTAGTGGGTAGAACAACCGATGGTAGCCTAGTGAGTAGAACAAGCGATGGTAGCCTAGTGGGTAGAACGTTGGACTCGGAAGCGGGAGACCCAGTTTCGATTCCCAGTGCGGGCATGTACTTTGTTTTCTAAGTTATGTACATTTGTGAAGTTATAATAGCAATACCACTCGCTAACGGTGAAAGAAAACATCGTGAGGAAACCTGGATGACTGAGCTATTCACATGCCTCAGCGCTTGAAATCGCCAATCCGCGGTGGGCACGCGTGGTGATTAAAACCATACTCTCTCTCTTAGAGAGGGCACAGGCCCTAGAGTGGGACGTATATAGGCTGCTTATGTAGAAAGGAATATATCAAGCGAATGTGGCTGGAAGGGCCGATAAGAGACACCCCAAGGAGACTTACTTCGATCTAATATAGTGTTTGTGGAGGACAAGCTAAAAAGTACCCGTAATCGGTAAGTGCGCATATGCAGCGACCAATGAATGTCGACGTGATGACGGATTCTTCTTTTTTAAGTATTCTTCTTTCTTTATAATTTTTTCTTCTTTATTTTTTCCTTCTTTATGCCTTTTTTCTTCTCTTATTTTTCTTTTTAGTAAAGAATCACAACTCTACGTACCTCCTGAGACGTCACACTGAAGCGTGAAGGAGTCTCCTTCTACGTAGGGCCCCACTATGGCTTGCTTCACATCGCCCTTGTCATCAGTGATGACCATCTTGCTCGGTGGAACTGTTGGCCAAGATGATAACAATTTATATGAATCAAAGTCAAATGACACATGTGTGATCGAGCAGCATAGATGATTTCAGAAAAGATGGTCAGAGTGGAGTTTTTTTCCCACTGCCTTTTTCTCCACTACAAATACGGCCCGAAGATAGTGGCTTACATTGTACATTGACATTCAGCAAACAGAATGTCAATGTGAAAAAACGTAAAGAGCATTGAAATAAATTTCCGATTTCTGATTTCATCAATTGAGATTGATTGATTGAGCTTTTAAAAATAAACTTAATCTACAAATTATAACTAAGCTTAATCTTACCTTAATGCGTGCCATATAAATTTAATCTAATTTTAAGTTTTATTTTCTCATTAATTAAGCGAACTGTAAGTTCTTTATGAGAAATAAATATCTTTGAACCCAATTTGTAAAGTTCTTTAATATTTGGACATCAAACCAAATATAAAATATTTTTAAAGACTAAATTAACATGGTCATTTAAAAACAGTGGTGGCGGAGCGGTTAAACGCCGGCTTCTTATTCGGGAGGTCGTGGGTTTGAACCCGGGCTTGTACCAATGAATTTGTTTTCTAAGCTACGTACATTTGTGAAGTTATAGTTGCAATACCACTCGCTAACGCTATAGTTGCACTCGTGAAGGAAAGCATCGTGTGGAAACGTGAGCGTCTAAGGTGTCTTAGCGATTGAAATTGCCAATCCGCGGTGGGCTCGCGTGGTGAGCCTATACTCTATCTCTGAGAGCAGGCATGTGCCCTGCAGTAGACGTATATAGGCTGCAATATTATTATTATTATTTATGCTCATTTCCCTATAGTTCCAATGTTAGTTAATTATCCTAGGAAAATTAACAACCATCACTTGAGAACGGCTCGACCGTATTCGCTTTTGTCTAATTGTCAGGAAAAGTTTTATATTACGGAAAATCCTTTTGTATAAGTTGACAAAACAATGATTGTCGGGTCAGCTAGTAAGATATTTTTATTTTTAAACTAGCTTAGATTAAAACTCTTTATCGGTAAACGTTAATTAAGTCGCAGTTTCTGTGCTACTTTGAATAAAACACGTTTGAATTTGAACTTAGAAGTTTAGTTGGCTCATCAAAATAAGAAGTAATAAAAGTAAAAAGGCAATAAAACTTTAGATTTGCAACAAAAAATTGCGTTCCAGTCAATTTTCTCGTCGATTCTCTTAACAATAATAACTCGAGAAGTGGCAAGACCCGGTCTTGTTGTGAGTTTTCCGTAAATTACACAGTGTTGCTTCAATATTAATTATTTAAAACATAAAATGTAAATACTGTTATGTGTGGTCAAAGGTGTGCAAACCGAGAAAATTGAGCACCCCAATTTCTTTATTAAAAACGCATTGACGGAATATTGAATGGGCAATGGGTTAAATCGAGCAAATTCTTGGGCAAAACCGGTGCAGGATACAAATGCCGCCCCGCTGACTTTTGTATTCCAAGCGAGCACTTCGTTTCAAGAAACTGGACGGGCAAAAAAGGGTTGCTCCGTTTTCGTGTTACCTTTCGAATTTATAATGTAACTCTTGTAGTAGCCGTGAAGAACCACAAGAAATCTTTTCGGCTCATTTATTCACGGTTGCCTCTACAATAAGCAATTCCTAAACCGCGTCAATTAGAAATAGTGTTCTACAACTTTTGTTCTAAGAGATTCTTCTCAGATGGAAACATAATTTTTTTTAATTATTTATATCAAAAAACTTAACGCTAACATCAGACGGTATTACTGTCCCGGTAGCAAGTCCCAAAAAAAAACATATATAAACAAACATGAACATTTACATGCAGGCACATACATTGTTTCTGGCCCCACACTAGGATACCCTGTGTCGTGGGAACCAGAAACAACGACATCACAAACATGTAAACATCCAAGACCTGGGGTTTTTTTTTTGTTCCCAGCCGGGATTCAAACCCGGGACCTCTCGCATGGTATGCATATGCTCTACCGCTGCGCCACGAGGTCGTTTGAAACTTAATTATGTATTAAAGTAAATAGTCTAGTTGTATTAATTACGTAAACAATGTGTTTACGTAACAGACCAGAACAATGGTCAACAAAATGATATCCACTACAAAAATATATAGAGAAACATGTGAAAACACAGTTGAAGCTGTGCAATTCAGTATAATTTGCGAAGGAAATTAATAATAATAATAGTTATTTATTTCAGCCATAAGCACCCATATACAAATACAAAATATAACAATTATGTTTTTTCTTTTTACAGATAACTGAAAAACAAACTAAATAAATAACAAATTTGAGTAGGTATAAAAAAAATTGCCTAAGTCCTATTTTTAACCGACTTCAAAAAAGGAGGAGGTTATCAATTCGACGCGTGTGTTTCTCGCCTACCTGTGTCAAATCTTAACCGATTTCGACAATTCTGTTTTTGTTCGAATAGATATAACGTCCAATTGGTCCCATTTTAATTTGGTGGAGATCTGATGAAGACTCTCAGAGATGGAGAATAGAACTCTTCAATGGGTAGTAGTAGTCAATACGGCCTAATGGGGCCCTTCTTCTAGTAATATCCGTAGGTATGTTTCATAAAATGTTTTACTGGAAAAAAAGTGATAAAGCTGAACACTTGGACACAAGTTCAAAGAACCTTTGCCACTTAAAGTTAGAGTTGAAGACCGTCAATAAAAGCGTAGCCCTATTGTGAAGAAATAAAACTAATTCAATCTACCTAAAGTAGCTTTAATGAATCGCGATGCTCATATTTACTGTTCAATTAAAGCAATCTATGATTTTAATATTTTGAACGTAGCTTAGAATTGTATGTTAGTGAACTTTTCTAGGAGAAGCTTATACCTTCCTACTTTGTGCCACATGTTCCGTATTACATATACATTGCGCTGATACTTTGTGTAATATTATATCGTATGTAATTGTGCCTCCTTTGTGTGCGTCCAAGAGTCGTATGTGCACTGTCGAGCACTTTGTGTTTGCTACAAATAATCTTATTCGTGTAGAAAGCGCATTTCTCGTGAGACATGAGAGAGCGCTCGTACTCTGGGGTTTGACCCTAGTCACTTTGATGTTTGGACCTTCTTAAATTGAGAACAAATTAGTTCAATATTAATACCAAATTATAGGATAAGATAAGGATGCTCTTTATTGCACAATAGAAAAGAATAACGGACTTGGAATAGGATAGAAAAAGTTTTATTCGCAAATTAATTTAACACAGTACAATGATACTTAAAGCTAGAATACAAAGGTAATCTCAATGGCACGGTAAGCCAGAGGTCGCGGGTTCAAGTCCCGGTATGGGTGGAATTTTTAGCCTCTAAATAGGTTTTTAAATTGTCCTCAGCACGGGTTAGTGCAACAAAAAAAATATAATAATCTCGAGCATTTTACACAATTCAAGAAAGGCCCCAGCTCAGTGTGTTACAGAAAGAGAACGTTCTGTAACGCTGGTATTCTGCTGGTACCTAACAAAAAGAGACATTTACAATGACCTAGAAACTAAAATAAAATGATATGATAGTAATAAAATAATAATTATATCATATAATATAAAATAATATAAACCTGTACCTATATCCATAATTAAGATGCCTATAGAGAAACAATAATGTGAATTGAATAAATGTTAACAAATCGCTCGTAGCCCCGGCTGCCTGAGTGATCTTAAACGATCACGAAGGTTAAGCAACACAGGGCGCGTGCATGGATGGGTCGCCGTCTATGCCTAAAGCTAGTGGCATTTTTCCGAGCGGTTCCGTGCTTTGCAAGGCACGTTAAGATGTTGGTGCCGGCTGCCGTCGATAGATGGCAGTCGTTAAGCCAAGTCAGGTTTTAAGCTTAAGGCGGCTTGACAACTTCTGACAGTAGACGAGCCACTAGTCTACAAGCCTCCACCAATCCGGACTTGGCCCCCGTGGTGGAGTATGGCCTATACCTTCCTCAGGGAAGAGACCCGTGCCCCTCGGTGGGGACATAATGGGTTGATGATGATAACAAATAATTCCACAGAATAAATAAATAATCCAATAATGTCATGTACAGACAGTTCATATATATTGTTGAACAAGTGCCTCTTTATGTATGTGCCAGTTGCTTTACTCTATACTGTTTTTCTCCAGATCATTAATACTATCTTATATATTAAATATGAAGTATGAAATAGCGATTGAAACTTTCGGCAGTCAGACTTTTAACGGTAGAGCCATAATGATAACTATCCAACGCGCAGCACTAGACGTAAACAAGTGAAATATGAAATATGTACTTAAACACACTAATTACTAGGGATCTAGGCTAGGTAATTGTTTAGTACTTGCCATTTATAAAAGCCTCCCAGAGGAATTATGTAATAAAAGTCTTAAAAAGCACAACTTAAAAAGATGCTTAAGCACTTTGTTTTAAGCAGTTTATAAACGCACCCTATGCTTCAGATTTAGAAAGTATTATCGATACTGTTTGTTGTGTAGATTGTGTAAGTTATATAAGGATTGTTATCAAGAGCTTGCGGATAAACTACATTAGGAGTTTGGAAAACTAATTAAATTGTGTTTTTTCTTGAGAATAAATAAAATATCGTCGCGCCGACTGGCTGGTGGTTTGCCTACGCTTTTGTACAGACCTGGAAATAAATTGATCATTGCATGATTAATGATCATATCAATAGGTTTCTAGTGGATAGTGGGGTAAGAATGCTTAATCCTGCTTCGGTCTGGTCCTCGGTGGCCACTCTAGTAGTTTGCAACTCTATTTTTGATTTCTTAGACTCTACGACATCTCCATTTCCTTCTAATTTATGGCACTTTGTTTAATTAAAACCAGCTGTGAAGCTTGAATCCCCGGCCACAGGTGCCTACTTCCGTCCCTAACTCTTGATTACGCTTCCAGTAACAGTTTTTTTCTAATTCTTTTACTGTTTTTGTCTTTACTTGTCTGTCATAACTTTGAAGAACTTTATTCAGGAGAGTGTTTACATATTAATCATTCAAGAAGAGATTAAAAGATCTATATAACCTGTAATTTTTATTCGGTTTAAGCTTATATTTATCCCGTTTTCCCGCCATCCCAACTTAAAAACCCTATGCAAGACGAGATCAAATGAAAGAAGTTCTAAAATAAAAAATTCTTAGTTTTTAAATATGAATAAAGGACATTGTTAAAATATTCAAAGCAACAAAAAAATATTTTACTATATTTCAGGGTGTATTCATTCTACTCGTATAAGCGCCATCTATAAACAGTTATAAAATTCATATTGTAAAAATAACCTTTTCCCGTAGATGGGTTATAATTTTAAAACTTTTGCTTGTACTGTACGCAATAAATAACATTAGAAAATATATGACAACATTTACTTGTTTTTCACTTTGGTCTGTTAAGTTAAATTTTCGGGTTGTAGGATTTTATTGTTTTTGCCTTGCATTGCAGTCGTTTCCGATCATGTTATACCGCTCTGGTTGATTTCAGTCGCGAATAGAAGGGCTGGTCTAAAGCATTATTGAATGATAGAGTTAATAATGAGGAACCGTTTAAACAGAGCACAGATAAGGAAACCCGCTGAGAACTAGCCCGCATTCATGTGCATACGCTTCTCTGAAGGGTCACACTGTGATGGCTGCGATACCAGCCGGGTAATGTAATTTCGCCAACCGTATGCTTATGGAATATCGCACTAAAGTCGACTCAGCACATATTAAGGCTACATTCGTCACGATACTACTATCGTGAAAACTATCAGTATGATTCATAAAAATTCGATCCCACTAAAACACTCTTAAGACGATGTTAAATCTGGTTTATATGAGGAATTCCTCTCATAAATTAAGTCTATGCTCTCGCTCTCCGAGAGAAGGCCCGTACCCCAAAGGGGGACGTATACAGGCTGCTTTAATTCAATTCAATTCGATTCAAATATTTTATTTATTGTAAAAACAAAATGGTTACTTAATTAACGTCAAAGTTGTTAGTTTCACAATTAATAAATCATGCGGAGAAGAAGCTAACAAAGAAACTCCACATTTATTGTTGAACACGAATGTGTTGAACACTAGATACACTCGTCCTATAACACAATCTTTGACTTCTAAATAAGTAAGCTGTTTTGCACAGTGTGTGCTTAACACATTTTTTACACCATGTTGGAGGTAACTCTTGAGGAAGTTTGTTATAGAATCTTACATAGTTCCCCTGTATACTCGTGTTATAAATTAGTATTTGTGAATTCGTGGTAGAAATACCACCCTTTGTCACGTTAACCACTCCTATCTCGATATTCTCTCACTCTCTGAGGGAAGGCCTGTATGATTTGTATGAATTATTCTCAAAGAAGCGAAAAGCCTCTGTCGTGGAGGATATTTTCTTTCTCAAAATCTTACAATTTAATGGTTACTATTCAATGAACATGCAATTATGGGGGTCAGAATGTCTTCCTAGTGTCTTTTCGTTTCTCAAGATAAGATGTTAAGATTCTGTAAGCAAGAATTTACATTTTTGTATGGAATTGACATGTCTAGTGCGATTTTGAAGTTACGCCGTATTGATTTGTCCGCATCGAGGAGCAAAACGCAAATTTTCCGGATGATAACATAATTTTTATGTTTTATGCCCCACGTTTATTTTGAAAGCAATTGATTCTAGTTCGTTACACGTTGGGTTTCCTTCCATTTAACTTTTTTGTCCCATAGGCAAGCCGTGACCCTTTTTTAATGCGATTATTTTTTTCATCGACATGCAATTTCCCATGTCGTCAGCCAAGCCCCCAATGGTTCGGGGCGGTTAATCGGCTTAAGGTCTGGGACGCTACTGAAACACACAGAAAGCCCGATTGATGCTTAAATACTCGTAGCTAGATAGAGAATAATCATTCGTAAGCTTGCGCCTGTATTCAATAGAAATATGCTGAGATTTTATTTTTTAAATTTATTCGGGTTTTTCGCTAGCCACGATTTTGACAAACCTCTTTCTCGTCGTCAAAATTCATTAGTCGCTGCATGCCCCCTTGCCGAACAGAGAACACTTTTTTTAAACAAAAAACGTTTTTTTATAATTATGTAATCGAGTAGCGTAGTAGTATTTGTCGAGTATTTTATGACTTTCATATTTTATGATCGATCTGGAAGGCCTCCCATGCTGCGCGTGCCAGTTCTTGGACCTTGCGCTAAACCTTTTTTGGAAATAAAACTTTCGTAAGCATTATCAAGTTAATTCCGGAATCAATTACTTGATTTTTTGTCGGAGGAGTCCGACCAGGTTTACTCTTAATCGAAGACGGAGTCTCATTCAGAGACGAGTAACCGACGACGCGAGATCCATCTCATGATCATGATTAAGCTCATCTAATAAGAGCGAAACCTGGTCGGACTCTATAAGGTTGATAATAGCCAGCGCTAAACTTCTGTTTATTGCCTATTTTGTAGCAGGGATTTGTGTGATGTTAATTTTTTCCGGTCCGCTGACCTAGTGGCCTGAATAACCTTCACTCGCTAGACGGCATTTACACGCGGCTTCGCTCGCGACGGCGTATGAAAGAAAGTAGGTACAACAATTCTTCTTTTTCGGCTTAGTCGATTCTTGTCTAGCTGACGGGTATTAGTTGGTTACACCTGAGATTGCCACACTTGGCCTCGTAGTTGGGTTTATTGTAAGTAGATTCGTTAAGGTGTGTGTGTATACACCTGAAATACCGTGACTTTCCTCACGACGTCTTTTCAATGTTATTACAAATCCACAAACGTACATATCTTTTTTGGAGCAACCAAACAAAAACCCGTCGTGTCTTACAAAATGGTTTGATATTAATGGACCGTACGACGGGAAACTGTACATAGTTCAAAGCAGTATTATCTCCAATGACTTGTTCTTTGTGGGCGTAGCCTCATGACTGAGGGATGTGACTATGGGACCGCTTTCACTACCAACGCTCTCCATTGACTATCCTTACCTATCACAGTGAGGTTGACCCTGGAGTTCCTGGTCTGCGCCTGCTTGAAGTCCACGCGGCAGCGGTAGATGCCCTGGTCGGAGGCTCTGACGCGGTCCACGCCAAGCTCTGCAGGTCTTCGCTCTGGCAGGAAGTAGGCCCGCGAAGCGAAAACGCTCTCGTCTGACCACCGCTCGGCTACGCCAAAGTCGCGCTCCCGGGCGTCCACGCTGTTGGGGGGAAATGGGCGTTAGTGCTTCGGGATGACGGTTGTTGTTGGGTTGAAGATCTGCTGCGACTTGGTGATGATGATAGTAGGTGCAGCGTAGATAATTTATGGTAAGAACGAAAAGGTTTTCGTTTATTTGTGTCAGAATGGCAAGTACTTATCCTCGCACCCCATCATAATTAACAAATTTCAATATATGTGTGTATTTTGGAAATCCATGGAAGAGGCCTATGTGCAGCAGTGGACTTCTTGTGGCTGAATGATGATGATGATGATATAACAGACAAAACAAATAAATAATAAAACGCCATAGATGTAGCCTATAGTGTGCCTATAGTGGGCAAGATTTCTCCATAAAGCAATGTGCAACACGTCTGTGAATTTTGCTGGTGAAAATATTGTTCGAAAGCCAATTAAAGGAATGACAAATTAATTGATTAAATCCAACCACTTCCAAAGTTCCGAGGTTTATCTTGTTCAAGATGATATGAAGAGTCTTTGAAAATTGGATTATGGTGCAAAACATGAGGGAGTAGCGATGTATCACTTTCAGTTGACTTCGTATGTTTATCAGCAGGATGACTCGATCAAGCAATTTCAAGTGTGAGTTGACCTAAAAGAAGATTTTTTATATAAGTTTTTTTTTCAAATTTTTATTGTTTTCTAGTATTATATACTCGTAGCATTAATTTCGTAAGTGATAGTACAAATATAAAAATGTGTTTCATACCAATAAACTAGAAATGGAAAGTAATTGCCAAATGAAATTCAACTTGGGCTAGAAACCAAAAAAAAAATCCAATATCAATTTTTTGTTTCAGTTTCAAGTTCACTCCGGCGGAAGCTTGAATTATGTATTATTTGAATTCAATCTGGCAATCGAATGGACTGGTCATGATCGGGGAAAGGGCTGTGCCCTATAGTGGGACCTATAAGGCTATGCACACGTTTTTTACCATCGTTCAATCTCTTACAGTGTGCGAGCGAGAGGTAACACCAAGCTTCTCTAGTCGTTGTTAGTTTAAAGCCTCACTCTTGTCACTTGGACCAAACTCCATTCGTCGGGCAACACTTATGTTCAACTGAAGAGGTGTTCATCGAATTTGGCCAACAAACAGCGAAGAACAAGCCGCTTCTGACGGTGCTCGCCCAATTACGGCGCCCAATTCAAAGTATTATAACAGCTACTGTAAACCGCTTCACAGTTTTAGACTTGCCTTGTTGAGAATATTGAGTTGTAAAGTGGTCTGGCTTTGTCCGGGGGTGGATGTAGTTCTGGTGTTGTGACGAATCTGTGGTGTGGAGTTTGATATTGCTTTCATGTGTGCTGTTCACTCGAGTGAGTTCGATATCCGAACTAGGATTATCAATGTAACATACTCGTAATTAATTGTAAAGTCAGTGGCTTTGTCAAACAGCTACGCCTAAAAATTTCTTTCGTTCGTTATATTCGCAATAGTGGTTTCAAAACTGTGCTAGACCAATTTAAAGGCTCACGTGCAGGTTTTCAGTCCTATTTGTAAACACAATTCCTTAAAATACTCCTCAAATCGAGTTTAAGTTTGTCTATCCATTTACAGCAGTGTTTTAGTGTTTGGTCACCGCGCCCTATTAGAATATTGTGGACAATGACCCTTGGTGCAAAAATTAAAACTACGTAAAAAGAGTGTTTAATTTCCGGAGAAAAGAAAACAGAAAAGTCTCGTGTTGCCCCGTTTACTTTTCACAATGCCCCAAGGCACAATCACGGTGAAACCGAATGCCACTTTATGCCTGCAATAGAATAAGCTTGGCTGACTGTCGAGCGAGACTCTTAAATGTATAATTGTTCAAAAGACTAATATTAGCATGGCAATGGTTGTTGATTTTACAGTTGGTAGTTGACTCGGCGCCTCGCGTGATTCAATCTGCTTCGCGATAGATTTCTATTTAATTTGCACGGATTGTACAATTGGAATAAAGTGGCGAAGAACCTGCGCGAGCTCCAGGCGGGCGACTAGCAAACGCGCGTGACAGACACGTGGCGATTTTATTGTACCGGAGGCCAAGACCCACTTCGGGTCGCTGAGCCCACTCTTTGCCCGTGGTAAGCCAGCGGAGTAATAAGTATACCATTGGAATTACATTGTGTTGCTATTGCTTAGTAGACTACGAAATAGAGGCAAGTAACAGGTACTGTCATGCTTTTATAATTATTTTTAGCAAATACGTGTTTATTACACTCTAGGGGGCATCCAACAATTACGTGAGCTGATTTAGGCGATTTTTGGACACCCTCTCTCCCTCTAGTGAAATTTGGGTCGATCCCCTCCTCCCCCTAAACGTCGCAGGTAATTAATAAACGCCCCCTAGAGTCAAAATACGTAGTTGCTAAGTAGAATCTTTATACACCTTCAACATCATCATCATCATCGGCCTACGCTTGCCCAATGCTCATAGGCCTCTCTTATTGCACGCCACTGAGTACGGTCCTCGGCTACTCTCATCCAGCTCTTACCAGGCGCCCCGCGAAGAACATCTTATACCCCTTATTGCATACGAAAATGGACAGGAATGGACAGTACAGGGAATATTACATAAGAAAGTACATATACAAAGGCGACCTTGTCTCTGTAAGAGATTTTTTCCAGCAAACCTTGGTGAGTTCGAGTGGAGGTGTGAAACGGGTCTATAATTTTGTATAATTATATAACTGTGTGGCGCCGGGTTAAGAATAGCGTCACTCCATTTCCTTCCGTGGATGTCGTAGAAAGCGACTAAGGAGACGGGCAGCAGCGTCTTCTTGAGATTCCAATCGCATACTGCGATCGCCAACCCGCCTGCCAAGCGTGGCGATTATGGCAAAACCCCTCATGGTTAGGAAAAACACGAGGGAGGCCTATGTCCTGCAGTGGGCGTCAAATGGTTGATGATGATGATGATGGATTGTATAATTGTTGTCTATAAGTGTGTTTTGGGTAATAAATGTAGTTCACTTTCACTTATTAGCACGACAATAGTTGTTATTTACCGCTATTTAGTGCTCTATTTTCTTGTCTACTTTTCGTTTCAGAAAAGTTCGCGCGGCTGGGCAAATCTACTCGAGTTGTCGCCAATTCATAATTTTTCTCAACAATCTCTAACAGTTGTCAGCACAACATAAATGTACATCAGTAATATTGTCGTAACAAACATGTAAATGTGTCAATCAAATCCAACTAATCAAATCCAAATAGAAAAAAAAACATTTTTAATACCTATTGCACTGACAACAACGTCATAGACAGCCTATTTACGTCCCACTGTAGGGCACAGGCCTTCTCTCAGAGAGAGAGTTGGGCTTAATCACCACGCGTACCCACCGCGGATTGGCGGTATGTGAATAGCTCAGATACTCAGGTTTCCTCACTATGTTTTCCTTCACCGTTAGCGAGTGGTATTGCTGCTGTAATTTCACAAAAGTTCATAAATTAGAAAACCAAGTCATAAGTACATGCCCGCACTGGGAATCGAACCTCGGCCTCCCGCTTCCGAGTCCAATGTTCTACCCACTAGCGGTAACAACAATGGATTGTGACAAATTACGAGGTTAATAATGGTGACAATTTCGAGTAGATTCACCCGGCTACCATTGAGAGGCGTCTCGAGCTCACCTGTAGATGGGCGTGCCCAGGTCCTCCTTATACCACAGCACCAGGAGCACGGCGTCTTCTTCGTCCTGCGTGGCGATGTCGCACGGCAGGTACACTGGCTCGCCGGCCACCGCCACCACTTGCGTGGTCGGGACTGCGGACAAAGAGATACGGGGTGTTGGTTAGTTTGTCGAGAATCTATTAATTGTCTAACAACTTTGACGCTCATTAAGTAAAAATAACAAAAATATTTGAATTGAATTGAGCATCTATCCCAAAAGGGGTCAGTGGGTAGACTGACAGACCGATGGTCGAACGATGTGATCAAGTCGTCAAAGCGCTCGTGGATGCGAATGGCGGAAGACGGAGATTGTATTGTGAAATGGCGTAATCTAAAAAGGAATATACCCAGCAGTGGGCAGAGCGCGATGACGCTGATGATGATGATTCCAGAGGAGTAGAGCGCCAAGGAGATTTTACTTATTTTTCTGTAACGGTAAACATGAAAACATGATCCGTGTGGCGCCAGATTAAGAACAGCGTCACTCCATTTCCTTCCGTGGATGTCGTAGAAGGCGACTGAGGAAATACATTACCAGGAGACGGGCAGCAGCGTCTTCCTCAGATTCCAACCGCATACTGCGATCGCCAACCCGCCTGCCAAGCGTGGCGATTATGGCAAAACCCTTCATGGTTTGTAAAACCATGAGAGAGGCCTATGTCCTGCAGTGGGCGTCAAATGGCTGATGATGAAATATGAAAAACATTTCTTCTAGTATCGATAAATTGAACCACGTTCGTTAAGTATGTGTTTAAAATGTAGCCTATATACGTCCCACTGCAGGGCATAGGGCTTCTCTCATAGAGAGAGACTATGCATAATTTCCACGCGCGCCCACCGTGGATTGGTAATTTCAAGCGCTAGGAACAACTCACACACTCAATCAAGCCGTGAAATTTAATACTTACATAACCTAAGTCTCGTGTAAGTCTTTCAGAAACGTAATAACAGTGAATAGCATGTCCAGGTGGGGGTTTGCGGACAGAGATGATTTGAACTTGCGCGGTATTTCTCAGACGATGGACCATCTTCCATCGTGCCCTGCGTGCCCTTATACGGGAACAGCTGATGACAGTCAGCGTCGCAAATTTCTGGGCCATAACGGTTCGGTAAAGACTTTTAACAAAAAATATTTTCCTATCGATGCGCTAAGAAGAAGACACATAGTATTGTTATAACGAGGGTTTCAGAAACTTCTGATTTAATCGATACGACTTGATTCACCGTCTCTCTTACGTTGTAAGTGATCCAAAGTATTGAATACGGCGCCATTCCTAAGTAGAAAAACAATATGAATCTGCTTCAGTTTGTTTTGATGTTAAACAACCTAAAACAGCACTCGACTAAAAGTATCGTTTCGACGGCTTATCGGAAACAAAGGAGGGTTCAATAAAAACTTAACAAATCTCCTTCGAAAAAGACCCATGAAAGCGATCTAAAGTTTGCAACAAGTTCTAACCTCGTTATCTGTAATGGCAGATTGCAACACCAACTCTCTATAGATGCTGCGAAAGTTAAAGTTTCGTAGAGACAATTGACAAATGCTTCGAATGCTCGCAATCTTTGTCACGTTTTGTTATACCTAAGAGGTATGAGCGCAAAAACTGAAAACCAGTTCTTTACTAAAGATTTAATTTCTATTTCATTTTATTATCCTTTCCACAAGCATATAAAGATCTTACAGATAATTATACAATGTAAAAAAATGCATTTTTTTTTCTTGAATCTTGACCAGAAATAAAGAAACAATTTTTTAATGAATTTATTAATGTGACATAATGCTAGAGAGATCATTGTGAAAGGTTGTCTTAGTTCTGTTATGTAAGTATTTACATTATTAATTGATTTGTTTTGTGATTATGTAGATAAATGTTACTAGTTAGTTAATAAGGTTTTATTCTGCATTTTTATGATGCCATATTTTTACGGTCTTATTTGTGAATGCGCCGTTCCTTAAAACACTTTATAAACGCCGTATAAAATAGTCTGTGGTGAGATTTTACAAGGACAAGACTTAAACTGCCTCTGAATGATTAACAATCTTATAAAAAGTCGATTCCACTAAAATACTCTTAATGCGGAGTTAAAGCCGGTTAAAGGCATAGTTTCCTCTTATAAACCGGCTTCCGTACTAGTGTTTTTGGTAGAATCGACTTTTAATAAATAAAACTGTTGGTGTTTACTGTTAATTTAAGAGAAGTAGGTAAGCAAATGAAATAAATAAATAAAATAAATTTATGATAGTATCTCAGCGCGTGAAATTGCAAATCCGCAGCGCGGTGGGCACGCGTGGTGGAGGAGGTCTGTGCCCTGCGGTGGAATGTGATATAGGCTACATAAAAAAATGATAGTACCTTAAAAAATACGTTTACAAGAAGAAAAAATGTGAATGAGAATAATTATCTTTTCCATTTCTAGGAGAGATTTGGTTGACTGCAATATAAAGCATCGTCCTGGCGTAGGTAATGACAATATTTTTTATAAACAAAATATAAACACTATTTAATTAAAACCGGTGACTTTGTAACCGAAAAATCAAGAATAATTAGGTGCTAGTAGTTACCGACAAATTCGACTAGATTGGATTGGAACTCACTCCACCGCATCGTTAAGAATCCTCATTGATTTGATTGATTGATTCTGTAGGTTGAATTTAGGGAGTGAAAAGTCCGAAAATAAAGCGTTTTTAGTCTAAATATTATTACATACATAATGAAAAAATGAAAATGAAAATAACTTTATTTAGAAAAAGGTTAAAAAAGTGGTTACTGGCTCCCAAACTAGGATTCCCTGTATCCCATAAACTCACGCCTGTATCCCAGAGGGGTAGGCAGAGACCAGGGACTGCCACTTGCTACGATCCTGACAGATCACTTTCGCTTCCTCAACATTCATTAGTCGTTGCATGCACGCACGCCGGAATTAAATATTATTTAACGAAATAAAAACAATTGAAAATATAATACTAGAAACTAACAAACAATTTATAATACACGGTTCTTAGGAGCCATTAAAGTATTACTTAAGCGCTAGAGGGGGACGAGGATTTATTTTTGAAGGGCTTATTTTTGATGACATGGGGGGAGGGGGGTTTTTTTACTTTTTTTTGTACAAAATGTAGTCGATTTTCTTTGAACACATATGGCGACTTGTATGTTTTGAATACATTAAAAGAAAAATGCATATACCAAAGTAATTAAGAACTTTGATTACCGATTACTGGGAGGGGGGGGAAATAATTGTAATAAATCTGCTTACGTTATAACATGCAAGCCCACTTAGTATTGAGGGGATTTCCTTTTTTTCGTAAGGTAACTTTTTAAGGAGGAGTAGAGAATGTAAGGGGAGCCCTTTGACCAGCAATGGGACACTGAAGTGGCTACATAAAAAAAAAAACTTTTTAATAATTTTATATCAGGCGTTTTATGAATGCGCCACCCACAAAAATGTTAAGATTAATCCACTGTCAACTGTACAAAATACCATTGACCCTACTCTAGTCGACTCTGCGTCCCATCCACGATATCTACAGCTTGAAAGTGTTCTAATCTTGCCGATAGTATGTTTTCCACATTGTCGAGGAGAAAATCGATAGAACCTTTTATTAAGTCAGTGCACTTTGCAAAGAAGATTGCGAGGGAGTCACGCCAACTCGAGTTTATAAACGCAAACATACTCGGTTGGATAGTCGAGTTGGTTACTCTGCAGAGCCTTGCAATTGGCAATGACACTCATCTCATTTCGCTCTAGACTCTGATAAAAAAGTGTTAAAAGTTACCAAAGGTGCTATGAAGTATAAATTGACGTGTACTACTTTCATTGGAATAACGATAAGGGGACTCCAGGAGCGAGAAGTCCTTAGAAAACTACGTCTAAGATGCAAATTCATTTTTCACATTTTTTAAATCAGAGACTATGACAACTATTGAGACGGCGATAAGACAGAAATTTGAAGGAAAAATCGGTGGTTAAGAAAACATTAACAACTAAATTCCGGCCAAACAGTTACTTCCACAAGGACCATAATATTTTCCCATTTTCCCTGTAGAGTGAGAAGTCATTCATCATCATCATCAGCCAGAATGAGAAGTCATTAAATACCTTCATTGTACATTATGAATGGGAATGTGACGGACTTAATGCTATAAGCATTTTCTACCAGTCAATCACAGGTGGTACAAGAAATTGTCGTGGTTACCACAAAGCGTTAGCTGCAATTTCAGTGCCATCCGGATACTTTTATTTCTTTTAACTTCGCATACGTGTTGATTCGGGCCCGACCATTTTGTTTGCAAATGGAAAAAGTTTTTCCAATATTTTCTACTCGTGTACACCTATTCTCTGGTGGCCTTTGTAAAGTAAAGACAAAGTCACACAAAGAGAGATAAACTGGTGTATATAGGCCGTTCTTTGTAAGATTAAAAGCAAACGTTATGAGCGGACCTCCAGTGTAGTCTGTTATTGAAGGTTACAAAATTTTAAGTCAAACGTCAATTCAATGTCAAAATACAAAAATACAAATAGATTTATTTTACCAAAAAACAATTTTACATCCTTATTATCTATAGATAGTATGGATAGTATTACAATTTTAATTGTGGCCCTCACACTAGGTCAAGTCTGTCCTGTGAGGACCATGCGAAAGACATTACCAAATAACTTACGATTTATGACAGAATATGGATGCCATTAAATTTAAACAAATCAATTAAATTATATGTAATTAAAACATAAACATGCAAACTTAATATTATAATAATGTTGTTTCATAAGTACTCTATTTATTTTTTATCACTTAAGTAGCTACTTTGCACTGCTAAGGACTGGTTCCAAAATTGGCTATGGGCTAGTTCCGAAGTTAATAAAGTTATATATCATTTTTAATTCTTATTTGGTGATTTTGAGGACGTTTTCAGTTTCAAGATATGAGAGATTGGATAACCAGTTATAAATTAGAAATTTTGCTTTATTCACAGTACATTCTTTTATATTACAGTATGTTATGACTTTATTGTAGATATGTGGATGAGTAAATTCAGGATAGTGCTGCGCAAAAGAAGAAGGTTTGAAGATTTTAAATACGCGTTTTTTGAGTAGGGCAGTATAGTCAAAATGACAAAATATAACTCAAAGTAGCACAGAAACTGCGAATTAAAAACGTTACAAGTTAAATATAGGTGTCGATTTCCAGGGCTGGAACGTTTTCGATAAAAAATGTACAGAAAAACTCAAAATTTTGCTCTCAATAAACAAAGTGTAAATCATTATTCTAAAACCTAGAACTCATTCATCGAACTGGCTGAAATCCAGACATCTGCATGGGTAGTTCGACGACGCTAGTCACACGTTTTAAATGTCAAAAGTCGTGACTTTCCAGTACATTAACTGTCAAGTTTTTACATTATAGCACCGCAAAACGCGTGACTCGTGCCATCGTGCAACCCATGCGGGTGATCAAATTTTTTTTTCAAAACCAGCTTTTATATATCCTGCTGCAGAGCCACAGTACAATGGCCTGATCTCTGCTTAAGCCTCTGGATACAGGCGTGAGTTTATGTATGTATGTACACAGCTTAGTCACCCCGAGAATGCCGATGACGTTCTATTTCAATCACAAAAATCCAATAGAAACGCGAAATGAACCGTTGGATGTCATCCTTAGTAACAAATTCAGCATCACATGAACGCTACTGAACGGGGTATAGTGGAATAAGCATGGGCTTAAGGCCCAGTATACGAACGGCTCGTTTCTTTGTATTCAAGCGTAAAAAGTACATTTTACTACAGTACCTTATAGTGCACAACCGTATACCTGCCATGATTTCACGAGACACTGGCTGCTGCACCCGTTCACAGATGTCACCGGGTAAAGAAAGATGTTACAAAAACAAAAATCCGTCTACTAATAAAAGTATTCAAACCGCTTTCACCTAGGGTTGCCAGATCAGAAAATCTATATACCTGGGTGACGTTTTAAAATGTCGGGATTATCGGGTTGAATTTTTGTGTCGGTGTCTGGAGAAATACATATATTACGAATGTGAAGAAGGCCAGTAAGGGACGTCACAGGCGCACGTCATACGCAGAAATCATCATCATCATCATCATCAGCCCTTTGACGCTCACTGCGGGACATAGCCCTCCCTCATGGTTTTAATAACCATGAGGGATTTTGCCATAATCGCCACGCTTGGCAGGCGGGTTGACGATCGCAGTATGCGGTTGGAATCTCAGGAAGCCGCTGCTGCCCGTCTCCTGGTAATTTATTACCTTAGTCGCCTTTTACGACAAATGAATGAAATGGAGTGACGCTATTCTTAATCCGGTGCCACACGGACGTATATCTAATAGAAACCAATAATTTATAGAAACAACAGTATGCACACTACACAGTCCATAGTACAGTCTCCGTTTTCCGTTTGCTGGAGGCAGCGTATGCCGCCCACCAGCTCGCTGGTCCGACGATCTGAGACAGATTGCTGGCAGCGGCTAAATGAGGATGGCCGAGGATAGAAAGAAGTGGCGGGCCTTGGGGGAGGCTTATGTCCAGCAATGGACGAACAAATATGGGCTGATTCACTGAACTAAAAAACAGCGGGCCAAAATAGTAAGTCCAACTTGAACACCTCATACATATGCGCGAAAACAAAATCCTCTTCTGCCGAGTGTTGGCTAAAAATAAGGAAGGGACAGCATAAGAACCGGAAACCCGCACCGCCCCGGATGCGTTTATCCGTCCCCGGTCCATTCAGGGTGCATCTAGTGCTTTTAAGCGATTTATTGCCAAGCTAGCGTCTTTTGTATTGCCGGGCGTTTATTTTCTGCAGTGTATGTCGTTGCAGGGGGTTTTTCAGGGTATATTTTGTATGCCTTGTTGCACGATTAGGGATGGATGTAGAGACAGTGGTACATTGATTCCATGTATTTGAGATGTCTAGAATTTTCCACAATACTTGGAAAGATTTATGAGGTATGTGAACACCTCAGATACCCAGGTTTTCCCACGACGTTTTCCTTCACAGCTAGCGAGTGGTTTTGCTACTATAACTTCACAAATTTACTTAAACATCGATGCGCTACCACGACAACTTACAAAGAAACTCCACATTTATTCTTTCCAAAATACGTTTTAACTTGATTAACACAGTTTTCAACTTAAAGTTACTCATGAATGTATTGAACACGACGCAATTGTCCCCGTGAACATTATCTTAATACCAGACATTTTTGTCTTCTAAGTAATCCTTAATGCAATAGTAAGCTTTTTGACACAGAGTGTGCTTAACGCATTTTTTAAACCGTGCCAGAGGCAAGGTAAGAGCATAATATCCACATGTAAAAATAGTAACTATCCGGCGCTTAATTCAGTAAAATAGATCTGTATTACAAGATACATAATCTGAGGCTCTCTCACCCGGGTACTTATAATATTTGACCCAACACAACCCTCTTTCAGGAAATTCATTCATATTCCTAATGGCGGCGATATTATGAACATTAGTATGATTTATTGCAGCGAAACAGGAAATATTTTCTCACTGCGTTATTTATGTGTTACATTATCATGATACTGTACCTTCACGCCGTGACTCGGTGGGGTTTTAGTGCCACTTAAATTAAATTATAGTGTCAGGTCCTCGGTGTATGAGTTTCTGAGGTGTCTTTGCCACCTTTGTTTTGTTTTATTTCTTTGCTTCCTTTTTACTAGTAAAAAATGTCATACCTACTCTAGCAAAGAAACTGCATAAGAATTGAATCATAAGGGTTAGTATGCATATAATGTAGCCTACAGTTATTTGGTTCGCTAAGAGATTTCTTCAAAGAAACCGACATCTTAACAGTTGCATGTCAATACATTTATGAAAATATTATGTACGTTAGAAAAAACCGGCCAAGTGCGAGTCGGACTCGCGCACCGAGGGTTCCGTACAAACCTGCAAGGTTTACAAAGTTCGTTCATTTGAATTTCAATTTAATACCTCTACGCGTTTATGAGGAAATGGGTAGTAAGTTTAAAATTATTAAAAAAAAATATATTATGTGATGTAACTAAAAATTTATGGTTTTCGTAATTTTTCCTTTATCTATGCTATAAGACGTTGCTTCGTACCAAATTTCAAGATTCTGAGTTCACGGGAAGCACCCTGTAGGTTTTGATTCCCTTGCAAGTGTCGAAAATTTGCGGCATAAACGGCTGTATCTTTTGATTGCGTTGGCTTAGAAGTTTGATTTTTTCACAGCTTCAAGGGACAGTAGACCTGAGTAATTGATATAAATTTCAGCTTCATACCTCCACGCGTTCCTGAGAAAAAGGGTCTTGACAGACGGACGGACGGACAGACGGACAACAAAGTGATCCTATAAGGGTTCCGTTTTTTCCTTTTGAGGTACGGAACCCTAAAAATATCAAAGACTTCGAAAATGTTGGTGGCCACCATAATGTTAATACTATAAATAAACATTAATTATCATTTCCACAATTTAGACTTGCAAAAGTTAACACATCCTTTATGGGGCACTGTATAAGGTTCTACAACAAAATTCCCCAAGATATATTAGAGTTACCTCCAACGCGATTTAAAAAATGTGTTAAGCACATTCTGTGCAAAAAGGCTTACTATAACATCAAGGATTATTTAGAAGACAAAGATGTTTGGCATTAAACAGTAGATTAATATTAATTACAGGATGATTGTGACTAGTGTTCAACGCATTTATGACTAATATTTTAAGTTGAAAACTCTGTTAATTAAGTTAAAACGTGTTTTGAAAAGAATAAATGTGGAGTTTCTTTGTTAGCTTCTTCTCCACATAATCCATTAATTGTGAAACTAACAACTTTGACGTTCATTAAGTAAACATTCTGTTTTTATAATGAATATTTGAATTGAATTGAATTGAATTGGTAGGAAGTTATCTTTAAATTAGTACTCATAAACCATACCGTAACGAAAACCTCTGTGCCTCACTCAAGGCGCACTTCCGATAGAAAATTATCTTTTTGTTTAATTACATCCAATCATCGATTTGTGAAAACCAAGTCATCTTTTTTATATCACTTTCAAAAATTATGATCTCTAGCAGCTGATGTCGGTTAATCGTCAAGCCCTGCCTGTGTACACCACAATGCTGCGGATGCTTGGTGAAAACTGAGTACTATTATCTTATAGATCCGTCTAAGGACTTAGACAAAGTCTTTCGATTAGGTCTAAGTAATTTTAAAAACCTATTTAGAGGCTAAAACATCCACCCATGCCGGGACTTGAACCCGCGACCTCTTTCTAACCGTGCCAGCGCTCTCCTAACTGAGCTAGAGGGCAAATGCAGGAATCGGCGAAATTTTGAACCTCTACAAACTTGGAATGTGAATCGTGGAATTTTTGGCCTCTAAATAGGTTTTTAAAGTCGTCCTCAGCACGGATTAGATAGAGATAGATAGATAGAATATTCTTAATTGTATGTATACCAGGAATGACATATGAGAATTTAACTATAATAATTATAGTACAGTACAGTTGACGGCCTTATTACTAAAAGTAATTTCTTATAGAAAACCATAAGTGCAACAAAAAGTGCAGTAAAATAAAAAACGAATTGTCGAAAACTAATAACATGTCAGGTTTAAATTAATGAACTAAAACGACAAACAACACATCTACACCAAAAAAAATTAAATGTTGATTTTTACAAATAGTACCGCTCGTCAGAAACACAAAGGGCCGTCCAAATTTAATTTGTAACACGTCGGCTTTTTTAACAATAGATGCAAGTTCATAGCACTCTACTGAAGCTGTATTTTGAGCACCATAAACGCGAGTATCGAACAAAAACGGGCGCTACTAAACAAACTCGTTCTGCACACGGACAAACGTATTTATGCAACACAAACATAGAAATTTACACACACCATCGATCACGGAATGTTGACCACCGATCCCAAGCGGCCGAGTTCCTGAATAATGAGGACAGAAGCCCGAAACATAGAATATGTACACAGAATTATACTTTGGGAAGGCGTTTTGGGATCTCGATAACCTAAAAATAATTAAGATTTGGGGTACAGCTTTGAATTGGTTCCCCGTCTGACTAACAGAGCCCCGTTTCATAGAACTATAATTCATTATGTCCTGTGTCAATTCGATGTACATTGGATAGCCAATTAATCTACAGATTTACAAGTTGAAAAACTAAATGCGTATCTGAAGCAATGTAAATCCAATGGTCATAATATAGTTTAGTTTTATGAATCCCAGTCTTGGGTTACGTATTTTACATAGAAGGATGTAAAATAGCTTCCTTTCTTGGTAAATTATGATATCCCGCAGAGTAGTATCATGGGCCCCATCATATATTTAGTGTATTTGAATGATGTCTCCGTACTTGTGCTAACGAAATCGTAATAATCATTAATAACAATGGTAATGGACCTGGGTCTTAGATTTAAACACGCTACTTATCGTCTCTCGGAAATGCGAAGGCATGGCTAAATATTTATACGCAAGGAATAGAAAAAAACAACAAAACATGAATGAAAACAACCATAAGGATAGCAGGACCTGCATCACGATACGTCACGAGTCGATTAATTCTTATTATTATTAAGTCTTAATTGCACAAAAGAAAGTGTACAAAATAATGGAATTTTCTACCAGTCGACCTGCTAATCTGGATGTTTTGAGGCCACATGGCAAACCTGACTGTAACTTCTGTGCACTTCGCATTGAGTAGCCAACGGGCGGCCGAGTTTCCCGGAATTGCGGGCCACACGATAAATTCGGCACCCGTCCCCCCCAATCACAACATTGACCGCCGCTTGTTAGATAAATGTGCTCCGACGTTAGACATAAAGTATTTGCACATTAACATCGTGTAGCTAAGAATCTAGGTATTTAGGAGAGCCTTTTCAACTCTATTTTGCTCAAAATTCCATCATAAACGACGATCGTAGATCGTTAAAAGTAGCGAGACAGAACTCTGTAGTACACAAGTAGTAGTAGGCTTGTGCCTACTCCTATATCTAAGAGAATAGGCAATTAGGCAACGACTGTGGTTTCTTTGAAATTTGAATATGGATGAACTTAAAGAGGTATATAAGTATTCTAACTAGTGGGAAACCGAGGAATTAAACAATGATGCTAAATATGTATACTCTTTTTGTTGCACTAACCCGTGCTGAGGACAATTTTAAAAACCTATTTAGAGACAAAAAATTCCACCCATGCCGGGACTTGAACCCGCGACCTCTGGCTAACCGTGCCAGCGCTCTCCCAACTGAAAATTCGTATTTGTCTCGAAATTTCGCCGATGCCTGCACTTGCCCATTAGCTCCGTTGGGAGCTAATGGTCCAAGTCCCGGTATGGGTGGAATTTTTAGCTTCTAAATAGGTTTTTTGAGACTAAATGTAATTAGAGCAGCCTTAATATCAAATTCAAAAGGTTTCAAGTAAAGTAACTTGTCAGCATTGTCTTATTCCGTTTACATATACCGATAGTCACACAGATAGTTTTAATTTATTGGTCCTGAAAGATTTTCCCTGACTAACGGTCGAGGAAGTCGTCCGTAGAATGTAAGTATATGTAAATAAAAGCTCAGTGTTCTAAATAGGAAAAGCAACAAATATAAAACCGACGAAACAGTGCACAAACGAAACTCTTTAATACCAGTTCGGAGCGCTTCTAAACGCTTGGTAAACAGGTTTAAAACTTTGCCCGCCAGGCCAGCGCTGGCGCATCCATCGCTAGATAAAAACCGGACGAGTGCGTGTCGGGCCACGCGCAATGTAGGGTTCCGTAGAAAGAGGGTTTTTTTATCTGCTTTACAGAACTAACAACTTCATCGAAGTCATTTTCAATGGATTTTGTACGTTTTATAAGTTGGTTGCCTATTACTCGTTAACTAGTAAAGCCTTCTCCGCCGTGATACTTTTACTTTTGAGTTCATTATATGTGCTACTGCCCTGAATTTTTTCACGTTTCTACAATAAACCGTTTCCGAAGAAGGGGGGGTACGAAATACTCGGACAAAAAAGCTTAATATTTCGCAGGTGGTACCGTAAATAAAAAAATGGTCTTCCTACACCCCCAATAATTTTTAACGATCAATCCGACGATGCCCCACATGATGGGGTTGATGAGAAAAAAAAATCATCCTCACTTTTCATGTTAGTGGAGGTACAATACAAACATTTTTTTTCCAACATTTCATTCTTTAACTTTGTTGGCGTGATGAATATGTAAACGCATACCAAATTACAGGTTTCTAGTACCACTGGTCTTTGCCGCGGACGGACGGACAGACAGACAGAAAGACAGACACGGCGAAACTAAGTTAGAACTTATGCATCGTAACCTATAGACAGATAGATAAGTAGAGAACACTTTGTTGTACATAAAAATGGAAATCCAATGAAAATGAAACTGGAATTGGCATTTGGAATCATTCGATGGTCGATGGGGTGCAATGTTTCGATGGGGTGAATGGAGACCACGCATTGGCAAACGCAACGTCGGATGCCCACCGTCTTGTTGTTGCGACGGTCGGAGGCAGATTGTTGGCATTGGTTGGATGAGGATAGCCAAGGATAGAAGGAAGTGGCGCACCTTTGGGGAGGTATATGTCCAGCAGTGCACCAGTACGGGCTGATTGACTGGTTGAATGAGAAAATTACTCAACATTTAATACTACCATGACAAGTATAAGAATAAACTTTATTTGACAACATTACAAAGAATTACATACAGTAGTTACATAAACTCTAAATTCTCAACCAAAATTATTAAGTCCGTTTCACTGGTTTCCTCCACACAGGGTAACCAGTGAAACGCACGTTACGGGTCGAACTCAGTAGGCCACTAATATTTTTTTTTTTAATCAAAGAACATCCTTTTAAATCACCTGTTATTTTTAGGCTCACTCTGTAACTTACTAAGTAAGAAGCAAATAAATGAATAAAGTATTATTAATTAATCAAGTTAATAACCTTACAAAGAATTACAAACAGTGGGTGCATAATTAAGCTAGTAAACCACAGAACACATTTTAGCAAAATACCTGTAAGTAACTACATTAAACTTAGACATACAAATTTGTCAAAAACGGGCTAGTCTCAGCGTGATGCCAAAGCAGGGCTTTGGCGCTGGTTTTCAGACCAAACCGGGGAAGGTATAATCAATTGGAGAACAGTGTAGCCTAGTTTACAGGTTTACAGGTCCTAAAATACAGGTTAACAGGTTTACTTGCTAAACTGACATGGGAATAATCGTAGGCACGCTCTGCATTCTCTCACCAATCTGTTCTCACCATTTGCTGAAATTATAATGAAAAATTCATGACAAAATTCGTGAGAATACCCTACGGCTTCACTGGAGAGTTTGGCGCGAGAGAGATGCGTATATCGACGCCTTACTGCTAAAACCGACTATCTGCATGAAATGTTGTTTCGAGAAAACTCGAGTTTAAGTTTTGGATGTCTTTAACTATATGAAAACTTGTAATTGTACATGATTACTTTGTGTTTTTGTTTCCGTTATTTATTCATTAATAGAGATGAGCAAAGAAAGTATCTAAATTGTGAAGACAAATAGGTAAAATTCAGCGTTTAACTGAAATGGGTGCTGCAGATAACCGGTTTTGCCTGTAGAAAGCAAATTTTGCTATCTTCTGATCTAATAGGTCTAGACTGAAAAATCTTATTTGTTTAGCTGTCTTTTTAATAGTTTACTGCTTGTGGGTAATTTAGATTGTTCCAAATTCGATAGAATTTTCAAAATTCTGCAATAAGTACAATGTAGCTGTCACTTAAGTGGTTTTACTTGCAGAGGATTTTTTTGATTCTCGCTTAAGTGCACAAAACTCCATAGTAAAAAGTCGTCCTTACTTAACGCATAAAAATAACCAAAAATCTTCAAAACTATAAGTCCAACCAATTTGAAACTTGATATGTATAAACTCTATGGCATTGTGAGGGTTTTCAAGAGATTAGTTATCAAAGATTCATCCCTGGTGGAAGAAAAACAACAGTTGAAGATTTGTTAGGGAATTTCATAGTTAAATAGTTTCATTTCATTTCAAACTCTAGCGGTTCGCTAGTTTTGTATATAAATGTTAAAATTTAATTGCTAAACGAGTTCAAAAACAATGAATTTATAAAAAAACGGCACTTTTAAATGTGGATAACAAAGACAATATTAAATAACTAAACCAAAATTAACACGCCTAGCCCTAAGACAGAGTCTTGGTATCGGTACCTTTGCAGATCTAATTTTTTTATTTGTAATATACTGTAAGCCCTCTGCGCGCCTTTTTTGGCAACATTTCTCTTCCATGCACCCGGATTTGCAGCGCGCCAGCGTGTTAAGAGTTTGATTCGTCTCCAAACAAAATCAAGAATATCCGCATCATTGACGCAATATTATCAGATAAATATTTTTTCTCGGTGTTCGCAATTACATGCTTCCTACTTGTGCTTGACTGTGGTGACGGTCTTAGGTCAAGTGACAATTCTGGGCAGTTTTCCATGTGAGAATGGACGCTTAGTTTGTCTAGCGTGATTAGGTCTTCATCGCTATCAGTTCCACCGACAGACCTAAAGTCTGGCAGAAATGGTTGGTATGTGGGATCATCATTCGAGTAATCGCCACTAAATAAGTCTGAATCCGTTTCAGAGACTCGCCTGTTTGGTCTGTCGATGTTTACTGATGGTTGATCCGAATACAAACTAATGTCTGACCAAACACAATCTGGCAAAGCATGAACCGACGGTGGAATGCTGTTGTCACTTTCATTGGTGCCTTCAAAAATCTGCTCCATTTCATCAGCAACGAACTTCTGACACTCATTGAGCTCGGAGGACCTTGAATTGCTATCATCTGAAATAATATAAAGTAATCTGTATTCTCACGTATAACTACGTATTGCTATCAAACTTCTAAAAAAATAATGAAATGTTGGCGGTCGAGATCATATGGTTGCACCATAGTGTCAGACCACAACACTACGATGCATCTTCACGCCATACACACTAAAGAGAGCCCCTTCAGTATGACTGGAAATTTCTCATCAATACCAGCAAATCTTAATATGGAGCCAACACTGAAATCTCCACCAATCCGGACTTGGCCCCCGTGGTGGAGTATGGCCTATACCTTCCTGAGGGAAGAGACCCATGCCCCTTGGTGGAGACATAGTGGGTTGATGATGACTGAAATCTCATAAAAAAAATCAGCTGTACTTTTGGCGGCGTAGGTATTGAACTTTTGTATGGAACAGCTGATATTTTTTTGAGATTTCGTAGTTGATCCCATAGTAAAAGTTGCTTGTATTGATGAGTAAAGGGACCTCCTTCAGTATGACCGGACATTTCTGAATAGATAGATAGATAGATAGATAAAACATTTATTGAATCACCCGGTATACCTGTTTTATTTATTCGTTTTGTCTGTTGTGTATTTAGTTTTCTTTCTTTTGTTGTGCATATTATGTTACTTATCTGCTTATTTTTTTTCTCTGATGTATCTTGTTGGTATAATAAATGTATTTCTTCTTGTTCTTCTTCTATACTGCGAATTAAAATCATGCCTATCACATGAAAATTTAGGTAGGATCCTTTTAGGTAACTTGCCCTCGACTCCAATATGAATTTCGGTGCTGTGCGATTCATCGACGTCTTTATCCTGTAGCCTTTCATCATTTAAAACAAATAACAACATAAATAATTCCAACAAAGTTTGTTAAATCATAGTAGGTATCGCAATAACGTTCAGTATGATCGAAGCAAGACTTTTCACGGCCTTACGACCCCGTAGGAGCAAAGATATTATGACAATCCGTTATGCGTACTGATTCCACACTTTACTTGTCATTCAGGTCTATAGTTAAGAAACATTTAGAAATAATTTTGCAAAAACATAACCTCACAATTTAACATTATAATAGGGGTTAAAGTATGAAATTGCCGTTTTATTGCAATAGGTTCTTTGAATTGACATAGAATCTTCATGGTTTGAGGTTTTCAAATGAAACTTTTTTCATATGGTTTCTATGATGTTCTTTTTTTAAAAAATGTGAAACATTTGAATATCGATTTTAATTGTTTTTGTTATTCACTTTAGACAAGAAAGATGGATACTGCGAAAATTCGAGTGATTTTTGAATACGAGTTCCGACGCGGAACTAACGCGGCAGAAACAGCCCGCAATATCAATGCTGCGTTTGGAGAGGGGTCTACTAATGAACGGACCGTGCGATTTTGGTTTAAACGCTTTCGTGATGGAAATTTCGACTTAAAGAACGAGCCACGAGGAAGACCGCCCACGCAGGTGAATAACGATGAATTAAGAGAGATAGTGGAAGCCAACCCTAGTCAAACTACCCAGGAATTAGCGACATGGTTTAACGTTAACTTACCCACAATATTGACTCACTTGCGTCAAATCAATAAAATAAAAAAATACGAAAAATGGGTGCCTCATAATCACTCGAATTTTTGCAGTATCCATCTTTCTTGTCTAAATTGAATAACAAAAACAATTGAAAGTCGATATTCAAATGTTTCACATTTTTTAAAAAAAGAACATCATAGAAACCATATGAAAAAAGTTTCATTCGAAAACCTCAAACCATGAAGATTCTATGTCAATTCAAAGAAGCTATTGCAATAAAACGGCAATTTCATACTTTAACCCCTAATAATATGAAGACATCAATTACTTACTTTGCTTCGCACCACTGTCACCTCCTTTTACAAATCTCACAAGTTTTCTACTCCTTGCACTCATAATACACGATACTATCTAGGTAATAACTGTCAATACAAAATAATTTCAATACGCCGCTCAACTTGGACGCGTCTGCTTGGACCGTGTACGCGCACTTAAGCGGTTTTGCCTCTATAACTTTTTTACGCCCGCTACAAATAGTGGTACAAGCAAAAACGATTATATTGTTTTTAAATGATATTAGCTGTAGAAAATTTTAATTTGATGCCTAGTTCTTGCTTCTGCAAGTACCAGTCATTATCGTTTTGTTTGTTTTTACAGTTAAACCGCTAATTGTCATCCGTAATTACAATACTGCGAAAAGACTTTATGTAGCTGATAAAATGTTTTTCTTGTAGAAGAAGACAACATTTGTATATGTATGTTAGGGTTATTGGTTTCTGCCTGTACCAATATCTGAAATAAGGCTCATAAGGGCACTTACAGGCACTTTAAAAAAAAAAATTCGTAACGAAGCATCTCATCAAAAAAAGGGTTCGATCATTATGTAGATCTTGAAAAGTAGATTCTGATGGTATATATAACTCAGTTTTGACAAAAAGGGCACTTTGTTGGTTTTAGCAGTAAGGCGTCGATATATGCATGCAAACATAAGAGATGCGTATCTTTATGGCGTGCCCCGGGCCTTTGTGATAATTGTGCCTTACTATGTTTGAAGACAAATAAAAAAATATATTTCTGTTTCTATGTCTATCAGTGGACGAACATTGGCTGATGACTGACTGACACACCACTGTAGTAACCATATGTTAAACTAAAAAAAAAAATGTCAACAACATCTGTCAACAGTAGATTGAAGGGAGTTTAACCTTTAAGTATGGACGTCATTTTTTCTTAACACAACTATGAACGTGGAGTCTCATAGGCTCCTATATGCGCTCACATTTTTTTTTTGGGAATATGATATAAAATCGCTTTAAAACTTATTGAATATAAAAGTTATGTAATTTAGCAATAAAATAACATGCTTATATAATCAACTTTTATTTCTAAAATTTTAGATTTTATAGGAAACAAAAATTATGGCACTTTTCAGTTTAAATTTACTTAGGTTACACTTTTAGGTATTAAAAGCAGCTAAACTTATTAATACAACAAATTAAGTCTTTTTTCCTCAAAATATAATATATAAGAAACCAAAAACACAAAACACCTACTTCAGGCAACAAATTAAAAAAAAATTGACAACAGTCTAATAACGTAAATTTATTGGCAGTCAGTGCACAAAGGTCTAGAACATTGGAGGCACACAGGTTTGTTGCACTGAACACAAACATGGGTAGTCATCCTATGTTTCTTCGCGGGACAGATTCTACATGCTCTCCTAGTTCCTTGACTGGTTTCCTGATCTTGGACATCTTCTGTAACCATATTTTTTTTTTTTTTTTTTTTTTTAATTTATTGACTTAATTTGGTATCGCAGAGTTTTAAATTTTATAAATTATTCGCCAAACTGCATGGCAGTTTGTTGGCGAATTAATCGCACTCTTTTAACATTTTTTAAAAAATAGTATTAGGTAACAATAAACTAAATTTTAAAGTTTTTAAAGTACAGTACCTAAAACTCGCATCATGGTCAACCTCAGCTCTCTTGGCAATCGTGTATTTATAACACGTCTTTGCACATGAGGCACCACAAGCACACGTGCTAAGTTTTTTAGGAAATCTCTCTCCACATCTTTTGTTTGGTGCATGTTATATAAAATGTAAGCATTCATGGCACTCAAATCTAGGACACGATATAGCAACACCATTGGCCATCTCCTCATTCTCAACAACAACTCATTCACTTCTTGTTCAAAAGAAGGATCTCCTACACGGAAAGTTTTTCTCGGAGGGCCCTGAACAGAACTTGTAGACGGTCGTTTTGATTTGGAACTACCGGTTTTATTATTTTGTGACATTTTGTACTATAAAATCTGAAACAAACATAATCGCTCTTATAAAATATATACGTGTAGTCTGACAGGCTCCGGTGAATATTTTGATGATCATTACTTACGTGATATTCAGCGGAAGACCCAACCTCCTCCCTCGTTGGTAGTTTTACAACTAAAACAAAAGCTACTGAGCCGCTCAATCGCGGGCAGTGGGGAGAAATAGGTGGAACTACGAAAACGAAAACATCGAGTAGCCTGTGTGACTCCACGTCCATACTTAAAGGTTAAGGGGAGGTGTAGTATGGTAACTGAAGCAAATAACTAATTGTATTACTTTACTGTAACATTACTCATTACTAAAACATATGCACGTATGTTGTAGTAATGTAGAAGATTAACCGATCGTTGGTAGCCTAGTGGGTAGAACATTGGACTCGGAAGCGGGAGACCCAGGTTCGATTCCCAGTGCGGGCATGACTTTGTTTTCTAAGTTATGTACATTTGTGAAGTAATAGCAGCAATACCACTCGTTTACGGTGCAGGAAAACGTCGTGAGGAAACCTGAGTGTCTGAGCTATTCACATACCTCAGCGCTTGAAATCGCCAATCCGCGGTGGGCACGCGTGGTGATTAGGCCCAACTCTCTCTCTCTGAGAGGAGGCCTGTGGCCTACAGTGAGACGTATATAGGCTGCTTATGATGAACAGATCGTTAGTCTTCGAGAAACCAGGGGTCAGACACTCAAGTTCCCTTAGTCTACCCTCTGTACAGTTCAGTTGTCTGTGGCAGTAGCCTGAACTTGGAGCGCCGCCCGGGATGCGCCATAGATTTTGATGACTCCACAGTTTGCCAGTGCGACGTTACGCAGATAGGTTAATGGACGATGAAGTAGTTCGTTATCTTTCCCTTCTTGGATTGAAAAATAAGTATTCAGCTCTTTACGTGCAGCGAAAATCGCCTGTTTGTTCGCAAGTCGGATAATGTAGGTTAATTAGGCACTTTGTTTTATTTAGAAACCGGCTAATTATGAGTCGGACTCGCGCACCAAGGGTTCCGTACCATTATCTTTCAACATTTGAATATTTCAAGCGTCCACCTGTTGCCGTTATTAATATCGAGCAAGAAACGGCGAAAAAATCAAGGCAAATATCCCTTACCCTTTGGGTACGGAACCCTAAAAATGTACTCACTTTTAAGGCTTCCCTAAATGACAGGTGTCAAAGATCCTTTTGGTTTACAGAACCCATAAAATTGAATCAATACGCCTACGAGTTCTGTCCGTCTGTGGCCTGTGCTTCGGCCCGAACGGTCCCGGATTTATCTCTTGATCCAGAATAGAAGAAGAAGAAGAAGAAATACATTTATTATACCAACAAGATACCTCACAGAAACAAAATAAGCACATAAGTAACATAATATGCACAACAACAGAAAGAAAACTAAATACACAACAGACAAAACGAGGCAGGTAGCGTAGCTGGTTGAAATTTTCACAGAATATGCGTTATTAAGGCGTATTGCTGTATTCGGGACCCTTTACGGAAGTCTGAGCTATGTTACTTGCCCGGTTTTTATTTTTTGGCACTTGTATGTCGCTGGAGCGAACACAAACTTTAAGAACAAGTTTTTTTTGTTCAGGGATACCCCTTTCTCATCACGTTCTTTTTTGTAAATATAGACACATATTTTTTACTACATAACTATTTTTCCATAATAATATATGGGTACTTTGTGAAAATTTCAACTGGCTACCTATTACGGTTCAAGAGAAAAGCCTTTTATGTAGGTAGATACTATAAGTACACGGTTAGCCAGAGGTCACGGGTTCAGGTCCCGGCATGGGTGGAATTTTTAGCCTCTAAATAGGTTTTTAAAATTGTCCTCAGCACGGGTTAGTGCAACAAAAAGAATATAATATAAGTACACTATTACTATTATTACCAGGAGACAGGCAGCAGCGTCTTCCTGAGATTCCAACCGCATACTGCGATCGCCAACCCGCCTGCCAAGCGTGGCGATTATGGCAAAACCCTTCATGGTTAGGGAAGACCATGAGGGAGGCCTATGTCCTGCAGTGGACGTCAAACGGCTGATGATGATGATGATGATGATGATGATGATGATGATGATTATTATTATTATTATTATTATTATTTTTATTATTATTATTATTATTATTATTATTATTATTATTATTATTATTATTATTATTATTATTATTATTATTATTATTATTATTATTATTATTATTATTATTATTATTATTATTATTATTATTATTATTATTATTATTATTATTATTATTATTATTATTATTATTCTCTTTATTTATTTTCATGACTTAGAATAGGTTTATAAAAGTACAAAAATATAAAAAATACAAAATATATTTTATAAACCTATCCTAGTTGGCCACCGGTAACGGAGCTAGGCTCAAGCTACCGGTAGTTAGGGCCGCAGAGAGAGAAATCTCCGGACGATGCGCGCCGTGTCCAAGAGCACCGCCTTCTGTATCTGCCCCTTGATCCAGCCATCTAGCGAGAGAGCCTTAAGATGTTGGTCAAGACTCTTCGCTATGAGACCGTTCGCCGATACGACTATCGGCACAATGGTTGTCGAATCCACATCCCATAAGGCGGTAACCTCGTGGGCCAAATCAAGGTACTTGCTAAGCTTGTCCTTCTCGGCCTTCACGAGGTTCTCGTCATGCGGGATGGTGATGTCGACGAGCACTGTCTGGCGCATCAATCGATCTGTCAGCACGATGTCAGGCTTATTGGCAACAATAGTCCTGTCCGTGATGACAGACCGATCCCAATAGAGCGTAGCATGACCATTTTCGAGAACCGGCGCCGGTGTGTACTTATAGTACGGCACCTCGGATTCGACAAGACCGTATCGGAGAGCAAGTTGCTGATGAATAATTTTGGCTACTAGATTATGCCTGTGCAAGTACTCACCGTTAGCCAGATGAGAACAACCGGAAATAATATGCCTGAGTGACTCCCCGGGACGGCGGCATGCTCGACAGATGTCGACCGTACCATCCTTCAGGATATATTTCCGATAGTTGTTCGTCATCATGACTTCGTCAGCAATTGCACAGACAAAACCTTCGGTTTCCCCAAAAAGGTCACCGAAACGTAGCCAGTTCACCGATGCGAGCAGGTCCACATCGGGCCCTGTCAAGGCCCGATAGAACCGCCCGTGAAGCTCCTTGCTCTTCCACACGTTCTTGCGATCCTCGATGCTGAGCACCGTTGGCTTGCGCCAGTTTTCGTTTGCCAAGGAGAGCGGCGTGAGACTCTTGTCCACTGACACAACATCCCGATGCAACCCACACTCATTGCTAAGGAAATATTCCCTGAGACTACACACCTCGCGGTTGTGGAGATTTTTGGCGTTTAAAAAGCCGCGACCTCCACACTTACGCGGGATGTATAGTCTCATAACAGATGAGCGTGGGTGTAGCATACGGTGTGCTGTGAGCATGAGACGGACCCTCCTGTCTAGGGCATCCAGTTCAGTTTGAGTCCACCTTAGTATGCCAAAGGAGTATATGAGTAGGGGCATCACCCAAGCGTTGAAAGCGCGCACCTTGTTGCCTCCCGACAAAAGACTGTTAAGTACTTTTGTCAGGCGACTAAAGAAGCGCTCCTTCATCGCCTGTTTGATGTCCCCATCCACAATACCCAAAGACTGTGATATACCAAGGTACTTGTAGGTTTCCGTCTCCGACAGAGATTTAAAAGTCATTGTTTCTGAAAGTTGTAAATTTGTTGAATTTACAACCCTCCCACGCTGTACATGCATGACCGCACACTTATCTACACCAAACTCCATCTTGATGGCACTACTGAAAACCTGTGTCGTTTTAAGTAGCTCCACCAAGTCTTGGCGTTTTGGTGCAAATAGCTTCAGGTCATCCATATATAGGAGGTGAGAAATAACCTCTCCATCCCTTCGGAGTCGGTAGCCTAGCCCTGAGTGCTTCAGTAGAGTACTGAGAGGATTCAAAGCCAGGCAAAACCACAGCGGGCTCAGACTGTCGCCCTGGAAGATGCCTCGCTCAATCCTTATTAAGGCCGAAGAGTCAGACGGGCCATCTCCACCACCTGGGTGACGAAGAACTGTGGTCCACTGTCCCATGCAAGTGCTGAGAAAGGATCTCAGAGTTGTGTCTACTTTATACAGTTCTAAGATCCCCCTCAGCCATGAATGCGGCACCGAATCATAGGCCTTCTTATAGTCAATCCAGGCTGTGGAGAGAGCTGTCTTGTTCCGGCGGACTTGTTGGCTAATGGTCATGTCTATGAGGAGGAGTTCCTTAGTACCACGGGACCCAACCCTACATCCATTTTGAGTCGAAGCTAATATTTTATTTGACACTATATGTGTATTAATTTTTGTACTCAAAATGGATGTAAGGAGCTTGTATAATGTAGGCAAGCACGTGATGGGTCTGTAGTTCTTCGGATCCGTGGTACTACCAGATTTATAAAGAAGGAAGGTGATACCTGTAGTTAAGAAAGTAGGAAGGAATCCGTGTTCTAGGGCTTGTTGGAATTGCGTCGCCAAACGCGAGTGCGAGCCCCGAAACCATTTTATCCAAAAGTTGTGCAACCCGTCCGGCCCAGGACTTTTCCAGTTGTGTGCCGTACGAATCGCACAACTCACGTCTTCGGGGCTGATAGATACAGCCCCCATGGCTTCGATAGGCTCACACTCACGCTTGATAACGCGTATCCAATCACCCTCTGTGTGTTCGACCGGCGTCGACCAGATACTACGCCAGAAATTATTCATGGCAGAAGTATCCGGCGACTGCCTATCGGACACACGTTCGTCGGTTCCCTCCCACTTTCGGTACACCTTCCTTTGGTCGTTTTGGAAGAGTCGATTCTGCTGAAACCGATCCACACGTTCTCTGTAGCGTCGAATACGACTCGCCCACGCATAGACCTTCTGCTTCAGAAAGTCAATGCGTTCCGTGACACAGGCAATATAGTCGCAGGGTCTGATTCCAGTCCCCGCAAATGCTTGGTTCACGAAGCGCATCACTCGAGGGCGGTTATTGCCCTCTCTGAAGCAGATTAGCTTTGCAATAAGAGTCCTGAATGAGTTGATACGCCGCTCAATCCTCACTTGCCATGCGGGGGCACCAACGGCGGCCCTTGGTGCACGGTCTAAGTCTGGAAACTTGATACGTGCAACACGGCATGCCGCGATGGCCCCACAGTACAAAATTGAGTGGGTATCAACAAGGTCTTTACTAGTATTCAAGTATGGTACTAGTAAATCATTCAAGGCTCCCATTAGCGCTAAGTTGCGTCTATTTGTGGGTAGGCGTGGTAATCGCGGCCTAGAGTTAGGGGTAGATCGATACTGCACGATCGCCTCCTCCAAAGCCCTCCTCAATTGCTCTTGGGTCTGGGTACTTACGTTTGTGTTCACACAGTCACCCCCTTCAGTGTCGGGATCATCCTGTACAACTGCCGTATGCAGCGTCTGAGTACGCGTTTCAGCAGGTGGATCCCTTGATATGGGGGAGGCTGGGCGAACAGGTCGTGCTTCCAGGCGTAGCCGATCAAGTACGGTATCATCCAGCCGTTTGCATCTCTGAATGACCCGCACCTGATCCGACAATCGCTGGGCAGAGACGGTGATGGCTGGTTCAAGGGCCCGAAACAGAGACTGCATTCGAACACGATACGCGGTCATGTTGGTTTCTCCCTCTATAGCACCATAGTAGGCGCGCATGCAGTTCTCATTATTCTCTGTAGTCCATCGCATGCGACGCACTACACCACCGGTAGCGGGGGCCGAACGCGGAGCAGAAGGTCCCGCAGGTCCCAAGCGTGCCGGCAGCGGTGGTCGTCCTCGTCGCGCAGGTGGTGGCGGCGGCGGGACGGACGGCCCGCGCTCGTCGTCGCTCGACTCGTTGGAGTCGGCAGCCGTGGCAAATTCGTCACCCGACGAAGCTGGCGAGGAGCTGGACGACGGCGTGGGTGGAGGTGGAGGGCGTGCGTTTGTTTCCGCTTGACGTCGTCGCAATCGTGTGATCATATTTTTCACTTTGTTGATATTTTGTTTGACAGTTCTGTCACAGCTGTATTTTGAGAAGAATTTTCATTTTTATATTTCATGTTGATATCACAGAAAGAACTTTTATTCGTTTATAAATATTGTAATGCCGGGTCACTATTTAAAAAGCTAAATACTGTAAATACACCGTAAGATAAAATTTAGATCAAAAATTGTTGCAGACAGACGTCTAATGTTGACAGCGGTTTTTTTTTCATTATTTATTTATTATTATTATTATTATTTTATTCTTTGTGGTCAGGTAGTGCGGAAAAAAAAGACGCTGTAGTACACATTAATATTATCCGCTTGTCACCTCTCGGACATCGAACCCCAAATACTTTGAAACGCAAAAGAATAATACTAAACCAAAGTATTTTCTAAGATTAACACGAGCACTAAACATAATAAAAACTGAATTTGAACGGATATTTACTCGTATACATTTCCATTTTACAATTTTCCGACGTTTCGGTACTTTTGCAAGTGCCGCGGTCTCGGTAGACTGAGGTGACAGGCGTCTTTTTAAAAGCATTAACTGTTAGTTTACTACCCTCAAATAAATGTTTTATTCAAAATAACACAGAAACTATGATTTTAATAAACGTTTCAAAGAAATTCTAACTATTCTAACCTGATTTAACATATTTTATGATTCAGAAAAAATATGATATTCAGACGGCACGAGAATAAGATATCCATCAGTATCTTTGACATCCAATAAAACGGCTGTGCGATCGCATATTATCACGTTGTGCCTTTTCCTTCCCAAGTAGCGTCAAAGGACCTCGCAGTTTATATCCAATGAGAGACCATTTATTTGAACCAAACTACCAATGATAAGTACCTATCCAAAATGTAGTTTTCTCGTAAAGGAGAACCGAAGGAAAACTTCCACACGGCTCGACCCAAAAAGTGTTCTTCTCTTTAGATTTTTTCTCCTGTTCGTAGATACAGGGGGGCCTACACGCGTGACTTGAATGACTTTTGTATTCCTCATACTTCTCAGCAACTTAAATATGCCCCTTGCATTTGCCACACCCGCGAACTTTTCCCATGTACTGTCTGTTGATTTGCTCGCGCTTATTTCTGTTACTCCTTTTCTGTGCTTACTTGCTGCAAATTTTGCTTTGTGTTACTTGTGCTATTCTTTATACCTGTTCTATACCTGTGTGTGTGCGTAGATGCAAATAAATATTCTTATCTATCTATCAAAATAGCATAGCCTTGCCTTGGCATCATGCTGAGACTGGCATATTTGACAACTTTGTATTTCTAAGGTTTCAATAAATAAAGTTATTTATTAAAATATGTTCTAAGGTTTATTTATTTAGTTACGTACCTTCTGTATGATTCTTTGTAATGTTGTCAAATAAAGCTTATTGTTGTTCATAAAAATACTAAAATGCAATGAGTGTGGACGCTTCTGTGTCTCACATCTCGTGAATATCTGTGAGACGATAAATAAACGTATCCTACTACAACTTTTGGGTTAGATATGACTTTGTTTATTTTCAAAGTTACGTACATCTGCGAACTTGTAGTAGCAATACCACATGCTAACGATGAAGGAAAACATCGTGTGGGCTAGGCTGACTAAGCTGTCAGGATGGTATAGGTGCTGGGCAAGCCTATTCCATCTAAACAACAATGTCCCAGGTACTGCAGCGTCCGAGTGATCCCTTCACCCATCCAGTGTGAGTGATGGTGCCACTGGACGCTTTATAAATCATCTCATTATGTAGATGCAAAGGCCAAAAGATTTTTTATATTCTGATATCTAGTTTATGTAGATAGATAGAATATTCTTTATTGTATGTATACCAGGAATTACATATGAGAATTTAACAATAATATAGTACAGTACAATGTAGTTTTTGTTTTTCTTTTTTTTTATTTGTGTAAATAGATTGTTATTTAGGGCTTTTGTTGTTTATGTAGTTTATTTTGTGCATATATATATATAGACCCGTTTTTCTACTGCTTCTCATTTACCCTAAGGTTTACTGGAAGAAATCTCTTACAGAGATAAGCTTGCATTTTTACATGTAATTTCTTATGTGTCCTGTTAAATGTCTTGTGTGCAATAAAGTATAATATAAAAGTTAGTTAATATTGTATAACGAAAATAGTTTTTAAAGAAAATTTGTAGAGTCAACAGCACATCAACCTTTAATCCCGGGCACTATTTATTTAGTATGACTAGTAGAATTACCCCTCAATCGGATTACAATTTATAAAAGAACACCCTGTACATTTCCTCAGTGCGCGTTAGAGTAGGCCCCGCAGCCTATCGAAAGAACAATCCAGCGCCAAAGTAACTGTTCGAAAGTCGATTTAACTTGGGCCTTTTCGGGCGATCGCCTCCGGCTTCGCCTGGGCGAGAATTCATTTCCCATATCGGCGGAAAACAAGGCAGCGGCGAGGATTCACCTAGTGGTGGGCCAAAGCGTTCGTCACTTGATTAATTCACGATAGAATAAGTGCTTATTCGAATAAAGGTTGTTGGTAACTTAATGTGAGTCGTGAGTCCAGCTTTACAACCTTATGATGAGTTTGCGAAAATATTTGGTTGTTTTAGAAGAAGAAAAACATCTATAATAAAGATCGTACGTACTCCACAACAACAACAAAAATACCGCATATGTTATATGAAATATTATAATTTGCGCTTTAAGGCTTAATATTTCACAACCGGATCCCTAAATTGAAAAATTGTTCCGCTACATTCAGAATATTTTTGAGCAAGCAATCCAACGATACCCCACACTTGTAATCACTGTGCTAAGCCGTGGACAGACAGACATACGGACGGACATGGCGAAACTATGAGGGTTCCTTATTGACTATGGAACCCTTAAAAGAACCCAAATGTCACAGCGTGGCACTGTCATTATTAAATGTAGCTTAGCAGTATGCTTTTGAGCGGCTTGCCCTTCGATTTTCCCATTTAACGCTAATTTTCAATCAGCGCCAAGAAGTATGCCGCGAACGTTGCTCAACAGTTTTCGTATCGTTTTTTTGTATAAACTTACAATGCTCTTTGATTAAAATCTCTTTTTAGACCCTGTGATCTTTGGCTCGTCTTACCGTAAGTCGACTCACCCATTTTGACCTCTAGTTGCAGCTATCGAATGTTGGCACGTTATTCGTTCAATCGCACCCAAGCAAAAGTTGCTTGACCCATCACTAGATTAACCAATTGTGAATTTCCACAGAAACAACTGTATCCTGCTTAATAAGTTTTCCTTTGCGCGTTTTGTGCGTAGGTTCGTGAGGCCAAACCTCATACTGAGGCCTTTTGTACGAATTAAATACGGTAGCTACTACGTGAAATCAAACTCACGTTCCCCTATCTTGAATTACAAGTTTGTTAACTACCTACTACCACTTTCAAACTACTTTCGGTTATATGGAATCAGGCGTTACTTTGCGGAAATCGATAATAGCATTAAAATGTGAAAATTACTCTGCTAAATTTCGCCATAATCCCACAAGCACCGTGCGGTTAGTTAATGCACCGCCCTCCCTCCCACTTTTTCAAGCAGAAGCAAGACACAAACACACCACCACCGATACCAATACTTGTGTGAAAAAATGCGTTGCGACGCGTTTCGCCTCTAATACGAGGCATCCTCAGGCTCCGATGGTCGACTGACTAGTGACCGTCACCCCAACTTGTGGGATTTTAGCGGAATTTAGCAAAGTAATTTTCACATTTTTCACATTTTAATCCCACTACTTTCGGTATTTATGATACAAGAATTGCTATATTATTTATCTTACAATTTTTATTAAAAGTCCTGGTAGAATCCAAAACCTGCTGAGTACTTAGTGAATAGTCAATTCGATGCGGAACGAAATAGGGCTGTGTGTGTGTGTGTGCGGCTGCGCTCGCGCCTTTCTACGGAGATTACCTAGCATGGTTAGGCTTCGGGATCGTTCGGGATTTGGTGCGCAAAATATAGGAGCAGTTGGCGTTTATTCGGTTTGACTACACCCGGTTTTAGGCGTGCTTATTCTGATGTTCACTGGCTGCGTTTAAATCACGTTCAAGCGCATTGACGCGCGTGGTCGGTGCTAATAAAACACCTCGTGTTCGGAGTCTCTAAGGCAAAGCAAAATTTCCAAACTCAATTTTCTGTTTCTGAGAAACTTATTAGAGAAATCCAATTAAAGATCTCAACAGATCTAAACTAACTAGTCTGTAACTAAATTAGTAGCTTAGAGCTGATTACTAGATGGCTGGGCTGATAAATAGATGGGCTCAGACACCTCGCAAACCTAAAGCCGCCGCTAATTTGATCCCTGAATATCTGGTGGCCTACATTGCAATTAAGGATCTTGTTATCGTGACGTAAGCAGAGTAAACGGGGTTATTCCTAAAGAGCGCAATTCCTGAAATTAGAGTTGTGTTTTACAAATTTTGTTCTATGACTTTTTTTCTATACTTTTCAAAATATCATAATGATGAGCTCTGCTAGTGTCGCAGCCTTCAATTAATAATTTTCCTACATAATGGCGGTGCCCACCGCACGCTGGCGATTTCAAGTGCGAGGTATGTGAACCCCTCAGACAGTCTGGTTTCCTCGCGATGTTTTCTTTGACATTTGTAAATGGTCTTGCTACTATAAATTCAAAAATGTGCGCAACTTAGTAAACAATGTCATTGGCACATGCCGGAATCGAATGCAGGATCTCTGGGATGTGAGGCAAGCGAAGTAAGCTAAACTAGCATCTAATAAAAACCGACGAAGTGCGAGTCTGACTCACGTACGAGGGTTTCCGTACAATTATCTATATAACATTAGAATATTTAAAAGCGTCTACCAGTTGCCGTTATTAATATGCAGCAAAAAACAGCAGATCACGTTTGTTGTATGGGAGCAACCATTAAATATTTATTTTATTCTATTTTTGGCATTTGTTGTTATAGCAGCAATAGAAATATATCATCTGTGAAAATTTCAACTGTCTAACTAACACGGTTCCTGAGATACAGCTTGGTGACAGACGAACGGATGGACGGACGGACAGCGGTCTTAGCAATAGGGTCTCTTACCCCTGGGGTACGGAACCCTAAAAATGTACGCAGCTTAGTAAATAAAGTCATTGGCATATGCCGGAATCGAATCCAGGATCTCTGGGATATGAGGCAAGTGAAGTGAGCTAGCATCTAATAAAAAATGATTAAACGAAAACTTGGCATGCAGTATTGCAAATTTTACTTCCCAATAAACTTATGGCATCAGTTTCATTTCCCAAATGAAACTTTAGCAAGTTTTCATTTCGCATTTTATTCATTTGGTCAAATTATCATTTCGCATAATTTTACTGCGTCAAGTTTTATTAAGACAAACGTTTATTATGCTAACGTTTTATTTTGGCAAATGTTATATAGCAAATAATTGTTTAATTAAATTTATATTTCGCATTTTGTTCATGTGGTTAAATACTATTAGGCATAAATACAAGTAATTTAAAAATTTAAGCTTAAGATACATTTATTTGTAGTATTATATTCTGATTTAAAAAAAAACTTACGAAAGCAATTTGGTGTAAAAAGTGTGTTTAAAATTTGGTTGTTAGGTCAGTACACATAAGCAAAAATAGGTTCGAAGTTCCAGGATGGAGCGGAGCGCAGCGACGCTCCATCCTGAAACTTCGGGTGTTAGTTCTTTTTTTTATATAAAAGCGAAAAAAAATATTTCACTAAAAAACTTAGTTTTGAGTCAAACAAAAAAATTTTTGTTCTAGTTTTCATTTCGCATTTTATTCATTTGGTCAAATTATACTTTTGACTGAATAATGCTTGGTAAAATGAATTTTGACCAATTATTTATTTGGTAAACAATAACTTGCCATAATAACTTTTGCTAACTGTTTATTTGCTTTAAGTTGTTTTGAGAAATGTTTTTTTGCCAAGTGATAATTTGCGGAAAATAGTTTGGGAAGTAATACTTTGGGAAACGATTTTTGGCAATACATTAGTAAACCCCTACAAACGATGCTTATTTCTATTTCTAGTGTTTCATCATTCAGCCACAAGAAGTCCACTGCTGGACATAGGCCTCCTCCATGGATTTCCAAAAAGGCCGGTTGGAAGCGGTTTGCATCCAGCGTCTTCCTGCCACTAGTGTTTACGTTATGGTAATCAGGCGTGATACCGCTAGAATAACGAGGCAGTCATATTTCAATGAATACACGGACACACACAACACACGCACGCACGCACGTACGCACGCACGCACGCACGCACGTGCGTTTTACAACTAGGTTAAGAGTATCTGGCATGAAATATAATGAACGTTTTGTCTTTGCAGAATGACGACCCTTACAATTTCCATACAAACTCACTATGTCCCTACCTCAGATCATATGATCTGAGGTCCCAACAATATTATTTTTTTTGGTCCAACGTTTGAATTTTATGCGCAATATCCAAGACGATTTATTGATGTTTATAATATTAAAGTTTCCTTCCTTCAGGCCTTCTCTCAGGGAGTGTGCGCTCACCGCTTAATTACCGCGCGTGCCCAGCGCGGATTTCAAGTGCTGAGTGAAGAACACGACGTTTTCCTTCACCGTTAGCGAGTGATATTGCTACTATAACTTCACAAATTAAACAAACATGACCTCCCGAATGAGAAGCCGGCGATCTTCCGCTCCACTATAATAAACAATTTTATATCCAGAAGAAGTCCAATACAAGTTTAATAATAATAATAAAATATATGAAATAACAACACGAAGTAAGTGTTAAAACAGGCATCATCATATTGCTTCATCCAGGCCTGACGGCGGTTCGCCGTTTATTTTTCAACGTCTGACCGCGTGACGGCTACACTACTCAGACGCCACGTTGGGTTATTCTGCGCGCCCGTGGCGACTGGCCAGGGAGCCGCTCGAAAAACGAACGCGATGGGGGACGTTCGAAAAAAGAACGCGATGTGAAATAATATAAAAATGGGACATTGGAAATGTCTTTTCGTTCGCTCCAGTGTAGGCTCCGAGTTCACGAAAAAGTGCAATCCCTTTAAATCTCAGAGAGTGGTGCAGATGTGAAGATATGATATTCAAAAAAGGCTCAATAGACGTATTCATGAGAGCTGTACGGTGCAAAAAGAATTATTCAAGAAAGTCAAAAACGAAAAAAGTAATGGCCTAAATAGCCTAAAAAATCAATTTTTTCCCCAATTTTAGATTTTGGCGCTCGATATTTTAAAAATTTGAGAAAAATCCTCTGAACAATTAAGTCAGCTACGATTTGAGCTTAAAACAAGCCGATCTGGTTATGGGTTTACCCTGTAGCCTAACCTTTTTGAAAAAAGTCAAAAAGCCAGAACGACATTTTCACATGACATTTATGACTCCATTTACCTTTTGTTCCCCATTGTCTAGCCAAAAATGAAAAATCTTAATCTATCAGAAATCTCCTATTACCTATGTCTTGAATTTTGTTACTCATCTAATAGTACGTACATACTAACCGTACACATGCGAGCGAACCTCAACGAACATTGCATTCTTTTCAAGAAATAAAGATATGAACCCTAGTCATTTAACCTTCGTTTTTTTGACGATTACGCAACAGAATAATTGTTTTATCTTTTTGAGTGTCATATAAAACTTCGACATTCTCCAACTTCGACAATAATTGGACAAGACAAATGTTAAATAGATTTCTTTACTGAATGGGCATAAAAAGTTGTTTTATTTTCTAATGACTGCAGTTTAAACTTGCCTTAATATAAACAACAACCTTTTAAAATTTCTGTTTTAATAAAATTTTTCATACCTAAGAATGTCGGTTCTAATCTGTAGAAACGCGTGTCATTTTAAATAGAAAGGAAAATATATAAGAGTATGTGACAAATGGCCGTGTGGCGCCGGATTAAGAATAGCGTCACTCCATTTCTTTCCGAGGATGTCGTAGAAGGCGACTAAGGAAATCAATTACCAGAAGACGGGCAGCAGCGTCTTCCTGAGATTCCAACCGCATATTGCGATCGCCAACCCGCCTGCCAAGCGTGGCATAATCGCCCTTCAATGGTTTAAACGGATTGTTCCCATGTCTACAGAATCTCATTTCTACAGATTTTTATTTCTACAGAATCTCATTTCTACAGATTTTTATTTCTACAGAATCTCATTTCTACTGATTTTTATATCTACAGAATCCCATTTCTATTCATTTTCAATTCAACAGAATAACATTTCTACAGATTTGCATGTAAAGGTACATAATTACAATTTTAGGATTCCGTACCAAAGGGTAAAAACCGGCCAAGTGCGTGTCGGGCCACGCGCTAGGTATGGTTAATTAGTATGAATAAATGAAAAAGTAGTCAAATTGGGAAGACTTGCACTAGTTAATCAAAAGGTAGGTAGGCAAACTGAGAAAGTTGGCAGAGAGTTCATCTTTAGGAATTATTAAGACACATCAAAAATCCGGCCGTCCTGGTACTTCATTGGTATACAAATTAATAAGTATTAATATAGAATAAGAAAATTGAGCTGGAATAAAAATGATTGAAAAAGATAGTTTTTTTTTTACCAAACCATAATCAAGTTTATGATTTGTTCCTTTCAAAAGTGGTTAAACTGTGAATCAATTTGATTGTAATGTATGTCTGTAGAATTGGGAATCCGTAATGTTGGGAATCTGTTAAAATGGAAATCAATAGAAGTGGGAATCTGTAGAGTTGGTAAACTGTAGAATTGGGAATCTGTAGAGTTGGTAAACTGTAGAATTGGGAATCTGTAGAGTTGGTAAACTGTAGAATTGGGAATCTATAGAATTGGCAATCTGTAATGGAAATCTGTAGAATTGGGAACAATCCTGTAAAACCATGAGGGAGGCCTATGTCCTGCAGTGGGCGTCAAATGGCTGATGATGATTATGTGACAAATAACAACAAATTATATTATTAAAAAATATAAAATATGCCTAAAATCTCAGTGCAATACAAGTACTAAAAACAAAAATGTTTTAGAACTTAACACTTCAAAAAATGCTCGTCGAATTGATGAATGGTTAGGTATTATGGGGTATGTGAGATAGTTAGGTGTCTTAACTGAAATTGCCACAGAAACACAGAGTAAACAAGTAAAGGAACAAAATTCTTGCAAGGAAAAAAGTACAATAGTATTCAAAGAATCGATAAGAGAACATGGGAGGTACATAGAAACAAAGGCAGGTGGCCAAAAATCTATTGCACCTACACGCCTCTGACTTATAATGCCTCACGTGATTCTCTAACAGCATTAAAACGAAAACTCGACATACATTGCTAGTATAATATGCTACAGATCGAGAGTATGTGCAGCAGGAAAACTAATTTTCAGTTGGAAATATTTGTATTTTACGGAGGTCAATGAAGTGCGCGTGCTTTCGCCGCCACATCTAACAGTTTTGTATTTCTTTTTATTAACTGTGCTTATGTTCCACTATTAGATAAATCTTCATTTTCTACTCCTTCCTGTTTTGGGCCATTCACTGTTAAGAAACGAAAATTTGAAAGCCTCATCCAACATCTCCGCCTTGGTCGGCCTCGTCTGCGTATCCGTCGCGTGGAATCCATTCCCATTCAACATTTCACACATTCACATTCACACTGATTCAATATATTTGGCAAACTGAACCGAACGTTTGGTTGGTCTACACCCGACGTTATAAGCGACCTTGTCAACTCCCGTGGGAAATTCCGACCCTATACATATCACATGCAGCTGAGGAGATTTATTTGAGACGAGACTTGAGTAACATGGCTTAGACGTCACTGTGTTTAGTAGGTACTTGTTCTCCTTAAGTCCTACTCAAGTCACGATTTAGAAATCAAAATTTCAAACTGAAATTAGTAATTTTGAAGTAGCATTTTCTATGTAGAGCACGAAAATGCATAGTTTCTATGGAATGCAATCGTCAGGTAACGTGAAATCAATTTCGACTTTATGTATAATCAATACTCGAATTCCTTGCATGTAGGTATGGGTCTAGGTCTAATGGTAGTATAGTTGAAAACATAATCATTTGTATAGACGCATCGTCGCTGTGTACCTGAGTAGAGCGCATGGATGTGGAGGTTAAAATAATCGTAAATAGATTCGATTTCACAATAGAAAAATATCTTACGGATGAACATTTACATTTAAAGCCTTGTTTGTGAAAAAAAACATAAGTTGACAATTTCCTTGGCAACGTCAAATAGTCACAATTTGTGCACGTAATCGCCTTGTGATTCGCTCAGTAAAATATATGTTAAAAAATATACAACAATATTTTTATTGCAAAACGAATCTAAAAAGATGCCAAAACAAACAAGTTCAGACGTGTGGGATAGTGTGGGATAGCTGGAAGAAAATAATATCTAGTTTTGAGCTTGCTTCTGTAAAAATTTGTTTTATAGTGTACTAAAGAATTTTAAATCAATCAATAAGTCTTTCTAGGGTAGTACAAAAAAAACTGAAATAAAAAATAACCAATAACCCTGCTGCTGAGCATTAACTACTAAGCAGGCGAGACCAACCTAGGTATGTACATTGGTCAATTTTAATTTTGTCTTTTTAGTGTTTTGTTTTTTATTTTTTGTTCGATTTATGCTGATTTAATATAGTCTATGACCTTCGCGAAAACACGACCAATCGATTGAGTTGTTACTTGTTAAAATCTGTCCTTTAGTTAAGAAGTAATGAAGGAACCTAGAATCGGACATACTTACACAGATTAGATTAGATCAGAAGATTCCTTATTGCACAATAAGCATATTTGTACAAAGGTAAGCTTAATACTAAGGAGTATTTTCTTCCAGGTAACCGGTATATGACGTTATGAGGTGATAGAGTCTGGCAAACGAAAGCGTAACCTGAGAAATTGGCGGGAATTAAAAAAAAATCATATGGTATCATTAGCTATACTGGGAAAAAAAGGTTTGATACTTGTTTAGAAAGTATATTTGCTGCTTCTTCAAGAATACAAAATCCTTTGTTGCTGCTTAGGCATATTGAATTTTTTATACTCTCCAATAGATTTTTGCTAGGGACGGGTAAACAACTGATCATTTATTAATTTATTTATATGAACGCCACACCAATGGCTATCCTAGATAATATTACAGAATACAATATTACATTACGGTGCAGCCAGGATTCGCCACTTATAGGCATACACAGCAGTGCATACCAATACATTACAAAAAATAACATCACAAAAATAAAATTTGTCTAAATTGTGTTATTTACGTTCTAGACAATTAAATAAAATTTAAATTCATCATATTGAACCACATTGAACAATAGTTAGTATGATATTGCCCTCTATTTACATTCAAACCATTTATCGGCAACTTGGTAGTCTTCTTGTAGTGTTCGCAAAATTAAAACTCGCAAAATCCATTTATCTACGCAATAAATATAAATAATCAGCCAACAAGTATCAAAATTATAAAGTTACAATGGTAACAGTTGTCCGACAGCACTTACAGTAATTTAGTGGTGCCATGTAAAAAGACTTTAAAGAAAAAGAAAATGTCAGGTCACGCTTTTGTTTGCCACACTCTAAAAATACAGAACTTGCGGTGCTCCAGTTCGACTCGCAATGGAAATAAATGTTTTTCACTTTCACTTGGTGTTTTAAACGAGCACAAGAAGAGGGCCAGAACGGGTTAAAACGATGATCCATTGAAGGAGCAATGTGGTCGGGGCCATTATTTTTGACATCTGCAGACACAAGCCGGAATAATAAGACGTGGGTCGACTTGTGCGATTATTTCCGAAGGATTTGAAGATATTTTGCTGAGGAAAATGATTGGGGTCAAGTCTTTATATAGTTCTGTGTAACACAAGCGTATCATGGAATTATTGGAGTAAAAATCTTAGAGCGATTTGGGTTTGAAAAAAGTTTGCTTTTTATTTACTGGGCTGGACCGGAGCTGGGTTTGAAAAAAGTTTGCTTTTTATTTACATACGATACACCGGGTAGCAAACTTTACCGATATGTTAAAGGGACGCAAATCTAGTTTCTGTCGTGTGGAAGTGGAAATAAGAGTATAAAAAATAACTTATAAAGCCTTTTATAACAACTTTTGTCCAGAACCCAAATTGTAGTTTGTAAATCAAAAGCAAAGTCATATGGGAATTGCCGCTTGGGAATCTCTCACTCTAATCTGAATATCTTATATTATTTTGCAAACATCATAGCCGCAAATCAGCCACTGGACGTCTGACCATCGCTTATTGTGTGATCCAAATTGTCCAAGACGTGGTGGTACTGTTGGTTTAGTGTATACACACAAAGTGCTATAAACGAAAAGTTACAAGGCAAAACAATCTTACATATATATTAATACAAAGACATATTAATGAACAGAAAAACTCACAGTTATGCTAATAACAACAGTCAAAGAGGAAGTTAGTGCAATCTACTCCATTATGTAAGTAGTGATTTTGCAACAGAAATGTAAGGGCTGATCTACTGTCTTCTGACTTATTTTTGATATATTTGTGCTTGTATAAATTATTTAAATATTATTTTACTCTAGGAGAACTGACAAAAATAACGTTTATTATTACGAAATAAACCTTATTCAGAGAGATATGATTAAACCTACCATTATGCTATAAGTTATGGTATTCTTATGTAATAGTGGATAAAGATGGAACCGATATATACCTATTAGTTAGGATATCAATAATATTGAATGGATTCATGTATTAGAATCCGACGAATTCAAATATGCTAATAGGAAGGTATTCACTTCAACTGTACACTGAACATTAAATATGGGTCGTTTAATATTGCACTTCGGCTCTGATTCGTCAATCCCCTCGATCTGTACGAAGCTCGTATTAATACCTATTAGTTTGAATATTCTACGAGTCGCGATCTGTGATTGGATACAGTCGTGAATCTAATATCGAGTCGATACCAGCGGACCAATGACCCAACATGATACGATAATATTCTACGAATCGCTATCTGTGATTGGATACGGTCGTGAATCTAATATCGGGTTGATCTAATTCCAACGAAACACGGACCACCTACCATTCAAGTTAGATTAATGCGTTAACGTTGGCACAACACTACATGATTACATGCATTTATTACTCAACGTTGAAAGAGAATGTTGCAAATATTGTACCCGCCATATTGCAGTGTGACCTGATTAAAAAAAACAAAGTAGTCGTCATGACTAACATTGCCTAACGTTGGCACAAAAGTCCTTATACTTGTCAACGTTGACAGTATATGTTGAAAATATTGTGCTCACCACATTACACAGTGTGGCCTGATTAAAAAAATCTATGAGAGATTATGAAATTCATCATCTCAACTTTCTCGTGGGTACGAGTGAAATTAATGTATGACTAACAAAAGCGCGAAATACGAAATATTTATGCAAAATGACTACTTATTTATTACTTTATAGGTATTGGTAGAATTTTAATAATCAAATAGGTACAATTATATTCTTTTTTTTTCTTTTTGGACTTTGCCCCGTGCTCGATTATATTCATTACTGAACGCATTAGTTTGTTTGACCTTTTGACAGTTCGCTTTGACGTTGTTTTGTTTTTGTTGGGAATTTAATGTAAATAATACATAAAAGTGCATGCAATGAAGAGCGTTATTATTTTCTATGGATTTATTCATTTATGTGCATCGAAGGGGCCTCCGTGGATCTACGTATTCAGCTCTGGCGCACTCTGCGTTTCATTGACACCAGCGAAGCTCGTTAGGCATTGATATATTAAACGTACACTGTGCAAGGAGATTTTTAAAATATAAGGTAGGTACAAACATACAAAAAGTTACGCAGGCAGATAGCAGGGTTTGCCACAATCTTCACTAACTTTGTTTCATCAACATTCGTTCGCCGCAATGATCTATATATTAGATAATGAAGGCCTCATCCTATACCTAGTCCAACATAGGATGATCTCTGACAGCTTGTCACTGTGACTTTACTAGGCATGGGGATAATGTCGAAATAAATTATCGATATTCTAACCAAAGTTTCTGAATGTTTCGAGCAAATCAAACAAAAGGATGTTGTAACATGTTTTTATTCTTGTTAAATCGGTTCACAGCCCAAATCACTATCATCAAAGTCTGATTCTGACTCGCTGGAGCAGTCTTGTAGATTTATAATCAGTTCCTGGGTAGATTGGTCGAATCGTACGTCACGCTCCCAATCATCTTCCATAATTTTTCTTGTTCTGTCTATGTCTTTCTTCCAATTGTCCGATGTGACACTGTCACATGCATCCTTCAGTAACTTCAGCATTTTATTTGCTGTAAAAGGCGGTGTTGTATTATGTCTGGCTGCGTAACCTGTAACAAAGAAATAAAATACATATAAAACACACCATGGCTTGTTGGAAGAGATGTCTTAATAGCTAATCGATGTTTTATTAGCTAATTGATGTTTTATGAGATATTTTTACATTCTTATCTTCCTATACTATCAAAATGTATTTGATTATAATTTTATGTGAGTACACTAAATTAGAAATATTAATCTAATTGACTTTTTTTAAGCAAACGAGAGAAATGCGAGCGATGGTGAAAGAAACACATAAGCACGTTTACCTTTGACTTGAGCCCAGATCAGCTCTATCGGGTTGTACTGGCAGTGGTATGGAGGTAGCCGAATTACAGTATGGCCCTTTTCTTTTGCTATTTCATCCAAGATGTATGTTGGAGTACGGGGTTTGTGTATACGGACCAATCGTAGTAATTCAGTTTTCAACATCTTTTCGTTGGCCTCTATACCTTTGCTTTGCAGCCACGAAATTAAATCCAATTTCCGGTTGCTTGACGTTGGTGCTTTATCTCTTTGTACGGAGTGGTACGATGCATTGTCCATCACGATGGTATGCGGTTCTTTCAGGTTTTCCAAAAGAGTTAAAAACCACTTTTTGAATCTTTCGAAATCCATTTCTTCATGATATTCGGTGGTCTTTACTGATTTAAACGCCAGCAAACAATTCGGCACAAAGCCAGACGACGTCCCAGCATGTGTTATAATTAATCTTTGCCCTTTGCCTTCGGGCACTTTTGTAGTTGACTCAGCTGTGTCATCCGTCCAAGATCTTGAAACTGTGTGATTTGCGTTTAGCCACGTTTCGTCCAGAAAAACCACTTTGTCCCAGTTTGAGATCTCTTTAATTTTTCGGAGAAAATCAATTCTCTTGAGCGCAACATCTGTCCGCTCCATTAGTATTTTTCTTTTGTCACTTTTTTTGTAGCGGAACCCGATGCTTTTTAGTGTTTTGGCTAACGACGAGTGGCCACCTTTAAATAATTCAGCGTCTTCAAGAGATGTTTGTAGTTTTCTGAGTGTTGGTAACTCTCCACGCGTGTAGTACCCATAAATATGGTTCCGGATTGCTGCGGCATCAAAATCGTCAATTTTTGATATTGGACACGTCCTCTTCCTTTTTTTATTTGGCGTCGACAGTTTTTGCTCTTCGTTTTCCTCTGTCGTCGTTGTCGCAGATGATTGCTCACCATACTTTTCTCTGCTGACACGAATCACTGTAGCAATCCCGATTCCCAGAGCATCAGCAACTCTGTTGCACGCTTGTGTTAATGGCAACAACGGTCCGCCATTTTGACTCTCGCGTTCAAAGTATTCGCGCAAGCGAATCACAAACTCCCGGCTTTCACTATTTAAAACAGTTTTCTTTGTTCTTTTTGGCATACTGTATCCAAAAACAGAACAAACTTAACAAACAAATAACAGCAAAACTCAACAAATTAATAACAATAACGATAACCGAATGGAGACTGAATGAAAACACGTGGCGTATACAAGGCGTTGGCACTCGTACTGAACAAGATGGCAGAATGGCAGATGCAATGCAATCAAACAAGATGGCGGCATGGCGCGGTGAAGCCCACTCTACACACTCACGCGCAAAGCCCGCGAAACATGCATGAATGGATGAATGGGATTTCATTATTGTTTCACGCGCGAGTGTGGAGCGCCCATGAAGCGCCACTCGTTAAAAATTCAGTTTGCTATTTTTTATCGTTGTTTTAATAGTATTTCTATTTCATTTACCTTGTTGTTTGCAATCTATTTTATTTACAAAATATCATCAATATTCTATTATATGTTTCGAGTCAAGATCGATAACTTGTCTTACGATAAGTGTAGCACGTCACTATTTGCCAATAAAGTATTTAAATTGTCTCTATACATTTTACCGTCGAAAAATACGATACTTCATAGGCGTGTTTTGACACTGACAGCTGTCAGAGATCATCCTATGTTGGACTAGGTATAATATACGAATTAGGCTTTCGTTTGAAAGTATATTTATGTGGTATTATAAGTTATTGGGCTTAATTACCACGCGTGCCCACCACGGATTGGCGATTTCAAGCACTGAGGTATGGGTTAATAGCTCAGACACTCAGGTTTCCTCACGATGTTTTCCTTCACCGTTAGCGAGTGGTATTGCTGCTATTGTAAAGTTTCACAAATTCACAATGATGTGGTGATTAAGCCCATACTCTCTCCCTGAGAGAAGGCCTGTGCCCTACATAACTTATTATTTGTGGGGTTATAACTTGGATTATATGACTTCGGTTGTTGATAAAAATTAGCAAAGATCTGGCATGTCATTGCTCTTGTAAGCCATTTTTAACTCTCTCCCATCTAAGTGTGGTTTCTACTGTATTTTGAGTAATTTAGACTATAATATGGACAGATATAAGAGACATCACCGATATTCATGTATCGGTCAGGATATTATAATATTACTTGGCTTAATATTCAGTATTGATAATACTTGAAAATATCGGTATTAACCCGTCTTTAATAGTGGAAAAAAAAACTTAAAGGCATGAACAATACACAATGTGGCCATCAACCAACGTGCCAAAGCCCAATCGATACAGAAACAGAAGAGAAAAAAAAAACAACGTAATGGAAATAAAAAATATTGAGGAAGCGAAAGTGATATATCAGGATTGGCATGTTTTCATTTCTAGCCAGGTGAAAAATTTTAATGTCCATTGATAAAGCCATAAAAATTTACTACGAAACCAACTTTTATATATTTCTTTGTTCATTCGTTTTAGAGATATAATAAAAATAAATATCAAGGATGTGGGCTGAAGAGCTGCAGTACCTTTGCCTAGAAATAAAAAAAACTAACTGTCAATGTCATGTTGACATCCCAATATAATCTGTGATCTTTCTGTGAATTTGACGTTTGCTTGACGCGTTGACATCAGTGTTGCCACTGTGATGGTTATAGTTTCCCACGTCTCGTAGGCTATAGAGGCATGTATGTATACAATTCTTCTTCAAAATTATACAGTATGATTTAGGTAGTTTTTTAGGGTTACAAGAAAAAAATCCCATTTGATTACTTCAAGCAGCAATGGCACAACAACTGAAACATAAATGTATGAATAGGTAATTAATAAGTGAATTATTTTAAAATCAATGGAATAAAAGCCGTACGTCCTAATGGGAGAGGGAAACTTTCCCCGTCTTCGCATCTCAAGCCTAAATTGCTATCAAAAGGGAAATTTCTCTCGGTACGGCAACACTGCTTGCTTCTTGTCTTTTAAAGTTTTATGGCAATGGCTCATGATTTTTCAACCCACAAGTGATTTTTACAAAAAAATTTTTTAATAATTAATATAAAATTAAAAGATCAATATTTTGGAAAAGGGTTGGAAGCAAATCCCTTAGTTTTTTACCTACTTTCGGCTAAGCTATTAAAATATCCGGGTTACTATTTTGAAATGTTGTCAATTGTAGAAGTGGCAGTTCCTGGTCTCTGCCTACCCTCTGGGATACAGGCGTGAGTTTATGTATGTATTATATATATGCTATACCTTGTGACTATTTCTTACGGAAGGTTTCATAATAATTAGGGACCCAAATAAGTAGGTCAAGCGGTGGTCTTGCCTAGCCTAGTGGGTCTAGCCTAGTAGGTCTAGCCTAGTGGGTAGAACATTGGACTCGAAAGCGAGTTTCCAGTGCGGGCATGTACCTATGACTTTGTTTTCTAAATTCTGTACACTTGTGAAGTGAAGAAAACCTGAGTGTCTGAGTTTACATGCCTCAGCGCTTGAAATCCCCAATCCGCGGTGGGCACGCGTGGTAATTAAGCCTCGCTCCCTGAGAGAAGGCCTGTGCCCTACAGTGGGACGTATATTGGTTGCTTATGTAGGGACAGTAAGCAGTGTTTTTCTTCCAGTAATCATTCAATCAGCCAGTATTGAAGACGAAGAAAGACATTTATTATACCAACAAGGTACATCACAGAAATAAAATAAGCAGATAAGTAACATGATATTATGCACAACAATAGAAAGAAAACTAAATACACAACAGACAAAACGAATAAATAAAGCAGGAACGTAGATTCATCCACTGCTGCTCATAGGCCTCCCCCAAGACAAGTCACTTAATTCTGTCCTCAGCCATCTTCATCCGCTGCCAGCAAATTAAAATATGCGCGTTTGTTTTAACACAATTCGTTCGATATAGTTGTTTCGACAATCTTTCTTCCTTCATCCTCTCCACATTTCCAAACCAACGCAATATTCCTTTCTCAATTCTAGTCTCTAATCAAACTATTGCGTATCCTGTCATTCAAAGTAACACCAGACATACTTCTCAAGGACCTCATTACTGCTACATTAATCCTACTTTCTTGCTTCTGAATTTCTTCGATTCTGAGTGGTAGAAAAAACAGATTCTGACTGGTTTGTTCAAGTTACGTGACATCGACCAGTGCATCTTGTTTTAATTCTATGGCTTATTATTCTTGTATGCTCATTGCCAAACATATTTACGGTACATCATCCGCAATCTTATAACCTAACACAATCTTTATTTTGCTGTCCGTAACCTTTTTTAAAAACCTATGTTCAATTGAGCAGTTGCATAAATTCAAATCGCTGTCACACACAAAGACGATAGAACCCAAAGCAGGTCTTATCACATCCGGCATATGAACAAATATCTCACGAAACGGAATAACCGTAACTGGACATCCCCAGCACAAACTAGTACGCGGGTGGACCGGACAAAAGCTACCAGTTTCCCTTTAGAACGTCGTCTATAAAGCCAATCAATGCGAAATAAACTCTCTTCCGTCACGCAGTGAGTATACAATCCCATTTCCCGTTACGTCTGTCGAGCTTCACTGGGACGATGAAATAGGGCAAAAAGGCGCTCTACTAAAGGTCTTTCTTAGAAGCCACGGGAACTGGCGTTCGTTTTGTTTCTTGACAAGACTGTTAGATTTAATACTGAACTAAACGGTGTACGTTGGGAATTGGCACTTGCGTAATTGATTAAAGGATTTTGGCACCATGCTGGTGGACGCCTTACGCTGCATTGGACGCCCACTATTGCAGTGTAAGATGTCCACCGGAACTGGACGGGAACCGGCGTTCGTTTTGATTGTCGACAAGACTGTTAGATTCAACACTGAACTAAACGGTGTACGTTGGAAATTGGCACTTGCGGAATTGATTAAAGGATTTTGGCATCATGCTGGTGGACGTCTTACGCTGAATTGGTTGGCCACTAGCGGTGACACGCGGGACCGACGATTTTAGGCAGATTGTGGCAGTGACTGGTTGAAGATGGCCAAGGGCAGAAAGAATAGGCGTGCCTTGAGGGAGGCCTACGTCAAGTATGGGCTGATTGATTATGACGGTTATATTCATCATCATCATTCAGCCACAAGAAGTCCACTGCTGGACATAGGCCTCCTCCATAGATTTCCAAAAAGACCGGTTGGAAGCGGCTCGCATCCGGCGTCTTGTGGCTGGTCATCCTACGCTGCGCTGGCCGATATTGTGGTCTCCATTCGAGAACTTTTCGGCCCCATCGGCCATCAGTTCTGTGCGCTATATGCCCCGCCCACTGCCACTTCAATTTACTAATCCGCTGAGCTATGTCGACGACTTTCGTTCGTCTACGGATTTCATAATTTCTGATTCGATCTAGTAGAGAAATTCCGTGCATAGCCTTTTCCATAGCTCTTTGCGTGATCTTGAGCTTTCTTATTTATTTCAGACTGTAAAACCCCTGTTTTTTCCACGACACGCATTGGATCTGAGGACATTTTGATTGCATCCGCTGTGACGTCTAGATGGGATTGGATTGACGGGTGTTTGCGTCGTAGTTTCTTCGATAAGCTCGGCTATGGAAACCTGTGTGAATTAATAAAAAAAAATCTTGTTTCGTTTCCTCGCTTAAATATGTTGCATTACTCGTGCATTGCAGCCCGCGCATTTTTTTTAACCTATACTCACACTGCAGAATACCGTTCTTTTGTCAGAGATTTTGGGCTCCGAAATCAGAGAATTTAGTCTCAGCGCTTGGAATTGTCAATTAAAACCATACTTGCGTATTCGATAGCTATTGTTAGGCACGTTAATTTTGCTATGTCTTTCACAAATCGACCCTTTGAAGAAGAAGTGTAGTAAAAGCCATTTTACAGATCTTACAGAAGAGCAAAAACAAAAAAAAAAACAGTAAAAAATGCTTTATTTTTTTTTCTATTAAATAGCGTATTCATGCAATGATTACAGATATTATACTGGAAATGTAACGAATTTCATAGAAATTTAACTTTAATTATACTATATTTGGTAGTTTAGAAGTTAGAATGGCTTATACTACAAAAAACCTGCATGCAATGGCTTTTGCAGCAAAAAATATGCTAATGGTACTCTAAGTTGGATTGCATCCAATAAAATAATTGCGGTGTAAGCCATAAGAAAATGTACTACATACTACAAAAATCTAGTAGCATCAGTGTCTTTTACAGCATATTTTGATAAAAGAACTGTGAAGCCTGTTAAAACATAATGGTAGTAAAAGCCACTTTTTGCGAATTTGAGGAAACTAAATATACAGATTGAAAGAGCTTGAAAACTGAGTAAGACTGCATTCAAAGTCCATTTTCACCAGAAATAGCTTTTATGACATTTCATCCCCAAAGGGTCGAAATGTAGGAAACTTTATTTATTCATTCTGAAAATTTGTATTCGCATGCAGCGTATAAATAACGAATCCTGTCTGCACCAAAATATAATATTAAAATTACAGAATCAAATATGTATGTCATTCTAATACTATCATGCCTGTTGGTGTGCCATTTCGAAGAAATAAAAATAAATTTCAGTTACAAAATGACCACACAGACGTTGCATCAGCTGAAGTTCCTGGGAACCTTTTAGTAACTTTTAAGCCCATTGACAAAGCTTACTTATACTATCCTCGAAGCCTATTTGTCCTGCCTTCCATCCCAGTGATAAGAAAAGCGAGCGAATCCGAATGGCTTGAATACGAAATTTTCACCGGCGGTGGCGGTGAAACATTTCCGAAAGTCGCAAAATGATAGGTAGATACGGACCTAAGCCGGGACGTCCGGACGCGCCCAGTAAATAAGATTACCGGAACTATTCCCACGGTAACTAGAAACACAGGTAGCGTTGTGGTCCGGCGACAGGTTGGTAGCTACCGAAGGCCTGCTATGCTTAAGTTCGAGTAGAGGGCGCCTCACGAGGCGATCCCCAGTGAAATGAAATGAAACGAAATGAAATTTATTTGGTAGAAAGAAGCCTTTTACACTCGTTTTTCCTTAAATTTAGAGAACATAAGTATTATAATGTAGTTTATGTTTCAGAATAAGAGTTACAGCTGGTACCTATAAAGATAGATAAGATAAGATAAAAATTATTTATTGTTAATAAAAAGATACATTTTTCCTTATAGAATAATTATTATAGATAAGGACACAGAGAAAAATCCTGTGTAATCAAATATAAGGATGGTCCGTTGGTACCACAGATCTCCGCCATCTTAAAGGACATTAATTTGGATACAATATTTGCAGTTGATTTATTATAAGAATTCAGACGACATAAAAGCCTAAAATGTAATAAGAACAATTACTTCATTAAAATTTAAACACTAAAAAGGTTGATATTGCCAGATTATCTTAACGAGTAAAGGGTCATCGACTCAGGTCATCATCTGTAAAGTAGACCACAGAGGTCATCTACGTTACAGAACTAACAACTTCACCAATGTGAATGTTTTTGTACGAGTTTTCCTTTTTTCCTTTTAATTTTAATACATTATGTGCTACTACCCTGAATTTTTTCACGTTTCTACAATCAACCGTTTAGCCCTTAACCGCTTAGAGAGGAAACCCTACTCAGACAAAAATTTGCAGCACCAGCACATAAATCCATAGCCGTTCTTCTGGTTGTCTCAATTTCTGTTCCGGTGTTTAGTAACTCTAGTTTCAACTTACCTAACTAGATTTTAGGCAGTGAAAATCTACTGGAAATACGAGGAGATACGCTGAAATTCGGCTGTTGTTTTTAGTCGGCCACGGAGCGGTGAATAACGTACGGCTTGCCTAAGAACTAAGAGGTTCGGCTCGATCCTGGATATTACATAAACAGCCTGTATACGTCCCACTGTAGCCACTGAAGGCACAGCCCTTCTTTCGGCGAGAGAGTATGGGCTTAATTGCCACGCATGCCCACCGCAAATTGGCGATTTCAAGCGCTGAGGTATGTGAATAGCTCACACACTCAGGTTTCCTCACGATGTTTTTCTTCACGGTTAGCTAGTGGTATTGCTACTATAACTTCACAAATGTACATAACTTAGAAAACGAAGTCATGGGCAAATGCCCGCACCGGGAATCGAAACTGGGTCTCTCGCTTCCGAGTCCAATGTTCTACCCACTAGGCTACCGCTGCCCTTTTATATTTATCACTTTATCTTTTTCTTTCTGTTCGTCTTCTATACTTTCTGCACTAATAGTACAATCTCCGAAAGTACTGAACCGATTTCAAAAATTCTTTCACGAGTATTTAGAATGGACCTTCAGGGTAGGCATAGGCTATAGACCAATCCGTTTACCGCGCGAACGTAGTCACGGGGACTGCTAGTAACTAATAAAGGTTCCAGTCCGACGGTTGGATGATGTGGTCAGGTCACTTGGAGGAAACATTGAATTGCACTTGAAAGCTACCTCTAGAGGTACATTCGACAGCAAGCATGGTTTTATTGCAAAAACAGCCGTGAGGTAACGGAACAGAGTGCACGCGTGCAAACGTTGATGCTGTCAACCGTACATAGGAAACGCTGTTAATTTCCGAATGTGTAACCGAGCAACTGGCCAATCAAAGGTCTTGTTCGCAGCTCGCAGCACTGTCGAGTAAAGTTACAATTTTATTGTTTTATTTATTAAATCGCAATGGAATCCACAGACTCCATTAACGGAGTAATGTAATCCTGTAAAACGGCGTTTCTTAACCTTTTTCAGTCCATGGACTCCTAGAAAATCAAGCACAGTTTCATTATCATCATCATCATCAGCCATTTGACGCTCTCTGCAGGACATAGGTCTCCCTAATGGTTTTTCAAGCTTTCCGGTCTTGTGCCGCCCGCATCCAGCGACCACCCGCTACCGTAACCAGATCGTCAGACGATCTTCAATTTCAAGGACCCTTTTATTTAGAACTGCAAAATTATACCTTTTTCGTAAAATATAAAAATTCTGTATTAATGTGAAGGTTGGTGCTGCTTTTTGCAACAAAATTATTAATATTTGGGTTGATGTCTCAGAACACATTGTGTTCTGAGGTTGATGTTATTACTTAGTTGTAATCTCAAATCAAAGTTGTTTGTATCGAAAAGAAATACAGAAACAGATTACAAGTTGGATCCGAGTTGAGATTCATCATCATCATTAGCCATTTTTACGCCCACTGCAGGACATAGGCCTCCCTCATGGTTTTCCCTAACCATAAAGGGTTTTGCTATAATCGCCACGCTTAGAAGGCGGGTTGGCGATCGCAGTTTGCGGTTGGAATCTCAGGAAGACGCTGCTGCCCGTCTTCTGGTAATTTATTTCCTTAGTCGCCTTTTACGACATCCACGGAAGGAAATGGAGTGACGCTATTCTTAATCCGGAATCACACGGATCTACACAGTCTACAATAGCTTAGCCTAAATAGACTAGTAGTGATCGCCTGCCAAGCGTGGCGATTATGGCCTTTCATGGTTTTAGAAAAACAAGAGGGAGGCATAGGTCCTGCAGTGGGCGTCAAATGGCTGACGATGATGATGAAATACACTAGTTGTTTGAACATAATATTGTCACTACACAATTCGAACTTCTGATCCCTAAACTAGGTAAAGACCCGTGTCTTAGGGATCGTTCGTTCTCCTGCTGCTATTGGTTTACAACTATTTTTTTAAGAATTCAGTAACAGCGAAAAGGACAGAATCAATTATAAAGTGAAATAATTTTAAGGTTGGCTTGCGCCAACGCTACCTGACAGAAATGTGTATGTTTATCCATGGGTGAACTCTATCTCTGAATTTGCCTTGCATTATGTTGTATTTATGTGACTTGTTTTTCCTTTGTACTTGTTTATGTTACTTGTTATGCCTTTTTTTCTTGTGATGTGTTAATTTGTCCCAATAAATGTCTTTCTTTCTTTCTTTATCTAATGAATAAGTTCAAAAACGTCTTAAACCGTGGCATTTACCGAGCTATCCGTAGACAAATTGTGTGACTGACAACCCTGTAGGTAAGATATTTATCTGTTTATCTTTGGATAAGTCTTTATCTTATTGCTTACTCATCCAGTGATTTGGCGAACGTCTACACTACATTTTACATTTTTACTAAGCATCAAATTGTTTTGACAATTATACATTTCGCAAAAAGCATTCGCTTTGCATCTGAAATACTGTGTTAACCAACCAAATTAAAATTTATAATTCACTATTGTTAGTGCGCTTAAAATTGGCAATCCGCGGTGGGCACTTCGTAATTGAGCCCATCTCTCTGAGAGTATGAAGGCCACATAAAAAAATATAGTGAGATAAGAATTATTGAATTATCTATGAACACAGTGACTTTGAAAATTTAGTTAGCCAATACAATGTAAGATAAGATAAGATAAGTATATTCTTTATTGTACCAGGAAAAACACAACATAAAATATTTAGAAAGATCAGTACAATTGGCGGTACAATACTAAGTCATTTCCAACATTTACCCCCTATGACGACCTCTGTGGCGCAGCGTAGGCGCATTTGCCTACCATGCGAGAGGTCCCGGGTTCCAATCCCAGCTGGGGACAAAAAAAAAACCCAGGTCTTGGATGTTTAATTCAATTCAATTCAATTCAATTCAAATATTTTTATTCATTGTAAAAACAGAATGTTTACTTAATGAACGTCAAAGTTGTTAGTTTCACAATTAATGGATTATGTGGAGAAGAAGCTAACAAAGAAACTCCACATTTATTCTTTTCAAAACACGTTTTAACTTAATTAACAGAGTTTTCAACTTAAAATATTAGTCATGAATGTGTTGAACACTAGTCACAATAGTCCTTTAAATAATATTAATCTACTGTTTAATGCCAAACATCTTTGTCTTCTAAATAATCCTTGATGTTATAGTAAGCCTTTTTGCACAGAATGTGCTTAACACATTTTTTAAATCGCGTTGGAGGTAACTCTAATATATCTTGAGGAATTTTGTTGTAGAACCTTATACAGTGCCCCATAAAGGATGTGTTAACTTTTGCAAGTCTAAATAGTGGAAATGACAATTTATGTTTATTTCTAGTATTAACATTATGGTGGCCACCAACATTTTCGAAGTCTTTGATATTTTTTCTAACGTACATAATATTTTCATAAATGTATTGACATGCAACTGTTAAGATGTTGGTTTCTTTGAAGAAATCTCTTAGCGAATCCCTACTACCTAACTTGTAAATAAATCGGATGGCTCTCTTCTGCAAGATGAAGATAGTCTCAATGTCTGCTGCCCGGCCCCATAGTAGTATACCGTAGGACATAATACTATGGAAGTAACTAAAATAAACAAGCCTAGCAGTTGCAACGTCAGTGAGTTCCCTAATTCTTTTCACTGCATATGCTGCAGAGCTAAGTCTGTGTGCTAATTTTACAATATGTGGACCCCATTGTAGTTTTGGATCGATGGTGATGCCCAGAAATACAGTATCATCTACAAATTCTAGTTTTTCATGTCCAATTACTATGTTGTTCTCAACTACTCGTACGTTAGGTAAGGAAAACTTTATACATTTCGTCTTTTTAGAATTTAGCAGCAGATTATTTGCTGTGAACCAATCTAGTACTTGCGAGAGAGCATTATTTGCATCGTCAAGATTATTTTCTTGTCTCCTTATTTTAAAATAAGTGACGTGTCATCAGCAAATAACACTATCTCAGACATTTTTTGTACCATAAACGGTAAATCATTTATATAGACTAGGAAAAGGAGCGGCCCTAAGATAGATCCCTGCGGGACTCCTATTTTTACAAGTGAACCCGAGGATTTAATACGATTACATGTTCGTGATGTCGCTGTTTCTGGTTTTCACGACACAGGGTATCCTAGTGTGGGGCCAGAAGCAATGTATGGGCCTGTATGGAAATGTTTGTTTAAAAAAAAAAACGCTGTTTCCCGTAAATTAAGAAAAATCTGTTAGTCTGTTATTAATACGTGAGGAGCCAACTAAGCCTCGGGTTCCCTCACGATGTTTTCCCAGGCAATGCAGCGTCCGAATGGTCCCTTCACCCATCCAGTGTGAGTGAAGGTGCCACTGGACGATGTACAAATCATCTCATTACGTAGATGCAACGGTTAAAGTTTTTTATCTACTGTTAACAGCTGTCAGTTGGCAAAATGCAGATTCTTAGCATACGAGAAATTGGGAGTCAGGCTGTACATAATCATGATGCTAACCGATGATAAGTATTTGCCTGTTTTATCCCAGTTGAATCTTGTTTTAAAGATACCAGAAAACGGCACGCGTTCCAAATCTTGTGAAATTGTATATTGAATATTTAAATTTATTTTTGAGTTTTTAAGCTTGGTTAAGTTCAACTCTACGCAGCGGTGGTAGCGCAGCGGTCAAACGCTGGCCTCACATTCGGCAGGTTGTAGGTTCGTAGTCCGGCATGTACCAATGGTTTTGATTCTAAGTTACGTACATTTGTGAAGTAGGTACCTATTAGTAGCAATACCACTCGCTAAAAAAAGTCTCTCGAAAAGCGGTGGTAGCCTAGTGGGCTAAGAAGCGAGAGACCCAGGTTCGAGTCCCAGTGCAGGCGTGTACCTATGACCTTGTTTTCTATGTTATGTTGTGAAATTATAGTAGCAATACCACTCGCTAACCATGAAGGAAAACATCGTGAGGAAACCTGAGTGTCTGAGCTATTCATATACCTCAGCGGTTGAAATCACCAATCCGCGGTGGGCACTCGTGGTGATTAAGCCCATACTCTCTCTCTGAGAGAAGGCCTGTGCCCTACAGTGGGACGTATATATGCTGCTTATATAACCACTCGCTAACCATGAAGCAAACCATCGTGAGGAAACCTGAATATCTGAAGTGTTCACATAGCTCAGTGCTAGAAATTACTAAACCGGGGTGAGCACGCGTGATAAATAAGCCCATACTCTCTTTGAAAGAAGGCTTGTGCCCTGCAGTGGGGCGTTTATAGTCTACATAAATAATGTCTACTCAGTGTACGTAGAGATGAGTTTTCAATAATACAAGAACAAATCCAATAAGAGATTAAAAACCAAATAATTCTGAATCCACAAAGCTTTTCGCTGTCAGAGACTCTCTGACAATGGAGCCAATTTGCTATTTGGACGCCATTCAGTGCAAAATGGCCTCTATCACGCGGAAAATAAGATTGAATTAGATTAATTTGAACGTGGAAAATGTGATTCTGGATTAAATCAACTATTTTCAAATTGAATTTATGTTTTTACAAAGTCCCCTTTGATGCATGTACCTATTTATATTCATTTTGCAACTCAACATCTTTTATATACGCTTATGCGTCCCACTGCAGGGCATAGGCCTTCTCTCAGAGAAAGTATAGGCTTAATTACAACACGTGCCCACCACGGATTTGCAATTTCAAGCACTGAGATATGTGAAAACCACAGACACTCAACATATTAGCTTACCTTTTTTTAAGTAGCCTATATTTGTTGCAGTGCAGGGCACAGGCCTTCTCTCAGAGAGAGAGTATGGGCTTCATCACCACGCGTGCCCACCGCGGATTGGCAATATCAAGTGCTGAGGTATGTGAACACCTCAGACACTCAGGTTTCCTCACGATGTTTTCCTTCACCGTTAGCGAGTAGGATTGCTACTTCATCATCATCATCAGCCGTTTGACGCCCACCGCAGGACTTAGGCCTCATTGATGGTTTTCATAACCATGAGGGACATTGCTACTACAACTTCACAAATGTACGTAACTTGAAAAATAAAGTCATTGGTCAAGAAAGCCTAAATTCGAACCCATGACCTCCCGAATGAGAAGCCGCTGTTCTACTGCTTCGCTACCAATCCCTAACAAATTTTACAAGCTGTTAAAACAACACTTCAGGCTGGTGTTCTTTGTAAAATATTTGGTACCAAATATAGCCATAAAACGGACCCTAATAAAATGTGTAGGACAAATTTTATTACATATGTACCTACCATGGTTGATAAATACAAACCTGAGTCGTAAAAAAGTCAAAAGTACGATATTGGTAGTAAATTCTCTAATCTGTAAATGGGTGGCCGTGGGTGGGGTGAAACCTTTAGATAGAATAAACTTCACAGAACAGTGAAATTAGATTAGATTAGACCACGTTATTGTACACACCAGAAAACAAAATACATTAAAAGGCTTACATGTCTAAGTTAAATGGTCGAATCACGTTGTTGAATTAGGGGTTTTTCATGGAAAGTTAAAAAATATTTAAAACTTCCTGCATAGAATAAAAGTGGTCTTGCTGCCTTTCCTTGTAGTAATGTCAGTTTGCGTAAGAGAGAAAAATTGCAAAAGAAGACGCTTGTCAACGTAGGTTTTTATTTTTACCACCAACGAATTAAAAAAACATGGCCCTTATTATGAAGCTGCGACTTTAACGGAAGGGTTAACGGTCAACCAGTCACTGTGTAAGTAAGTAAATTGATATTTTAATGACATATATTCAATGGCATTTAATTTTATGTGAGTGTGCATATGTATATAAATTTATATAATGAAATAATCAAGTTATTTACTTATCCTACCTCATTTACTTGAACTATGATAGTTATTCTTATCACCTATTATACCTTTTTGACATTAAATTTTATCAAATTCATTTATACCGACTAACCACAAACCATTGAAATCCAATATACTCTAATAATTTATTATATTATGTTAATCACTCATTTTATTCACAATTACCTCAGCATTTTATTTTAGTTTTGTTCGTGCAACATCTCTCCGAGCTCTGTGCGCCTCCGTACTGACGGGCACTAGCGGAAGATCAGCGCTGGAGTGTACTGCTCTCCAGCATATGCTGAGTTAGAGCCCTTTTGCACTTGCTGTTCATAAAAAAGTAAAACGCTCTGTCCCACTCGCTCCGTGCCTCCCTCTCCCTCTTGTAACCAAGTGTCAGAACATACAAACGTGCTTCGTAATAAATTAAAGTTAATATATCAAACTCTTATTATTTACATCCAAATTGGTGCCGAAACCCAAGTAAAAGTGACGGGCTTACGCGAGTGATATAAACATTGATCAGTGACCACGATTTGACCCAAAAACTTGGCAAGTGTGCCCAGAAAAATCGCCGGCATAAAGCTAAGCGTGGCAGAAAAAAGTAGTGCCAACATAATAATAAGTGAAGTCGCAGAGATCGCGGACAATCACTGGCACGACGACTGTCAATATCCATCGTGAATTAATCTGTGTGATAAACGTCAAACTCACCTCACGTCAAAGAAGTTTACGTCGCCGATACTCAAGAACAAAACGGACGTATTTACGAAGAAAAATGTCTGTCTCACAACAAGACGACGCCGTGGAAGGGCTGAAAAGGCTGAAGTATAAAATTGCGCAGTTCAAAGGACAGATCACGCGTGCAACCAAATTTGCTGCTGAACAGAACGTACAAGTTCTACTAGATACGGAAAGTATACAACTGAGGATTGAACAACTCGAGAAATCCTTAAAGGAACATCACAATAATACAATAAATATGAGCTTGCTGCTCGAAGAAGACACAGATTTTGAAGAAGATGAGGTTGAAGAAAGATGTTTAACAACCTTGGCCCAGCTGCGAAGAATCTTGAAAGCTTGTAGTAGCAAAGAGAAGAAAGACATAGAACAGGAGCATAAGGATGCAGAACAAGGATCAAGCAGAGGCCAGATACCTCAACAAAGCAGAAACAAGTTGCCGCAATTGGACATTGCATGCTTCGATGGAACTGATATTACTCAATACACACCATTCATCCAGATGTTCAGGGCCATTGTGGACAGCGAAGGAACTATAACAGGGACCCAAAAACTATGCTATCTGAAGAAGTACCTGAAGGGTGATGCTCTAACGTTGATAGATAGCTTACCATTAATGAGTGAGTCGTATGAACAAGCATTAGTTCTGTTAGATAAGAGGTATAATAACAAGTGTCTTTTAATAAATCACCATGTTAAATCATTATTAGATCTCCAGCCAATCTCAAGAGGAACCAGCCAGGAGTTGAGGCATTTAGTGTCAGTCATGCGTCAGCATTTAGGGGCATTGAACAACCTAGGACAGCAAACCCAGTACTGGGACATGCTCGTCATTCCAATGATTCTAAGAAAACTAGATGCATATTCTTGTCGGGCCTATTATACTGAGAGGATGCAAACAGAACTTCCCACGGTAGAAGAGTTGTTTGTCTTCATTGAAAAGAGGGCAATGAGCTTTGAGGAGTCACAATCAGGTAAGAGCACATTTTCCTACAATAACAAGGTTACTAAATCAGTTAGTCTGGTCAATACCACTGCAAACAACACAAACAAACTTACATGCAAGTTTTGTCAGGGAACTGATCACAAAATGTTTAACTGCAAGGAATACCAAGGATTGAGCACACAGGATAGAGTAAAATTCGTCAATGACAAAAAACTGTGCAAGATTTGTTTAAACTCTCATCCCAAAAAATGCCAGTTCTTCTTTAAATGTAACATTTGTAGGAGCAAGGAACATAATTCCTTGTTGCACATGGACGAAAACGTTTGCAACTTAGCAAATTCATGTGCCCAAACAGAGCAAACCAATAATATGGTTCTACTGCCGACTATAAAGGTCAACTTCAGGGGCATCAATGGGAAATATGTCTCTGCAAAGGGCATTGTTGATAGCGGCAGTCAAGTTTCATTTGTAAGTACCAAATTGGTTCAAAAATTAAACATTCCAGCTTTCGATCATAAAATGAATGTAACAGCACTTGGCCAAGGCCCTAAACAGATCTCCAAGGCTGTCAATTTGTCAATGCATTCGCAACACAGTGACTACAGCTGTAAATCACTCTTCTCTGTTGTAGACAACATAACTAACTATCTGCCACAGACAAGGCTTAAATTGAGTGACATAAATATTCCAGAAACAATCATACTGGCAGATGATGAATTCAATATTCCAAATGAGATATCATTTCTGGTATCAGCTGATGTATTCTTTAATATTCTGATGCCAGACATAATAAAACTGCCAGGCAATAATTTGTTCCTAGTAGCAACGAGATTTGGGTATATTGTTTCTGGCAAACTGCAAACAGACAATTTAAGCCTTCTGTCGCAGTCAAAATGCTTTCATGTTTCTAATCAACTGCAGACAGACAATGCAAGCCTTCTGTCACAGTCAAATTTACCTCAGGTACCTGACCAACTGCAGATAAACAATGCAAGCTTTCTGTCGGAGTCAAAATGTCTTCAAGTAACTGACAAACTGCAGAGAGACAATCTTTCCCTTCTGTCACAGTCAAAATCCTTTCAAGGCAAAATACAACTGTTGGACCACAGATTTCAGGTCAGGCTTCCCCTCAAGCTGCCATTGAGCGATATAAAAATGGGAAATTCATATTCAATTGCATTGCAAAGGCTCAATTCCTTGTGGAGAAGGTTGTCCAGGAATAATGAGCTAAAAGAGGGCTATTGCAAGTTCATAAAAGAATATGTAGCCTTAGGTCATGCCGAAGAAGTAGACTTAAAAAAATTACAGGTTTCATGGCAGCAATGCTACTTCCTGCCTCACCACCCGGTGTTCAAACCAGATAGTGTGTCCACGAAGCTGCGTGTGGTTTTTAATGCAGGTGCAAAGACATCATCGAACTTGAGCCTAAATGACATAGTACACATTGGCCATGTCCAATCGGTGCAAAAAAACCTATTTGATGTGTTAATACTGTTTCGCACCTATAAATTTATTGCTATGACAGACGTCAGACAAATGTTTCGACAAGTACTTATTGATCCAGCTCACAGACATTTGCAAATGATGTTATGGAAAGAAAGTATAACCGATTGTATAAAATGTTTTCAGCTCAAGACTGTTACCTATGGGGTAGCATGCTCCACTTACCTGGCTACCCGGTGCCTCATAGAGTTGGCGCAAAGGTATGAGCAAAGGCACCCACATGGAGCCTATGTTCTGCTGAAAAATAGGTATGTAGATGATTGTTTATTTGGAGCATCTTCAATTGAGAAATTAATAAAAATACGCAATGACCTAATTGCAATATTGAAACTAGGTTCCTTTGAGCTGCATAAATGGTGCGCGAATAATCCTGACGCACTATTTGATATTCCAAGCAGCAAGCAACATTTTAAAGAAATTAGATTCGACAACGACGAACTAATACTCAAGGCGCTAGGACTCTCACTAAATGTTGGCACAGATCAATTTATCATATCACGTCCAAAGGGTGATTTGCCTTCATTATGGACCAAACGCACGATCCTTAGCTTCATTGGCACTTTTTTCGACCCCTTGGGCTTGGCTGGACCTATTGTAACCAAGGCCAAAGAATTGCTTCAAAGAGTTTGGCAACAAAAGTTAGAATGGGATGTTCCCTTGCCAAAAGAATTATTACAACCTTGGACAAAGTTTTTTATAGATCTAAGGAGCTTTGAACCCATTACAGTTAACCGTTATTTAATGAACAATGATTCATTTGAATTAATAGGCTACTGTGACGCCTCCAGTATTGCTCTAGGGGCTTGCATATATTTAAGGTCAGTTAAGGGTGAAACTGTTAATGTTAACCTGCTTTGTAGCAAGTCTAGAATTACACCCATAAAACAAAAACCCACAATGCCGCGGCTAGAGTTAAGCGCATGTTTACTGCTTGCTAAATTGTTTGTCAATACTTGTAGTATTCTTAAGCCATATAAAATTACTAAAAAGAAGGTATGTTAGTCTTGTTAATTGGGGACAATGCTTCACCATTTGATTGGCCAGTGGCTAGGATAATAAGAACATTTGAAGGCCATGACCAAAAAGTTAGGGTAGTGGAAGTAATGGTGAAAGGAAAATGTACCAAACGAGCGGTTAACAAGGTGGCATTGTTACCCATATACGATGATAATTGATACCTATGTTTGTAAAAAAAAAAATAAAAAAATATATATATATATATATATATATATATATATATATATATATATATATATATATATATATAATAACTAGACATAAGGAAATGTTAGAAAACAGGTAACGTTTATTTAATTGTGATAGTGGCGGGGTTGTTGTTCCTGTAAGTTAAAATACTGTGAATACAATAGTTAATGTTAGTTCCTGTTAGTCAAAAATGTATAACTTTAGGCATGTGATACCAAATAACTACCTAATAACTCATAAATTAACTTGATATGTATACCAATTTTTGATTTAAAAATAGAGAATAAGGTATTATTTAATCTAAGATAAGGCCGGGGGAGATTATGTTCATAAAAAAGTAAAACGCTCTGTCCCACTCGCTCCGTGCCTCCCTCTCCCTCTTGTAACCAAGTGTTAGAACATACAAACGTGCTTCGTAATAAATTAAAGTTAATATATCAAACTCTTATTATTTACATCCACTTGCCACGCCCATCCTAATATGTGCATTGATGTTATAATATCGTATTTGAATTGTCATAGTGAGCCGCGGGATGTGATTCTATGAAGCAGGTCCTTGTCGTCCTGTATGCGTGCAGTCAACAATTGGGTTAACCGACTCGTTTTTGTGGTAGTCATCTGTAACGTAAATAAGTGAGTGCACGCATATACGGATATGACACGCTGCCGATTGCATTAAAAGGTGTCTGCTTCTTATTGCTTACAGGCTTCATGTTATTGTTATCTGTATGTACCTACATGTGCAAGTGCAAATAAATCATTTATCTATCTATCTATCTATCTATATGTGACACCCAGGGCTAAAAAACTAAAAAGCAAATTACAGGGTGTTCAGTTATACAATTTATCATCCACAACTCTTCAAACATCATGGTGCAACACGTTTTGAACTTTTTCACTGAATTGAGCTCAGCTCGATACACAGATGGTCCTGTCAGATAGCGTTTCTTTACATTTCATTTTTATTTTCATTATTCATCCTCGGAAAGTCGGTCTGAAGTTGCCTGAGGAGCGGGTTGAAAGTAATACTTTTTAGCCCTAAGGAGAATCGTTTTAAACTGACAACTGTCAAATTATTAAAAAAAAACTAGTTCGATTTTCACATTTCTGTTGATGTTCTAACTTTCTATATAGCCACACAATTACAGCGCGATGTAAAATTGAAACAACATAAAGTTAAGTATATATTTTTTTAAATACTTTATTATAATTTACTTTCAACTATTTCTTTAAAATAACCTAGATTTAAATCAAAATACTTACCATTTTTTCAGTGATGAAAATTAACAATAATGGCTAAATAGCTAGCCGGCCACAGAAAAAAAGGCGGGAAAGCGGCAATCCGATCTTCATTTGATTTTTCACTGATGTTTTTTAGATAATTCATGTTTTTATTTTTACTTTCCTTACATTCGTAAGCTCAAGCTCAGTGCTTACCTCGGGTTAAAGACTTATTTAGTCTCACGAACTATTGGCCAAACCCCGTCTCGGGACTGAACAAGTTACTTTCACCGATAGGGTAACAATGTACTAAATATTTACCCTCTCCACTCGTCACCTACTTACTTATGGATGTCACTACGGGATTAATTAAAAAAATACCACCTAAAAAAACTGAAACTCAATAACGTGAAGCTTTTCAGCCGCAGTTTCTGTCCCGTCCATTCAGGCACATTCTATAAGCGTTATCATTCAGTCGCCGAGGGCATTTATCCTGGAGAGCGCCCAAGAGTGGACCCTTTCACCCGGCTTTAGCCCCTGAATGGGACGCTTCCTCTCGGAGATAGTGGGACGTTACAACAGGGCATTTCAGGTGCAAAACGACCTGCGTGTTCGGAAGTTAGTTGTGTGTTAGATGAATAGTATTTTTATGACTCGCAACGCCCACGCATAATACGGGAATAAGAACGTTAATTTCGGGAATTAAGGCAATTAAGTTTACTTTTTAAATATATATTATGTTAGACAAATGATAGGTATTGGATTTTCAAAAATAAAATAAAAAATAAAGTAAAATGTGTAGGTTTTCGTTGCAAAGTCGCCCATAACATAACTGGGTAAGATGTTTCCATAATATGTAATAATAATAATAATAAATTCTACACAACACAATCACTTGACCTGATCCCAAACTAGGATACCTTGTGCTATGGTAACCAGGCAAGGACGTCACGAACATGAACATACACCCAGACTGAGGGCATTTGTACAAATGTACGGCGCGCAGTCGGAAACCAACCCACGACCTCTGTTTTGTTGGTTAAGCGCCTTAGCGGCTAGACCAACGAGGCAGTCTGTATTTCATTTCATTGAGATTTAGTCTACTTGTACACAAACCGGTTATTCAAATCGTTAACATACGGGAAGCAATACTGTCTAATTGTCTATCAAGTTGTTGGTTCGTTCTAGGTTATTAATTCAGGAAATATCATCAATGTCCCTTTTATCAATTTCGGGACTTTGTTAAATATATACATACACAAACTCACGCCTGTATCCCAGAGGGGTAATCAGAGACCAGGGAGTGCCACTTGTAGTGTAACTTAACGCAATGTAATGTAATTTTTTAGCGTATCCCCGGCCATGGTGCCTACAACAGCGCCTGTGCATCCTGCAGGTTTACTGGTAGAAAATGCCATTAGCATTAAGTCCACCTTTTGTACACTGTCTTTGTGCAATAAAGAATTAATAATAATAATAATTGTATCGCGAACGCGTAAAAAGTTATAATCGTATAAAACTTATTTTTAGCCTCTGAATAGGTTTTCAAAATTGTCCTCAGCACAGCACAGTCCTTAGTGCAATAAAAAGAATATCATTTTATAATCGTGTTAAGAATCTCGTTTCTTTTGCTACAATTAATTATACACGACACGTATTCCTCAAAAACTGCTTTCTCTATTGGTTCGTGTAAAAAGATACGGGATTATTACTTTCAACCATGTCTGTTTATATCTGCTTACAACCATCTGTCGCGGCTGAAAACTGCTACAACTATAAAAATCATATATTTTACTTTTCTTTTGATCTAGAAACGTGGTATTAGAACCATTTTAATTATGAAACAGGAATAGAAATTGTTAATTTCATTGAGGAAAGAGAAAGAACGGAATTTCTACACGGGCATTTTCCATGCGTATCTACCCGGAACATCCCTTTTGCAAGGGAGCGTGCGCTCTTTGTGAATACTAGTTTATAGCGGTATGAAACGGATTAAGCTGGTTGCCTTTGGTAAACAGATTAAAATATGCACTCTTCTATAATAAACGAAAGTAGAATATCCTCTTCGGGATGGTAAATGGACTTTTATTTGTTATAAAACAGGAGTTTTTCATCACGAAAAGAGACTGATGTTAGTTGATTTTCTACTAGTTTTTATCAATAATTTGTCAACATAAGTCTGTGAGCAACAAATGTGTCAACATTAATATTTTTATTTGTTTTTTTGGCTGGTCGTCCACTTATACTATAATAAGTAGACTTATCTTATCATATTTAACTTTATCTTCAAAAATGTATAAGTAGCAAAAAAATTAATAAGTTTAAAATATTAATATTGGCAATTGACATTTTGTCCATATACGAGTACAAATAAAAATTCAATCTCAAACTGAGTTAGAATGAAAACCTATGAAAGACTTAAGTAAAATCATTGAGTGTAGGTAATATCACAACGAACAGCTCTCTCTGGTATAAATGCTTATGAAAAGGTTTCTTTATTCTGAAGATGCTATCAAGGTAAGTTGGCGCACTTTATCAGTTTTTATTAAACGGACGGAAAGCGTGGAAAAGCTTTATTGTGTTTTTTGTCTGGAAGAAAAGGGGATTTATATCTACAAAAATTTATTAGAAGGATACTGAAATAAAAAATTTTGTTTGTTGGAGATCGAATATGTTACATAAAGAATTAACAAAACAAAACAGTTTTACAACTTCTACTCTATTAGTCTTTGCATAACATTTTTTTTTCCTGGTCTCTGCCTACCCCTTCGGGATGCTAGCAAGAATGTATGTACATATGTTTGTATACGTGTACGTATGTATACAATAAATTAGCGCATTGAGAGCTCTACCAATGTAGCAGTCTCCAAATTTTCATTAAAGTTTCAAGAGAATTTCCATTCTATTTAAGGGGTTACACGCTGTTAAAAAGTGTTTTTTTTTATTATTGCATTTTCGGAATGAGCATATATTTGAGTATATACTCTAATAATTCCAAATCAATTTGGCAAACATTCCTGGAGATACACGCATATTCGGAATGACGTTCGGAGCATTAAAAAGTAGGCGGGGGCGGCTTTGTCTTTAATGCGTTTTTCTCAAAACGGTGTTTTCAATATCGCAAAAACGGCTCAAACCGATTGTTCTGAACATTTCACACAACGTTCTCAGATTATTCTTCAGAAATTGATTGAAGGAATAAGATTATGTGACAATTATTTCAATTTTTTAACACAATTCACCGAAAAAAATTTGGTCAGAAATCGGATTGTTTTTCTTTTCAGAGCTGTCATTTCGTCAGAAGTCACAATTTCGTCTGTTCCTTCGAACAATATCTAAATTTATTTATTCACTAATAGAATCTTACGTTTTTTTTATTTCAGATAAACCAAACCGAAGATATGTTGCTCACCACCAGACACCTTTTTGATGGTTCTCGAGTAGACCGTCTACAGGAGCAGTTTAAAGTAATATTTAAAAAAATTTAAAACTCCAATTGAAGTTAAACGTTATCATTACATTATTTAATACCCTTGTATTTGTCAAATGAAATCCCTATTCAGAACAAAGCCAAAAAAAAAAACGCCTTTTTGGCCTTGCAACTGCGTGGGTTAAGTTGTAGGACTTAGTTTCCTATACATTGCCGTAGTCAATGTCTTCAAATTAGACTCAAAGTGCCTCAGATCACAATCTTCCCCAATAAATCAGTCACAACCATTTTTATTTAATTTCCCTAAAGTGCTGTGTGCCAAATTGTACCAGCGGCCGTGCGCTTAACGATTCCATACATATTTATGTTATCTGCCTGCGTTCGTACTGTCAGCTACGCCGTCAACGTGTGAACCGTTTATGTTCAATAATCGTACTTATGCGCGCGTAATAAGAGTCACCGTAGGAAAGTCCAGCCTATCGATGAGTGTAACTTCATTAATATGTATACCTTCGCAGGAAAGTGAGATTTGAGAACCATCGATGTGCGGTTACAGGGTTGATATAGTTGAACACGATGTCGTATCAAATAGCTACTTTCACTGAAAAATAGCGGCTAAGTGCGAGTCGGTCTCACGTACAAAAGGGTTCCCTGCTCTAACATTAAGGGGATCCATTGGGCTAACGACCGTTCCGTTCGACTATGGAATGCCCTGCCAGAGGAAGTGCGAAAAGCAGTCCCTTCCTATTTTCAAAGAACTGGTAAAGTCTCACTATCTCGCTGAAAACCTTTAATGCTGTTGCTTATATGATTCTCTATATAGTAACCATTAAGTCTTGTCTGTTGTTTGTTTATATGTGAAATTTATGTATTAGTATATTATAATTATATGTATATCTTTGTATTCTATGGTTAGTTTAAGTATTTTATTAAATATATGTGAATATTAAGAAGTAAGTCAGTTTATGTACATTTTCTTCCCTTAACCTACCTACCTACTCTCTTCATCTTTCCTAAGGTCTGGAAGAGATCGCTTTTAGACCGCCAATTGTATACGGCAAAACTTAGACATGTAAGCCTTTTAGTGTATTTTGTTTTCTGGTGTGTAATAAAGTGATCTAATCTAATCTAATCTAATCTAATCTAATCTAATCTAATCTAATCTAATCTAATCTAATCTAATCTAATCTAATCTAATCTAATCTAATCTAATCTAATCTAATCTAATCTAATCTAATCTAATCTAATCTAATCTAATCTAATCTAATCTAATCTAATCTAATCTAATCTAATCTAATCTAATCTAATCTAATCTAATCTAATCTAATCTAATCTAATCTAATCTAATCTAATCTAATCTAATCTAATCTAATCTAATCTAATCTAATCTAATCTAATCTAATCTAATCTAATCTAATCTAATCTAATCTAATCTAATCTAATCTAATCTAATCTAATCTAATCTAATCTAATCTAATCTAATCTAATCTAATCTAATCTAATCTAATCTAATCTAATCTAATCTAATCTAATCTAATCTAATCTAATCTAATCTAATCTAATCTAATCTAATCTAATCTAATCTAATCTAATCTAATCTAATCTAATCTAATCTAATCTAATCTAATCTAATCTAATCTAATCTAATCTAATCTAATCTAATCTAATCTAATCTAATCTAATCTAATCTAATCTAATCTAATCTAATCTAATCTAATCTAATCTAATCTAATCTAATCTAATCTAATCTAATCTAATCTAATCTAATCTAATCTAATCTAATCTAATCTAATCTAATCTAATCTAATCTAATCTAATCTAATCTAATCTAATCTAATCTAATCTAATCTAATCTAATCTAATCTAATCTAATCTAATCTAATCTAATCTAACTAGCGCCACCAATGAAAAATAAACATAATAAATAAACAATCATAATACGTGTCTGTGCAATCTCTCAGTCATGTTAAGTGATTTTTAGGACCAACGACAAAGAACCTAGGATCACGAGTCCGTTTTTGGCGTAAATGCTATCTAGTCCTGGGCTTTTCGCCTTAAGTTCACGGCCATGGGTCTTGAAAATCACTGTTAATATGATTGAGAGATTGTACAAACACTTTTTGCAAATTCGATCTGTAAAAGAAGATATGTCTCTTTTTCCTCGTTGGTGCTAGTGTTACTACCTGGGGCCCCTCAAATCATAACAAGTACTGCGTATTTAAAGAAACAAATTTATGTCCGTTTTAGTGTGTGTGTGCGGCTGCGCTCGCGCCTTTATAACTATGGAGATTACCTAGCGTGTTTCTATGCAGATTACCTTGTGGAGCCCCTCGTGCCCTCGCATTCGCGCGCTCACCCAGCGTGGCTAAGCCACACAGCCCCGCCATTTTAGCCAGTGTAGGTTATTATGCTTCTCGTGGACCTGAAGACTACTTACTATCTTTATTTTGTACTGTGCCGGAGGGGTAGGCAGAGACCAGGGTTTGCCACTTACCACGATCCTGACAGACCTCTTTCGCTTCATCAACATTCATTAGTCGTTGCATGCCTTTTTATCTCGCCCTTTGCTAATACAGCCCCTATTGGCCGACGTATGTCCGCCTGGGACGTCTCTTATCGGTCCTTCCACCCACATTAACTCGATACATTTTTTCACAATTATTAAAAATTATAGAATAGTTATACGAGTCAAAGACAAGGGAAAGGAAAGAAAAATACGGTCTTAAGGCATTCAAATTCGAAACCTCTTATTGTCGCCAAAACAACAGTCCATTCCCCGCGCGATTCAATGTCACAAAAGCAGTTTATCACTTCATTCGCAATAAATGAAAGTGTTGAAAATATCAGATGTCCTTTCAACCTCGGGGGAGGGGTACTATCTGTAATCATTCATACTCGGATTTCAAAGGGTTTCTTCGCGAAGGGAAACCTACTCGCTCGGAAAACAGGCGACCGCCCCGGGCATAGAGGCCTGGTTTAGTGGGCTCCCTTTTTAGGGACTGCTTGGTAGTAGGCTGGATCCTTCGTAAGTGTGGGTTTACAGTGCCGCTTTCGCCAGCGCGCTTGGTAAGCATCGCGGGCCACGAGCTTCGAGAGGTTTGGTGTGGTTTTACAGTGACGCTTACCGTCCGCGCGGGTGGTAAGCACGGCCTGTATCTAAAGGCCCCCAGTGACGATCCGTCTACCACTCCACATTTTTAAGACGGCGTCCAAGAATGGATTTCCAATCGGATGTCAATGGCCACGCCAAATGGACGCATAGGATTAGTGGATTGACCGTCAGTGTGAAAAGTGGACGCTGGATGCTGTCCAACCCGCTCGTGAATGCCCAAAACGGCGTCCATTCATTTCGCGCTACATCACTCTGCTCCACAATCACATCGGTTATGTTTATAAACCATATCATTTTATCGATGCCATTGATGCCGTCGTTATGTCAACATCAAGAAATTTTGTTTGGGCATTCATTGAAATGTACAGGGAAAATACTTGTTTGTGGAAAAATCAATGACGCTGGCTACCAGATTAATTATTAGAGAGAGGAGCGGCCCTCTGAGGCTACAATTTAGTTTTAAGGACGAAAGTGCTGATACTCTAAAAAAGAAGATTGCGTCATTGGTCAATCTTCATTTGAAGATCGATCGGACACCGTCCTGGCGGTAGAGGCACCGTCAGTGGGCTCGAAAGTCAGCATGCATCCATTTGGATTAATCCATTTGAATGCCGCCATTTAGTCGTATCGTGAATGGGGGCCTTATCGATCCAAGGCACTTGAAGCTCGTGGTCCGCGACGCTTACTAACAGCGCTGTAAAAACCACACTAAGGGTAATTTTTAGACGTGGTTTTCACCATAAAAGTATTTATTTAATTATAATTTTGTAGGAAGAATACACTAAGAATACTAAAGCTAACGCCTACAGTAGATTAAAAGGTTGTCGGTGTACAAGGATCTTGGGCTAAATCCAACGAAGACGGTGATAAGAATTTTTTATTTGTAGGTCAGAGGATAAATGCGCCAACTCTATCACTTTGTTTAGCCCAGTAAACAAAGTGATAGATGTATATTTAATAAAACTCACTGTTAGGCATATGCCAATACCTTCACACAAAACCCTTCGGTCACCTTTCCATCTTGTCTCGCTTGGAGTCTCGTCTATTGCCATCTGACTAGATATTAGCGATCCCTAAGCATATTTTCCCTTGCGGAAATTCCAGGGGAAATTTATTAACAATATTCCTAATCCAGAGAATATTCACGGCTTAAATTTCCGTGGGGGCGAATGTTCTTGAGAATTATCATGACTGGCCCATTTGGTCAAGGACGAAGATTTCACATAGCACGAAAAAATACGGAACCCATCTGGAGCTAAACTTGCCTGGTTTTATTTTGAAACAAAGAGATATTCGATTTGACGGCACGTGGATTGGGTTTAGATATTTCGGTGGAATAGCAAATTGGTTTATTGTGCTCCACCCTCCTCTCCACGCCTACGCTCGCTGTTCGAATTTCGAATCTGGATTTCTTTTTTTTTTGTAAAAAAATCTCAACCTCTTTTGTTCACGTTGCATGGCCTTTTATTTTGTTTAAAAGGCTTTTAAATACTGGCCGGTGCGCTGAAATAGCGCTGGGCTTTTGATGTTCTGTAACCATAAATAAATAGTATGCTTAGTTACAATCTGTTGGATTCCTCACGATATTTTTGCGGAAATCCTATAGCCAATCTGCTGCCTTTTATGACCGGAAACAGATCGAGGCAATCCAAATAATTGTAATCGCAATCCAGATACCATCCAGTATTCTAGTTCTAGTTAGACCTGATATTTCCGCACTTATCCTCATAGCTGGGCCATTGTACGTAGCAAGCACTGAGGTACGTAATTACCTCAGACACCATGGTGTCCTGACGATGTTTTCCTTCGCCGTTAGCAAGCGGTATTGATACTGCAACTGCACAAGTGTACGTAACTTAGAAAATAAAGTCATTGGTTTATGCCAGGATTCGAACCCAAGACCTCCCGAATGTGAGGCCGGAATTCTACTACTGCGCTACCACCTCTCCTACCTCCACCTGTTTTAGTGCAATAATCAATCAATTAATACGCAATGATGGCTGCTCTACAGCTTACCCATTTTCCATAGTGTTTTCATTTCGAAATATCAAAATTTAATGTTGTAACCTGGATATAAACGGTCATCAGACCCGGTACGTTTTTCGGGATTCCCGGTATATATATATATATGTATAATATATATATAAAACCAAGTCTCCTTCTACCGTAAAAAGTTGTGAGGTCCATGAAATACCAAGTCGTTTAATATATTCACTCCCTGCTTAAGGGTCCTTGTGTCCTATGTTATTACGTAATTAGCTAACCTAACAACATCTTATAGTGACCATATCCATATTAAAAATATTTTATATTTTAAATACATAGATTATTTATGGAGATGGAGTATCTAGAAAACTGGACCGAAATTGGAAAATATTTTAGTTTTTCCTTGACAAAACGTCATCATCATCATTCAGCCTCAAGAAGTCCACTGCTGAACATAGGCCTCCTCCATGGTTTTCCAAAAAGACCGGTTGGAAGCGGCCTGCATCCAGCGCCTTCCTGCCACTTGGATGAGGTCATCTGTCCATCTTGTGGCTGGTCGTCCTATGCTGCGCTTGCCGATATGTGGTCTCCATTCGAGAACTTTTCGGCCCCATCGGCCATCAGTTCTGCGTGCTATGTGCCCCGCCCACTGCCACTTCAACTTACTGATCCGATGTCGACGACTTTCCTTCGTCTACGGATCTCATCATTTCTGATTCGATCTCGTAGAGAAATTCCGATCATAGCCCTTTCCATAGCTCGTTGCGTGACCTTGAGCCTTCTTATGAGGCCCATAGTGAGAGACCACGTTTCACTGCCATAAGTCATCACTGGTAACACACACTGGTTGTATAATTTTGTCTTGAGCGATTGAGATATATTAGACGAAAATACTTTTCTAAGTTTCCCGAATGCTGCCCAGCCGAGTTGGATTCGACAATTGACCTCTTTCACGAAGTTGGAACGGCCTAGTTGGACCGTTTGTCCTAAGTAGACGTATTCGTCTACAACTTCGAGAGTCGAGTTCCCCAATATTATTGGGGTGGGCACAACACGGGCGTTCGACATGACCTTCGTTTTGTCTATGTTCATTTTAAGGCCCACACGTTGGGAAACTCGAGTGAGGTCTTGATTTGTACACTAAACGCTAATTGTATTCTAACTATGAGCGTCAACATCATCATCATTATTTTATTTTAGTATTAGCACTATTATTAATTAAGATGTAAAAATAAAATAAATAATAACACATCACCATCATCATCATCATCATCAGCCATTTGACGCCCACTGCAGGACATAGGCCTCCCTCATGGTTACTATGAGCGTGAATGTTCAGAATGAACGCAGTGTGCTTAAAGTATATTCACTTTGCGCCAAAAACCAATTATGCCAATTGCCTTTCCTGTTTTGTGGCATTTTTAATTCACACTGTGGTTATTGTCAATATTGATTGCCTTTTATCTCGGTCTCGCTAGGTGGTAAGATAAGATGGGGCTAGTAATGTTTCATGCTAGCCTGTTAGTTTAGGCACCAGGCATCACGCTTGTTCTTATAATTGCGTATTAACGCGTACCAAATCCTAAACGATTACAATCGTCAACTGTCAAATTCCATTCAAATTGCTATCGTAAAACGTCTGGATTCCGACAGGATTTGGTGCGCAAAATTAGGCACCTGTATGGTAGCTGTATATCTTTATGTGATGTAAACGTTCTGAAGTTGACTCGTTTAATGGGTCGTTACTACATAAACTAAGCCATTAAGAACATAACTTGTAAAAAAAACCAAGTCTCGCAACTCAGTTCTTCTACCTTAAAAAGTTGTGATATCCATGTAATACCAAGTTGGTTAATCTATTCAGTCCCTATTTAAGGTCCTTCTGTCTTAAGTTATTACGTAATTAGCTAACCTAAAAACATCTTATAGTGACTTTATCAATATTGAAAGTCTTTTATGTTTTAAATAAATAGATTGACTCGATTTATTTGCAATGCATTAAAAATATAGCGAGCAAGAGGGATGACCGAGAAGGAGCAGTCTTAAAACAAACAAAATTATTTTCTGTACGTCGAAATAAGCAAATGATTCTAATATCCTGGAGAAAAAATCGCAACTCATTAGTTGTAACTAGCGATTTGCCTTTTCACACTATTGTACTCCAGTCTCCACCCTCCTCTCCACGCCTACGCTCGCTGTTCGAATTTCGAATCTGGATTTCTTTTTTTTTTGTAAAAAAATCTCAAATTATTTTGTTCACGTTGCATGGCCTTTTATTTTGTTCAAAAGGCTCTCAAATACTGGCCGGTGCGCTGAAATAGCGCTGGGCTTTTGATATACTGTAACCATCAATAAATAGTAGCGATTTGCGAGCGATTTGAAAGCGATGCGACTGCGCAGCGATTGCGTGGCGAGCATGCCGCGACGACGGACACCGCTCGCGGCGTGCGATCAAAGTTTTGGACACTTTGTAGTAAATTGGATTGATCTGACGGCTTTGTTACTTTGAAGACGCAGGCAACTGATTTAGTTTTCGATACAGGTCAACGACGAATCTGGGAGGTTCATTATCAAGTAATCGACTGAAAGAGAGCTACTATGTATCCCGTATAACTGGACGATTTTGAATTTCAGTTATAAATTACTTTGTATCCATTATATCAACAACGATTGAACCTCAAATCGGTGCTACGTCCACTTACACGCGTATCTTTGATATGACTCAAGTGGGACGGGGCGGACTGTCGAACGCTATTGTACAAAATAGCGTCGAGGGTGGCAATCGCGTCGACATCGCCGCGACGGCGCAGCGTCATCGCGGCGTCGTCGCGGCATGCTCGCTGCGTAATCGCATCGCTTTCAAATCGCTAGTGTGATAGGCTGTTACAATTTTTTTCTCCAGGATTCAACAGGTCTCTCGCCATTCGCTTCCAAGGTCCTTCTGCCGAATTGATCACATCGTCCGACTATTTGGCTGTTAGTCTACTTACTGACCGCCGTCCGATAAAATTTAAATATCTGAAGTGTTATTTTTTTTGTGTGTACTATTGCTGTGTCTTATATTAATTTTTTTCTTATATATAAAAATGAATTGCTGTTCGTTAGTCTCGTTAAAACTAGTTTTTTCAATATTTGTGGAATTCCAGGGAAAGTTTAAATGATCGATGCAGGTGATACGAAGTTCACGGGGTCGTCTAGTAAATAAATAAATTAAGGCCTACAGGCAAGAGTCACTCTCCAAAGATTTCACCATATTCTAAGCCTCACCGCAGCCTATCCGTTCACAGTTTTGCCTCGGGCGAGGTCCGCGATCCTTGGCTTACAAACTTTGTAATGGGCCCCATTTGTTTTTATTATGATTTTTGTACACAGGTAGGGACGCGAACGAGACTGGAAATTATAATGGCGGCTTGGACCACTTGAAAAGCATGTTTTTTTATTTATTTTGCCGATAAATTGTGTTTAGGGACGGTAAAAGACAATTTCGACTCAATTTTGTCTTACCATATTCATAGTAAGAATATCACACGCTAAGGGAAAACATCGTGGAAATCGGAGTAACTAAGGTGTTCACATACATCAGCGCTGGTTATCGCCAACACGCGGTGGGCCCGCGTGGTGATTAAGCCCATACTCTCTCTCTCTCTCTCTCTCTCTCTCTCTCTCTCTCTCTCTCTCTGAGAAGACCTGTACCCTGCAGTGAGGCGTAATAAGACTGCTTATCATATTGGAATACAAACTATACACAGAGTACTCCGTACTATATACTCCATTCCACGAAACGAGCTTCCGAAGAAAATCGTCTATGTGCCCCCATTGGTTAATGCGCGTGACCTTCAATAGCGGACCGTCTTCGCTTGTTGTTTCTCTTATCTCTAGCCGCGCGCAATGACCAATGAGATGCGAGTATTTGGTTCCATAGGAGTTCGACTCGTGGAGCGGAGTATAGGTGATAGTTATTAGTCGCACGTAAACAAAATAATGTTTAAAGTATGTTACAACGTTTCTCCTAAGTAAAAGCCGGATATAAAGAAGAAACGACAAAGCCGGATCGAAATCAACCAGTCTATGTATTTATTTTTGTATTACTCCCATAATTTTCTCTGGCATTACCAGAGTCTCGACTCTCTGCATCGACGAAGGTTAGCTGGAAGAAGATACTACCTAGTATTAAGCTCGCCTTTGAGCAAAATTGTTATTTTTTAATGCAATAAAGAATTTTTCAATTCAAACCAATGAGGTTTGTCAGAGTCGTGGCAAGTCGCAAACACTAAACAAAACACGTCTGCCTGCCCCTCCGGGACGTAGGCGTGAGCTTGTTTATTAACATATGAATCACAGTATATTTCATTAATTTTAATTTTCTCAGAAATACCAAAAGAGATTGTAACTTGCACGCACTAAGAGCACGCACACAGAACACAAAAAGAAGAGCACGCATAATACAGTCGTCAGTATCTTTACATGAGTGCACTTTATTCAGTTGAGACACGAACTACTTTGCAACTAAAATGTATAATTATGTGTGTTCTGAGAGAACGCATAATACAGTCGTCAGCACACCTACCTTTACATGAGTGCGCTTTATTCAGTTGAGACATGAACTACTTTGCAATTAAAATGTATATGTGTGTTCTGAGAGAACGCATAATACAGTAGTCAGCACACCTACCTTTACATGAGTGCACTTTATTCAGTTGAGACACGAACTACTTTGGAACTAAAATGTATATGTGTGTTCTGAGAGAACGCATAATACAGTAGTCAGCACACCTACCTTTACATGAGTGCACTTTATTCAGTTGAGACACGAACTACTTTGGAACTAAAATGTATATGTGTGTTCTGAGAGCACGCATAATCCAGTCGTCGGAACAATTACCTTTACAAGAGTGCACTTTATTCAGTTGAGACACGAACTACTTTGGAACTAAAATGTATATGTGTGTTCTGAGAGCACGCATAATACAGTCGTCAGCACAACTACCTTTACAAGAGTGCACTTTATTCAGTTGAGACACGAACTACTTTGCAAATAAAATTTATATGTAGATCTCCTGTCGACTGTACCACCTAAGTTAACCTAATCATTATTGTATCACAACGACCCGTTTGTCACATGTTGGTACAATCCAAGGCTTACAACACCTGTGTCCCTTGTAAAGAACAGCAGTTGTACTATAAATGGACAAAAAAAACATCCACACAACACAATCACTTGTCCTGGTCCCAAACTAGGATACACTGTGCTGTGGTGACCAGGCAAGGATATCACAGATGTACGGTGAATAGAACCCACGACCTTTGGCTTGGTAATCAGACGTGATACGGCTAGACCAATAAGGCAGTCAAAAACTTTACTGAATGAATTTTGGAACTCACTAGTAGAAGGAAAACATCGTGAGGAAACCTGAGTATCAGCGGTGTTTACATACCTCAGAGGTTAAAATTGCTAATCATCGGTGAGCACTCGGAATAAGCCTATACTATCTCTGAGAGAAAGCCTGTGCCCTGCAGTAGGACGTATACGTATATAGGGTACATAAAAAAATAAAAATATATTCTGTACTTATTCCAATGGGCTTTCGTAAGTCATATATAGCTCATTGGATAACTAAGTTGCTAGGAGGTTAGGGCATTTCGAAACTCCGTGGGCTTATTTTGTTTTTTTTTTTATTATTTTTTTTAATGATCGTCCCTGGGTGCAGAGGCGATGTGGAAGATTTATTGGAGCAGAATAAAAAGGCTAGAGGTTCTCGTCGGTCATTTTATTCCGAATCAACAGCATTTTGTTTCCTTGGTTACGACTTGACACGACAATATTATTAATAGGGGTTAAAGTATGAAATTGCCGTTTTATTGCAATAGGTTCTTTGAATTGACATAGAATCTTCATGGTTTGAGGTTTTCGAATGAAACTTTTTTCAAATGGTTTCTATGATGTTCTTTTTTTAAAAAATGTGAAACATTTGAATATCGACTTTCAATTGTTTTTGTTATTCAATTTAGACAAGAAAGATGGATACTGCGAAAATTCGAGTGATTTTTGAATACGAGTTCCGACGCGGAACTAACGCGGCAGAAACAGCCCGCAATATCAATGCTGCGTTTGGAGAGAGGTCTACTAATGAACGCACCGTGCGATTTTGGTTTAAACGCTTTCGTGATGGAAATTTCGACTTAAAGAACGAGCCACGAGGAAGACCGCCCACACAGGTGAGTAACGATGAATTAAGAGAGATAGTGGAAGCCGACCCTAGTCAAACTACCCAGGAATTAGCGGCATGGTTTAACGTTACCTTACCCACAATATTGACTCACTTGCGTCAAATCGATAAAATAAAAAAATACGAAAAAAGGGGGCCTCATAATCACTCGAATTTTCGCAGTACCCATCTTTCTTGTCTAAATTGAATAACAAAAACAATTGAAAGTCGATATTCAAATGTTTCACATTTTTTAAAAAAGAACATCATAGAAACCATTTGAAAAAAGTTTCATTCGAAAACCTCAAACCATGAAGATTTGAGGAAAGAATCTATTGCAATAAAACGGCAATTTCATACTTTAACCCCTAATATTAACTTTTTAGTGCTGTAGTATTTTGAAGTCAATTTTTATTTTTTATATACTACTATGCAACGATCCAAGATACTCGAAGCTCGCGGCTCGTGACGCTTACCAACCGCGCTAGCGAAAGCGGCACTGTGAAACCATACTATAATGTTGCAAGCCTATCTCAGATTACATAGTTAGGATTTCATCCTAGAGAGGATTATAAGATTACAATATATTTAAACATGTTACACGCGGTTCATTGCCAGCTTGCGTTAAACAGCTGTACCAGCCTGCCCAAATACCCCTGCAGTCGTCGTGGCGTTATTAATAATTTCGTTATCCAATTACGTGTTTGTTACGTTGTAGGTAGATACTCACACGGCATGTCCAAGCTTTACAAATTAGCTCTTATTGCACATATTGTAAGAGCGAGAGTCGCAAACAAGGGAATTGAAACTACCAAAGCAGAGATGGAAGTTAAATCATAATTAGACTTGTCTGTATGTATGGGGATTTTTTTTTGTCTTGTGTATGTTATTTTATTTTTGACTGTCAGTTTGACTGCCTTGTTGGTCTAGTGGTATCACGTGGGTATCCTGCTTTGGGATCAGGACAAGTGATTGTGTTGTGTGGAAGTTATTTTATCATTAACCTGCTACATTGATGCTAGATTCTTGGTTATTTTACTAAGGGCCGATTCGACCAACTAAGCTTTATACCAGGAGTAACTAATCTCATAACATATTTATTCCCTCAATTTTAATCTCGGTATAATTTATTGCATTCTAGCGAATTATCCCGGGATTAGTAGTTGGTAGAACGTGATATAGATTTACTCCAGAGTATTTCTCAACTTATTCCAAGATTAACACTTATACCAGGCATAAATAGTTTGGTCGAATCGGCCCTTAGTGAGGAAAAGCAATTTTAACTTTACACGCGCTAGAAACACAGATTAGTCACTGGATTTCCACGTACAAGCAGACTGCGTGGCAGTGGAGAGAATTAAATTTGTCTGAACTCTCAGTAGTAGGATGGTTTCCTCGAGTTAGTTCAGTTAAACAATGATTAAACCCCGGTTTCTCGTACACTAGCTGACGTTAACAGCTGTCACTATTTTTTTATATGCACTTCAGTCAACGCTTGAAATCGCCAATTCTCGGCGGGCACGCGTGGTAATTATGCCCATGCTATCTCCCTTTGAGAGACGGCCTGCGCCCTGCAGTGGGTTGAATATAGGCTACATTTCAAGCGCTGAGGTATGTGAATAGCTCAGACATTCTACGATGTTTTATATGCCCGCGTATATGCCCGCACTAGGAATCGAACCTGGGTCTCTCGCTTCCGAGTCCAACGTTCTACCCACTAGGCTACCACCGTTGACCGCTTAACCAAACTCCGGTTAATTTACGCCGCGCAATCGGGCCGGGCGCGTAAATTTGTGAGATAAGTTGGGGACCCGTGACCCCTTTCAGTCCTTGGCGGGGGGCCCGCCTCGTTGCCATGGCGACGGCAGGGGTTCCCGGACTCCGATTGGATTGTCCTAGTAAGATATGATAGGTGTCGATTCTTTCCCTCTTTCCTCAATGGTTTGTCGACCGATTTGGTAGGGTCATGGCAGGCTCGCTGGAGGGAAAAATGGGGGTTTATGGTTTTGAAAGCCCGGGATCGAAGGGAATGTCAAGCGAAGTTGGTAAGTTGTACAGTCGAGAGCACAACAAGCTTCAAGGCCCGGGATCGAAGGGAATGTCAAGCGAAATTGGTAAGTTGTACAGTCAAGAGCGAAACAAGCTTCAAAGCCCGGGATCGAAGGGAATGTCAAGCGAAGTTGGTAAGTTGTACAGTCGAGAGCGCAACAAGCTTCAAAGCCCGGGATCGAAGGGAATGTCAAGCGAAGTTGGTAAGTTGTACAGTCAAGAGCGAAACAAGCTTCAAAGCCCGGGATCGAAGGGAATGTCAAGCGAAGTTGGTAAGTTGTACAGTCGAGAGCGCAACAAGCTTCAAAGCCCGGGATCGAAGGGAATGTCAAGCGAAGTTGGTAAGTTGTACAGTCAAGAGCGAAACAAGCTTCAAAGCCCGGGATCGAAGGGAATGTCAAGCGAAGTTGGTAAGTTGTACAGTCAAGAGCGAAACAAGCTTCAAAGCCCGGGATCGAAGGGAATGTCAAGCGAAGTTGGTAAGTTGTACAGTCAAGAGCGAAACAAGCTTCGAAGATAGATAGAGAACACGTTATGATTACTTGTTATTTTCAAGTTATTTTTAACAATGTTATTTTCAAGGTCAGGACTTAGGTGGTTATTGCACAAGCAGAAGGAGATTCTCCCTTCTGCTTGTACAATAACCACAAATCGTGTCTTGTATCTAAGTAGTGGTATACAATTGGCGGTATTATTGTTTAGAGAGATAGATAGACAGAATATTCTTTGTTGTACACAGAGATAACATTAACAGAAATTCAAGAAATCGAAGTAAAATTGGCGGCCTAATTACGATAGTAAATTTCTTCTAGGCAACCATAGACGGAGCCAAGAGAGAACTTAGAGACAGGTAGTCGGTGCAATTAAGAAATAGGAGCGTTTCCTTCCAGACAACCTTTGGATGAAGTAGATTGCAGGAAGAATAAAGTCGGTAGGATAGGAGAATCGGATATATAACGGTATGTGAAGTAACAAGTATGTATAGTGAAAGATTGCAAGTATTAATGTATATATTTTTTATGTAGCCAATATACGTCCCACTGCAGGGCACAGGCCTTCTCTCAGAGAAAGAGTATGGGCTTAATTGCCACGCGTGCCCACCGTGGATTGGCAATTTCAAGTGCTGAGGTATGCGAACACCTCAGATACTCAGGTTTCCTCACGATATTTTCCTTCACAGTTAGCGAGTGGTATTGCTACTGTAACTTAACATATTTAAGTATTAATATAAGTACTTAAATAATGATATGTGTGAATACCTACGAAATAAATACATATATAAGTTAAAAACTCGACCAAATAGGGGATGTATTTGCAAAGGGCAAGATAAAAAGTACCCGAAACCGGCGTGCGTGCATGCAACGACTAATGAATGTTGAGGAAGTGAAAGTGATCTGTCAGGATCGTGGTAAGTGGCAGTCCCTCGTCTCTGCCTACCCCTCTGGGATACAGGCATTTATGTATGTTTAAGTAACAGTTTACATTTCAAGCAGTGAGGTATTGGGATTTTACCAACGCCTTTCAACAAGACAAAGCCTTTGCCTTTCTAACCTCCACGGGCAGGTTATTCCATAAATGGACTGCCTGAACCGTGTAAGAGGTGCCATAGTTTGCTTGCAATGTCTCTTGCAACGTAAGAAGAGGATATGGGGCTGACTCTCTACAACAAATTCACAGCCGGCAGTCAGGCGCGAGCAGGTTCAAACCTCATACTAGGACCAGCGAACGCCAAGCGTAGCTGGTTTTGCATAGTGGAGTAACCGAGAAGGAAATAACTTCAGATTTTAAATAAAATTGTTCTTTCTGGAAAATTAGTGATTTGAGAGCTTCTCATTTTATTCATTTAAATGTTACTTTTCAAGCAAATACTGTAGTTTTTAGTTCAATCAAGTTATTTCAGTTAGGCAGTGTTAACTCCTTCTGTATATTATAATTTACGCCGTGCCAGTGAACATTCAGTATAAATAAACCTTGTACGTATCTGGACTGATTTTCTGCTCTTGACACCGAGTCCTAAAAGGATATAAAGATAGATCTACTATCGAGTGTTCAGAAGACAGCACTTTAAACACGTGCTCACTATAATAATCTATACATAATGTAATAAATCTGTAAATGTTGTCTCTGTCTGATATGAACGGTCCTTAAGTATAAGCTCGTATCTTAAAAATACAAATTTTACAGGAGAGTCGTTTAAAGTTTTTTTTCGCACTAAAATAGTCATAACTCCGTCAATTTCAGGCGCACAATTATAAATTTCTGGGTGTTATTATAACATTTGGGGTTCTTTTAGACACCATAAACATACTTTGTAAATATTGCCTTGTTTCAATTACGGAAATCGTATGTGGCAGTTACAAGCGGTCATGTGAGAATTTGAGAAATCTGAAAAGGTAACTGCCACTTACGATGTTTGATTAGTAATTAATATCAAGAGCAAAAGAGTATATCCAACTTATGTGTATAAAATATGTATTTTTTACTCATTATATTTAGTGTATTTAGTTAAAATTAAATTGTTAAGGTGAAAACTGAGGCGTATAACTGAGTAAAGGTCACCTCTGCCCGCTCCCCGCTCCCCACGTCCGGCGCGTAAGCACGGAACTGGCAGATGCTCGGCTATGCTTCGGAACGAAAGTAGTCACGACAAGAAAAATAAACCTAAAATTGTCATATGAAGACTTTTTCAACATAATTTTTTTTAAGATGCATTTGGTTGATTCGGGTACGAAGATTATACGAAAATGGCCTAGTCGTATAATCGCGTAACTAACACTTACGCGATTGTACTTAGGGAACGTCGATGTATGTATCTGTCTCACTCTGTTTCTTCAAAAACCACTGAAGGGAATTAAATAAAACTTACCATAATTATAGCTTAGATTCCCGTGTAGGCTATCTATTCACGTAAGCTTGTACGTCCTAATACTTAGGTCAAGCGAACCAACGACCTGCGGCATGGTAATCAGACGAGGTACCGCTAGACCAACGAGGCAGTCACACATAAACATGAATTCACGTCTGTGTCACAGACACGTTGCTCGATAGCACGTTGCTTTAGTCTGTATACCCAGACAGAGACCAAGGTTTATCACGATCCTGACAAAAGTCTTGGTAGATTTGATTAAGTTTGTTTGTTTATAAACAAAGGTTATTCAGCACGCGATAAGCTAATCGAAAGATGGCCGCCGAAACGTTCTCGATGTCCCATTTTCTTCAATTATTCACTACAAAAGGCCCTGAAAATCCTCTTCGTCCCCTTTTAAGAGGTGTCACGGGTGGTCATGTTGCAGAACGTTAAGTTAGGTCAGGTTAAATAGCCGCTTAGCTTTCAACTTTACTCTATTTAAATTTATAATGTTCATTTAATATGTTGCCCGGCCAAGCATCAACGTGAAAAGAAGTTGCGTTGTAAATATAATTAAGTTGAGGATGGTTGAGGTTAAAATTGTGTTGCGCACACAGAAGAATATATTCTTGGAGTAGCCAATCCGCGAGATCCATTTTTTTAATTAAGTTTTGTAATTTCTATTACATAGGTACGTCAGCCATCCTCAGCGTTTGGAAGCTAATCTGTGGTAGATATAATAACAAAAAAACCGGCCGAGTGCGAGTGGGACTCTCGCACGAAGGGTTCCGTACATCTATACAACATTTGAATATTTCAAGAGTCTACCTGTTGCCGTTATTAATATCAAGCAAAAAATGGCAAAAAACCACATTTGTTGTATGGAAGCCCCCTTAAATATTTATTTTATTCAACTTTTACATCACCTGTGAAAATTTCAACTGTCTAATTATCACGGTTCATGATACAGCCTGGTAACGGATGGACAGCGAGTCTTAATAATAGTAAAAATAATACTAATACTTAATATAATCTTATAATAATACTTGATATAATCTTTGGGTAAGATAATAAGTTCGATCAAGGTTAATTTAATGATTTCGGAATACTGTAATGTCAGAGTGGTGCACTGTCGGGGTAATGTGCTATCTTGTAGTATGCGTCAGAATTCAGTATGGCACCAAAATTTTTGGTAGGCATATGAATACAAGTCTAAGAAAAAAAGAAGACTAAACTGCAAAACTTTATTCAAACTAATTCCGTAGAAAAACAGAAAATAAAATAAATATTAATTTCATTCCCTTTTAAGTATTTTCTGTTATACCGGCAACAGAAATACATCATCTGTGAAAATTTCAACTGTCTAACTATCAACTGATAGACGGACGGACAGCAGAGTGTTAGTAAAAGGGTCCCTTAATCTTTGGGTGTGGAACCCTAAAAAGTACCCCAAACCGCTGTGCGTGCATGCAACGACTAATGAATGTTGAGGAAGCGAAAGTGATCTGTCAGGATCGTGGCAAGTGGCAGTCGCTGGTCTCTGCCTACCCCTCTGAGTTTATGAATGTATGTAAATAATAATAATAATAACAATAATCACTTGTCCTGGTCCCAAATTAGGATCAATATAAACTGGTTCCAGCCAAGGACATTACAAATACGGAAATGAGGAAATTTGTACAAATTAAGTACGTGCGGTGGCTAATGGCAATGGAACCCACACCCTCTGTTTTGGTAGTCAGGCGTGTTTACCGCTGAGATGAGAAAAAAATTATTTGAAATAATAATATTAAGCTTCTAGCTAGTAGAAAGTAACTTCGTACTTCTGTAGATACTTACTCCATTAAATTGCGCAGACTTTATGGGGTTTTATTAACATCCTACAGGCATTTCGGTGTTAAAAACCGGCCAACTGCGAGTCAGACGCGCGCACGAAGGGTTCCGTACCATTATCTATACAATATTTGAATATTTCAAGAGTCTACCTGTTGCCGTTGTTAATATCGAGAAAAAAATGGCAAAAAATCACGTTTGCTGTATAGGAGAGCCCCTTAAATATGTATTTTATTTTAATTTAATTATTTATCTTTAAAGTGAAAAAACAATTAAACATTCTGTGAATATTTCAAGCGACCTGTTGCCGTTATTAATATGGAGCAAAAATCCACAAAAAAATCACGTTTGTTGTGTGGGAGCCGTCTTAAATATTTATTTGATTCGATTTTTAGTATTTTTTGTTATAGCGGCATCATCATAAATACATCATCTGTGAAAATTCCAACTGTCTAGCTATCACGTTTCACGAAATACAGCCTGGTGACAGACAGACAGACAGTGGAGTCTTAGAAATAGTACCCGTTGAGTACGGAACCCTAAAAATTCAACACATTTCTTTACGAGTTTTCAAGTCAAAAGCAACTTTGGAACGCTGGAGAAAGGACATATTAAAACGAGTTTACGATACCTGGGAGGTAAAAGAAGAATACTGTATTAAAAATCTTGAAACGTTACTTTTAATTTGACGACAAATCTGCTTTATTATACCTTGAATGCCTCATTGGTCTACGGTATGACATGATAATGTCTGATTACCATGCCGTAGGTCGTGGGCTCGATTCCCACTGGCGGCCGTCCTACATTTGTACAAATGGCCTCAGTCTCTGTGTATTTCCATGTTTGTGATGTCCTTGCCTGGTTGCCATAGCACCGAGTATCCTAGTTTGGGACTAGGACAAAAGTGTTTGTGTTGTGTCCAAGTTATTTTCTTCCATTTTTAGATTTTGTAAATATTTATTTAATTCTATTTTTAGTATTTTTTATTGTAGCGGCAACAGGAATACATCATCTGAGAAAATGTCGACTGCCTAGCTATCACAGTTCATGAGATACCGCCTAGTGACAAAAGAACAGACGACAGACAGGCAGACAGACAGACAGACAGACAAACAGACAGACAGACAGACAGACAGACAGACAGACGGACGGACGGATGGACGGACGGACGGACGGACGGACGGACGGACGGACGGACGGACGGACGGACGGACAGACAGACAGACAGACAGACAGACGGACAGACAGACAGACAGACAGACGGAAAGTGAAGTCTTAGTAATAGGGTCCCGTTTGACACCCTTCGGATAAGGAACCCTAAAAACAAGAAACTTTCATCTGAAACTAATTTCCTCACGATGTTTTCGTCCACCGTTAGCGAGGTAGTATTGCTACTATAACTTCAAAAATGTACAATTGTACATAACTTAGAAAACAAAGTCATAGGTACATGCCCGCACTGGGAATCGAACCTGGGTCTCTCGCTTCCGAGTCCAATGTTCTGCCCACTAGGCTACCACCGCTATAAGCATAATGCAGTAAGGCAATAAGGCCGACAATTTTACTGTGCATTTTTGCAAATTTTTATGTCATGTGCTCTTGTGTACACTAAAGAATATTGTAATCCTATCTTATCTTATCTTTACAGCTCGGTACGAGAACCTTTTTCACTTGACCAAAATCGCCCAGATGTTGTTTTGGACAGATTTGCGTATATTTCTCCTGAAAGCCCTGAAATGTAAGCCCTTAATTGGCCTATGGTTGGATATATTTAACATAACTATACTTTAGAAGTTAACTTGTGCTGTGTGTTTTGTATTAAAATAAAATAAATAAATAAAGAACTACGAATGTGCCTGGAAATTCAACGGCTTCGAGATATAGGGACTTACTCGTACAGTCACACTTGTGAATATTTTTGCAGAAATGCATCAAGTACGGCACTGAGCCTTTCTTTCCGAGAAAAGCTATCGGAGTTTTTAGGCTTTTCCTTAGATCTCAACGTACAATGTATTCATCGAGATGTCAAACATACGCTTGAGATCCCGATGAATACAACGGTGCTGATTTATTCTCAAGCTCCTTACAATAAGTACGCTACCTTTGGACCCCCGTTGCTTTTGAACTTTTTTTAGTTTTAGTAATCCAAAAGAAGTTATAGTAGCAATACTACTCGCTAAGGGTGACGGAAAACATCGTGAGGAAATCTGAGGGTCTGAGATTTTCACATACCTCAGCGCTCGAAATTGCCAATCCGCGGTGGGCATGCGCGGTAATTAAGCCCATACTCTCTCTCTGAGAGAAGGCCGACGTATAAAGGCTGCATAAAAAATCCAAAAGATGTTACTGACTTCCCAGATAGTGATAAAGAAATTTGTCTTGGTATCTTTTAGGTCGGTGTGAGTATTTTTACACCCTGTTTAAATAAAAAACCAAAAAAACAAACCACAAACCCGACTGCCGAGAATTAACTACGATTACTAAGCAGGCGGCTAACAAGTGCTACTTCGGTCTACTAAGACATTTTCGATCAAAACTTCTTTCAAGAAGCATAAAACTTCTCTTGTACAAAACCTTACTAAGGCCCATACTCACCTACGGTTCTGAATATTGAGTGCTGAGCAAAAAAGACGAAAATGCCTTGTTGGTATTTGAGCGTAAAATACTAAGACGCATTTTCGGAGCTGTGATGGAAAATGAGAGATGGCGAACGCGTTATAACCACGAGCTATACCAAATGTACGATGAGCCAAACGCAATTAAGACCATAAGGATCGGGCGCCTGCGATGGGCAGGGCACGTGATACGAATAGACGAGGCCAGAGTACCCAAACGCCTTCTAGAAGGCCGACCGGAAGGCCGCAGAAGTCGAGGCAGGCCCAAGCTCAGATGGTTGGACGGCGTCGAACAAGATATCAAGATCTTGGGAGTGACAAGTAGGAGAAGGAAAGCCTCTAACAGATCGGACTGGAGAGCTTTGCTTGACCAGGCTAAGGCCCACCCGGCTGTAATGCCTCAGATGATGATGACTAAGCAGGCGAAACCAACCTAGGTACCTTACAATTTCGTTTCTGTGCCCCGCCTGCTTAGTAGTTAATACTGAGCAGTCGGATTGTTGGTTATTTTTTTATTTTTGTCTTTGTAGTGATTTTATATTCCATTTATGCTGATTCTATATGGGTAACCCATAACACTCGCGCAATACGGCGAATCGATTGAGATCTTATTTGTCAAAATCTGACCATTGGCTAAGTAGTAATGAGGGAATAACAAGCTATGAAGGAAGTTAGTGTTCCGTGTGGCGCCGGATTAAGAATAGCTTTTTACTTCCGTGGATGTCGTAGAAGGCGACTAAGGAAATCAAAGACGGGCAGCAGCGTCTTCCTGAGATTCCAACCGTATACTGCGATCGCCAACCCGCCTGCCAAGCGTGGCGATTATGACAAAACCCCCTCATGGTTAGGAACCCCCTCATGGTGGGCGTCAAGTGGCTGATGATGAAGGAACATAGAATTGGATATACTTAGGTACATACAAATATACATAAGAGCCAAACACATTAAACGTGGTAATATTTAGAACTTGTCTTAAAAATTAAGCTACGAAATTCAAAGGAACAGACGAACGTGAAACACCTCTGGAAACAGCCGAAAAAGCGAGTTTAATATTAATTTTACTGCGTTTTTTTTAACTGAAAGCAATAAAGGTGATTTCATACGCTGCTTGACATTCAAGCCGGAGGGCGCGCTTTATTAAATGTGCTTACGAGGCACTTCATATGTGTACCCACCTTTATTAATCCAGCACCCGGCCCGGCATAAACCTTTAGGGTTTTAATTTTGGCATGGCGTTTCTGTTAGGGAATAAATTTTTATAGTCTTGTGCATTAATTTTTATAGTCTTAGCCTATATACGTCCCACTGCAGGGCAAAGACCTTCTCTCAGAGAGAGAGAGAGTATGGGCTTCATTATCAACCACGCGTGCCCACCGCAGACTGGCAATTTCAAGCGCTAGGGTATGTGAACACTTCAGACACTTAGGTCTTAAAATTTATTTTATTAATTTCACAAAGAACGATAAGGGTTAGAGGTGAAGAGGTGAAATAAGTGAAAGAATTTGTCTGCTTGGGAAGCCAAGTCAAAACATTTATGAAAATACTAGCTTTTGCCCGCGACTTTGTCCGCATGGAATGAGTAATTTCCGGGATGAAAAGTATCATATGTCCTTCCCCGGGACTCGGGAAATGGCGGGAATACCGCCATATCAAATTTTATCTAAATCCATCTAGCCGTTATTGCGTGATTGAGTGACAAACCTCCAAACATCTTCACAAACTGTCACTTCCTACTAATATTATAAATGTGAAAGTTTGAATATTTGTTTGTTTGACATATCATACTTGATATCCTGGTAATCCGTTCCCGTGGGATAATACTTACTATAAGTTTAAAATAGATGGCGTTGTGCAAGAATCGCATAAACGGATTCTGTGGCGGTACGAAGTTCGCCGGGACAGCAAGTTTATAATATTTTATTAAAATATTAGTAAGTAGGTAAATGGGTAAGTTATTAAATTAGGTAAGTGGCAATCCTGGTCTCTGCCTACCCCTCCGGGATACAGGCTTGAATTTATGGAATAAAATTTGACAAAGTCCACGGCACAAAATTTTATAAAGCATAAATAATAATACAGACCAAACATAGGCCAATTGCGGAGTAACATTTTTAAACTAATCGGATACACAAGGCACCCGTCCTATTAGCTGATCAATGTTTGCAGCTGCCCAAAATATATTAAAATGTAACTCGTCGTAGATCTTCACTCGTCCGCAAGCTTAGTTTTTGTTGGTTGGACGAGATTGGACGGTTCCCGATTGGACAATTATGGTAACGACACGACACCACCAGACTGGTGTTTTTTTTTTTAATTTAATTATGTCCTACTGCTGGGGAAGAGAGGGGAATACATTATAGTAATTCTTCTTAGCATGGGGCATTCAGAAAGGACGTAGGACGAGGGCGCGGAAAAGACGTGACGCGTTGTATTGAGTTTGCGCCCTCGCCCTGTCTCTTTGTATGGGCTTCGTAGATTTTTTATTCGTTTATTAGATATTTTATTATTATAGGTATAATAGTAACTTTCGCGCAACGCAATCACTTGTCCTGATCCCAAACTAGGATAACCGGATACCCTATGCTACAGAAACCAGGTAAAGACGTCACAAGTACGGAAATACCCCCAAACTGAAAATTTACTATCGCTTCGTGTGAACATTGTGTAAACGTTGTATGAATGCTAGTCCAATGATGTCTTGTAGTTACGGTTAATGTCCAATGTGAACCAATTCGCGTTCGGGTGATACAGAGGATGCGTTTGGATACCCATAAATACTCGGTTTCCTGTTTTTTATATCTTACCCTTTACTCACACATGCCCTATTTTGACGAATTATGCCCACTTGAGACATCCCCTACCGGAAAATACTTTTGAAATCTGAACTAAAAATAGGAACATTAATCGTCATAACCAATTTCCTTGGAATTAATACAAAATTTAAGGACTTGAGCCGACGTTAAACGGAGTGGCAAAAATCACTACCCAATTTGTGTCCGCTGACGACAAAAAAAAAAGAAATATCAGTCAATTTGAATCGCAGATTCCGAAATCAAATTTTACAAGTTCCGTCCCTCCAACGATTAATGCTGTGTTTAGCCGAGAGCAGCATTTGTGTGGATGTTAGGTATTGCAGGCGTGTGAACACATCATGCTCGAAATCATAACTCCGAAATCTCAGCAGTTCAATAATAAGTTAGAACGGGTATTTTGGCTACATGAACTCATCCTTGTTTCCACTTTTTAACTATTTTACCACTCCCGAAGTACTTTTTGACATCGATATGAAATCCAAATATTATTCATCATGCGAATTTGTTACTATAGCTTATAGAAAATATCTACGAGAACCCAATATTTTTTTAATAACTCACGATACTTATACATAGGTAATTATACATTTTATGAGTCTAATAAACTTGTTAATTAGGTAATTGCCTTAATTACTTACCTTTCTACAACATTACAGTTGTCGTGGTCAGCGGTACACTAAAGTGAAGTACAATCAATTATTGTAGTAAGGATAGGTAGCATTAGGCACTATAATAGTTTATATTATGTAATAGCGCAATAATTTAATAGCATAAAAAAATATTCCATGCCTTAGATACAATAAGATTTATGTGAGTACCATATATTATCCGAATCTAGTCAGCCGATCACGCGTGAATGATGAAAAACTTTTTACAGACCCCTTAATTTTTTTGCACTATAGTGTTATTGAGATGGGATATTATTAATATCGGATGTTCAAGAAATTACTAAGGACAGTAGCGGAAGCAGCGCTGATAGCGGAGTCTAAACGGGGCATAACAACTAATGGTTCTAATGAGTCAATCCCGAAAATAAATTTCGCATAAAGCTCGGCTGAAATACGCTGATTCGTTTGGAAGTGAGAGATGATGGGACTTAGAATAAGACAGAATAAAGTGTAAATTTAGTCAACGTTTAATGATGACACGTTAAAAGAACATGGAGACATGAAATTAATTACACGGTAATTGCGTGGAAAATATTTCATATAACATCAATGGTAAAGAGGTATTTCTCCGATTTAATAAATGAAATCTGTTCGAGCGAATGTGGGTGAAAGGGCCGGTAAAGAACGACTCAGGCGGTCATACTTCGACCAAAGGGCAAGATAAAAAGTAATCGAAACCGGCGTGCGTGCATGCAACGACTAATGAATGTCGAGGAAGCGAAAGTGATCTCTCAGGATCGTAGCAAGTGGCAGTCCCTGGTCTCTGCCTACCCCTCTGGGATACAGGCGTGAGTTTATGTATTAATGTATGCAAAGCTGTTCATATTTTACCTCAGCGCTTGAAATTGCCAATCCGCGGTGGGCACGCGTGGTGATTAAGCCCGTACTCTCTGTCTCTCTGAGAGAAGGCCTGTGCCTTGCAGTAGGAAATATAAAGGCTACATAAAAAAAACTGTCCACAATTTGTTAAGTGTCTTCATTGAAGTAAAAATTGTAAGTTTTGTAACTTTCCTAACTTAACACCGAACGTAAGAAACGCTAAATTAATTTCAGACATCAAAACGTAACTGATAAAAATAAGTATTAACTATTATTCATTTTGGGATGAATAAAGAGTATATTGTCAATCATCGAACTTGCAATTTTATGTCATTTAACAATATTTTTAGGGTAATTCCAATCAAATATTGGCCTAAGCAAAGCAAAGGACAAGATAAAAACAAGCCAAGTGCAAGTTGGACTCGCGCACGAAGGGTTCTGTATTATTTATACAACATTTGAATATTTCACACGTAGAATAGCGTCTACTTGTTACCGATTTTAATATCGAGCAAAAAGCGGCAAAAAAATCACTGTTGTTGTATGGGAGCTCCACTTAAATATTGATTTTATGTTTTTAGTATTTTTTGTTACAGCGGCAATATAAAATACATCATTTGTGAAAATTTCAACTGTCTGGCTATCACGGTTCATGAGATACAACCTGGTGACAGATAGACGGACAGTGGAGTCTTAGTAATAGGGTCCCTTACCCTTTGGGTACGGAACCCTAAAAAGTACCCGAAATCGGCGTACGTATCTGCAATGACTATTGAATGTTGATGAAGCGAAAGAGGCTTGCCAGGTTCGTAGCATTTGGCGAACCGTTTTCTCTGCTTACCCCTTAACCTTCTTGTACCATAAAATTTGCAGAGATATCCATAGATAAATTACGTATATATGACTGATAACCCTGTCAATTGGCGTTTTATTGGCGAATTAAGTAAATAATATATTTGATTCCAGAATCACTTACCTGAATTTTTGTCTCCAGTGACTCTGGTTCTCTTTTACTCTGGATATGCGTATTTCGATCCTCTTTACACACACCCCGATAACATATATTTTAGCTACGTTACAGTGGACGCATTTAAAGGTAAAAAGTATCATAAAATTGAAACCCTTCGGAATAACAGAATAAAATTCAAAGGATTGCTAAATTAAATGGTTTAATTTATTTCCCTTGTTTCAGTTTCAGGTTAATAGAGTTTTCGAGATAATGTAGTTGATGGATTGTACTTTGAAAATTCACCTTTCAAAATCCCGATAACTACCACTTATCGGGGTTTACTTTGTATGTTAACCCCGATAAGTTGTAGTTATATAAAAATCTGTTAAAATAGGATTTTTAGACTTTATGTAAGGTTTTATCTATCACATGTTCGTAAGTTTTTTATCAGACGCCGCCATTTGCCACGTTTGTAGGTAACAGATCTTACTTATCCAGTGACTTGGCGCAGGCCGCTTCAAGGAGAAAGACTAAAGTAGTTTAATGAGATTAACGAAGGTTTCCACCCGTTGCATGCTTGGATGCGTAAATCTGGGCTGCAACGCCCTCCTCATAACTATTATTTAAGAAGAAAAGCCAAAGAAAACTTGGCCGGTTCGTGCGAAATTAAGTTCTCCACTACCCTAGCTGTTCCTATTCTAACAACTTATAGTGTAGAGCGAAAACTTGCCCTATTTATTGGACGCGAAAGTTCAAATTGCCTCGCGCCGGATGAGATGGCGAAAAAAACTACAGAGAGCAGAAAAAGTAAGGACATAACACTTAGGTGCTGTAGTAATGGATTGGGTACTCCCGTCTACAATTGAACACTTACTTGAGCTGGAATTTAGCTCTTATTTCCCTAGCTTAAGAACTACGCAGTTGTTAGTTAGTCCAGATACTTAGTACAGTGGGTGTTGAGAAGAAGTTGCGACTCTCGAGCCTGTTGATAATTTATATTTATCGTCTTTCTTCCGTGTTGTAAAATTGGGACTGTTTTAGTTACGCTAAAGTTCTTAAAGCGGAATTTTATCTGCTACAAGTGCCTACTTTACTAATTGGAAAGATGTGCTTCTATTTTTTACCCGACTGCGGAGAGACCAAAAGGAGGGTAATATGTTTAGCTCGTATGTATGTAGGTATGGAAGTGTGTCTGATTCACAGATGTGGACCAATCGTCAGATTTTTTGACAAATAAAATTTCACTTAGACTACAATAAAACAGCATAAATTCGATACAAAAACAAAAACATTATGAAATTCCCGATCTATTGCGCAAGAAGTTGCCTTCAAATAGCTAGTTGGCATTAAATGTTTAATCTTACTATTCATCACTGGATGGCACCTCTATACCTAACATAAAAAAATCACGGGAAAAAAATAAAAACTTAAATTAATAATAACAACTAATACAAAAATTTTTTTTCGGATTTTTCTTATTTTTTATTTTATTTACATAATTTGAAGGTTCAAAAATGAAAAACCTTTCTATGAAAACGAAACTCGGAAAAATAACCACTTTCCCTTTACCCAGCAACCAAATTTTATCTCACTCATCAAAAAATCTACGGCGCCCACCTACTATTACGTCCATCTTCAGCCGCGACGCATAGGAATTTATACCCAATAGCCAATACGTTTGTGTAGTAATTCCATCGCCGGAGGAGCAGCCACTTATCGGGGACTCACGCACAGGCCTGGCCAAATGAAACGAAAATATTTTTGTTATTCCCCTCCCCCCTCCCCGTTACTTTGGTAAAAATGACGGGTGCATCCAAGTTTGGCGATAATTTTAATCCTACTACACCTTATTTATAACATGACATGCAATGCAATCAGAAATCAATAATTTATTTCAACGTACAGAATTTACATTCTGTTTGCTGAATGTCAATGTACTATGTTACTATGTTAGCCGCTGCCTTCGGGCCGTATTTGTAGTGGAGAAAAAGGCAGCGGGTAAAAAAAAAACGCCACTCTGATTATGCCTCATTATTTAATGTGCATTGACCTTTTTCAGAGAAGTAGAGAAAGAGATAGATTCAGATAATGAGCGGTGGTAATGAATCGGTAAAACTTTTACCATTTCCCATACATGCAATAGGTTAAAGGTTTGATTCTGTGATGGATAGAGAATAATTTATTGCACAGACAGAAAAAGGAATTGTGTACAATGCACAGACAGAAAAAGGTGTCATTACACCTACCGTGTGGCGATCTTAGAACTTGAGCGGTTTCTTCATGTACCAATGGCATTGTTTTCTAAATTAAGTACATTTGAGAATTTGTAGCACCAAAGCCAGTCGCAGTGAAGGAAGACACCCTGAGGAAATCTGAGAGTGTGTTCATACATACATACAAACTCACGCCTGTATCCCAGAGGAGTAGGCAGAGACCAGAAACTGCCACTTGCCACGATCCTGACACATCACTTTCGTGTCCTCAACATTAATTAGTCGTCAGGGGTTCACTAAATTAAAATCGCCAATCTGTGGTGGACACATGTAGTGATTAACCTCATACTTTCAGAGATGGCCTCTGCCATGGAATCAGTGAAATGAAGTCAGTGGAAAGTTTGAAGACTGCTTATACTAACAATAATAAAGGAAGAACATTATTAACATTCTTAAAATAAACAAGTAATTGATACAACCAAAGCTTAACCGGCGCAAATAGAATAATCGTCTAGTAGAGCTTAGCTTGGAATATAGAATGTCGCATAAAAAGCTAGTTTTTTTGTCCGTTTCATTTGACATAATATGTGTGAGAGTAGCTGCGAATGGTAAAAAATAGTTATCAAAATTCAAACTTCACGAGTAACCAAAAATAGGCGACATTGTTCGCTCGACAAATTGGAATCCATTGAAACGGCAGTGAAAGTCGAATTTGGTCGCACCCGAATGGGCGCCATGAATGGGTCGGGCAGGAATTGGAGACTGCAACAGAATATAGAATTTCCTTTGAACCTTTTGTGATGGGAGAAAAATTGTTTTAAAAATACCCCACCGGAATTGAACCTTCTGGCGTGTGTAATAGAAACTTCCTTTTTGCACAGTTTTGACAAAGTTGTTAGTGGTCTCAGGCAGAAAAAAAATACTTTGTGCCTCTAATAGTATCGGACAACTGCAGAAAAATACTCAATTGCTGAAAGTCCTCTGTCTGTTTCCTACTCTTTCTCATTTTCAGAGTGCGCCTTCCATTTCCAGGTGTATTTTTTTATTTGTGGGCTTAGGCTTGTGTCCTACTTAAATATATCGCTTCCTCAACATTCATTGGTCGTTGCATGTACGCACGCCGGTTTCGGGTACGTTTACCTTGCCCTTCGCTAATATATCCTCCATTTGGTCGAGGTATGTCCGCCTGGGACGTCCCTTAGCGGCCCTTCCACCCACATTTACTCGATGTATTTGTTTCGTCAATCTTTCTTCCTTCATCCTCTCTACATATCCGAACCCACGCAACATTCCTTTCTCAATTCTTGTCACTACATCCTCTTTCAGTCCACAACGTTCTCTAATCGCACTATTGCGTATCCCGTCATTCAAAGTAACACCAGGCATACTTCTCAAGGACCTCATTTCTACTGAAATAATCCTACTTTATTGCTTCTTTTACCGTACCCAAAGCAAGTGGCAGTCCCTGGTCTCTGCCTACCCCTCTGGGATACAGGCGTGAGTTTATGTATGTATGTATATAATATAGTTTTTTTGTTCATTTTTCTCCGAAATGATCTAGATTTTGAAATGGACACCTAGTTTAACTTGTAACGTTCATTGAGTCGCTGTTTCTGTGCTACTTTGAATAAAACACTTTTGAATTTGAATTTGAATAAAGGACCCATATCTATGTATATGTAATCAATATTTATAAAAGTGTATAAAAAGCAACTTCTAAACAGGATTTCCTCTACACTGAGCTATACGTATCTATATCTAATATCTATATTTCTATTTATTTTTATACTGTTATTACAAAGAGGGAAAGTTCGTAATTTTACATGTTTGTAAGTTTGTATGTACGGGGTGATATGAGATTTCATAAATTCTTTCATCAGTATTTAGAATGACCTTCCGGGCGTACATAAGCTGTTGGCTATTACGTTTGCTTCGCGAACGTAGTAGCGGGCACTGCTAGCACAAAATAAAATGCGATTAGCAACAAAAAACCCACCTTCATTTCATCCATAACACACAACTGAAATAACCTACCATCAACACAACCTATCAAAGAGGCCTAGAGCCGAGAATAACCAAAAGAAAAAAACTCATCCCGCATCACATTCACACGAAGAGCATTCCGTCAACAAAGGAACTCATGGGCACCCCATTGTTGGGAATTAACTGCCTTTCCGTGTTCCCGGGCACTTTGCGTGCTACGAACACGTACGGCGTGCTTTTCACAACCTAATGGTCACCCTATACTCTATGTGCCGAGGTAAATTGGGTAGATGGCTTGACAGAAACGGCCAGTATTTTAGGCCATTTGAGATGGCCGCCTTTTCGGAAATTTACACCGTGTATTCGATTCAGCTTTCGTCGGTTCAAAGGTAAAACTCACTAAGTGACATTTTGCCACAAAATGAGAAATTGACAGTTTTATTTCTTTAGAGAGAAAATCTACGACAAGAAAAAAATACTAAGGGCGTATTGTGCTCCATAAGAAACCTGTCACGTGATGAAAAAAGTCTTTAACTCCAAAGCGTCTGCACTTTGCAGGTAAAACTCATTTGGCACTTAATAAAGTTTGCCTAAAATTATGCCACAAAATGAGTTTTACCTCTGAACCGACGCTTTGTTCTACGCGTCAGCAAACAGTGTGAACTAGTTAAAATACGGGAAGTAATAATGTCAATAAAGTTGTTTGCTCGTCCTAGTGCACTCAATCATCTCATTAATTAAAGAAATATCAACCCCTAATGAATGTTGATGAAGCGAAAGAGATCTGTCAGGATCGTGGCAAGTGGCAGACCCTGGTCTTTGCGTACCCCTTCGGGATACAGCCGTGAGTTTATGTTTTGTTGTTATGTTTCATCTTAATATTGAATTTTTTTTTGTTTATAAATAGACCAAAGCTGAATGAAATGAAAATATATCAATTTTGCTACTTTGTTTGAGACATACCTTGATAAGTGTAAACGGGACCCCCGTTTGGCACCCTTCGGGTACGGAAACCTAGAAAGACTTTGGAAACCGTCTGACCATAGCCTAAATATTCTTCAGGTGGGCAAAGTGTGGAAAAAGGTGGCCAAAATATGTTAACAACAGATTAAGAGATTAGTGTACGAGAAACTCGGGATAAGTATAGTTAGAGGCATGAGGTTTCTACACTCAGCCGTCCCAGTTGGGTCATTGTACGTAGCAAGCGCTGAGGATAATGAAGTCATTGGCACATGCCGGGATTCGAAGCCACGGCCTCCCACATATTCACGCTACCATAGATTCGAGGCTAACAGTGTTAAATATTATCTGTCAACAGATAATACCTAGTAATTATAAGCTCTCACAAAAGCAGCAGTTTCAAATACACTTCATTTGGTTTCGACATCTTCAGATCGAAGCGCGACTCAGAAATAATTAACGGCACCAATAGAAAAAAAATCGTTTTTTTTATACGTTGTTGTGACAAGTTAACGAGGCTTTTGACTGTTGATTGCAAAAATATCTTTCACCGAGATTTATGATGTGTACTTTTTGAAAAATCATAAAGGATTTTTTTTTAATTGGTGGCGCTAGGTAGCTCTATGTGCCCCTTAAAACCCGCTCCAATCACATTTTGCAGCTATACGACCACTTGCAGTGCAGCTAATCTAGATATTTTTTCGTTTTCAAATTGGCTTAGGAACTAGGCCACCTGTTAACACGCGACAGTGTGCAATTTGCCTCATATTTCTTGTAGAACGGCTAGTAAAGGAACGAACCAAATATTACCAAATAAAAATAACATTCCGCATAAAAGGCCCTTGAAGTTTATTTACTTAAATATTCCTTATTCAGATAACCATTCCGCGAAACTGGTGGGAGATAAAAAAACTTTATTGGTTCGATATAATAAAGAAAAAAGTTCGCCCGCGGGACGATGTGGCTTGCTCCCCAGGGATCCAAGTCTTTTTTGAAGATAAAAAAGATGATTTCATTTTTTGTGAGCGCTAAGATTCAACACGGTTTTTTTACTAAAATTATTCAGTTTATCTTCAGCTAATCGATTTCGTGAGTTTGGAAAATGAAATTGAAAACAAAAGGTTTATGTGTGAAAAAATTGCCTGACGGACTATCTGAACTGGAAACGGCTGGATGAAGATGGACGAGGAGAGAAAGAAGTGGCGTGCTTTGAGGGAGGCTAGTGCCTAGTAGTGGATGATTACTGGTGGATTGATTGATACTAAAGTAAGAAAGAAAGAAGAAAAGAAATATTTATTTGATGACACAGTGCACGGTGTACATATAATAAATCTGTAAATTTTGTCTCTGTCTGACATAATAATATATGTCTGTCTCACTCTAATACTTTGTGCGCGCATCACGCAAAAACCACTGAAGGGAATTGAATTAAACTTACCATGATTATAGCTCACATTCCCGTGTAATATATAGGCTATATAACATCACGCATAAGTCTAAAAGAGGCTAGAAAAACAGTATAATATCTTCATAAACTGGTTAATTGTATCCGAAACCATGGAAAAACCAATAATCGATGACCTCTGAGCTTTCCGGGCCAAATTTCATAACACTGCAATTTGTAGTTTATTATGACAATTCGAGGTATATTGCGTAGCAGGTTTGTTTTATTAATCTGTGTGTCAATCGGCTTTCCAATGTACCCACATAAAATTTTCATTACACAGGCCCCAGGTAGTAGCTGAGTCAGACGGTTGGCAACCTCTCACTGGTGAGCGAGACGATATAGTTTCTTTTAAGTCCTATGTCTGAAAATTATCTTGGTAACATGCGATACAAAGAAATTTGTATCCACTTTTAAAATTGGTATAAAATATATTTAATAAGCTAAAAGAACTAAATGAACAATGAAATTAATTATTTTGAATAAAATCATCAGAATTAAAAATCTATGTAACCAATCGCTCAAGACAAAATTATACAACCAGTGTGTTACCAGTGATGACTTACGGCAGTGAAACGTGGTCTTTCACTATGGGCCTCATAAAAAGGCTCAAGGTCACGCAATGAGCTATGGAAAGGGCTATGCTAGGAATTTCTCTACGAGATCGAATCAGAAATGATGAGATCCGTAGACGAACGAAAGTCGTCTACATAGCCCAGCGGATTAGTAAGTTGAAGTGGCAGTGGGCGGGGCACATAGCACGCAGAACTGATGGCCGATGGGGCCGAAAAGTTCTTGAATAGAGATCACATATCGGCAAGCGCAGCGTAGGACGACCAGCCACAAGATGGACAGATGACCTCATCCAAGTGGCAGGAAGGCGCTGGATGCAGGCCGCCTCCAAACGTTCTTTTTGGAAATCCATGGAGGAGGCCTATGTCCAGCAGTGGACTTCTTGTGGCTGAATGATGATGATGATGAAGATGATATAACCAACATAAAATCGCTAACAAAAAGAAAACCTGATAGTTGCGTTCCGAAACAAAATAATATTCTGTGACTAAAAATATTATCTTTAGATTTAGGTATACTGTTACACCACAAATAATCACATATAGTTTATAGATATTTCCATAAAATATGAAAAATGTATATGTGATCTTAATTTTCTTCATCATGATAGTAAGATCTATGACAATATTTATTATACTTGTAGTAGACTTAGCATGAAACTTTTTTTTTACTATCACAACCTGACCCAGACTGTAGAGAAATTTACAATTACTTGTTTCAAAAACCTATTTAGAGGCTAAAAATTCCACCCATGCCGGGACTTGAACCCTCTACGACCTCTAGCTCACCAAGTCCCGGCATGGGTGGAATTTTTAGCCTCTAAACAGGTTTTTAAAATTGTCCTCTGCACGGGTTAGTGCAACAAAAATAATATATAATCACTTGTTTACTTTGTATGTGTGCGGCAATTAAACAAATATCTTCTTTGATTCTTCTTCGAATGGAAGAAACTTTTTTTGGCCCCAAGCACTTCTGAAGAGTAGTGAAAAGAAGAACCAGTAGTGTAGTGAAAAGAGTAGTGAGAAGAAGACCGACTTGCACCATTTTCTTTAATGTGGCTTAAACAGAATTTAACTAAAATTCTTCAAAAAAAACCTACTTAGAGGCTAAAATTCCACCCATGCCGGGACTTGAACCCGCGACCTCTGGCTAACCGTGCCAGCGCTCTCCCATCTGAGCTAATGGGCAAGTGCAGGCATTGGTGACATTTCGAACCTCTTTAACCTGTAAATAGGTTTTTTAAAATTGTCCTCAGCATGGGTTAGTGCAACAAAAAGAATATAAAATTCTTCATACAAAAGTCAATTTAAATGGCGACTTAAGTGAAATTTAACAAGTGTTGAAATTTAAGTTCGCCTTCAATTCGATCATTTAAAACTAAACTTTCTGGATTACGGAATAAGAATAATCGGACCATATAGGAGCAATCCGTACGTGGGTATTGTTACGGCCTTCTCTTTTATGGGTTAGGGCCATTTTCATTTCGGACCATACAATTGGTTAAATAATAGTGTACGAGGTTCGTAGAGGAAAACTTTTGGCGATTGTTGGTCAATAATAGCAGTGCTCGGACGGGATAAAAGCCCTGAACGAAATTAGCTTCAAGTGAAATTAAACTAAAACGAAGAAAAATGCTCACTGATTTTGTCTATACACGTCCCACTGCCGGGCTACGTCCCAAATGCCCTAATCTCCTAGCAACTTAGTTGTCCAAAGAGCCACATGTGACTTACGAAAGCCCATTGGAATAAGTACAGAATATCTTTTTTATTTTTTTTATGCAGCCTATATGCGTCCTACGTCTGGGCACAATCCTTCTCTCAGAAAGAGAGAGAGAGAGTTTGGGCTCACCACGGATTGGGAATTTCAAGCGCTAAGGTATGTGAACACCTTGGACACTCAGGTTTCCTCACGATGTTTTCCTTCACGGTTAGCGAGTGGTATTAATACTGTAACAACACGATTGTACATACATAGATACCAAAGTCATTGGTACATTGGTCATTGGTATGACTTCATGGATTCAAACCCACGACCTCCCGAGCGAGAAGCCGGCGTTCTACCACTGCGCTTAATAATTATTTAAGCAGGAAAATTTTATACTTTATTTATTAAAAGGAAGATATACGTAAATATTAATGAATTTTTATTTATAGGTTTACCTTTTCGTCGTGCATCGCCTAGCCTAGCTAGGGATCGACTGACATCCTAAAACAAATCGTAATATTTGTAAGATTATATGTTGGGTATAATCTCTGGACGGTACTTATCCCATTGCAAAAATTTTTCCTGCGCTAAGTGTACGATTATCGTATTACTTCCTCCGTAGTAATACGATAATCGTACACTTAGCGCAGTGAGGGCCGGCTTCGGAATTGAGATTTTCACAAAGTAAATAAGTAACGTCCTGTCTCGCTCTCTTCTGAGAAAATAAAAGAGACAGCACTACAGTGAACTATTTACTTAGGGAAATTCCCAATTAAGAGACTGGCCTTCTGAATGTTGCTTTATTGACGTCAAGGACTCGTTTTTTCTTAGCATCATTTATAGATAGACTTCTTATATCCGATTTTAGTTTATCCGTAAGCTATTTGAGAAAATTATAAAGAAAACAAGATAAAAAAGAGAGATAAAAAGAAGATGGCAAGATAAAAAGTACCCGAAACCTGCGTGAGTGCATGCAACGACTAATGATTCTTGATGAAGCGAAAGAGACCTGTTAAGATCGTGCCAAGTGGGAGATCCTGGTCTCTGCCTACACCTCTGAGATACAGGTGTGAGTTTATGTCATGTTGTGTTGTTTTGTGTTGTCTTGTGTTATGTTATGTTTATAAAGAAAACCTACTAAGTCACATTTCTTACATTTCCGAACTAAAACCGGAGAAAAAAACGTTAGAATTACTTCTATAATTTCTACATAAACTACCACAAACTCAACTAAAAATTCATTCACCAGCAGCATGTGAGCAGACAAACGGACCAATCAACCTAACGCACAGTGTGGCAAGCGGAAGGCATAAAATTTTAATAAAATAACACTTCTGGCAGTGTAACTGGGACCTCGTCGCCTCGAAACCACCGTGTGATCGGTGGCCGTTGGAACAACGCCTTGTTTCCATGGCAGCGAAGCTGAGTATTTCTTTTCCAGAAATCAGAAATCAAAAATTTATTTCAACGTAAATAATTTACAATCTGTTCCATTTATTCGTGGACACCGTGTTTAGGAAGAACAGTTCGCAGCGTTTCAACAATATAAGAATTTATGACAACTTGAGAATTATCCTAAATAAATATTTCAACATGATAGATTATCTTACTTTCTTTTGTAAGAAATATAATGGGACAGAACGATAGTTAAATATTTACTTTGTGAAATTTCAAACTAACAACTATAAAGATATCCGAGTTCAAAGTTCACAAAGTAAATATTATATAACCAAAATTCGTAAATAAAACCAGCCAACTGCATGTCGGGCCACGCGAAGTGTAGGGTTCCGTAGGAAGAGGGGATTTTATCTGCTTTACAGAACTAACAACTTCAACAAAGTAATTTGCAATGGATTTATGAAGTTTTCCTTTTATAAGTTGGTCCCCTATTAATCGAGAAATTGTGAACCCTGCTTAGCAGTGACAGTTTTCCTTTTAAGTTCATTATATGTGCTACGGCCCTGATTTTTTTCACGCCTCTACAATCAACCGTTCAGCCAGGAGAGGGGGTGACGCTCTGCCCAGATTAAAAATTCGCAAACGGAACCTTAAAGCAAAAAATGATGTTCCTATACTCACAATATTTTTTAACGACCAATCCAACTATGGCCCACACTATGGTGTCGGCGAGAAAAAAAGATTAATCCCTAATCAATTCTTACAAAAGTAGGAACAGACAGACGGACGGCATCCAACTAATTGACGGTTTAAGTGATGTCACTTAGTAAAGTGTCAATTCTCGAAGGGACACCGTTAGTTGCTGTACCGTGCCACGTTCAGACTACTTTTATGTGAGTATGGCGGATTTTTGTAATGAAAACTTAAGTGGGATGCGGTTTTCTAAACGTTTGCTTCCTGCCTTATGGGTTTTCGGTGCAAATTGGTTCGCGGAAGTGGGCAGTTTTAAAAAGGCTTCTATTTGTTTGTGCTCCTTTTGCGAGTTGGGAAAGTGGTAGGTATGGGGTTATTTTGTTAAGGAGGTTTTTTTAAGTATTTTTTTATGAAGGTTTTTTTTTTCAGAAAGAGAGAAATAGACAGACAGATAGAGGACGAAGATAAAGAAAGATATAAGATGAGCTTCAACAAGCATTCAATATTTCTAGTTTATTTTTACCAAGGGCTTGCCGATAATCTGCATTGGCAGTTTGGCAAACTAATGAAATTGTGGTTTTTCTTGTTTTGTTGAGTAAAAATATAAATAAATAAATAAACGTATTTTCTACGAAGTTACGAAGACGACGCAGAAGTCAAAAAGTACCGGCATGCATGCGATGAATGTTGATGACGCGAAAGCGGTTTGTTAGGGTCAGACGTAAGTGGCAAACCCTGGTCTCTGCCTACCTCTCCACAATGCAGGCGTGAGTTTATGTAATGTAATGTCGCCATTATAATTCTGCTGTTACGTTTCTGTTGCTAACATAAAATTAGATTGAATATTAGGAAAACGTCATAAGGAAACTTGAATATCTGAGTCTTCACCTCTGCATTTTCCTCGGATCTCTTCTGTATGCTAAGCGAAATAGATCTTCGACACTGGTCACTGCAGACTGTTCTCTGATATTACTGAGACACGACCTATTTTTCTTGTGATGTGTTAATTTGTCCCAATAAATGTATGTCTTTCTTTCTCTTTATTTTTCTGCCGGCGCACCCCTTCCCCTCAATTTTTTATCCGCCCTGACAACTTGAGAAAGATGTAGTTGTTGGTACCGTTAGTTTTAAAGCACATGTCCCAAGTAACTCGTCCCATTTTTTATGGTCAAGTGAGTTCTCGGAGTTTACTGACACGACGCAGAACCTTCTCGTTTTTATCTAAAGTGTAAACCGTTTTAAATGTCATTCAAAATAATTTTGGCTTACTTCAATGCTATCTGAAAGTACTGTCTATCTGTTTATTCAGGTTTATAGCTCGGTTAGTTTAAAAAAGGGATTTAATGACTATTTGCCTTTCGCTCACACCATATAGGCGGCAATATTGTATGAGCGAGAGGCAAATGTGTCCAGTCACTGTCCAGTCACTTTCTGCAATTAACAGTGTTATAAGCTCTATCCAGTGAATAAATACAAAAACGTCTAGCACCATGAAATTTACAGAACTTATCCATGGACAACCCTGTCAAATTGTTGATCCCTATTATAGTATTTATCTGCTGACTCGACAAAAAATATATTGTATTAAACATTATGTTAATTAGCCTAATACCTATTCTCAGACCTAGCAAATATTCACAAGAACAATCATAAAATTGGTGAAGCCGTTTCGGAGGAGTTCGAGAACAAACACAGTGACATGATAATTATTTTTGTATACGATTTTCCTGCCTTATTTAGTGACTTGGCGCACTCGCCCTTAGTAAAGTGAAGTCAGAATAGAGACAACATGGCTCCGTCCATAAAACTGCGAATCGGCACGATGCGAATTCGCAAAGCAGAAGACTGCGACACGAAATGCTGCGATGCGATTTCGTGCGGCAAGGCATCTCCCATCCACGATTTGGGTGACCATTCCGTTGACGACCGTCGACCGCACTGAACGTATTTTGTAAACCAGGTCGTGGCATGGATCGTAAAAGAAGTGCTCGCTAAGAAGATACAGGAAAAAGAAAGAAAAAAGATTTTAGGTTCATCCATTTATACTATTATGAAGCCGATGCGAATCGGTACGCAAGTTTTTGCGTTGCGTCGTGCGAGCTAGCAGATTTTTACAATGCGACGTCGCATCGCAGTTGTGTGTACGAGCCCTTTAACAGTATGATATAAAACGCACGCGCAAAACTGCATATGAACTACTACGAACAAGTAAAAATTTAATTGTCCAATCGTGTGTTGAGCATCGCTATTAGGCATCCGGCCAAACTGCTAGTATAATTTTATTACTATTTTATGCGGCATTTGTGTGCTGAACGCTCCATCGCATGGGTGACATCGGGTAGCCGCAAATATTGAACAGAAACCTTATAACATAGATCACATACAGACTGCTTTGTTGGTCTAGCGTTAGCGTACGCTTGACGACCAAAACAAAGACGCGTGACTTCGAATCCTGCTGCAAGAGCTCTATTTTCACCTTTGTGTGGTCCTTGCCTGGTTAACACATCACAGGGTATCCAGATTTGGGACCAAGGTATTTTGTTGTTTTGATTCTTTCACCCGGTTGTGCGATAAAGTGTTCTCTATATATCTATCTATTTAGGAATAAAAATGTATGTTACCTAACCGAGCGATAACAGCGGCAGAAAAACCTTTTGTGGTTTTCACCTGTTGATAGAACAAGATATTTAAGTTTACCTTGTGACTGTATGAAAATAAAATAAAAATGTCGCTTAGACGCCGATTAAAATGGACTTTTGTTTAAAGAATTTTGGTTCAATACCATTTTTTTTTATTTATTAAGGAAAACAAACAGTAGTAAAATGATAACTTAACTAATTACTTGATTATTCAAAGTATTGCGTAATTGTACCACCAGCACCGTTAACCACAGATTAAATTAATTAGGAAAACAAAACAGAGAACTTAATATTATATTCTTGAGCCTTTCAGACGTTGCATTGAAACCGTGAATGCTTCGCATTGAAATAGTTTTGCTACTTAGTCTTCCATATTTGAGAAAATCGTGCAAAACGGCCTAATACTACAGAAATTAAATATTAAATTACCGCTAAGAATGGAGACACAGAATGCCCTAAAACAGTAACTCATTCAACTCGCTCCATTAATTTACAACTTGCGTCTGTATCCAAAAGTAAAAAAGGCAAAAAAAAATTATTCAAAGTAACACAGAAACTGTGACTTATTGAACGTTACAAGAAAAACTAGGTGTCCGTTTCAAAATCTAGATCATTTGGACAAAAAAATCCCATAGGGGTAGGCAGAGACCAGTGTCGGTCACTCCCTTTTTGTCCAGTCACTTTATTTCATCAACACATTTGTACCACAGTATTTGTATTTGTATCAGTAATAAGTCCCAAGAGATTGCCGCTCATTCGCCTCCCCTACTTCCAAATCGAACGGCATAATCTGTTCCATCCCGAAATGCGTCGTTATTAGGGTTATCCAAATGACCATAACACTTTTGCATAATCAAAACGTAACCCTGCGCGTAACGCCCGCAAATTGCTGGCCCTCACGTAGGGTCGTGCTGACTCCAATAACAGTTCGATCGACATCTGCTCCTAAGTGCTCCGAGGCGAGAGTCATGCTACATTATTGTTAGTTTACTGTTGCAACTGGGTCAGTCGCGCCCCGATGAGGGTTAACTTCGCGTGTTGGGGATTTTTCACTTTACACCTTCTGAATGACGGTAGAAGTGCGCTGATATGAATCGTAATTGTGACTGTAATCGTAGTTCGATTTGGTACTTCCTTTTATGAAAAATATTTTGAGGGTTTTCATGTCATTTTATTTTTATTATTTGAGTCAGTAACATAGTTTTGTGTATGTGATAAATAAATAAAAAATATATATAAATATGCACTTATGAATGCCGAAGTTGCCGCACAAGACCGCGAGAAATGGAGATCCCTTCTACGAGCCCTATGTCCCTGATAAGGGATAAGAGGAAATCATCATCATCATCATGAATGCCTAATTACAATTATCAGGTCCGTCTGGATCGTGTGGCAAGCTCTGGTCTCTGCCTAACCCCCCGAGGTGTCCTTTTTTAGGACAATGCCCATTTGACAGTTGGCAGCAAAATTCAACATTGCGCGTAATGCAGGAGCAGTACATTGAATGTCAAATTCTGTCATTTTTCTGCCACAGAACACGCGATTTTCGCCTTTAAATAGGCTAACTCCATGTATTTACGTGGTTGAATTCTAATCTGTAGGCTCTTGAACTGACTAACAAAAACGTATACCTATATGAGATTTAATAATGTGGTCGTTCTTATACCATAAATTAATTTTATTGGTCACTTAATCTGTGGCTACGGTATTTTAATTTTAATTTAAGCCGCGCGTGGTGCGTTTGGGAAAATTGGAATCACGTCCCCGGACGGTGGATACCTGTTTGTTTTATTTTTTTTTGGTGAGCTGTTCGATGCACGTTGCCTTACCTGAAATGGAAAAAGTTTGTGTTAATTCATGAACTCGTTGGTGGAGGAAAACAAAATTTATCAATAGGGGTGGCAACTGCCAAAAAATTCAAAATGGAGGATATTGTCCCGTTTTCTTGACTATTTGTATGTTTGTATGGGAAACGCACGAAATTTGTAATAATATAAGCCCTAGATATATGTGTAGTATTTTTTTTTCAATAATATCAGTGCCTACGCATTCACTGCTCAGTTTGCTATAGAAAACCTGTGGCTCCTATACCATTTGGAGGAAATAAATCGATTATCAAGAGGTTTATGGGTTGTGATTCTAGTAAACAAACACAAAAAAAAATTCTATGCAGGTAATACTAATAATACTTATGAAATACATTCAGAATCATAGTTAAAAGTTATGTTTTATCATTCTGGTTTGTTTTCAGGTCCGCATCTTTCGCACTCGTTAAAAACGGAGGTAGTTTTTAGGTACCTAGACTGTTAAACCTAAAACGGACTAAAAACGAGAAATTCAAGCCCTTATATCAATGATTCAACTCATTTGGCAAATGTAAAGCCACCTATTATTGCTGCACTTATAACTGAAGTAAGACAATGTTCCTGGGTACTTGTAAACGTCGGTTTTATTTAATAAAATCATAATCATACATGAATCATACACATTCAGTAATAAAAAAAAGTAACAATCATACTCTAACGCTTTAAAGAATCGCATATAGTAGCATTTTCGATCAATAACTTTCATAGCTTCGCTATTAACATATTTAGACTCAGGACTTTAATTTCTTCCGGTACTTTATTACGTAATTTTCTAACCTGTTGAGTGGCTTATACCTAGTTCTCTTTAATAAGTTGTTTTTTTTTTGCATATTAGACAATAGTAAGCGCCTGCCTCTTTTACACTACCTGCTTGAACTATAATAAGTGAGAAATGTTCCGTAGGGCAGATAAGGCCATACCCAATATTGTAAAATATAAAATATTTATTATCTGTGCCTGTATTTTCTCCAAATGAATAAATAAATAAATAAACCTTTTGGAGCCATACATAGCAGACTATTTTTTTAATGCTGTTTTACATCAGGCGCTGTCAGTCTATCTCTATTAAGCATATTCTTATTATTGTGCTTTATGTATTTTTTAAACTGCTCCGGATTGCTTTTTGCGAATGTCACCACTTCAAAAATATAGAACGAGAGCAAGGTAAGTAAATTTAAAACGGCTATTTGGTACGATAATTTTGCTTATTCTATCAGAAAGCTGTTCCAGTGTGGTAGCCAGAATTCGAACTTTATATATTGGGGCAATTTTTTTTGAAATGTAACAGAAAAGTTTTGTGTTAATTGACGAACTCTTTGGTGGAGCTAAACAAAATGTATTATATCCGAAAGCTGTTTCATTTCTGTTAAATATTTTGCCAGCCCATCTAACATGTAAGCGATTTTCTGATGTGATATATTATTATATCCCATGAGAAAGCTGTTCCGATATTTTGGCCGTAATTTAAAATGTATAAAAAAGGTATATTGAGCCAAAATTTTTACTATAATATATTTGGTAAACATTCCACATATGATCTCACATTCGGGAGGTCGTGGGTTCGAAACATGTACCAATGACTTTGTTTTATATGTTAGGTACGTACATTTGTGAAGTTTTGGTAGCAATACCACTCGCTAAGTAAAGGAAAACATCGTGAGGAAGCCTGAAGAAAAAGTGTCTGATTTGTTCACATGGCATGGTTTACACGGGCAGCAGTGGTAATTAATCCCACACTCTCTCTCTCTGAGAGAAGGCCTGTGCCCCTGGTTTGAAAGGTTAAGCAGATTGAACGTGCCTGACAATAGCTATTGAATACGCTGAATTGTCTTTTTTAAAAAACGCACTTTTCAAAAATATCTCGACACAAACTAGAATCTATTAGAACCATTAGTAGCCATCCAGAGCGGGGCTTGCGTGCCGCGGGTCCGCGGGTCAGTGTTCTGTTAAGCTCTGGTTTCCTCGAAAAGCGGCGGCGTCATGAAGCGGCCGTAATACAGCGGTGAATGACGTCACTAGAACGTTGTCTATGTAAACAAAATGGCGCGGTTTCCTAGAGAACTTAACGTTACGGTGACAAACAACGCTCTTTAGGAAACCACGCCATCTTGATTTCATGGCCAACGTTTCAGTGACGTCATTTACTGCTAAATGGTGACAGCTACAAAACGCCGCCGCTTTAGCAGGAAACCATAACTTTAGACGGGTAGACGGCACTAATTGTTAACGCATGACTTTTTCTAAACTAGATTTCTCATCATTTTTTTTTTTAATTTACGTCTATACTTAAAAGTCATAGTCTAAATAGATGCCATTTTTAATTACTAATTACATAACCGCGGCTTTCAAACCGTCCAGAAATGAGCGTGTATAGGCTACATAAAAAAAACCGTCCAAGTGCGATTCGCACTCACGCACGAGGGGTACCGTACCTATATATATCTATACAATGTTTGAATATTTCAAGCGTCTACTTATTGCCATTATTAATATCGAGCAAAATGTATGGGAGCCCCGCTCAAATATTTATTTTATTCTGTTTTTAGTATTTGTTGTAACAGAAATATATCATCTGTGAAAATTTCAACTGGCTGACTATCACCGTTCATGAGATATAGCCTGGTGACAGACGGACGGACGGATGGACAGCGGAGTCTGAGTAATAATTACCCTTTGGGTACGGAACCCTAAAAAGAAAGGAAAATACCCAAGTCTCGTTTTCTATCTGCTCCATCTAAAGCGGCATAAATAAAAATCACAAGTCATAAAAATACTTCACAATTAAACGATGATCAATAAAGGACGATAAAATGCAAATTCCACAATTAATAATTCATCATTTTCTCATTCTCTTTATGAATTACCAAAATGTTTGAAGGAACGATCTATTAAATAAACGATTCATCTTTTTCCATTATCATTAAATTTTTTAAACAACGCCACCACATTTTAATTAACGTAAAAGGAAAAGTCTTTTGCCCGAACATCGTTTGAAGATAGAAAAGTGTTTTATTTTAATTATAAGTTTCCGAGCCCTCTCTCGTAGTAGGCTTTCGGGCTCAAATGTTTCTTCGAGGTGTTCAAGAAAAAAACCAATAGAGCTTAAAGGGATATTCTATTCATTATTTAAAACAACTTGTATGAGACCAACTTTAAAATTATTCCAGTACCTACAAACTAAAGTAAAATAATGAATAGCACTAGAGTCATATTATACTGCAAATCATAAATTCACAATTATGCACAGTCACTTTACAAGAACAATTAGTAAACATAAGTTAATACAACCACCTGCAAATAATTATTACGGAAAACGAACAGGAGATTACTTGACACCTAGAATTTATTTGTAATAGCTATCCTCTTTGGCTTGATAAATACAAAGTATGTAAAGCCACACTAAAATATAAACTTAAAGAACTAATGATTAAATAAAATAACTACACCAATGTACTTAAAACAAAACATTAACCGCATCGAGTTATTTCGTTCGGCTTTTGTCTTAATGTAAACAACTGAGCAACTTGATCGACGGTGTTGCGTTGGTAGGTATATTCGCGATTTCTGTCAACGGCTTGTTTGCGTATAGACGGAAGCCGAATGAATTGAAAATGTTTATGTACAAGAATAATATAGGTATAATATAAGTAAATAATATAATAGAGATAGAGCGCTTCGCCAACAAACTGCTACGCAGTTAAGCGAAATTGTATATTACACTAAGGATTTTTTATTTTTTTGGATAAATAATAAAAAAAATAAACTTTAAAATTGTAACAAAACATCAGCTGGTCCATACATCATTTTGTGGTATTTATTTTAGCAATATTAATGTATGAAAAACTTTATTTTATTTATACGCTGTGTTTAGCACCTGAAAAATTTAAATGAATGGAGCAGACGTGATATTTTATCGCCAGCAGCGATTTCAAATAAAAATCTTTTTTATTTTTATCTTACCATCATAACAAAAAACGGAAAAATTACACTGGGCGATTTAAACATGATATTATTATGTTACTTTTTATTAAGACAAATAAAAACTTTAGCTTTTTTTATCATCATCATCATTCAGCCACAAGAGGTCCACTGCTGGACATAGACCGGTTGGAAGCGGCCTGCATCCAGCGCCTTCCTGCCACTTGGATGAGGTCATCTGTTCATCTTGTGGCTGGTCGTCCTACGCTGCGCTTGCCGATATGTAGTCTCCAATCGAGAACTTTTCGGCCCCATCCGCCATCAGTTCTGTGTGCTATGTGCCCCGCCCACTACCACTTCAACTTACTAATCCGCTGGGCTAATAGATCGTTGCGTGACCTTGAGCCTTCATATGAGGCCCATAGTGGGAGACCACGTTTCAGTGCCATAAGTCATCACTGGTAACACACACTGGTTGTATAATTTTGTCTTGAGCGATTGAGGTATATTAGACGAAAAGACTTTTCTAAGTTTCCCGAATGCTGCCCAGCCGAGTTGGATTCGACGATTGACCTCTTTCACGAAGTTGGACCGGCCTGGTTGGACTGTTTTTCCTAAGTCCTAAGCCTTTTTACATCTACGTAATGGGATGATTTATGCAGCGTCCAGTGGCACCTTCATTTACACTTGGTTGGTGAAGTAACCACTCGGGCGCTGCAGTGCCTGAGACATTGCTTTTTAGATGGGGTAGGCTTGCTCAGCACGTATACCATCCTGACAGCTTGGTCGGCCTAGCTCACAGGAAATACAAGTCAATACGTGCAGAGCCAACCGAGCCGCGGGTGATAAAAAATGAATGTTGATGAAGCGAAAGTGGTTTGTGAAGATCGTGGCAAGTGGCAAACCCTGGTCTCTGCCTAATCCTCCGGGATACAGGCGTGAGTTTATGTAATCTGTCAAATAATATTGAAATGACCGACATACTGATCCAATTTTATAAATCAAAACTGTTCATAATTTGTCAGTGCCTTCATTGGAATAACCAATCATGTTCAGGAATGGACTGTATAATTAAAAAAACGGCCAAGTGCAAGTCGAACGCGCGCACCAAGGGTTCCGTACTAAGCACTAGGCAATTTTTTATTATTTGTCGTAAGAATATATAAGTAAGTCCCACGCAAGTTTGATGTCCTTATGTGTTAACGTTTCTACGATAGAGCATAAACAAAAAAAAAAAACATTTTTTGTATCGAGATTATTCCTGCCGTAATAACACATACCCTGTGAAAATTTCAACTGGCTACCCGTTACGATTCTAAAGATGGAGCCTTTTAAAGTTCGGACGGACGGACAGACAGCGGAGGTAGGGTCCCGTTTGGCACCCTTTGGTTACGGAACCATAAATATGAGCAAGTCTCAAAAAATTTAAAGAAATTACAGTGCTTAGTTGTTATTCAAGGGGAAACTTTGTAATTTTTTATAGATGGATTTGGATTGTAATGTGAAATAAATAGGCTTTGACAACTTTGTTGAGTAAGACTCTAGTAGCTCAATCAGCTGTAATCAGCGCTAACGGTTCTCGGTTTTGGGTCCTAAAAATGACTATTTACATCTGTGACAAATATAAGTACCACTTAAAAGATTTATATGTAAAAGAAGATTGTTTTTCATTGGTGCTAGTTAAGCCCACGAAGCCTCTTAACTCCTCACGTAGTAAACTGAAACCAGCGCATACGATCGGGGTCAATGGGTCCTAGTAACTACTCTTTTTCAAGCACTCCAATTACCATACGGACGAAGCTATTTCAAAAAGAGCACTCAACTCCTTTTATGGCTAATAGAGGACAATAATAAAAAGGCCGACAAAAGACAGCTCCGATTGGCCGGACACTTCAGTACAGACAAGGGCTGAGAGTAAATTCCTTAAGGGCTCCCGATAGTTTATTAGCAATCCTTAAATTGTTGTCCGCCGGGAATTTGTGAGAGGGATTGATATCAGTTCTGTCCCTTCCTTGCCCTTCCGATCTCCTAACGAAAATCATTGTCCATCGTATCATTGGTTTAGTTTGCCAGGTTTTGTTCAACAGAGAGAGACAGAAAGAAAAAAAAGCGGACAAGTGCGAGTCACACTCGCTTATCGAGAGTTCCGTACAAATTTATAGGTAGGTACTTACATATCATAATATACATACATAACACTCACGGCTGTATCCCAGAGGGGTAGGCAGAGACCAGGGTCTGCCTCTTGCCACGATCCTGATTCCTGACAGATCACTTTCACTTCCTCAACATTCATATTATATACATATTATAATTAGTTCAGAAATCGAGTGTCGCAGTTTTTTCCGAGCTTTTCCAGGACTTCAAAGACTATTTTTGTAATGATTTAATTACATGTATAGTTTTCAGATTTTTTCCCTGTGCTTGTAGTATAAGACAATATAAACTGTGATTCCCTTGAGTATCGAAATATACACAATTTGCGGCATAAACGGTCGTATTTTTTATACGTTAACTTAGAAGTTTGATTTTTTTCACAGCTTCTAGGGACTGTAAACTTGAGTATATGGTTTTAATGTCAGCTTACCTTTAGGCGTTCCCGAGATAAAAGGTCTTGAGAGACAGATGGACGGTTGGACAGACAGACTGACAACAAAGTGATACTAAAAGGGTTCCGTTTTTGTCTACTGAGGTACAGAACCCTAAAAACTCATAAAAACGGGTAATATGCACTATAACAGTAGTTCCGTTTTTCCTTTTGAGGTACGGAAACCTAAATAACTCATGAAAACGGGTAAAATGCAGAATAACAGTAAATAGCGAAACAAATGGGCAATGAGATGGTAACAGCCATATTAAAAAGATGAGTGACATAAGAGAAAGAGAGAGTAAAAGGAAAAATATACAAAAACATAAAATGACTCCAAGGAGTCCTTAAGCTTTCGTGATTTTTGTAACTTTCGGTGATTTTTAACACACCGAAGTTTCATAAAAACGCTAGATTCTTTAACTTCACACCTCAAAACATAACTAAGGTCATAATAACTCAAAACACAAAGTCAAAAAACATCAGAAGTCAATAAAAATAACAAGTCTTAACTTTTATTCATATCGGGATACAGATAAATATAATGAGGATTCAATTTATAAAAACGTCACATTAAACGAACTTTTTAAATCTCGATACCTGCATCGTAAAGTCATTTAGCAATATTTTTAAGCCAATGCCAAATGCGTATTTCACATAAGTTAATGTGATCTGGCAAATACAGCTTAATGACCCAACTGACTTGAATTGACCCAAGCAGCCACGACGCGCCCTGAAACCCTTTATTGTCAAAAGCAACAAAGCAACTTTTGTTAATAAAATAAAGTTGTAAAACGTAATATGGGGCAACGTGGCGTTGGCTCGCCATAAAGATTGTCCGCTAAATTATAACCTGTCAAGCGCCCACCCGTGACTTTGGCCACTCTTCGACGGTTCATGCGAAAGACTTGCCTATCTACTATAGCACAGGGTTTACCTGTAATGAACAACCGCTTGAATGCTCATTAACAACAGCTTAAAGTGTTTGCTTATTAAAAGTGGTAATTATTGATGCTGGAAAAACGGCTTTCAGATTGTTTATTGTTTCAGAAATCAATAATTTATTACAACGTCATGAATTTACATTCTGTTAAACGTCAATGTACTATGTTATACTATGTTAGCCGTTGCCTGTGGGCCGTATTTGTAGTGGAGAAAAATTAATACATCAGAGCCTATGATAAGATTCCGTGATTGCCATCAATAACTCTAAAGCCAAAACAAAAGTAACTCTTCTTACAAAAGTAGGAAAAACAATAATGCTGCGGCCAGATAAACGAACAGCACCCGTTCACGAGCATAATGCAGGGGTCAGCCGTCACCTGTCTCAACCATTTTAGAGGGAGGTAGGCGACCCGGTCACCACGCCACCATTCGAATGACCTAGCAAACCTTCAGATTGAGTTCTTGCCAGTTATAAAATTTGTGATATAGTTATTAATATGCAATCACGTCTTATGTTGTAAATAGCTCTTACTGCTCTTTTTTGCAAAATAAATACTGTTTCTATATCTGCTGCTCGTCCCCATAATAACAAACCATATGACATGATACTGTGCAAATAACTACAATAGACCAGACTCCCATTAAATACGTCTGTAAGTTACCTAATTTTTCTCACTGCAAATGGAGCTGAACTCAACCTACCCGATAGTTTTTCAATATGCGGACCCCATTGAGTTTTGAGTCTATCGTTGTGCCTAAAAATAGCGTGGACTCCACCGGCTCTAATTTCTCACTAGATATTTTAAGACACGTGTCAACATTTTTAACATTGGACAATGAGAACATGAGTTACTTTGTCTTTTTTGCATTTAACACCAGATTGTTCACCGTGAACCAGTTTACGAATAAACGAATTTCGTATCTAAAAACCTTGCCCACCTGGAATTATACATACCACGGGTTCCTGAGTTAAGAATTTCACTAAGTAACCTGGTTACATCGTCCGACCATCGGGCTGTTGGTCTGACAACCGACCGCCCCCCGGTTCTCGGCCGCCGCTCCATTACTGCCCTGATGTACCTGCCGTCTTCCCGCCTCACCAGGTGTCCCATCGGTGTACAATAGTAATCTATGGTGTACATCGTCGACATAACCTAAAACTTTCTTTAATTTAACGACCTCATGGCGCAGCGGTAGTGCATCTGCATACCATGCAAGAGGTCCCGGGTTTGAATCCCGGCTGGGAAAAAAAAAATCCAGGTCTTGGATGTTTACATGTTTGTGATGTCGCTGTTACTGGTTCCCACGACACAGGGTATCCTAGTGTGGGGCCCGTAGCAATGTATGTGCCTGTATGTAAATGTTATGTTATGTTATGTTATGTTATGTTATGTTATGTTATGTTATGTTATGTTATGTTATGTTATGTTATGTTATGTTATGTTATGTTATGTTATGTTATGTTATGTTATGTTATGTTATGTTATGTTACGTTACGTTATGTTATGTTATGTTATGTTACGTTACGTTACGTTACGTTACGTTACGTTACGTTACGTTACGTTACGTTACGTTACGTTACGTTACGTTACGTTACGTTACGTTACGTTACGTTACGTTACGTTACGTTACGTTACGTTACGTTACGTTACGTTACGTTACGTTACGTTACGTTACGTTACGTTATGTTATGTTATGTTATGTTATTTAAAAAAAGGGAAGTATCATCAGCAAACAATATTTTTTAATTACGCGTTGTATATTTGTTAGAAGACGAAGCAAGACAGAAGAACAGATATTTCGATATCTGTTATTACTACATAGAATATTTAATTAATATTTTAATGACCGTTCAAGTTTTTGGCAATTTCACTACGTTGTTTCGTATGAAATTATTTATTATGCCTGCGATCAAAATTATGCGTTTGACATTTTGACAAGTAGGTAATGTTTTATTGTGCCTGCGATCAAAATTATGCGTTTGACATAATGTCAAAACAAGTAGATAATGTGTTGGTTGATTAAATTTTAGCATTATTGAAACAATATTTCATTAGCGGGAACAATAATGTATGATCAATGTTGCACTACGAAATAAATCACGCTTAACACAGCGATCATTTACGATGAAATAGCATAATAAATAGGTCAACGAAAATCCAATTAAGACTAAAATAACCAGTACCGAACAATATTAACTACTAAGCAGACGGCGGGATCAGCCAATGTTGAGTTAAATTGTTGAATGTGGATTGAAGAAGAAGAAGAAAAACATTTATTATACCAACAAGATACATCACAGAAACAAAATAAGTAACATATGCACAAAAACAGAAAGAAAACTAAATACACAACAGACAAAACGAATAAATAAAACATTACCATAGGATGTAGCCTGTGGTGTATCTAAGTTGCCACAAAAGGCAGCTGACTCAGCGTTGTGCTGAGGAAGTAATTCCTCAGCGCTGATTTTCAGTCAGTGCCTACGATTGCATTGAGTTACATTGAGTTTCACAACTGCACCCTAAAATTATTGCAGAAAATTACACACAAACTCGCTTCGCACACCTCCCAGGCAAAGAAGTACCAGGCATACATGAACGCTCAGGAGTCTTCAAACTCCACCGTAACGCTGGGAGCGGCGTTTTTCATTACGCGCCCGCCGACAGACTCATCGGGCAAATGGGAAAACTATCTCGGTTCTATGGCCACCTGGCCGCCTGGTACCCGGCCCTCACTGCTGACTAGCCTACGACAGCCTAAAGCCTACGGAATAAGTGTGAAAATCGAATGGCAAAGGTAGCAACCAGTTGTGTTGGCACTACTGTCTACGCAGCCAGTGTCGTTTACCTTTCTTGTTTTGGGTACTGGTGTGAAAATGCGAACCCCTCGATTTTTGCATGGTACATATAAAGATATATTAAATTTAACAAAGACTATCATCATCAGCCATTTGACGCCCACTGCAGGACATAGGCCTCCCTCGTGGTTTTCGTAACCATGAGGTGTTTTGCCATAATCGCCACGCTTGGCAGGCGGGTTGGCGATCGCAGTATGTGGTTGGAATCTCAGGAAGACGCAGCTGCCCGTCTCCTGGTAATTTATTCCCTTAGTCGCCTTCTGCGACATTCACGGGAGGAAATGGAGTGACGCTATTCTTAATCCGTCGCCACACGGATGACTATAAAAGACTATACGCGAGGTTTATACATAGCTTGAAAAGTTTGCCGGATGTCCCACAATGCAGGGAGATTTTACAAGGAAAAGTCGTAACCACAGATTAAATAAACTGTCTCTTAGGAGTGCTTTAGAGGAATCTCGTTTTATAAATAAGGTCGTGTAGATCGTGGTACATCAAAAAAATGACTGAAGAGTTTGAATTTAGCTTATCAGCAATCTAAGTATGAAAGCTTTTTTAATGAAACCTGGTAATTAATGAATAAAAAAAAAAACAATCAAGCATTTCATCTCATAAACACCAGGTATTTTCTCAACTCCACCTTCATGTGAAAACAAACAAGTGCACTAGTGGGTTGACAATAATCAACAATCAAATATCACCTTTACGTTCTAACAAATAAAGACCAGTGTAACAATCTCAACCCTCGCTTAATCAAGGAGTTGGATAAACAAAGCCGCGAAATGAAAAGGTCTGGGGGGCTATTCTGAGGAACGTGGAATCGTCGTTTCAGTTTTTTCACCACCAGAATCTACATTTAATATTCTTCTACCATTAAACTATTCAACGTATTGTGACTAGCTGTTACCCGTGACTCCATTCGCTTAAAAAATTTGCTGTGATTTTTTTCAGAGATACAAAGTAAACTATGTACTAGTTCAGAGTATAATCTACCTCTGTGCCAAACCTCATCCAGATCCATTCAGTCGTTCTGGCATGATTAAGTAACCAACATCTATTCGTACAATCTTTCACATTTATAATCTCTACATATATTATCTGTTCTCTACCTATCTATCTATCTATAATATTGTAGGATTAAGTGAGTAACAACCACTTTTTTTTTTGTTGCATTGTTACCCGTAACGTTACGCCACTGAAAAGAATTAAATTTAAATTTAATTTAAACCAAAGTTAAATTCAAAGCCACTCCAAAGGAATAAATGCAAATACACATGAATAAAAGCAATTTTGGTAAATAAATTTATCTCACTTCAAATATTTGTAGGCCCTTTGCCGTCTCACGCTCACATTTTAACATTTTTTATTATTATAAAATTTTTTTGTAAATTTTAGTATTTTAACATATGGTCTGAGGCTTAGCTGGAAAATTTATTATTAATTTTAAATTAATTAAATTACGGGTATGTGTGAGTGAGCGAGCATGCTCTACGTAACAGCAGCTTTAAATACTTGACTAGTGACTTTCGGACGTTCGAGAATACCACTCTCCGTCCCCTTTCATGCCGTAGTACTCTTTGTTGCGGAGCTGTAAGCTTGTTTCCTGCAGAATGCAAAGGCCGTTTGATTACGATTATCCGTGCTTTGCTTGTCTTTTTTATTTTTGTTTCGTTTGAATATAGATGAGCGACTTGGTTTCTGATGTCTGGCCAGTCAGGCCAGTTATTTTTGTGTGACCCAAAGACGTTGAAAAAATATTGACACTGTTTTCTTTTCCTTTTGTCGTATTTACTGAAAACCGACGCACGACGTTCGTCTCTTTGTTGCCAAAGATTCCTTTCGTTGACGCATGTTATTTTTTGACATTTCACATTTTTCTCTATTTTTTATTTTTTTTTATTTTTTATTTTATTTTAATACAAAACCCACAGCACAAGTTAACTTCTAAAGTATAGTTATGTTAAATATATCCAACCATAGGCCAATTAAGGGCTTACATTATGTTGACTTAACTAGTAGACAGGAACACAGTATTGGACAGGAAGTAAAGTTATATAATTTAAGTTTAAGTTATAAAAACAAATTTTACAGTGGAAAAGAAGAAAAACAGGCAATGGCCTTACGTATTTTAAGACTTATTTGTATATAACTATGGACAGAGTGCTACTAAATTACATGATTGCATAGTGTGTGCGTGCGTGTGAGGGTGTGTTTGTGTGTGTACCGTGTGAGTGTTTGTTGTGTGAACCAGAACTCATTTTTCTTCCCCAAGGGAATTGTTAATAGACTCCAAAAAAGTAGGGGTTCTCAATTCGATGCGCATTATATATATTTTTATATATACATTTTTATATTTTAATTTTCTCTATACATTTTTTTATTTTTGCGAAAGTGATCTATCAGGATCGTGGCAAGTGGCAGTCCCTAGTCTCTGCTTACCCCTCTGGGAAACAGGCGTAACAGGATGAAACGGTATGAAAAAGTATGTATATATTTTTGCTATGTTCTCGTATAAGTCCGTCAAATCTTAACCGGTTTCGACAATTTATTTTTTGGTTCGAATAGATATACCCCATTTCAATTTGGTGAAGATCTGATGAAGACTTTCAGAGATGGAGAACGGAACTCTTTAATGGGCAGCAGTAAATAAGGCCCAATTGGGCCCATCTTTTAGTAATATGTTTCATAAAATATAGCGTAAAATTAGTCCCGGGGTAATTTGGTGATGTTCTGATGAAGACATTCGGAGATGGAAATTGAGAACTTCAAATTTTAAAGCAAAGTAGGGTAAATTATAGTTACAAGGGACTTATTTTTCTATTCCCGCTCCTCCACCATCTATTGAAAAATAAATAGAATTATATAAAAATAAAAACCGATTTCAAAACACTACAGCACTAAAAAGTTGGAATTATTTTAATAGAATACCTTTAAATTAGAAGTACGTATACGTGTAGGTATTGTAGAAGTATAATTTGTAGTCGGTACCCAGTTTCATGATCAGCACATATATATATTTTGGGCACATACCTATGTATGGAAAATTGGAATTTTTCAAACCATTGGCGTTTTCGTAATCCAGGACGCTGGACTCCGAACAGCACAGTTTTGGTTAGCATTTATCGGTTTAGAGAAGCTTTTATGTATAATGGCTTAAATAATATTGTTTTCAAAATAATTTTGATTTTTTTTATATTGACTGCCGCGTTGGTCTAGCGGTATCACGACTGATTCCCATGCCGGAGGTCGTGGGTTCGATTCCCACAGGCGGCCGCCGTACATTTGTACAAATGGCCCAGTCTGGGTGTATTCCCATGTTTGTGATGTCCTTGCCTGGTTACCATAGCACAGGGTTTTTTAAAATGTATTTATAACATAATACATGTGATACAGTACATTAAAACTCGCCAAACTGTTACGCTCAATGGCGAGAGATCGCTCGTTTGTAAAATTCGTATCTAACTACCTATTACAAAATGTGATTACATACATAATAATAAAAACTGAATTTGCACGGATATTTACTCGTTAATTATTCACTTTACAATTTTCCGACGTTTCGGTAATTTTGCAAGTGCCGTGGTCTCGGTAGACTGAGGTGACAGGCGTCTTTTAGAAACCTTTTTTTTTTAATCTTCTTATTCTGCTAAAAGCAGAATAGGCAAAGGACTTTCGTCCGTGCAGCCAGGTCTAACGTTTTTCTTTAACCGAAGACAACTCTTTGTTATGTTTTATAAATATATTTTTCTTGTTAAATCCCAGGCCAAAGATTTGTAGTATTTTTAAATTTGTCATTTCTTGTTACGTCAGATGCGAAGTCACATTCATAATGTAAATAGTGAAATGTGAGCTGATAAAGAGCCAGACTTATAAATGTAAATAAAGTGTAAATATTGACAAAATTTTACCAAAATGCGAAGACCTGGCAATCCTGGCATCTGCCCTAACAAGAAATGTAAGTTAAACAAATTCCTATCAAAATGTGAATGTGAACAAAATGTGAATGTGTTTTGGAAAGCATTAACTGCTAGTTTACTACCCTCGGCAAAAAATATTAAGTTACGTTCCGCAATAATTAATACTTTTGATTTTACATAAAATAGTTGTTTTGTAGATTGAATTTTAATTTCAATTTCAATAACTAATAATCAATATTTTTGAGTTTATATAAAATTATTGTTTTGCCAATTTTCAATTTAAAATTTGCCAAAATATTTTTTGGACGTAACTTAATAACTTGTGCCGAGGGTAGTAAACTAACAGTTAATGCTTTCAAAAACACGCCTGTCACCTCAGTCTACCGAGACCGCGGCACTTGCAAAAGTATTGAAACGTCGGAAAATTGTAAAATGAAAAAAAAAACGAGTAAATCTGCGCGCAAATTCAGTTTCTATTATGCATAGTGCTCGTGTTAACCTTAGAAGATACTATACATACGTAATACTAATACCAGTAGCAAAACAATAATTTTACGACGCAAAAAAAGAAATACATCATACATTTTCTTATTGCTCTCTAGTAAAAAATCTCTTATTTTTATCGTTAATACACTTATACACATACGGTTGTGTTGTGTGGAAGTTCTTATTATATTATTATTATTGTATTAGAGACAAAAATGTATTTTTGTGAGCTGAACGCTCACAATTAAATACAATAACGCAATAACACCCTATTACTCATTCCACCAGCCAAATTGCAAATTTCAAATGCACTGGAGCGGGGGAGAATGCGATGTCATTATTCACTGCGGTGCGGCTCACTGACGAAACTCGAAATATTGTGCATTAATTAAGGAATCGCGAGTCCAATGAATGATTAATAAGGCGCAGAGGTTTTGCCCGAGATACTTTTACCATGGAGTCTATACCTGGCGGACATACTTCGACCAAATAGGGGATGTATTAGCAAAGGGCAAGATAAAAAGTATCCATACTTTTTTTATCTCGCCCTATAATTTTTTCCATTGTTGGCGCTAGATTGCTCCGAATCGCCTCTTGATCTCTAAGTGCCAGTACGTGCAGGTTGGTAATTTTAAGCGCGGTAATTTCACGTTTCTCGCATGAGCTTTCTGTAGGTTTTAAATTGAGCTACGGCTTTCAGAATGGTGATTAATACAATAACAGAGGATTTGAAGTTACTCAAGACTGTTTTCTCACTGTCGTTATTGTTCAAATTTCATTCAAGATGGAGGCTTTTGAAGGGAATGTCTTAGGGCGCTTATACACGGGCGGTACGTTGCAAACGACAGCGCCAACTGCAGCGCCCTTAGGTTAGTGTAATTTTTCAAATATTATCTGCTTAACGGCGTCGGAGGGCAGTAGATTGATAAAATTTTGATGAAAACTTAAGTGTTTTGCTAGTTTAAAATGTCCCCCAAAGTTTCTTAACTTTTGGTTTCTATAAGATTATAAAAAAATAATAAGACTAGAAAAAACGTTTTATTAAATCTACCAATGTCTACAGATCTAATGGTGTTATTAAAATAATGACAAATTTGAATAAAAGTATTGGAATTCGATGAATGGAATCGCTCAGGATTTGGTGCGCGAAAAAAAGGCAGGTCTGCAATTATAGCGCCGGAGGATACTGCACCAACGAAAGTCTAACTTTTATTATGATTATTTAATGCTTTTATCGCACTTAACCTTCGCCGCAAGTGACTGATAATGTGATCGCATCATAATCATTAACCTTGTAAGTCATTAACTTTATTTTTATTTTATGTAATTTTATTTATTTACTTATTTATTTAATCATCTATTCATTCATTTATTGAACTATGTTATTATTGTTATGCACTGCACCGCAACCTACTATATTTGTGAGACGGACAGGCACTGGCTGAAAATCAGCACTTTGGGTGAACACCCTCAGCACAATGCTGAGCCAGCTGCCTTTTCCAGCAACAGGGACACACCGCAGCCTACGTTAATATAAAGTGTTTTATTGTTTTCTTTCTATTTTACCTTTTGTATTGTAATTTAATATTTTATGTTGTAACTTGTTAATGTATGTGTGTGTTTCTGTTGTTGAAATAAATGTTTTTCTTCTTTTTCTTCTATGTACAATACGGCGGACTTAATGCCATAAGCATAAAATCAGTCATAGCTTAACCAATTCTTCTTCTTCTTCTACAAGGTTTGTTTATCCACTGTTGGACGTATGCCTCCTCATGAGTCCTCCATCGCAATCAGTCTGCGGCTATTGTAGTCCAGGTCGACCCATAACAGGAATTTAGTGCTCCTCTTCCATCCTCCCGACGACATGCGTGTCCTACTCACTGCCATTTAGTTGCGCTACCCGTTTTCCAATATCGGTAACTTTGGTGCGAATGGTTTCGTTCGAGACCATTCGCCAACGCACCAAAACGTTCGAAACGTTCTCGAGTGGAGATCACGATCTGGTAAACGCAGCATAACACGCCGAAGATATGATGATCGATATGAAGCGAATTGCCGAGAGCCGAAAGAAGTGGTGTACGTACGGAAAAGCCTATGTCTAGCAGTGGACGAGTAAGGGCCGATTAATTGATTGATTAATCAAAGAAATTAATCTAATAATGATCGGCCAAGATAGCATTATCGTTGAGCTCCGTCTTTAAGACGTAACGTACAAACAAACTCCAACAGTAACAGGCCTATTACACTAGCGATTTGCAAGCGATTTGAAAGCGATACGATAATCGCTCGTAGCCCCGGCTGCCTGAGTGATCTTAAAAGATGACGAAGGTTAAGCAAGACAGGGCGCGTTCAGTGCATGGATGGGTCGTCGTCTATGCCTAACGCTAGTGGCATTTTTCCGAGCGGTACCGTGCTTCGCAAGGCACGTTAAGCTGTTGGTGCCGGCTGCCGTCGATAGATGGCAGTCGTTAAGCCAAGTCAGAGGTCTTAGGGCGGCTTGACAACTTCTGACAGTAGACGAGCCACTAGTCTACAAGCCTCCACTAATCCGGACTTGGCCTCCGTGGTGGAGTATGGCCTATACCTTTCTCAGGGAAGAAACCCGTGCCCCTCAGTAGGGACATAATGGGTTGATGATGATGACGATTGCGCGGCGAGCGCGCCGCGACGAACCTGGCTGTCGTGTTGGACACTCAGTGGCAAAATAGATTGATCTGACGAGGAAACACTACTGCTGGTTTTGTTACTTCGGAGACACCGGAAACGAAAGCAGATACCAGTCAACGATGAATCTGGGAAGATTCATTATCGAGTAATCGACTGGGAGAGATAGACTACGACGCATTACGATTAATGGGACGATTTTGAATTTTAGTCATAAATAAATTTGTATCCACTGTATCAACGACGATTATACCTCTTAGCGATTTTACGTCCGCTTCCACACGCATCTTTGATATAACTCAAGCGGGGCGGGGTCGAGAGTGGTAGTCGCAGCGACATCGCCGCGACGGCGCAGCGTATGTAAGTAAGTAAGTAAGTAAATTATTTATTTGATACTCAAATCTTAATATCTATAACAATACAAATTCAGATCACAGTTGGGTTAGATTTGGCACCACATTGGTCTCCACTCAGCATCATGCCGTGGCCGGTAGCGACCACGACGCTGGTTTTCAGTGGTTACCATTTACGGCACAAACAAAGAAAAAGAAACTTAAATACATCAATACATTTATGAAAATATTATGTACGTTAGAAAAAATATCAAAGAATTCGAAAATGTTGGTGGCCACCACAATGTTAATACTAGAAATAAACATAAATTGTCATTTCCACGATTTAGACTTGCTAAAGCTGACACGTCCTTTATGGGGCACTGTATAAGGTTCTCGTCGTCTCAGCGTCGTCGCGGCATGCTTGCCACGCAATCGCTGAGCAATCGCGTCGCTTTCAAATCGCTCGCAAGTCGCTAGTGTGACAGGGCTGTAACTGGCACCGGCAGCTAAGCTAACAAAGCACAGGCGAGAACCCAGCAAAGACTTTTAATTAAAAACTAATTATCTACCAGCGCCGGTAAATTCGCAGGCTACCTAGAAGGCACATGGAAAGTGAAATACCTAGAATAGAAGGACTGAATATTTCAGTACGACGCAAAACATTAATGTAACTCAGGGATGAGGAAAATATAAGGAAAAAAAAACTGAAATAAATAATACATAACCTAGGTTCCTCGCAATCCCGCCTGCTTATTAGTTAATGCTCAACAATCGGGTTTCTGGTTATTTTTTATTTCAGTTTAAATTTTTTGTCTTTGTAGTGATTTTCTATATGAATTAATTTCGTTTTTCATATTTGTGTTTTTGTTTATTTTGGGCTTTTCAGCTATTTTTTTACTTTTCGTTTGATTCTTATTTCATATAGCCAATGAAACTCGTGCAAACACGAAGAATCAATTAAGACATTATTTGTCAAAATCTGTCCATTGGTTCTGTTTTATTTATTCGTTTTGTCTGTTGTGTATTTAGTTTTCTTTCTGTTGTTGTTCATATTATGCTACTTATGTGCTTATTTTGTTTCTGTGATGTATCTTCTTGATATAATAAATGTCTTTCTTCTTCTTCTTCTTCTTCTTCTTCTTCTTCTTAATTAGTTATGAGGGAACATAGAAATCGGTCATACTAACATACATACATACGAGCCAAACATATTGTTCTCCTTTTGGGCTTCGCCGCTAGTTGTGGGATTTTGGCGGAATTGAGCAAAGTAATTTTCACATTTTAATGCTATAATGGATTTCCGCAAAAAAACGCCTGATTCCATACAAAATAATAATAATAACAATAATAAATTTATATTTTTCCATATTGATTATTGATAACGAAAAGTTTAAATTATACTAGCAAATATCAAAAACTAAGAATAATATACTTAGTTTTTAAAAACCTATTTAGAGGCTAAAAATTCCACCCATGCCGGGACTTGAACCCGCGACCTCTGGCTAACCGTGCCCGCGACCTCTGGTACGGTTAGCCAGAGGTCGCGGGTTCAAGTCCCGGCATGGGTGGAATTTTTAGCCTCTAAATAGGTTTTAAAATTGTCCTCAGCACGGGTTAGTGCAACAAAACGAATGTAGTTTTTGACAAGAAAAAATCACTTTTTTACTTAAAAAATAGGGATATTTGAGACATGTTTATGCAACCATATCTTGATTACTAACAGCTGTCTTTTATTTTTCAATATTTTTCACAAAAAAACTATGATCTAGAGTAACTTTGTAACAAGGATCCCGTGTGGCGCCGGATTAAGAATAGCGTCACTCCAATTCCTTCCATGGATATCGTAGAAGGCGACTAAGGAAATAAATTACCAGGAGACGGGCAGCAGCGTCTTCCTAAGGTTCCAACGGAATACTGCGATCGCCAACCCGCCAGCCAAGGGTGGCGATTATGGCAAAACTCCGCATGGTTTTCATAACCATGAGGGAGGCCTATGTCCTGCAGTGGACGTCAAATGGCTGATGATGATGATGTAACAAGGATGCCAATAGTGCAGTTAGCATTAAGTCCACCTTTTGTAGACTGTCATTTTGCAATAAAAAAATAATGATAACATTGAATTCCCGTAGTGACCCATGAATTGTAGATAGACAGAGAAAACTTTATTGCACAACTAGGTTAAAGAATTACAAACAGTTTCTACTACATACATACATAAGCAGCCTATAATATACGTCCCACTGCAGGGGGCAGGCCGTCTCTCAGGGAGAGAGTATGGGCTTAATCACCACGCGTGCCCCCCGCGGATTGGCGATTTCAAGCGCTGAGGTATGTGAATAGCTCAGATGCTCAGGTTTTCTCACGATGTTTTCCTTCACGGTTAGTTAGTGGTATTGCTGTTATAACTTCACTAATATACATAACTTAGAAATTCGTTGCAGCCGTTTCCGAGACTTAGGTTATATACATACATACATAAACAGCCTATATACGTCCCACTGTAGGGCACAGGCCTTCCCTCAGGGATTATATACCTAGATTATATACCTATATACAAGAATTACTCGTTTAAAGAGATAAGATATATTGTATCTATCTATCTAGTCTGCATAGAATTTCTTCCAGTTGAAAGTCTGAGAAACATAAATTTAAACTTAATCAACGCGAAGCACAAGACACAATAAATTCAATCCAATTTCCGCGCATTTCATCTATTCCTCTCACTTTAAGTCGCGTTAATTAAATTTAACTTACAAATAACAGTTGAATAGTGCGCCGTAAATACTCGTGCTGAGTTACCGGAATCTAAGATGGCGGCCGATGTGAGATTAGCAAAAGGAAATGGAGCGGGCTTCGTGAAAACGTATGAAAAGTCGGCCAAATCCGAGAAAATAAGCCAATAGAAATGGAGCGGGCTGTGTGAAAACGTTTGAAAAAACGGGCCAAGTGCGAGTTGGACTCTCACACTGAGTGTTTCGTACGTTAAGAAGAAAAAGAGAATGAAACGGAAAGAGAAGTAAGAAAATGCTAGAAGATGTCTGATGATAGTTAGTGCTCAGAACTTTAAATGCTTTGGTATTAATTTTACTGTTAAATTAGTGATTCTAGGGTTACGTACCCAAAGGGTAAGGGACTCTAGGATTACTAAGACACAACTGTCCGTCCGTCCGTCCGTCCGTCTGTCAACAGGCTGTGTCTCACGAACCGTGATAGTTAGACAGTTGAAATTTTCACAGATGATGTATTTCTGTTGCCGCTATAACAACAGTTACTAAAAACAGAATAAAATAAATATTTAAAGGGGCTCCAACAAACGTGATTTTTTTGCCGTTTTTTGCTCGATATTAATAACGGCAGCAGGTAGACGCTTGAAATATTCAAATCTTGTATAGATAATGGTACGGAACCCTACGTGCGCAAGTACGACTCGCACTTGGCCGGTTTTTATGTACATCGCACTACAGGGTACAGGCCTTCTGTCAGAGAGAGAGTATGAGCTTAATCACCACGCGTGTCCACCGCAGATTGGCAATTTCAGGCGCTACGATTGTGAACACCTCAGACACTCAGGTTTCCTCACGATGTTTTTCTTCAATTTTAGCGAGTGGTGTTGCTGCTACAACTTCACAATACGTATTAACACATACTCCGTGAGATTTGCAAATGGGTACCATTTACGGTTTAAGAAAAATAGCCCTTTATAGGACAAACAGACACTCGGACGGACGGACGGACGGACGCACTGACGGACAGACAAACAAAATATAGCGACGTATATTCGGATACGGAACCCTAAAAACGATTTCACAATTAATACTCATAATCAACCCTTTCGGTAAATTTCGTTACACCCTGTATAAGCAGCCTATAATCGCCCCACTATAGGGTAAAGGCCTTACGTCGGAGCGAGATACAGGAAGAGAAATAGAGTATGGGCCTTATCACCACGCAAACCCAACTTCAAGTTGGGTTTATTAAAACTTTATTAAACCAAAATTAAAACTTAAGAAATAAAAAACTAATTTTTAAAACTAAAAACCCGACTGCTTAAAGTGCTCGTAGTAAGTTCCATCCCACCTGCGTGCTTAGAGTTAAAATTATAAGCAGGCGGGCGGGATTAATTCGGAGATTTTATTTCCACAAGTCACTTTTTAGGGTTCCGTACCCGAAGGGTGCCAACGGGACCCTATTACTAAGAATTCACTGTCCGTCTGCCTGTCTGTCCGTCTGTCTGTCTGTCTGTCTGTTTGTCACCAGGCTATGAACCGTGATAGCAAGGCAATTGAAATTTTCGCAGATGATGTCTTTATGTTGCCGCTATAACAAAAATACTAAAAACAGAATAAAATGAAGATTTAAGGGGGGCTCCCATACATAAACGTATTTTTTGCCATTTTTTGCTTGATATTAATAACGGCAAAAGGTAGATGCTGCAAATGTTCACACATTATCTAACTATATATTCGCTTCAAATAAAAGTAAAATATTTTTTTAAGGAGGGCTCCCATATAACAACCGTGATTTTTTGTGGTTTTTTTCTCGATCTTTGCGTCTAATGTTGTATAAATAATAGTACGGAACCCTTCGTGCGCAAGTCCGACCCGAACTTGGCCGGTTTTTTTTTTAGTAACGTTTACCAACGATTTGGTAGCCAACAGTGGCCGTTCTCTTTTTTCCGTAACGCCTTAAAGCTGTTGACATGCGCGCTGTTACTACCTTATACTTTACACCTTATTTGTCAAAATCGGGCAAACGCTTGGCCTCTGGGTGGTCGTAAAAAAACGTACAAACTCGACACACTCACATACGCGCTAAAAACATAACCCTCTCTATTGATTTCGCTGTCCGGCACAAACAACAAAACTCGCACGACATAAACAACAAAATGGACCATAAAAAGTACAGTTGTCCGACAAACGTAGGAAAAGATAATTACATCTCATTGAGATAATGCTATAGGCATATTGTTCTTCCCTCTCCCTTTTGTAGTCCTATAAAAGCTACCATTTAGAGCTCAAAGCGTCGTTTGTGCAGGCATTAAGGTCTATTTTTCTCTCTCAAGGAACTAGAGCTGTAAGAAGCACTTAATTTGGTATTAATGAAGAGAATATTCATCATCTTTTTTATTAGTCTAGTTTCATACATTTTTTTATGGACAGCAATAACTCTGAAAGGTAATTTCGTTCTCTTTTCGGAGTTTTTACCCAACTGCGGCGGAGCCCGAAAAAAGGGTAATGTGTTTGGCTCGTATGCATGTATGTAAGCATGCCCGACTCCTTAAGTCAAATTTTAACAAATCTTGTCTAAATTGAATAACAAAAACAATTGAAAGTCGATATTCAAATGTTACACATTTTTTAAAAAAAGAACATCATAGAAACCATTTGAAAAAAGTTTCATTCGAAAACCTCAAACCATGAAGATTCTATGTCAATTCAAAGAACCTATTGCAATAAAACGGCAATTTCATACTTTGACCCCCATTATTATGGCGCGCAGCGTTCAGCGCTTTTTACTCACAGTTATTTCTTTTTTTATTTAGAATATTTATAATAAATTATTTATAATGAATTTTTGTTAATAAATAATCTTTTGTAAATTATTTAGAAATATTTGGGTAATGTTTAAATCTCACACTATGTTTAATAATTACTACGTGAATACTAGAGAAAAAGGGGACTCCCCCTTGGCACATACTACGGGTGGCTACCAAGTGGCGAGGGGGGTAAACATTGTAAGAAATGGGTCACATAGTATGGGTACGTTCCCTAAGTAGGTGGGACCCTAAATCAGTCACTCATTGGGAGGTACCTACGTTGGTCCCGCCTGCTTAGTGGTTGATGCTCAGCAGTCGGGTTGTTGGTTTTTTATTCCAGTACTTTTTACGTTAATATTAAACCTTTTACTCTGAGTTCATCATCATCAACCCATTATGTCCCCACCGAGGGGCACGGGTCTCTTCCCTGAGGAAGGTATAGGCCATACTCCACCACGGGGGCCAAGTCCGGATTGGTGGAGGCTTGTAGACTAGTGGCTCGTCTACTGTCAGAAGTTGTCAAGCCGCCCTAAGGCCTCTGACTTGGCTTAACGACTGCCATCTATCGACGGCAGCCGGCACCAACAGCTTAACGTGCCTTGCGAAGCACGGAACCGCTCGGAAAAATGCCACTAGCGTTAGGCATAGACGGCGACCCATCCATGCACTGAACGCGCCCTGTGTTGCTTAACCTTCGTGATCGTTTAAGATCACTCAGGCAGCCGGGGCTACGAGCGATTTTCTGAGTTTCCTTTGCCTAATTGGCAATACTTCTCGCCAACTTTGAAAAAAAAACGTCGCAAGGAAACCTGAGGTGGTTAGATATCTGAGCGATTGAAAAGGGCCAATCCTCAGTGGGCGCGTAAACTCAGCAGTGAAACGTACACAACGAAATATTAAAAATATATATATAATAACTTCCTCACAACACAATCACTCGTCATGGTCCCAAACAAGGATACCCTGTGCCATGGTAACCAGACCAGGGCCTAGATTCTGTTAATGCATTGTAGTAACATGCCAACTGCATGAACATGGCGATTTCATTTCATTGCTGCTTTAAGTCTACGCGGGCACACGTATCAAACCTTCTAGGGGTCAATGGTATGAAAAAACACGTCACGTGACCCAACAGTGTACCTGTCATTATACTACAATGCACTAACAGAATCGAGGCCCAGGACGTAACAAACGTACAAATTACACCCAGACTGAGACCATTTGTACAAATGCACGGCGGCCCGCAGTGGGAGTAGACACGTTTGTACAAATGTTTATCTATACTAATAATAAATCTGTAAGGGTCGGTCATGGAGTAATTTAGTTTGTTTTCAGAGATATTGTGTTTATAGGCTCAATATATGACACTGAAACTAATTTCACGATTTTTAGAATTTTTTTCTGTATGTGTGTATGTATGTATGTTCCTCCATAACTCTTAAACCAATTATCCGAATTTGATGAAATTTGGTATAAAAACATATAGACATCTGGGACACAGGATAGGCTATTTAAATTCTAGCTCCAGTTATGATAAGACATGGCCCCCATACAAATGCTTCGTAAAAATCGAAATGTACGCGAACGGAGTCGCGGGCACAGCTAGTTACGCAATAAATACAATTCTTATTTCCATTGCATCTTACCTAACGCACATGTGCAGTTACTTTGGAACGTATATTAGAAGACTCGAACGTTTTTATGATAATTTGAAAACTCTAGCACATCCAAAACAATTCTTTTCACCGCTCCATGTCTCAGTAGATTGTCAGAGTCGTAACTTCCTACGTGTCCCGGGACTTGTTTAGGAAAAGTAAACCTTGTACTTAACACTAAGGAAGCTAGGTAAATATTTACTCTCCCTATTTTCTTTTAGTGGTGAACCTCGTTCGCTTCAGTTTTGTTTTTACTAAGGGACTACCAGGTTCGTGAGTAATTGGGAGTGTACGAATGGTCCCTTTAATTTATTTCTTTCCTTCCTATCTCTTCTGTCGTAGTTTCAATTACTAAGATCTCTGTAGCACAGAAATCACCGGGAGATGTAGCTTGATTATTTGAAGCTAAAAATAGGGTAAGTTAATTAAACTAGCAAGGGTAATGGGTGTAAAGGGTAGCGTATTATGAGGTTGGGGCGTGCTCGCTAGGTGAGATAATATACTTAGATATAAGACCTTTTGTAGTGACAGTCATCTTTGATGGCATGGGTTAGAACATTATAAGTAGGTACATCTATGCAGGTAAAGAAAGAAAAAAATTATAGATAATAATTATTTTTTGCATAAAACACACACAGGTCTACAAAGCATTACACTCATCGGATCTCTAACAGAACAAAGTTATATCTAGCATAAGTAAAATAGAAGCACATATCGTTGGTAGGAATCGTTGCCGGGAGATCTCCAAAATCACTTGTTTTGAGTTCAGTATGCAGAATTATTAAGAATTCAATATGTTTTCCTTGTCACTAATGGTACAAGTCAAATTTAAATTGTGACCGTTATAAAACGACTTCGACCAATAAAGAAACAATGGTTTTAATATGAATTTTAAAGTTTTACAGATTTTTAAACGTCATTAAAAAATCTGTGAATAATTCTCTGTCCGCCGAGTTCTATGTCCGAAAAAATTCTAGACACTAAACTTTGGTGCCAATCAATCATCAATCTTTCTTGTTACTCAATCACGCAATAACGGCTGAACGGATTTACATGAAACTTGGCGTACCGATAGACAACGACTTGAATTGAGACATAGCATACTTGATAGAGCGTTGGTAGCCTAGTGGGTAGAACATCGGACTCGGAAGCGAGAGACCCAAGTTCGATCCCAAGTGCGGGCATGTACATATGACTTGGTTTTCTGAGTTATGTACATTGTGAAGTTATAGTAGCAATACCACACGCTAACGATGAAAGAAAACATCGTAAGGAAACCTGAGTGTCTGAGCTCTTCACATACCTCAGCGCTTGAAATCGCCAATCCGCGGTGGGCACGCGTGGTGATTTAGCCAATACTCTCTCCTTGAGAGAAGGCCTGTGCCCTACAGTAGGACGCATATAGGCTGATTATGCTATACTTGATATCCCGCTAATGCGTTCCCGCGGGATAATATTTATTTTAAGTTTAAAATAGATGGCGTTGTGCGAGCGAACGTTGTGTTTTAAAAATAGATAGCGTTGTGTAAGAATCGTATAAACTGATTCTGTTGCGGTACGAAGTTCGCCGGGACAGCTAGTACCATAATAATTGCTATCGCAAACGTCAGGATTCCGACAGGATCTGGTGCGCATAATTAGGCCTCTGATTCTTACTTCTTACTGATTTTCTGAAACATAAAAGAGCAACATGCCTCCTTCGATAGCTCTTTCGTCATCAGCCATTTGACGCCCACTGCAGGACATAGGCCTCCCTCATGGTTTTCTAAGCTTCTCGGTCTTGTGCCGGCCGCATCTCGCTACTCCTCTGGTGGAGGGCCTTCCCACACTGCGTCGTCCGGTCCGCGGTTGCCAGGCCAGAACTTTTTTGCCCCAACGGCCATCAGTTCTTCGAGCTATGTGCTCCGCCCATTGCCACTTCAATTGAGCAATTCTTCAAGCTATATCAGTAACTCGGGTTCTTCTTCAGATCTCCTCATTCCTGATTCGATCACGCAGTGAAACTTCTAACATAGCTCTCTCCATTGCTCGTTGGGCGACCTTGAGCCTTCTTATGAGGCCCATAGTCAGTGACCAGGTCTCACATCCATAAGTCATCACTGGCAACACACATTGGTACACCTTTGTCTTGATAGCTCTTTGCGTACTTCTAATTCTTAGACCTTAACCCTCCATCTGAAAGCTGTATTTATATGACCAATATAATACGTACTCATATTGGTAACTTATGACGATGGGTTGCTGACGGCCAGCCTGTGGCCTATGAAGCAAACAAAGAATGTTTCCGTGCCAACACACAAAATTTCCGCGCTTTTGCAGCTTAATTCTGCCATTACGAAAGCAAAGCAAACTATCGAGGCGGCAACCGCCAGCCAAAGTCCAGCGCTTTGCCTCAAATATTTCAGCATACACCGTCCAGAGCAATAATAATTGCCTAATGAATATGCGATGGCAGAGTTCCGCTCTTATACGGTGGTGGGAGGGGTGGACGCGGCAAACCCTTTCCGCTGTACCAAAGTACAGCGTGTGTTTTCATACAGAAAACTGAGGAATCAATGTTTTCAGTCATTCATCTAATCTATCTCCTTTAAACCAGCAATTATATATTAGGGGTTAAAGTATGAAATTGCCGTTTTATTGCAATAGGTTCTTTGAATTGACATAGAATCTTCATGGTTTTAGGTTTTCGAATGAAACTTTTTTGAAATGGTTTCTATGATGTTCTTTTTTTAAAAAATGTGAAACATTTGAATATCGAAATCAGAAATCAATAATTTATTTCAACGTAAAGAATTTACATTCTGTTTGCTGAATGTCAATGTACTATGTTACTATGTTAGCCGCTGCCTTCGGGCCGTATTTGTAGTGGAGAAAAAGGCAGCGGGAAAAAAAACTCCACTCTGACCATCTTTTCTCAAATCATCTTAAACATATACATCAAAGCCTATATGATATGATTCTGTGATAGCCACTAATAACAGTTAAAATAACACTTCTTACAAAAGTAGGAAAAACAGTAATGCTGCGGCCAGACACACGAACAGCACCCGTTCACGAGCATAACGCAGGGGTCAGCCATCACCAGTCTCAACCATTTTAGAGGGAGATAGGTGACCCGGCCACCACGCCACCATTCGAATGACCTTTAGCAAACCTGCAGATTGAGTTCTTGTCAGCTATAAAATGTGTACTATAGTTATTAATGTGCAATCACGTCGTCAGTACACGTTTTTAAAATTAAATAAATTATAATATTAATAATTAAATAACAATGAAATCGCAGTGGAATTTGCTTACTACCAAGGGCTTATATCGTTCATATACTCGTCTATTCTATAATAGGCTTTTTTACATAGCGATTTTTTAATGAATGTTTTAAATTTATTTTCAGACAAGGATAGAACATGTTCTGGAATTCTGTTGTAAAAACGAACGCAATAGCCTACGAACGATGTATTTACCTTGGCTAAACGAAATTTAGAATAAGCAAGCTTATTTCTATTTCTAGTGTTTACGTTATGGACGTCCCTATTTAATTTGAACATGGTTATATTTTTACGAACATACATTATATTATCGAATATATATTGGCAAGCCAGTGTAAGAATTCCTATTTCTTTGAAACGCTCCCTTAGCGATTCCCTACTGCTTAAGTTGTAAATTGCTCTTACTGCTCTTTTTTGCAAAATAAATATTGTTTCTATATCTGCTGCCCGTCCCCATAATAACAGCCCATATGACATAATACTGTGAAAATAACTAAAATAGACCAGCCTCGCAGTCGATATATCTGTAAGTTGCCTAATTTTTCTAACTGCAAATGCAGCTGAACTCAACCTACCCGATAGTTTTTCAATATGCGGACCCCATTGCAGTTTTGAGTCTATTGTTATGCCTAAAAATAGTGTGGACTCTACCAGCTCTAATTTCTCACCAGATATTTTTAGACACGTGTCAACATTTTTAACATTGGGCAAGGAGAACTTGACACATTTTGTCTTTTTCGCATTTAACATCAAATTGTTCACCGTGAACCAATTTAGAACTGTAGATAGAGCATTGTTTACATCGTCAACATTACCTAAACCTCTCTTTACTTTAAAAATTAAGGAAGTATCATCAGCAAACAGTACTATCTGCGATAGTTTTTCTACTAGGTAGGGCAAATCATTTACGTAAACCAAAAAAAGGAACGGTCCTAGTATAGAACCTTGAGGAACTCCTACTTTTACATTAAATCCTGAGGATTTAACTCTATTGATATCTACTTTTAGGGTTCTGTCTGTTAAGTAAGATCGAAGAAGAGCTAGCGATTTATTACTTAAACCATATCGGTGTAATTTTATAAGGAGCGTTTCGTGGTCGACGCAATCGAACGCCTTGGACAGGTCACAGAACACCCCGATGGCATCCTGCGCCTCCTCCCACGCATCAAAGATGTGCTTTATTAATGCTATGCCTGCGTCCGTCGTTGAGCGTCCCTTCGTAAATCCAAACTGTTTCTTATGAAATAGCTGATTCATACTAAAATGAGTCTGCAATTGATGCAAAATTACTTTCTCAAAAACTTTACTTAGGACCGGCAATATTGCTATTGGTCTGAAATTATTGGGATCTTCACTATCGCCAGATTTAAATAAGGGTACTATTTTACTTAACTTTAATAGATTAGGAAAGTTTCCCTGGTCAATGCATTTATTGAAAATTGTAGCAAGGTAAGGTGCTAGAATATGGATAACCGTGGATATAAGTTTAACCGATAATCCCCACAAATCTTCGGTTTTTTTAAGTTTAACTCTTTAAATATTTTGACAATAGCAAAGGGACTTATATGGGTGAATTGGAAGTCAGCTTTGCATGTATTTATACTTTCCAGAAGTAAAGTTTCGGCTGATTGAGGGGAAGAATTTAAGCTAGCCGTTATTTTGAGGGGTATGTTTTTAAAGAAATTTTCAAATATTTCCGCTATGTCTTCCCTTGAATTGACTAAATTCCCTTCTACCTTTAAAGCAAATATCTGGTCCCTAGGTCTCGTTTTGCCTGTCTCTTTGCTAATTACTTGCCAGACTGTTTTGATTTTATTAGTAGACGCCATAATTTGTTTACTTATGCTAATGGATTTGGCTGCTAAACAAGTTTGCCTAAACGTTTTTGAATATTTTTTAACATACTCTCTGAACGTCGGATCGTGATTAAATTGTTTCTCTTCATACAATTCATAAAGCCTTTTCCTACTTCTATGTAAACCTGGCGTTGCCCATTCTGAAAAACCGCGATTTAACCCTGTAATTTTTTTTACGTTAAATATCTGTTCAAATTGTTTTGATATGGTCGAAAACAGCACTTCATATAATGTATTCGGATCAGTGCTATCAAAATTTAATGAATCTAACTGTGTGCCTAATTTTCTTTTAAATAATTCAATTTTTTTTATGTTATTGGTCTACAAATTACTTCATTACAAGGTTTTTCTAGTACTGACGGTAGAACTGCCCATAACCCGCTATGATCGGACTGTAAATTATGTATGACCTTTTTTTCTATAAATTGACAATTACAAAAAACGTTATCTATGCAAGTGGCGCTAGTAGCTGTTGTCCTAGTGGGTTCAGTAAATAAATAATGTAAATTAAATGACCTGAACAGACTAGTGAGTTTAGTTCTCAGTGAACTATCAACTAACAAATCTATATTGAAGTCACCACATACTACTATGCTCTTATTGCTAGTAAATAGGCGTTTTAAGGCGTCTTCCATAACTAATTCAAATTCATTATAATTCGATTGTGGCGGCCTATAAACACACATAACTATGTACCTATCCAATTCCACACACGAGATCTCAATTAAGCGTTCAACAGATAGACTGACAATGTCTTTTCTTTCTTTCATTTTTAAACTACTTTTTACAAATATCATTGAACCTCCTCTTATTGCGTGCTGTCGGTTAAAAGTACTTACTGCTAAATAGTCTTTTAAAGTGAAAGACATTTCAGGTTGTTTCAGCCAGTGCTCTGTTAAACACAAAATATCTACATTAAAATCCTTTAAAAATAGTTCAATTAAATTGTCTTTGCCGGAAAAACCCTGTATGGTTTGTGCAACTAAATTTAGACCTAACTTAGGGTTTTCCTTTGTCTGCGATGGCCGTTTAAATCCATCGATTCTGTGTTTGAGCCCGCTCCTAAATGATTACTAATACTAGTAACACGGTTGTCGTTTTCATTGGTTTGTGTTATAATTCCTATAACAACTGAGTCAAAAATATTATAAGCCAATAGACTGGCTAACTTACGTCGACTGTTTTTAGAGAGGTACACAGTATCTCTCATCATGAAGTAATTCTTAACAAACTTGTTAATGTCAAAAAACAATACGTCACTATGACGACATGTCAGATGATGGATATGCATATTCAGGCTATGTATGTCGCTGTTATCCTTTCCAGAAAGTGATTGGGAATAAGGAAAAGCGCAAAAAAATAGCTTTCCCGTCTCTGGTTGGACATCCTTAGCCTGAGCATACAAGTCGAATACATTGTTAATGTCAATTTTTTTGACGCCTCGGCTATTACCTACTAATAATATATAGGTAGTATCCCTTTCATTCCGTTTTGTGCATAGTAACCGAGCGCACGCGCACTAAGTTGAGCGAAACCAGTGTTCCCCAACCTACGGAACACGAGTTATATTTTCTACCTTACTAATAGGTAACATGTTTGTGTGTGGTGGTTGTGACAATCAAACCGAAGATGGAGCTCAGTGTACTCAGTGTGAGCTATTCTTTGATTATGGTTGCGCTGGAATTACTGAGGCTGGTTACAGAAGACTTGGCGAAAAGAAGCGTAACATGTGGCGTTGTCCCAAATGCAAGATAAGTGGATACCCATCCGCTTCCACAAATACCGACTTGGCCAGTTCTGCTTCTGTAAGTACCGACGACACTCCAATATCTCCTGCACCGCAAGTTCCGCTTACGTTGGAGCACGTTATGAAACGACTAGACGGCTTGTCCCAACAATTGGCACCGCTGAAAAGCCTTGAAACCGGTGTAAAGTCCATTAAGAGTGACATGGCGAATCTTAAAACCTCATTAGAAGCCATCAACACTAAGGTTCAAGATCTTGACAAAAGAGTGACTAAAATTGAAGAAATTAATCAGCAAGGTTCGTCACCACTGCTAGACAAGATGTCCCAACTCGAGGAAGCCTTCGAAACTAAGGAGCAGTGGCTAAGATCGAATAACGTTGAGATTAAAGGCATACCGATGAAGCAGGGTGAAAATCTTTTCACCATACTGTTTAAAGTGGCCGATGTGATCCAGTATCCAGTCACCAAGGATAAAGTCAATTTCATCGCTAGGGTACCCGTTCGTGATGGAGTGCAGTCTGGAGGTCAGACTAGAATCAAACCGATAATAGTATCCTTCACAAGTCGATACGACAAGGAAAACTTTATAGCTGCCAGTAAGACATTTAAGAACCTATCAACCACTGACGTAGGACTACAGGGTTCCAGTCGTATTTACATTAACGATCACCTTACCGTCAAACAAAAACAACTGCTATCTGCTGCTAAATCACTGGCTAGGGAGAAGAATTTTCAGTTTGTATGGGTGAGCTATGGAAAAATCCAGATGCGACGAGATCAAACATCTCCCAAGATCCTGATCAAGTCTTCCGACGACCTTGCGAAGCTTCAATAACCGAAGTGCCTTTTTACGTTCTATTTTTCTTAATAAGTTTGAGAACCAGTGTACTCTCCTACCAAATAGCCAACACATTGTCAACGCTATTCACCAACTTGTTTTTTGCGCTACACACACCAGCGCGCGTCGCCGTTCTCGTTTTCTTCATTTATTTACAAAAACAACAAAATAAAACGAACCTTATATGCCTATTAATAGAAACTAATCTCCTAAGTTACGATCCACTGCCACTATTTGCCATAGTATACCTAATCACCTTTATCTCTTTGTTTGCTTGTTACCTCGGCCGACCGATTGATAAAAAGATGATTTCTTGCCTACTGTCTATTCACCTAGTTATTGCTTATTATGTTGCCTACTTATTTATCATGTTTCTATACAATGTCGGGACTTAACATTTACTATCAAAATACTCGCGGACTGCGCAGCAAAACGAATACCTTTAAACGTAATCTGCTACTTTGCAACTACGATATTATTTGCCTAACGGAAACATGGTTGTTGGATGGTATATACGATCAAGAACTGTTCGACAGTAGGTATTTTGTGTGGAGGCGCGACCGGAATTACGATCTGACGAATCAATCCCGCGGAGGTGGCGTGCTTATTGCGGTAAGGCGCGATCTCTCGACTTCTGATCGCCCGGAGTGGCGGTCATCAGCGGAGGATATTTGGGTCACGATTACCTTACGAAATAGAGGTTCCAGAGATCTGATAACCCTTCATATTTGCAACTTATATTTGTGTACTCAGAGCCGTGGTAATTCTTTTTCAACTCAACTTTCCAACTTTACTGATAAGCTATTTGATATTGTCTCAGCTACTCCCAACGATGCATTTTTAGTTTTAGGAGATTTTAACTTACCCAATGTCGATTGGACACCTCAGTCAGTGAACCTTGAACCTTTTAATGTATCAGGAGATAGTCAGTTACACTTTTTTGACACCTTAGTGCAATGTAATCTCTTACAGTATAATAATATAAGAAACTGCAACGATAGGATTCTTGACTTAGTATTTAGTAATTGTATTCTTAAAATTGCATCATGTAATGATCCTCTCGTACCGGAGGACCCACATCATAGGTCGCTTGATATCAAGGTTGAATTTATTCGGGTCTTGCCCTTGAAAGAAAAACCAAGAGTTAAATATTTTTATAATTCTGGCAATTACGAAAGTATATGTTCCGAACTACGAAGTATTAACTGGGCCTCGACTTTATATGGTATCTCTCTCGATTCAGCAGTAAAAAAATTCTATGATATTTTATATAAACTCCGCGATAAATTCATACCTCATAAACTATTATCTGTTAACAAATGCCCACCGTGGCATAGCCCGGCCTTAAAAAAGATACTTAAAGAAAAGCGCAAGTTTTATAAAAAATTCAAGACATATGGCAATCTCGGAGATTTTAATACGTTCACGGTACTCAAAACGCGGGCAATTGCAGTGGAGAAGGAATGCTTTCAGATATTTATCAAAAATACCGAAGAATCAATTATTAAAAATCCCAAAGCATTTTGGTCCTATGTAAAGTCATTAAAGAATGCTAATGGCACATATCCTTCTTCAATGTATTTTAATGATACTATAGCTAATAATGGCAAAGATATTTGCGATCTTTTTGCGAACTACTTTCAAACAACCTTTCTTCCTCCCAATAGCCTAGACCCCACTACCTCCCAATGCCTAAGAAACGATGAACATGTTATCCATCCGATGAGCAAGACAGTTAGTATTGGAGAGGTGGAGGTTGAGCCTACTCACATTTTAAAACTACTGAAATGCTTAGACTTAACGAAAGGTGCGGGGCCAGACGATATACCCCCGATTTTAATTGTTAAATGTGCCTCATGTATAGTAGTCCCACTATGCATACTTTTTTGTAGATCCTTGGAGGAGGGTATTGTGCCATCATTATGGAAATCAGCCTTTGTTACACCTATACACAAAAAAGATGATAGAAATAGCATAAATAATTATAGACCAATATCGAAGCTATGTATTTTTTCAAAAGTATTTGAACGCATAGTATACCAACAAGTTTACGCGGCTCTTAGTATATCTTTTATTCCGGAACAACACGGGTTCTTGCGCAAACGCTCTACCACATCAAATCTAATTCTCTCATGTGAGTACATTTCAGATAAAATGCAGGCAGGCGGCCAAGTAGATGTAATATTTACTGACTATAGTAAGGCTTTTGATCGCATTGACCACTCACGTCTCTTACGTAAACTAGGCGATGCTGGCATTCATGGCAACTTATTCAGATGGTTTGCCTCTTATATAGACAACCGGTCACAGGCAGTTGCTATCAATGGGTTCTTGTCGTCGTGGACGCCGGTACCGTCAGGTGTGCCGCAGGGCTCGTTACTTGGCCCCTTATTGTTTGTCTTATTTTTAAACGACATCTATTCATGTTTTAAATGGTCCAAATTTCTCCTTTTTGCCGATGACATGAAGATTATTAAACAAATAAGCAATGTTACCGACTGTCACCAGCTACAGGAGGATCTTTTAAGATTCGAAAACTATTGCGAATTAAACAAGCTGGACCTAAACGCTTCAAAATGTTTTAAGATGTCTTTTACTCGAAAAACTAACGTAACTAATTTTAACTATATTATTAAGGGTCAACTATTGTTAAATGTTACTTCTATAAGAGACCTGGGTGTGATTCAGGATTACAATCTCAAATATGACTATCACATAGATTCAGTCGTTAAAAAGGCCTCTAGATCTCTGGGCTTTGTCATAAGATGCAGTTCTAAATTTAACAATATTAAAACTATTAAAATACTTTACTGCTCGTTCGTTCGTAGTATACTGGAGTACGCATCACAGGTTTGGAACCCACGTTATGCTTGCTATGTTGATAGAATTGAGTCAATTCAGAAGAGATTCTTAAGATATTTACAATTTAAATCAAATACAATGGATAAAGATTATCTATCGCGTTGCGTAAGACAACATTTCTTACCGCTACAGGTTCGTAGGAGTGTAGCCGATCTCATCTATCTCCTTCAAATAGCCAATGGTTCCATAGATAGCCCTGAATTACTAGCTAATATTAATATTGTTGTGCCTGCAAGGTCCAGTTCGCGGAGATCAATGAGATTGCACGTTCCCGTTGCGAAGACTAACTATAGACAAAATAGCTTCTTTGCACGAGCGAGTAATCTATTTAACTCTTTAAGTGATAGTTTAGACGTTGATCTATTTAATTCAAACATAGCCACAGTAAGGCAAGAGATCGTCAAACATCATTTCGGTTCCCTTTCTGCGTGAACAAGAAGTATTCTCTCTGGAGATTGGTACCTAGTTATTTAATTTGGTCTAATGGCAGTGGTGAACTTTCCTTTTCTAATTTGCGAACATTCAACGACGCGCCCTCGGTGTTGTAGAGTGTAAGTGTGGTGTAGACTTACTTTAATTTTTTTTTTATTCACTTGCACATGTTTGCCACTTAGTTACTATATGCGGAAACTTATTCTTAGCTTATGTGTAGTCATTCTAAGTCTCTGTTCATTTATTATGTAAGCTGCAAGTTTCCCAAATAAATAATAATAATAATAATAAAAAAAGCGGTTTTTTGAATAAGTCTTGCACAATGTCAGTAAAACTCGCGTGGGGATGACATTCATTCAGGACATTCTGTGTAAGCCTATCGTTTAACAAGGGACCTAGGCCTACACCTATTTTATCTGAATAGATGATTGTTTTTCTTTTTACTGTGCAAGTGGGCCTTGAGAGGGCGCAAACACTGGTCGACTTTCAATTGTTTTTGTTATTCAATTTAGACAAGAAAGATGGATACTGCGAAAATTCGAGTGATTTTTGAATACGAGTTCCGACGCGGAACTAACGCGGCAGAAACAGCCCGCAATATCAATGCTGCGTTTGGAGAGGGGTCTACTAATGAACGCACCGTCCGATTTTGGTTTAAACGCTTTCGTGATGGAAATTTCGACTTAAAGAACGAGCCACGAGGAAGACCGCCCACACAGGTGAATAACGATGAATTAAGAGAGATAGTGGAAGCCGACCCTAGTCAAACTACCCAGGAATTAGCGGCATGGTTTAACGTTACCTTACCCACAATATTGACTCACTTGCGTCAAATCAATAAAATAAAAAAATACGAAAAATGGGTGCCTCATAATCACTCGAATTTTCGCAGTACCTATCCATCTTTCTTGTCTAAATTGAATAACAAAAACAATTGAAAGTCGATATTCAAATTTTTAAAAAAAAGAACATCATAGAAACCATTTGAAAAAAGTTTCATGCGAAAACCTCAAACCATGAAGATTCTATGTCAATTCAAAGAACCTATTGCAATAAAACGGCAATTTCAGCAACCCGAATTTCGGAAACGACGCCAAGAATTTTCATGAAATTTAGTATGCAGAGGGTTTCGGGGACGATAAACGTTTTATCCGTGTTTTTGGGTACTGAAAAAGTACGAAAATGTAATAAGAATACGAAGGTAAATTTCGCCACCATCTACAAGCCTGTAATAGTTCAGGTGTGAAATCGGGCGGTCCCGAAACCAGAAGAGGTCGGTTCGAGTCTGTCTCCAGTCCTACTATTTTTTTTCCTTTTCTCCCCTTTTTCATCGTATCTAAAAATAATTTCCAAAAATCACGATTAACCAAAAAAAAAATATCGAGCAAAACTCGGTCATCCAGGTACTAGAGATAATAATATGTGCAGATTACTTAGCATCAATCAATTTATTAATTCGCACTCGTCCACTGCTGGACAAGGCCTCCTCCATGGCACGCCACTACTGTCCGTCCTCAGTCATCCTCATCCAATCTGCCTCAGATCATGGGTCTAGCGAGCTGGTGGCCACCCTTGGCTGCGTTTGTATATTATGCATGCCTTGAAAAACGTGAGTGTGGGCAGTGTTTTGTATATGTATGTACATGAAAACTGTAGCTCCCTACTGCATCAGATCTCCCTACTGCATCAGCGCGCCCGTTGACTCATTGAGCTCGGCTAACTAGATTCCGGGTCTGTGATTGGCTTATTGTTCTCGTATTACTATTGGTGTATATTTTTTTTATTATTTTCATTGGCACATAGGTAAGTAGTTTCTAAGTGGCATATAAATATCTCGTGTAAATACATTTTCATTTATTCTATCTCAAACACTCAACGGGTCTTATTATTTATCCTCAGGTAGTACCCTCACATACTATCGCTAAAAAACCAAAAGAAAATGCTCGGTTTTCCGCATTTTCAGTCACAGTGCATCCTATTAGCCTAGCTCTCGAGCCAGGATTCGCTCATTTCACTTTCATGAGGCATAAAATGTCGCGCGTTTTAAAAACTTAAAATAAAATAACCTCCCAACATAAATTGTCGCGCTCCGCTTGACGCCCATTCGTAATTAAAACGCACACATTTACATTGTATCGTGTTTGCTGGTTTGTTCCCTTTTAGACTTTGACAATAATGAAACCATCCGGACAAGTTCAGTGACAACGCGCTCGGTCAGACGTACAAATTCCAAAACATCGCACGCACACGCATCGGCTTAAAGCTGCTTGTGTATTAATGAATGACAATAATAAAATATAAAAAAACTAATAATACGTTTTGTCGGTAGTGGAATAAAACGTACCTACAAAATAAGTTACTTTTTAGTCATAACTAAAACACCGCCAGTTCGTTACTTAGGTAGATTATAGAGGGTAATTTTATTTATTATGTTACATTTACGGCTAGGTTCTTCAGCATTACCTCTAGATCAGGTGTAAAATAGATTTTATAAGATAAGATGAGATTAGAATATTCTTTATTGTACCAGGAAAAATACAAACATGAAATACTCTAACGGTTAGTAATTAAAATCTGAAAAAAATATACATCAATTTTCAATGTCTTCTCTAGGGCCCGACGGCCCTCATTATTTTTATGATTTTATAAACTCTATAGCATCCAATTATACAACCAGTGTGTGTTACCAGTGATGACTTATGGCACTGAAACGTGGTCTCTCACTATGGGCCTCATAAGAAGGCTCAAGGTCACGCAACGAGCTATGGAAAGGGCTATGCTCGGAATTTATCTACGAGATCGAATCAGAAATGATGAGATCGGTAGACGAACGAAAGTCGTCGACATAGCACAGCGGATTAGTAAGTTGAAGTGGCAGTGGGCGGGGCAAATAGCACGCAGAACTGATGGCCGATGGGGCCGAAAAGTTCTCGAATGGTGACCACATACCGGCAAGCGCAGCGTAGAACGACCAGCCACAAGATGGACAGATGACCTCATCCAAGTGGCAGGAAGACGCTGGATGCAGGCCGCTTCCAACCGGTCTTTTTGGAAATCCATGGAGGAGGCCTATGTCCAGCAGTGGACTTCTTGTGGCTGAATGATGATAGCATCAAAACAAAAAAGACGAACATGAGTCTAAATCATAACAAGATATGGCTTTATTTGAGCTGTGCTGAGTTTTGGATAAATAAATATGCCTACCAAAGTGACTATCGCTGAATTTATTGTGACGTTCGTCGTCGAAATTCTGTTAATAGGATTTATATTTCTGTAATTTCAAAAATGCCTACTTTTTCCCCAAATATGCGCCTGCGCAGCGCAATAAGTCCACGACAAATCCATGCGCTCGGAGAACCCGGCCCTAACTTAACGTGAAAATACCAAACCGTGGTACGCAGGAGTGGTATTTAAGCTTCTCTGAGAGAAGCTCCTGTGCCCTGCAGTGTGACGTATATAGGCTACAGTCATAAATAAATTAATAACTTCCACACAACACAATCACTTGTCCCGGTCCCAAACTAGGACACCTTGTGCTAAGGTAACGAGGCGAGCACTGATGTACGTGGAAATACACCCAGACTGAGGTGGGAGTTGAACCCACAACCTCAGGCATGGCAAACAGACGTGATACCGCTAGACCAACGAGGCAGTCAATAGAATGGATATAATCCACCATAGTAAATTGGGGGCCACCGTACAATGGTACAAATGACTTCAGTCTGGTTGTATGTCCATATTTGTGTTGCCCGTTGCCTGGTTACCACAGCACAGAGTATCCTAGTTTGGGACCAGGCCAAGTGATCAAGTGATTGTGTTGAGTGGAAGTTATTATTATTATTATTATTATTACAAGTTATTCGTATCAACGAGTAGAACCCCCCCCCGTCCTTCCTTTTTGGAGGGCTTTGTTACACCTCGCATAACTTTTTATTAACACAGGTCAAGCCACAAAAATTTGACCGTACAATAAACGAGCTTTGGGGACCAAGCGAGACCAAACCCTTGCCATGAGAAGGAGGTCTCACCACGAGGCTCTGGTCTGGGTTGTAAATAAATTACGGAGTTGAATTTGCATCTGGTTTCTTTGTTGTTTATAATAAGGCTGTAACTTTGCCGGCCTTTGTCTGCATGTAAAGTGGCGGACGTAGGCCGGGAGGCGGCGGCGTAAAGGCTGGCAGTGACGGCAAAACGTTACTTTTTGCAACGTTACTTAACCGGTGGTAGCGCAGAACGCCGGACTCACATTCGGCCGTGGGTTCAAATCCAGGCACGTGTCTAATTGACGACATAACTATTTCAAACTGACAAGGAAGAAATATTTTTAGCTCAATAGCGGAAAACCGTGGTTGAGTACTGAACATCCGGCCTTAAGCACAGTTTTCTAGTCATTCGTTACTACCTCTGGGAGTTAACGAACTGAAGGAGAAGAAGAGAATAAAATTATTTACTGAGGATTTCAGAAAAGATTACAAGTATCACCAATAGCAAAACGTATAAATAGTAACGTTTCTTATCACTTTTGAGATCCTCGTCATGTAGAGATAATGTTTTATAGATACAGTACCTTTGTTGGATATACAATTAGATAAACTTACCCACGGACGAATGCATGAATTAAACCACAGGTCTTGGTGGAAGAAAAAGGGAGCTGTGCCAAGTCAGAATAAAGCAAACGCAATAAAAAAGAAGAATGCAATTTTTACATAAATATAATGTATCATAAACTCACGCCCGTACCCCAGAGGGGTAGGCAGAGAACAGGGATTGCCATTTACCATGATCCTGCCAGATCACTTTCAGTTCATCAACATTCATTAGTCGTTGCATATACGAACGCCGGTTTCAGGTTTACATTTAAATATTTTCTTTCTTTCTTTCTTAAATGTACTCATTACATTTGATTTTTACAATTAAAAACAGCAGTATAATACATAAAATATATCTTAATAAAATATCGTTCAATTCCGAACCGGTCCAGTTCCACCACGACTAACATTGTAACGAAGGAAAAATATATTTAAACGAAAATCCTTGACCAGCGGACTCCCTGACTACAATACCTGCAAAGTGTGTTAGCTTTCGCCTGGACGTGGCGAACTAAATTTAACAAAGCACTGTGTTAGTGACGCACACATACGCTATGTTGTGTTAGTATGCATTACTGTATAAACAGCGTGCTTTAAATTCGTCGGCGAGACATTTAATATTTTCATAAAACGTATGCATGAAGTTCCTTCCTCTATGTCTAAATGGTGAATCACAAATATGTATGTGTATACAGTAGACCTGGGTGGCAAATCTCTAAAATGCATAGTTGTTCAACAGAATCATACTAGTAAAATAAAGATTGTACAATATACTGTAGCCCTTAATATTTAAAATCACTTTTAACGCGACAGCTTTCAATGTATTGTAAAACATCAAGTCTTGAAACTCCAATCGCACCTTGAAATTTCCTAAAAGACGGCTCCAAAGACATCAAAAACTTTATGCACAAACTCTTTATTGTGTTTACCGCCATACGTTTCACAAAGCAACGACTCACGAGCTCACAAGAATCCTTCAAAAAGTTCCTCACAACAAACTCACTCTTGTCAAATACCTGCCCGAGTTAGAGTCCTCAAGTCGTCTGGATCACAGAGTGAATACAACAGAAGGCTTTGGGGAGACACTAGTAAAGCGCCCTTTTACTGATTTCAGGCCTACTGATCTCGCGTAAAAACGGCTGGACGGATCCGGATGAAGTTTTGCACAGAGGTCTGGATTAGCACATAGGTTATTTACACATCAAAATTAGCACGCGAACGAAGTCGCGGGCAACAACTAGTGAAAATATAAACTACCTACACCTTCTTTCACCACCTAACATACATCTACTGTGCGACAGAGCAAGAGCTGCACACGCTCCCGTCTGCTCATACATAATTTTTAACCACGAGAGTTTTATTCAGGACGCGACTCTTCTGCATCAGGTTCTGTGATTTCACGCAAATATAAGTCGAGCAAAGCCATGGGTCGGTCGGATGGTTTGTGCATAACTTACATGAACTTTATCGTAGGATTTGCGATCGCAGTGGTTGGAGAGGGAGTGCAGAGGTCTTAGAGAATTAGCGCTAGTCGGTCTTAGACTTTAGACAGAATGTAACCCCGTGTTAACTATGGTAATCACTTAAGCAGTGGTTGGCTTCTAGAACTTATTGTAATATACATTATATTATTCCATTATATTAGACGAGCAACCGACGTCGCGATCTCCGTCTCTACTCTCCATGATTAAGCTTTGCGAATCAGAGCGAAGCCTGGTGGGACTCTTCCGACAAAAAACCAAGTAAGTTTATCCGGTGTTAAGTTAATAATGATCGTTTTAAAATGTTCAATGCTCTTCAATGGCATTGCTTCCATGTGATTGAACCGTGTAAATAGGTATAGTCGTTCAATGTCCAATGTTCAATGCCTTTCAATGGCATTGCTTCAACGTGATTGAACCGTGTAATATCGTCATTAATTTACCAGAAACAATCAGCGGACAAGAAGTGAAAGCCATTTTCTGCTCTCCGTTTTTATGACGGATCTGAAAGTGTCGTGCCCACCTAGGTTTATCGGCATCATTTTTTTTCATTATGGGTGTGGCCAGTATCAACCAATTTCTGGTCATAATAAGCAAAGTTGAATAATAAATATTAATATACACGTCCCAGAGTGATTCACAATTATTGTGATGATAAATTAAATTAATAATAAGATTACCAATTTATCGAAATATCAATAAACAATGTGTACGGTGCAACCGCACATCTTTTGCACAGTCAGCATTTCCATCAATTCACCTAACCAGCGTGGAAACAGATTTAGTTCGCCACTGCCAATCAGCTGCGCCGCGCGTACCTACTCATTAGCATTTTCATCAAATCCTTTCTATTGTTACGTATTAAGTAGCAGTTTAATAAAGTGATAGTTTATCAGCAATACAGTGCTTTCATTTCTAGCAGATAGCACCCCAGCTAGCTACCCCATTTAGCTAACCGGTTACAAGACAATAGCTAACCAACCGTAAGAGCCGAGCCGTACCTGATCATAGCGTGACTTGTAGGCGCGCTTACACAATGCATATTAAACTTGTTCATTCACAATAATCCCCCACATTTATTATCCACAAAAGGCCATTTTCGCAACGTAAATCAGAGAGGCCTCGTAAAAGTTAATGGAGCTTATTATTAATTTATATTAATTATTAATATTATAAAGAGGAAAATGTAAGTTCACAGGTTTCTAAATTTGTATGTTGGAGATAATCTCCAAAAGTACATATCCGATGGCCAAAATTCTTTTACCAGTATTTAGAATGGATCTTCAGGGTGTACAAAGACAGGTCCGTTAACCACGCGACCGTAGTCGTGGGTACTGCTGGTATATTATACCTCATCAACATAAAAGAAAACTCTTATTAAAATTTTGAAACAAACTTTGAAAGCGCGAAAACCATATCACATGCATCATATATTCGCAGAAAAGGTATTGAAGTTCAAGAACACCTGATAATTTTCGTTGTCTATGGAAAAGCTGTTTATTAAGGACAACTTGCACCAATTCACCGGATAAGTGAGTAAATTGATAAATGTTTATCTAGGGATAAACGAATAAATAGCTGTTTAACGAGGTTGTTAGTCATATCATTTATCTATGAATACCTCTGCAAACGTCATGTTGCAAAACGTTTTTGGACTTATTCACTGGATAGAGCATGGATAAATTGAGGGATAATGCTGTCAGACAGCTTTGGTGCAGGTCAGCCTAAAATGAGTAAAATAACCCATTTGAGTCCTTCGTGAAGATTCTGCAGCAAATTGTACAGAACCCACATACATAATCCACCGAAATGGGCAAAACCCGACGGAGCGGTGTTCAAAACTTTATCACGACTTGTTATCGTCCAGGTAGTTTAGTAATAATTGTAACGAATTACGCATTTTTCTAACGCGAGATCGAGTAGTGATTGTCCGCACGCGATCACAAGCCACTTAAGGGGCTCCAGGGAGTAACACTAGCGCCACGGAGGAAAAAAAATCATATAATTTTTACAGATCGAATTTGCAAAAAGTGTCTGTACAATCCTAAAAATCACTGTTAATATGATTGAGAGATTGCACACACACTTATTTGTTTTGTTATTTTGTGCACTTTTTTTATTTTTTTTTTTTCATTGGTGGCGCTAGTTAGCTAACAGGATCCCCTTAATATGTGAGTAGGACATTGGGGTGGCTCGGGGTCTTTTTTCAATCCCGAAATCAGGGGTGGAACAATTAAGTAAGAAAATACAATTAAGTAAGGGTAGGTTTTGTGAAGTTATAGCAGCAATACCACTCACTAACGGTGAAGGAAAACGTCGTGAGGAAACCTGAGCATCTCAGGTGTTCACATACCTCAGCGCTTGAAATTGCCAATGCGCGATGGGCACGCGTGGTGATTAAGCCCGTACTTTCTGTCTCTGAGAGAAGGCCTGTGCCCTGCAGAGAGCCGTAATATAGGCTACACAAAAAAAGGGTAGGTAAACAAATATCTCAAAAAGAGCGTTTTAAAACTAACAGTCTTATTTATAAGAAGTCGATTCCACTAAAACACTCTTGAGTGGGAGTTAAACCCGGTTTACGGCCGGAATGCCGGTTGTCCCGATCATTCAGAGGAAATCCAGCCCCTCTACTCTCGACGCTATTGTGTTCAAATGGCATTACAATTAAATGGGATAAGTAAAAAATTACGACTTAGTAAACGTTTCAGTTACAAGAAATAGCATTAAACTGAAAGCGTATTTTGGCTGAATTAATAATTAAGGGCAAACAATTGTGACGCGATTTGCGTCGAGGGTAGAGGGGCTGGTCACCCTCTTCTTATAAAATTACAACTAATCATCATCTCATCACCAGCCCCTTGAAGCCCACTGCAGGACATAGGCCTCCCTCATGGTTTTCATAACCATGAGGGGTTTTGCCATAATCGCCACGCTTGGCTGGCGATCGCAGTATGCGGTTGGAATGTCAGGACTAAATGTAAGAAATAAAACAGTTAGGTACTCAACAGCGCACTCAAGAGTGTTATAAAAATGGCCCTAAAGTGTTATAAGCATTAACCTTGCTCCAGTGGATAATTTTTTAATGGATTACCAATTCAAGAAAATAGGTACGTGGCCTTTGCATCTACGTAATCAGATGATTTATACAGCGTCCAGTGGCACCTTCACTCACCCTAGATGGGTAAAGGGACCACGGCAGTGCCTGGGACATTGTGTTTTAGATGGAGTGGGCTTGCCCAGCACCTATACCATCCTGACAGCTGCCAACTCGAATAAAATGCTAAAAAGGAAACGTAACGTGAACATCTATAAACTATCCCTATGTGGACACATCTGAAGTGAATTGTGCTTTTTACTCTTTTTACTTTTAACCCACTCTGCGGCCTCATAAGTCGTAGAGCTCAAGTTGTAGCATTAATACTAAAATCACGGCATGAAATGCAAAGTTTCACCGCCCATAAATGGTGGAAAAACTACACTGCGGTGGGGAAATATATTTTTTTTTGTTGGAAAAACTTTATTGCGGAAATGAGTTTTAAGCCGGTGTTAAGTTATACTTTTTCGTTGCTAAAAATGTCGTGCTTCGGTCGTGTCAGTAAAATGAGGACAAAGGTTCGATGAACTTGGCGTTCCGATTCAAATACAACAAAGAAATAGCTCTGAGAAAGAGGCTCCAGATAAAACGACAGTTATGTTTATGACAGCAGCCTATATACGTCCCACTGTAGGGCACGGGCCTACTCTCAGAGAGAGAGAATGGGCTTTCTTACCACGCGTGCCCACTTAGTCTAGTTCTAGTTCGACTGGAGATTTCCGCACTTAGCCTCATAGTGGGGCCATTGGTACGTAGCAAGTGCTGAGGTATCAAAATACCTTAGACACTAGGGTTTCCTCACGATGTTTTCCGTTAGCCAGTGGTATTGCTACTATAACTTCACAAATGTACATAACTTAGAAAACAAAGTTATTGGTACATGCCGGGATTCGAACCCACGAACTTCCGACTGAGAAGCCGGCGTTCTACCGCTCCACTACCACTGCTCCGTGCGTGCCCACTTAGGTTTATGGTAGTAGTTAATTATTTTTAAAAGAAGGATAATCGGTTTTCGCTCCACTACTTGCAACATAAATCAATCGTCAGGTAATCACCGTTCGAACATAGGAATGCACTCAGCAAGGAAACCCATCAACACAGTACCTCCCTGACGCAATTTACTAGCCAATTAAACGAACCGGGATCCACATACCACACGCTAACTGTCACGGACAACATCGTGAGGAAACCCGCAGCTTGGTTGCTCCGCACGTATGGACCTGTCCTGTGGGCGAGGCCGACTAAGCTGTCAGGATGGTATAGGTGCTGGGCAAACCCACTCCATCTAAAACACAATGTCCCAGGCACTGCCGCGTCCGAGTGGTCCCTTCACCTATCTAGTGTGAGTGAAGGTGCCACTGCACGCTGCATAAATCATCTCATTACATAGATGCAAAGGCCAAAACGAACCGGGATCCAGTGGGCTAACTACCGCCACGAATGAAAAAAAAAAACATACATATCGTATTTGCAAAAAGTGTCTGCACAATCTTTCAATCCTATTAACAGTAATTTTCAGGATCAGGGAGCGAACTTGCAAAAAGTGTCTGTACAATCCTAAAGATCACTGTTAACATGATTAAGAGATTGTACAGACACTTTTTGCAAATTCGATCTTAAAAAATGATTTTTTTTTTCCGTGGCGTTTTTATTCGCTGTAGAGCTCGTTTTTTGCGGTACGGAAATTAAGCTAAGCCGAGGCTGTAGAAGCTACATGGTGTGACAATTTCCACAGTAGATAGACTCATCATCATCATCATTCAGCCACAAGATGTCCACTGCTGGACATAGGCCTCCTCCACGGATTTCCAAAAAGACCGGTTGGAAGCGGCCTGCATCCAGCGCCTTCCTGTCACTTGGATGAGGTCATCTGTCCATCTTGTGGCTGGTCGTCCTACGCTGCGCTTGCCGATATGTGGTCTCCATTCGAGAACCTTTCGGCCCCATCGGCCATCAGTTCTCCGTGCTATGTGCCCCGCCCACTGCCACTTCAACTTACTAATCCGCTGGGCTATGTCGACGACTTTCGTTCGTCTACGGATCTCATCATTTCTGATTCGAGTAAATAGACTCACCTGCTTGTTGCTTAAGTGTTATTTTCGGAAATGATTTTATTGTGCAATAAAGTATCATAAACGAAACCATGCTCACGCCAGTATCCTGGAGGGCAGGGCAGAGATAGGGTTTTCTACTGCCCGCACGATCCTGATAAATCTCTTTTGCTATATTTTGATCAAATAGGAGATGTATTGGCGAAGGTAAAGTTAAAAAGTACCCAAAACCGGTGTGCCTGCATACTGCAACTAATGAATGTTGATGAAGCGAACTATGTTCCAAAAAAATTATCTTCCAAAAGACGAGTGCTCTATTTGTCAAAAAGTACATAGATTGATGTGATTGATAACATTGAATTCGAAAAAAGAATTCTTTAAAAAATTTGTCCTCATATAATTTTTTTATGCAAGTTCAGAGATAATTATTTACTACGTTGTCTGATTTCATTCATTATTTTTAGGGTTCCACAGTTAACAAGGAACCTTTATAGTTCCGCCAAAGACGTCCGTCCGTCCGTCTGTCTGTTCGTTCCGATAACTCTAATGCACCTAAATTAGGCATGCAATTTGATGCGTCTTTTAAAAAAAAAAATGTGGAATAACAACGCAATTATTTTGTTTAGGGATTCGTTTGCGAAATACTAAGCCACTTTTTCTTAGAGTAGGGCGCACATTTATGCTCCGCATATTATCTCTGTCTCTCGCAAGGTGGAAGAGCTTGGCAGCACTTGCGATTCCAGTCCACACCCTTGGGTTTCTCTGGCCTAAGCGTCTCTTGACAGCGATTTTTCCTCATCATTATGAGTTGTTTTTTTTATTGTAGGAAAGGGTGTCTACCTCTTCGGAATGGTTCTCTTCGGGATAAATTTGGTCAAGATCTGTGAATGGGATCCATGAGAAAGTACTTGAAATCTTTTTTTTAACCGACTTTAAAAAAGGAAGAGGTTCTCAGTTTGTCGTAACCTTTTTTATGTATATTCCTCGATTACTTCTGAATACTTTTTTTTGTTCGAAACTTCTGGAGAAATCTAGGGAACTCTTCAAATTATAAAGACACACTTGAAGCCATTTGGGTATTTTTATAACGACTCGAGCATTAGCAGCGATATTCATAAGATTTTTTTTTTAAATAAGAAATAAAAACACTACAGCACTAAAAACACAGAACTAATTTAAACGAATATTACCTTTAAATTCGATGTAGGTATTGTAGAAATATACTTTGGAGTTTGTGCCCAAAATGTATAATATGCTGGTCATGTAACTTGGCAACGGCTCCAAACTATACTTCTACAGTACGTACACCGAATTTAAAGGCTATATTCGTTTAAATTATGTCTGTGCTGTAGTGTCTTGGAGTCGATTTTTATGAAAAAAAAATGTGCGTGTATTTCTTCGTCGTCGACTTTTTAAGTTATTCTCGGTATCGTAAAGGGATTTGGAAATTACCAGTTTACCTAAATAAACAAAAATCACTGGTACTTTTTCACGGGCCCGAAGCGAGGCAATCTGGGTCAATGACGTTTACTTTTTTCTCTCGGCACAAAGTTATGCGCTGAGCATTAGTCAACGTCTACTCTTAATTGACTGCCATCATGTATTATGGATGTCAGGGATGAGATTAGCAGTGAGCAGAAATGCTACGAGTCCTATCGACGAGGAATCATATTTGTATTCCTACATTTTTTTTAGCCTATATACTTGCCACTGCAGGGCACAGGCTTTCTCTCAGAGAGAGAGAGAGAGTATGGGCTTAATTACCACACGTGAACACCTCAGATTTCCTCACAATATTTTCCTTCACGGTTAACGAGTGATATTGCTCCTATAACTTGACAAATACACGTAACTTATAAAAAACAGTCATTCCTTTATATAAAAATTACATACAGGGTGTAACAAAAGTAATCAATCCAAAAACGGGGGTTTAACTCGTTAAATCAAACAACTTTCATAAGGGGGACTTCTTCGATCTTCGAAATCGCGAAAAAACTATCGTCATTTTATGTATTTTCTACACATAACAGTAAATCAGTAAATACTGTCTCTGTCTGTTTTATGTCAATTAAATATACATGGCTGGCTTGCACCATGCTATCTGACAGCACTATCTATATATGTTTATCCTGGGGTTAGCTACATCCATTGAATAAGTACAAAATGTGTTGCCCCGTAACATTAGCAGAGCTATCCGTGGATCAATGACACGGATAGCTCTGCGACGGACAACCCTGTCAATTTTATATTAGCTTTATTTATTTTATTATTTTATCCCCGGATACGTATTTATTTCCATTTCCCTCCGTGGATGTCGTAGAAGGCTACTAACGAAATTAATTACCAGGAGACGGGCATCATTCCTGAGATTCCAACCCCATACTGCGATCGCCAACCCGCCTACCAAGCGTGGCGCTTATGGCAAAACCCCTCATGGTTATGAAAACCACGAAGGAGGCCTATGTCCTGCAGTGGCCGTCAAATGGCTAAGGAGGACGTATTTATCTAGTTACTTACTTATCCAGTGAGTTGGCGCAAGCCGACCTTGGTGCGGCCACGTGCGGCGTGCCGCTAAGTCACTGAATACTCGTAGTATTTAATAAATAAATGCGTATCCATGGATTATAGATACTCGTAATTGACAGGGTTGTCACTCATAAAATTTACCCACGGACCGCTTTTTGAATCTATTCGCTGCATAGAGGTTAGCCTCTGTTAGCCCTGGATAAACAGATACATATTGCTGTCAGAAAGCGTTGGCTCAAGTCGGCCTTGGAGATAAAGAAGCTAGACAGATAGTAGTGCCTAGTAGAACAATTTTCCGCAGCGACAGCAAGGATAGAAGGGCGGCGTAATAAACGTCACGAGGCGCAAATTGAGCGGCGCGACTGCGGCTGGCTGATAGCGGACGCGCTAGACGATGCTTTATTTACTAAAGCTCAGTTCCTCAGGCGCGAGCCACACAGTTAAAACATGGGGCGAGGACGGTGCAAATTATTTAATAATAATAATAACTTCATCTGTCCATCTTGTGGCTGGTCGTTCTACGCTGCGCTTGCCGATATGTGGTCTCCATCCAAGTGGCAGGAAGCTGCTGGATGCAGGCCGCTTCCAACCGGTCTTTTTGGAAATCCATGGAGGAGGCCTATGTCCAGCAGTGGACTTCTTGTGGCTGAATGATGATGATGATAATGAATAATAACTTCCACACAACACAAACACTTGACCTAGTCCCAAACTAGGATACCCTGTGCTATGGAAACCAGGCAAGGACGTCACAAACATGAAATTACACCCATACTGAGGCCTTTTGTACAAATGAACGGCGTCCCCCAGTGGGAATCGAGCCCACGACCTCTGTTTTGGTAGCTAAGCGCCTTAACGGCTAAACCAACGAGGCAGTCCGGATAAATAAATAAATAAATTCAGTTACATAAGTATCTTTACAAACTTCTCTCCGACATCGCCCAGTCTTAGCGGTGCAATGATAATTTAATGTAATAAATAGCTTCCTATACCACAATCACTTGTACTGGTCCCAAACTATGATACCCTATCACACCATTCTATATCGTGAATACCATATCTTATAACCTGTGCTACGGCAAGGTCATGACAGACGTACACACAGATATAGGCCATTTGTATAAATCAAGTACGGTGGACTCCAATGGGAAGCGAACTCAGGACTTTTGTTTTAACCGCTAGAAGAACGATGCGGTCCCATTGCTTTAGTACTGTACAAAAGTCCCCGTTGCCCCGTCTCCGTCCCGTGCCCCATCTGTGTGGCCCGCGCCCTAGATTCAGCTGGCGCAGTTAAACGTAGACTATATTTTTAGGGTTCCGTATAAAACGAAATAACAGAACATATAATAGGATCAGTTCAGTGCAGTGGTTTCTAACCTTTCCTCGACCAAGGACCAATGACTGAACTCTTAGCTGGATTTTACTTGAAGCTTGGACGTTTATATATGGACTGAACAATTAGGTCATAAATTATACTAAAAAACATGATTTTGTGAATGACCCGCTATGTTCCTTATCCTATTCTATTATGTAGTTATAAATATTTCTCCCTCTCTTCCGCTGTCTTAATTTAAACACTCTACGCTAAGGTTGTCCGGAAGAGATCTCTCTTAGAGATAAGTTCGCATTTGGAACAAATTTTATGTAATGACTTTCAAATTTACTGTTTGCAATAAAGAATATATATCATATTCCGTACATTTTTCCGACATTACGTGAACGTTTACGCTCCAAGTAAACTAAGCTATAAACACAAATTGTTAAAATTAATTTGGTTGCACTCAAGCAAATTTAACTTCAAATTAACTTAAAAATCACGTTTAACTTTCAAAACAACGTACTATATTGGATTGTATTATATCACTTTATTTCGGATAAAACAATCTATCGGTTGTTAATAAAAATTAAATTCAATAATAAAACTTAGTATGTTAGTGAGATCAAAAAATTCCGAAATTAAAATTAAATTTATAAATAAATTTATAAATAAAATAAAATAAATATAACTTTGGTCCGCGGACCACATGTTGGGAACCAGAGCCTTGGTGCTAATAGTTTTTTCCTTCACATATAAATGGACCAGTAGTTAAAATAATTTATTGCCCCACAGCAAATTTTCTCCGAATTCAATGAACAAACTGAAAAGAACTGACTCATATCGACGGTTCAGTAAAGTTCAACTCGAAAAATTAGCTCTCTCGCTTATGTCAGCTCTTAACTTGTGACTTTTATCATGCATCGTAAAAATATAAACAGTGAGCTAAAGTAATGTCATGCAACCTTAGGCCCCTCGCCCATGGCGACTTTTTGTCGCAACGACAACAGCATCGCTACGAACGCGCTTAAGTCGCATTTGCAACGCGCTGCAGAAGCGATGCCAACGCGCTACTAAAGCGCTTCAGTATCGCGACTGTATCGATGCAAACGCGCGAGCGTATCGGAAGACATCGGGAGGAGAACGGAGGAAGGGTGGCGCATGAGTAGTGCAACACAGAGAGATCGAGAGTGCTGTTGTTCATCAGTCCAAACGGAGTCCATCTTGCAACTGTAGCGATCGCAAGCATTTTGGTTCCGTTACTGAATCGCATTTGCATCGCGACAGAAGAAGGTGTTTACGGTGGGCGAGGGCACACAACTAGCGCCTGCATCCCGACTGTATCGATGCGAACGCGCGACAGCATCGCTACAAAAAGTCGCCGTCGGCGAGGGCCCTAATGTTCGGAATTTCGCCGGTAGTGTACGGCTGGCCTTAAATCGGACACTCAAAATAAATGTCAGCCAGTCACTCGCACACTAGTGTACTAACAGTGACTAAGTGGATATTCAGATCTGAAAACCAAACAGAATGGTGTTGAAACAAAAAAGGCGCAAGTTACAGTCGCATAAATCAAACGACCCAAGAGCCATTGAAACAAATATCGCTCGGAAGCCCATTCAAACCGCTCGACGATAAATTCCGAATTAATTAAATCGGCCGACGTCTCGGATGACGAATCGATTCGATTCGGACAATTAGTAGCTGGTAACAATCGAGTGACGTCTTAAGTCAAACTGGCCGGATAGAATTTTAGTAATAAAAAGAAAATGATCAAATTACCTATTTTAGAACGATTTTTTTTGTGGCGTGTTGACTCGGAAAATAAATGGCCACTTTCAATGAAACATTCAATTATTTTTCTTTTTTATAGCTCATCACAAAGCAGATTTTTATAAGTAGCTATAATACAAGAGGTATTGACTTAAATAAATAGCTCAAGCGCACGAAACGACAACGACCAATGACAGACAAAATTTGGTGAAATATTAAAGATGGATATTACTCACTTGCCGTAAATACTTATGGAAATTTGCCCTTACCTGAAAGAGAAATACAATAATTAATAAAAGTGTAGAGCAATTGATTTGAGAAAATTCTAGTTAATACTAAGTAACGAAAAGCTCCTCTCAAAAGTTTTGTTTAGTCGTATATACAGTCGTACCATGTTATTTTAAAGTATCTATTGATAGCTAAGATACTCTCAGATTATTGCAGTGTTTGGATAAAGTTTACGTTTTTTTAATTTTTTAGTAGCAAGTTTAGTTTACCTTTCACCGTTATAACCTCTTCAAGAATCACTAATTAACCTTTTTTGATGTTTATTTTTGCGTCCTCCTTGAAGTAATTACTTCAAGTAGTTTTTATTTATATAGTTTTAAATCTACAACTGTTTTGAAGTAACCTTTTATGTGTTTATTTTTGCATCCTCGTTTGTTTATTAATATTTTTTGTTTATAATTATATTTTTAACCTTTATGAACTAACCTTTTTTATTTCTGCGTCCTCTTTGGAGTCATTTTCGTTATATTATTATTATCAAAAATGCGACATTATCGGAATGGTACGAAATACGAAATACCGAAATACGGTTCATTTTTTGAATTGCTATTACTATTAATATATGGAAACTATTAAAAAAAACAGTGTTTGTCGCTAGATTCGAGAGTATTTTCGGGCTCAAGCGCGACGTTGACGACCCTTCCGAACATATCACGGCTTCATAATAAGGGCTCAGAACACTCAAATCAATGACTGGAGAAAACCACCAAGATTGTTTACCATTAGAACCTATAGTCGTTTTAGAACAGTTGGATTCATAGGACGGTTTCCCAGTAACGATAACGAACAACAGAATATATAGTTTTATGCATTTAGTTTTAGACTCTGCGCGATAGGGCTGAGAGTCTGTTTTGGAAGCACCACCTAAAGTCGTCAAAATATAAGAAGCCCGTTTTGACAGCTACAAAAACAATAGAATCTAACCTAGTTTGAGATCAAAAACATTAAAAATCTAAACTATGAGTAACTTTTCGGGCTGCAAAATCTCTTTTTTCTTTCGAGCGTTAAATAATATGCCAGAGTATGTGTCTTTTTATGTATTTGTTGGAGTAAATCCAAAGTAAAATGCATTTTGGTGTAGCTGTCAAAACGGGCTTCTTACATTTCGACGACTTTAATGACGCATGTAAAATAGAACGTCGAATCATTTTGCTTGATCTCCCTTAAATAAAATCCGTTTACGATTTTTATGGATTATTTATCTGAAATAAATAGTAACGATAAGTGGGTCCCATTAATATTGGGTCCTGATTAACTCGCCATTTCAAGTTTAGATTAGTTTCAACCATCATTTTATACTACAGTTTCACATAGTCTCAGGTACATTCACACTATAAGTAGCTTAAAAATAACCCTATAGAAATAGAAATAGAAAATGTTTATTTGTCTTCAACATAGTAAGGCACAATAATCATTTATATTCTTTTCACTTCTCATTACTGTATGGTACCCGGCTGCCTTTGACTCTATATGCCTCATATGTTCTCTTCACGATTGTTTTGTTTTATCTCTGTTTTGTTGACGTTCGTGTCTTTTGTTTGTGTACCTTTATGTTTACTTTGTGTTTCTGTGACAATTTAAATAAATATCCTCTTTCTTTCTTTCTTTTTTCTTTCATGCTCTGAAAGTGCTTAGTTGTGCAGGATATAGGCTGCACAAAATCGAATTTTGTGCACAAGTGGATTAACATAATAATATCTACTCATAAATGTGTCTGTATTAAGGCAAAGAAAATTAACCATACAGCCAAATACAATAAGAAGTTCATAAATAGAGTTTGTTATTTTATATTATTTACTTTAATTTATTTGCCTTATGTGTTTTTTAATTCATAAAATATATTAAAATTTTTATTCAAGTACGGTAGGTTATTTGATTAATTGAAGAAAATTATTATTACAAAATTAATTTAATATTAGGCTGTATAGGTCTGCAGCCCAAGCCTAATATTATCAATGTCGTAAGATTTAAAAAAAATAAAGCGGCGGGAAACAGCTCATGTTTTTTCGTGCGTTTATTAATTTCTTCAACTTGCTAATACTACTGTTTCATTTCCTCACAATCGAAGTGAAAATCAGAGTTTATAACTCGTCTACAAAACCATTTTATCCTCGACATTACTATCAGCCCTCGCCCTCGGCTCGGGCTGCTCAAAGTCTCGGATAAAAATGGTTCTTTTTGTGCACTTGTTGTAAAATCAACTATTTTGTTGCACTAACCCGTGCTGAGGACAATTTTAAAAACCTATTTAGAGGCTAAAAATTCCACCCATGCCGGGACTGGAACCCGCGACCGTGCCCGGTTAGCCGCGGCCGCGGGTTCAAGTCCCGGTATGGGTGGAGTTTTAAGCCTCTAAAAAGGTTTTCACAATAATCATTTATGCTATAATAGTAGATTGTTAACCAAGGGCTGTATGACATCAATTGCATACGAGGTTTTTGGCACCCGAGCGCAGCGAGGGCGCTAATTAGCCCGAGTACGCAATTGATGCTTACACCCGAGCTAAACACTCTGCTTTACATATCGATTCTGAGGTAAGTAAAAAAACAAGAAAGCAGGACTTTTGAGAAAGAACTCCAAAACACGAAAAAAATTTACTTTCGCGCCTAGCTAGTCGACTGACTTTTTTACTCTTCACGATTTTATGGCACGCAAGCGCGTCAAATCGTGCTGGCCAGTTTGATTTTTAAATCGATTTCAATTAACAATGTGACTGCGAAACAAATAGTTCGATATTTAAAATAAAATCTTCATAAATTCTAATATAAATTGTCTCGATTCCGATTCGAGTAAATAATCGATACCGAGAAAAAAATATTAACTTTTAAAAAATATTCTTCTTGCAGTATGGGTATGACAGTTCTTTTTTCAAATTCCAAAACCTATGCTGTAATGATATCCATACACCTCGGCATTCAGTGAAGTAAGTGACTACTTACAGAGCAAGAGATATGTAAAATAATATTGACAATTCATGAGTAATTTATTTAACAGCATGTTGTTCAATTCAATTCAATTCAAATATTTTTATTCATTGTAAAAACAGAATGTTTACTTAATGAACGTCAAAGTTGTTAGTTTCACAATTAATGGATTATGTGGAGAAGAAGCTAACAAAGAAACTCCACATTTATTCTTTTCAAAACACGTTTTAACTTAATTAACAGAGTTTTCAACTTAAAATATTAGTCATGAATGTGTTGAACACTAGTCACAATCGTCCTTTAAATAATATTAATCTACTGTTTAATGCCAAACATCTTTGTCTTCTAAATAATCCTTGATGTTATAGTAAGCCTTTTTGCACAGAATGTGCTTAACACATTTTTTAAATCGCGTTGGAGGTAACTCTAATATATCTTGAGGAATTTTGTTGTAGAACCTTATACAGTGCCCCATAAAGGATGTGTTAACTTTTGCAAGTCTAAATAGTGGAAATGACAATTTATGTTTATTTCTAGTATTAACATTATGGTGGCCACCAACATTTTCGAAGTCTTTGATATTTTTTCTAACGTACATAATATTTTCATAAATGTATTGACATGCAACTGTTAAGATGTTGGTTTCTTTGAAGAAATCTCTTAGCGAATCCCTACTACCTAACTTGTAAATAAATCGGATGGCTCTCTTCTGTAAGATGAAGATAGTCTCAATGTCTGCTGCCCGGCCCCATAGTAGTATACCGTAGGACATAATACTATGGAAGTAACTAAAATAAACAAGCCTAGCAGTTGCAACGTCAGTGAGTTCCCTAATTCTTTTCACTGCATATGCTGCAGAGCTAAGTCTGTGTGCTAATTTTACAATATGTGGACCCCATTGTAGTTTTGGATCGATGGTGATGCCCAGAAATACAGTATCATCTACAAATTCTAGTTTTTCATGTCCAATTACTATGTTGTTCTCAACTACTCGTACGTTAGGTAAGGAAAACTTTATACATTTCGTCTTTTTAGAATTTAGCAGCAGATTATTTGCTGTGAACCAATCTAGTACTTGCGAGAGAGCATTATTTGCATCGTCAAGATTATTTTCTTGTCTCCTTATTTTAAAAATAAGTGACGTGTCATCAGCAAATAACACTATCTCAGACATTTTTTGTATTGTTATTTGTTATAATTATCGCGCACATGTTTCTCTCAGAGAGAAAAAGAGAGCCTTATTTGATACGTTATACTTATTTAGTTACTCTCAGGTAATAAGCCAGTCATTTTAGTACTGTCTGACAGATTGGCTTCAGTTGAAAGCAATTAAATAAAAAATAAAAAATTAGCTTCAGTTGAAAGCAATTAAAAAAAAAACCGACTTCGAAACACTACAGCACTAAAAAGTTAGAAATAATTTAAATAATTGGAAGTATTTATACGTGTAGGTATTGTAGAAGTATAGTTTGGAGTTGGTGCCCAAAATATATGTGTTGGTCATGAAACAGAAGCAAACGGTTGATAGAAATCATTAAAATACAGAAAGCATGCCTTATTTGTAGATGTCTGTTATTGCCTGTAGACTATATCTTAATTATTGTAAGTAAATTATTAGTTTTCGATATTGACGTACGCGATAATATAAAAAACACGCCAAGTGCGAGTCTCAAGGGTTCCGTACCGTTATCTATACAATATTTGAATATTTCAAGCGTCTACCTGTTGCCGTTATTAATATCGGCATAAAACGGCAAAACAATCACGTTTGTTGTATGGGAGCCCCCGTTTTTAGTATTTGTAGTTATAGCGGCAACAGAAATACATCATCTGCGAAAATTTCAACTGTCTAACTATCACGGTTTATGAGATACAACCTGGTGACACACGGACGGACCGACGAAAGGACAACGGAGTCTTAGTAATAGGGTCCCTCAGCCTTTGGGTACGGAACCCTAAAAATATTAAGTAGGTTGCTCGTCCTACCTGAAAAGGTTAATGAAATTAAATATTTACTGATATATAAATACCGCGTAGCCATAGCGGCTCTCTCTCTGCTCTTACTAGGGTTCCGCACCCAAAGGGTGCCAAAAGGGACCCTATTACTAAGACTTCACTCTGTCTGTCTGTCTGTCCGTCTATCTGTCTATCTGTACGTCTGTCCGTCCGTCCGTCCGTCCTTCCGTTCGTCCGTGCACTTTCCCCTTCCCGTACGAGTCCGACTCGCATATGGCCGGTTTTTATCCCACTTGTATTTTTCTTCTAGATTTGCGATAAAATTACACCTAAACCAAACTCATTGCGACGTTGAGCAGGATCCACGCAAAATCGGCCAAGACAAATGACGTTAGAATGCGTCACAAAATGGACGCTAAGCTCCGAGGACCTAACGTAGTGGAAAAACTTTCAATAGATCGAAAAGTTGGGGTCCCTGTAACGAGATTTTAATGGCGGTAACGTGTGGGATCCGGAGTTTGAGCCGCACGCGTGAAATACGGAGAGAAACTGTTTACTCTTCAGTCCTAGGCCTTTTAACGTCCTTGTTCATGTTTCTTATAAGACCTTGCACGTAAAAATCCATTTACAATGCGATTCATGAAAGAAAAACATAATAATAATGTGCACAATAGTGCGCAAGTTCTCAGGTCACTGATAAGAAAATACATTTATATGAAAATGCACTTGACTACGGTCTGTGCCCGAAAATACTTCATTTATGAGAGAAAAATACTAATATCTTTAGTATTATTAGTGGTATTGTTATTATTAAGTAAGATGTTGCGTTGGTTTAGACATGTAAAGAGGATGAAGGAAGAAAGATTGACGAAACAAATATATCGAGCGAATGTGGGTGGAAGGGCCGGTAAGGGACGTCCCAGGAGGACATCGTAAGCATCCAGGAGGACATACTTCGACCAAATAGCAGAATTTGTATTAATATACGGAAATTTATCACAAAAAGAAATATTCTGAAGCGGTATGAAGTTTGTCAGATCAACTTTTTAAGAATAAAAGCAAATTAATATAGGTACAAGTGCAGTTTAATCGCACAAAAAACTCATGCAAACAATTAAAGCACCTGCTCTCAATAGAACCCTCAAAATGTAGGACGCAAAAGCCGCTGCTTAAAACAAAACGCTTAACTCGCAAAATCTCAGGCCAAAACGAAAATGATGGAGCAATTATTTTTAGTCTAACTATAATTGTTTTCGGGTAATTTGTTTTTACGGCTCATTAGGCGGCTCGTAATTATGGGGCTCTCAGTAATAAAAACGGAAAAAAGGCCTGTAATTTCGGCCGGCTTTTACACAGCTTTTTAGCGGACGGTGGTGGCAAAAATTTCTGAGCTACATCAACCGAAAGTTCTCTCAACCGATCGACATTACTATGGAAGGATCATTCGGGAACCAATGAGGGCTTTTCAATGACAGCTGTCAGTTGAGTTTCATTAAAAAAAACTAGATGGCGCGGCAAGGAGAACAAATGTCATTATACGTTTTAAACGTGGTACATGGTTATTAATCTGTGATAATCTAAACATCTCTGCTCTCGTCAACGAAACAAGCGAGCAACGTGACAGAAACCACAGAGAAGGTACAGTGATGTCATGTCAATTTTGACATAATTATCATGTGACGTCAGCACCATCTATCGGTAACTTGCGGTAGGTACCTACTGTATTTTTTTAATGACACTGAAAAGCCCTTATTGAAATTTAAAAAAAAATAAGAATTTCAACAGAGAGGATGGTTTCAAGCTATCAAGCACGTAGAATCCAGTGCTAAGCAAATACAAATCTCGCGCCTTATCACCGGACCTGTCCGCGGACGTATTGAGTGTTGTGTGTCGGCCCGCTGCGAAAAACTAAGAGTGACTTGAGGGTAGACCACCTACCCTCACTACAATTGACTGTACTCGCCACGTCAGTCTACCCGTGACCACGGCAGCTGCAACGTTGCCGGAACATCGGGAATCTAAGGTAAATAATCGCGATTAGACCCGTTTAATATATTACTAAGTATGAGCATCACGAGTCATTAAAAAATTATGTTCAATATCCTGTCTTGGGCCCTTGTTATCAATTTGGTAAACATGTTCTACCACTAAACACGACTTGCCGACTTGTCGTGGGTTGGAATTGTACATATGACTTTACTTCCTAGTCACTTAAATTTGTGAATTTGTTACTTTATTATTATTAAAATTACTTGCACACAACACAATCACCTGTCCTGGTCCCAAACTAGGATACCCTGTGCTATGGTAACCAGACAAGGACATCACAAACGTGGAAATACGACTGAGGTCATTTGTGCAAATGTACGGCAGCCCCCAGTGGAAATCGAACCCACCCTCCCTCATGGTAATCGGACGTGATACCGCTAGACAAAAAGTCGCAGCACAATTTGTTAACAAGCTGTTCACATACCTCAGCGCTTTAAATCGCCTATCCGTGGTACTGATGAAACACATACTCTGAGTCTAAGAGAAGCCCTGTGCCCTGCAATGGGCGGTACGTAGATAGATAGATAGATAGATAGAGAACACTTTATTGTACATAAAATGGAAATTGCACAGATATTTCTTAACCTAAGAGCACGAGATAGGTTGATTGTACTAAGTTGATAGGCATACAAAACAAATTGTCTAAAACAATTCCTGCAATATCACGAGTCACGTAACCGGCCGCAAACGAGATTGCGCGTCACACGTTCGAAAACGCGACGCACATTTAACACCTGACGTATTTAGGCTCATTTCTCTTTACATCCATAGTTTTGATGTTAAGAACGTAGACAGCGTATAGACGAATTACTTTCATTTTGCTGTACATTTCACGGGTTTAACTGGAAAAACATGCGTGACATCGCATTTGTAAAAAAAAAATTAGGGTGGTTTAATAACAAAAAGAAAAAATCATCATCATCATCATTAGCCATTTGACGCCCACTGCAGGACACAGGCCTCCCTCATGGGTTTCATAACCATGAGGGGTTTTGCCATAATCGCCACGCTTGGCAGGCGGGTTGGCGATCGCAGTATGCGGTTGGAATCTCAGGAAGACGCTGCTGCCCGTCTCCTGGTATTTGATTTCTTTAGTCGCCTTCTACGACATCCACGGAAGGAAATGGAGTGACGCCATTCTTAATCCGGCGCCACACGGCCGGATTAAGAAAAAATAGTTATATTTAAAAAAATATAAGCATTATGCATTAAAATACTTGATCTGTGATTTTTGCACTATTAAAAAATCGTTTGTTTTGTAAAAATAACATAACGTTATAATAATCTATTGTTCAATGTCATTTTTGTTTAATCATTTCCGTCACAAGATTCATTCTTGAGTGCAAATATCAGTGTTCAATTATATTTTTACGTTGTCTATTTACGTTCCTCTGCAGGGCACACGCTTTCTTTCAGAAACAGAGCACGCGATTAATTACCCCGTGTACTCACCGCGGATTGTTAATTTCAAGCGCTGAGGTATGTCAATACCTCAGGCACTCAGGTTTCCTTACGATGTTTTCCTTCGCAGTTAGCGATTGGTATTGCTACTACCACTTCACAAATGTACTTAACTCAGAAAACAATGACACATTTTTTCATGCCGGAATTCAAACTCACGTGCTCCCAAATGTGAGACCGTTTTACCGCTGCGCTACTACCGCTCAATGGTCAGATATACATTTTAATTACTCAACGCAACAGTAACAACAGGTACAAATAAGACTAACCTTGTAAGTTTTTGTCATAGCTCCAATATCTTCTTTACATAAATAACTTAATTAAAACACATCTTAATTTGTAGCAAAACCTGGTTTTAGTGTCCTCAAAAAGAAGTAGATGAGTCAGTGTATTATTTTCTTCAAAATCCGTTGAAGCGGTTTCACAAAATTCCATAGCAAAGCCCTTTGAGTAGAGTACAATGAGCCCAAACAGAAACTAATTTGGACCAAAACATGAGACCCAAGAAATAAAACACGTATTTAGACCACGCACAAGCAAACAGTAATTTGAATTGGTTTAAATTATGCATTTTGGCTGACTGGTGCTGACACTGACTGACAATATTATCCTTACTAAATGCGAAAGTTTGTATGTATGGATGGATGTTTGTTATTCTTTCACGCAAAAACGGCTGAACGGAGCCAGATGAAATTTTGCACAGAGATAGATTATGGTCTGGATTAGCACATAGGCTATTTTATATCCCGGAAAAATACACATCAAAATTACCACGCGAACGACGTCGCGGGCAACAGCTAGTAACAACATATTATGTTGACTAACGAACGCTGAGAGAAACATGATTTCGTATCTACCAAACAAGGTCTAAGTACGTTTTGTATACCTACCAGGTGTATAAAAAACACCCTGATATTTAAAAGGGGGTTTCACATTTGACTATTTTAATTTAAAATACATCTGGTTTCACATAAAAATACATCTGAATACACATTCTAAAATATATGGTTTTCACTATGAAATAAAGCTTTCACATATAATCGCTCTGTAAAAACCTTAGGTAGAGCCTGAAAATGCGTCATTTAGTACTTAATTTCACTCCCGTGTCATTGATCACCAGTGTGAGCACAGTCAATGTGCAATAAGTACTTAAATTAATTTCTAATTTTAATTCAATGACTCAATACTCCAATTCTAATTTTAATTACATGAATCTGATCAGTCACAATTAGCAAATATTTCATATTATGGGAAGCGTGTTTATTAATAATTACAGCGTGATTGCTGCATTCGTTTGTTTCATTCCATATGCTTCGAATATTTGACAAGCATTTGTATTACGATTGACGATAGAAAGAACATTGAAATAAGGAGGCAAAATGCCACAACACTCCGTACCACTTTCATATTTTCATCTGCGTCATATCCATTGCTTTCGAAGTCTGCTAAAAAGGCTGAAATCACGTCGGAACTCCGCCTGTCTGTTGTATTTCATCATCATCATCATCATCATCACCATTTGACGCCCACTGCAGGACATAGGAATCCCTCATGGTTTTCCAGGCTTCCCGGTCTTGTGCCGCCTGCATCCGCTTTTGTATTTATTAAAATGAATTATATGTAAAAGTTTTATTTCTTAGAATTATATGAAACTGAACTGTGCCCGCTAACATTATTTCTTTCTCACAAAATTTCTTCACACTAAATCAATTGCATAAAAAGTGATTAAATCCACTGCATCATCACGGACACTTTCAGTGAACTGCATAAGAAGCTGGAGGAACTTGCCGAGGTTCCAAACTAGGATGAACGAGTTTGAGAAGGGTGCATTGCAGTCGACTTCTGCCTCAAAGCCTGCCGGACCTGCACGCGTAGATGAAACAATTGACATCATCATCATCATTCAGCCACAAGAAGTCCACTGCTGAACATAGGCCTCCTCCATGGATTTCCAAAAAGACCGGTAGGAAGCGGCTTGCATCCAGCGTCTTCCTGCCACTTGGATGAGGTCATCTGTCCATCTTGTGGCTGGTCGTCCTACGCTGCGCTTGCCGATATGTGGTCTCCATTCGAGAACTTTTCGGCTCCATCAGCCATCAGTTCTGCGTGCATATTTGACATATTTTTCGCGATTTCGAAGTTATCCCCGACAATCAATCAATTACCGCGTTCCAGTCCACTGTTGGAAAGAGGCCTCCCCCAAGGCACGCCACTTCCTTCTTTCTCCGGCCGTCCTCATCCAGCTGCAGCATCCAGACGAGGAACTCCTCATTTTTATGATTCCGCACCCAAAGGGTAAAAACGGGAGCCTATTACTAAGACTCCGCTCTCCGTCTGTCTGTCACCAGGCTGTATCTCATGAACCGTGATAGCTAGGCAGTCGAAATTTTCACAGCTGATGTATTTCTTTTGCCGCTATAACAAGATATACTAAACACAGAATAAAATAAATATTTGAGGGGGGTCTTAATCGTCAACAAACGTAATTTTTTGCCATTTTTTGCTCGATATTAATAACGGCAACAGGTAGACGCTTGAAATGTTCACAGAATATTTAATTGTGTCTAATGTTGTAAAGATAACGGAAACCTTCGTGCGCGAGTCCGACTCGCACTTGGCTTGCTTTACGTATAGTGGGATTTGATTTTATAATATATTTCTGTAGTAAAGGAGTTTTAATCCAATCATTGCAAGCACAACGAATAGTTTCTTTGTAAGCTTGTACGTTAAAATATGCGTTCTACAGTTTCAAGATGAAAAAAAAAATTGTCTGTCCCGTACAATTTACGAGCAGAAGAGCGCGTCGCAACAAAATAATATTTTTACTAGCGCATAAATTAAACGCGGAAACTATCATAAGATAAAACCACTTTACGATGAGTTGCGCGACTAAGTGATCGCTTTATTACGCTCGCGACAGTCGTCTTTATTGTCGGGGACGAGGGTCGCAAATTATGTGAACGTCTCCCCGGGATTACATTACATTACAACAGATTACAGGCTAGTAAGACGTGCGGCTTGACAAAGTTATTGGCACTTCCCAAATTTTATTAAACTTGTTTTTTATTCTTTGGCGATTTTTCTTACAATTTATTGTACCTACCATTTTACTTGGTGTCTGTAAACTTGTCTTTCGTACGGCTGTTTATCTGCCAGAAAATATAATAATGAGCGTAACTTTGATATTTCCAATTCTCCCACCGCTGGACCTGGACCTCCATCAAGACACGCATCTTCTTTCTATGTTCGGCTATCAGCATCTAGCCGCTACCGGTTATCTTGTTACATAACATTAACTCACCCCTGTATCCCGGAGGGGTAGGCAGAGACTAGGGACTGCCACTTGCCACGATCCTGACAGATCACTTTCGCTTCATCAACATTCATTAGTCGTTGCATGCGCAGACGCCGGTAAAAAGAACGAGAATGTAGTGACTAGAATTGAGAAAGGATTGATGCTTTGGTTTGGACACGTGGAGAGGATGAAGGAAGACAGATTGACGAAACAAATATTTCGCGCGAATGTGGGTGGAAGGACGGGTAAGGGACGTCCCAAGCGGACATACTTCGACCAAATAGGAGATGTATTAGCAAAAAGTACCCGAAACTGGCATGCGTGCATGCAACGGCTGATTTATGTTGTTATTGAAATATTATTAATTTTTCAGAGATAAATAAGCTCATCGGCATCTCATTGGCATCGGTTCCCCGGCAGAAGTACCCCACTGTCACTTCAGGTTAATAATTTTATAGTAGCTTATATCAATCAGCTTAGATCGTCGGCAAATTGATCGACGATATGAGGCAGATTGCTTGGAGCTGTTCGATTCTAAATCGATTTATTCTTCAGGTAAAAGATAATTGCCTACACAATAAAAAAATATACATAATAAAAAATAAAAACCGACTTCAAAACACTACAAACTTCAAATTTTATTTTTCAATTTTTACTGGGGGAGCAGGAGAAAAATAAACAAGTCCCTTATAACCATAAATCTTAAAGCAACGAATTAAGCAGTGCATGCTTAATTCGTTGCTTTAAAATTTTAAGTTCTCCATTTCCATCTCCGAAAGTCTTTACCAGAACATCACCAAATTACCTTGGGACTCCTTTTGCGCTATTTCATGAAACATACGGATATTTTTAAAGGATGGGCCCCATTAGCCCTTATTTGCTACTGTCCATTGGAGAGTTCTGTTATCCATCCCTGAAAGTCTTCATCAGATGTTCATCAAAATAAAATGGGACCAACGGGACTTTATAACTATTCGAACAAAAAAAGAATTGTCGAAATCGGTTATGATTTGACGGAGTTATGCGAGAAAATAGCAAAAAAAAACAAAAAAAAAAAACATACGCGTCGAATTGATAACCTCCTCCTTTTTTGAAGTAGGTTAAAAAGGGAAAAACTTAGGGTTTAAATTAACAGCTTGTAAATTCGTTATAAAGCATTTATAATATATAAATGTCGCCGGTAGAAAGACCCGAAATTATTGTCTAAATCTACCGTAGAACCTCTTTTAGAAACACTAAAACTACAGTAGCAGGCACTGATGCGTGCATCGCTTTCATCGTAAATAAGCTCTGGCTGTAATAAAAGTGAGCGACTATGCTTAGGGCGAAGTTAGATTAAATTCAGAGTTTTAGTTACGACTCTTAGCACAGTAATACACCTTATGGGTCTAATCTTGATTATTTATAACTCATAAGCAGCCTATATACGCCCCGCTGTAGGGCATAGGCCTTCTCACAGGGAGAGAGTATGGGCTTAATCACAACGCGTGCCCACCGCGGATTCGCGATTTCAAGCGCTGAGTTAATATGTGAATAGCTCAGACACTCATGTTTCGTCGCAATGTTTTCCTTCACAGTTAGCGAGTGGTAATGCTACTATAACTTCAGAAATGTACATAACTTAGAAAGCAAAGTCATAGGTACATGCCCGCACTGGGAATCGAACCTGGGTCTCTCGCTTCCGAGTCCGATGTTCTACCCACTAGGATACCACTGCTTAGGTAAACTCAATAACATTAAATGTTGATTTGTAAGTACCAAAGTAGGTAAGGAAATTATTTATTTGACACTCAAATCTTAATATCTAACAATACAATTTGAAAGTTCTTTAAATTGTAAAAAGAAAATGCCGTATAGAAATAGTAGATTATGTACTAAGGGAATAAAACCATGTATTATGTCATGGGCGGCATATTGAACCCTGAGCGGAGCGAAGGACTCCGAGTTAACTCGCGAGCGCAGCGAGGGAGTTAAATTTTAACTCCTGAGCGAAGCGAGGGAGTTATGTAGAGTCCTGAGTGAAGCGAGGGGTTCATACCGCCCGAGACTAAGACATGTTTTATTCCAGAGGTGAATACTCTACTTTTCACACCATCTGGGAGACAATAAAAAGATAAATTCGTATTTGCAATTCGCGCCTTTTTTTCTTTTTTTTGTTGGTGTTTCGCGCGGTCACAGGACACAGTATTTCAGAAAAAAAAGAAAAAAAAGAGGTGAGTTTCGAACAACAATTCTAATTTCGAATTGCAATGCGGGGCTTCTCCATAGTTTTCATGCGAATTTTGACATTCTAAATTCAAATCACTTTATTCCCTAGGGAAATTCTTCATTATTATTGCCCTCGAGAGACAAGGCCATGCTTTACTATGATATTTGACGGTACGTAATAAGGCATTGTCGAGCAGGAGGTGTGAAAAACTTTATTTAAACCTTTGAATTAGTATTGCGTTTAGACCAGTAAAACGTGCACACAATAAGTGTTGGATAAAAGAAAATTTATTGGCTCATAAACTAGTACAACCCTTAAAGTATTCTGCGTAAATATGAATAAGGATATACCTACATACTTAATAATAATATACTTACGTTAGCCATTACAAATATGTTACAAAAAAAAACCGTAAAACCACGTAAATAATATAAAAAAGTGGACAAGTGTGAGTGGGATTCGCCCTTCGAGGGTTCTGAACAAATCTGTGGTCTTGCAGTTTTTTCGAGCTTTTTTCGAACTACAAAGACAATTTTTTGATGACTTAATTGCAAATGTATAGTTTCCAGATTTTTCCCTATTCTTGCAGTATACGACGATATTACTTGCCAAATTTCTTAGTTGTAGGCGAACGGAAAAAACGCTATAAATTTTGATTCCCTTGACAGTGTCAAAATATACGTTTTTTGCGGTATGAACGGCCGTAAATTTTATTTAAGTTAACTTGGAAATTTGATTTTTTCACAGCTTAAAGGAACTAGAGACATGAGTATATGGTTTTAATTTCAACTCGATACCTTTACTCGTTCCCGAGATAAAGGGTCTTGACAGACAGATGGATGGACGGACGGACGGACAGACGGATGGATGGGCAACAAAGTGATCCTTGAAACACATTTGCCACACCTACGTTGTCACTCTTTTTACCAACTGGTATATTAGTTATGCTTTGTAGACGTGTGTGTGTCTTACGTAAATAAATAATCTATCTATTTATCTATCTATCCTATAGCCGTTTTTCATTTTAAGGTACGGAACCCTAAAAATTAACAAAAAAATATCGTATGTCGAAAAACAATTTTAATAATAATAATAATAACTTTATTGATAGTTAACAGGGTTGATGTACATTCACTTAACCGTTTAAATATAAATAGAAAAACGCGAACGAAACTGGTTGGTATCTGCTGCTATAGCTAGGTTACAAAGTAGCCTGTATTAATAGCAGCAGGCCCGTGCCTCTTACGACAAATTCTAGTCAGTAATTAAACAGTGGTGGCATTATTGGAGATTTGTTACAAGAGTGAAATAAAGTTTGCTTAATATTATATAAAACTAACATGCAATGTGTGTGTGTGTATGTGTATGTGTGTGTGTGTCTGTGTATGTGTGTGTGTGTGTATGTGTGTGTGTGTGTGTGTTTGTGTGTGTGTGTGTGTGTGTGTGTTTGTGTGTGTGTGTGACAATGTTTGTTTAAATTCGTCATTACGAACACCAATTGACGTGTTAGGACTTGCGCATTTTTTCAGGTAACCTTGTATCATCGGGTTGTCACTGGGGGCCGTGAATTGTAGTTCCATGAAACGAGGCCCAGCTTGTCAAAAAACAAACCACTGCTCTTCGTAAACTGCAATCAGTTGTGTTCACAGTGGGATACTCTAAGGAATGTGTTAATTTACCTTACTCAATAAGGTCATTTTTATGTGTAACTCATCCTGTTGTCATCATCATCATTCAGCCACTGCGGGACAAAGGCCTTCTCCATGGATTTCCAAAAAGACCGATTGGAAGCGGCTTGCATCCAGCGTCTTCCTGCCACTTGGATGAGGTCATCTGTCCATCTTGTGGCTGGTCGTCCTACGCTGCGCTTGCCGATATGTGGTCTCCATTCGAGAACTTTTCGGCCCCATCGGCCATCAGTTCTGCGTGATATGTGCCCCGCCCACTGCCACTTCAACTTACTAATCCGCTGGGCTATGTCGACGACTTTCGTTCGACTACGAATCTCATAATTTCTGATGATCTCGTAGAGAAATTTCGAGCATACCACTTTCTAGACCTTGAGTTTTCTTATGAAGCCTACAGTGAGAGACCACGTTTCAGTGCCAGAAGTCATCATTGGTAACACTGGTAATCTTGTTGTAACCCCCGACAAATAAAATAAAGTAAAGAGCCGAGTACAGCCTGTAGTCACCCTTAGCACCATCACACCAAGACCGTCCTTCACTTAGAAAAATTGTAGCTTTTATGCGTTCCGCAAGGAACCTCGCGAGCCTTTCATTACTTTGATTGATTACATCGGGAGCCTGCTATTTATGTATGAGCGACAATATAGTGGTCGATGCTTCATCTAGAGCAGTATCCCGCAAACTTTTTGTGTTCATGATACACCTACAGAATCAGGAAATTCAAAAAATCTCGTGTCACAGTGTCTGTTATCGAATTCCTCCAAAACGGCTTCAGCATTTTTTATGAATTTTTCGTGTTTATTTGTTAGATCTGGGAATAGGTCGAAAGCTAGTTAGTTGGACCTGAGATTTCCGCACTTAGCCTCATAGTTGGGCCATTGTACGTAGCAAGCGCTAAGGTACGTAAATACCTCAGACACTAGGGTTTCCTTACGATGTTTTTCTTCACAGTTAGTAGTGGTATTGCTACTATAACTTTAGCAATGTACGTAACTTAGAAAACAAAGTCATTGGTACATGCCGAGATTTTAATCCACGACTTCCCGAATGAGAAGCCGGCGTTCTATCGCTCCGCTATCACCGCTCAGGTCGAAGGCTAATTAATATGGCAAAACAACGTTTACCGAGTCAGCTAGTAAGTATATAAACCAACAACACGGTATACTCACTGACTGACTGATTAATATCCTCTATATTAGGTTTTCTTGGAAACTTCCACTCCTATGCAAAATGTATTTACGAGAAATTTGTAAGAAATGTATAAATTACCGCCATCCTATGAAGCCGATTTTTTCTTTTCGCCTCATCACAAATGAATAAACGATTAGTGTGCTTGATCTATTTGATCAATCAATTTAGTACAAAAGGTATTTAAAAGCGGAGCCAATGAAAATAAAACATAACGTTTTTGCAAAGAAGCGTCACACAGAAATGTTTATTACTGGCTATTTTTAGAACCCACAGCCTAGAACATACAGCTTGTCGCATGAAAATAATGTCTGTTTTCAGCAAAAACTTGTCGTTTTTCGAACATTAAATGGTGACCGCGGTACACCGGTGTGCTTTGCGGAGCACACGGCAATAGTACCAAGAGATCGTATGTCGCACTGGTGGCCAAATTAAAATGAAAAATTAGTTTCGTTGCTTTTGTAGGACTCCGTACCTCAGAAGGAACAAACTGAAAGCTTATGGGATTTGACGTCCGGATCTCAGAGGATCACTTTGTTGTCCCGCCGTCCGCCAGTCAGATTGCTGGTAGTGGCTGGATATGGATGACCGAGGATAGAAGGAAGTGGCGTACCTTGGGGGAGACCTATCTCTAGCAGTGGACGAGTACCGGTATCCATATAACTTTCTGAGTCTGAAGCACAGGATGAGTTTACAAAGCTCTTAAGCGTCCTTTTAAACTGTGCTTTTAGAGACTTTTATTACACGATTCCTCTGGGAGGCTTTTATAGATCGCAGTAGCCAAGAGCAATTACCAATGGATCGTTTGAAACTTGAAATACGGTTGATTACTCTGGCTGAAAGGCACATTGCGTTGGTTTCGGCATATGGAGAGGATTAATTAAGAAAGATTGATGAAAAACTGGCTGACTGGTAGAAAATGCTTATGGTATTAGGTTCGCCGAATTGTACGATTTTTTTAAGTGCAATAAAAGTATCAATAAATAAATAAATAAAAAATATATCGAGGAAGGACTAGTTAGCGACGAGATACTTCGACCAGGGTGGTGTATTAGTGAAGTAAGCAAGATAAAAAATAACCGAAATCGGCGAAATTCAGCAACTAATGAATGTTGATGAAGCGAAAGAGGTCGTGGCAAGTGGAAAACCCTGCTCTCTGCCTACACCTTCGGGTTGTAGGCGTGAGGTTATCGTCATATACTTTGACTGTCAGAGATAAATAATTATGGTAACACTCGCATATTATTATACTAAGTTCTGAAAGCCCTCTTCAGGCTGTCAAATTCCTGTTTTGTTTCAAACCACATCTTAAAATAGCCACTTAAGAGATTTTAGGGTAAAGAGTGCTTAATTTGTAAGGCCCTTAGACCCCTTGGCCACCATATGTACCTTTTCTCTTTATAACTTCTCAATTGCTTTTTGGAGTACAATAAAGAGTAAATAAAGGAATAAAGGAGATACATCGTTACTTTCAAAGGACGCAAATAAACTTTTTTATTATTATTTATTATCGTTGTAACCCACTAAAAAGGGGTTCCATTATCAAATGGCAATAAACAGTAGACAAAATTCAGTCATGCACACAAAACATACTAAAAAAACCGGACAAGTGCGTGTTGGACTGGCCTACTGAGGGTTCTGTACAAATTTTTACGTGCTTACATATTATAAATAGTTCAGACATCGAGTCTCGCAGTTTTTTCCAAGCTCGTCCCGAACTTTAAAAACATTTCTTTTTATTTAATTACAAATGTATCAGATTTGGTCAAATGTACAAATGTATCAGTTTTCAGATTTTTCCCTTTATTTGTAGTATAAGACGATATTACTTGTCAGATTTCATAGTTGTAGATCAACGGAAAGTACCCAATACATTTTGATTTCCTTGAGAAGGTTGACTTTTTCACAGCTTCAAGAAAATGTAAGCCTGAGTTTCAATTTCAACTCGATACCTCTACGCGTTCCCGAGATGTTCCGTGTGGTGCCGGATTAAGAATACCGTCACTCCATTTCCTTCCGTGGATGTCGTAGAAGGCGACTAAGGAAATAAATTACCAAGAGACGGGCAGCAGCGTCTTCGTGAGATTCCAACCGTATACTGCGATCGCCCATCCGCCTGCGAAGCGTGGCGTTTATGGCAAAACCCTTCATGGTTAAAAACCATGATAGAGGCCTGTGTACTGCAGTGGACGTCAAATGGCTGATGTGATGATGAAATAAAATTCTCAGGATTTTCTACCTTTACTCCGTCATTGCTAAAAAAGTGTCAGTTCCGAAAACAAATTAACAACTACGATTTATAACCATCGCTCCATTTCTGTCACGGGCAATCTCTTTTTTAGACGGCAGAATCGAATAAGGCAAAATTAAATTATCTAACTCCACCACATCCATCACGGATGTGAAAGCCTCATACAAAACAGCGCGGAAAAAAGTTACCAGATTGTTAAGTGACAGATTAGTTTAAGGATTCATGAGGCTATGTCTAACATGCAATTCCCGAAACATTTTGGTTAGTGTTTATCGTTTATTAAAACATTGTGTTCTATGAATTTTGAATTTTTTGTTATTTTTCCATGTAGCCTTCCTACTTAGCTAACCTTCCCTAACGAGAGACCCAGTTTGGATTCCCAGTGTGGGAAAGGAAAGGAAAACATCGTGAGGGAACCCGCGTCTCGGCTGGTGGTTGGCCCCGCACGTATTGACTTGTCTTTCCTGTGAGCTAGGCCGACTAAGCTGTCAGGACGGTATAGGTGCTGGGCAAGCCTACTCCAACTAAAAAACAATGACCTTGGCACTGCAGGATCCAAGTGGTCCATACACCACTGAACGGTGTATACATAATGCCATTACGTAAATGCAAAGGCCAAAGTTTTCCATTTACGAATATGATCTTCCACGGATTTTCTTTGGAGTAGCATTCTTTGATAATAATGCTTATCATAAGCAGCCTATATACGTCCTACTGTAGAGCACAGGCCTTCTCTCTGACAGAGAGTATGGGCTCACCACGCGTGCCCACCGCGGATTGGCGATTTCAAGCGCTGAGGTATGTGAATAGCTCAGACACCCAGGTTTCCTCACGATGTTTTCCTTCACGGTTAGCGAGTGGTATTGCTACTATAACGTCACAAATGTACATAACTTAGAAAGAAAAGTCATAGGTACCACACTGGGAATCTAAACTGGGTCTCCCGCTTCCGAGTCCAATGTTCTACCCACAAGGCTACCATACCTTAAATAGAAGGGACTTCTATATACTTATTAAAAGCTGCGACTTCATATTATAATCCTTATACTCATTTCAAAAATAAAAGTCTAAAAAAACTCATGCAACAAAAGTTTTCTCCGATCACAAACTCTAATTGAGATGTATCAATTCTTAAGAATTCTTATAAATAACTCTGTAGAAACGATAGTAACACAGTGAATATGAGAGGTTCTGGGTTTGAATCCTCACCTGTGTCTAGTTTTTCTGCATACACTTACATAAACTCACGCCTGCATCCCAGAACGGTAGGTAGAGAACAAGGTTTGCTATTTGCCACTATCCTGATAACCTTCAATAACGTTACTTGCATTTACTCCGATTTTGGTTCGTAATTTTGGAAATTTATGTCAATCCCTCGCGCTCACAACAAACTCTACTATTCCTACATCGCGCATATATAAATATATCAGGAGTTAATTTAAATACGACGTCCAACGACCATTGGAGCACCGTACACAGACATATCATGTGCCTGGCGGAAAAGATTGTTTTAGTAACAAATGGTGACCCAGTAAGAGTGCACAAATGAATTTAAAAATAAAACGCTTTTTTTAAGCGAGTGTTGATATTTTTATAAGATCGTAAACGAGACATGCTCCAATTATGGATGGAATACGAGTTCCGTGTGGCGCCGGACTAATAGCGTAACGCGAAGAATAGCGTAACTCCATTTCCTTCCGTGGATTTCGTAGAAGGCGACTAAGGAATTACCAAGAGACGGGCAGCAGCGTTTTCCTGAGATTCCAACCGCGTATGCCAACCCGCCTGCCAAGCGTGGCGATTATGGCAAAACCCTTCATGGTTAGGAAAGCCATGAGGGAGGCCTATATCCTGCAGTAGGCGTCAAATGGCTGATGATAATGATGACAGTATCCGGCATATGGCCCCCGCGGCTCTGAACACAGGCTTTTTACGAAATTTTCGTTAACATTTCGACAAAGATGTGGCTCTATCTCACCGATGACGCGTTGGATCTCAGTCTTGAACTCAGGAATTGTTTGTGGTTTGTTCAAACAGACCTGCAACTTCAAAACACCCGAAAATAGAAATCGCACGATTTTGGCGGCCAACTGACATCTAAATTTCGGGAGATGATTCGGTCTGGAAATCGTTGGTCAAATAAATCTGTTGTAACGTTCGCAGTATGGCAGGCGGCGCCGTCCTGCTGAAACCACATGTTGTTTAGATCCATACCATCAAGTTGAGAATACAAAAACTCCGTTATTAGGTGCCTGTAACGAATTCCATTCACAGTCACTGCATTTTCGTCCTCATTTTTACAATTATAACGTGTTGTTCAACTGCGTAGCGCCGCATCCTACTTAATACATATTGCAAATGTGAAAGTTTGTGAAGATTTTTGTATGCTTGTTACTCAATGACGCAATAACGGCTGAAAGGAGTTACATCAAACTTGGTATACAGATAGACAAATACCTTAATTGAGACACAGGACACTTGATATCCCGGTAATGCGATCCCGTGGGATAATATTTTATTGTTACCATAACCATTTTTCAAGCCAAACTCTAAGATATTTATTCATTGTGTTGTCATGGTAACAAGAATCGTATAAACTGATTCTGTGGCGGTACGAAGTTTGCCGGGACTGCTAGTTTGTAATAATCGGAACAATTGTTGATATTATCAATTTAAGACCTGTTACGTGCAAAGAAGAAAAATGGCGTCACTTTTAAATCGTGCACTCTCATTGGGTCACCCTTTACAACTCGCCAGCGGTCAAGTCAAAGAATTAAGCTTGTCCAGCATACCGGCGGCTACATAGCCTTCTGTATACGAAAATACCTTTTCTGTAAAGTAAGAATTTTACTCTTTGAGTTTACTTATACGCAGGAAGTATCGGAAATATTGTGGAACATATTGGTAGGAAAGTATTTCATTACTGAAGCAAAATATGAAATCTAATATGAGCTCACGAAGCATCCTATTTTAAAATGCATTCCATTGAAAGCCAATCTGTAGATAGAGGCTATGTTATTATGGCGTGGGTTGGGTATCTGTGGTATTTTGTCACCGACTTTAATAAATGGGGGATGTTCTCAATTCATAGTTTATGTATGTTTAGCGAAAATTCTTTGCCTCGTTGTCCGACTTCATTGATTAATTGTAAATTACAAAGGGTGTCCCCCGGGGGAGGTCCCATATCCATTTAGTCAAGATCTTGAAGAAATCCGTGAAAAAATTACAAAAATCTTAAATTGGCAATGGCATCTATTTTAAATATTCCGTGGATGAAATACTCCATTTCCTTCCGTGGATGTCGTAGAAGGTGACTAAGGAAATACATTACCAGGAGAAGGGCAGCAGCGTCTTCCTGAGATTTTAACAGCATACTACGATCGCCAACCCGTCTGCCAAGCGTGGCGATTATGGCAAAACCCTTCATACTTCATGGTAAGGATAACCATGAAGGAGGCCTGTGTACTGCAGTGGGCGTCGAGGGCTGACGATGATGATTATGATGATCTATTTTAATGAAATAAAAATTAAACCCTTAAATTTTTCATTGCATATTATTCATGAAGTCGGTTTATTCGTGTTTAATTGAGGCGACCAAGTAATGAAGCCTGTTGAAAAATTTTCTTCAGTACTGATTATATAAGCTCTTGCGATAAGTTTAACTTATCAATATTATTCTATTTTCGTACAAATAACGGAGCTTGCGTCTAGCTAGATTCACTGTAGCTTACACTCTGATAGTATACCTCCGCCCACCCCTAGTATATGCCTTTTCTTCATCAAGCCATCTTTCGCAGTCACTCGCCATTCGCATCCACGGACCTAAATCTGTGCACCCATACTTAATTAAGTATTTACTTTGTAATATTCTCTAACCCTGGGCCCTTATGATGAAGTAGCGATATGTTCGATAGGGTAGTCAACGTCACGCTCGAGCCCGACAATTCACTCGAATCTAGCGACAAATACGGTTCTTTTTTTTGAATACTAGTTTCCAAAGTTCCTGCCACTGAGTAATGAACGCTAGAAATGAATGGCTCCTTGTTAGCCCAATGACGTCATATCGTATCTTGAGATACGGATTTTGACATTGACAAGTGACTTCCGATAATGTCGCATTTTTCATAATTAAGGCCCTGTACGACGTCATTTACCCCCACATAATAAGTTCTCGGTTTCAGCAACAAAAACTAGAAATTACGTAGCAGCCTCAGATAGATTTGTCCAATAACTCACTATCAGCAACAAGGTACTAGCGAGATGTCGACTGAAAGCTTTAGCGAACTTCCCTGTGCTGCTTTGTCATTGAAAAATGGCTTTTAGCAACACGTGTTAAGAACTAGCGGTGTTTCACAGACGTTTTCTGTAAGTTTGCGCTGGTTCTATTTATTGGTACTGAAGTAACGTTTTCTGTCGCCCGTGGTTTAGCGGGATGTTGTGGTGAATTATAGTGGAGTAAATTCTTGCAATACCCTCGCTAACGGCGCAGGAAAAAATCGTGAGGAAACCCGAGTGTCTGAGCTATTCACATACCTCAGCGCTTGAAATCACCAATGCACGGTGGACACGCGTGGTGATTAAGCCCATACTCTCTCTCAGAGAGAAAGCCTGTGCCCTACAGTGGGATGTTTATAGGCTACTTATGAAATTCTTGGTGTTGGTTAAGAGCAATCAACAAAAAGAAAAATATCACACACAAGCGCACATAAAATTATGTAAACTCACGCACGTATCACTTAGGAATAGGCAGAGACCTGAGTTTGCGACTTGCCACGATCTTAACAAACTTGACTGTCGTTACCTACGGCATGTTTGCAATATTTACCAAGCAACTCATATTTCTGCTAAACCGACGTAGGTAAAAACATAAATATAGCGACGTTCGCGTGTGGGCATCAATATACTCTCATGAGAATTGACATAAAACTCGAAAATATTCCCCTTTACCCCATAACACATGAAGGGAAATTTTATACCGCCGTGAAAGCGTATAAAAGTTAGGTGATAAAATAAACAACCCTTTTGTCAATACGCGCTTCCTTTATGGGTATTATTTATATTTCAGAAGACACCGAGTTTACCGGGAACAAATTTTCCTTCAGTGCTTTGGTTTCCATAGAGTCTTAACGAAATATTAAAACTAGAGTCAAATTCGAGTAAAAGTGCTTGGCTATTGTCCTCGGAAACTTCAGACTATGTAGATAGATAGATAGATAGATAGAATATAATTTATTCAGTACACCAGGAATGACATATGAGAATTAAACAACAATATAGTACAGTACAATTGGCGGCCTTATTACTAAAAGTTACTATTACTTTGTAATTCAAAGTAAAATCGTTTTTATGTAAATTGTAACTGTCACAAATTGTCGTTGACAACACCTTTTTTAGTACTTGGCACACTGCGGCCATTGTGTGAAAAATTAGTTTAGCTGAGAAAAAAAAGGCAATAAAATACCACGTCAAATTATCTCTCTCTTTATTTTATAAATCTCCAAGAACCTGATAAATAACAAACGAAAGTGCAGATCTATCCTTTCCTGTTTTGTGATAGTAACATCGTTTGTTTGCTCCAAGAGTATTTAATAATCCTGAAATATACGCACCTAACTTATATATAATAATATGTTAAGGCTAGTACCCGAAGTGCTGCTGCGCCTAGTTTTAGCCGGTTATAACTAGGTGTAGCCACTTTCTCGTGGTTAAATCTAGTATAAACCGATTTTTTTCGGGTAAAACTAAGTCTAGCTGGTATAATTCGGGCTAGAACTAGGTCCGACCAAACCCTAGTGGCTGATACTAGGTCTAGCCGATGTCATACCGGCTACAACTAGATTCAACCAAACCCTGGTGGCTATTACTAGGAGTAAATCCTAAAAGGTTAGGTGTTGTTCATCAATTACGCGGTAAAGCAACTGCGTTGTGGATTTAATACTAATTTCATGTAATGCGCCAAACCAGGGCCCCTTAGGGGGGTTCAGTAACCAGGTTATGATTGGCAAGTTTGTGTGTCATTGCATCATTATGCTTCCGGGAGACCCAGGTAACCCATTATCCACGCGGTGGTAGCCCAGTGGGTAGAAAAACATTAATAAACCCATCAAATCGAAAATTAAACAAGACGAGACCACAGAACAAGAAAACCCCGGACGGTGAAAAAACTGGTCTGGTTTTTCTTCCAACTTTCTGATAGTTGAAAGGACTCGGAGTGCAGTCGCAATACGAAATGAGATTTTTCGCCAGATTGGAACTTATTGAAAATTCTCCGGGAGACTTCAAGTTGCTTGGAAAATTGTTGATGTGGCCCCGCCTACGTTGCGCCTAGCCTGTTACTTACATTCCGCTAGAGAACGGTTCAAAAAGTGAATAAGTAACATTCAGTTTAGTTTAGATCTGTAACTTTCTGAGTCGTGTTTCCTCACGATTTTTTTCCATCACAGTTAGCGATTGGAGTTGCTGTACGTAACTTAGGGCCAATTTTTCAATAGTCAGATAAAACTTAACTGGAGAACAAATAGCATGCTTTCACTGTCTAAATTGAAAAATCCGGTCTTAGAAAAGTAGTTGATACACGCTGGAATTTGAACCCACGACCTTTCGAATGCGTGGCCGGTGTTCTACCGTGCCGCTGCCATCGCTCTAGACCTGTTTAATGAATTCATTTAATATCTGTGAACATCGAGAAACACTAAACTACGGCAGATTATTTTTCAAGAAAAAGTAAAAATCCAAGTGAACGGTTCGCCAGTGTATGTATGGTTCGTAGCTACTATTCACGATTTTTTTTAGCTTTAGATATGGTATGGCTATTGGTAACGAAGAAAAAGTGTCAAAAACAGTTTATTGTCAAGTATATATTTGTCATTTTAGTTTGGTCTATAATTTTCAGTTGAAGGAGACACCACTAGTCTCTATTACCTAAATGCAATAAATCCTTAACAAAAGTTTTCAATTTTAGCTTTTGCGCGCAGCGTCGTGTTCCTAATACGGTCTATTCTTTAGGATTGCGACCGCCAGGTTAAAGTGCCGCATATACGAGTCAACTACCGCAGGAACTGACTGAAAACCAGCGGTGAGGGCTCACACCCTCAGCACAATGCTGAGTCAGATGCCCTTTGCGGCAACTTGGACACACCACAGGATGCACTCTGTCGCTCTGACTTTGCCTTGTATTATGTTGTGTTTATCTGGATTTTTTTCCTTTGTACTTTTTTGTGTTACTTGTTATGCCTTTCCTTCTTGTGATGTGTTAATTTGTCCCAATAAATGTCTTTCTTTCTTTCTAGAAAGGTGGGTCAAAATTGCGACCGACTGGGTTCCGCAAAATGGACACCGACGTCGCGGCAGATCAAGGCGAAAATGGCGGGATGACCTAAATGCATTCTTTCCGGGAAGGTGCAAGACGGCTGGTGACAGAAAGAGATGGAAAACAGGTGGGAAGGCCTTTGCCCAGCAGCGGGAGACAAAAGAGGCTATAGAAAAAAAAGTTTTAGTACCTATATGAGCCACGATATATGTAAAGAAGATATAGTAGCAATACCACTCGCTAACGGTGAAGGAAAACATTGTGAGGAAACCTGAGTGTCTGAGGTATTCACATACCTCAGCGCTTGAAATCGCCAATCCGCGATGGGCACGCGTGGTGATTAAGCCCACACTCTCTCCCTGCGAGACGGCCTGTGCCCTACAGTGGGACGTATATAGGCTGCTTATGTTATATAAGCCACATTCCATGTGATTCTGGATTAAGAATAGCGTCACTCCATTTCCTTCCAGGGATGTCGTAGAAGGCGACTAAGGAAACACATTACCAGGAGACGGGCAGCAGCGTCTTCCTGAGATTCCAACCGCATACTGCTATCGCCAACCCGCCTGCAAAACGTGGCAATTACGATCCTTTCATGGTCAGGAAAACCACGAGGGAGGCTTATGTCCTGCAGTGGGCGTTAAATGGCTGATGGTGATAATGATGATGATAGGTATAAGACTACTTTTTTTCGAAAATAGTCATAATTCTTCATAGACAGGTAGTCCAGAATAGCTAAGTTGTAAGGATTCAATTAAAGCAAGCGCCGACCGCTGAAAAGACTTGTTTTTACAAAGATTAACTGCCACGCGAACTTCTATTTTCAGCTCCGGTCTCAGGTTATTATTACTGGCACCACATTTCCTACAAGGGACCAGACCAGTCCAGTATTCCATGGCCTCTGCATGCTGTAGTCAAACAAAGGGCGCAGGGCTCAGGCACGTTGTTAGCGGTAATAAATCTGGAATTCGCATCGCTGTGGTACCGTCACGCGCCAGTGTTGCAACTGACCAATTGATTTTGTGCAATAACTCTGGTGGTTCTTTCTAAAGCGAGCTTCCAATGTAAGAGTGAATTGGAAGTTATACAGATCGTTACTTTTTAGGGTTCCGTACCCAAAGGGACCCTATTACTAAGACTCCACTTTCCGTCTGTCTGCCTATCGGTCTGTCTGTCACCAGACATAGGCCGCCCTCATGGTTTTCCGAGCTTCGCGATAATGCCGCCCGGCATGTCGTTTGTAAATCAATAACAAACTACCTTTGTATGGGAATTGTCGCCTGAGGAACCTCGTTAACTGGCTGTACTGCAGATACACAATAATAATGATAAATAACTTCCCCACAACACAATCACTTGACCTGGTCCCAAACTAGGATACCCTGTGCTATGGTAACCAGGCAAGTACATCAAAAACATAGAAATACACCCAGACTGAGCCCATTTGTACAAATATACGGCCGGCGGCCTCTAGGACCTGGGAATCGAACTCACGATCTCTATGATATGAAATGAGTCTAGCAGCCGTTCCAGCAGAAAATTATGAGTTTATTTTTTTTTATAGCGCTTGAAATTGCCAATCCGCGGTGGGCATGCGTGGTGATTAAGTGCACACTCTCTCCCTGAGAGAAGGCCTATACCCTACAGTGGGACGCATATAGGCTGCTTATGTATGTATGTAATTAGGAGTTTAATTTTAATTCAAGAAATATTGTCTTCTTGTAAGCGCCATAATTGTGCTTTTGTTGTTTTTTATGTGCCTTCTGTATTTGGAATAAACTTTTTCTATTCTATTCTATCAGCCGTAAAGACAAAAGATCGGGGATCCAGTCTGAGGATGCAGAAGTCTCGTGCCGATGTATAGTTGCACAAACCACATCGCATCTGCATGTCTCCACGGAAGCTCTACAGTGCAGCTGGTAGGATCTCCTGGAGATGTAACCTAGGGTTATCACAGTGGCACGGTCTTGGGAGCGGTATGTCTGAGAAAGAGTCAATGTTTTCGACGCATGAGACGAAGAAGCCGCCGCGAGATGGCGCGGTAAGTATTTAAATGCCTAGGATTGTTGACCCACATTTGATTTGAGTCACTTAAACCCAACGTAATTTAAAAAAAAGAATATTTAAAGTTCTCCAAGAGGTTTCTAGCGCCACCAAAATAAAAAATAAACCTATCTTGTTTTGCAGATATTTTTTGCAAGTGTGAAAGCATTTGTGGAAGTGTGGAAGTTATTATTATAATGTTGATGCAGCTAAAGAGGTTTGCGAGGATCGTGGCAAGTGGCGAAACCTGGTCTCCACCTACCCCTCCGAGATCCAGGCGTGATTTTATGTAATGTTATAGCTTTCAAATCTCTCATACGTGTAATTAGTGATTTTTACTAGTGTCTAGGACTTAAAACCTGGGACTAGATACCCTCTAAGTTAACCCATCAGCTTTGCGAAAATATGGATTTTTTATGGCGATTCGCTACCACATTTGCGGTGGTAGCTTAGTGGGTAGAACATTGGACTCGGAAGCGGAAGACCCAGGTTCGATTCCTAGTGCGGGCATGTACCTATGACTTTGTTTTCTAAGTTATGTACATTTGTGAAGTTATAGTAGCAATACCACTCGCTAACTGTGAAGGAAAACATCGTGAGGAAACCTGAGTGTCTGAGCTATTCATATAACTCAGCGCTTGAAATCGCCAATCCGCGGTGGGCACGCGTGGTGATTAAGCCCAACTCTCTCTCTCTAAGAGAAGGCCTGTGCCATACAGTGGGACGTATATAGGCTGTTTATGCTACCACGTTTATATGTCAATGAGCCAGATGGGCACGATAAGTGACTCTATTCAAAAAATATTTAGCAGAAAGACATACATTAAGCAGGCAAATTACAGTATTACACACTCCCTCACTTTTTTCAGCCAAGCAATAAGTTGGCTGATTGAATTTGCCTCGGCCATACGTCTTCTTAATCCTCGAGTCACGCTACAATTCCGTTGCACAATGCTCAGGAATGTCTGCTAGACCGCACAGTTGGCGAGCGGCGCGATATTTCTTCGGAAGCATCCACTTTAGGCCTCTACTCATTTCGCAACAAAATAAATAAATACACTTTACTGCACAACCAGATAAACAAAAAATCTATGATCGGCCAACAAAAGCAAAGGAGCAGTTTGGAGGTTATTTTATAATTTGCCCACATTCCATTCGTCATTCGCCAGTTCATCGACTAAACTGATGGACTTGGCTCTCTGTTTTAATCCGATTATGCTGAATCTGAAAACTGGCTCTAGATCGCGGGTTAGGCGGCTGAAGACGCTTAACACGCTGCGTTTGAAAACTCCTAATTTTAAAACTGACACTTTCGTGCTGGGCACGGTAAAATAGCTACACAAGCGCACCATGCGCGCAGTGAGGACCAACACATGTAGCATGAAAAAAGCAAGTCGTGCCTACTGATGCGTTCACTTGTCAAAAGTCGGAACTTCACAGAATATTAGAAGAAGAAGAAGAAGAAGAAAAAACATTTAATATAAAAACAGTGCACACGCCACAATAACAAAACAAAAAAACAACCAAGAAAATATTTCAACAGAAATTTTATAAAAAAGAAAGGAAAACTTAAGGTCACGGCGTATTACTGCTGCTATAAATGGCAACTGACTCAGCAGTATGCTGAGGGTCAAGTCTTTAGCGCCGATTTTCAGTCAGTGCCAGGAGTTACCCCGCGAGCGTCACATACCGCGGCGTGGTACAACCGTGAGCAATACTATATATAATAGAATATTATGTAGTACAGAATAATAATTATATACAATAGGATACATATTATGTATACAGTATGAAACATATACTTAAATTGTTTTTATTAAGTCACTGAATAAACTACGATATACTCAAATAAAATCATACACAAATGAATAAAGGTATATAGCCAGCTTAAAGTATGTTTAAAAATTAACTGCCAAACTTGTATTTCATCAGAAATCTCGCAACTTTGTGCTGTAATCAAGATAGTTTGGCAAATTACTTTCGTATCCCGAGTAGTCCCCAACATCCGTTCCGGCTCAGTCGTTGCGGCAATATGTTTCTTTTCGCTTACTCTCCGGTGAAACTGTATTGACAGGCTGATGGGGAGAAATGGAAGCTGCACTGACTTCTTGTTTTATGGGTTCGCGGTTTACTGGGCTGTAGTTCAGTGGAGCGATGGGTTCGACATATTCGAGTCTTGGATTATTTGCTAGTGGAGAAAATTATGTGTTGGGTCTTTTGAGCCAACAGATACTAGGCTCCAGTTGACCTGAGCTGTTATGCTCGGGTCGGTGACGCTGAATCGAATATACTGGGTTACAGTCGCTCGGTGGTGCCAATTTGTGAATACTCGGCTTTACTTCTTTAGGCGCACTTTTTCTGAGCATTGAATGAAACCAAACAGTGTTGTTTGGGTCAGTGATGCTGAATTGGATATACCTACTCGGCTACAATCGGTTGGTGACGCTTAATCGCGTTTACTCGTCTCAACTTCTTTAACTGCTGCTGCATTATGTGATACATTATTTATCTATCTATCTATTTAACGGCACTTTTTACGATTAGTGAATGAAACTGAGCGGTCACGCTGAATCGGTTGTACTCAGAAAGAATCGCGTATATTCAGTTTCAGTCGGCATCTGAATTATATTTAACCATATGTTCATAAGAATTCATCACTTTTTTACTAGAGAAATAGGCCGAAGAGTGCTTTGAGGCTTATTTTTATTTGAATCTCTCGCGAATAATCGATTCGAATCGTGGTTGTAGTTCAAATTGCTAAAGCGTTTAAAATTTTCGTATACGACCCTGAGCAAAAAACGTAAATCAATACGTACCTTCTCCATTTCCCTTAAACGGCCATAGCTAGTATAATTTTTTCATTGGTTTTGGACTTTATTTCAAAGAGGTAAGGTTCAATTTAAAGTGGGAACTGTTATCCCTATGGTCGAATAAGGGTTAAAAAGACGCGCAAGGCCCTGTTATTACTCCTCTTAACTTTAAAAGCTCCAATAAGTTCTGCTAACCGAGGAACTTTAATCTTGACTCAGTTGTTCTCGATAAAACGGCTCCGAGTGGTCCGATTCCCTGCTAGCGTTACGTCATCGTTAACATAGGAAATTAAATCACGAAACAGGCTGTATTTACTTACAACAACTTTTAACGCGGCTAATGGAATCCTGGAAAGTTACTTGGGGGAAAAGTTTTGAATTATATCAGAGGAGGGCGTATTTTAGGGTCTCGCTTTGCTTAGGACGGTGAAAGCCCTTTTTTATGTAGCCTACATATGTCCCACAGCCGGCCTTCTCTCAGAGAGAGAGAGCACGGCCCCAATCAAAACGCGTGCCTACCACGGATTGGAAAATTCAAGCGCTGAGGTACGTGAACACCCCAGACACTCAGGTTTCCACACGATGTTTTCATTCATAGTTAGTAAGTAGTTTCGCTACTACATATAACTTCACAAACGTACTTAATTTAGACAATAAAGTCATTGGCACATGCTGTGATTCGCACCCACGACTGTGAGCCTTTTTGCGAAGAAAAATATCTATCCATCTACAGCTGCTTAAGGTGCCACTCCTTCAAAGAAGACATTGTATGCGTGACAATACACCCTCAACACTCTCAATAGTTTCACTGCCTAGGAGGATACGGATAGGTACTGACCTTTCAAGGGATAATTTCCATTTTCGGTATAAAAATTAAATACTATGCACAAAGTTTGCGAATTCTGGTTTCTGCCTACCCCTCCAGGATACAGGCATAAGCGTGACGTGTACACAATACTTTAAACTCTTTTATTGTCAGGCAGTCATTCAAAAAACTGGGAATGATATCTTTATAAGTTGCTTAAAACGCATCGGAAAATATCACGCACGCACTCAAGATGGATATTAGATCAGTCACTTTAGTAATACAAGTATCAGCATTACATTTTTTTTGTATAAAACGGTGTATTTCCTGCCAAAACTTACAGAGCTTGTAAGTGACGTTCCGTGTGGCGTATTAAGAATAGCGTTACTCCATTTCCTTCCGTGGATGTCATAGAAGGCGACTAAGGAAATTAGTTACCAGGAGACGTGCAGCAGCGTCTCCCTGAGATTCCAACCGCATAGGAACTGCGATCGCCAACCCGCCTGCCAAGCGTGGCGATTATGGCAAAACCCCTCATGGTTATGAAAACCACAAAGGAGACCTATGTCCTGCAATTGACGTCAAATGGCTGACGATGATAGTACAGTGACTGTATAAAAATTTTTCGCCCGCACTCAAAACCCTCTAACCCAAAACTAAATTCCTACTGCTGTTCTAAGACTTCCTTCCACACTTCATCTCTGATTCATTGCTGGTTGGAGCAGCTATCTCACAGACAAATTTGCTTTTCAAAAAACCCTCAAAGTGGGAGTTGGACTAGCGCTTGGCAGCTTATTTGTTCAGCTTCCCGGCGCCATCTTTTCTTTTCTTTGCAGTTCATTTTATTGACTGTCTTTTGGCCGGTGGATGAATATTCATTGGCGTTTTCAGGGTTGTGCCCGCAGATTTTTTGTGATAACTTTGTCGTTCGAACATTTTAATTTTTATTATTTAACGACTACAACGAAGGCAGATCTTATTACCTGATTCATAAAAGAAGAATGGTTTTGAGTAATTACTAATTAATAAGAAAAAAGTATTGCGGTGGTATCGGAGCAGTAGAATGCCGGCTTCTTACTCGGGAGGTCGTGGGTTCGAATCCCGGCAATACCAATACCTTTCATACCAATGACTTTGTTATCTAATTTACGTACCTTTGTGAAGTTCATCATCATCATCATCATCAGCCTATGCTTGTCCACTGCTGGACATAGGCCTCTCCTATTGCACGCCACTGAGCACGGTCCTCGGCTATTCTCATCCAGCTCTTGCCAGCCGCCCTGCGAAGATCATCGCTCCACCGAGTCTGAGGACGTCCTACACTACGTTTACCGATCCGTGATCTCCACTCAAGAACTCATCTAACCCATCGGTTATCAGTTCTTCGGATGATATGGCCGACCCACTGCCACTTCAGCATGCTAATGACATTTAAGCTTTTTAATGTACCTATTTTTCCCCTTTCCATAGCACGCTGAGCGACTTTAAATTTGTGGACCAGCCCCACCGTGAGTGTCCACGTTTCGGCACCATATGTCATGACGGGTAGGACGCACTGATTAAAGACTTTCGTCTTGAGACTCTGTGGGATTGGCGATGTGAAGACTCGACGTAGTTTCCCATACGCTGCCCAGCCCAGCTGTATTCTTCTATTGGCCTCTTTCTCGAAGTTGTTTTTACCCAACTGCATGGTTTGCCCGAGGTAAACATACTCCTTAACAACTTCGAGAATACTGCCTTGAACTGCAATTGGCTCCGGACTGACATGTTCATTGAACATAACCTTGGTTTTATCCAAGTTCATCCGGAGACCAATACGTTGGGAAGAATCAGCTAGGCCACTCAGCATATGTTGTAGATCTTGCAGCGTTTCCGCCATGATGACGATGTCGTCTGCAAATCGCAAGTGTGAAAGGTACTCACCGTTTATGTTTATGCCGTACCCCTTCCAGTCCAGCGTCTTGAACATATCCTCCAATGCATTTGAGAACAATTTGGGAGAAATAACATCCCCTTGTCTCACACCACGATGTATGGGGATAGGCTCAGACTGCCGGTTCTGGATTTGGACGGCCATAGTAGCGGCGTTGTACAGACCTCTCAACACTTAAATGTATCGCCAGTCGACTTGGCATCGCTGCAAAGATTCCAGAACAGACCAGGTCTCGACGACTCATTAGTGGTTTCCACGGCAGCAAATCGGTTTTCTAGATTAGACTGGAACTTTTCAGACCCCACTATAGTTTGTAGCAGGGTTGGTCGGAGCCTAGATTTGATGCTTAAAATTGATATTCAGAGAGCCTCGCACAAGTCGGTGATCACTTCCGGTATTAAACCTATTGATCACGGAGACGTCCCTGAATATACGCTTCTTGTCCGTTATGATGAAATCGATCTCATTTTTCGTCATCGTGTCGGGGCTCTGCCATGTCCACTCCTTTGGGGCTTTTTCTTGAAGAATGAATTCATCAAGAATAGCCCCTCCCTTTTGAGGAAGTTGAGTAGCATTTGCCCCCTATGATTCCGGTTTCCATATCCTACTACCGATTCGCTGCAATTCTGTACTCCCACTTTGGCGTTGAAGTCCCCCGTGACAACATTGTAGTGGGCCTTAGTGGTGGAGTGTAAGGCCTTCGATATGTCATCGAACATATCTTCCACTTCATCGTCCGAGTGTGTCGAGGTCGGTGCGTAAACCTGCACAACTTTGAGGCTATACCTCTCAGATAATTTAATTATGAGGTACGCAACCCTGCTCGACACACTTGACACTTCTTAAAGATAAAGATAAAGATAAAGAGATTTATTTGTCAAAAATGTGTACAGAATGGTGGTATTAACATATTTACAACGTTGTCGCAGAAAGCTCTATTGACCAGGAACCCTACGCCACCCTGAGACAACTGGTCTCCCTCTCGAAAGTATAGAAGGTGGCCTGATTCAAGGGTTACAGTGTCCTCCCCCTCTCTTCGGACTTCGGATAACCCAAGAACGTCTCAAGTTCGACTACCAGTTGTGCCAGGTTCTCGTCTAGCCGTAACGTGCGTCCATTATACGTCGCCAAGGTCAGTTGTTTTTGGCGGCCTTCCGTAACCCGGATTCTTCGCACCCCCTGCCCTGCCGTTACCGTGACCGCCGCCTTGATCAGAAATAGCAGGGCGGCCGGGAACTGGGGGCCGTGGTCCGTTCTGACTTGCCATACGATGTTCTTGCTCGTAATTGCTACGCTGAGCAGGCGGGTTGGCAATCGCAGACCGTATACGTGCTAATGTCGCTGCTGCCCGACACCGGTACGACCCGTATGTGCTGGGTAACAATATGCACGGGTATTCTCTTAGTCGCCATTTACGACACCCACGAGAAGATATGGGGGAGTGCTATTCTTAAGCCGGCACCCCACGGGTAAGTTATAGTAGCGGTTGTGAAGTTATAGTAGCAGTACCACTCGCTAAGGGAAACATCGTGAGGCAATCTGAGTGTCTGAGGTGTTCACACACCTCAGCGCTTGAAATTGTCAATTCGCGGTTAGCACACGTGGTGTTTAAGTCCATACTCTCTCTCTGAGAGGCCTGGGTCCTGCAGTGGAATGTATAAAGGCTACATAAAAGAAAAAAAAAATTAAACATAAAAACCGACTTCGAAACACTACAGCACTAAAAAGTTAGAAATAATTTAAATAATTAGAAGTAGAAGTATTTTACATGTAGGTATTGTAGAAATATAATTTGTAGTCGGTGCCCAGTTTCAAGACCAGCACATATATTTTGGGTAGTCGGTTTTTATTTTTTATGTAAAAATTTTTAATTTTCAATTTTTAGTGGGGGAGCGGGAGAAAAATAAATAAGTCCCTTATAACCATAATTTACCCTACGTAATTCTTTGCTTTAAAATTTGATGTTCTAAATTTCCATCTCCGAAAGTCCTGACCAGAACATCACCAAATTACCTTGGGACTACTTTTACGCTATTTTATTAAACATATGGATATTACTAAAGGATGGGCCCCAATAGGGCTGCTGTCCATTGAAGAGTTCCGTTCTCCATCTCTGAAAGTCTCCATCAGATCTTTAGCAAATTAGAATGGGACCAATAAGACGTAATACCTGTTCGAACAAAAAAAGAATTGTCGACATCGGTTAAGATTTGACGGAGTTACGGAGGAACATAGCCAAATAAAAAAATATATATATATATTAAGCGTCGAATTGATAACCTCCTCTTTTTTTGAAGTCGGTTAAAAAGTGGTTGAGACCCTGTGCTCCCCTAGGAGTTAAAGGACTGATGAGAAGAAAAAGACAATACAGTTAATAACAGGTTAATGTTTAATATGCTTATAGCTTAAAGATTTTTTGTTTAACTTCGATATTTATTTTAATTTAATTATTTATATTTGAAGCGAATGTAGAACTAAATAGGTACCTGTTGCCGTTAATATCGAGCAAAAAACGGCAAAAAAATTACGTTGGTGTACGGGAGCCCCCCCTTAAATATTTATTTTATTCTGTTTTTAGTACTGGTTATTATAGTGGCAATAGAAATACATCACCTGTGAAAACTTCAACTGTCACGGTTCATGAGATACCGTCTGGTAACAGACAGACAGACAGACTGATAGTGAAGTCTTAGTAATAGGGTCCCGTTTGGCACCTCTCTGGTATGGAGCCCTAGAAAGCTCGTAACATAAATAACCAGCGTACAGTTGATTTGCTGTTGATCATTAGACTGTTCACTAGTATGCTAATGATGTAATTTACCTAGCTGTATAGCTACTGCCCGTAATTGCAATGAAGGCGAGGTGATTAATACCTACTTGAAATGCAGATGTCAATCGATCAATCGGTCTTGTTAATTGCCATGTTGGTCAAACGGACTGACGGTTTTATTAATGTAGGTGAGTGTGTTTAGATAGTATCAACGCTTGTGTGGATTTAAGGTAAGATAAGATAATGTTTTATTTACACACCAAAACACACATTTGCACACTTGGGCGAAATTAACACATAAAACGCCTGAAAAAATAAAAATATAAAAATAAAAAGACACCAAACACTAACGGTCCCATTTATAAAAACACGATTCCTCCAACACACTCCTCAGAGGCAGTTTAAGTCTTGTCCTTGTAAAATCTCACCACAGACTATTTAGGTGCTCACGTTTCCAGACAGAGGCCATTATAGCACCACTTGCCACGATCCTGACAGACCACTTTCTCTTCATCAACATGATGACGGGCGTGCAATCGTCATTAATCGTGGCATACACGCCTGCCAGTTTTGGATACTTTTCGTCTCGCCCTTTACCAACGTACAAATTTTAATATATAATAATTTAATAAAATAAAATACAAAAAAAATTATCATGATGCCTTTCTCGCTTTTGCATCACAGTCTAACAACCCGATCCTAAAAACATTCCGACTGTTAAGCAAGGCCTGCCGCTCGAAAATCTCCGCGAAAACCTTTCACCCATTGCCATTACGAGTGGACGAAAAAAACCGTAATTAATTAGACTCTAGCAGCAGCGATACGACATGCTTTGATACGCCAGAAGGACAAGCGCGATAAAATATTAAATGATCTCCGAATGACTTAGGTACCTACTAAGCCCTGTACAATTGTACATGTTTTTATTCTTTTTGTTGCACTAACCAGTGCTGAGGACAATTTACAATTTACAAATGAGGTTTACCATTATGGTGAAAGGATTTGCTATAAGCATCAAGTAGTTACGACATACGACAAGGTTCTTCAGCAACTCATTCAGTGTAAGGGCCGTCCGGCTGTGGAATGATCTGCCGGTCTCAATAAGGCGTTCTCCATCTCCAGCAATCTTCAAAAATAGGGTAAAAGAACTGTATCTTTCTCTGTAAATTAAGTTTTTAATAAGTACATGATTGCTTTTTCTTTCTATGTAGGTATATTATATTCATTATATCCTCCTCTTACATATAGGTATTGTAACTTATTTATATAGTAGTATATAACAATTATTTAAGTAAAATTTATGTAAGTTTATCATTAAGTTTAAGTATGTACTATTCATATTTGCACCTACCCGTCTCCCTTTCTCCTTCGGAAACCTTTCCGTCACAAGGTTGTCTGGAAGAAATTGCTGTTAGCAATAAGGCCGCCCATTGTACTTTTTCATTGTAACTTTCATATTTTATGTCTCGCTTCTTGTGTGCAATAAAGAATATTCTTATCTTATCTTACTAATAGTAAAGTTAACGGTTCAAGTGCCGGCATGGGTGGAATTTTTCGCCTCTAAATAGGTTTTTAAAATTGTACATGTATTTTCTGAGGTTAACACGAGCACTAGACATAATAAAACTGATTTTAACGGATATCCGTTAAATAGCCGTTAAAATCAGTTTGATTAATTGTACACGTGTACAATGTACATCTATTAGTCAACTTTACTATTAGTAACTACTTGATGCTTATTAGCAAATCCTTTCACCATAATGGTAAACCTCATTTGCCATCGATATGTTAAAAATATCATTAATTTATTGTTAAAAGAAAAAAAAAGACGCGCCCGACCCGAAACAATCAACCGCTCCGAAAACATCTGGAGCGTTTCAAATGGCCCAATAATTTCAATTCCAAATTCGCTCGAAGCGACAAAGGTTGTTGAGTAAGGTTTTATAGCATTTCATATAAAAAATTCTCAATTTCAAATTTGCTAGATGATGGTTTCAAAGCATTTATTACAAAGAATAACAAATTAGCTCGATGCTTCGGTGCATCGTGATAAGCGAGGTTTCGTAGCATTTCATTTAAAGAATTTCGAACTCCAAATTCACTTAATTCGGCGTGGCTTGGCAAGTTAGGTTTCATAGCATTTAATTTTAAAGAATTCAAATTCCAAATCGTAACATGCGGCGCGCCTTGGTGAGCGATGATTCATAGCATTTCACGTAAAGTATTCTGAAAGCGCGGCTTGGTGAGTGGGTTTTCATAGCATTTCATACTAAATATTCAGAATCCCAAATTCGCCCGATGTGGTACGGCGGCTATTTTATAACATTCAAAATAAGTATATTTTTGATAAATGTGGTCTGAGGGTTTGATGCATAATTAAATTACGGACATTTTTAATACATTTCTTAATAAAGAAAAGTTGTTTCCAAAATTATGAATTTAGAAATAAAATTTATTCAATCAAGATAATAATGACAAACATAATGCTTTGAATATTCGCAATTTATTATTTATCATACCCTCTAACCACATTTATCAAAAGTATACTCATTTTATTACAATCAGTAAAAAAAAAATGTGCGAGCGAGAAAACATGCTCCACAAGTATTTTAAAATTCAATTCGTTCGGCTTGTTTCACGAGTCGACTTCTAGGCTAGTTTTTCTTGTAAATGCACGACGGAGACGATGGGCTTTTAGATAGGTCTCGAAAAAGTTTAAAACTCTGCCAAGAGGCTGCAGTTTTACAAGTAGGAACAGTGTTTGTGCAGTACATTTTGAGCAGGAATCACCGATGACGTCAAGAAAGAAAAAAAGAGCGGAAGACATCACGAAAGATCAAAGAAGAAGAAAATTTGTCGCATTCTAGCAGAAGCAAGCTAGATTACCAAGACAGTGGCCATGGCAACGATTTTCGCAGGATGCCGCTGTTCTTCGATCTATAGAAATGGCCTCAGTCTAGGTGTCTTTTCGTGTTTGTGATATCCTTGTCTGGTTACCATAACAACATAGCCTGGTATGCGACAAGGACTAGTGATTATGCTGCGTGGAAGCGTGTGCTCTAAGGTGGCTCGAACATCCAGACGCAGTCAGCGCAGTAGAGTTGTCCGTCTTCATTATAAGACTGTATAAGTGTATTTTAGGGCTTTGGTCGTATTTTTTCTTCTTCTTCAAATAACTCTCAGTTCGGTAGTAGGGGATCACGTGCTAAAACCGCATGCAACGAAAACATATGGCGGCCTTATCACTAAAAGTGATCTCTTCCAGACAACCAGTAGTAACTCTGTTACTACATATCGTGAAAATTCATTTATATATCGTTGATTAGAACGAAGTACCTTTACTCAGATCCTCTTGACCCGCTAGATAGCGCCACACATTGCGCAGTTTGAGCTAAAAATTACTTGTAGACATTTCACATTAAACCAACGGCCGTGAAGCCCGACCCAGCCCCGCCCGCTTTTTTGTCATTTTTTACGTGGGCTGTATTGTACGTGAGCTCGTTCTACAGTAAATTATTCTGTGACGCCGATCCGTTAATTCAGCGGACATTCCGCCCAGTGCCGAGGGTGGGGGTTGACAAATTACATCCTTACACCACCTTCGAGCTGCAAAGTGGTGGCCTTTATGCTCGCGAGCATGATTCAATGTGTACTTAGCTCCTGAGCGAAAGGGGGAATACGTAAACCTCAATAGCTTTTTGGTCTTGTGTTAAGCTGTCTTGTTTGTTAGAGGTCTGGCATGTTATAAGTTATTGGCCATAAGTTGTTTTGACTTCTGTTACTGTGACTTTTATGTTTATCTTGCGGCGTCACTGAAATTATAAAGACGTAGAAATACAGAGATATTAGTTACTATCACGCTACAATCTGCTGCGCTACGTTGGCTGAGACCCAACAACAGGTACTAAGGATTTAAGGCTGGTTCTCCGAGCGCACGGCTGTGTATGGGACTTACGCCGCTGCACGAGCGAACAGTTGGGGATTAAAGTAGAAATTTTTGAAATTACAGAAATACAAATCCTATTAATAGAATTGTGACGACCGACGTCACTAACAAATTTAGTCATAGTAATTTTGGTATAAATTTTATTATTATCCATAACAAAGTACCTACAGTTCAAGTTAAACCAAATCTAGCGATAATTGAGACATTGATTTTTTTATGCTGTATACAGTTAAAAATCATGAAAATAAGGACCGATGGCCCTAGGTAGGACATTGAAAAGTTAATATATTTCAGATTTTAAATACTAACTATTAGGGAATAAAATGTACACACATTATTTAGGGGTAACGCCGGAGAACCCAGCTTTAAAGTTTGCCTCAAGGCCGTTTTTATGGCACAGGGCTTAATTTTTGCTTTTGTTTCTGGCCACGCGCTCGCTCGCAGATTCTAACATGTTTGATGATTGCAAATTGTAAGTAAACTTTTAAAAATTTAGTCTTTGGTGGCTCTAGAAATTTATGCCTGTATCCCGGAGGGGTAGGCAGATACCATGTCATTTGCTACGTTCCTGAGACTTTAGGCACACTTAAAATTTCATATAGTTTTCGATATGACCACATAGACGCTGTAGAACTTGGGATGTTCTTTAAAAACGCTTTATTCATCATCATCATCGTCATCATCAGCCCTTTGACGCCCACTGCAGGACATAGGCCTCCCTCATGGTTTTCATAACCATGAGGAGTTGTGCCATAATCAGTCTACGGTCGGAATGTCAGGGAGACGCTGCTGCCTGTCTCATGGTAATTTATTTCCTTAGTCGCCTTCTACGGCATCCACGGGAGGAAATGGAGTGACGCTATTCTTAATCCGGCGCCACACGGAGTGCAAGAAAAACGCTTTATTGCACACCAATAATGATTATGATGACTATAATACTCATAAGTACTACAGCATCCTCTTAGGTTATTCTGCGTAATCCACAGAAAAGTCAATGAGCCAACTAGGTAGCGGGCTTCATCACAAAGTTTTCCTTCACAGTTAGCGAGTATTATTTTTACTGCAAATTTTACATGACGGAATTCAAAACCACTTGCTCTCACATGTAAAGAAAGGGCTCCAACGATACGCTACCAGAATTTCATACATAGAGTTGGATACGCCAAGATATGATTAAATCTAATATATAAAAATCTCGCGCGACAGTGTTTGTTATCAAACTCCTCCGAAACGGCTTCATCGATTCTTATGAATTTTTTTGTGTATACGTGTTAGATCTGAGAATATGTTGAAGGCTAATTAATATGGCAAAAGAACTTTTGCCGAGTCAGCCAAATAAATAACTTTTACTCAACACAATCACTTTGCCCTGGTTCCAAACCAGGATAGGTACCCTGTAGTAATATTATTAATATTAAACGGGTCTAACCACGATTATTTGTTGGGTAAAATGTAATTCTCGATTCCCGACGTTTTGGCAACGTTGCAGCTGCCGTGGTCCCGGGTAGACTGAAGTGGTGAGTACGGTCAATATTGTAGTGAGGGTAGGTGGTCTACCTTCAAGTCACTCTTAGTTTTTCGCAGCGGGCTGGCACACAATACTCACTACAACAGTTAGTGCTGTGTGTCGGTCTGCAGCTGCAAAGTTGCCGAAACGTCGGAAATCACTGAGAGAAGGCCTGGGACGTATATAGGCTGCTTATGATGATACATGTACGTATTTTAGAAGTATAATTGTAATCGGTGCCCAGTTTCATGACCAGCACATATATTTTGGGCACCGACTCCAAATTATACGTCTGCAATACCTTTTAACTTTTTAGTGCTGTAGTGTTTCCAAGTCGGTTTTTATTTTTTATTTAAAAAAATTTATACCCAATAAATAATCGCAGTTAGACCCGTTTAATATATTTCTATGTATGAGCATAGCGAGTCACTAAAAAATACTAGGTACCTAGTTGCTATGGTAACCAGGCAAGGACATCCCAAATGTAGAAATAAATCCATACTGACGTCATTTGTACAAATGTGCGGCGGCCCGAAGTGGGAAATTAACCCACGACCTCCGGCATGGTAATCAGACGTGATACAGCTGGACCAACGAGGCAGTTTAGCGAGGTTATATACCGAATTATTGTGAAATTGAAATTGGTTGGAAATTGATATACATAAGCAGCCTATATACGTCCCACTGTAGGGCACAGGCCTTCTCTCAGGGAGAGAGCATGGGCTTAATCACCACGCGTGCCCACCGCGGATTGACAATTTCAAGCGCTGAGAAAAATATTATTTAATTCATAACGTAAATTCCAGTTTAACATTTATTTCACTTAAATATTAAAAAAATAATTAATACTTTTAATTATAGTTAATTTACATCAATTGGAGTAGACTCTGAAGCCTGTGGTAGATAAAAATCTGTGATACAGGCGTGCAGTGCCCTTTTTGGATGTTCACCATCCATTACAATCGATTGACGCTATGAATTAAATAGTAACCGAGTTATCAAAAGCCTGTTCACAAAACGTCAAATATGAACGAAAACGAAAAGGGTCTCAATTTGAACATAAAGCAGATTTTCATGAATTCTCGGAATTCCTCGAGCGGGTTGCCGGGTATAATTTTCAATTTGACATCTACATGTCTCAATTTATGTCGGTGTTCAGCCAGAAACTCGGCGTTTGTATCGCAAACGTAATAAAACCTCTAAAATAAAACAATTGTTTGCTGCCTTTACGACTCGGGGAGAAATGTACGTAAAAAACGACGCTTCGTAAAGAACATTTATAACTTTTGTAGAGAGGCATTTCATTTAGCTGGAATTGTTAAGTCTGGAACTAATCAGTTCCATATCCAAGTTTACGGTAAAAGAACGAAAATAAATAAAAAAACGTCCAAGTGCAAGACTGACTCGCGCACCGAGCGTTCCGTTTATAGTATAATATCAATAAATATAATTAAATTTATATTGTTTTTTTGTTGCACTAATCCGTGCGAGGACAATTTTAAAATCCCAGTCCCGGCATGGGTGGAATTTTTAGCCTCCAAATAGGTTTTTAAAATGAAACGTACAACTGTTGGTGGATGATCTAATGATATCAATTCAAATTACTTAGTTAATATTACTTAATATAATATAGAGATAGATAAACTTAGGTAAATTTTAATAATATTACATCAAAATGAAATAAAGAGAAAACGTTAGAAAAGGGTCACGTGTCAAAAATAGTAGATTTTACAACAACTGCACAAAACGAACCATTTTTATCCGAGACTGATAGTAATGTCGAGGATAAAATGGTTTTACCGACTACCATTAAATTAATTTTGTAATAATAATTTTCTTAAATTAATTGAATAACTAACTGTACTTGAATTTAAATTTTAATATTTTTTATGCCTTAAAAGCACATAAGGCAAATAAATTAAAGTAATTATTATAAAATAACAAATTCTATCTATAAACTTCTTATTGTGTTTGGCTGTTTTCTTTGCCTTAATACATATCAATTTATGAGTTTTTATAATGCAATCCTCACTTTAGAGAACCTGTGTGCAATATATAAATTTTTTACTTTTATTTCGATAAAAATTGGGATCTTTAGAGACGATGATTTTTACTGTTCGTTGTTATACTATAGGTAATGCATTAAAATTACACCAATACTGACACTTCCAGGTATTATCGTTTTTGCTATACTATTTGCTTTAAAGCGAAAACGACAATAAGAAATACAATACATTTCTTAAACAACTATACCCCTATTTGTTAGGGGTTCACTTTGGGCACCACCGTCTGTCTGTCGGTCAAGACCCTTTACCTCGGGAACGCGTGGAGGTATCAAGTTGAAAATAAAACCATATACTTAACTCTAAAGTCCCTTGAAGCTCTGAAGAAATGAAACTTCTAAGTTAACGTAAGAAAAGTTACGGCCGTTTATTCTAATAAAGTTCTACACACTCAAGGGAATCAAATTTTATAGGGTGATTTCCGTTGACAGCAAAATTTGGCAAGCAATATTGACGTATACTTAAAGTACAGGGAAAATCTGAAATCTATACATTTCTCTCATTAGATCATAAAAACAAGTTCGGGAAAAGCTCGGAAAAAATGCGAGACTGCAAATTTGTACGGAGCCCTCGCTGGGCGAGTCCGACACGTACTTCTCCGTTTTGTTACTTTTTGTATTACTATTGTTTATTGATCAATCTGCTGTAACACTTTTTTGTGTTAATATCTGCGATCTACATTTGTATTTGACGGACATACTTCGACCAAATAGAGGATCTATTAACAAAGGGCAAGATAAAAAGTACCCGAAACCGGCGTGCGTGCATGCAACGACTAATGAATGTTGAGGAAGCGAAAGTGATCTGTCAGGATCGTAGCAAGTGGCACTCCCTGGTCTCTGCCTACCCCTCTGGGATACAGGCGTGAGTGTATGTTATGTTATGATTACGTTTGTATTTATTTGTATTTAAAGATTTTATTAAAGAAGAAAATAACAAATAGGTTGACAGATGCGCAGACTGACTTGTATAAGTGGCATTGTTGTAAACAATCTTTTCTCTGAAACATGTTGATGGCGAATTAAATGAGTTTTTTGAAATTAAATGAAATTACAAAAACTCTTCCTTATTTACCGTCTCCTGTTGGACGTTGGCAACAAAGGCATATTACGGCACAAACATTTTACAGGCTAGATATGCCCTTTATAGTTCAGATAGACAGAGAGATGCTGTAAGCATGCAATAAAGTCCCATTGGTTTCGGATACGGAACCCTAAATCACCAAATAATTTCCACCATGTACACAGATATGATAAACATGGATAAACGTACGTACATTGACATATTCTCATTTATTTAGACATTCTCTTGCATTGACATTTTTCTTTCGCCTAGCAACGCTTTTAAACAACTTTTGCAGCTGGATAACAAGTTGTAGATCTCTGGCTTAAAAACAGAAATCAGAATTTCGACGTAAAGAATTTACATTCTGTTTGTTGAATGTTAATGCACAAGGCAGCGGGCCTTGGGGCCGATTTTGTAGTGGAGAAAAAGGAGAAAAAAAAACCCCACTCTCTCTCCGAATATGCTATTACCACAAGAGATTACTCAGTTAAACAGCGAATTATGTATGCCAGGTGTTATTTATAAAATTATGCATGCTTTTTCTCATTGCTAATTATTATTATTTATAAAAAAATCCGCTGCTTGGATAAAGTAGTGGGTAGGCATTCATAATAATTAATGAAGTCTGATTTATGCAAATACTTTAATTTACTACTGTTTTCAGTCCCAAATAAATGAAATTAAATGTAAAGTGTGGCATATATGTAACACAAGCGCTTTAATGCACAAAAAAGTACTTCGCTTTAATGCACAAAAAAGTACTTAAAGATTTGTCTGACAAACCTAACTTGAGCGGATGAGTAGACTTGAAGCGAAAAAGGTTTCTCAGGATAGTGGCTAGTGGCGAACCCTGCACCCAGTTTATAGAAGTGTATGTAGATTTACATTAATTTTTACTTATTTTAACCTGAAAGAAAAATTACAGCAAAGCTAAGCATAAAATATATTTTAATGAGAAATAAAAATCTTACGATTAGATTTCAGAAATACAGATAAATTTACTTAAGTATTCGATTTACAGGTTTTAAGAAAAAAACAGATTTAAACTACCTACGTATTTTATTCTTATTCTGAGCGGTGGTAACCTAGTGGGTAGAACGTTGGACACGGAAGCGAGAGACCCAGGTTCGATTCCCCGTGAGGGCATGTACCTATGACTTTGTTTGCTAAGTTATGTTCATTTGTGAAGTTATAATACCACTCGCCAAGGAAAACATCGTGAGGAAACCTGAGTATCGGAGCTATTTACATACCTCAGCGCTTGAAATCGCCAATCCGCGGTGGGCACACGTGTTGATTAAGCCCATACTTTCTCTCTGAGAGAAGGCCTGTGCCCTACAGTGGGACGTATATAGGCTGCTTTCATAAGCATCATTTCTTATCAGTGAACGCACTGCTCGCCTCACTAGCTAGACAATGATAGAATTATACTTCCACGTAGATAAATTGATAGACAGTGAGAACGACAAATTATATGTAGAATGCGTTGTTTTCCTTTACGACTCTCTTTAAACTAGCATTTAACAGGCAATCACGTAACCTGACCCCGTCTGTGTTTAACATCACGAGATGTTAGCACATGCACATGACTCCAGTCTCAGCGCGAGACTGGAGTCCTGTGCTAATCATTCGTGAAACAAAATAGGATCAGAAATCTAAAATTTATTTCAACGTAAAGAATTTACCTTTCTGTTTGTTGAATGTCAATATACAATATTATCCGCTGTCTTCGCGTCGATTCGCAGTGGATAAAAAGACATGCCGATAGCATACAAGACTCACCGTATAACTCAAACTCAAAAACGTTCAATCACAAGGAGAGAAATCTTAGATTAAGACTACATTTCAAAGGAGTATTATTGAAATCTACCCCCAATGTCTATTAGCTGTTAATCCTACAAAACCCGGCCAATTCGCGCGCGGCGTACGGAGAGCTCATGTTGGATTATGGTGAGCCGCATTGGGGCCAAAGTTTTGACCCAAAGTGTTGGTTCAATTTGGTACAATCGCATTGCCATGGCTCCAATTTTAATGTCCAACTTTTTGCTAAGATAGTATTAATGCGTGTTAATATAACTCTCAGAGAGAGACTACGGTCTTAATCACCACACGTGCCCGACGCCGGTTGGCGATTTCAAGCACTGAAATGTAAAACATTAGACACTCCCTCCGCTTTAGTAATGCGTAAGTTTGTAAAAAAAATATGTGCTTCAAGGCTTTATAATCAAAATAAGCTCCATCGTATCCTTTAAATCTGATATAAAAAGGATCCTTAGCAACTCAAATTTTCATTAAATCTCCTCTCCCCCTCTCCTTTCCACATCCGATACAGATAGATACAATAACTACACAACACACACACACACTCACACATACACACACATACATACACACCTACGTACTTCTTATAAAAAGCCCCCATGATTTCAAATCTATAAACATGTAGGTATGTTAGTCTTTTTTTGTTTGTTCAGCTTTTACGTTTGGCTTTCCGCTTTTATTTATTGTATAAATATAAGTATCTGTTATTGGCCCTATTTATTGTATTTTAGTATTAGCTCTATTATTATTTAAGTTCGCTGTGGATACCCCTAAGATATAAAAATAAAAATAAAAATAAAATAAGCATGAAGCAATCAAAATTCGATGTTAAACATTCGGTACTTGATTAAAAAACAAACTGCTAATAGAAAATTGTTTATTTAACATTTGCAAGCAGAGATGCTTCCCTCCAAGATGAAGGCGTGATTCCAAAGCTAGAATATTTTACTAACCGTTCAACCGCCACGTTCAAAGAATAACGCCAAGTCCACTTTTCCGCAGAGCGACAATCTGAATTTAGGACGGAAATTAGTTTTGGCCGCGCTCGGCCCGCCGACGACGTTGACGGGCTGGAATTAAAAGGCCAAATTAAAAGAGCTAGTCGCCCAACGGGTTAGACGTGTCGGTGCAGTTTTAGGCCGTGATGAATGTCAGGCGGGGGCGAGAGGAAACTGGACATGCATTGTGAAGAACGGTCGTTGACTCATAATTAAATTTGGAACAATGGTCTCTCATTTTGCCCTGCGTGCCCTGACGATAACTGAGTGACAACGTAGTCAGCGTCGCATGGTCGTCAGCCGCAACTGTTTAAAAAAGACTTTGAATTAAATTTGCTTTGCCATCGACACGCTAAAAATAAGAATTCGAATGAAGTGCAATTGCAATTGCACCATACCTACGAATAAAGAAACCATACACGTATTTCTCCCTACAAAATCCACACTCGATAGCGGCCCCAGTCTTTCATTTAGTCTTTACCAATGAAATGAGCGCAAGATGTGCTGTAGAGTGAATCACTCTGTGATTGGTTCATTCTGTACGCCTTGCGTGACGACGTGAACGTTGATTGGGCAATACTCAGTGACAGCGTAACTGATGATGGTTGTATACAAAGACCGATGCACAGTTATTTTGCCGGATAATACTGAACTCGCTCCCATTCGTAACACAATTAACAAGCCCCGCTCGCCTTCCCACAACTAAACGTGGGGTCATGTTTAGCGCTGGTCAGACATCAATTTTTTCAACTATCACTGCAAAATACAGATAAAAACTTACGCCTGTACCCTCGAGGGGTAGGCAAAGACAAGGATTTGCCTCTTGCAACTTACCAATATTAAAGAACGGTCACTTAACATATTTTTCTCAGTAAGTTAACTAGTAGTCAATGTATTTAGCCCGTATACTCGTACTAGGCGCCACCGTACATTTGTATAATTTACCTGAGTCTGGAAGTATTTTCATGTGTGTGACGTCATTGCCTGGTTACCATAGCACAAGGTATGCTGGTTTGGGACTAGGTTAAGTGATTGTATTGTGTGGAAGTTATTATTATTATATACGTCTCACTGTAAGGCGTAAGCCTTCGCTCAGGGAGAGAGTATGGGCTTAATCACCACGCGTGCCCACCGCGGATTCGAAATTTCAAGTGCTGAGGTATGTGAACACCTCAAACACTCAAATTCCTCACGATATTTTCCATCACCGTTAGCGAGTGGTATTGCTACTATAACTTCACAAATGAACGTAACTTAGAAAACAAAGTCATTGGTACATGCAAACCCACGCCCGCCAAACGAACCCGCCAAACCCATTGGTGGATTCGAACCCACGACCTCCCGAATGAGGAGTTGCGTTCTACCGCTCCACTACCTCTGCTACCAGTAGTTAATTTAATAAGTAAATATAATTAGTTACGATTTATTAATTATGTATACTTAACATCTAAGTCAACTTGTTTATAAGTCATAACTTTAAATGAATACCGATGTTTGTTTCTCAAGAAATATCTTTATCTTATCTTTATTATCTTTATTCTCAGTGTCCTAAAAGAAACTGCGTTGTTACGGTTCCGAAAAAACCTTTTTGTCTTTGTCCATCTGATCTATGCGACCAAACATTTATCGATATATTATCTAGGCGCAATTAATTAAAAAAATCATCTAGGCGATTTGAGATTACTGATTTATTATGATATAACTTTTAGAACACAGTCCAAAGCCATTTCCATCAAAGCCTGGCCGCCTGCAGCGAAGTATCGATCAAGCTAAGCCTCTCTGCCAACGTTACCGCGTCCGATAGGATAAGCTGCAACAAATTAATGCCACTAGATAACTTCTGTACCATGGACCCCAGTGTAGCGAGGTGACAGTCGTTGAGATTAGTAAATGAGTTTGGGAAATGGATAGGCCTACAAATACTAAAAATGCATAAGCATGTTTGTTCGTAAAAAGTATCCGAGATCCAGCGTGCGTGGATACAACGATTAAGGAATGTTGATAAAGAGAATAATCGTGAAAGATCAGGATCGTGGGAAGTGGCAAACCTTGGTCTATGCCTGCCCCTCCAGGATGCAGGCGTGAGTTTATGTGATGTAATGTTGTTTGTTCATCCTTCTTTTACTGCTCAACACTTACAGTATTAGAGCAACAGATTAACGTATTTTTTTCATATAATTTTGTTTATTTGAATCTCATATAAATAAAGTCATGATCATAACTATTACAGAATATTATGCAATAAACGTCAGAAAACTCACAAAATGGGAAATTTGCGTCTAAATTGGATTGGAGTGACATTGGTTTTAAAGAGATCATCTAAAAACTTAATGTTTGAGAGATTATATCGGAGTGGTGAATTGGAATTTCCAATAGCGCTGTTTTAATTTATATAATATACCTACAGTAGTTTTCCTTATTTCGAAATAAAAAAGTTAACTGGCTCTACCTCCACAGTTCATGTCCATATTTCATCGAGGGAGATCAACCAAAAGACCAAAGAATATAGCTCTTTGTGCCTTTATCATAAGTACTAAAACCAAATGGTTCTCTTCGAATCATTAAGTTACTGAAGCCAGTGACTTACTTTCTGGCGTCACCAATAAATCCTTTTCCACATTTGAGTTTTATCTGTGGCATTACTCTTTATGTGATCGTGAATGTTGGTAATTGAGACCAGTGGGCCAAAGTAATGAAGGGATAATGTCCTCTGTACGGTCCATGGCATTGCATGGGTACGAGACATGAACGATGAGACAAAGGGATCGTAATAAGCTTGAAGCATTCGAAAGGGTGCTAAGGGTGGATTAAGAATAGCGTCACTCCATGTCCCGTGTTGCGCCGGATTAAGAATAGCGTCACTCCATGTTCCGTGTTGCGCCGGATTAAGAATAATATCACTCCATGTTCCGTGTGGCGCCGGATTAAGAATAGCGTCACTCCATGTTCCGTGTGGCGCCGGATTAAGAATAGTGTCACTCCGTGTTCCGTGTTGCGCCGGATTAAGAATAGCGTCACTCCATGTTCCGTGTGGCGCCGGATTAAGAATAGCTTCACTCCATTTCCTCCCGAGGATGTCGTAGACGGCGACTAAGAAAATAAATTACCAGGGGATGGGCAGCAGCGACTTCCTGAGATTCCAACCGCATACTGCGATCGCCAACCCGCCTGCCGAGCGTGGCAATTATGGCAAAGCTGAACCAAAAAGGTGAGCTAGTTTTAGAGTAAATAAGGGCAATCAAATGTAGAAGAGGAAATAAGCTGTCTAACTTGCTAAGACACTATAATTTAATCAAAATTTATGAGCTCGTTTCGCGTAATTTTTTATGTCACTAACCTAGTACTTTATTTAATACTTAAAAAAAAAATTAATACTTTATTCAGATACTCAAATTTACATGTGGCAATGTTGTGTGTGCATGCTTTAGACCACAACTTAGTACTCATGTCATATTATTACTTTTATATCGTGTAATGGTTGTGATCTGTTTTGTACACCAAATACAATAAAACTAAAACTAAAGTAAACTTTACTCAATCCTTACTAAAAAAGGCAATTTTTGAACAAAATACTTTAAACGTTACGTTTACGTTACATTTGGGAATTTATAGTAGCAATAACACTCGCCAACGTGAAGGAAAACATCCTGAGGAAACCCGAGTGTCTGAGGTGTTCTCATAACTCAGCGCTTAAAATCCCCAACCCACAGAAGGCACGCGTGGTAATTAAGCCCATACTCTCTGAGAGAAAGCCTGTGCGCTGTAGTGGGACGTATTCAGTCTCTATAAAACAACTCCTTAACAAAAATTGTATACAAATCGACTTTACAATTCAACCCTCGTCGTCACAGTACAGAATGCTTGTAACAAAGGCAGCGCTAGGCAGTTGTTTTCCATCACCTTCCTCCCTGTGCTCTTGACGTTCCCCCTCCCATTAAGCTATATTAAAGTTTGACGGCAAGAGGTCTGTTATCTATGGGAACGCATGCATGCGGCTGGTGTCTACTCGGCATTAGAGGGGTGACCGAAATGTAGAATGACCATTCTGTAGATGTATCTCATGATTGGAAGTCAGCTTTTGTTGCGATAAATTGGTCTTGTGATTGCTATTGAAGTGAAGACATTGTTGTGGCTAGAATTATAATTTGTATGTTTATTTGTTTCTTTGTATCATCTGTGTATCTTTGTGTATAAATATAGATTCTATTATTTTTTTATGTGTGTGCTTTTGTGGCAATGTAACTAAATGGTTTCTTTCTTTCTTTCTTTCTTTATCTATCTGATAAGCGTCCGTGGGTAGCCAAAGTAAATTTCTCTGCCGTCATTTCTAAATATATAATGTTTGATTTCTTTCTAGTACTGATCAAGTCAGTAGAAATCGGCCGGCCACATCGCAAGGATGGAAGACCAAAGATGGACAATAGTTATTTAAGATACACGTGCGGAACGTAAGGTTTTATACGAATAAGTGCCAAAGTATCTTAAAACATTTTTCAATGCATTTTGCGAGGAAATACAACAAAAAAATAAGTATAATAAAGTAATTTTATTTCATCAAAGCCTATTTACAACAAAATGGCGTGCTTTCTTTACAGAGCGCGCGTTTCATACAGTTTTTTTTTTCTTGAGGCAAAGGTACAGTATACATACAGCCAATAATGTGAAAAATATTTTTGTTTGCGGAAACAAAACACGTATTTTTAAATGAGATAATCAAGAATCTTATATGTTATGGTGTTTACCATCATTCAATTATTGCTAGAGCGCGCATACTCCACCTCCTCCTTGCATTTTTGTAATTTTTTAAATTTTTTGACTTGCCCCATGCCCCACCGAGTCAAAAACTTAAAAAAATTACTTTACTTCACGCGTGAAATAAAGGATTTCAGTACTGTTTTATTTCACGCGTGAAATAAAGAGTCGGTTTCCACATAATTTTGTTACACAAAAAAGAAAACTTTACGAGCAACTGCATTGAAAAGAAAATAACGCAGTGGAAGGGCCCGGAAGATGGAAAAAAAGAGTTGGCCGACCTTCTATGCGATGGGTCGACGATATAACAAAAACTGCGGGAAAAGACTGGATGGAGAAAGCTCAAGATCGAGAACTGGGGCAAAATCTGGAGGAGGCCTTTACCCAACAAGGGGCATCAAATGCTTAATTTTTTATAATACTTACTTGTTTAATTTATTTGTATGTTATAATTTTTAATTTCTTATGCTCGTACTTTGTTTGCTTAATATGCATTAAAGGCTATTTTATTTAATTTATTTATTACTGATCAAGTAATTGAATCCACCAATCCGGACTTGGGCCCTGTAGTGGAGTATGGCCTATAACTTCCTCAGGGAAGAGGCCCGTGCCCCTCGGTGGGGACATAATGGGTTGATGATGATGAAGTAATTGAATGCTGTATTTGTAAGGGGTATGATCTTTATTTTAACACGTAATGCAGCTATCTATAACAGTTGGACAGAACCGTATTTTTCATTGGATACGCCTTATTAGTATTAACCGACGATTGAAGTTTGTTTCGTTGTGTTTTAGAAATACTTCAAAGCGCGATACTTTATTGCACACATAAAAAGTAGCATATATCAGGGATACACAGGATTCCTTCTGTTCTACTACTGTATTTTTCACCTTTCAGAAATTCATCACAGCCATCTCACAAAGTCTTCGATCAATGGTACTAATCACTGCACGCCCGCTAACAAGATTATGCCAAGTGCAAACTACCATTAAACAGCCATTCTGCGTCATCGAGTTTGTCTGCATTGACTGTATCGTAGCTGCAGCAAAATGGTTGCCTAGAAGCGCTGTGCTACGTGCTACGAGCTTTACTTCACGCTACGGAAATTCGTAGCCGTTGAGTGATATGCTACGAGAATTGGACCGTTTCTACGATTTAGCGTAGCACGGGCTGACGTTGCGATGATCAATTTAGGAACTGTGATCATATTTTGTGTGTTAGCCTTCAGTGATTTGGTTCATTTCTTTCAAATAAGTAGTTAACTCATCCAGTAGGCACACTCCTGAACTATCGTTTAGCATCTCAGAAGGAGATAAATTGGCTTTCTGCTTCTCGTTTCTTTAACAACTCTCGTATCTTCGTGCCTACTTGCCTGGTTACTGTAGCACAGGGTGTCCTAGTTTGGGACCAGTTCAAGTGATTGTATTGTGTGGATGTTATTATTATATTTTTTTTACTACAATAGTTCGGGAATGACAAAGATGAGATGTCACATTAATGATAGGCAAAGAAGGCGTAGTTTTTAAAGTAAATAAAAACTATTTCTTTTGACTACCAAAAAGGAAATTCATAGGAAACATAAAAACGTATGTTATACTGAATATAACAATGTCTTCTGAAAATAAAAACAAATGAAAAATCAGTCACTCAGTGTCTTTAAGTGGATAATTTAATTTTTTAATTGATGGTGTTGAACTATTGAAATGACAGAAATACACTAAGATTTGTAATGAATGAATGCGTTGTTTTACGAACCAAAGCGAAATTTTTAAACTTCATATGCCAATAGTTCTGTGATTGACCTATGATCATTGCTGGAATGCACAAAGGCAGATTTATGTTGAAATTGCAGAAGTTGGCTATACTTTAAACTACATTTCAAAGGCAACCTGAACCACGCACACACGCACGCACGCACGTACGCACACACGCACGCACGTACGCACGCACGCACGCTCGCACGCACGCACGCACGCACGCACTCACACACACACACACACACACACACACACACATAATAATTTTTTTTCTCTATTCTCACGGTCATTTTGCTGAGCTGCAGCATTTTTCTATTGTAGCACTTGTGTTCGGCATGATTGTATTGGGTACGTCTCTCCGTGAATTTGTTTTATTTTGTGTTACAATGAAAATAAATGTTTTTCACTTTCACTTTCACATGATATACTTATATTACATAAACTCACGACAATATCCTAGAGGAGAAGGCACAGAGAGGTATCTGCCTACGTGGAGCAAACCCTGGGGTATGCCACTTGCTAGACACCTGACTGACCTTCTTCGCTTCATCAACACTTACCTATTTATTTATATATTTTATTGACACAGCCCAAAAATACAGAGTTCTTATACTAATTTGGTTCTTGTATAGCCTAATACCCAATAACAGGCGTGCAACAGCATTCAATCTATCCTATCATAAAATTAATAAGGTATAACTCGTCTTCCTTGACTTTTTGTCACGAACCCAACAAAGACACTGGCCAAAACAAGTCTTTAATAAGCCTTTCACCGAAAAAGAAAATTATTTTTTTCATCAGAGTGTACAATACAGTGGCAAAGCTTTAAAATCAGCTGTTACCGGCATCTGGTTCCGTCGCTTGTCCGTTTCCGGCTCGCGTGGACAGACGTCTACTTCCGGCGCGGGTCGAGCGCCTGAATTTCGAATTTGGAACTCGAAGCGTGCCTAGGGATTTCTTGGCAAGCAACTGGCTGCTTTGAGATTATCAGAAGTTTGAAATAAGAAGAAAACTTACATTCTCTAATGAATGGGACTCTAGTTTGGAAAATAATGCTGGCATAACAAAACAATAAGGTATAGAAACTGCGTAATAAACAAATTTTTAACTCGAATCGCGCTTAGAGTTTTTTAATAGCCAACTGGTTGCTGTAAGAGAATTTGAAGTTTGAAATAAGTAAAATAGTTTTATGATCCAAAAGTAAAAAAAGTTATGAAGGGAAGGTTTCTTAAATAAGCTTATAGTCCAGTCATTTTGAAATATAACCAAAGTCAAGAACTATAAAATATGGGTGATTATTATTCTCTTTCAACGATTGCTGGGACAATAGCGGTGGCAGCCTAGTTGGACTTGTAAACGAGAGATCCAGGTTCGATTCCCAGTACGGACCTATGTCTTTGTTTTCTAAGTTATGTGCATTTGTGAAGTTATAGTAGCAATACCACTCGCTAACGGTGAAGGAAAACATCGTGAGAAAATCTGAGTGTCTGAGCTATTCACATAACTCAGCGCTTGAAATCGCCAATCCGCGGTGGGCACGCGTGGTGATTGAGCCCTGAGAGAAGGCCTGTGCCCTGCAGTGGGACGTATATAGGCTGCTAATGTATGTATGTTTGCTGGTGTAAATTAGAACATACACATCATCGGCCTACGCTGGTCCACTGCAGAACACAGGCCTCTCCTATAGCACGCCACTGAGCACCGTCCTCGGCTACACTCATCCAGCTCTTGCCAGCCGCCCTGCGAAGATCATCGCTCCACCGAATCTGAGGACGTCCTACACTACGTTTACCCGCAGTCTCAACTCAAGAACTCGTCTACCCCATCGGTTATCGGTTATTCGGATGATACGGCCGGCCCACTGCCACTTCAGCATGCTAATTCGGTGGGCTATGTCGGTGACTTTGGTTCTCTGTCGGATCACCTCGTTTCGAATTCGATCTTCAGAGAAACCCCGAGCATAGCCATTTCCAGAGCACGCTGAGCGACTTTAAATTAAGAACATGCACATACATACATTGATAAACTCACGCCTGTATTCCAGAGGGGTAGGCAGAGACCAGGGACTGCCAATTGCCACGATCGTGACTACTTACTAGATTAATTACAAATTATTTTAAACAAGATTTAAAGTGGAAGAACTTGACAATAGGACTCACGGTCAGCCTGTGCTGAGAGATGCTGGGCATGGAATCCTACAGCGCCAATGGGGAACTTGCACTAAAAATGTTTTAGTAGAACAGGAGAGGACACGTTAAAAAATAAATTATCGTGGTAGTTTTTTTTTTTCTCTGCGACTAATACTTTTTGTAATATTACCAGTCGAAAAGTCAATATAGTCACGTGGTACTACAAATCGACTTTAGACTATGAAGTTACTCCCTAACATAACGCCTTATATGTATGGAGCGTTTATCAATATTTGAGTTATCTAGTAAAATTATGTTTTTATCTGTGTATACCGTTAAAAGAAAACGTTCAGAATTCAATGACAAAACGAAATTTAATAAGTTTTATTTTATTAGAGTAACTTTATTTTCGCATAGTTTGTGACCCCAAAAACCCCGAAAATGATTTTACGTTATTTTATTTTTTTAATTTTCCCTGGGTTTTTTCACGACTTGCACGGTTTGTACGGTAAGTTCCCTATTGGACACCTCGCAGTAACTTTCCGAGGTTCTCCTGAATGAAATATCGGAACGAAGCTATTTTTCGCTTGACTACATCGCTAGTCGGCTAGAAACTTTGCGTGGAGAATATGGAAATGAAAGAAATGTTCGAGGAAATCATGGAATTTTTATTTTCCTTTTGAAACTTATTACATCTGCCTTCGTGCAAATGTTTGAACTGCATATTTGTTTGTTTGCAATCTGTGTGCTAATATTGTGCTTAAAGTTGGTGTAATAACGTATTTTTTGGCTTTTGTGTCTAGTTCAAACCTGACAGATGTAGTCTTAAAGAGAGGTGGGTTTTCTCATGATGTTAACCTTCACTGTTAACGTATGGTATTGCTACGACAAATAAATTATGTGATTTTTTTAAAAATATCACAGTAAACGAAACTATGCTTAAGTGATCATCATATCATAAGCAGCCTATATACGTCCCACTGTAGGGCACAGGCCTTCTCTCAGAGAGAGAGAGTACGTGCTTAATCACCACGCGTGCCCACCGCGGATTGGCGATTTCAAGCGCTGAGGTATGTGAGGTATGAGGAATACCTCAGACAATCAGGTTTCCTCACGATGCTTTCCTTCACCGTTAGCGAGTGGTATTGCTACTACAACTTCACAAATGTACATAGCTTAGAAGATAAAGTCATAGGTACAAGCCCGCACTGGGGATCGAACCTGGGTCTCCCGCTTCCGAGTCCAATAGCCACTAGGCTACCACCGCTTTGCTAGGCAATCGCTAAAGTGATATTTTTATGTAATGTGTGTTTTATGACATTTAATTTATTTTTAGCCTACGCTTCAGCGTTCCAAAAGATTTATTATTTTCTTTAATTTTAATATTCAGTTTCTTATGCTTCTGTTTTTTCCGCGTTCAACTTTTTTTTGCCACCGTAAGAAAAAAACCCATAAAATTCTTTACGATGTTTACCATCAAAAAGTTTTCAACAATGTACCCTTATGTTGTTCTCCTCTTTACCATTAATATCTTGGGAAAAACAAGTCGAAGCTCAAACGACAATTTCGCCCTTATTCTGCCCTTTGTTCTACAGCCCAGTTTTACAATTTTGCGCTTCCAGTCTCGAGCGATGAAAAAGTTGTCTTCCATTTGCTATAAGCCTTCAGGATAGCACTTTAAGGAGTTTGCGGGCGTCTAAGATGCTGACTGGAAGATTACAGGATCACTCTACTACACGGACTAGTTACACAGCGAAATCCCAACTCTAAATCTGTGGGATTCGGTCGAGATTCGTCCGTGACACGAGCCTTTGTAACCAATCGCCGCGAATATTCTTTCGCTAAGCTTAGGCTATTTTGAACCAAAACGCAAGAGATATAATGTTGGACTTTAATGTCGAAGGGAGAAGGTTGAAAGTTTTACGTTCCACTTATATTTGGGCAGGCGAATTTGCTTAGGAGTTATTGACCGCAAATTACTTTATGTGGTTTCAGTAATGGAAAGGGTTCAGTTAAAATATCTCTTATAATGCCTTGCCCCGAAATGGGTTTTGAGAAGAACTAATAAAGATTGGTCGGGTTCGCGTAAATTTTCGTTCTCCAACAAGATATTAAAATCAATTTAGCGAGAGATCTTGTAAAGTACATCTTCTAATCAAAAAATATTTACAGAAATTTGTTATTTCAGCAGGGAATACTTCAAAAATTTAGCGGGAGTTTTCATAGATACTAAATATTTTTAAAGTATAGAATTAATACTTAAAAAAGTTTTGATCTTAATATCGGAATACTTTACCATCTCAAAACTTGATACGCACAGTGAGTACAGACTATCATATTACAAAAACAGGCCAAGTGAAAGTCAGACTCACGTGCCAAGGGTTCCGTTCTACCAAAAATATTTTTTATATATCCCATTAAACGTCCCACTGCAGGTCACGGACTTTTTCTCAGCGAGAGAGCATGGGCTTAATTACCATGCGTGCCCACCGCGGATTGGCAATTTCAAGAGCTGAAGTATGTGAAAACCTTAGACACCTCCAGGTTGTCATGTATATTTCATTAGGCACCTCTATAAATTCCTACACATAAACAGATAATAAAATACGTGTCTGTCATCGACTTCTCTCGCAAGAAAGTGGGGTTCTGTTGCAAAGGTCCACTCGAATGGGAACAACTCGGTAATTTTAGCAGTTACTGAAAAATGTTTTAAGCTTAGTACTAAGTAAGTACCAACGTTCTGTATGTATGCTGTTGGTGTGCCTTATTAAATAAAATAAAATAAATAAAATACTCATTAGAAAAAATATTTTGACGTTGGTAAATAGGTGAGTGCAAAAGAACTAGGGCATGTTCGGGCCTACTTGGTGTACCTAAACTTCGCTCTCACGATGGACGATACTTAAATATTATGCTACAGTTTAAATTATTTTTATCATTACAAGGACATTTATTCACTTACAATTCAATCAATGTATTTATTAAATACGTGGTCACCTTGTTAAAATATCCAATTGTTGTCAATTTATTAATTTATTCGTTTTTCCGAAAGGGGTATTGTCTGGCACCCATTTTTTTATATTTTCAAAACCCATTTTTTTTTCTGGATTATTTTTTCTGGATATACAACAAAGTGTTCTCTATCTATGCATCTATGATTATTAAGCATAAACATGAAAGCGTAATAAAATGCTTTCCCATAAATTCAATTGGCATAAATTTTGTAGCCACAGGAATGATTGGTTGAATGTTTTTATTAAAAAAAATGTATCAAAACAAACAAAAAATGATACCGAAAAATGATAATTTATGAATGAAACAGTCATAAATTATTGTTTACAAAAAGAACACTCTCATAAAATATTCTTAACAATTTCAATGTCACGCAGTCATATTTTTGTGACAGAAGTAACAGACGCACTACAAAGGGTCCATAGTCTTATAAGAGTTTTTGAACTAAAACGAAACAAGGTCGTACTCTTCTGACAAAAAATCAAGTGAGTAAATCCGGAATTAAACTAATAACGCACGAGAATATCGAAGAAATCCAGCAAATCCCTAGTCCATTATCCAACGACATTAGTACACTCTTTGTAATTTCATATCCAGTGGTTGTGTGAGGATGTTTTTCCCATAGCTCCTTGGCATATCTAATAAGACATTGAGTGATGAAGGGCGCACGAAATGTTTCGTCAGGGAAAAATGATGCAAATAATCATATTCTCATGCTAATATGTCGTCATTCACTGACGGGCGCACTGTATCAAGAGATTTCGCGTAAATACCCCAAATCCTTGAGCCATTTTTTTGCTGTCCATGTTGCCAAAATATACGTATTTATCATCTTTCTACTACGTTGGGCTCGCTGATCTACTTCGTCTGTGTTTTAATTCGTGCACATTTTGTCTGCTTTTTTGTTTGTTATATTGAATGTTTCTGACACCTTTATTCTGAATAATAAATTTAATAGTTCATTCAGTTCTTTATCACCTTTAAAAATGTGCAGCACAAATTTAACCTAAATTTCATTAGCAGTTTATTTATATAATTCTTGTTAGTAAAACAATTAAAAGACTTACAAAAAGTGAAACAATTTTGCGCACCATATAACCCGGCGGAATTGTTTAGGCACATCGCAGTATGGCGATTTCCACGGTGACAGATAAAGATATTTCCGACACTGACTAGTTCTTCATAAACTGGTCAAATGTATCCGTCGTTGTGGTAATACCACTGTGCAATGACCTCACAGCTTATGATGATTTTCTTAGCCCCCTATGGACGTAAGCGTGACGTTATGTAGCCTATATGTTACACGGGAACCTAAGCTATAATTCTGGTGAGTTTTACTTCATTCCGCTGAAAAACCACTGACAGCTGTTAACAGTAGATTAACAGCTGGTTAGTGTACGCGAAACCGGGAGTTAAACTTTCAGATTTATATGGGAATTTGGTTACAAACACTTAAAAACTGACGGTTTTATTCATTATTTATACTGTGGTATTACTCTTGCTTTTAAGTTTTTATGTACAAAGGTAACGGAAATTTGAAAAAGTTTCTCGTCCAACAAATGGCAAAAGAAGTAAACAAACCACGTTCACGGCGTGAATATTGTGATAAACAGACACACGGATCCACTTTCGTAACAGCATAAAATGCGTATGGGACTAGACAGCAGGAAAATCAACGAAATGCGTGTTACGGAGATGGTGTATGATAATAAAGACGAATGAACGGGGTGCGATGCAATATTTTGTTCGTTCAGCTTACCATCCGCACACCCCGACACGGAAATTCCTCTAGCGCAAGATTCTCGTGAGTAGGTAGTCTGCCAATTCGCATCGTACATTTTTTTACTGTAAGCAATCTAAGCTTACGTACATAGTTATAATAACGCTTGTATCCCGGAGATGTAGGCAGAGACCAGGGATGGTCAATTCTCATGATCCCGAAGACGCTCTTCTGCTTCATCAACATTCATTAACCGTGATTTAAAATGAAAAATACATATATACACTTCCCAGTCAAAATTAAATTAGCCACGGACAGGAAATACACCAAAGGTATAATACAATCGCCAAGAAAATGATAAATAAATGGTATATTGATTTCTCATTGTTATTGAGTGTTGCCAGTGATGATTAATGGATGTAAAACCTGGTCACTGACTATAGGGCTCATAAGGAGACTCAAGATACCCCAACGGGCAATGGGAAGAGCTATGTTAGAAGATTGACTGCGTGATCGAATCAGTAATGAGGAGATCCGCAGAAGAACCCGAGTTACTAGGTAATATAACTCGAAATGAAGCGGCAGTAGGTGAGGCCCATAGCTCGGAGAGCTGGTGGACGTTGAGGTAGAAAAGTTCTGACCCAGAGACCGCGGACCGGACGACGCAGCGTGGGCAGGGACGCCCCACCTGAAAGTCTGACGACTTGTGTATGGCAGCTGGGAGGACCGGGAAGTTTGGAAAACCATGAGGGGGGCCTATTTCCTGCAGTGGGCGTCAAATGGCTGATGATGATGATTTTTAGTTAATATTTTCACATTCTTATTCACAAAAATAACGTGTCAAATTTTCATTCTTGAAATACGTTTGAATACTAAGTTCTTAACTGAAGCATCAATTATGTGTTAATTATGACGAAATAAACAAATACTCTTCACATAGAATATACAATCTGGCGGAACAGGGATTCGAACCCAAAGCACGATGTGCAGTTTGTTTATGAAACCTAACGTCCTATGCGTCCTGCATGTTAAAAAAAATTGATATTAAAATATATCACGAAATATGTTATCCACACATTATTTTATTTGCACTATCCATCATTCAGCTTCTTTATATTTTTTGTGTATGGTTATCTGCAAGAAATAAAATTACTCTTAATAGTAATTTAGGAGTTTTAAATTTCAAAATGATGCACTGTCAAGAATATTTACTGACAAATACTTTGTAACATAAAAGACTTTGATAAGCTTGGCAGGGACTAAATAAAATTAATACTTAATCTTAGTCAACATAAATAACTTCACAATCGCGAATAATGTCCGTCTAAAACATCCTATTCAGGCCAAATATTCCAGTCCGAGCTTAGGAATTCTAAATTCCGTTTGCATTGTTTCCAAAGAGGCTTTTACTTTGTAAACTAAGATGAATTATAAGGATCTATATTTTAATAGGTATTTATTAGATTGTTTTGCACATTCAAGCAGTAGTTGCAAATTTTGAACTATTAATAAGGCCTCCCGCACACTGTAGTAGCTGCTACCACCGCGCGTTTGTGTGGAGCTGGTATAATATTGTCATCATTCAAATGCATATTATTCCATTTTGGCCTTACATCATCTCAGATATAACAATACATTTTTTTTAAATAATATTACGTATAGAAAAAATATGCCTGGAACGAAATGAAGATTGAACGCGATTGATTAGCCCCAGGGAGGAAAAAAACATATTATCTTTTTTTACAGATCAAATTTTCAAAAAAATTTTTAAATAAAAAATAAAAACTGACGTCGAAACACTGCAGCACTGAAAAGTTAGAAATAATGTAAATAATTAGAAGTAGAAGTATTTATACATGTAGGTATTGTAGAAGTATAATTTGGAGCCGTCGCCCAAAATATATGTGCTGGTCTTAAAACTGGGCACCGACTACAAATTAAACTTCTACAATACCTACATGTATAAATACTTCTACTTCAAATTATTTAAATTATTTCTAACTTTTCAGTGCTGTAGTGTTTCGAAGTCGGTTTTTATTTTTTATTTAAAAAATTTCATTTTTCAATTTTTAGGTAGGGAGGGGGAAAAAATAAATAAGTCCCTTATAGCCATAATTTACCCTTCTTAATTCGTTGCTTTAAAATTTGCTGTTCTAAATTTCCATCTCCGAAAGTCTTCACCAGGACATCACCAAATTAACTTGGGACTACTTTTACGCTATTTTATGAAAAATACGGATATTACTAAAGGATGGGCCCCAATAGGGCTTATTTACTGCTGTCCATTGAAGAAATCCGTTCTCCATCTCTGAAAGTCGCCATCACATCTTCACCAAATTAAAATAGAACCAATGGGACGTTATACCGGTTCGAACAAAAAAAGAATTGTCGAAATCGGTTAAAATTTGACGGAGTTATGGAGGAACATAGCCAAATAAAAAATATATATGCGTCGAATTGATAACTTCCTCCTTTTTTGAAGTCGGTTAAAAAGTGTAAGTACAATATCTCAATCATATTAACAGTGATTTTTAGGACCCACGACAACGAACTTAGGATCACGAACCTGGGACTAGATAGCATTTATACCAAAAACGGCCGTTTCTGGCGTTAATGCTTTCTAGTCCTAGGTTTTTTGCCTTATGTTCCGGGCCCAAGGGTCCTAAAAATCACTATTAACACGATTGAGAGATTGTTAGGCCTGTGCCCTGCAGCAAAAGTAGGTTTATTAATGTCTATTGCTAATAACACTCTCTAGAGCAGGCTTTCCCATTACGAAAAAAATATAACCCATACTCAGTTGATCCCGCACGTATTGTTGTACGTTGCTAACAAACAAGGATAACATAAAACTTCAAATTATCAAAAAATAAACAACGCCAACATAAAAAAGGAACGTAATCTTTCCACACGTCGTCTCAAGGGCCTTAAACAAAGACATCGGCCTTGCTGTTACGGACCCTTAAATTTCTGTACGTTCAGACACAGATGATGACCTAAGGCGCCTTGCAACCGCTCTGCCACTTGCAAACAAAAACGGATGGGGCTGAGTAACAAGGCCGTTGGCTTAACGTGAAACGTCTATAAAGCATTGTTAATTTTTAGCTTAAACTGCGCAATGTATTAAGCGACACTGCCGCCATCTAGCGGTGCGAGTCAAAAAGATGAAAATTAAAGCTATTTTGCTCTACTCGGCGATGGATAAATAAATTGCACAAAACACGTAGTTACAGAGTTACAGCCCTCGGTGAGGCAACATGTTTTCGTTGCATACGGTTTTAGCAAGTGAGCCCTACTACCGAACTGAAAGACGTTTCACGTCAAAATACGACCAGAGCTCCAAAATACAGCAATACTCATAATGAAGACAGACATTTCTGCTGCGCTGAATGATGCGTCCGAATGTTCGAGCACACGCTAGGAAGCAGTGACGGTCGCTGTCGTCGGACCATCATCATCATAGGCGAGGGGCAAACAGTGGTACCTTTCTATATGCATAATGCATAAGCAGCCTATATACGTCCCACTGTAGGGCACAGGCCTTCTCTCAGGGAGAGAGTGTGGGCTTAATCGCCACGCGTGCCCACCGCGGATTGGCGATTTCAAGCGCTGAGTTATGTGAATAGCTCAGACAGTCAGGTTTCCTCACGATGTTTTCCTTCACCGTTAGCGAGTGGTATTGTTACTGTAACTTCACAAATGTACGTAACTTAGAAAACCAAGTCATAGGTATATGCCCGTTCTGGGGATCGAACCTGGGTCTCTCGCTTCCGAGTCCGATGTTCTATCCACTAGGCTACCACCGCTTTTCTATATAATTAACAGTATTGTAATAAATCTATTGGTGTACCTGAGAGTCTGAGGTGTTCACATACAAGTACATCAGCGATTGAAATTGCCAATCCGCAGTGGGCACGCGTGGTAATTAAGATCATACTCTCTCTCTCTCTCTCTCTCTCTCTCTCTGGGAGAAGGCCTGTGTCCTGCAATGAGACGTATTTAGGCTACACAGAAAATAAATCTATCGGTTACTTCGAGTAATCGTCTGCGTCTGAACGTCGTTTCTCGAACAGCCATCGCAAAACAATACATCCCGTGAACACCTAGAAACATCCGAGTTATGCCTCATAAAGCTACCGTACTGGATACGGCTCACGTTTTGCGGGCAAATACATTTCCGGACCGTCTATTTAGACCTCTTTCGCTGCAAGAAAGTTTTTGTAAGAGGTGGCATGCTTGACCCTTTTGTGGCCAAAACAAATAATGCTAGGTAGGTACACTACCAATGCAGGCTTATAGTCTGTTCAGGTCAATCATATTTTTACGAGCTCCGAGATTTCCACCACTTCAAGGTTGCCTGGATGATTAATCATGCTTCTATTTTTATAAGAGCAGTACAACATTTTAATGACAACGACATAGTCGACAGCATTATCGACTTTCAAATTTTATTGCAAACATGAACATAAACGGTTTCACGACTGCACACATACTTGAGGAGGGAAAAAATTCGAATTTAAGGGCCCTTATTTTTTAAGCTCAGTTTTCAAATTCAAATAAAAGAATACTTTATCGCAAAAAAGGGGTGTTTGTACAAAGGCGAGCTTGATACTAGTAAGTATTTTTTTCCAGCTAACCTTGGGTTATGTGGATAGTGCAAGGGGTAGTGGCAAGAAAGATTTATTGCAAGAACAAAGGTAAAAAAAGTTTTGTTGCCAAGGTCAAACAAAAACTACCAGACAGGCCTGAAACCTGTATCGCGCGCGGTGTTCAGGATTATAAGGTCATCATGCCGACAATGAATTTCCCTTTCGTGAGCTTTATGTCTGGGTAATAAAATGGTCGCCCACTCCACTTTCTCTCACATATTTGCCGGGGCCGCATTTTTAACGGCATAACTCGTCAAGTTGCGACATTATTCGCGTTGGGACGATTATAGACTTTGGGCTTTATTGGTGAGGGTTAAAAGTTATTGTTTTGTTTTGGGGAAGTGTGGCGGACTATGCTGTTTTGAGGGAGCTAGGCGTGGGCAAAGTGGGCAATAGCGGTCTGTTGCAATGTGTGATGTGACGATGTTAGCAGCTACTAAAAACTAATACGTATAGGTTAATCTAATACCTTTACACGAGTGGGTTTCGGGGACGATAAGTCGATCTGGCCAGGTTTCATATCTAGAAAACGTCATTTTATCCATGCTTTTAGGCAATGAAAAACTGCTGAAACGTTATTGGAATACGAACGTAAATTCTACATGGATGTTAGAGCTCAGGTAGGAAATTGGGTGGTCCCGAAACCGGAAGACGCCGGTTCGAGCCTGTCTCCGGTCCGATTTTTTTTTTTCCTTTTTTTTCCTTTGTTTTCATCGTATCTAAATATAATTGCCGAAAAACACGATTAACCAAAAAAATATATACTGAGCAACGTTCGATCATCCAGATACTAAATATGGAATTTACTCTTGCATCCCGGATGGATATGTAAATGAATGTTGGTCACTTGTCACAAAACTAATGATAACTGTCGAAACTATTTATTTCAAAAGCAGCTATATCTGACGGGTACACTGAGTGACTGGTCATAATAACCAGTTCCACCCATGCCCGCCTGCCAAGCGTGGCGATTATGGCAAAACCTCTCATGGTTATGAAAACCACGAAGGAGGCCTATGTCCTGCAGTGGGCGTCAAATGGCTGATGATGATAAAATCACAAATAACATTTATGCCTTGGCTACTTTAACGGGAAATGGCATTTAATTATCGCGTTAGTGTGCCCGGCTTAACGCCCTAATTTTATAGACGCCGTTGTCAATGACGTTAAACGTTTCACGATAGCTAGGGTGTCGGTTTGTTTGTTTTTTTTCAGTATACATTCAATGAATAATATTAGTATCCTATCTTATTATAGGTGGAGATGAATGTTGAGGAAGCGAAAGTGATCTGTCAGGATCGTGGCAAGTGACAGTCCTTGGTATCTGCCTACCCCTCTGGGATACAGGCATGAGTTTATGTATGTGTATCTGTTTGTAGTTAGAGATAAAACTGTCAAAAAAATTGACTACACATTCTGACTAAGCTCAACTGGAGTTAAACTAATAAGGTTAATTATATCAATAACATTAACTCCATATAACATCCGTATAAGCAATAAATTCATACTTAATACAGTATTTTTTTAGACTGATACAAATTTACATTCATCTGCGATGATTGAGCGAAGTCACAAAGGGCCGGAATCGTAGTCTAATCCACAAAGCTACCGCAATCACGGATAAGTTACGTCCCTTGTACCCGGAATGCCGATCCTACTTTGAAATTCAGTTGGTTGTTGAAATCCATCAGCTTTTATCCGTCCACTGCTAAATATAGCTCCAACATCACACTAATTTGTTTCTGTCCGCATCCAGTCTCATCCAGCCGTGTAGATACAACCTTCGATATGTTTGCGTAAGTAAATATTAATTTGCACAGGCTTTTTTATCCGGCTGTGGTAGTGCTAAAAGGAAGGGTTACGATTTCAGTAGTCTAAATAATTATGTATGTACTTGTATATTATAACGTAGAGCTTAAACTAGTCATCCAATTTTGATAATTGAGGTGAAAATCGATATAGGCTAAACTGTATACGAACAAAATTAATACTTCGGATTTTACTCGTGGATACATAAAAAGGGGAGGTATCAGTTTTTTTGTTTTGCTGTCGTTTTAAGAAAAGAATCATATGAAAGGGTAGAAGATTCGCGTTTATTTTCTTTATACTGCGATGCATGAATATTTCAAGCTAAAGAAATGGTACATTGTTACCCTAGGAGTGAAAGTAACCCATCTCTGCTACACGGAAGTACAAACAAAACTCTACAACTCAAAAAAACTAATAGAGATCGGATTGCCGCTTTCCTGCCTTTTTTTCTCGTCTCTGGCTAGCTGAAATTTGAAAAGTTGGAACATGGTTCAACAGAAATTTGAAAATAGAACTAGTTTTTTTTTAATAATTTGACGACGATTTTGTTATCCGGAAATTTCCTCACAATCGAAGTGAGAAGCAGACAGACTCAGGCCTAAATGTTCATTTTTATCCGAGGCAATTTATTGATCCAAGCGCAGCCAGGACCAATATATTCGAGGAGAAGCTTTAAGCCTCGTTGTACAATCTACTATTGTTGTACAGAGGGCAAAGTTGCTTTTTACCCGCGTGCTCAATTTTGATGATTGAGCAAGCGAAGGATAAATTAGGATAAATTAGGATAAATTAGAATCCTAAGCTTTAGCGAGGGAATCAAAAGAACACGAGGTGAAAAATCTTTGAAATCTCGAGTGCAACACGTAACTTTTCATCCCACCTCAGCGAGGAAATGACAAAATGCAAAAAAACACAAAGGAGGTTCCGAGTATGAGTAAATAAATTCGGCACCAAGGAGGTAGAAGTAAATATTAAGGTAGAAGGAAGTAATAAACTTAGTGCACACGATGTTCTAAGTTCAATTTAATTTATCCTCTAGCGGATAAAAACGGCTTTTGCACTCAGATATCGAAGACCAAAAATAATCTTTCCGGGATGGGAGGATGACAAATATTTCGCCTAACGCTCGGGATTCTAATTTTTTAATCACTCGCTAGGCTCGTGATTCAATTTTAGAATCCTTCGCTTGCTCGCTCATCAAAATTGAGCATGCGGCTAAAAAGAAACTGCACTCTTGCATAACAAATAACTATTATCTACACTCATGTCTTAAGATTCTAATTATGATCTTAACAGTTAATACATAAGGCTTAGTGTTATTTCACAGACATAAAAATGAAATTACGATACAAGAAAAGAAAAAAATCAAATTACGATACAAATTTTGTATGAGAATATCTGCCAACCTGTATCGTAATAGTGTATTATTGCAAAGGCAGCGAAATAGGCAATTGCAGGTCGAGTATGAGTTCGGAAGGCCGAGCCGTAGGCGAGGACTTCAATGATACGAGACAGGCAATTGCCATTTCGGCCGAGGCATATATAGTGCTTTTCTTAAAATAATGCAAGGAGTTAAAAAGGGGCCTTTTACATAATTTTTATTTTTTTTTTATTTTGCTGTAAGCAGGTTTTCCATCGCTAATTTAGCTTCCGATCTTAAATCTAATGGAGGGCAGTCAATGTTCATTTCATTTTCACTTCCAGAATCATCGGAACTCATTTTAATTATTTTATTAACAAAATAACAACGAACTCCGCTTCACCGCCAATTTTTTTTTTTATTTTACAGTTTGTGCCGAAAGGTAAACGCATCTGTGGCTATACAGCCACGAGAACGCAATGTGTACGATAGATGAAAGAGTTCTAAATTCAAACAGCACACCGTTGAAATACAACATTGCCGGCGCGCTCTTCGTTCCAAATTCAAAGAACGCGCCGGGAAGTCATTTTGGTTTTTCAGTCTACGTAAATATGATACTTCGCGTGTTCTTTATTCAAAAGTAATGACAATATTTCCGCGCATGTTTGAGAAAAATAACTTTTCTAATTATTATGATACACTTCCGTGTAAAATTCACTTTTCTGTGAATTTTTGGTCTGATTCACCCACACTGAGCACATGGCTGCATGTAGGTATGTATGACTCCTTTGCCTATCCCAAATTGAACAAATAAATAAATGAAAGCGGACCTGCGCAGTTTAGATTTGTTTTGCCGCCATTATTACATTTTTTTCTGTGCGGCTACAAAAATATTTCAATAATAAAAATGTTTAATGGTATATAGGCTTATTGCATTTTAATATATATATATATTGTATTATCGGTATACGTAAGTCTATATTAATGTGAAAGTTTATTTAATTACACTTTATAAAAGTATATTTTTAAACTTATATTAACTTTTCCTTTTTTTCCTTTCCCTTGCCTCCTACGGTTGACTGGTAGAAAATGCTTAAATGGTATTAAGTCCGCCGCAATGTACGATTTTTTTTTAAGTGCAATAAAAGTATCAATAAATAAATAAATAAAAAAAATGGAATTAATTGACTTTCTTGTTTAGTTTAGTTTCATTTATAAATGAGTGAACATAAAGTAGTGTATGCAACTGCATATAAAACGATATTAGAATACTCGTGTGATACTCGGCTTCGCCTCGTATGATAAACTCACACTCGTATTCTAAGAATCCCTCTTTTAAGACAGTTGCATAAACTACTATTACTATATTTCAGCGTGTGTGAATAGTACTAGGGCCATTTATTAATAAAATGTACATCAACTTTTAAGTACAGACATACTCATAGTCTCACAGGCTCCGCGCGAATGTTAGTTTCATTGTTTCACCCACTTCCCCTCGCCCCTTGCGGCTAAGCTGCCTAGCAGCTTCAGTTTTTGTTCCAATATTACCAGCAACGAATAAAACGTGACTAACACGCATTGAAATATTGGCTGAAGCATGTGGGGCTACACGTCCATAGTTGTATAAAAATATTTATATAATTTGCATGTTTATTTCACACATATTAAAAACCTATTCAGAGGCTATAAATTTCACCCATGCCGGGACTTGAACCCGGGATATCTGGCTAACCGTGCCAGCGCTCTACCAACTGAGCTAATGGGCAAGTGCAGGCATCGGCGAAATTTCGAACATCTTCACAAACTTCTCTGTATTACGTACAGTTTTTAAAATTTGTCCTCAGCACGGATTAGTGCAACAAAAAGAATATAATCATTTGACACATACGTTCGAAAAAAATATTAAAAAAAAAGAATTAGGTTATCTTCGTTCAAATTAGCTCGTTCGCAAGTAGTGCCTCATATGCCTCCGCTGTGTAAGAGTACAAGTTGGCTACAAAACTCACACAGGTGAAATACTCACGTTTTAGTATTTCAGGTGTCCGAGTTTTGTCAAGTCAAGTTTGAAACAACTATTCGCTCGCGCAGCGCAATAAGTCCCATTCAAATCCGTGCGCTCGGAGAACCCAGCCTGGGCTTAACATTATTATAATTATACACAAGCCACGACCTCTATTATGTTTGGTTATGTTTTTCCATTTTCAGGAAGGCTCGAATGGTAAGACCCAAATGCAATAAGTCAATCAGAGTAGCAGAAATTATATCCAAACACCTCTACAATCATAGACGAACATGTCACTGTTTATAGCACGCTCTTATGAAAGGATTTAGAGATCAATTAAGTTTTGGTTATATATGTGTCTGGCTGTCTATAAGCTACTTATGCCTATGCCTTAGATTTTCCTGTTAATCTTTTGATCGAATTAGAAATGATGAGACGAACGAAAATCGTCGACGTAGCCCAGCGGATTAGTAAGTTGAAGTGGCAGTGGGCGGGGCACATAGCACGCAGAACTGATGGCCGATGGGGCCGAAGTTCTCGAATAGAGACCACATATCGGCAAGCGTAGCGTAGGACGACCAGCCACAAGATGGACAGATGACCTCATCCAAGTGGCAGGAAGACGCTGGATGCAGGCCCAAAAGATGGACAGATGACCTCTTCCAAGTGGGAAGCCGCGTCAAACCGGTCTTTTTGGAAATCCATGGCGAGCTCAGTATTAAAAAGTATTTTCTTCCAGATAACTACGGGTGATGTGGACAGAGGAATAAAAAAGGTTAAAAAGTGGAAAAAGGTTTTTTGTCACAGCTTCAGTCGTAAGTTTAGCTATGTGATGTTTCAATCTGTCAATATGCGTTGCTATCATTTTAAATTCAGTAGGAAATCTGTGACAAAACTTTTTTCCAAGTTTTGTTTCTTTTCATACTCCAGTTTCTAATCACCCCGTTTTACAATGTCTACTATATTCAATTTGAAGACAGGAGCTTGATTAAATATGCACAACTGATCCTAATTTACATTTTCCACTTCACATCTTTGCTTGAAATTGGGATCTGAAACAGCAGCTGCGTAAAATTCCTTAATTGACATGCCATCAAAGTCGTTACTCTCTTCATATCTGAATCCATGTAAACTTGTCTGTCTGTATGTACTGGGCTTGGTTTGGTTCATCAAACTAGAATACTGTTCTCTTGACGCATGTTTTTAATTGGGCAGGGTTTCCTTTTTCAACAGGTTTGTTTTTCAAATGCTGTATCGTGAAATCATCGTGAGCAAACCTGAATACCTGAGGTTTAGTCATACCGCAGTGCTTAAAATTGCCTATATGCGGTGGGTACGTGATTGATAAGCCCATACTCTCTCTCTCTCTCTCTCTCTCTCTGAGACACTTGCAGACCCTGCAATAAGCCTTATATAGGCTGCGTTGTAGGTTGAACAATAGATTAGGTGACCAGCCTAAAAAAAAACCATGTATGAAAAAGTTGACGGTCAAATATTAATCCGCAAAAGTTTATGGGCGATAATAATTTCAACAGAGGCGATTGTTTTATGGTTGCAAGCACGTGGAGCCCAGTGCTAAGTTAACAATTATGACTGGACCTATCCGTGGAGGTAGTAAGTGTTGTGTGTCGGCCCGCTGCAAAAAACTAAAAGTGACTTGAGGGTAGACCATACAATATCACTACGCATCACTACAATAATTTACTGTACTCGCCACTTAAGTCTACCCGTGACCACGGCAGCTGCAACGTTACCGAATCGTCAGGAATTAAGTTAATTGCATTTCACCTATCAAATAATCGCGATTACACCCGTTTCATATATAACTATCCACGGGCGAAGTCGCACCGGCCGCTAGGATGTCGGCCGCCACGTTGGATAGGGGCGCGCTCACAACCGAGTCACGTTTCGTGTCAAGTGGAACGCGCGAGGCTAATGAACCGCGTTTCAGCTGGAGAAGGCCTAAGACGGTGTCACATGGGACTGCAGAAGAAACGCCCAGAAGACACCAGGCCAGAAATTATTAAAAATACGTATAATAAAATCCGTGTGGCGCCGGATTAAGAATAGCGTCACTCTATTTCCTTCCGTAGATGTCGTAGAAGGCGATTAAGGAAATTCATTACCAGGAGACGGGCAGCAGCGTTTTCCTTCGTTTCACCGCATACTGCGATCGCCAACCCGCCTGCCAAGCGTGGCGATTATGGCAAAACTCTTCATGGTTAGGGAAACCATGAGGGAGGCATATGTCCTGCAGTGGGCGTCAAATGGCTGTTGATGATGATGATGATAATAAAATCACTTGTCCTGGTCCCAAACTAGGACACCCTGTGCTATGTTAACCAGGCAAGGACATCACAACAATGGAAATGCACTTAAACTGAGGCCAAGGCCAGAGGCAGGTCCCCCAGTGGGAATCGAACCCAGGACCTCCGGCGTGGTAATCAGACTTGATTTCGCTAGACCAACGTCGTAGTCGATTTGTATTATTTAGATCTCTCTATGATCAAGGTCTTATAAGGATGCTTACAATTTGGTTCAACGGTGCAAAGCTTCTGTCGCTTCTTGGTAAGTTACACGGCAATAGTGCGGTGCGGCCTATACGCTGAATACATTAGTTACAGGTGAGATATTATGCTTGTTAGCTGTGTAAACGTACAACTGAAGACACGAAGCGACAGTCTTCTGCTTCTCGGAGATATTGTAAGCTAAAAGGCCGGAAGATATTACGGGCTTTTCTTCAGCTGGCCGGTATGAAACAAAGAAAAGACATCAACAGGAAATCAGTTTTTAGCAGTTTAGCAGTTTTTTGTTGGCTACAAACAAGGATAAAATGAAATTATTATAATCCTTTCTGTCATTGGACAGTGCTAAGCAGAAAAATTCCAGCCCACGAAAGTAAGGAAAGTGAGCAAATTTCGAAAAATCACCTTTGTTTTATTATAATATATTCTTCAGACGTCTTGTATTTATTATCACTATAATTTTAATAACGCATGAACAAAAACGTGGAACTTAAGAAGAGTTTTTCTCAAAAGTTACTTTTAGATGTATGTTTCTATGTAACGTCGTCTAATTGTGGTTTGGGTTTAGTTTCGCTAAAATCATTCTTCTACTCTATTTCCATTCAAATATTATTTATAAAGAACTCATGCTTGATTTTTTGCATAAAATTGCTGAGTTTGTTTAAAATAAAAAAAAAAAACATTAAAAAGAACAATAGGAAACCATTGCTATCTGTGGTCTAACTACGTGCAAAAATCCTGAGAGATTCCAATCGTCTAATTGTCAAATTCCGTACTAATTTGACATTAAGGCGATTGCAATCCTTCAGAATTGGTGCGCGTAATATAGGAGCAGGATAGATGATTATAGCATTCAAGAAAAATGTTGTTAGAATCACGATAATTATGTAGATATTGTAAAAATAAAATAGATACACACGTGAGACCAGTGTTTTTTTTGTTTTTCGCGATACAATTTTTGTATTTCCGCTACAATTTTGGTTCCTTTACTATGAAACACCATCGTTGGAGCTTCCGGGAGGCGTGAGCAGACCTAGTCAACTGAATATTTTTAAGCAATCACTCATCTCCCAACACGCTCGCCGTCCCCGACGCCTGTTGTCTGACGGGTACATTCATTAGTGTAGTGCTAGTGCGACGCCTGTGACGGTGGTGCGAATTTCACTGAATATTTGTCGTGACTTTACCTTGCAATTTTTGGATTCCGAACCCAAAAGGTCTTGGTCTAGGTTACAGGGGATTGCTGAAAGTCAGTGCTGAGCTTGTGCCGGACTGTGACGATATTATAAGCGACCCAAAGCGAATGAATTCGCAGGCACTTCTAATGTAGTATTGTGGCATTAGTTGGGAGAGCACTGCTTGTCGCATATGACAGGATTCACAGGTTATTCTTATCTTTTTAGGGAGCAGGGTACCTATTATCTATTAAGTATCAGTGCACTCTTTGTTGTTATATGGCAAAAGAAATAAATTAATTTTAATTTTGGTTTTTTGAGACTGCAGTTTCCTAAGGATGTTTTTCTTCACCGTCGGCGACTGGTGTTACATCATAAATTTACGAGTGCACGTAACCATTGAATTTCAAGTACAATTCAATGACGTAACGTAAAAAAACAAAGTTATTGGTACACGCCGGTATTCAAACCTGCGACTCCTCGAATGTTCTAACACGATAATAAAAATAATGTGGCATAAGTGCCGGTTCATCTATCGAACAAATTATTATTCATGAACACAATAACGGGTGCCCTCATGAAGCTCAAATTAGCAAATGCAGCTGCAGCGGACACTAATCTCCATGCCAGTGTAAACAAAAGCATCGTGATGGGTAATAATTAGCGTGTTTGAATTGTGCTCATCGGGATCACCTAAATTAGAAATAGTACTTTGCCGTAGCTAGCATTGGAATTTATTTATGAGCGTCGAGACAAAGGATATGGACCATGCAATTAATGTGTCGGTCCGTATTGATTATCGTCCTTCCTAAGTCTCAATTTGAAAGGTGGTTTGTGCTAGTCAAATATATAACGCCCTGCACATAACTTGGCAAGTAATAATCTGCATAGACAGGATGAGTTAGCAGTGCTTCAAAATAATAAAAACTGGCCAGGTGCATGTCAGGCCACTCAATGTAGGGTTCCATAGAAAAATGTTTCTTTTTTATCTGCTTTACAGAACTAACTAACCAGTTTCATCGAAGTCGTTTTCAATGGATTTTACACGAAATTTTACTTTTATAAGTTGGTTGCCTATTACTCGTTAACTATAAGGCCCTCTTAGCGGTGATACATTTTCTTTTAAGTTCAGTAGTATATGTGTTACTACCCTGATTTTTTTCACGTTTTTACAATCAACCGTTTTGCCAGGAGAGGGGGGGAGATGACATGCGCGTCGAATTTGATAACCTCCTCCTTTTTGGAAGTCGGTTCAAATGCAAAAGCAAAACCAGACAATGAGCAAAGAAGCGGCGTGCCTTGCGGGAGGCCTGTGTCCAGGAGTGAACAAGAACGGGCTGATTGATTGAAAATCCGAAATGTTTTGTTTATAACAGCATAAGAGATATGTTTTGTGTGTAGTTCCGATTGTATCTGACTGCTGAGAAAAAGGCATCCCCTTAAGATCTCCACTCCTTCTTGTTCACGACCACCTCCTGCTAGCCTGGTAGAAAGGTCGTGACGCGTCCCGGCGAGAACAGTCAATTATTGCAGTGAGGGTAGGTGTTCTACCATGAAGTCGGTACTTGTAGTATAAGACGATATTACTTGCCAAATTTCATAGTTATAGGTCAACGGGAAGTACCCTTTGAGTTTTGATTCCGTTGAGGGTCGAAATATACGTTTTATTGCGGCATAAGCGGCCGTATCTTTTTTATACTTTAGATAGATAGAATATTCTTTATTGTACACAAAGATTACATTACTTTAACTCAGAAGTTTGATTTTTCACAGCTTCAAGGGACTGTAGACTGGAGTAGGTATATGGTTTTAATTTCAACTCGATACATCCACGCGTTCCCGAGATAAAGGGTCATGAGTCATGACAGATAGACGGACGGACGGACGGACAACAAAGGTACGGAATCCTAAAAATAAATAAATAACAATAATGAATATCGCGATTAGACCCGTTAATTATGTAACTATAAATTTATTTATGCAGTCAAAGTTATTTGGTAAACTTAATGGATGCAGTTTTTTCGTTCAAGGTATGAATGAAATGGTAAATTTTAGAGTACATATCTGTAAAATCCTTGCCTTACTTAGTTTCGTGAGGTTGTGGGTTCAAATGCCGGCTAGTAGCAATAGCTTTATTAACTCCTTCGTGGTTTTCATAACCATGAGGGGTTTTGCCATAATCGCCACGCTTGGCAGGCGGGCTGGCGATCGCGGTATGCGGTTGGAATCTCAGGAAGACGCTGCTGCCCGTCTCCTGGTAATAGATTTCCGTAATCGCCTTCTACGACATCCCCGGCAGTAAATGGAGTGACGCTATTCCTAATTCGGCGCCACACTAAATCCTGAACAATTCCAATCGTCTAACTGCCAAATTCCATACTAAATGTTATCGCGAACGTCAGGATTCCAACAAGATGTGGTGAGCATCAGGCCCTTGAACGTAGGTGTATAAATCATGTTTCATAGATGAAAAATGCTATAATCAGTGCTAATTAGTACCCCTAATCTTTATATTTTCGTTAGAGCAAAAGTTTTCTTATCCCATAAATCAAACTTTTCATCTTTCGGCTTTTTCCACAAACTTTTTTTACGTAATTCCAGATAGTTCTTTTCTGAATTGGTACGTGAAGAATAAGTTTGTAGAGAAAAAAAAGAGAAAACACTGAAACAAAATATCGTAACTTTTCCGGAAGATAACTCAAATCTAAGGCCCTCAGTGGGTTTGATTCCTACTGAGGGCCGCCGTACATTTATACAAATGGCCTCAGTCTGGGTGTGGTGTATTTCCGTGTTTGTAATATCCTTGTCTGGCCACCATAGCACAGAGTATCCTAGTTTGGGACCAGGAATGATTGTATTGTGTGAAAGTTATTATTTTTTATTATCTACTAAACTAAACTAAACGAACGAAAGTCGTCGACGTAGCCCAGCGGATTAGTAAGTTGAAGTGGCAGTGGGCGGGGCCCATAGCACGCAGAACTGATGGCCGATGGGGCCGAAAAGTTCTCAAATGGAGACCACATATCGGCAAGCGCAGCGTAGGACGACCAGCCATAAGATGGACAGATGATCTCATCCAAGTGGCAGGAAGACGCTGGATGCAAGCCGCTTCCAACCGGTCTTTTTGGAAATCCATGGAGGAGGCCTATGTTCAGCAGTGGACTTCTTGTGGCTGAATGATGATGATGATCTATTAAACTTTGAAAATATTATACCTTTTCCGGAAGAGAACTCAAATCTACTAAACTCGAAAATATCATAACTTTTCCGGATTAAACCTCAACTCTACTCGATACAAAAATATCGTACTCGCTTCCTCCTACTTGTACCATACGCCTGCAAGGCTCTGACGTCAAATGTAGGTCAGGGGGCCTCAAATGAGGCGTCTAATGAAGGCGTAGTTAGCTCTACGGCGACGATTAGGCAATCATTATGCTGTAATATACCCCCGCGCCTTCATTTAAATATCAAGGTGCTGGTAGTGGAGTTAATTCGTGTACCCGGAGCGCAAACGAATTTGGAGTAGGTATATCATCGTCATCATCATCATCAGCCATTTAACGCCCACTGCAGGACATAGGCCTCCCTCATGGTTTTCATAACCATGAGGGGTTTTGCCATTATCGCCACGCTTGGCAGGCGGGTTGGCGACCGCAGTATGCGGTTGGAATCTCAGGAAGACGCTGCTGCCCGTCTCCTGGTAATTGATTTCCTTAGTCGCCTTCTACGACATCCACGGAAGGAAATGGAGTGACGCTATTCTTAATCCGACGCCACACAGCTATATCATATTAGAATAAAAGTGTACTGTCACTGTGAAAAAGCCTGTCATAACTGTTTTCTTTTATAATGATCCCTGAAAGACTTAAGACTTTATGTGAGTAGGCTTGAAGCGGTAATTGAGTGAAAATATTAATAAAAAACACAAGTTCGTTAATGAGTTAGTACGTCTAGTGCACGTACAATATCAAGAGCTAGGGCACTTGCAGTATATAATATGTACTAGGCAATTAGTCAAAATAGTCTATTTACAACTTCCGTAGTTACTTTATAGTGTTCACATATCTTGATAGGTTTAGAGCAGGGTTTCTCAAACTGGGGTACACGAACCCCTAGGGATTCGCCATTCGACGGTACGCGGCAAGATTTATTGGTTTAGAGCAGGGGTCGGCAACCGGCGGCCCGCGGGCCGCATGCGGCCCGTAGACTATCTCGGTGCGGCCCGCAAGCCTGAGGTCCGTAAGAAAAAAATACCGAAGCAAAAGGCCATATAAATTCACTAGAATTTATACGGCCATGCTGCTGGGCCATGAGAGTATTCTTGAAAGCTCGCTCCCACGCGGGGTGATAAAAATGTACCTCTATTTCATTTCTTAAGAACTGTTTATCAAGACTGTGATGTTATGTATTGTTTCTACCGAAAATAAATATTTGCTGTACTTATTCAATTCTTGGCAATTTCTTTTGCGTTTATCCGCCGCACGTGCGGCGGCGGGCGGCTCCTTTGAGACAATAGGCGGGGCGGCAGTCTTTGATTAGACGCAGGTGTGCGGCGGCGAAAAAATTCAAAGCGACCGGTTTTAGTTAAAATCACAGCCGCGCGCAGCTCTCGCCACATTCGGTTGTGGAAATTCGCCGGAAACTCACGTCTCATCTGGTTGCTAGCTACGCGTTTCGTTTCACCTTTCTTCCCTTCGCTGATAGCTTCTCACGCACGACGTATGAGGTAAGTTGTATGCACTCGCGAGCATTTTGTTTTATTTTATTTACTGCTTGTTAATGTGAACCTTCAGATTGATGGGTAAATGTTATAAGGACGGGGATAGTAGTTACATGATATGAAGTTAGTTACGAGTGTGTCATGTTTTAATTATTATTTGAATGTGGAGTTGAATTTGTAGGTGCTAACTGGAACATATAATTTTACAACGAATTTAATTTTTTTCATTATTGTTACAGAATAAAAATATAAACATGGCTTCAAGAAAAAGGAAGATAGAAGAAGAAAAAAGAGTTTTTAACGAATTATGGACAGAATTATACTTTTTTATCGAGTTGAAAGGAAAACCGTTATGCTTGATTTGTCAAAAGAGTATTTCTGTAGTAAAGGAATATAACCTGAAGCGACATTACGACACTGAGCACAAAGCTAAATTTGACTGTCTTGAAGGAGAAATACGGAAAAGGAAAATTTCCACTTTGAAATCGTCATTACAAAATCAACAAAACATATTTAAGGTTGTGGCAGACAACAGCGAATCGAATGTTCGGGCCAGTTACAGGGTAGCAGAGATTCTTGCAAAAAGTGGACGTCCGTTTACCGATAGTGAATTAGTAAAAGAGTGTGTCTTAGCTATCGCAGAAGAAATATGCCCAGAGCAGAAAAAAATGTTTGAAAGTCTTAGTTTCTCTGCAAGAACTTGCACCCGACGTACTGAAGACTTGGGTGCTAATTTGTGTGAACAACTCAGGGATAAGGCGCAGTCTTTCGACTGCTTCTCTTTAGCGATGGATGAAAGTACGGACGTGTCGGATACAGCACAGCTACTCATATTTGTACGCGGCATTGACGAAAATTTTACTGTTTACGAAGAGCTTGTGAAAATGTGCAGTTTGAAAGGTACAACTACGGGAGAAGATTTATTTCACCATGTGGAACAAGCTCTGGATTCATTGCAATTAAGCTGGGAAAAGTTAACAAGTGTCACTACCGATGGAGGCAAGAACATGAGCGGTCAAAACAAAGGTGTTGTTGGGAGAATCATCAGCAAAGTGAAAGATTCTGGATCTACTGTGCCATTGATTTTTCACTGTATTGTCCATCAAGAGGCATTGTGCTCCAAAGTTATATCCTGGAAAGAAATAATGGATACTGTAACATCCACTGTTAATTTTATAAGAAGAAATGGGCTCACACACCGTCAGTTCCAAAAGTTTTTGGAAGATCTGGAAGCTGAACATGGTGACGTGGTTTACTACTGTGAAGTGAGGTGGCTCAGTCGAGGTGCCGTTTTGGAACGGTTTTTTGATTTGAGGAAAGAAATTGGCAACTTCATGGAGATGAAAGGAAAGCCAGTAGAAGAGCTTACTAACAAACAGTGGATTATCGATCTTGGTTTTTTGACTGATTTGACTAAGGAACTGAATCAGCTCAACAAACGCTTGCAGGGAAAAAATAAATTGATTTGCGATATGTATACAGATGTAAAGTCATTTGAAATGAAACTGAAACTGTTTATCAAGCATATTGATGAAAAAAAGCTTGACCATTTCCCTAATTGCAAGAAAGCCGTGGAAGAAGCTGGAGATAATTTTGTGTGGCAAAATATTACAATGAGAAACGTGTTAACAGAACTACAAACTGAGTTTGTAAATCGATTCACCGACTTTAAAAAGAGCTCCCTTAACATGGAAATATTCCAAAACCCTTTTGCAATTGATATTAGTGAGGTACCAAGCAATTTGCAAATGAACATAATAGATTTGCAAAGTAATAGCACACTTAAAACGGCATTTAAGGAAAGCACTGACTTGATACAGTTCTACGGAGGTTTGAGTTCTGAAAACTTCAAAGAATTGAAAAAGTTTGCTCAGCAGATAATAACTATGTTTGGTAGTACATATTTGTGTGAGCAGACTTTTTCAATTCTCAACTACCGCAAAAATAAGAATTGTTCGCGGTTAACGGATGAACATTTAGACGCGATACTGCGCGTGTCTACTACTAAAATGAAAGCAGACGTTAAAAAACTTGCAAGTCAAATGCAGCCTCAAAATCTCACTAGTACTTACTTTTATGTTAGTATAGTAGTTCAATTAAAAAAGACATAATTGTATGAATATATATGCGTTTTATTTCAAATATTAAAAATACATGCCCGAACATATAAATATAAGTGCGGCCCGCACTGATACTCTGGCAACATATGTGGCCCGGCTATAGCATAAGGTTGCCGACCCCTGGTTTAGAGCATCAAAAATATCAAAGATTTATTTGGCAGTTGTACAAAAAAGTGTTTTGATAGAAATTGAAGCACCCTCACTGCCCTCTCTTACATAATTTGTAAGTTCAGGACAAAAGTACTCAGAAATAAGTCTAGACATGGTTATGGTAACTCTAATTTGATTCTATGTCTGAGGCGAAACTTATCTAGATCGCACGCTTGAGCACGAGAAATCTCCCATTTTCCTATTATCCGATAAAGAATCCCCAAATCTGTTTGTTGTAGGGCGACATTGATGTAAAGCGTACGAAACTTTCTTCATTCAATTATACGGACATTTTTCTTAGTCCAAAGAAAGGGAGATATAAATTCCACCCAACAAAAAGATCATTCCGTCGAAATAACTCAAATACGTCGTAATAAATTCAGCATGTAGCGGGTAAAGTTGGAATTACTCCACTATTGAAAATCGCCGGAGATCGGGGCCGTCGATTCGCCGCTTGAAACTTTGCCTGAGTCGCACAATTTTCTTATTTCGCCTGTCTAAGTTTAGGCACACATGGGCTTGTTTGGGCATTTAAGATTTAGGAGCTCCCCGCTCATGGGAATATTTAAAATTGCATTTTGATGCAAGTTTCCGGGCCGGACGGCTTGTAACGAAACTTCTTTATTGAAATATTTATTCGAACTGGCATACAAAGAGTCCGCTGTCTTTGTCCGACTACGAAAGCAAATGGAGGTTATGTTTTTTTCGCACATATGTATGTATATGTGTAAAACTTAAACAAGACCTAGTTGCTAATTTTATTGTAAATGTTTTAACCTAAGCAGGCAGGAACACAATAGCTTACTGGAAATCGGCCTGATGAGTTTGAAAATTCAACAGTCTCATCTAGCCTATGGTCTTTATAGCAGTCGTGTGTTTTTTATCTCAACTTTTTTGTATTAAGGATCGAACGTTTATTCGGAGCCCCAAAAGAATGCACCTACAGCTTTTACAATAACAATAACGGATTATAGGTCAAGTGTTACTCCGTTGCTATTTGCTATGACAAGATTTACTCATTGAGCCAAGTTATACTATTACAGTTCTACTGATAAGTTCAACATTCAATAGCTTCCAATCAACGCACGAAGTTTCTTCCTTCGTAATAGCTACAATTCTGCACCGAGGACATCCTTAGAATTCAAATACGATATTCTCAGTAATAGTCGTTGCCGAGTTGTCATAACTTTGTTAGCTGTCAGTTTGAAAGCACAATAGGAGTCTCCACCTTTCCTCGTTTAAAACTGCTTCTATTTTTCACTGGGCACCCACTCAGTTAGAAATGATAGTGTCTTAGAGCTCTTGAGCGTTAGAACTATAAATATAATCCACCAGAGAGGCCAGGAAATAAATCCAGCCAAAAACCATCGTGACAAAATCAAAAATGCAGGCTATCTGCGCCATTCTCAAAGTGGGCCCGTTCGACCACGATTTAAGCTGTGTGAAAAATCATGGACTTTATTAGGGGGTTTAACATAACATAAACTCACGCCTGTATCACAGAGGGGTAGGCAAAGACCAGGGACTGCCACTTGCTACGCTCCTGACAGATCACTTTCGCTTCCTCAACATTCATTAGTCGTTGCATGCACGGGTACTTTTTATCTTGCCCTTTGCTAATACATCCCCTATTAGGGGGTTTCTCGTACAAAATGTAGGTATAGTACTTTCTGAGGTTAACACGAGTACTAGACATAATAAAACTGAATTTTAACGGATATTTACTCGTTTACTTTTCCAATTTACAATTTTTCGACGTTTGCACTTGCAAAAGTACCGAAACAGAAAATTGTAAAATGGAAAAGTAAACGAGTAAATATCCGTTAAAAATCAGTTTTAAAATGTAGGTAGTAAAACTTCAATTAAAATTCCTAAAAAACCAACACCAACTCCAGTTATAGCCCGAAAATAGTAAAAAAATATTTGTGAAGATATAAACATCCTATTAAAACAACAATAAATCTTGGATACAAATGCTATATATATGTTTATTTTAATATTTATATATATATATATATATATATATAACCTATATATGTAACCTTTGCTTGGTTGTTTAATAATTTTTTTTTTTCAAACTAAAAGGTCAAACTTCAAGAACAAATCAGCCCCCGCCCACCCCCGGCCGTAAAACAGAATGAGTGGAGTTACGGGCACTTTTACGAGGTATCTGAAAAACGCGCGTTCCTTATACGTTTAATACGTCCTTTGTTACGGCAATACTTTGCTACACAATGCTTGCTTAAAAATTCATTCAGCCGTCTTAACTGTAAAAGGTGGCATGCGAATATGTCGCGGCTAATATACGCCGTCAGCTGAGCCCACGGCAATGCCTATTTCGGCTTCATTTTATAGGGTAACTGTCTCAAAAGTTGGCCCTTTTTAACAGGCTAATAGGGTCTCACAACTTTCTACGGGGCTAACTAACACTCACTTTCTTCTTAATATTTAGTTAGTATGGTTCTTTCCATCTAAGTTTCTCAAAAACCTGGTTTGAGAATCAATTAATAATAATAATTTTAATTTCTGTGTAAAATAAAGAATATTCTTTCTATGTAATAAGTAACAATCACTAATTTTTACATTCTTTAGTCAGAAGTAACCACGTTTGTAAATGGAAAATTTCATTAAGTAAGATAAAATATCAAAAATAAGAGGTTTGTTCGGATCGTGGCAAGTGGCTGGCAAACTCACGCCAGTATCCTGGAGGGGTAGTCAAAGACCAGTTTTTGCCACTTGCTACCATGACAAACCTCCTTGGCTTCATCAACATTCATTAGTCGTTGCATGCACATACTTTTTCAATAACGTGTAAAGTAAAAAAAACCGTCCACGTGCGAGTCGGACTTGCGCACGAAGGATTCTGTACTATTATTTATACAATATTGGACAAAGAGCGAGATAATATAGATTAGGTACATTAATAACAGCGCCATCTATAGAAACCAACAAGAAGCGTTTAACATTGACATTTAAAGATATGAAATCGGCGCTGTGAAGGTTACATAGATGGCCGCTAGATGGCGAGCGCTATCTTCAGACACCGTTTGTCGTATGGGAGCCCCCTCACATATTTATTTTACTCTGTTATTAGTATTTGTTGTTATAGCGGCAACAGAAACACATCATCTGGGAAAATTTTAACTGTCAAGCTATCACGGTTTACAGCTTAGTGACAGACAGCCAGACAGACAGACAGACAGCGGAGTCTTAGTAATAGATTCCCTTACTCCTTTGGTTACGGAACCCTAAAAAGAGTTTTGGTTGATATGTGTCCCCTTAGCTCAGCTATTAGGTACGTCACTTGAATAACCAATGGCCACTTCGATCCAAGTAAAATAAATAGGCGTTTGGCTGCATAATTGCCTCACTCTGTTCAATAACCGTGTATTTACCCTGCCATATGCAAACATTCGTGACATGGAAGTTGGAAAATAATAGCATATGTCGGTTATAAGTTTCTATTAGGTTAGAATAATAATTTCGGCGTACAGACAGCATATCGATTTTTATATACGTGAGCTCTATTCCGTTACGGTGCGGGTGATTTTATAGCAAGCACGTTTAGGTCGAACTTTTGTTGACCTTAAGAAGGACTTTACTGCTATTTATCGTAAGAAAACTACAAGCAAAAACATATCGTAGGACTAAAAACGCAAGAAGCATTCTTGCAAGTGAGAATAAATATTAAAAAAAATAGAGCGTAAAAAGCCTTCTCATACAGACTTTTCACAGGGCTTTTTCTTTTTATTTGTTTATTTACACATAATGCACTAAGCACGACCAATCTTTGATATGTGTCCTTTAAACATGTTGGCAGAGTCTCATTGCGCCATGTTGTATATAACCTGAACAAAGTTTGTATAACAGCCTGATAAATTTAGAACTGGCAAAATATGTGTGCTCAGCACGAACAGAACAGAAACTTAACATTTACAAAAACTTGACTATGATTATAGCTGCTATAGATACCTATGAAGAATTGGAGACATCCGATTCCAATAAAATCTTATCCTATTCAAAATTCTAGATCATTAAACTTTGGCCTTTTGCATCTACGTAATGAGATGATTTATACAGCGTCCAGTGTCACCTTCACTCACACTAGATGCGTGTAGGGACCACTCGGACGCTGCAGTGCCTGGGATATTGTTTTTTAGATGGAGTAGGCTTGCCCAGCACCTATACCACCCCGACAACATAGTCGGCCTAGCCCACAGGAAAGACAAGTCAATACGTGCGGAGCAAACCAAGCCGTGGGTTTCCTCACGCTGTTTTCCTTCACAGTTAGCGTGTGGCATTGTTACTGCAGATTCGCAGATGTAAGGTACTTTGTTTATTTTCGATCATTACGACGGAGCATTTACCATCACAAGTTCAGAGTTATGAAGCAAAGGGAAACAAAGTACTTCCTTGTGGCTGAGTGTACCAACATCAGTGTCAATTTATTTAAATATGGAAACTCCTGGAATTAATAATGTAAGAACTTTGGGATTGTTTATTCGTTCTTTAGTGAAGGCGGCAGCTTCGGCAAAGAGTTCCTGGAAAAGTTTCCTTTCAAACGTTTAAAACGAGTTTTAGTCAAGCCGAGTCTTTTTGTATGTAGCTAGACAGATTTATATATTTAACCTAATTTTGATAATGAAACAATAAATCAGGTATGCGGCGTCCGAGTCAGTGCTGGAATGATATTCCTCCTCCAGTCCGTGAAGTGCCCAGTAGAATATCTGCCTGTGGGCGTAAGCTCAGGGCATATTTGCTTGAGCAGCGGAGACTTCCCTATCCTGTCCATACTTCTCGCCGCAACTAACTTCGCTTACCATACCGACTCTCTCACTCTCTGCCTCTTTCTTGATCGCATCAAAGAAATCTCTCTGTTTTTCTCTCTGTTATTTTCTTAATATTTTATTATCGGGTTTCCATTTTATTGTATATATAATGTATGTGCGTATGTATGTACGTGTGTATTACGCCAACGTAACTTATTTTATATTCATATACAACTATTCATTCATATGCATATTCATATCTCCTTCCGTGGACGTCGTAAAAGGCGACTAAGGAAATAAATTACCAGGAGACGGGCAGCAGCGTCTTTCTGAGAATCCGACCACATACTGCGATCGCCAACCCGCCTGCCAAGCGTGGCGATTATGGCAAAACCCCTCATGGTTATGAAAACCACGAGGGAGGCCTCTGCCCTGCAGTGGGCGTCGAATGGCTGATGATGATGATGATGATGATACAACTAAAACAAACAGTGTAGCGCTGGAACACTTGTCTGATACCTGGCGCTAACTGAAGACCAGCGCTGAGGGCTCAAACCCTCAGCACATCGCTGAGTTAACTTTATTTTGTAATGAATTCGTATAAATGTATTTGTGTCAATGAATGTTTTATTCTGCAGTTATCATTTTATCTGACTATTGAAAAATTGGCCCTAAATGTAGCAAACAAATTTATTTACTTCAACAAATAAACAATACAGATAAGCTTATGACTGTTAATTAATAACGTACATACATATTTAAAGAAACATTCGATATATACTACAAATAAAATAGCGTTAAAATCACGAGAAATAAATATCAACCGCTAGTATCAATTTCTAGACTTAAATGTTACTCAGAAACTTAGGTTTTTTCACGACGTTTTCCTTCACACATAACTAAAAAAACAAAGTCATATACATCAAGTACATGCCGGGATTCAAACCCACGACCTCCCGAATGAGAGGCTGCCATTCTACTATTGCGTTACCGCCGCTCCCGTTTGGTATGTATTTAGCAATAAGGTCCTCAATTGTAGATATTATTTACCTATTTTTGTGATTGACTCTCGCTTTTATCCTCTGATAAGTGTTATGTCTTACAACTAAATTTTTTATAGTAAAACTTAATTCTTTTATATTAGCTTAAGTCATACAAGATTTAATTCATTTACACTACCACTTTTAAAACAAACTTGAACTCCAACATTCCTCCTCGGCTTTTTGCGGTTGCACCAGATACACTGCCGCGTAAAAAGCCTTCGGGGGGCAGTCCGTCTCCACTAAGGCAGCAGTTGACGTTAACTGCCCGCTGAGGAACGATTCAGTGTTGCTTGCATTGTGCGAGGGTTAAGCCTGGCGTGTACTGAGCTTTGACTAAGGTGGCGTTTTTATATTTTTTCTTCACTAATGAGAGAAGTTCCGTGTGGTGCCGGATTAAGAATAGCGTCACTCCATGTCCTTCCGTGGATGTCATAGAAGGCGACTAAGGAAATCAATTACCAGGAGACGGGCAGCAGCGTCTTCCTGAGTCCTGCCAACCGTGGCGATTATGGAATAACCCCTCATGTTTATGAAAACCACGAAGGAGGCCTATGTCCTGCGGTGGGCTTCAAATGGCTGATGAAGAATGAGAGAAGACTAAGCAATCGATCGGGATGATATCGGAGTTAAAGCATATACGTCCCACTGCAGGGCAGTAAATAAATAAACAAATAAATGTCTTCTCTCAGAGAGAGAAAGAGAGAGAGAGAGAGAGAGGCTTAATCATTACGCGTGCCCACAGTGGATTGGCGTTTTCAAGTGCTGAGGTTCAAATTTACGTAACATCATGCCGTGATTCGGGCCTACGACCTCTCAAAATTTATGCCAGCGTTCTACCGACAGCTTGTAAAGCTTGAATGGATAAAATGCATGGGCTTGCGCCCCAGTGTAAATAAAATAAATAACATTTTATGTTTTATTGATTAACGAAATTTACAGGACTGACATTCCTGTGCAAATTAAACTTAATTCCTAATTATTGTGCGCTGTGTGCTGTATGGTGGAATATGTTCCGATTTTTTATTTTTACATCTCATTATTATTTTACATGGATCTCAGTACATGCAAAATAATAATACTGAAATGAATCGAATCTTCTTCTTTATATAACGTCTCCTATCTGAGGATGCCAATACAAACAAGAAACTGGTACTCTGCTCAAACCACGGTCGTGAGTTGTGTAGCCATGATATCATGATGAATCGAAGAGAATTAATTAATTCTCAATTATAAGCTCGATCAAACCTCAATTCGTATCCTCTTAACATATCATTTCGTAACTAAGTTTGTAGGTGAATTGCCTCGTTAGTCTCCCTCGCCCATACTTTATCTCTCTGAGAGAAGGCTTAGACCCTGCGACGGGACTAAAAAACCATAATATATAGCGATCGCGCGCATTGCAGGGCGGTTCGCGTTTGTTTGCTCCATAATTATTGCGCGTTTAAATTTATTAAAAACCGAGGTTTTTTGTCTTATTAGACATACGTGGAAAGCCAAAAAGAAATCCTCATGGAGAGTGAAAAAATAGTCAGATTCCATCCACGGGTTGTGCAGATATAGCAGTTTTTCTGCATTCAACGGCTATTTTTTCGGCGAGAGCTTCATTTTGTTCCGAGTCGTCAAAGCTTGGTGAATCGTCGGTCCTCATCTCCACACACTTCGGGTTTCGGGCGCTTCCGTGAATCTTCGTGCGCCGTCGTCGTCGGCGAGCCGGCCGCATCGGGTCACGCACGCTGCGCGTGCATTATCGTCCGCCCGCTTGCAACGGTCGCTTGAGAATACTCCAACACCTTTATGCGGTAAAAGTGCTGCCTTTCCCGCTTGATCTTTTTCCTGCAGTTTTTTTTTTTTTTTGACTCGATTAGTTCAATCATAAGCACTGAAATTGCTAATGAATAGCTGTTCTCTATAATTCAGTTACTCTTGACATCATAGCTTTTTATTTTTGATTATTGGCGCTGTGCTTTTAGACATTATTTATTATTGCACCTAATGGGCATAGTTTAATTATTTTATTTAATTTCCGCTTTTTTGACATATACATTGTTTTTGTATTTGCGATACTTTGTAATTGTTTTTTCATGACATTGCCTGTTTTATAAGATACTTATTTTTCAAACATCGAAATGTTTTAAAAACAATATGAGTGAGTCTAGGGCTGTTTGCCCTCATTGCCCTGGTTCCTCGAGACAATTCGTTGTTCCGCGTGGATTAAACGTTCATATCAGTAGGGTTCATAGGGGTGGCATTTCTCAACCTGTCGTGCAGGATGGAGTCAGCATTCTCCCTCCACCGCCGCCAACCTTATCCGACTTGCCTTTACTCCGGAAACGGGTTCGCGTTTTAAAACATGTCCCCAAGGGTGCGAGGTACTTGGCTGCCGGTAAACTAGCTCAAATAATTGAGAAGTGCGTTCAGTCGAATGGTGCAGATGATTGGTATGATCTTCTGACTTTCTCATACTCCTGTCTGAGGGTTCCATCGGCTGAGGACGCAAGCAGATCTCTAACCTCCAAAGTCAAAGACAATATCACTGTCGGTAGTTTGGACAGACTGCTTTCGACGGGTATTACGCCAAGAAGTTCGTCTAATGGCCAGCGTCAAATTTATAAGACTGTTGAAGCCAAGGTTCACGACGGTGACTTAAGTGGTGCAGTACGTATTCTTTTGTCGGATAGTACCTTGGCTGATGACAATGACGAGACTTTGGAAGCCTTGCGTCTTAAGCACCCGGCGCCGAGTCGCAGCTTGGATTTCCCTCCGGAGCCGAACTTGTCTAGTGAGTTCTTGACAGGATACATACAAGATATTATACAGGCTATTGGCTCATTTAATAGCGGATCTGCGGCGGGCTTAGATGGGATCCGTCCGCAGCTACTAAAGGAATTGACGTCTTCTGGGGCTGGAGATAACGGTGCTGCCCTGTTGCGTGCTCTCTGTAATCTGGCAAACTTCATGCTGAAGGGCATGGTGAATAGAGAAGTCTGTCCGATTTTATATGGTGCCTCCCTTTGCGCCCTGAAGAAGAAGGATGGTGGTATCCGCCCTATTGCAGTAGGCAGTGTGCTTCGGCGTTTGGTTGCTAAGCTAGGTTGCGGTGCGGTTAGGAATGTCATGGCTTCACATTTGCAACCTCAGCAATTGGGCTTTGGCATTCCGTTAGGTTGTGAGGCCGCAATTCATGCTACTAGGGCTTTTGCTTACTCCAGAAGCGCTTCCGACGGAATAATTGTCAAAGTTGACCTTAGGAACGCCTTTAATGCTGTTGAGCGGGATGTAATTTTAAGTAAGGTTCGGGCTCATATCCCATCTCTCTACCCTTTCCTCCACCAGTGCTATGCGAGACCTAGTGACTTATTTTACGGTGACAAACTGGTGGAGTCACAAGTTGGTGCACAACAGGGTGATCCTTTGGGGCCCTTACTGTTTAGCCTGGCAATTCAGGATGTGGTTACCTCATTGAAATCTCCTTTAAACACGTGGTACTTGGATGATGGTACTCTGGGGGGTAGCCCGGAGGTAGTCATGGATGACATTGAGACACTGGTTCGGAGCTTCGGGACATTGGGGCTTCACTTGAACACGCAAAAGTGTGAATTGTTTCCTTGCTCAGGGCAACTTCCTCAAGCTGTGCAAACGCGAGTAGATGCTTTAATGCCGGCCGTAAGGATTTTAGATAAGGCGGGGTTTACACTTTTGGGTGCTCCAGTTTTTCCGGAGGGGGTGCCGGGGGTACTGAGGACAAAGTTAAAAATTCTGGCAGGGACCAAGCCACATCTTAAACAACTTTCTGCGCATGTGGCTTTAGTCATTTTGCGAAGCTGCCTGTCCATCCCGAGGCTAACGTACACTCTGCGAACTGCTCCCATCTGGTTATACAAAGAGGAGTCACTGATGTACGATAACATGCTCAAGGAGTTGTTGGAGTGTGTTATGAACATCGAAATGACTGCTTTCCAGTGGTCCCAGGCTGCGCTGCCGATTAGACATGGCGGGTTGGGCATTCGTCGTCTGCAGGACACTCAACTGCCGGCTTTTTTGGCTTCCTCGCGGGGCGTGTTGGACCTGGTCACTCGCATTTTACGAGTTAATGGTGACGGGTTCCGCATTCCTTTTGCGGAGGAGGCTTTGGGGCTGTGGCGGGCTTTTTGTCCAAGTAGTGATTTGCCAGAGCAGCCTGATCGGCAGCGAGCTTGGGACGAAGAGATGTGTCGAGTAGCACTGGATAAACTTGTGGAGCAGTGCTCTGGTGTTGAACTTGCGCGTTTGCGGGCAGTTTCCCAGCCTGACTCCGGGCTATGGCTCCATGCTTTGCCTTCACCCTTTCTGGGAACTCTTTTAGACGACAATTCCTTGCGTGTGGCGGTGGCGCTACGTTTGGGTTGTGACATCTGTCAACCGCATCGCTGTGTTTGTGGTGCGGAGGTGGATTCGCGGGGCCGACATGGGCTTTATTGCGTTCGGAGCGCGGGCAGATTCTCACGGCATCATTCCATTAATGATATCGTTCGGAGGGCTCTCATTTCGGCGGATATCCCTGCGGTTCTTGAACCGCCGGGGTTGATGCGTAGTGATGGAAAGCGTCCGGACGGTCTCACTTTGATACCGTGGGAGAGGGGTCGGTGTCTGCTTTGGGATGCCACCTGCGTATGCACTTTCGCACCTTCACACGTGGGTTCTACGGCTGCCGTACCTGGGTCAGCTGATGAAGCTGCAGCTAGACTCAAGTGTGCAAAATATAGCCAGCTGATGAGCAGCTATCTGTTTGTGCCACTCGCCGTAGAAACCACTGGAGTTTGGGGTGCCCAGGGGAAAGTTTAGGAATAGGGCATCGTCTCAGGAACCGTGGCTTTGACTACCGCTCAGGGGCATTTCTGATGCAAAGGATATCCCTCGCTGTGCAGCGCGGTAACGCTGCCAGTGTTATGGGTACCTTTGGGTCGGACATGTCTCGGGGCGGTTTATTTAATTAATTGACTGTACTTGTGTGAGTGTGTGTGTTTTTTTTTTTTATTGACATTATATTGTATTTTATTTTATTTTTATTTTATTTTATTAGGACAACCAGTAGCTAGTACACTAAACATTATAAATTATAGAAATTAAAGGGTTATAAGGTAAGTGCCTAGCCTATTAAGGTTGCCACAGCATGCACCTTTGCTAGTGATTAAGTTAACTTAAAATTTATGTCTAATTTTATAAATCTAAGGTTAAGCTATAAACAAAATTAAGTTGAAAGCAAGAAAACATTATGAAGGTACTCCAGATTTAAAAATATGCTTGATTTGTTCCTTAAATGTATACATATTATCAGAGAAGATGTCGACAGAGAAAGCTGATAATTTATTGTACAGTCGCAAGAGACGAGGCATTGTAGCGTTGTGTTTAAGGTTGGTTCTGGAACAAGGCGGGTTGAGCAGTTATTTATTCTATACCTAGGATATTTGGTTGGTACTTTAAGATTAGTTTGGGATAGTATTTGCGAACAGTCCATTTTATTTCTCAGAATTTTAAAGAGGAAGGTTGCATCAAGTAATAATCGCCTAGAGTGTAATCCATCCATTTTGAAATACAGTAGTCTATCCTTATAGCCTTTTATGTCTCTGGAATATATGGCTACATTGCCATTGTATTTTTTACTTATGTGCAACAAACGTATTTTATTTTAAATTTATTTAGGAAATCAACGGCTTAATTTTAACATGAATATGTTGATTTTATAAAGTAACTAAATTTTAAGGCCAATAACAGATTTTCACAAATTAATACAATTTCGATAATAATAATAATAATATTATATCGCTTGTGCTTATGCACTTAGTTCGATCTCCGCACATTTCCCTCTAATATGGTTAAGACTGGCGATGGCTGACCTCTGTGTTATGCTCGTAAATGGGTGCTGTCCGTATGTCTAGCCACAGCGTTGTCCTAATTTTGTAAGAATATTAACTTAGATAGATAATTTATTTACATAAGTCACACGCACGTATACAAAGCATAAACAAAGCAAACTTACATTTTAGTGTTGCAAGTTGTTGATTGCACTCATGGGATCCTGTTAGGCACGTATTTGTACCAAACTTGTTTACTACATTTAAGATGATTTGAGAAAAGTCCTTTTTTTTTCCTCGACAACCCGACCCCAAGACAGCGGATAACATTGTAAATTGACGTTCAACAAACAGAATGTAAATCCTTTACGTTTTTTATTTCTGATTTCATCAACTCGTTTCTGGAGTTTGTATTTACTAGAAGCCGCCGCGCTCAGTGTGCGCCGCCCTGAAAATACAGTTTGACGCAGAAATCTTACAGTTCTGTTGTAAAATACTAAAGTGCAGTTTGTTATACCACGGAGGTGCATGTTTTTTGCTTTCGGAATGGCGAGAGATTTAGTTAGTGTTTGTTGCGATTTATTTAACAGACTCTACTTAAGTCGTGGAAGCTTCAATTGCCTTGTGCCTTAGATAGATAGAGAACAGGTTATTGTACAGCCAGAAAAACATACATACATAAACTTACACCTGTATCTCAGAGGGGTAGACAGAGACCAGGGACTACCACTTGCCACGGTCCTGACAGATCACTTTCGCTTCCTCAACATTTAGCCAGAAAGAATAATTACAAAATATGATTTTTTACACACGCTGAAATCTAGGTGGTTTGAAAGCAGCGGTCATGCAATTAGGAATTGTAAGCGTCATCTACTTAGTTTATTACTTTTAAGAATAGCCGTAAATAAATAAAGAATTGGGTTGAGAAATCTTTAAAAAAAAATGCGCGTACATTATTAGTACTGCCTCCCGGTCTATCAGAACAATGAACTACGGACCCTAGGCACACGCGTACTGCTTTATCCGGTTATTAATGGTTCTAATAAATTCGAGTTTGTATGGAAATATTTCTAGCAAGTGTTTTTTTTTAAAAACAAACCAGCCCCCATATTACGCGCACCAAATCCTGAGCGGTTCCAATCGTCTCACTTTCAAATTAGTATGCAATTTGACAGTTACTTTGGTGCAAATAATTAGGCCCCAGGTCAGCGTATTCGATAGCAAGGCGCATTCATTTTACTGTGGCTTTCAAACCACTAAGTAATGTTGTACAACTGGAGATCTTATCGCTTAGCTTTATTATTGAACTAGGCGTTTGTCTCAGTTAGTCTCCTCTGTCGCCTGTCTACGATGCTTTTCTCTGTCACTTGAATCTGTCAAAATTACTGAATTGTTTCTGTCGCTGGTTTCCGTCTCACGCCCCTGAACCGTTACCTTTGCCATATAAACCACTTACCCGAAGATAAACTCAAACTATCAGTTTCACAACTTGTGCAAATAAAGCTCACACAAGTTGTGAAATTGATAGTTTTGAGTTAAGAGGTAGACAGGAAATTGATCCCTTTGGGAGATGATAATCTTTGACTGGTCTCAGCGATGTATTCCTCAATCGTCCGAATTATTGGTTCCACGATAATTGTCTATTGGGATGTCAGTTGGGTTGTGGTTCGATTCCTAGTGGGTTCCGACCGTGCTTTAAGTTTTTTATCAGTCTGGGTGTCTTTTTTTTCATATTTTTGAAAATGTTTGCATACCATTTATGCTCGCAGCAAAGGCTGCCTCGTTGGTCTAGCGGTATCACGTCTGATACGGAGGTCGCGATATCGATTTTCACTGGAAGCCGCCATATAAATGGCCTCAGTCTGGGTGTATTTCCATGTTCGTGATATCCTTGCCTGGTTACCATAGCACAGGGTATCCTAGTTTGGACAACGACAAGTGATGGTGTTGTGTGGAAATTATTATTATTAAATTAATCATGGCTGGTGATGCACGCGGTTGAGAGAGAAGATACCGGGTTTGAACTAAGTTTAAGGTAAACTGAAAGGTTCCGCGGATTAGCGGTGAATAGTTGTTAAGCTCCCGCTAGGCCGTTTGCATTCTTGGCTAAGCCGTCTATCTTTGAGGTGTTTAAAACTGTTTTATATACCTAATGTAGTTTCATAGCGCTGATTATTTATTTTCTAGCCGATGGCACAGCTTCGTGTAGTCCAGTCAATCATCAAATCTCTACAGTGAAACAACATAACACATCATAATAAACTCACGCCTGTAAGTCTAAGTGTATCCATGGCAAATTTCAGCTTTCTAGTATAAATAGTCTCTGAGCTAAGCCGCGGACAGACGGGCGGTCAAGGCGAAACTTGGATTTGGATCAAAGGTTTGATTTTGCACTTCGACTTTGTTTTATTGTTAAAATGACTTCTTTTATCTGTCCGGGGCTTAGCTCAGAGACTAAAAAAAAGTGTTTGTGAATAAAAAACTGTAATTTATGCATTTTCACATTTTTGAGGTTAACCTTTATATGAAGAAGAAGAAGAAAGACATTTATTATATCAACAAGATACATCACAGAAACAAAATAAGCAGATAAGTAACATAATATGCACAACAACAGAAAGAAAACTAAATACACAACAGACAAAACGAATAAATAAAACAGGACCATAGGTGTAGTCTGTGGTGTATCTAAGTTGCCACAAAAGGCAACTGACTCAGCGTTGTGCTGAGGAAGTGATCCCTCAGCGCTGATTTTCAGTCAATGCCTACGGTAACCCATAATTGTACTACGGAGTGCGTGCCGTGGTGCAGTTAAAGAATTAAGTCAAATTCAATAACATACATACAATAAAGTAAAAAAAAAAAAAATATCGTCATAAAATACTTACACACAATATAACACAGCTAGCTTTTGCCCGCGACTTCGTCCTCATGAAATTAGTAATTTTCGAGATGAAAAGTATCCTATTTCCTTTCCTGGGACTCAAACTATCTCCATATCAAATTTCATCTAAATCCGTTCACCCGTTACTGCGTGATTGAGTAACAGATATCCAAACATCTTCACAAACTTTCACATTTATAATATTAACTAGCTGTTGCCCGCTACTTCGTTCACGTGGTAATTGTGATGTGTATTTTTCCGGGATAAAAAATAGCCTGTGTGCTAATCCGGACTATAATCTAACTCTGTGCAAAATTTTATCCGGATCCGTTCCGCCGTTTTTGCGTGAAAGAGTAATAAACATCGATCCATACATATAAATTTTCGCGTTTATAATATATGTAAGGATGTAAGGATATATAAGTTGGATAGTAAGATATATTATACATTACTAATAAAGACTTTATTCCAGCTGCTGTTCTATACAAAATTAGTACAAAGATATCTTGTAAAGGTGTCAAAGTTTATATAATTATTTTCTTTCATAAAAGAGCACGAAAGCTGCCATTATCGGGAAAATACACGTAAAAATTTAATTTCCATAAGTTTAAATTCGTATGCGATTCATCAAATTTAATGGGCGCGTTTGCTGAAAAGCGGTCAATATTTACATTTCTGAACGGCCTTTAAATATTTTATCATTAAAATTTCCAATTGAACTTACGGTTCTGTTTTTCTTTTCAGTCAATGGGGGTTGTGATTTAAAAATTCATGCGAGAGTTTTCGGTGAGCAAATTAATTTATTGAAATTCAAACAGACTATAAATTCAAATTCTAGCAGACTCCAAAACAGTCTGGAGTGAATTGTTATATTAATTTTCTCTAAGAAATGTATAAAACAGTCGATGTAGATTTCGATACCACGTTGTTGCTTTTAAGGGGAATGGATAAATAGGGGACTTATTAGCAAAGGGCAAGATAAAAAGTACCGGAAACCGGCGTGCGTGCATGCAACGACTAATGAATGTTGAGGAAGCGAAAGTGATCTGTCAGGATCGTGGGAAGTGGCAGTCCCTGGTCTCTGAGTAACCGTCTGGGATAAAGGCGTGAGTTTATGTATGTGTATGTTGTTGCTTTGTAATAAAAGTTGTTTAAAATAATAATAATAACTTCTAAACGACACTACCTCTTGTCCTGGTCCCGAACTAGGATACCCTGTGCTATGGTAGCCAGCCAAGGACATCACAAGCATGGAAACACACCCAGACTGAGGCTATTAGTACAAATGTACGAACAAACAAAAATAGGAACCGACTTCAAACCACTTTTAACCGGTGTAGAACTTCAAACCACTACAGTTTAAGCGGTGTAGAACTTCAAACCACAACAGTTTAAGAGGGTAAATTCGGTGTAGGTATTACAGAAGTATAGTCCTCCTCTCCTCGCTTAACGGTTGATTGTAGAAACGTGACAAAAATCAGGGTAGTAGTACATAATAATCTTAAAAAAGAAGCATCACGGCTAAGGCTTTACCAATTGACGAGTAATAGCCAACAAACTTATAAAAGTAAAATTTCGTACAAAATCCATTGCAAATATGATAAAAATGAAGTTATTAGTTCTGTAAAGCAGATAAAAAAAACTCTCTTTCTACGGAACCCTAAATTGCGCGTGGCCTTACACGCACTTGGCCGGTTTCTTTTAGTGCTGCAGTTGTTTGGAGTCGGTTTTAATTTTTTATTTAATGATTTGTAATTTTTCGTGAATATCAACGATTCCGCCAAATTATGTTTTCAAAAAGCAAACGTGACTCAAGCACTATAAAAATATCCTAATCGCTTCAAGAGTGCCTTTAAAATTTGAACAGCTCCCTCGATTTCTCCAGGATTCCTGGATCCTGACTTCATGACCATGAGTCTACCTGTAAAGTCTACCCTTTCAAATAAAAAAGTGATTTTGACATCAGCCCACGGGTCTTGAGTAATCAGGGAACATACATAAAAAAAACATTTGGATGAATTGAGAACCTCATCCTTTTTGAAGTCGGTTAAAAATAAAAAGTAGCAGAACCAAAGTTTGTAAATCACAAACTCTAAACGACATGTTTCAGGAATTGTGCATTTTATATTATATTTTAGTCTATGTCCAGCCTGAAGGTCGATTAAATATTTGTGAAAGAATTATTGAAAGTGGACGAGTAATTTTGGAGACTGCCTTTTGCCGCAGACTTCTACATACAACCTTACGCACAACCTTAATATCTTTATAATGTTAGTGTTGAAAGGTCTGCGGAAAGTTCACAATATGGTCCGTATTTATATAATAATGATAAAAAAAATTATAAGACTATAACTTTATTAGAATCTTTCCACCGACCAACCACGAGAGCAAACATATTGAACTGAGCACTTACACTCTTGCAATCTTGTAAAATTTAATCCCAACGAAATAATAGCTTTTTAACCAGCGCCCAAGTGCACCCAAAAGTACATTTATGCGATCCCGTAACGAGATTTTATCCGATGTGGCTCTGTAGATGGCAGAAAAGTACAGTGGTAGAAGAATGTCAGTCCGCTCTGTGAAACTGCAAGTCTTCTTAAGTACTTAGCACGATTTGATTGTTAGAGATTTACTGGTCTAATTGCGATTATTTATTTAGCAAGTTAATAAATAAATGTCCGAAATTAAGGAGTCGTGCACTAGTTTAGGAGGTACTTCCGGGCTTAACTTAACAGGTGTTAAATTAAAGTTAACGGGTGTTAGCTTAAATTAATTAACGGGTTTTTACTTATTTTATGTCTATTAAAATGTATTACGACTTTGTCCCACACTCCCACCGACACACACACACACACACACACACACATTTTTTTGCTCAATTGTATGCTTCAGATTTGTAGACATATTAGCCCTTTCCGCTTTATGATTTCAACTCACACATTATTATTGTTGTCAAATATGGACCCAGGTCTGAAATAAATATTTTCATTCATTCATTCATTCATTTCAACAAAACCATTTTTCACAACAACAAGCTTGCCAACTTGAATACTAGTAACTTTCAGCGGCAGTGAGCTGATTACAGCCATCGAAAAACTAATGACATAAAATGGTTTTCATGGTTTTGGAGTAGAGACCATGAACTGGCAAGCCGACTGTCCAAGCAACCCACCAACTGACCGACGATGGCAAAGGAAGTGGTCAAATATGATTAAAATCCATCAGGGCTGTATTGGACGAATTCAATTTTCCCCGTGGACTTTCTTATGCAATTGTACCGTTTCTTGTTACAGAGTAACTTGAGAGCATTTTTTTCTTTTTATCTTGCACCGAAGTTATGCACAGTTATTATCAGTTATGGCTGTGACAAAGGAGTCGAGTTTTCTCTTTGCGCTTAGATGACTTTTTATCTGATACAACTCGGTAGCAAGTCGCTGGGTGAATCTTATCGGCTTGTTACATCTTAAGGGGTTTAGAGTTATGTTACCTTTGTCTGACCTGGTGGCGACTCGGCTCCATGCAATTCTATACTTTCTTGTATTTCGATAATTATTATTGAGGTTCTGATTAAGATAAGATGATACGAGCCTAGAGATAGGTATGTCAGTTACGGTTTTAGGACGTCCGAAGTCGTTTCATATTACCTTCATCGAGTTTAGTAAAATAAATTTAGAAATAAAAGAAAATCTATTTCATTTTTGATAGGCTTTTGCCCTATAGGTCGTGGGTCGGTCATTGGTAACTAACTCTACTTCATATTTCATCAAGATAAGACGAGCTTAGGATTGTATATTTCCAAAGTATATATTGGTACCAGTTCCAAACCTGAAAGGTTTTGTACCGTCTCAGCAAGAAAAGTAGACTAAATGTTGTGAGGGTTTCAGGTCAAATATGCCTTGTCGTCCAATTTTTTAATAAAAAAACTTTGATTGGTATTCTTAGGCCTGTGGGATATATTCGTCAGTCGAGTTTTGTGTTTGAAAAGTTTCTAGCTCCAAAACTCGACTGACAAAAAAACCTTCGTGATAAAGAGTGACACCCAAAGTTTTTTTATTTACTTAACCTCCTCAGTCCTGACCTCGAAAATGACAATTGGAGACCATTGTTAGTTTCAAGGTCAGGACTAAGGAGGAAAATAAGACTTTTTGAATGGCTTGTTTGACGTGGATATCATACCTAAATGATGTAGTTTTTTTTTGCTGTCTTTACAATATCTTTCAGATTTACTGGTGACCTGACACATATTTCGAAGATATACAACTCTACATTTGTATCATTTTGGTTACGTATGACTTAGGGAAATTGACGGCCGATCCACAGCCTATTTAAACCTCTTTAGGTTTTATTTGACGTATCACAATCATACTCTGTATTTCTTTTTATATTAAAGAAATAAACTTAAAAAACGAATTCTGCTTGTAAGAGCTAGTTATATTCTTTTTGTTGCACTAACCCGTGCTGAGAACAATTTTGAAAACCTATTTAGAGGCTAAAAAATCCATCCATGCCGGGACTTGAACCCGCAACCTCTGGCTAACCGTGCCAGAGGTCGCAGGGTAGCCAGAGGTCACGGGTTCAAGTACCGGCACGGGTGGAACTTTTAGCCTCTAAATAGGTTTTTGAGCTAGGTATTTTAAAACGACGTTACCGATGATGGTTGATTGTGTGACGTACCTGGAAAAGAAAAAAAAAACAATGGTCAGTGCTTTTAATATACATTTTTATGACATTAATGATATTAAGATACCTGCGTAATTGTTTTAACTTGTGTCTGTTGTTTGGGAGTAGTCATATTATTATGGCAGCAAACCAGCGCTTGTAGCTCAATCATAAACGTAAAAAAACGGCCAAGTGCGAGTCGGACTCACGCACGAAGGGTTTCGTACCATTATCTATACAACATTTGAATATTTCAATCGTCTACCTGTCGCCGTTATTAATATCGGGCAAAAACCGGCAAAAAAATTGTTTGTTCTATGGGAGCCCCCCTTAAATATTTATTTTATTCTATTTTTAGTATTTGTTGTTATAGCGACAATTATCTGTGAAAATTGTAACTGTCTAACTATCACGGTTAATGATATAGGCTACAGCTACAGCCTAGTGACAGACAGACGGACAGGGTCCCTTACCCTTTGGGTACGGAACCCTAAAAAATAATGAATTTGAAACTATGAATGCTCACTGAACCATATCATAAATATGGAATATTAAACAATGTAGGTAGGATTTAATACTAGACGCATGTATGAATTATCCGGCGTAGACACAAATATCCAAGGCCGGCTTGCACCACTTCTGAAAAGTTGTATAGCATAAGCATAAGCAGCCTATATACGTCTCACTATAGGGCACAGGCCTTATTTCAGGGAGAGAGTATGGGCCTAATCACCACGCGTGCCCACCGCGGATTGGCGATTTCAAGCGCTTAGGTATATGAACAGACACTCAGGTTTCCTCACGATATTTTCCTTCACCGTTAGCGAATGGTATTGCTACTATAACTTCACAAATGTACATAACGTAGAAAACAAAGTCGTAGATACATCCCCGTACTGGGAATTGAACCTGGTTCTCCTGCCAATGTTCTACCCACTAGGCTACCACCGCCAAATATAATTTCACAGGTCAGTTGCCTCGTAGTTAACCAGTTTCCAAGCTGTCCTAAGTTGGCAAACCATTTCAGATAAACATTACCCGATGGAGCTATGGTCTAGATACCTGATTCGAACAATCCGTACGAAGTTGTGTAATCTGTAAAATTTTAAAGGACCCGATGGGACCACCATAACTGGTCATTAATAATTTTTTTCAATGTCATAATCTAACAAGTTAAACGATTTTTAAAGTAACAATTTTACTTCAACTTCATACGAAATTAAATTTAAACTGGCTGTCCCGGCGGACTTCGTACCGCCACAAAATCCGTTTATAATAGGGGTTAAAGTATGAAATTGCCGTTTTATTGCAATAGGTTCTTTGAATTGACATAGAATCTTCATGGTTTGAGGTTTTCGAATGAAACTTTTTTCAAATGGTTTCTATGATGTTCTTTTTTTAAAAAATGTGAAACATTTGAATATCGACTTTCAATTGTTTTTGTTATTCAATTTAGACAAGAAAGATGGATACTGCGAAAATTCGAGTGATTTTTGAATACGAGTTCCGACGCGGAACTAACGTGGCAGAAACAGCCCGCAATATCAATGCTGCGTTTGGAGAGGGGTCTACTAATGAACGCACCGTGCGATTTTGGTTTAAACGCTTTCGTGATGGAAATTTCGACTTAAAGAACGAGCCACGAGGAAGACCGCCCACACAGGTGAATAACCATGAATTAAGAGAGATAGTGGAAGCCGACCCTAGTCAAACTACCCAGGAATTAGCGGCATGGTTTAACGTTACCTTACCCACAATATTGACTCACTTTCGTCAAATCAATAAAATAAAAAAATACGAAAAATGGGTGCCTCATAATCACTCGAATTTTCGCAGTATCCATCTTTCTTGTCTAAATTGAATAACAAAAACAATTGAAAGACGATATTCAAATGTTTCACATTTTTTAAAAAAAGAACATCATAGAAACCATTTGAAAAAAGTTTCATTCGAAAACCTCAAACCATGAAGATTCTCTGTCAATTCAAAGAACCTATTGCAATAAAACGGCAATTTCATACTTTAACCCCTAATACGATTCTTGCACAGCGCCGTCTATTTTTAAAACACAACGTTCGCTAGCGCAACAGCATCTATTTTAAACTTAAAATAAATATTACCCCACGGGAACGCATTACCGAGATGTCAAGTATGCTATGTCTCAATTCAGGTCTTTGTCTATCTGTATGCCAAGTTTCACGTAAATCCGTTGAGCCGTTATTGCGTGATTGAATAACAAACATACAAATATCCAAACATCCAAACATCTTCACAAACTTTCACATTTATAATATAATTAGGAAGTAGGATGCTGAATCACGTTTTTGAAGTAGTGCTAATCGGTCTAAGTGGCGTTAGCCCATTAGTCCGACACGTGACATTAATCTTGTTATTTTATTTGGAACGGCTTTTTGAAATAAGTACACAAAGACACTTCTTTGAAACGCTCTTGATTGACTTTTCGAGTAACTGTTTCGTTTGGAATCTTGAATAGGCACTCAAGAGCACTTCTTTGAGATCGCTCTACAGTGGTTGTGAAGGTACTGTTTCGTTTGAAACGGGCACACAAAACAGTTCTTTGAAATATCTCTTGCATGGCTATAAAGTGTATGTCTTATTTGGAATTTTGAAATGGTCACACGGGAGCGATCTCAAAGGTAAAAGCGTTTTATTACGAGCGCCCAAAGTTTACTTTAGAAGTGTGTCACCAGTACTGCCAACTTCAACCCACTGGTTTACCTAGCAATGTTTTCCACGCTTTAATCAACGGCAATAAGTCGCTTAGCCATGGAGAATGGTCGGAAAGTTCCAGAATGAATGGCGGAGAGAAAACTTTGAATTACTTCCTTTGCTGAAAGGCGCATAATGAATCGGGGTCCGCTCGGGCTATTTGTTCAAAAGTTGCAGGACAAAACTCTTGGTGAACGCTTCTGGGATGACAACTGTATGGCCTTTGATAACTTGTTCCCTTTTTAGGGTAACGTCAGTCAAAAGTATAAAAAATGAAACGCTTATAGAATCACTTAATTTTCTGTTCGACTATAAATTTTCGCAGGAAAATTTATGCTATGAAGTTGAAATTATTTTTAAAAACCTATTCAGAGGTTAAAAATTCCACCCATGCCGGGACTTGAACCCGCGACCTCTGATTAACCGTGCCAGCGCTCTCCCAACGGAGCTAATGGGCAAGTAAGTGCAGGCATCGGCGAATTTTCGAGCCTCTTTACAAACTTTTCTGTATTACGTACAGGCAGCGACATCTGGCCGAAGTAATTTACATAACTTGGAGCCCCGAGTAACCCACTTTGCAGTTAGGTTTTTACATCGGAATGATATCGCTGTACCTATATGATTATATTCTTTTTGTTGCACTAACCCGTGCTGAGGACAATAAAATTGTTAAAAAGCTATTTAGAGGATAAAAATAAAAATTATATCATTTATATCATAAATTACATTTTAAGTCTTGAATAAGCTCGCGTCCGCGAGAACAATAAAATTCTCAAAAATTGTCTATCGTAGTAATTAAACGGGTCTAAGCGCGATTATGAGCATCGCGAGTCATTAAAAAATACCCCCCCCCTCCCAGTTTCTCGTACATCAATCTGCTAATCTTCTATTAACAACTGTCAGTTGGTCACAGTGCTTATAAAAAAACAACTGACGGCTGTTAACAGTAGATTAACAGATTGTTACTGTACGAGGAAACAAGGGTGATTCTCTATCAGTCAAAATCATCATCTAACTTCACAGTTTGCTTAAGACAAATAGAATCCCTAGCAGGGTCCTCGTTGATAACACAATATCTCATTTGAAACAAGAAAGCGCAATAAATTTTAGCTTTATCTTCATCCACTTTTGCCCAAGGTCAAAACTCCGCAGTCACACTAGGCCGAAACCTAACGAATGGACGAAATGATTTTCCCGAAGATCGTCGAATGGTAAACAGTCCATACTACCGGGTGAGTCTGTTGTTTTGTTCAACTGTAGCGAGTTAACTTCCCCAGTGAAATCCATTGAGGGTTTCATTCTGGGAACAGTATTTATTTCCTCCTTTCCCGTGAGGAAACCTAGGTGTCTAACTGGATTAATAACATATCCCCAGTTTCTTGTACACTAACAAGCTGTTAATCTCCTGTTAACAGCTATCAATTGACCAAAGTGAATACAAAAAAACCGGGGGTTAAAGTACGAATTTTTTAGAAATTTTTAAGAAAAACTGAATATTGTGTAGGTTTGCTGTCAGTTTTTGACGGGTACATAATCTATTAATCCTGCAACAAACAACTATTATTATTATTAAATACTATTATTTTTTGTCTTTCATTAAGTAAAACCTAAGACGCTCTCTCATAAGAAAATTTGTATGTGTACAATGGCAAAGCATGCAGGACAAATATTTAACTAAGTACCATCTTCTTCAAAACTCATGTTTAACAAATAAATATCTTTATCTTTATATAAACTTTTTAATGAACGACGAAGAAGATAATTATGATTAAATTCGGTAAAAATACTAATTATATCAGGCAATTGTGATTAAAATCTGTGGGTGATTTCCCCATCTGTGGGCGCCACCTCGTGGCACAGCGGTAGTGCATCGGCATACCATGCGAGAGGTCCCGGGTTTGAATCCCGGCTAGGGACAGAAAAAACCCATGTCTTGGATGTTTACATGTTTACATGTTAATGAGATACAGCCTGGTGACAGACAGACTGACAGACGGACAGTGAAGTCTTAGTAATAGGGTCCCGTTTGGCGCCCTTCGGGTATGGAACCCTAAAAACTAATTCATTACAGACTCCTTCGAGATCTTTTTTTCTCATTTTTTCGGAATAAGGAAATATACTTCAGTTCACGTAAGCGCTGGCCAACAAAGCACTTATGATGGCTTTTCTCTTTATTCACAGTGACTAGTGAGTATACTGGTTAAAATGAAAAGAAGCCATCTTACCGACGATAAATGTGTTTGGTATTGCTACTGCAACCAAACCTTATTAATCTAAAACTTTTAATGTTTTGTTTCTTGGAATTAAACGGGTTTCAGGTTTCACGCTATTTCAATAACACGTTTCACCTAGACGCCTGTAGAGTTCAAATTTTATACTGTCAGAAGTTCCCCTCGCGCCAGTATTTGTGGCGAGAAGTTACCTCCACACTCGCACTCTCAAATAAAACAGCAGATAGTTAAAACAACTTTGGGAACCACAAATACTTTTCCATTGTTTGTTTAGTGATGCGTTGGACAACCGCAAATACCGCTTGAGGAAGTTATAACATCAAAATGGATAGTGATTTCAGTGGACAGTATTTTTGTAAGTATATGTCTCGTCAAATCAATCCATAAGCCCGTATTCGTTCACTGCTGGATATATCAAAGCATGCCACTTCTTTCCATCATCGGCCATCCTACATAAACTATTGTTGCCAACTTCAAGTGGCGAGCAATAACAGTGACAGCGCACTGTCATTGGTCAACAGTTGCTAGAGTAATAATATGTACTTCCACGAGGACAAGAACACTAATTATTATATTATACTTTATTGTACATAAGAAAGAAATATGTTACACATAAAAACAAAGCAATACGAACGGGTACATAGGCGAGCTTATTTCTATAAATTAACTACTACTTTTTACGAATTTTCATATTTGAAATAAATGAATTGAATCGATGGATGCGGGTGGCACAAGACCGGGAAGCTTGGAAAACCGTGAGGGAGGCCTATGTCCTGCAGTGGGCGTCAAATGGCTGATGATGACGATGATGAATTGAATTGAATTGAATTGAATATGTCTCGTGCGCCATGTCAAACCACAAGCTAATTTGTAACAATCGCCATTAAATAGGCTATTTGCTTAGTGTAGCGATCACTGTTAAAATGGGGCTCTTATTATGAAGCAGCGATATTTTTCGTTCCGAAAAATTCTTTTCCTGCCAGTGGCAGGAAATTTTGAAACGATTCAAAAAAATAACTGTATTTGTCGCTAGATTCTAGTGCATTGTCGGGCTCAAGCGCGGCGTTGACAACCCTTCCAAACATATCGCTGCTTCATAATAAGGGCCCTGTATACCTATTTTATGATATTATTATTCTGTTTCAAATAGTAGACTTACTAAATCCAGACTTATTTAGGATACAGTATTCTTATGTTATTTCAATTCCGGTGGCCTGTACTTGTTTCTTTACTCAAAAGCCCATACGCAACGTTCAAGCGGAATAGGTTTACAATGCAAATAGTTGGTTTGCATCACGATTAACCCACAGATAAACCAGATAACGGGAAGGAAGAATAGTTGGACTTATTAACTACGCAATGTACATCTAAGGCCGACTTGCACCACTTAGCTAGTTAGACCCGAGATTTCTGCACTCGGCCTCATAGTTGGGCCCATTGTACGTAGCAAGCGCTAAGATATGTAAATACCTAGGGTTTCCTCACGATGTTTCCCTTCATCGTTAGCGAGTGGCATTCCTATTATAACTTCACAAATGTACGTAACTTAGAAAACAAAGTCATTGGTACATGCAGGCATTTGAACCTACGACCGCCCGAATAAGAAGCCCGTGTTCTACAGCTCCGCGACCACCGCTCCGACTTGCATCACTTCTTAAAGGTGACTTAAGTCGCCATTTGAGTCGACTTCTGTATGGAGAATTTTAGTTGAATGCTGTTTGAGTCATATTTCAAGCTGCTGTTACGTGGAGCATGCTGTCTCGCTCGGACAATTTAACACTTTCAATTCATTTTCATCATCAACCCATTATGTCCCCACCGAGGGGCACGGGTCTCTTCTCTGAGGAAGGTATAGGCCATACTCCACCACGGGGGCCAAGTCCGGATTGGTGGAGGCTTGTAGACTAGTGGCTCGTCTACTGTCAGAAGTTGTCAAGCCGCCCTAAGGCCTCTGACTTGGCTTAACGACTGCCATCTATCGACGGCAGCCGGCACCAACAGCTTAACGTGCCTTGCGAAGCACGGAACCGCTCGGAAAAATGCCACTAGCGTTAGGCATAGACGGCGACCCATCCATGCACTGAACGCGCCCTGTGTAGCTTAACCTTCGTGATCGTTTTAAGATCACTCAGGCAGCCGGGGCTACGAGCGATTTAACACTTATTAATATTGTAATTGCATGAGTAAACTTTTGATGTATGTGGTCTGGGGGTTTGATGGATAATAAACTGCTGATGTTCAAGGCATATTTTTCTCATCTTTTTCTTAAGTTTTTTAATGAGAACAATTGGTAACCAAAATTAATAATTTTGTGAACAACTTTTCTTTATTACAAACCACGTATCGGAAAACATAAATATATGTAAAATGTCCGTAATTAAATTATGCATCAAACCCACAGACCACATCTATCAAAAGTTGACTCATGCAATTACAATAATATTGTTGCATAATAACAATAATAAATATTAGGGGTTAAAGTATGAAATTGCCGTTTTATTGCAATAGGTTCTTTGAATTGACATAGAATCTTCATGGTTTGAGGTTTTCGAATGAAACTTTTTTGAAGTGGTTTCCATGATGTTCTTTTTTTAAAAAATGTGAAACATTTGAATATCGTCTTTCAATTGTTTTTTTATTCAATTTAGACAAGAAAGATGGATACTGCGAAAATTCGAGTGATTATGAGGCACCCATTTTTCGTATTTTTAAAGTAAATTAATATGATTAATTACGAAAAATTTACAAGTAAATTAATACGATTCATGTAATTATATTACCTTTCAGTAAAAGCGTCGATCATAAAGTGAAGTATAAAAAGAACACATCATTCGTTTATATATTAATGTCAGTACAAGAACAGCCAGCAAGAAACTCGGCATTTGATACAAACCTCAACACGCTAAAATGTTAAATTGTGCGAGCGAGACAGCATGCTCCACGTAGGAACAGTCTTAGGAAAGTGGTGCAAGTCAGCCTAATTGTTATAATAAACTATGAACTATACTTTTATAAAATCCATCCAAAGGTTGTCTGACAGAGATCACTTTTAGTGATAAGGCCGCCGTCTGTACTCTTAGGTTAAGAAATATCTGTGCAATTTCCTTTTTTATGTAAAATAAAGTGTTCTCTATCTATCTATCTATCTATGAGCCGCCACAATAAAGTAAAGTTCTGCTCGAATTAAAGGACTTAGAAATGTAACATACATTCAGGCCTGCATCCCAGAGGGGTAGGCACAGACCAGGGAAATCCACTTGCCACGATCCTGACAGACCACTTTCGCTTCCTCAACATTAATTAGTCATTGCATGCACGCACGCCGGTTTCAGGTACTTTTTATCTTGCTCTTTGCTTATGCATCCCCTATTTGGTCGTAGTATGTCCGCCAAAATATAACTTGCGTAAAAAAGGGTGCACGCAATCTTATTACTGATTTGATGCTAGATTTAGCGTCATAAAACGTAGAAATCCAGTATCCATTTACGATAACAGCGTTCATAATAAATTGTATATTATTATATTATTTTCGCTTTTAAACGGTTGAACTTTATAGTAATTATAGCTATTTTGGAAAACCAATTTTAAATAAAGTAACATGTAGTGCATTTTAGGAGTAGGTATGTAATGCAACGATTTTAATCGAATTATTAGACGTCAAAGAACATTATATTTCAAACTGTGAATTTCATATTCATGCTAAATCTAAGTAGGTACGCCAATATCTCGGGTTATTAAACTTCAAACTGTTATATAGTACGTTACAGCAGTACGTTTTCACAAGCTTTGCGGGTTAATGAAGAGTCATTTTCAATGTTACGGCTTTGTTTTTGAACCGACCGCGTCGAGAGGGCTTCAGATCTGTTTGTAATATCAATATTGGTTTCAAATTATGGACATTAATTTATAATGAAGGACCGTGGACCGATAATTCACAAACTACAAAATGTTTGATGTTGAAGTATTAAGGCTAACACATTTATACACAAAGTACAGAGCCCAACTGGAGCGTGTATAATCCATGCCATCAAAAACATAATTTGTAAAAAAAACCAAGTCTCGCAACTCAGTTCTTCTACCGTAAAAAGTTGTGAGATCCATGTAAGGCCAAGTTGATTAATTTATTCAGTCCCTACTTAAGGATCCTTCTGTCTTAAGTTATTACGTAATTAGCTAACCTAACAATATCTTATAGTGACTATATCAATATTGAAAATCTTTTATGTTTTAAATAATTAGATTGACTTGGCCATCGCATGAAAATACAGTGTATCTTATAAGCAATACATATTATATTAAATTAGATTGTTTAGTGCCATTGCCAAGTCTAAGTTCTATGTTTGCTAGAAGTGCCTTATAGTTTTGATGATTGGTCAGTCAGTGAGTGAGTGACCAAATTAAGAAACTTTGCCTTGTTATAATTCTTAAACCACTGGTTCAAATTGAATGAAATTTAAAATATACTTTGTTTATACAATACCTCCTTGGTTAGTAAAAATTCAAGCTTCTAGTTTAATCCAAAACGGTACGTTCGTGCCGCTTTTCTGCTCGACTTGGCGGGGGCACTACCGTGCCCTCAGATATACATTATTGGTTGGAAAACTTCTTAAAGCGAATTTAGTTGGCTGCCTCGTTGGTCTAGCGCTATCAGGTTTGATTACTATGCCGGAAGTCGTGGTTTCGATCGTTACTGGGGACCGCCGTACATTTGTACAAATGGCCTCAGTCTGGGTGTATTTCCAAGTCTGTGGTGTCCTTGCCCGGTTACTATAGTGTTATAACACAGATTATCCTTGCTTGAAGCCAGGACAAGTGAGTGTATTGCGTGGTAGTATAATTATTGTTACAATCAAGTTATTTGCTTGTCCTATATCATTCATGGAAGAAATATCAATCTTTTTTATCAATTTCGTAACATTGATGATATTTAAAAGAATAGTATTTTCTAAGGTTAACACGAGCACTAGACATAAAAACTGAATTGGCACGGATATTTAATCGTTATTATATAATGCTTTCAAAAAGACGCCTGTCACCTCAGTCTACCGAGACCACGGCACTTGCAAAAGTACCGAAATCTCGGAAAATTGTAAAATGAAAAAAAATTTACGAGTAAATATCTGTGCAAATTTAGTTTTTATTATTTAAAAGAATGTTTACTTTCCGACTTTTTGTTTCGACTTTTTTACGTTTCGACCGCTCTACAAACCGTCTCGGAAAGATATTTTGGCAGAGATAAGAGCCCAACTTTGCACCTAAAATATTTTTTAAATCGCAATCATTTTTACGGTCCTCTTTGAGGGACTACTAAAAAAATGGCCAAGAGCAAGTAAAATGCTTGCGCTACATACTTTATTTGCTTTGAATGCCAAATGTTTAAACCGACTACAAAAGCAAATGAAGGATACAAATCATATTTTAGGGTTCCGTACACAAAGGGTACGCTGTCCGTCCGTCTGTCACCAGGCTGTATCTCATGACCCGGCATAGTAAGACAATTGAAATTTTTACAGTGATGTATTTCTGTTGCCACACCACAACAAAAAATACTAAAAACAGAATAAAATTAATATTTTAGGGAGCTCCCATACGCCAAACGTTTCTGCCATCTTTTGCTCGACATTAAGATTATGCCCGGCATTAACCTGTGCCGGTAGACGCTTGAAATATTCCAATTTTGTATAGACAATGATAAGGAACCCTTCGTGCGTAAGTCCGACTCTCACTTGGCTGTTTTTTTTATATAAGGTCAAATAAAACGGCATAAACAAGTGATTCAGCGATTAATGAGCGGCGTATTTGAATGTACGTTAATTAAGCTGTATTATGTTTGGTATTTTTTTTTATTAAGGAATAAAAACAGTGCGTGGTACAATTATTTCTTAATCTATTATATGTAGGTATTCAAAATCAATCAAAATCAATATCAAAAACTTTTTTATTCAAAGTAGCACAGAAACTGCGACTTAATGAACGTTACAAGTTAAACTAGGTGTCCATTTCAAAATCTAGATCATTTTGGAGAAAAAATGGACAAAAAAACTCCAAACTTAGTCTTTTCAAGTCCTTAATTTACAGGATTTATATAAATGTTCTAAAACTCATGCATTGAACTGGCTTTAATTCCAGACATCATTGTCATCTAAATAATCTTTAATGTTATAGTAGCTTTTTTGGCACAAAGTGTGATTCACACATTTTTTGAACCGCGTTTCTGGCAAGCTTATTATATCCTCGGGGATCTTATTGTAGAAACGTATACAATGCCCCATAAAGGATGTATTAACCTTTGCCAGCCTAAATTTTGGGAACGAAATTCTAGTACATGCACGTATGTAGTAATACATATGCGTTCTCAACATTCACTGCAAGCAGTTATTTTAGAAGAGAAATCTACAGCGAGTAAAAACAAAAAAACAAAACAAAAACAATGGACAAACGTTAGAGTATGTTTGAATGAATGAATGAAACATTATTTATTGCAATAAGATAACTGTGCAAAGACGAGCTTAATACTAGATAGTATTTTCTTCCAGCTAACCCACGTTGATATGGAGAGTGGATGGGGTAGTGCCAGAAAATATTTATGTGAGTGATTTATTGCATAAACTAGGTGTTTAATTACTTACATACTATCATTATTATAATTTAAATATACATACGTTAAGTATTACGTAAACTTTAATATTATACTAAAATAGGTATTTATTGAAATATACATATTATATGCTATTTATAAATATTACTTCACAAATGTTTCGAAGGATTAGCCAAAATATTTTAGCAGTTCTCATTTGGTATTTGGTTCCATCGTGAAATTAGTGGGTAAATCACCTTCAACTTATAGTAGACTGCGTTCGCTTAGAGGTTGACTGCACAATTTTTTTCCGAATTAGATCGGTACAGCTTAATTCCGGATAAAAATAATGAGTGAATCTGGAATTAACTTAATAATGTATAGTGCTTACGAAAGTTTTAGTAGTATAGTTTGTGCACATTTTACGAATTTTTATTGTTTTAACTAAAAACTAATACATAATATGTGTACTTACGTAAGTAATTATTTTGTATGTGTAGGTACTGGCCGAACAGCATTTAGTAAAAAAAAAGAAAAAAGTATATTTTCCTTATTTTTTTTTTACTTTGAAAAATCTTATTTGCCCACGAAATCCTAAAAAGCGTGACAGGAGGCTCTCATATAAAAAATTCATCAGCTTTTAGAGGTCGGAGAGGAAAGGCGCGCAATCTTTTACTGCCGCCGGAATGCTGTAAGCAGATTAAAATTATTCTTTACGGGGGCCAGTTGTTTTTAAAATTACGTCCTTTTGGACGAAAGCCAAGTAAAATTCTGGGGAGGACGGCTTAGGATTTTATTTTGATTTTATTTCACCTGCTTCCTTGTAATACCTCGTGCTGTTGCTTTGAAGAGGTTTATTAAGAGAATAACATAAGATAAAAATATCGTTTATTGTACACTGAAAAAAAAAACAACACAAAATATTTACAAAGATACATACAAAGTACAATTAGTGGAAGCGCAATAGTAGAGGACGGTGGTTTGAATCCCAGTATGTGCCCACGAAATTGTTTTCAAAGTTACGTACATTTGTGGATTTGTGGCAATTTTTTTTAAATAGTCTATGTACTTCCCACTGCAGATCACACTCTTTCTCTCAGAACGAGAGAATGGGCTCAATTACGCGCGTGCCCACCACGGATTGGCAATTTCAAGCACTGAGGTATGTGAACGAACACCCCAAACACTCACGTTTCCTCACGATGTTTTCCTTCATCGTTTGCTACGAAAACTTCACAAATGTACGTAACATAGAAAACAAAGTAATTGGTACATGCCGGGATTCAAAGCCACGATCTCTTCCTGTTGCACTACCACTATTCTTTTGATAATTCTCTTTAAAGAAATACCATTCGCTAAATGTGAAAAGAAAACATCGATTATCAGAGTAGCTCACATATAGGTATTGTAACTTATTTATGTAGTAGTTTATAACAATTATTGATGTAAGTAAGTAGTAACTTAAAAAATACTTACTTACTTAAAAATTATTGAAGTAAGATTTGTATAAGTTTATGTATGTACTATTCGTAATTGCACCAACTACCCGTCTCTCTTTCTCCTTCGGAAACCTTTCCGTCACAAGGTTGTCTGGAAGAATTTGCTCTTAGCAATAAGGCCGCCCATTCTACTTTTTCATTGTAACTTTCATATTTTATGTCTCGCAGTAAATAATATTCTTATCTTATCTTATCTCACATAACTTAGCGCTATACCTACTCTCCCTCTCCGAAAGAAGGCCTGTGCCCTGCAGTGGGACGTATTCCCTTGTTTTAAACTTTTATTTCAAACTATATCAGCTGCTATAAAAATTTAGTCTTTCAGTTGAATAGGTAGATTCGTTGCGTGGCCGTAGTTTTGATTATTGCAAAGTCCCTTGCTCGATGGAGAGCTACTGGACTTGATGCGAATCGAATTTTGCGTGTCGTGTACTTTACATATTTACAGTGTTAATGTAAGCTGCTAAAGTAAAATCTTGTGCTGTGGACTTTGTTAAATTAATAAAATAAATAAGCACTGCTGGTAATTGTACATGTTGTTTCAAATTCAGTTTTCTGGTACAGATATCACTTGAAAAGGCACATAATTGCAGTTACAAACATTCCTCATTGATTCAAAAGTGATAAAAAATATTTATTTCTTGTAGTACTTGACAAAAATATATCAATTTTCATAAGCCTATATACGTCCCACTGTGAGGCACAGGCCTCCTCTCAGGCAAAGAATGTGGGCTTAATCACCACGCGTGCTTACATTGAACTTGGAAGCGAGAGACCCAGGTTCGATTCCCAGTGCGGACCTGTGACTTTGTTATCTAAGTTTAAACAAATGTACGTAATTTGTGAAGCTATAGTAGCAATACCACTCGCTAACGGTGAAGTGGTATTGCCACTATAACTTCACAAATGTACATAACTTAGAAAACTTAGTCATAGGTACATGCCCGCACTGGGAATCGAACTTGGGTCTCTCGCTTCCGAGTCTGGCACGGCTCTCAATTAGGGCTCTGATCTGTTAGAAAAAAAATTAATTTTTAATTGACCTTTTGTAGTTTTCTAAGCGTCAAAATGATTCTTTTTTTTTCGCCCCCTAATAATATAGCTTACGAATTGGAATCCACCCTATATATATCTGCGGGCGGAAGGCACGGGCCTATTAGTCATCGGAACTGCCCTCGCATCGCATACCGGCGCCAAGTGGCGTCCAAACTGCTTGCAATGACCACATATTTTACACCAATGGCCCCGTTGAAAGCGCAGAATAGGCTAGGTGAAGGCAGTGATTGAAAAGATGGAAGATGGAAGGTACCCTTTTAGTGGCCGAGTTAAGAGGATTACTCGGCGCGAGAGACATAACAGATATTATTATGTTTTTCGTAGGTATTTACGGTTCTGACCTTTTAATATTGTATGAAATAGTTTTAAAATAGTAACAAAATCATGCCCTATGAAACGGGAGTCAATAATCCATGGTTGGTTTATTTTGCTTTTAAGATACCAATTTCAGATTATTTTAGACTGCCTACCGAAAAATAATTGTTCTAATAGCAATTTTTTTATTGCTTAGGAGAGAGGGAACGTTATTTTATTTTATTTTATTCAGTAACATAAAGCTCACAGCACAAATATAATAACATTCTTTTTATTTGTAGTAATAATAACACTCGCTAACTGTAAACGAAAACATAGTGAAGAAACCCGAGGCTCCGTTGACGTGAGTATGGTTTCTTATTATGGAGACGGGCGGCAAGTATAAAAACAATATTTATTTTGGAAAAAAGAGTAGCAACAGCTATTTACAAGTTAAGCAGTAGAGAATCGCTAAGGGGGCGTTTTAAAGAAATTAGCATTCTTACCCTGGCTTGCCAATATATATTCGATAATTTAATGCGTGTCCATAAAGATACAACAATGTAACATAACAATGGACGTCCATAACGTAAACACTAGCGGTCTTATTTATATAAATACGATTCCTTAAAACACGGCAAAAATACCACTTAATCTGTGGTGGAGATTTTACAACGACGACGAAAAGACGTAAACACAGATTAAATAAACTGCGTCTACGGATTGCTACGGAAGAATCGTGTTTTTTTATAAATAAACCCGTTAAAAAAGGTAGGTACATTATTTGTAGGTTGTTGTGTTCGTTTTTACAACAGAATTCCCGACCGTTTTCTATCCTTATCTGAAAATTAATTTAAAACAATAATTAAAAAGACGCTATGTCAATAAAGCCTATTATAGAATGAAGCCTATTATAGTATGAACCACGTAAGCCCTTGGTAGTAAACCAATTCCTCTGCGATTTTATACGTAGCAACTGATGTATTAGGTTTAAGATGATTTGAGAAAAGATGGTCAGAGTGGAGTTTTTTCTTTCACTGCCTTTTTCTCCACTACAAATACGGCCCGAAGGCAGCGGGCCTGGGTAGACTCTAGGTTTCCTGTACAATATCAGTACTTGCAAATTGACAGCGAGCTTTAGTATTTTTTTTAACAGCCTGTATGGTACACTATTTCCAGTCCGATACCTACTTATGACAGGCTCGGCCGTGCGCCCGTCGTATCTGAAACGTACGATCGCTTTTATCGAAGGAGGAAATATTGTTATAACTTCTAGGGCGTTACTCCTGGGCAGTGGTGAGTCGTGTTTAATGGAACAGTTATCTACTCATACGTAAGAAGCCTATATAAGTAAAGAATCACACACACCAAGGTGGTGGCGGTGGCGGTCCATACATCGGTGCGCAAAATATATTTCCTGGTCATGAAACTCGGCACCGACTACAAATTATACTTCTACGATACCTAAATGTATACATACTTCAAATTATTTAAATTATTTCTAACTTTTTAGTGCTGTAATGTTTCGAAGTAGGTTTTTTTTTTCTATTTTTTGTGGGGCACCGGGAGAAAAATAAACACGTCCCTTATAACCATAATTTACCCTACTTAATTTGTTGCTTCAAAGAGCGCTGGCACGGTTAGCCAGAGGTCGCGGGTTCAAGTCCCGGCATGGGTAGAATTTTTAGCCTCTAAATAGGTTTTCAAAGTTGTCCTCAGCACGGGTTAGTGCAACAAAATGAATATAAAAGAAAACATGCATTATAACACTAACAAAATAAGCCACCCCGGGACACATCCGACGCAAAGGTACCCTACCCCCATAGATGGCTATGACTGCCGCTCTGGGGCCTATTTTATGCAGAGAATCTCTCTTGCAGTGCAGCAAGGTAACGCTGCTAGCGTAGTGGGTAGGGTACCTTTGCGTCGGATGTGTCCCGGGGTGGCTTATTTTGAGGTACCATGGGGTCCCTCAAGCGGCAACCTATCTCCATAATAAAGGCCTTCCCCTGCACTTCACAAACCCTAGTGGTTTCGATCGCTATAGGCACAAAATTGTACTGGCCCAACAGCGCCGAATACTTTTGGACCTTCAGTCTCGCAGCCTCTTCCGCTGCAGCACCTTGGGTGGACAAGGTAGGTGATGGGCGTCTGATGGGCACGGTGGACTAGGTAAAAAAAAGATGTGATAGAGATCACTTGACTTACATGCAAAAGGAAATAATTGTTATAAAGTTAATGTGGGGCAGGGGCATAACATTTTGTTCAAGTCGCTTCGGAGTAAGGCCACAAAACTCCCCTAAACGTAGTAGCCAGAGACAAAACAAAGACATTAGTCTTCTCACTAGACGGGATGTCTTTTACCTTTCATAATAATGTTCTGGATATTGTTCGTAACGTAATAAACGTATTATTGTATGAAAAGTCGCGCAACAGAATTATTAATGGCTCTGTTTTCATAAGCAAGCTTTCTGGGCCTGAGATGATAGAAACATAATAACCAGAGATAGTTAAAAACATAGATCATTGTCTAACTAGCGCTAAGAATGACCACGTTCAATGGGGATCGCAGATGCCGATCGCCGATTCGCAGATGGCGCTAGCAGCGATCCGGCCATGTCAAACTTTGTTCCGATTTGGTTAGAGACAGATTTGTTGTTTATTATATAAAGTTTTTTGTGGGCACATCTTATTTTTCAACATGTGAGCAACACGGAAGTTAAAAGAACTAAAATACGATCTTAAGAAACGAGGAGCAAAAGTAACTGGGAAGACAGCTGACATTGTGAAAAGGTAGGTTAAGTCGGTGGAAGCCACAAAATTATACTAGGTGACCCGGCAAACGTTGTTTTGTCATATTAATTAGCCTGCGACCTATTCTCACACCCACCAAATATAAACACAAAAATATCAAGTCGTCAGACCATCTATCTGGTGGGGAGCCTGCCCACGCTGCGTCGTCCGGTCCGCGGTCGCCAAGTCAGAACTTTTTCACCCCAACAACGGGCATCAGTTCTCCGAGCTATGTGCCCCGCCCACTGCCACTTCAACTGAGCAATTCTTCGGGTTCTTCTGCGGATCTCGGATCACGCAGTGAAACTCCGTCTAATGTTTTTTTTTTGTTCGTAGTTAATTACTATCGTTGGGCTAGGTACAGGTAGGTGCAGTCAATCGCTTATTCATTAAATTACATAAACTCACGCCTGCATTCCGGAGGGGTAGGCAGAGACCAGGATTTTCTACTTGCTGCGATCTCGACAAATCTCTTTCAGGGCTCAGTCGCATAATATACCTTTCGCAAAATGCACCCCATACGCACAACGTACCATTCTCACAATGCACCTTTCTCATAATGCACCTTTCTCACAATGCACTTTTCTCATAAGGCACCTTTCTCAAAATGTTCCATTCTCATAATGTACCCTTCTCATAACGCACCTTTCGCAAAACACCTTCATCAACACTTCGTCAACATTCATTAGTCTCTTCATGCATGCAGGTGCATGCAAAGGTTACTTTTACTTTTTCAAAGCAAAGTAAAACTGTTTTTATCACACCTGCTCTGAAAATACATACTAATTATACCAATTAGAGGGAAGAAACGCCTTTATCCCGCCCTTCAAATCCTTTCATCCCAAGGTATGGAAGTTTGTATGAAAATCCTTCCGACCCAAGGGTGGGAAGTATGTATGAAATTCCATTACATACCCGGTTTTTTTTTTTAATTTGTCAGCAGTCATACTGCAAAGAGACTTTAACTGTCTACTAATTAAATTTCAAGTAAATTGTTACTGGCCACATACAGTTTTTTTTTACCAGTTACCAACCTCCTTGGTGCATACAGAAAATTAAAAACGAAATTATTTTGTATATAAAACGCGCGGAATCACGGAAGAAGTGGCTGCATGACTTTATGATCTTAGCCTACTCCAGAAACGGGCGAATAAAAAAAGGAAAAGCCCGCGCATTTTCGCAAAAACTTCGATTGATTTAGCATTTATCTTTGTGTTTTTTGTAAACATTTCTATGCATTTATGTCTATAATTTTCCTCGTAGGTGTAATAAAAAGCACTATACATACCTCAGGATAAAGTACAGTTCCATACCTCAAATGGTTTGCGCCCCTCGCAAGCTCGTGGCGCAAATGCCATAATCTCGGTATGGAACTGTCACTTTCTTCCCTCTGAAGTAATGTACTATTATTTGTATAGTATTTTCTAAGGTTAACACGAGCACTAGACATAATAAACACTGAATTTGCGTGGATATTTACTCGTTTATTATTTAATGCTTTCAAAAAGTCGCCTTCCTAATTTTGGAAACAGTTTAAAATAGAAACAGTTTATTTGTTGCACACAAAGTACATAAAATAATTTTAACACAGAGTCAACCAAAGAAATACATAGATATTTAAAACTAGGTTTACATATTTACCTGGATGTGATACTGTGTGTCGTGGCAATAAATGGGTACCAGCCGTGGTCTCGGTAGACTGAGGTGACCAGTCTGCCGAGACCACGGCACTTGCAAAAGTACCGAAGCGTCGGAATATTGTAAAATGAAAATAAACGAGAGAATATCCGTCCCAATTATGTTTTTATTATGTTTATCTTATTTTAAGTTTATTTAGGAAATCAACAGCCTGATTTTAACTTAAGTATATTAGTTTTATAAAGGAAGTAAATTTTAAAGCCAATAACAGATTTCCATACAATTTCGAATTTTTTTCAAAGGTTTAATTACCAAACTAGTTAGCACAATGGTGGTATGCTGGCCTCACATTCGAGACGTCGCGGATTTGAATGCCGGCATGTACTAAAGTCTCTATTATACATTTGTGAATTTGTAATAGCAACCCAACTATGAAGAAAAACCTCGTGAGGAAACCCGTGTGTCCGAGGCGTTTGTATAGCGTAGCGCTTGAAATCGCCATCCCGCGGTAGGCTCGCGTGGCCCTTAAGCCTATTCTATCTCACAGAAGGCCTGCGCGGATCAGAAACGAAGTTTTCTCAAAATTTCAGCACATACTGAATGCTGAGAGTGTGGCAAAAACTTCTATTTACAAACGCCACACCTACGTAGTGACTTTTTTCATCAGAAGGTACATTACCGTACTTCTGTTTTTTCTCTGCATACTTCGTGCTGTTACTTATGAATATAATAATAATAATAGTAACTTCTACATAACACAATCAGTTATCCTGGACCCGAACTAGGATACCATGTGCTATGGTAACCAGGCAAGGACGTCACAAATACGAAAATACACCCAGACTGAGGCCACTTGTCCAAATTTACGGCGGCCCCCAGTAGGAATCGAACCCACGACCTCTATTTTGGTAGCTAAGCGCCTTAACGGCTAGACTAACGAGGCGAATGATCCGTAATGTTTTGTATAGGTGTGTGTCTTAAGGCGTGTCTCTTGCTCGTGTTTTATCATGAAAAATTACACAATGTTTTCTTTGCGCAAAACATTTTTGTTGCTAGGGGAAGCAAAATAAAAAGTTAATTTGGATTTGAAAACCGATTGCTTTGTGTAATGTTTCATGGTAAAACACGAGCAGGAGACCCGGCTTTGTGCAAATAAATTATTTTTCTGTCTACCTAAAATACCAACATCATCATCATAGGCCATATGACGCCCACTGCAGGACATAGGCCTCCTCCGTGGTTTTCATAACCATGAGGGGTTTTGCCATAATCGCCACGCTTGGCAGGCGGGTTGGCGATCGCAGTATGCGGTTGGACTCTCAGGAAAACGTTGCCCGTCTCCTGATAATTGATTTCCTTAGTCGCCTTCTACGACATGGAGTGACGCTATTCTTAATCCGGTGCCACACGGAATAATAAATACCACTACGGGCTACTAAACTAACATGTCAGCGGTCGCGCGGCTTAGGCAAAAAATCTTCAACATCTGAACAAACCCACAAACTTTAGCACACATATACGCCTTCTGAGTCCATTTCCCTAGCATGATACTGAAGAAAACTTTATATTCTTTCTAAAACTTGCTTCTTTGTGACACAGGGAGTAACAAGTCGAAATTTACGAGGAAACTTTAAATGTCTCTTGGATGTAGACCCGACAGTTCTTTGCGTTAAGGCCCTGTTACAGTTTTCGACTGAGCCGAAGGTTTTTTTTTATTGTTGCATGACAAAAACGACCTTTATGGGCACTTCATTTACTTATGCCACACAATTAGCGAGAGATATTGCTATTTACTACCAATCACACCTCCCATTGTAATCCGATTGTTTGCACGTGTCGTTTGTTTAACAATGTATATACTTTTTGTTCTGATCTAGGCAATCGTAATCTTCGACTTAATAAGATAAAATGGCACCAATTATTGGTGCCTATCTAAATCTTGTGATTGTGTTGTGTGAAAGTTATTTATTTATAATAGTATTAAAAACATAATAAGTACTTAAAAGGCTCTTTTGCAGTTTAAATTAGGGGTAAGATCGTCCTTGGTTTCGTATAAAGCTGTTCTCAGTGTTTCTAAATATGAGGTCTACCTCAATTATTTTTTCCATAATTATGTAATATGTATACTTTGGGTGTCAATCTAGCTTAACACTAGCATATATCACAATGTGTTTTATTACCATTATTATCAGTTTTACATACTTAATAATAAACAAAATAGAAAATTAACTTAGAAAATATTTTTCTGCTGTTAAAGTGGTTGACGCCAAGTCACTGGATAAGTAAGTATATAAATACGTATCAAGGGATAAACGAATAATTTTCATTGACAGGGTTGTCAGTCATACTTATTATAATTAACTAACTGACCTGGCAAACGTTGTTTTAAAATATTAATTAGCCTACGACCTATTCTCAGACCCACCAAATATACCCAAAAATATTTATAAAAATCGGTGAAGCCGTTTCGGAAGAGTCCGATAACAAACACAGTGACACGAGATTTTTTTATATTACGAGAAGACTACGCTGAGGAAACAATAGGCTAAGATCACGAATAAATTTTTTTTTTAGTGTACCTCCCTACATTTAAATTAGGGACGCAATTGGTTTCTTCGCCTACACCATTGAGCGCATTGTTTAAAAATATTGTGGGTTTAGGAAGACCATTTTCGATTTAGGGTTTCGTTTGGGAAATATTAAGCTTTAAAGCTTTAAACTTTTTGTTAAGGTAGGGCGTCCCCCCTCCTCTCGCATATGAAAAAAAAAATTTTTAGAGTGCACACCTAAATTAGGGATGATTTTTCTATCTCGCCTTCACCATAGTGTTCGGTATCGTTGGATTGTGCGTTTAAAAATATTGATAATTTTTATATTTAGGGTTCTATTTGCGATACGTTATTAAGCTTTGGAGCGCAATTTCTGTCCGAGTAAAGCGTCCCCCCCTCTCCTGGCTTCCCTCTCCCAACCGTTAGGTTGATTGTAGAAACGTGAAAAAATTCAGGGCAGTAGCACATATAATGAACTTAAAAGGAAATTTATTACGGGTAAGAAGGCCTTTCAAGTTAGCGAGTAACAGGCGACCAACTTACGAGAGGAAAACTTTGTACAAAATCCATTGAAAATTTCTTTGATGAAGTCTTTACTTCTCTAAAGCTGATAAAAAAACCATCTCTCTTTCTACGGAGCCATACACTGCGCGTAGCCCGACACAGGCTGGGTCTCTTTTGGACTTATTGACTGGCCCTAGTTATTAATGAAAACCCAGTGTGCCAATTAAAAATATTGGTATTTTCATATCGGCTATCGGTGCAAGGTGGGATCGAACCAGGGGTCCCGTGTATGTAAAGTAACCGTTTTATCCTCTACGATCGCTTATAAGATAAGATAATTAAGTATCAGCAGACATGTGTTAAAGCGTTTTCTTCTTCACCACCGAAGATTTCATCGTATCAAAATTGGGTATTTGACAAAATATCAAATGAGTTACTTTTAAAACGGAATTTTGTATGAAAATACTGGTTTATGGCGTCACATTTCAGAGCACTCTTTTTATGTTTAATCTATTTAAAATTGTATTAACTAGTAATTAACTAAAAGAGATACATTTTCAGAGATATTTTGTAATTTTTATTTTAATCGAGCATATGAAATAATTTATTGTTGATCGTGTGAAATACCGAATTGTATTAAAATTTTACGAATATATGCGAGGCATATTTATTGACACTATTCTTAATTTGGCGTCTGCGTGGCGCCGGATTAAGAATAGCGTCACTCCATTTCCTCCTCCCTCCTGAGACTAAGGAAATAAATTACCAGGAGACGGGCAGCGGCGTCTTCCTGACATTCCAGCCGCATACTGCCCGCCAACGATCGCCAACCCGCCTGCCAAGCTAGGCGATTGTGGCAAAACCCCCTCATGGTTACGAAAACCATGAGGGAGGCCTATATCCTGCAGTGGGCGTCAATGATATTTATTAATATGCAACCAATGGAATTGAGTCGTTGAGTCAGTGTTTTTTCCGAGTACCAAACAGTACACAGCCTCTTCTGATTTTGTGCTACTGTACCTATCGATCAAACCGGGAGCCGTCGGGCCAAAATAGATCAGGACAAGTTTGGACTTCGAGAGAAGTTTAGGAAAGAAAGATCGCTCCCTTTGCGAGACTAGTGTCGCAGTGTATACATAAGCAGCCTATATACGTCCCACTGTAGGGCACAGGCCTTCTCTCAGGGAGAGAGTATGGGCTTAATCACCACGCGTGCCCACCGCGGATTGGCAGTGTCGCAGTGTATATTTCATTTCAATTTTACAAAATTTTTCAGGGATTTGGCGCAATTTTTAACAAGTGTAAACAAAAATATAATATGTAGTTTTAGTCTTATCCTGTGTTATTTTTTAATTTCATATAATAATCATTTTCTGTGGGACGAATTTAAGAGTAGCATAAAAAAATATGTAGTTTAAAGTGAAGACAAAGTGAAAAAATGAAGTTGTCTTTATTGGCAACAAAACTGAAATAAAATAAATAACGGGAGAAATCTTAAAAATTCAATTTATCAAAAGGTGTTCAGCTTGACATCGTCAGGGAACATTCTCTACCGCCGACGCTGATTTTCAGGAAAAGCCTGCTTTATAAAGCAATTTATATTTTTGGATGTAAGATAAAACAAAATAAGTTAAAAATATTATTTATTGTATACACCAGAAACCAATAAGTATAAACATACACCATGTAAGCAATTTTTTTACATAATGCCGCTGATTAAAGGTCACTTAGGTCGCCATTTAAATCGACTTTTGTATGAAGAATTTTAAATGCTGTTTAACCCATGTTTAAGAAAGTGGTGCAAGTCGGCCTTAGTCAAGTAACTGATAATAATGCTCGATATATATTATCTTAAAATCGTTAGACAAAACAATGCCTTAGGACAAACAAACAACTTAATACAGATTAATTGCTTTTCGCATTTAAATTATTTCTATCAACGGCTTGTTTATGTGCAGAAAAAGCTAACTGAAATTAAAATAGGTACTGCTAGAATTAAATTAAAGAATACTGGGTCCTTATTATGAAGTACCGACATTATCTGAAGGGTCGTCAACGTCGCGCTTGAGCCAGACAATTCTCTCGACCCTAGCGACAACTACGGTTTTTTTTTTAATAATTTCCATAGTTGAAAAGTTTTGTGGAATAGTATTAAGCTATTCAAAAACAGAACCGTATTTGTCGCTACATTCGTGTGAATCGTCGGGCTCAAGCGCGACCTTGACGACCTTTCCGATAACGTCGTATTTTTCAAAATAAGGGCCCGGATTGCTATAGGCTAAATGGACGCAAGTGCGTTTAGGTAAGTTGGATTCAATACCTATGTCATTTAAAAAAAAAAAGTGTATTTTGAAATATTTTATTGTGTATTTCCAAGAGTTTTTTCTTCTTTTTGTATGCATCAGTGACGCTAAAGTGAAGGAAAATATCGGGAGGAAACCTGAGTGTATGAGTTATTCACGTACCTCAGCGCTTGAAATCGTGGTGATCAAGCCCGTACTATCTCTCTGAGAGAAGGCCTGTGCCCTAAGGTGGGACGTATCTATATACCTATACTGCTTCTGCAGTGTCGTATTGGTTACCTAGTAACTAACAAAATCACATTGTTAACATCTGCTTATTAGTTAATGCTCAGCTGTTGGGTTCCTCATTGTTACAGTTTTTCTTCGTAAAATATCACTATAGAAAGTTGTGAAACAAAGCAATGTTTAGCTAAATTATTGTCGTACGTAGACACGCTTTTGCGTGACAGAGAATAAGCGTTCGTATCAACTTGAAATTGTAATCTTGTATCATAATGTTTAGAATGTGGACATTTGTTGTTCGACCTTTGTTTCATGTCTAGGGTCATACGTAAAAATTTAAGCTTAGATTAAATCAAAAACAGTCGGTTATAAAAAACCTAATTATTAATAAAATATTTTAACATTTTTGTCACGACATCGAACTCCACCTCAAGTGAAACCAAGTTCTAATCTAATTTAATTAAATCGAAAACAGTTGGTTATGAAAAACCTAATTAATAATAAAATATTTTAACATTTCTGTCACGACATCTAACTCCACCTCAAGTGAAACCAAGTTCTAATCTCAAAAACTCATTAAGGAAGTCTCGTCGAAATTGAACCTTTGAACTCAAGTCGAGTGCAAGAAAAAGCACCGTGATCTTATCGTGCAGTCACAATGTTATACAGAATGTACTTAATTCGGGGCAAACGTGCACGCTAGCACATAAACTCCGAATTTAATCAAGCTCTTTGAGAAGGCGCCCGTTACGGCACGAGGCGTGGGGTGATTGGCAAATTTGAAATTGGAACACGGGGTTTCTGTTACGTCATTGCGTTTGTGTGTAGATGGTATCGCGCGAGCGCTTTATCGATCCTTTTTTATTTTTCTTTTTTATGCAGCTGGCTGGTTACTGATGAATATGATACAACGTCAAACAGGTTTTATTTTTTCCATGTTGTGTTTTACTTTCAACAACTGAACTAGCTGTCAAAAACTAGGAGCCAACAGAATCCGAAAATAATTATAAAGATAAAGATGAAAAGATATTTATTTAACTAGTGATACATACATAGTATTATACAGAACATATTGTATTGCAAGCTACTCTGTTCCTTGTAAATACAAAAAAACCGACCAAGTGCGAGTCGGACTCACGCACCGAGGGCTCCGTGCAATTCTGTAGGTAGGTACTTACATATTTTAAATAATTCAGGAATCGAGTCTTGCGGTTTTTTCCGATCTTTTCGTGAACTTCAAAGACGAGTTTTAGTATGATTTATAATGTATGTATGTATTTGTAGTATAAGATAATATTGATTGCCAAATTTCATAGTTCTAGATCAACGATAAGTACCATATAAATTTTTATTCTCTTGAGAGTATTGAAATATACTATTTTTGCGGCATAAACAGCCTTTTTTTTACGTTTACTTAGAAGTTGGATGTTTCAAAGCTTCAAGGGCATGTAGATTTGTGTATATGGTGTCAATTTCAACTCAATAACTCCACGTGTTCCCGAGATAAGGGGTCTTGACAGAAAAGCAGACGGATGGACGGACAGACAAACAAGAAAGTGATCCTGTAAGGATTCCATTTTTTCCTTTGAGGTACGGAACCATAAAAAGTAAAAGCTTCAATTCTCTTTCTAGCTAGGATTTTTTAGTAACATTGCCGGTCCGCCTCTCAAAGTTATAACCTTAACCAAAAAAAAAAAAACACTAACTGTTCCATTCATAGCCTTCTTTTGTTTTTTGGATTTCACTGCGCATCTCTAATAAATAGGCTGAAGATTTTAACCTACCTCTTTGCTCGTAAACAGCGCGCAAGTAGCCTGGCTGAATATTTGATAGCCGGCGGAGTATGGGCGTAGCTTTTACTCAGATGACTTGGTAATTTGGCCGGGTTACATCATCTGGTAGCTTGATCGCTATACAACGTGTTATAAAATTAAGGCAAGATAAGTAAACTCTCTCTACATTATCGATAAATTAAACCACTTCCAATGAGCCCAAATGAGTAAAAATTGTGAAATTTAAGCTTTTTCTATTATAAGTGGTTTATTTTTTTGATTCCGAAAAAGATTTAACGGTTTTGCGTTATTTTAATAACGTGCTGTTGTATTTTAATAACATGAAAAAATTGCCTAAAATGAGTAAAAAATCAATTATGTTAGGTATCTATTCGAATCGATTTCATAGAAACTTTACTGAACTTTATGGTCGATGAAAGGAGGCATTCTAATATTCACGAAGCGGTCGAGGAAGTGACAGAGTCACGAGGAAGGGGGATTTCTTTCGTATTTTAACCTTCTATATACTGTAACGGCTGAAATGGTCAACCCATTAATTCTTACAGTTTTCAGGAAGATGATTCTAAAATCGATACATGTAACGCTACCTGTTATGATCTTAAAGAACTATTCAACTTTAGGAGGGGGTTGTTTTTATTCCTAGGAAATGACGCACCGCCTATATTGGGTGGGACTGAAAATTCGAAGAATATGGAAGAATGAATCTCAAAACTTTACCGATAAACTCTAGAATCGCATATGTCGAACAAACCGTGTCACACGTATGCACACAGACGCAATAAAACCCATAGATGTCAACTCAACATTCATAAAAGGTACGGTTTCGCCTAACCAACGCTGGCCATAGAAACGCCAATTTGAAACCAAGGTAGTAGGGGCGAGATTAGTCGAGCCCAAACCACTTAAAACAACCTTACTATACAGCCCTGCGTACATTCATTTCAAGCTTAAGGTCTCACGGTTCTAGAAAACAATAAATAATATTGTCTATTGGCTTTATAAGAGGTTTCGATAGTAAATTCAACGCAGTTTGAGTTGTATTGCTATATGGTGACGGATCATTCAAGTGGGGTTTGTCCCACTACGTCCATGGAATTGCTTAATACTTTTGTATGTAAAATACCATGTCAGTAGTTCATTGGCGGAATGTCTATTGCTATCAGGTAGTTTATTTTACGTGGTATAATTTTGTGATGCGCAGTTCGCGAGTGAAACGGGCTAGGCGCGTGAAATCTTCCTACATCGCAATATGTAATGCATAGATATGCATTATCATACTGAAGTGTAAGGATTGCAGTTCTCACTCTCTCCCTAGTCGCGAGCATTGAGGCTGATGGAGTCTCGATGCTTATCTCTCTGGGGCGCTCACTATTTCTGACCGAAGCTAAGTTGCATGTTTACGTTATTATCGATTATGTGTACATAAGCAGCCTATATCCGTCCCACTGTAGAGCACAGGCCTTCTGTCAGGGAGAGATTATGGGCTTAATCACCACGCGTGCCCACCGCGGATTGGCGATTCAAGCGCTGGGGTATGTGAATAGCTCAGACACTCAGGTTTCCTCATTATGTTTTCCTTCACCGTTAGCAAGTGGTATTGCAACTATAACTTCACAAATGTACATAACGATTAAATGTACGATTATCTGTACGAACGGATAATTTAATCGCGAACGATTATTTGATACCTTTATTTTTGTTTCATTTTTCCTGTTTATCAATTCACAACACAATACCAGTACCCTTAGTCTTTTTAATATTTAATCACGATTATTTTATAACGCCAATTAATTTTCGGAAAATCCTTAACCCTTCAGGTTATGTTTTATTTGTTTATATATTTTATTTGCGTGGGGAGGTGGCGTCTCGCATTTTAATTTTATTTGAGAGATCGAACCTTCACAATATCATGCGCAAAATAATAATAATAAATGGCATATCGCACAGTTATTTCTCCTGAATTGCATGTGGCGGTAACATTTTAACACAACTTTTTCTGGAACTGCGCATTTTAGAGGTGACCCAGAATACACTATACACATTTGTAACTGCAAGTCCAGTTTCTCAAGAAACGTCCGCGCCCCGAGTGACAGATCGCTGCCCAAAACTTTTCTCATAAACATGTCGGCTGCCTTTATAAAGTGGCCTGTGGTGCCTTGCGGAGCTCGGCTACCCCCAGTCCGAGCCTACTGCATCCGTCACCAGCATTTCTTATTTTTAACAGCCTTCTATATATGAAAAGGCTCTCGTCTGTATTTTTTTTTCATGTAACTATTTTTAGCCTCCAAATAGGTTTTTAAAACTTTTTTCAGTGATAAATAGCCAGTGACCACGTAGTTTATACAAGTTTAATTAATAAACAGGCGCGATCACGGGTAATTAAAAAGAACTAGAAGAACTTTTGCACTTTTTTGTAATAATGGTTCATTGTGCTTTGTATGTGCTCTTACTACTGTATTATTGTTTTTATTTCGTGTGTGTGTAAATGCAAATATATAATTAATCTATCCATCCAACTAAATGCAAAATATCAGAAATATTAACTTTGCAAACGTTCAAATTTACGAACGACTTTAGTTCGTTCGTTTTTAGTTCCTAACTGAAGCTTTGATTTCATTCAATCTGTCTTGCTCGACGATTCAAAATGGATCTTGATATCCGCAATCAAAAGACGCCACCCCTCTGTGACCTGCGACTAAGAAAGTAAAAGAGATGTTTTTTTCCGCGTATTTATGTATGTATGTTTGTGGTGGGACAGATTTTGACAAATGAGACGAAGCAAGTGTAATGAGTCTCAAAAAAGGTCTATTTAGGCCTTAAATGAAAATTGAAAATCTTGGCAAGCGGGACCAAACTTATTTTTATACAAGAAATTAAGGGAGAGATCCCGCCTGATGAGTTCCAAAATTCAACGAACGCATAGAGGCTTCGCTTAAGAATTTTAGGCAGTCGGTTTTTTTGTGTTTACCATTTTTTTTTTCAGTAATTAACATTAGTTATTAATAAAACAAAATAGATGGACATGTTTTTTACTCTTTGATGTTGGTCGGATTCATGCTGGTGATAACCGTCCCTGCGTGACATCATCATCATCATCATCATCAATGGCCTTTACATCTATTGCCGATGATTTATGCAGCATTTTTTGAGTATTTACGCTCGTGAGTAAAATTCCTATTCGAGAGAGGACTCCCCGTTCGCATACTCGGCATGTGCAGGCAGCCGGCCCCTGCTGGTGGAAATTTAAGGCCCGTGCATACCAATTTCCGCGTTTATCGGCCATATGCAGAAACCAGGCTTGGTCGTGTGTAGTGCGTCCCTCAGCGATAAGACGCCTCGTCGCGATCTTCCACTAGCTCCACCCACCGATCGCATGGAATGCCAAAAGTGAGCATGTCACGTTTAGCGTAGTCCTTAAAACGCAAGTTATCATCATCAGGAGCCATTTGAGGCCCAATGCAGGACATAGGCCTCCCTCATGGTTTTTATAACCATGAGGGGTTTTGCCATAATCGCCACGCTTGGGTTGTCCATGCGGTGCATATGCCGCAGCCACCGTAAGCGCCGCTCTTTGAGCTTAGCGGTGATACCGGGCTGCTACCAGTCCGACGATATCGTGACGTTAGCATTATCGTCCAGTGTGAATTCCGGGACCGGCGGTAGCACTCTGCCACCATTCCAATTCCAACCCCACTGCTTACAACATAGACTTCAGGGACGCTGAGCTCGTGATGTAAATGTGCAGGGATTTCAACTTTAGTTAGTTCTTGCTTAGTGACGTCAGCGCTTAATTACTTATCAAGTTGTTACCGAGTGAAGGCAGCTATTCGATGAAGGAAACTCTTGTGTTCCTTGTAGTTTAATTGCAGTTAATTTTGTTTGTTTATTTTTTTTTCATCTGCGGTGGGCACGCGTGGTAATTAAGCTCATACTCTCTCTCTGAGAGAAGGCCTGTGCACTTCAGTGGGACGTATAAAGGCTACATAAAAAAAGAAAAAAATATTTTGCTCTTCGCTAATATACCCCCTATTTGGTATGTTAAGTATGTCGGCCTGAGACTATATTTGGTCGTTATCTTTATTTCTTTTTTGTGTATAATAAATTATTTTCTAAATATCTGTATATATTTCTTTCGCCCATCTACCTTTCTTCGGTCTTTCTATATGTCCAGCTGAAGGAAATAATGTTCCTTTCTCAATTCTTGGCACATCCTCTTTCAGTTCTCAACGTTTTCTAATGTCACTAATGCGTATCCTGTGATTACTGACCTTGCAAATAGCACTGACAATGGATCTCAGCCCATGTAAAAAAATAATAACAAAATTTCTCAATTGAATACCAAATAGTAATGCCACACATACTTCTCAAGGACCTCATTTACCTATTTTCTCGATTCTTCTACCGTACCCAAGTCTTACTAACACACATACAATGTCGGGACCAGAAATGCATTACGGAAAACCAATCTAGCTCTTTTGGAGATATTTGTGCTATATTTGTTCACACAATTTACCGCTTTTACTCTTTTATAGACAGCGGTGGTAGCCTAGTGGGTAGAACATCGGACTTGGAAGCGAGAGACCCAGGTTCGATCCCCAATGCGGGCATATACCTATGACTTGGTTTTCTAAGCATGTCCATTTGTGAAGTTAAAGTAGCAATACCACTCGCTAACGGTGAAGGAAAAACATCGTGAGGAAACCTGAGTGTCTGAGCTATTCACATGCGTGTGCCACGCGTGGTGATTAAGCCTGTAGTCTCTCCCTGAGAGAAGGCCTGTGCCCTACAGTGGGACGTATATAGGCTGCTTAAGTGTTTGATAAGTACTTCTAGTACTAAAGAAGAGGCTTAAATTTTAAATTTAAAGGCAGAATTCTTCGCAAAAGCACAGTGTTTCCCAATTCACAGCTTAGCTGCAGTTCAACGTTATCTACATAATAGGCAACACTATGTATGACTATCATCGTGAAACTCCTGATCGAAAAAGATAACTTTCATAGATTCGCTTTAGTCCATTCTGCTTCCGACATGTTAATTAAAAATGCGACACACGATCCCCATGCTAATAAAAACTTGTCAGAACATATTACATATCACCAAATCGTTTCGCGCCGAGCTCCGAGCCAAAAGTTAGCAGTTTCACTCCGAAATAACACGTTCAGAAAGCAACTCGCTTCAGTTTAACTTCAGTTTCGCGCAAAGCTTTGATTCCACACTTTTGTCGACTGAGTTTTTTGGAGAGCGGTGATTAAAAGCTGGATTGAGCGAAATTGATTTCGTAAACACGCTTAGGCAAAGTTTTTCAATTGTTAGCAGTGTCGTGGTCACATCGCCTTTAATAAATGCAGTTAACTATTACCAGGCGTTAAACCGTTTAGACCTTTTAGGTAGTTTTTATTCTTACAAGAGTGATTCTGTGTACATGCTATTCTTATTATCTCTGCGTAGATTAAAGTAGAGTTGAATATATTTTTTGTAAAAAAACCTATTTAGAGGCTAAAAATTCCATCCATGCCGGGACATGAATCCGCGGCCTCTGGCTAACCGTGCCAGCGCTCTCCCAACTGAGCCAATGGGCAAGTGCAGTCATCGGCGAAATTTCGAGCCTCTTTCAAACTTCTCTGTATTACGTATACTTTTTGTACACCAGGAAAAACTAAGTACCCCAAGAAGAGAGATTCTACAGTAACCTCACAGTGGATGGATGATAATTTTGTTTATTATTACTGTCGTGCAGTAAATACTATTCTCTGTATTAAAAAATCATATAATACTAAAAATTTTGACCTCGCATCTAATGTACGTTAACAGAATCTCAGGCACCGCTTAAACTCATCAGAGTAGGGTGAAGTGGCCATTCAACATACGCCAAACCACTTATGAAACGATTCGCAATGTGAGAGGTCTCAAAGAGGAAACCGCGTGTAATAACATCCAATTCAAAGCAAAAAACAACTCAGAGCGAAATACCGGAAATTAAGCGGTTTCGCGGAAAAAAAACGAACTAAAGAGGGAATATGCTGTTAAAATACGACACTCTGTCGCAATGCGGTTGGGTACAACGACATCTGTGGGATGGTCACATTTACATGTCTTTTACTGGGGAATCCCGGCCGCGTTTATAAAGCAGAGTACAGACTCAGCTAAAAAATTGCAAAAGGTGGAGGTGGATAAACTAACAGCTCTTTATAGACTTTGGAATTTAGAAGTGTTCCCTATCATTTCTAAATTCTAAAAAAAAATGGTTACAGTGGAACAGGCGATATTTTTTTCACGTCCATCCCATAGTGTGAGATATTGTTAGATTGGACTATCCCCCGCTCTCATGAGGAAATGGCTGTTTGTAATAACGTGAAAAAAATCAGGCAGTAACACATGCAATGAACCTAAAAGGAACACAATCATGGATAAGTAGGCTGTACAGTTTAACGAGTAGTAGTCGACCAACTTATAAAAAGATAATTTCAAAATTTGAAAATAGAACGTTATGATACAAGTGTGCCAAGTTGGTCATTACACACGAGGCATTATTGTAAGCGCAAGCCGTAGGCGAGCGCGGTAAGGAAACTGAGTGTGTAACGATCAATGCACATGAGTTGCTAGGTAAGACGTTTTTCAACAGAATTGCGAGGAAAAAATCCAACTTTTATTGTTAGTAACTTGAAGTAGACATTTTTTATCGTAATTAACCACACAGCGGGAAGCAGGAAAAACCATCTGTGCAGCCGGAGCAGCAGCAATATAAAAAAATAAAATAAACCAAAAGTTAAGGTTTCTAATTAAGATAGTTAAGTCAATTTGTGCTTTAGTATTCGAATCTAAACATATAATAAATCTGTAAATATTAAAAAAAATATAATTATTTCATTTGTGCTTATAAATATATAATTTGATGAAATGAAATGTTTACTTGTCATCTTAACCCTAAAATAATCTAATATTCGTAAAAATATTTAATGTTCTTAGACATAAAATTTTGCTGAAATGAAAAAAAAAAAGTTTATATTACAGCAATTGTACGGTAATAGACTGAATTATGAATCTAAAAACGGTGTAATAAGAGTCAATTTACGAGCAACTATGTTGAAAGGAAAATTTCGTACAAATTCAATATAAAATTATCTTGAAGTTATGATTTCAATTAAGCAATCGAGTCCTTCTGTGGAAACCTACACTGCGCGTGGCCCAACACGCACTTGGCCAGTTTTATTATACAAACGTGTCTAATTAGACCGCTTCAGTTCGCTGAGTCTGCATCGACCTTTACATGGAAGAGTTTTTATACCAGCAAATAGACACCTATGTGGTGCCGTTTTATGGCCTATAAAGCATTTTGTCTCGTCAGTTTTCTCCGTGGCCGGGCCTGGAATATGCTTGTTAAAGGTAACAACTTAAGTTTTTATTTTGCCAGGAAAGAGTGAGTTGGAAAAGTTTTCGCGGAAATGTGCTGAGCCTACCTATATTAGGTATATTATGTAGCTTCTTAGCAAGGAAGTTACCTATATTCGGAAGCTTTCTTGATTTATAGAAATATTCAAAGTTATCATCATCAACCCATTATGTCCCCACCGAGGGGCACGGGTCTCTTCCCTGAGGAAGGTATAGGCCATACTCCACCACGGGGGCCAAGTCCGGATTGGTGGAGTTATAATATAGTATATTAAAATACTGACTGCCAACTCGAAAACTACGCATACTGTACAACAAAATAAATCCGCCAAGCCAAGCAAAAAAGCGGCACGGCCGTACTATCCTTCTCTCGAAGCAGTGAATGGCGTGAGCCATTTTCGGCTTCGTTATGGATAAAACCAGAAGCCTGAATTTTTAGTAACCAAGCAGGAATTATATAAACACGGCATATTTCAAATTTCATTCAATTTGAAAAAGTAGTTTAAGAATTTATTATAACTAGTCAACGTTTCTTAATTTTGTCACTCACTCAGTGACTGACTGACTGACCGATCATCAAAACTCCAAGGCACTTCTAGCAGACATACCCCCGGTTTCTCGTACACTAACAAGCTGTTAATCTACTGTTAATGGGTTTTAGTGGTTTTTCTTGTATGCACTTTGGTCAATTGACAGCTGGTGACAGTAGATTAACAGCGTGTTAGTGTACGAGAAACTGAGCCATAAAAGCTGCAAATTTAGAATACAATTAATACAAAAACCCTTACCTTCTACCGTAAAAAGTTGTAAGCCACCTTTTTATTTTTCTTTTTAGATTAAATAAAAAAATCTTTAAATTTGAACAATTTTATGCAATCTTAAAATAAATTTTGAAAGACACTAACCATGACTGTACCATAAGCAGTTATGGGCTTACAGTAAGGTGAAGAGCGATGTAATGGGAAGCGAAGTTCAGGGAAAAAGTCGATCCATGTCATACCAAGTCGGTTAATTTATTCAGTCCCTACTTAAGGTTCCTGCTGTCTTAAGTTATTACGTAATTAGCTAACCTAACCATATCATACCTAACCAGTGACCATATCACTATTAAAAATCTTTTATGTTTATGAGCGCGAAGATTTTCGATGACTACTTCAATTAGTTTGGATACAAAAACTGCTCACATAACCTGACCATATTTACTGATAGCCTGAGAACGCTCTTGAGTACCCATTTTAAGATGCTGCTCAAAAGGAAACAGCTCTGAAAGATCTACAATTGACATGTTTTAATTTCTTTTTGCAAAAAGATTTGCAATAAAAACCACAAAACCGTTCCATAAACCGATTGCTACAAAGTACCAATAAGTACAGACAGATCTCCCTCGCATACAGAATAATCTCAGCACATCAAGAGCGCATCGCAATGAAAAGGAACATAATATAAAAGCTTATCACCGCTGCAAGCGCGCGAGCATTCAATCTTCAGTATCCAAATAAACCCATGATGTGCATGGATTGTTCGATTTATATTTAAAGACGGATTTGTGAACGGATTGCTTGAGTTGGAGAGAACGAGTCTCTAAGATTGCTATAAGACGCAAACTGGATACATAACTACTTCCTGTGTAGAAAAATGTTAATCTGAAAAATTTAAAATTTAGTTAGGCGAACATAGCAGTTTTCGAGGTCATCCGTAGTAGTTTTAAGACCTGTAAAACATGCAGCATTGCTTCCAACATCTAAAAAGGTAGTTTTGTAGCTTAAATGTGTAAGTAAACAGTACAGAAGCTAACTTAAATATTAGCTGTATTATTCATAAAAACACGATTCTTCTAAAACACTCCTCAAATGCAGTTTAAATAATCTATGGTTACGTCCTCCTCTGTGCCACAGACTATATAAACTGCATCAGAGGTATGTTTTAAATAGTTGTGTATATATAAAACACTATTTAAGTTAAGAGGATTCTTACTATTTAAAAAAAAAACCTATCTAGAGGCTAAAAATTCCACCCATGCCGGGACTTGAAACCGCGACCTCTGGCTAACCGTGCCAACGCTCTCCCAACTGAGCTAATGGGCAAGTGCATTCATCAGCGAAATTTTGACTTTGTTTACAAATTTATCTGTATAACGTACAGAGAAGTTTGTAAAGTTTCTTACTAGTTGTAAGATAATATAAAATACAATTGTTCTTAGTTCTGACCTAGAAAATTACAATTGTAAATCATTGCTATTTCGAATATAGAATTTAGGTAGTTGGTTGTATATGAGGATAGTAAATATTCGTTTAGTTTATTTTTTAACTATTCGGTACTAAACACTGAAAAGTAAAGCTCCTTTTTCATAGTATTTCGAGAGTAGTTCGCCTTGCACAAAATCCGGGAGCACTTCGTAGCAGACTTTATTCTTTAAATCTGCGATATGCAATCTCGGATCTGAATGGTCCAACAGCTCTGCGAGAGACGGGATTTCTGCACTACATAGAATTGCAGAGAAGACTTGTTTCTCGAAAACATCTATAGTTATCAATTTCTTTAGGCAATTATATTCTTTTTGTTGCACTAACCTTTGCTGAGGACAATTTGGAACCCTATTTAGAGGCTAAAAATTCCACCCATGCCGGGATTTGAACCCGCAACTTCTGGCACGGTTAGCCGCAGGACATAGGCCTCCCTCATGTTTTTCCAAGTTTTCCGGTCTTGTGCCGCCCGCACAACATACACATATATTTGGTTAAAATTGGGAAGGAAGGCTACGTTGTACATTGGTGTTGCAGTTAGGTTTATAGGTATTATTTTTATTATATACAAAAAAAACTGGATGTAGAAATTTCCACGTGATTTAAAGCATGCTCGTGTCGTTTTATGTGGGTTTTTTTGTTGGACGAGTACGTATGTCGTTCAGGGTCAGGGGTGATCTAAGATGTAGGACATCCAGCGAACTCTGTAAACGCAAATTAAAATGAATTTTCATTGGCAAACTTGACATGGCTGTATTGAATTTCATCTTACTCTTTGAGCCATTTATGAGTATCTTATAAACACCTTAAGGTACTTGATTTCAGCGAGAAGTGGAATAAGATATTCGTTATCATATGATAATTGCCTATTTAAAATAACTTTTGTGCTCCTTTCTGCCTTCTGAGATGAATTTTCTTTACATACAAACGGAAAAGAGGAAGAAAATTAAAAGAAAACTCCCTTACCAGAAAAAGCGTCTACATCGGCAATCATGATGAAAAATAATTTTTGAATTCGCGTCTGTTTTTCTACGGGATTGGTTTGAATAACGTTTTGCAGTTTACTCTTCTTTTTTGCTTAGACTTGTATTTATATGTCTACCAAAAATGTTGGTGCCATACTGAATTCACATTACTCCGACAGTGCACCACTCTGACATTACAGTATTCAGAAATCATTAAATTAACCTTGACCGAACTTATTATTTGTAGGATCCCGTACCGAAAGGGTAAAGGGACCCTACAATGGGACAAATAAGGGACTATTACTAAGATTCCACTGTCCGTCCGTACGGCTGGTACCAGACTGTGTCTCATGAACCGCAATAGTTAGACAGTTGAAATTTTCACAGGTGATGTATTTCTGTTGCCGCTATAACAAAAAATACTAAAACCATACCCATGCAATAAACGTGATTTTTTGCCGTTCTCTGCTCGATAATGTACCTATTAGTGTACTAGCTACTGGTTGTCCTAATAAAATAAAATAAAATAGAAATAAATAGACCTATAGTTCGCCGAACATACATTTTTTATATGCATCCTTAAAAATTATAACCTATTTCTTTGCAGAAATCCAGTTAACTGATTTAGGCAACAATAAAAAAAAAAATACAAGAAACAGATGAGTCTGTAGAACACCTTCAGCCTAATAAGTAAAGAATATTATTTTTTAATGACTTCAGTGTTCTACAAATAACCTCCTCTAAATACCAATTTCACTTAGCTTATCATTATAAAGTTTACAAGTGCGTCTGATAAAACCACAGAACAAAAACGATTCTGTCCACAACGTGTGCCATTACAAGATAGTGAAAAAAGGTCTCTCTTGCGTGACCCCATACGGGGAACTTTAAAACTTATTTTATGCAACAGAGATGAGGAGTAAATAATGTAATTTAGAGTTTAAAAAAAAAATTTAAATAAAAAACAAAAACCGACTTCGAAACACTACAGCACGAAAAAGTTACAAATAATTTCGCCGTAGAAACCACTGGAGTTTGGGGTACCCAGGGGAAAGTTTTTGTTAAGGAGATAGGGCATCGTCTCAGGAACCGTGGCTTTTACCGCTCAGGGGCGTTTTTGATGCAAAGGATATCCCTCGCTGTGCAGCGCGGTAACGCTGCCAGTGTTATGGGTACCTTTGGGTCGGACATGTCTCGGGGCGGTTTATTTAATTGACTGTACTTGTGTGTGTGTGTGTGCGTGTGTGTGTGTGTGTTTTTTGTTTGTTTCCTTTATTCTTATTTTGTTTTTTATATTTTTGATTTAATGAAGTAATTATGTAATTTATTTATATGGTGGTAATTTAATTTAGTTGTATTGTTGTAATTTATTTTGTGCTGTGACATTTCTAATTAATTTGACATAATTCTTTTTCAACTTGCAGTTTTCTGTTTTAATCCATGTTAACGATTTTAAAATAATTAATATCACAATACATAATAATTTAAATAATTAGAAGTATTTATACATGTAGGTATTCTAGAAGTATAATTTGAAGCCGGTGCCCAAAATATATGTGCTGGTCTTGAAACTGGGCACCGACTACAACTTTTTAGTGATGTAGTGTTTCGAAGTCGGTTTTTATTTTTTATTTAAAAATTTTTATTTTTCAATTTTTAGTGGGGGAGCGGGAGAAAAATAAATAAGTCCCTTATAACCATAATTTACCCTACTTAATTCGTTGCTTTAAAATTTGATTTTCTAAATTTCCATGTCCGAAAGTCTTCACTAGAACATCACTACTACTTTTACGCTATTTTATTACTAAAGGATGAGCCCCATTAGGGCTTATTTACTGCTCTCCATTGAAGAGTTCCGTTCTCCATCTGTGAAAGTCTTCATCAGATCTTCACCAAATCAAAATGGGACCAATGGGACGTTACACCTGTTCGAACAAAAAAAAGAATTGTCGAAATCGGTTAAGATTTGACGGAGTTATGTAGGGAACATAGCCAAAAAAAAAAATTGTACGCGTCGAATTGATAACCTCCTCCTTTTTTGAAGTCAGTTAAAAAGAACAAAGAGATCAATAACAATTCTTCGGCGTTGGAGAGACATAACTTTGTGACACTCAGCTGCAGCGGCGTAGTTAGAAAAGTAATTATTGGTACGATAATCGACTTTTTTTTTTAAACTTATTTTGTATTGCATCGATACTATCTATGTGCACAAGCGAGAGGCATCAGCTTTAACACAATATCTAAAGTGCAAAATGAAAACTTGATCACGTGAACTGTCCTGTAGTATTTTGTACCTATCTAAAAAGGTAAATAAAACGCTGCAATAAAACATTATTGACGTATCGAGCAATTGCAAAGCACTCAGTTGTTTGAAACGTCCTTTGTCTAAGCAGAAACCAAATAAAAATGAAAATGTGTTCCCAGAGAATAAAAGTTTAAGGTTCATTGCGCCCTCGCGAGCTACTCTGCTTGTAGAAACAACAAATATTCATCCCGTTGGAATTTGAACTCTACTGTTTGTTTATATGCCGGCTTAGTGCGAGTCAGACCTGGAGGATGGAGGGTTCCGTACCACGATATTTGTGTTATGATTTTTTTGTAGCCTCCATTATGTCCCACTGCCGGACAAAGGCCTCCACCTTAGCTCTCCTGTTTGTGGCCATCTTTTGCCAACCCATGTTGTTGTAAGGTCATCCCACGACCACGGCGCAGCTCCCGCGAGGGGGGCTCGGAGTGCGGAGCACGCACATTAAAAAAAAAAATTCTCCTCTCACCGGAACAGTGGGTTAGGTTAGGTTAGACTTGTGATGACAGTGCTCGGAGCGAGCGAAGTTGGTTACCAAAAAGTTCACCTAGCAAAATAATTTGGTCACTTATTAGGTTACTTTAAGAGGCGGTAGAAATTCCGTTCGGACAATCGTAAGGCTTGTGTAAACTTAACTTTAAATGATTTGTCCCAAATGGAAATTACACCCTTGCAGAATAACGTTTTTGTAGTTACATTGCAAACTTGAGATTGTCAAAAATGTCAATTTATCATTCAAAATAATAAAAAGTAATGTATTTTCAAAATGCATAATTTGTTATCTGATTTTTTGTAATGTAAGTTTATCTTTTAAACAAAATGATGGTGATGAAATAAATGATGCATTAAAATGTTCAAATGAATATTTATAGGTATTTGGATGTCGTAGTGAAACAACGGTTCGTAAACCGAAACGTTGACAAACCTTGCTTGTGGAATGATACTTTGCTAAAGAATTGGTTGTACTCGTAAGACGTCATAGAACCAATTTTGACGGGCTCTCTACTTTTTGCCATTTAGGCATGGAACGCTAAAAATGGAACCGTCGCTCCTGGGCCATCTCTCGGGACTGCACTGTGGGATTCTTAGTGCTTACTTCTTGGCTCTGTGACGCTGGAACGAAATGGGGACGTCTACTTTGTCTGTTTGGCCTTTTAATAATGGAGAGTTCGATTTGCTCCTGATCATTTATGCACAGGCAAACGAACATATGTTACATAAAGTCACGGCTGTATCTCAGAGAGCTGGGCAGAGACCAGGGATTGCCGCTTATCATGATCCTAACAACCCTTTTTAACTTAATTCCGGATTCACTTACTTGGTTTTTTGTCGAAAGAGACCGACCAGGAATTCGGATTTAAGTGAATTCGAAATTAAGTTAAAAATGTTTAGTGCTTACGAAAGTTTTGTTTCGAAAACTCACAAACCTTTTTCTTTTTATCAATAATAATTAATCATATGGTTTATGTAAGTATATTATTATTAAGTATAAGTACGTCAATCAGTCAGAAACTTTCTTTCAAACTGAAAATAACAAATTTCGTCAAATATAATAAATTTTAGTCGACAACTTAGTGGCCCGCCACGGGATATCGATAAAGGCACCACAAAAACCCACAGATTTTAACTCGACAGGGACTTTTGCAAATCCAGGATGTGAATTAAAGATCTATCCGGAGTTTCCCGGGTTTTATAGCCCAGGCGTACCAAGACTTCCAATAAACTTCGGCTGTCACCCTCCGATTGACTTTCCACCCTATTGTTAGCGTCTCTAGGTTTTGTTTTCTTCATCGGCGGCAGCTAGTAAATTCATGGACTTTAAAGCGATTGTGGGAGCAATAATTTTACCTTCACAAACATGGTGGAGTATCTCTAAGTAGGTGCCTTCTCCAGGATTTCGATTAAGGAAATAGTGAACGTGATCCTTATTAACTAAGGGTATTTTATGTACATACATTTTTATATACTACCTTGTTGACCTTGCTGTTGTTCTGACACCGTACTTGATTTGTACAAATGGCCTCAGTCTGGATGTTTTTTCAAGGTTTGATGTCCTTGCCTAGCTACCATAACATAGGGCATCCTAGTTTGGGACCAGACCTTCTATCACGTAACTGTCTACTCTATCCTGTTAACCTATTTGAAAATTCCAAAGTGTATGCATTTGTATGCAAAGCTAGTGGCTATAGCCTGCAATGAAATATGCTGACTTATTACTGGTAGCCTCAAACCGTCCTCGGTACAACTGTTTTATCCACTGGCTGGCATTGCGCCCCCGCACATCCGCAGAGCTCCATGGAGAAGTCCAAAATGGACACTGACGCACGACACTCCATGTACGGGGCTATGCCCAAGTGTAACACAGGCTGCCATGCCAAAGCAGCTTTCTAAATGCGTCAACCCATTAACCAAGAGACCAACGCAACCAAGGTGCAACCTGTGGTTTCTTTGCCTACCCCGTTTGTGCCGCTGTCGGAGAGCCTGCCGCCTGGACATAAATTGTCCTGGGTAATATGGAAATCCCAGAACCGACTGCGGATCCGCATCGGCCGAAGTAAGGATAACATGTCCAGGTGGGGGTTGGCGGACCCCAACAGCGATAATTTGAACTATTTGTGCGGTACATCTCAGACGATGGACCATCTTTCATCGTGACCTGCGTGCCCTAACACCTGCACTCAGGAGCACCTAATGATTGCAAGTGATAACGCAGTCCTGCCCGAAGATGCTGATATCTCGTGCCGATGTGGAGCTGCACAAATAACACCGCATCTTTGTATCTGCCAGGAGGCTCTACAGAGCGGCTTGTGGGATCTGATGGAGGCATCACCCAGCGCAATTGCAGTGGCACAGTTTTGGGAACGAGATGTCTGAGGAGGAGTCGACGCTTTTGACACGAAAGAAGAAAAAGACACAGTCAGCGTCGCAAAGTTCTGGGCCACAACTATTTAATAAAGACTTTGATGAAAATTGTTTTGCCATCGACCCGCTAAGACGAAGAAGTTTGGAGTAAGTTAAATCGGACAACTCCATACAGTGGAAGACTTACGCGCCTCAGGACAAGTGATTATGTCTTGTGAAAGTTGTTATTATTATAATTGTTATAAAGTATGGATCTAACAGACGCGTTACACACGGCATGGTATGTATGCTCAGTAATTTACTGTAATCATGCTCAGTAATTACTGTAATTGACAAATATAGTGAGTGTACTGTTATTATCATCATCATCATCCATTTTACGGCCCCTGCAGGATTCCCTTATGATTTTCACTAACCTGTACTTTATTTGTAGGTACTGTGCCTCTACTGTAAATTAGAAGAGTAAACGAGAAGGATTGCTACTCAACTCCCGGATTTTAATAAGTGGCTTTTCATGAAACCCAAGTTATGAGTCCGAGTCTTATTCTTAGACCGAGAACAAAATTAGATGAAAAAATTACATTGGAACAAAATTTTATTTTGCATAATTGTCATGTCAATCAATCTACACTGCCCAGTGCCCACTACTGCTGTAAGCTCATCTCCTATGTCTTGCTCATGCGATAGGGCGCTTGTTACGTGTCTAGAAAGTACCTAATAAAATAGAAAAGGACCGGAAAAAATTAAAAAAAAAACTTACCACTTTTAGCAGCCATAGCAAGCAAGGTGGCGCCGAGAAGCGCAGCCGTGGCCAGCAACCGACACAGCGCCGGCAGCATCATTGCACTGACACTAAACCATCACTAGTCACATGACACTCACTCACTGATTCACTCACTCACCACGGCACACCACTAGCGTCCGTCGCCGGCGCAACATGGCCGTCGCGTTCCGAATTTAAAAACTGGATTTTGACATTCTTTTTTTTTCGGTTTTACTTTTATGGCCTTGATGTTCGTTTTTTCATCAAGTCGAGGTGCCAGTTATTTTTCATCCACGGCTTCTGTAACAAGAGAAAAAATGTTTTGTGTGAAATGTGAAATTTCATTTCATTTCATTTATTTATTGCATGTCATGGTTATAAAACAGGTGGTTATAATAATTTAAAAAATAATTCATGCTCTACATGACACCCTGTAAGGGCACTACAACTTCTTAGATCTAATTATCATGCTACTATACCAATACTTATGAAACTACTTATTTACAAATATATATACAATTTATCTATAATTTAAATTTAATCATCTATCATTTACAGTTACATACATTTATTTATATTCATATCTATACTAATAATAAATCTGTAAGGGTCGGTCATGGAGTAAGTTAGTTTGTTTTCAGAGATATTGTGTTTATAGGCTCAATATATGATACTGAAACTAATTTCACGATTTTTAGAATTTTTTTCTGTATGTGTGTATGTATGTATGTATGTTCCTCCATAACTCTTAAACCAATTATCCGAATTTGATGAAATTTGGTATAAAAACATATAGACATCTGAGACACAGGATAGGCTATTTAAATTCTAGCTCCAGTTATGATAAGACGTGGCCCCCATACAAATGCTTCGTAAAAATCGAAATGTACGCGAACGGAGTCGCGGGCACAGCTAGTTATTTATATATTTCCTATTTTATATACAACCTTATTTGATTTGATTTATTTAACTTAGTTTATCATTACAATACTAATTAATTGTATAGAAGCTCTTTTCTACTAAATACTGTGTAAGCTTAGTTTTGAAAATATGTAATTTCTTTGTGTATTTGATATCTTCTGGTATGTTATTTTAAATTTTAGCAGCCATTGCAAAGGGACCAGAGTTTACTAGCTCTAATTTTGATGTAGCTGTGGCTAGCCGAGCTTGAGGTCTTAAACCTGCTGGGCGTGTATGTTGCGGGAACAAGCTTGGGTTATTAGCTACGAACATGCACAGTTCTAAAATATAAATTGATGTCAGCGTGAGTATTTTATATTCTTTGAAGTAGCTTCTACAACTTGTTCTTGAGTCAATATTGGGGAGAACTCTGATGCATTTTTTTTTTGTAAATAGTTGATTTGCGTCTTTACTGTTACCCCATAATATTATTCCATAGCGAAGCCAGGCCTGTGCGCATGAATAATATGCACATGTGGTTGTTTTTAAATCTGTAGTCCTTTTTAGTTCAGAGAGGGCGTATACGAAACTGGAGAGTTTGCTGGCAACTTTTTTGATGTGATCTTTCCAGTTTAAGTTGGTAACAAGGGTTATACTAAACAGACAGTGCGAGTCCGCGACTTCCAAGGAAGTATTTTCAAATTGGTAGTCTATAGTGATGGGGCGCTTTTGATAGGGTCTAAATTGCATTAACTTTGTTTTCGCTAAATTAATTTTAAGATTATGATCGTCAAGCCAAGATACTAGTTTATTTAAAGTGGAATTTAAAAGTTCGCCCATGTGCTTCTCGTTTTGGACTGAAAATATAAGAGAAATATCGTCGGCGAATAAAGTACATGGTGTATCTATAATTTTAGGTAGGTCATTTATATAAAGGAGAAAAAGCAAACTACCAATTACGCTGCCTTGGGGTATAGATTTGGTTAGATTAGTTTTATGGGATCTTTTTTTACGTATTAATCTAGAAGCTGGGTCAAAGTTTTCTATTTCTACGTATTGAATACGGTTTTTTAAATATGATTCGAACCATTTATATGCTATACCCCGCACCCCTATTCCATAGAGCTTTCTTAACAGAACATTATAGGTACAATACACGATCGTAATCTTTGCTCATATCCAATAGTAAGCCGATTGCGTGTCTAATACGGTTAATTACTGATAGTATTTCGACTTTACTACTGCCAAAGTTGTAGAGCGCCCCTTTCGAAAACCGTATTAGCTTTCGCTTAGTATACTTATTTTTTCACAAAATGAGTATATACGATTGGACATGGCAGACTCAATTATTTGCTTTATTTATGTTTTATCATAAAGTGAGATGGGGGAGTCTGTGGTTGACTAAGCTGTAGGTTCTAAAAATAGCTACTAAAATTTAGGTGATTTTTAAGGTTCCGTAGCTCAAAAGGAAAAAAACGAAACCCTTATAGGATCACTTTTTTGTCCGTCGGTCCGTCCATCCGTCCGTCTGTCTGTCAAAACCATTTATCTCAGGAATGCGTGAACCTATCGAATTAAAATTAAAGCTCTATCAAATATATTCAAGTCTACAGTCCCATGAAGCTGCGAAAAAATTAAACTTCTAAGTTAACGTAAAAAATAGATACAGCCATTTATGCCGCAAAAAAACGTTTGTTTCGACAGTCAATGAAATCAAAATTTATAGGATACTTTTCTTTGACCGAGAGCTATGAAATTTGGCAAGTAATATCGTCTTATATTACAAGTACAAGGAAAAATATTAAAAATTTACTTTGAAGTTCGGGAAAAGCTCGGAACAAACTGCGTGACTCGATTCCCGAACTTCATAATATACAAGTGCCTGAAAATTTGTATAGAGCCCTCAGTGGGTGAGTCCGACTCACACTTGTCCGTTTTCACTTTTTGTTCACACATGTTCGCTTTTTGCAAAAAAGTTGTCTAAAAGATTAAAGAACCAGCAGGGCAGCCCCTCAATTTTTTTTTTATCGGCAGCTAGTTATTTTTAGCGTTATTGTGATAAAAGCTATGCTATTACTGTAAGGTTATTGTGCCAAGATTTTCCACTGCTAAGAATTTAATACAAAGTCCCTGGCTTCCTTGCTTCAAGCAAACCCGCCAGATAGCAATGGAGAACTTGCACTAAAAAATGTTTTAATAGAACAGGAGAGGACACATTAAAAGATAAATAAACGTGGTATATTTTTCCTCTGTAATACAACCAGTCGAAAGGTCAATATAGTCGCGTGGTACTAAAACGCGCCATACAAATCGACCTAAGACTATGACGTCACTGTCTAACGTAACGCCTTATATGTAGGAAGCGTGTATCAATATTTGAGTTATTTCGTAAAATAATGTTTTTATGCACCTAGTATAAAAAAAGGTTCAGAATTCAATAACAAAACGAAATATAATAAGTTTTATGTTATTAGAGTAACTATATTTTTCGCATATTATGTGACCCCGAAAACGCCGAACTTTTTTTATTGTTTATTTTTTTAATTTTTCCTAGGTTTTTTTGATTTCTATGGTATAAAATCAAAGTCACTCCAATCTAAGTTAAACACTGACATAAAAATAGATTGGAAATAAATATTAATATAAGTATCCACCGAACAAAATCATTTTTCCATCAATAAACAAAGAACAAAACAATGAACAACTTGGGAACAATAAATATTCTGAGTAATGGACAGAAATATTTTTGGAAACTATAAAAAACCAGCCAAGTGCGAGATGGAATCGCGGACCGAGTCTCAAAAATGTGTTTTCTTTTATTCACTTTGGGACCCTTAGCACGAGCCAGATTCACACTTGGCCAGTTTATATTATTTGTTGTAGTACAGTCGACAGCAGGTCAAAGTAAATAATTAGTTGCAAAGACGCCCGTAACGTAACTGAGTAGCGTGCGTGGATATATAAAGGTTAATGTGCCGCTGACCGTACTACGCACTATCATACCAAGTTCGACACTTGCATTTTTTTTACTTTTTGTCAGATTTTTTCACTTTTGTGTTTTTCATTATTTTGTTCAGCTATCCAATTCGATGAGAAATGTTGAGCAGAGACTAAACGCGTAATCTGTAAACATTTCAATTGGCTACCCACAGTTAGTTACAGTTTAAGAGAAAAAACGTTTCATAGGTCACACAGACGTCGGACGCATAGGGTCACGTTGGCACCCTTCGGGTAAGGAGTCGGACTCGCGCACGAAGGCTTCCGTACCATTATCTATACAACATTAGACACAAAGATCGAGAAAAAAACGGCAAAAAATCACGGTTGTTGTATGGGAGACCCCCTTAAATATTTATTTTATTTTAATTTAATTCACGGTTCATGAGATACAGCCTGGTGACAGACAGACAGACGGACAGACAGATAGACAGACGCACATTGAAGTCTTAGTAATAGGGTCCCGTTTGGGACCCTTCGGGTACGAAACCCTAAAAAGAACGAAACTGAATCCGAGTATTTGTATGCATTTAGTGAAATTCTCAATTCAAAAACTCTACATAAAAATCACCACAAACTTTTTAACCCCGCGCGCGCCACAGTGCAACAAATAATAGTTTACTTTATTTCCGGCCAGAAGCGGTTCCATGGTGAGTTATGAAAATATCATTGCGTCGGTCGGTCGCCTCCGCGGGAAAATATTCAATTTGCACCACACCTAGCTGGTAGACGATTGGAGAATGCAATTTTGTTGCCTGCCTGCCGTCATGCCTGAATGTTGTTATGCTGCGTGCACACGACGGGCGGAGGCAAAAGTTTATATCGCGCTGCGCTACGCTACGTGGAAAAAATCTTTTGTCGCATCGCGTCCTGCCGCTTTAACCTCAAAAGTTGACGCCGCGCCGCCGCTGGTAGTGCAGTTAAGGCCCTAAAAATAGTAGACGACATACTTAGCCGTGCCAGCCTCTCTGATGCGGTTCGAAGTTAACACAAATTCACTCAAGCAGCCGTAGTCACTCGTTATGGGCCAATATACAGACATTGTTTATTAATTAATTAAAATTCTTTATTGCACCATAAACCGAAACAAAAAAAGTGTCTGATCAAATTTTTCATTGAACTATTTACAATTTTTTTTGTTTGACGTAGATATTAAATATCGGTGTATCAAATAGGTAAAACGTAGTGGTATTCCTGTTTCTTTTACGATTATGTGTACTGTGAGAGGTCTGAGGGGTATGTTCAGGGCCAGTTATTGTAGTTGTACATACATTGTTCATAGAGGTTTTATTTTATGTAGTATTTTACGTCTACAAATCAGAATAGTCGATTATACTACAAAATATACTTAGATATAAAACGTTTGTGTTCTGAACTGTGGGAATGTTGACAGGTACGGTACCTCGCTAAAATTAATTTGCACTTTTTTATCTTATACAGTATACACAGAGTTAGTAGGTAATCAAGAACTAAAGTAGTAGTAGTAATAAATTAAATGACGGCGAAAGCATTAGACGAAAACGGGTGATATACATATTACGAAATCGATCATTGTGTTTTGGAGGTCAGTATGGACAATTCGTGGGCCCATCTGGAACACTTGACTGAACGAGTGGTGGCCAACGTGTGGAAGCAACATCACGATATATTTAGGGGGCTACGAAAGGGCTACAAAAAGCTCACGAAAAATCTTTCGCTAAATGACTGCCTCGTTGGTCTAGCCGTTAAGGGGCTTGGCTAACAAAACAGAGGTCGTGGGTTCGATTCCCACTGGAGGCCGCCGTACATTTGTACAAATGGCCTCAGTCTGGGTATATTTTCATGTTCGTGACTAACTTGTCTGGTTACCATAGTCCAGGGTATCCTAGTTTGGTACCAGGTCAGGTGATTGTATTGTGTGGAAGTTATTGTTATTATTATTAGAAATTTATTTCAATGTAAAGTTCACCTCCTGTTGAATACGTTGTACGTTACAATGTTATTGCCTTCGGGTCAAGTTTGTATTGGAGTATAATCTAGTGAAGAAACTGTATACTGACCATCTATCGATCTATTCTCAAATTATGATGCTGGACCCTTATTATAAAGCAGCGATATGTTCGGAACGGTCGTCAACGTCGCGCTTGAGCCCGACAATTCACACGAATCTATCGACAAGTACGGTTCTTTGTTTGAATAGATTCGAAATTTCCTGCCACTGAGTAATGAACGCTATAAATGCATGGCTCCTTGTTAGCCCAATGAGGTCATATCATATCTTGAGACACGGATTTGCGACCATCTCGCTACTTCCGATAATGTCGCATTTTTCATAATAAGAGCTTTTATGTTATGTCTGTCATTCTAATGACAACTGATATACTTCGCTTAGGTATCAAATACCATCATCATCAGCCTACGCTTATCCACTGCTGGACATAGGCCTCTCCTATAGCACGCCACTGAGCACGGTCCTCGGCTACTCTCATCCAGCTCTTGCCAGCCGCCCTGCGAAGATCATCGCTCCACCGAGTCTGAGGACGTCCTACACTACGTTTCGCGATCCGCGGTCTAAACTCGAGAACTCGTCTACCCCATTGGTTATCAGTAAGTAAGTAAGTAAGTAAGTAAGTAATTTATTTATGACATAATAGTCTTATACTAGACTAAAACTAGGTGGTGACAAATTACATGTTTGGTTTATCATTTAAGTTATTTAGCATCCGCTGCTGTGCTAGGTTCATCACCTGTATTACAGCAGACAGCGCCTACTTCCTCCGTTAACAAAAACTACTACCAAAATTCTTACATACCTAGTTGGTTTTAACAAAAACTGTAAATTACTGTTAAAACAAAAGTATTATAAGAAAAAATAAGAAAAAGGGTAGGTATAGTGTTAGTTGACCTCCCTCAATGTGTGAGTAAATGAATGTGAGTGTGAGTGAGTGAGTGTGTGTAAGTGTGTGAGATCAGAGAGAGGGTGAGTACCGCAGCAAAATAAATACTTATATATTTTTGAAAAATAGTGGAATATGCAAAATGAGATAAGATGAGATTATTACTTACAGATCTCTAGGAGTTTCTCAGTTTCATCGTAAGATAGTGATTTGAGCCACATCGAAACATTTCGTTTACACATTACTTTGGTTAATTTAAAGATTTCGCAGGATTTATTGATTTTATTATAAATAAATGGGCCTAAAAAGGGAAAAAACTTTTGGATAAAGGAGGTTTTATGCTTTATGAGCCGGGGACATACAGAGTAAGCTCTGCGCTTTTCAAGTTTAGATGGATCGAATCAGTTCTTCAGATGATATGGCCGACCCACTGCCACCTCAGCATGCTAATTCGGTAGGCTATGTCGGTGACTTTGGTTCTCTGTCGGATCACCTCGTTTCGAATTCGATAAAATACCAACATTAAACTAATTACTACCTTCTAGTTGTACAAACAATTATCTTAATTATCTATGAAATTATTTTACTGTTAAATTAACGTTCAATATTAGTCTGTAGTTATGGCATTTGCCCCGAGGACAGGAAAAGCTGTAATATTCCGACAATGCTGATTAAAGACCGACCACCGCGTAACCGAAACACGTTCAAGCCCGTAAGGTCGGGTTCCAATAATGCTCCACTGCAGCAGAAGTAGGCAGGGAAGTGTAGAAAACTAGTACCAGTCACAAATACTGGTGGTGACTGAGTGAAAGTCAAAAACCGGCTAAGTGCGAGACGGACTCGCGCACGAAGGGTTCCGTACCGTTATCTATACAATATTAGACATAAATATTGAGAAAAAACCGCAAAAAAGTCACGTCTTTGGTGTATGGGAGCACCCCTTAAATATTTATTTCATTTTAATTATTTATTGTTGAAGCGAATATAGAACTAAATATTCTGTGAATATTTCAAGCGTCTACCTGTTGTCGTAATTAATATCGAGCAAAAAACGGCAAACAAATTACGTTTGTTGTATGGGAGCCCCCTTAAATATTTATTTTATTCTGTTTTTAGTATTTGTTGTTATAGCGGCAACAGAAATACTACAATAATAGAAAATTTCAACTGCCTAGCTATCACGGTTCATGAGATACAGCCTGGTGACAGACCGACAGACAGACAGACAAACAGACGGACAGTGAAATTTTAGTAACAGGGTCACGTTTAGCACCCTTCGGGTCAGTAAGTCTTATCAGGGGCAGAGGCAGTATAAACTACATTTAATCCTACATACATACACACTATTCAGCTACGTTACGGGTGACTTTGCAAATAAAATTTTAAGTTTAATGGCCTGTCAACTGTACACTTAGAAGCGTGCGGGGATTGAGTGTAAATGGGGGTAATATTATAGAGGATTAATGAGAGGTAATTTGATCGCGGTTCCGCGTCGATACTAAACACAATCGATATGGGAATATTACCGGAGGGCGGTAAGTTCGGTAATTCGGTTAGCAGGTACCTAGCGCAGTCAAATATTTCACAATAGCAGGTCAACTCAAGAATATGTTCTGAAGTGGAGACCATGTATGCTGCTGATAAACATTTACACAAGGTAAAAGAATAGATAAACCAATAAGTTTCCGAGAGCGGATAAATAGCTTGAGAAAAATAAGAAAAAATGTAGTGCGAAGGGGAATAAATAGAAGGTTTTTTTTTTAGTTTCGTAGCTAAACTGGGCTAACCCGTAACCCGTAATTCTGACATTGAAACTGCAACTTTGAAAGCGTGCGTGCGTACGAGCGTGCATACTACGTCTAATGAATGTTTATGAAGCAAAAGAGATCTGTCGGGATCGTGGCAAGTGCTAGATTAGATTAGATTAGATTGGAACACTTTATTATACACACTAGAAAACAAAATACATTGAAAGGCTTACATGTCAGAAACCCTGGTCTACCTTCGGGATATAGGCTTGAGCTTATGTTATGTTTCATGCTATGTGATTCCTTAAAACACTCCTCAGTGGCAGTCTAAATAGTCTGTTATAAGGTCAAAGACGTAACCACCGATTATTCAAAATGCCCCTGAGGAGTGTTATAGAGCCTTATACCTAAGTCTCATTTATATTATTATAGTTAATGTTTATTATAATTATTAAAATTATTATTTATTGCACGAAAACAATTTTGGTACAAAGAGGCTAATATGCTGCCTAATGTTAGGTAGCATTTTCTACTAGTCAACACTTGGTATGTGGATAACGGCTGGGTGGTTAGTATATAATAATCAAAATAGGGAGGGACAGGGGCAATAATAACTCGATAAATTAAGTAGAGTAATAATATCCACGTAATATCCAAAATATAGCCTTCTCAATTCACATGCATTTCTAACCCGATTTTTCCGACGCAATGACTGGACTACAATATGTATTATATTAGTTTACGGTGAGCTAGGTTATCCTTCTGTAGTTACTGTCAATACCTGCCTATGTGCCGTGGCGTAACCAGATATTGGATTTAGTGCGGCGAGGGTGCCTAAGCCTAGGTCTACGAGGACGCAATAATTGGTCGATTATAAAGCCCACTAAATTGTACGCTGATTGTTATATCCTATATGGGTTTGGTGAGCCGTAGCGGCATCTCAGTAATTATAATTAAAAAAAGGAGTGTCACTTTACACACAGTCACACTTCTATCCCGGGGGGGAAGGCAGAAACCAGAGTTCGCTCTTTGCCACGAAAAAAATATAATAATTGTAGGTGTATGGAAGTGTGGAAAGTAGGGTGCTTTCAGTGTCTTACCAAATTAATAAAGCATCGAAGGTCAATGGCCAAATAGATTATATTTACGGTTCACAAAAGCCAAAAGAAATTAAATAAACACCAAACCAAAATATCGAATTAAATTATTGATCTAACAAGTCATGTCACAGAGTAGGTATCCGAGAGATAGTAACTAAAGAGAAAGAGAAACATTTATTGCAGCAACAAACAACACACGGTAATTAAATCTTAAAACAAAACAAAACATGTACAGCAAAAAATTCAGACTCAAACTTTTCAGACATTGTCGCGGCGTGTCTCTGCTGCTGCAAATGGCAACTGACTCAGCATAGTGCTGAGAGTGTGAACCCTCAGCGCTGATTTTCAGTCAGTGCCGATAGCCCCAAGTGCTCCAGAGCGGAGCGTGGCCTGCCGCTAACAAATAAATAAAAACATATAGGTAACATAATAAACACCAATAAATTTACATTAACAGCGACATACACGTAAATACATATATAAAGACATATATACACATACATATACGTACAATATGAAATATTAAGTACATATATAACAAAGGAATGGTAGAATAAATACGCAATCGAGTTAAGTATCCTTGATGCGATCACATCGTTACGTCACTAAGTCATTTGTAGCGTGAAGTCTGCGGCGTGAAAGTTCGGGATAAGGAAGTCTCTGCTGTTCAAGCAGATATGCCTTGAGCTTGCGCCCAAAGGCACATCTACTGGACGCTTCACGGACTAAACAGCTCTAAGTATTCTGTGGCGTCTAGATATATACTAATAATAATGTTTGAGCATAGCGTGTCTGTTTGTACCTACATTCTAATATTTTATTATATTTACACAAATACGCACGCCATAGGTGTATGTATTGCAGCTTGCCTGAATTATCAGTTTAACGCTCCTTTCCCTCAGGGATGTAGGCCTTTTCAATGAAGCTTGTAATTGCAGATATTAAAGTTTTAATTTTAATTAGAAAAAACAAAATAATGCACGTAAAGGCAGATATAGTCGTCGTACAGATCGAATCGTTGTGGAAGAATCCCCCCGCCCCTTTCCTTCCTCGTCCCGTAGACACCCGACGTTGCTCGGAGCCGCCACTAGATAGCGTTAGTTGTCGCTTGTTGACAATAATAATAATACTTATAAAAGAATTAAGATAAAAAGTACATATCTACAATCGGCGTGCGTGTATGCGGCGACAAATAAGTGTTGGCAACGAGTAGTGGAAAACCTTGACCTCCATCTACTCCTCCGGTAATCAGGCGTGAATTTATGTGTGTACGTAAAAATAAAAAAAGTTACATGGGTAGCCAGGCTGCTTACAAATTAGGAAGGTTTTAAAATGAGAAGTAGAACTAAATGTGTTTTTATCTAAAGGATGGAACACACCAGCGTGGTGACGGTAGTGGTGGCGGTCCATGCATACGTCAATTGCTGCAGTAGTATTTATATGGACGTATGTATGGATCGCACTTCTCAGACTTCATATTTCGCAAAGAGAACCCTAAATAAAAAAAATTACCACTATGGTATCATCATCATCAACCCATTATGTCCCCACCGAGGGGCACGGGTCTCTTCCCTGAGGAAAGTATAGGCCATACTCCACCACGGGGGCCAAGTCCGGATTGGTGGAGGCTTGTAGACTAGTGGCTCGTCTACTGTCAGAAGTTGTCAAGCCGCCCTAAGGCCTCTGACTTGGCTTAACGACTGCCATCTATCGACGGCAGCCGGCACCAACAGCTTAACGTGCCTTGCGAAGCACGGAACCGCTCGGAAAAATGCCACTAGCGTTAGGCATAGACGGCGACCCATCCATGCACTGAACGCGCCCTGTGTTGCTTAACCTTCGTGATCGTTTAAGATCACTCAGGCAGCCGGGGCTACGAGCGACACTATGGTATAGGTGAGAAAAAAAAAGACATCCTTAATTTAGGTGTAGGAGGTAAAAAAAAATGCATTTTTAAGATTTTATTCTACCATTTTGTCGGCGTGATTAATATGTATGTCTATGCCAAATTTAAGTTTTCTCGTACAAATCTTCTCTGAGCTAGGCCGCGGTCAGACAGACGCGGCCGTGCGCTCGGACGTATGATGCAAAACCGAATTTGCTCTTAAGCACACGGTCACAACAGCTGCCGCAATATAGTTGTCCGCTAGAGTTAAATGTAAGAGGGCTTAGGATGAATTTTCTGAAAAAATAGGCGTTGGCATAGAGTTCTTGAAGATGAGCTTGTTTAACGGCTGTGATCTCTGAGCTAATACTTTTCCGCCATTCAAATCTATCTATACAAATCATCATCATTCAGCCACAAGAGGTCCACTGCTGGACATAGGCCTCCTCCATGGATTTCCAAAAAGACCGGTTGGAAGCAGCCTGCATCCAGCGCCTTCCTGCCACTTGGATGAGGTCATCTGTCCATCTTGGGGCTGGTCGTCCTACGCTGCGATTGCCGATATGTGGTCTCCATCCGAGAACTTTTCGGCCCCATCGGCCATCAGTTCTGCATGCTATGTGCCCCGCCCAATGCCACTTCAACTTACTAATCCGCTGGGCTATGTCGACGACTTTCGTTCGTCTACAGGTCTCATCATTTCTGATTCGATCTCGTAGAGATATTCCGAGCATAGCACTTTCCATAGCTTGTTGCGTGATCTTGAGTCTTCTTATGACGTCCATAGTGAGAGAACACGTTTCAGTGCCATAAGTTATCACTGGTAACACACACTGGTTGTATAATTTTGTCTTGAGCGATTGAGGTATATTAGACGAAAAGACTTTTCTAAGTTTCCCGAATGCTGCCCAGCCGGTTGGATTCGACGATTGACCTCTTTCACGAAGTTCCACAAATACTGTTGTAGTAAATGACCAAAACCGCCACTGCGACTGCAACGACTTTGGTCTGTGTGTTCCTTTAGTCTATTCAATACACAACCCTGACACGAGCAACAAGAAAGCCGTCGCTCAAGTTTCAGCGGACCAAACCGAAATTCATCGAACTAACGAATCGTGAAAGTCCAATTCAAATCCTTTTCATGTTACACCGATTTCACGATAATTTTGCCCTTCGGTACGAGACGGCTCAGTCCCGTTTGGTTCACCTATTGCCGAAATAATTTTGATATCTTAACGAATTAATTAATAAGGACTTACTATTTACAGAACAGAGTCAGAAGGCGCGGGTTCGAATTCCGCTTCGGCCCTGATTTTTTTTCCTCCTTTAAGTTTTTTTTGGACTTTTATTTTAGTCTCTATCGGTATTGATTACGGTTTGTGTTTCCGCAACTCGACAGCTAATGAGCCTATTTTGCCTGATTTTTTTTATTTCCTAAACTTGTAGCCTCTAAACCGTTAGTTTTAAGGATTATTTCAGATTGCAGTCATGCCGCCCGCCCGTCGTCGACCCGCTGTAACGTAGATAGATATTCTACCTATTCTATTTATACGGTAAGTAAAGTGAACCAAACGAGAGTAAGCCCCATGCAAACGGGATGAATAAAATAACTTTTCGCAATAATGAACCATTTTGCTACTTCAAACGATTTCCAGTCGTAAATCATATTCCCATTATTGCAAATTATCGTTATCTTCTTGAGCACATTTCTGAACCGTCAAACACAATGAGCCATCGTTCATCATGTTGGACAAAAGTCATTCTTTTGTTTCTAAGAAGAGTAGAAAATAATAATAACTAATAATAACAACGAGAACGAACTTAGAAAAATCTTACGACAAAAACCAAAAGCCCGACCGCAGAAAAATCGTAAGACCTAGAATTAGTTAAATTTTAAACCTCAGCAGGAGATTAGAAACTCTCGTCAAATTTCTCGTAGGTAAGTTAGTATTGTCTCTCCTGCATAAAATAACCTGAGGTTGTCTAGAAGAGATCGCTTTTAACCGCCAATTATATACTATGGCCAGGACCGCCAATTATGTACTATGGCCAGGACCGCCAATCATATACTATGGCCAGGAACGCCAATTATATACTATTAAGAATTAGATACTCAGTAACTTATCTCAGTAAATTACTGGTGTGCTAATATATTATAAAGTTATCTATCTATGGGCCGCCAATTGTACTTCTATTTATTGAATTTCTGTTAATGTACAATAAAGAATATTCCATCTATCTATCTATTTCTAACGAACTTCTTGGCCTTGTTTAAGACTTTAAACAGTTGGGTGTTTGTTATAACATTTTTTATTTGAAGCTCTTTGGTAACTCAAAATATGACAGCTGATATTTGCCACCTTGTTTTTTTTTTTTATTTGACACCTCAATTCTAAAAATATGTCCATACGTTTGGCATCTGCGTTGTTATAAAGAAACATCTTTCATACTCATAGTAATATTTCACACATTATACTTATCTGTACTTATTTATACATACTTAAAGACATGCGCGCGAAAAACACCACCCTTCTTTTGCTTTCACTGTCGGGTATAAAGAATCCACTGTGTTACTCCAGGAGTTGGCTTACTTACTTCCAAAATGTTATCTTTACCTATCAGATCAGACACTCCTGGTCCAAATTACTTAACTCATTGGTGATCTCAATAAGATTCATGGGACGTTCGTGATATAACGCCTTAACTGTTTTACAGCTTACACAAACCTTAAAATGTTAATTAACGTGACCTGCCCACTTCTTAGTAGAATGTTCTCAGACTCGTTCCAAGAATTTATTTGATTTAAACAATATTTTAATATCTTTTTTACTACAGTCACGATAATTTATAGTCACGAAAATTCTATTTCATTTCCTAGGTAGCTTCCGCGTTAAATTAAACCGTAGCCGAACTCATTTAAATACTTTTTGCAAAAAAAAAACTGGCAGGAAATTAAACTCAAATAGAAAATGTAGCTTTGACATGAACTAAAAAGTTATGACGAGCGTATTCGAAATTTGATTTCGTAAATTTTCTTTTTTTGTTTGTCGCCAGTGTGCACCATTTGTAGCACAACAGATATTTTCACAAACGCGATTTTATTGCATATTGAATATCGCAATCGCTTTTTTTATGGAAGATTGTTTTTGTTTATGAAGCTTTTGGCCAACTAAAAGCGCCATGTGTACATAACAAAATTGTTAGTCATTGTGTAAATATTCTAAGTAATTGAGTTATGTAAACTCAATTACCCGATTTCGTGAGTACTGGAGAATAGAAAAGCTCAAAGGGATTTTAAGATTTTTGAATCGAGAGGGGCCCTAACGTTGGCTGCATTTTTGTGTTTTAAAGTAATTTAATAATTAGTTTAAAACATTCTTCAAATACAGTATAAGTCTTTCTATTCTGTATCGAGAGTGGCCTTAACATCGGCTCCATTTTTATTTTTTATGCATTTACTCTTTTGTATGGAAATGTCCGTGGATGTCGTAGAAGGCGACAATTACCAGGAGACGGGCAGCAGCGTCTTTCTGAGTTTCCAACCGCATACTGCGATCGCCAACTCACCTGCCAAGCGTGGCGATTATGGCAAAACCCCTCGTGGTTATGAAAACCACGAAGGAGGCCTATGTAGTGCAGTGGGCGTCAAAAGGCTGATGACGATGACGATGGAAATGTTTTGTTACATTCATGTTATGATTTTAGTATTGTGTTATGCCGTTTATAAAGCTTTTTCTCTCCCTCTTTCGTTATCTTTATTTAAAAGAAATATGTAAATGTTTGTTTATTGATTTATCGTGCATTTGTTTTTTCCTACCTTGTTTAGCTTTGCATATAACACAACAATATCTGTACATCAGTACGCTTGGCAATAGTTATTTTCATCTTTGAATATCTTAGAAACCTGATACTTTAGAACTTTATGTTTTATGACTTTTTTGTTTGTATAAATATCCTCTATCTAAATATTAGGGGTTAAAGTATGAAATTGCCGTTTTATTGCAATAGGTTCTTTGAATTGACATAGAATCTTCATGGTTTGAGGTTTTCGAATGAAACTTTTTTCAAATGGTTTCTATGATGTTCTTTTTTTAAAAAATGTGAAACATTTGAATATCGACTTTCATTTGTTTTTGTTATTCAATTTAGACAAGAAAGATGGATACTGCGAAAATTCGAGTGATTATGAGGCAATAATTGAAAACTTAAAATAATTTAAACCATGAAGATTCTATGTCAATTCAAAGAACCTACTGCAATAAAACGGCAATTTCATACTTTAACCCCTATTATATAACTTTCATTGTCTACCTTAATTTTGGAAAAATGAAACAGCAGCCGGTATTAGGGACAAAAAAAATCTTCAAAGCCTGGGAACTGTTTATTACTTCATTTTATTTTGGAAATGGATATTGGGTTAGCTAACCTAGTTACAAAAGGCAGATTTTTTACGTTGCATAGTTTGTGTCGCAAATTCGAACCGTTCTGTTGGCAAAACAATATGCTAAAATGCTTTGCTCTTTTACTCGTATGAAAAACATTTGTTAAAATACGTCATGCGAGCAAGCTTTCAAAACTGCGGACTAATGCTCTTGAATGTTAACTTTTCCACAGCAAAAGCAAAACCCTTCTGAATTTAGTTTTTGTGCAAGGACATAATTGTACCTATACACCATTAATTTTGGGTGGTTTGAAAGACATATTAAAATGAACGTGCCTGACAATAGCTATCGCAGGTAATAAACTAACGTAGGTATTGGTATTTTAAAAAAAATGCAATTTTCCAAAATATCTTGACACAAACTCGAATCTGTTAGCAACATCAGTAATATTCAGAGCGGGTTCCGTGTGGCGCCGGATTAAGAATAGCGTCACTCCATTTCCTTCCGCGGATGTCGTAGAAGGCTACTAAGGAAATCAACTACCAGGAGACGGGCAGCAGCGTCTTCCTGAGATTCCAACCGCATACTGCGATCGCCAACCCGCCTGTCAAGGGTGGCGATTATGGCAAAACCCCTCATGGTTAAAAACCATGATGGAGGCCTATGCCCTGCAGTGGGCGTCAAATAGCTGATGATGATTCAGAGCGGTGTGTGCGTGCCGCGGGTCTGAGGGTCATTGTTCTGTTAGACGGAGAGGCGGTATTCGCGTATTTTTCGGCTTCCGTACCCAATGGGTGCCAAACAGGACCCTATTACTAAGACTTCACTGTCCGTCTATCTGTCTGTATGTCACAAGGCTGTATCTCATGAACCGTGAAGCTAGGTAGTTGAAATTTTCACAGATGATGTATTTCTGTTGCCGCTATAATAACAAGTACTAAAAACAGAATAAAATAAATATTTAAGGGGGGACTTCTATACAACAAACGTTCTCTCAAGACAGCGCTCGCCATCTAGCGGCCATCTATGTAACCTTCACAGCGCCGATGTCATGACATTAAATGTCAATGCTATTGGGTTCTATAGATGGCGCTGTTCTTAAATTAGATCTTTGTCTAATGTTGTACAGATAATGGTACGGAACCCTTCGTGCGTGAGTCCAATTCGCACTTGTCCGGTTTTTAAACAATATTCTCAAATCAAAACAAATTTCTCAAATACATATATATTTTAAATATAATTAAAAGTAATAGTCCAAATAGACAGCAGACTCGGTGGAGCGATGATCTTCGCAGGGCGGCTGGCAAGAGCTGGATGAGAGTGGCCGAGGACCGTGCTCGGTGGTACATGGTGGTACAGAAGAGAGCCATCCGATTTATTTACAAGTTAGGTAGTAGGGATTCCCTAAGAGATTTCTTCAAAGAAACCAACATCTTAACAGTTGCATGTCAATACATTTATGAAAATATTATGTACGTTAGAAAAAATATCAAAGACTTCGAAAATGTTGGTGGCCACCATAATGTTAATACTAGAAATAAACATAAATTGTCATTTCCACTATTTAGACTTGCAAAAGTTAACACATCCTTTATGGGGCACTGTATAAGGTTCTACAACAAAATTCCTCAAGATATATTAAAGTTCCTCCAACGTGATTTAAAAAATGTGTTAAGCACATTCTGTGCAAAAAGGCTTACTATAACATCAAGGATTATTTAGAAGACAAAGATGTTTGGCATTAAACAGTAGATTAATATTATTTAAAGGACGGTTGTGACTAGTGTTCAACACATTCATGACTAATATTTTAAGTTGAAAACTCTGTTTATTAAGTTAAAACGTGTTTTGAAAAGAATAAATGTGGAGTTTCTTTGTTAGCTTCTTCTCCACATAATCCATTAATTGTGAAACTAACAACTTTGATGTTCATTAAGTAAACATTATGTTTTTACAATGAATAAAAATATTTGAATTGAATTGAATTGGTATGCAATGGGAGAAACCTATGTCCAGCAGTGGACTAGCATAGGCTGATGATGATGAGATGGCATTTTTAATCACTAATTACATAAACGTGGCTTTCAAACCCCCACATTTAAGCCAGTATAATAGTGCGCTAAAAGACAAAACGAAGAGCGGTGGTAGCCTAGTGGGTAGAACATTGGACTCGGAAGCGAGAGACCCAAGTTCGATTCCCAGTGCGGGCTTGTACCTAGGACTTTTTTTTCTAAGTTATGTACATTTGTGAAGTTATAGTAGCAATACCACTCGCTAACTGTGAAGGAAAACATCGTGAGGAAACCTGAGTGTCTGAGTTATTCGCATACCCCAGCGCTTGAGCCCATACTATCTCCCTGAGAGAAAGCCTTTGCCCTACAGTGAGACGTATATAGGCTGCTTGTGTATGTTATGTAAAAGACGAAACAAGAGAATCTGAGCGCTCACAATACCAATCTGCGGTAGAGACGATCTCTGATTAATCCGACTGTCTGTCCCTTCTTCTATCTTTCCCTCTCTACGAGAAAAGCCATAATCCTTGCGCTAACTTAACGGCTTGCAATAAGTCACCACAAAGTTAACTACCGCCGATGAAGAACAAGCCGTGAAACGTTAATGTTTTTATCGTGCAATGAAGTGCAACCAGTGAACATACGTTTTACAAAACGTGCCTTAGAAAAATCTCTAAACCTTGAATAAATAAGGGAAGATTTTTTTGTAATTACGGCGCAAGTGAACCCTTAAGCCTCAGGTAATGTCAGTGTCGCCGTGTGGCGCCGGATTAAGAATAGCGTCACTCCATTTCCTCCCGTGGATGTCGTAGAAGGGGACTAAGGAAATAAATTACCCGGAGACGGGCAGAGTAGTGTCTTCCTGACATTCCAACCGCATACTGCGATCGCCAACCCGCCTGCCAAGCGTGGCGATTATGGCAAAACCCCTCATGCTTATGAAAACCATGAGGGAGGCCTATGTCCTGCAGTGGGCGTCAAGGGGCTGATGTTGAATGTCAGTTTTGGCATTTTTAGGGTTTCGTACCCCAAAATCAACAAAATAGTCTATCCCCACTTTTCATGTTAGGGGAGGTACTGAAAAAAAAAATCCAACATTTTATTCTTTAACTTTGTCGGCGTAAAAAGTACACATACCAAATTGCAGCTTTCTAGTACCAACGGTCTTTGCGCTAGGCCGCGGACAGACAGACAGACAGACGGACATGGCGAAACTAAAAGGGTTCCTTGTCAGACTACGGAACCCTAAAAATAATCAATTTCATTTTGCGATATTATATCACTTACGACTTTTCAGCAAAAATTATTTCCTGTTTATACTTTTTGTTCTTCCGATTGCTCTATGTTTTAACGCTTGCCGCCATGGCTTAAGATTCGCAACTTTGAGCGTACCAGTATGGATGGATGCTCTTTACACTTGCAGCATTTGCGCCGTGTCAGAGCTACGTTACGGCGTCCACGTAACAAATTGTCCTTCTGTGCCGAGCGGTGACATTTTACAATTTACCTGCGAGTGTGCAGTACGTGTCGGTGCATTCATTGTGTGTTGCTGGCGTGCCGGCGACGTTAACAAATAAGAAGACAAACACATATGCTCACAAGTGAATCCCGGTAGGCAGAGGCCAGGACTTGGCACCTGTCACGATCCTGACAAGCTTCTTTCGTTTAATCGACACAGCACAGGGCTCTTATCATGAAGCAGCGATATGTTCGGAAGGGTCGTCAACGTCGCGCTTGAGCCCGACAATTCTCTCGAATGTAGCGACAATTAATACGGTTCTTTTTTTGAATGGCTATTATTATTCAACTATGGAGACTGTTAAAAAAAATAACGGTATTTGTCGCTACATTCCAGAGAATTGTCGGGCTCAAGCGCGACGTTGACGACCCTTCCAGGGACTGCCACTTGCCACGATCCTGAAAGATTACATTCGCTTCCTCAACATTCATTAGTCGTTGCATGCACGCACGCCGGTTTCGGGTACTTCTTATCTTGCCCTTTGCTAATACATCCGCTATTTGGTCGAATTAGGTCCACCTGGGACGTCCCTTACCGGCCCATCCATCCACATTCGCTCGATATATATTTTTCGTCAATCTTTCTTCCTTCATCCTCTACACATATTTTCAAAGAAAAACATAATATGTGGAAATACCCGAGCATTATTACACGGCCTTCCTGCCACGGCCAGGAACTCCTCTGGCAAGGGAGGGTCGTCTGCTGATGAAACGGGTCAGATCAGTCTGAATATCACATAGACTTGGGCGATGTCGAAGTTTGATATCTGAGATCTGCGGCGAACTGACAGCTTGAAGGTTGATAAAGTTCTTGGAAATGGATACGAAGTGCTGCAGAGAGGTCCTGTAGAACTTAAGGTTATTCGTCATGTCGTCCAGACAAATTGTATTACGAGTTCATTTCTGAGATAGCAAAAAAAGTACAAGCTACTCCATAATACATTTTGGTAGCAAATGTTTGAAATAGCTGACATTATTTTTTTTATTTAAGAGTTTGTTCTCCAATAAAAGTTGTATTGAAGAGTACAACAATATATTAGGATCGCAATTTATTCTACACTAGCTGTTGCCCGCGCCTTCGTTCGCGTGGTAATTTTGATCTGCATTTTTCCGGGATAAAAAATAGCCTATGTGCTAATCCAGACTATGATCTATCTTTGTGCAAAATTTCATCCGGATCCGTTTAGCCGTTTTTGCGTAAAAGAGTAACAAACATCCATCCATACATACAAACTTTCGCGTTTATAATATTAATAACTATAAAGGGTGTCTTAAAAGCCCTTTATTTTTTTCGAAAATGTTTAGTGATTAGATAAGTATGAGTTACTTTTGCTATCAGGCCCTGTTTTATAAAACTACAATTCGTAGTTTATTATGACAATTCGATGTACATTGCGTGTCCGAGTCTTCCGACTTATTATTCTGTGGGTTGATCGACTTTGTAATGTACAGTAAACAAGGAATTGTGGTTCTATGAAGCAAGGCCCAGTGCCTCTTAGAACATACATATATTCATACATAAACTCACGCCTGTATGTTAGAGGGGTAGGCAGAGACTAGGGACTGCCATTTGCCACGATCCTGACAGATCACTTTCGCTTCCTCAACATTCATTAGTCGTTGCATGCACGCACGCCGGTTTCGGGTACTTTTTATCTTGCCCTTTACTAATATATCCTCCATTTGGTCGAAGTAAGTCCGCTTGGATCGTCTCTTACCAGCCCTTCCACTCACATTCGCTCGATATATTTATTTCTTCAATCTTTCTTCCTTCATCCTCTCCACAATGTTGCTTCATAGAAAATGCACAGATATAGTGATTGTTATTTATTACAGCATAAAAAACGACTAGTTATACTTTTTAATACTAAGAGCTGCATATAATGGACGGCTGCGGATCATACATACAATGCGTAAACCATCCAGCTGAAATCTTTACACGCCGCGGCCACCACCACGCCAGTGTGTGGCAGGCCTTACCTCTGAGATCGCTCTTGAGGTCCAGTTTAAGATGCCGTTCAAAACAAAACAGTCACCTGACAGCGCAGGCGAGGGCGTTTTTTTTTTTGTAAATGAAGTACGGTAAGAATTCATGTAACTTAGCGAGGATTCGGATTTTATTGAATTTTAACAATTTACAAATATTAATTAGCCCCACAAATAACACGACACTAATGGCCAGTTTCTGAAATGAGAATTTCGCTAAGTAAATGGTTACCTGTAGTGCTGTCTCTTAAAATTTCTCAGAAAAGAATGTGATAGAACGTTACGTAATTTCTCAATTCAGCAACCGGCCCTAAGTAATTACTTCGGTAATTAAGAATAAGAATAAAAATTTGGCAATAGCCATTCACAATCTAGCTTAAAGTAAGCACTTTAACACATTATGTTACATATAATAAGTATGTTACATATAATTAGAAGGCAATGCGTCCTAAGCGGATACCCGATCATAAGCACATCAAATGCCCGATCATAGGTTTCAAATTTCTAAATTTCGGTCCGTTCTAATTGAATGAACCGATTATGTACCTACATCAAATATCCACCAGTTGGCCCGCAGCTTAGTTTAATTGCACCTGTAACTACGCTTCCATTGAATCGAATGGCATTTGGCACAGTCCACCCGAAATGCTACCTTATCGACGGTGGATTGAGTGCTTTGCCCTATGACGTTACGCGTATTATCTGAAAATAATCCTTTAACAGCACTTCAGGGCAAAAGGCATAGTGTCGGTTTATTGAGACGATGCTGATGATTTATCGTGACAGTTAAGACTTTCAATTTTAATTTGAGAAAGTTAAATATACAACAGCGATACGATTATTTCAAGGGGTGGCTTTATATTTTTTTACCAAGGGATTTTATATATTTTTGATAGATAGCATATATTTTATTCACTTTTATATTTTTATCATCTACCAACCAGATTTTGTAAAAAACTTGTTTGAAACGCATTTATCTCATTAAGTGGTAATCAGCACGTTATTATGTGGACCCCCACCTGATCATTATGAAATGGTTATGGAAAATATTGTGAGACTGCACCTGCATCCAAGTGGAATTTAAACAGAAAACCGGCCTAGTGCGTATCAGGCCACGCGCAATGTTGGGTTCCGTAGAACTTCACTGAAGTCATTTTAAAATTTTGTAAGAAACTTTACTTGAGTTGGTTGCCTATTATTCGTTAACTAATAAAGCCTACTTACCCGTGATACTTTTCCTTTTAAGTTATTTATATGTGCTACTACTATTAATATTTTCAAGTTTCTACAATCAACCGTTTAGCTAAGAGAGGGAGGGGGGCGCTTTATTCAGACAAATATTTGCGCTTTAAAGCTTAATATTTTGCAAACGGAACCCTAAATCTAAAAATTGTCTTCGTACACCCACCATATTTTTCAACGACCAATCCAACGATTCCCCACATTGTGGGAAGACGAGAAAAAAATTATCCCCACTTTTCGGGTTATGCACAGCAAAAACAAAATCTAATATTTTATTCTTTAACTTTGTCGGCGTGATAAATATGTATACACACCAAATTACAGCTTTCTAGTACAACCGGTCTTTGCGCTAGGCCGCAGACGGACAGACAGACAGACAGACAGACGGACATGTCAAAACTATAAGGGTCCTTAAATCCAATTTGGATTCCAATAAATATGTTTTCGCATTTATTCTATTGGTAATTGGTAAGGGTCTGTGCCAAAAATTAACAAGACTAAATTTAGGTATAGATAGACCAAGCAAAAAATATTTTTGGCCAGTAAAACTCTAGCAAAGAAAGTACATTTTCACTTAGGGTAAGGAAAAAATCATTGTGTACAAGATCTCGTCAAAGCTTTTCGATTCATTTAACATCGACGTTTGTCTCGGTCCATTTCAGATTGTCACATGGAGTGACGAATACTTACTTTTTCCTACCAACTTTCGTACAGTCAAGTGGATTGAAGAAAAGTGGATGCTTGTGTCAGTAATACTACGATGTACTAGAGAACAGGAGATCGACATCCGAGTTCAGAACGCCCTTTGATGCAGTGCTGTTCTTCACAAAGTACAAGGCGTTGTTCAAGCAGACATACAAAGATCCCAATTTACACGGCCATAATCTTGCCGATATTAATTTACGGTTGCAAGGTTTGAACACTCACATTTAAGGAGAAAAATAAATTACTGTTTGCAAAGAGGAAAATCTTGAGAAAAAAATGAGGAGTCCAACAAAGATGAACGATGGTAGAGTTAGAAAGAACCAGGCAATCGAAGACCTGATTTCCGAACGCAATACCATCGGGTAAATAATATCATACCGAAAACGGTCGGTATGATATCGTATCGGTATCGGTCGGAAACGATGGAGGAGGATCGGGCGGTGAAGAAGGCATTCCTGGAGCTACCAAGCAGCCACAGGTTGACGGTCTCAGGTGTCGCTGGAAGGAGGTAGTTGTCAAGGACCTGCGTGACCTCCATGCAGGAGACTGAAAGAAGACCGTGCAGGACAGAGACAAATGGCTGCTTCTTGTATCGGAGGCCAAAACTTACTCGGGTCGCTGTGCCAGTGGAGTAAGTAAAGAGGTATTGATGTTAACTTGTCGAATAGTACCAAGAATTAGCCTCTTTTCCATGCAGCCGACTGTATGTGGGAATGTTCGACAAAACTTCCCCACTTTGTATGCGTGATGTCCGAAAGTTTCCGCGGGATGTGATTACGGAATTTCGGCTGGTATTTGTACAACTTCAAAGTTATTTAGAAGAATCTCGTGGGAAGACTTCCGGATAGTTTTTTTCTCTAAGTCAAATTTAAGCTTGGATCGACAGATGTGACCGAAAATAATAATAATAATACTTTATTCATTTATTTGCTTCTTACTAAGTAAGTTACAGAGTAAATGTTCACAGAGAGCTAATTTTATTTGTTAACTTTTTACCTCCGCATGTCTTTATAATAGATGGTAAAAAGGCAACTAAAATCCAAAAGTACCATATCCACTATACTTTTTAGGATTTCGTACCCAAAGGGTGCCAAAGTCCGTCTGTCTGTCTGTCCGTCTGTCACCAGGCTGTTTTTCATGAAGTGCGATAGCTGTTGACAGTTGACATTTTCACAGATGATGTATTTCTGTTGCCGCTATAACAAAAAATACTAAAAACAGAAAAAAATATATTTATGGGGGGCTCACATACAACAAACGTTGTCTAAAGACAGCGTTTGCCATCTAGCAGCCATCTATGTATAGCGCCGATATCATGTCGTTAAATTTTAATGTTAAAAGCTTCTTGTTGGTTTCTATAGAATCTATATAGATGTTACTGTACTCAAATTCGACCTTTGTCCAATGTTAATAGTACGGAACTCTTCGTGCGGGAGTCCAACTCGCACTTGGCCGGTTTTTAAGCAAAGCGTTTTACGATTATTGTGAAAAGAATCACGTTTCTCTTATAATATTGTGTGAAAAACCCTATACTAATAATGGTAACTAATAAATAAATAAAACATTTATTGCACTTAAAATAAACACAAACATGGAAAATTATTTGCTGAAAAATTCTAAAAGAACACCTCGAGATCTATATACATACTAATTTTCAAAACTACCCGAACACAATTCAGGTGAGCCTTTGTACAGCACCAAATGATTGGACTAGAGTATTTACACATATTTCAGCGCTTGTACAGTGAAACACTCTCCCCTCTTATTCCCTCTCGGAGAGGCATGTGCTTACTAGGAATGATGATCTTGATAACGTGACCACAATGCCTCCCAGGGTACCATACGTCTGAATAATTAGAATCCAATGCTACAACTCCCCTAATATATCAGGCCCAAACTCGGCAAAGTCAAGTTTTATTAGTTTCTGAAATATAGATTGAGCAGCTTGCGCTCGCTATAGCCTGTGCGTGACTTGTTGGCCCTTAACGTATTGGCACACGATGGAATAGAGCCCTAGATTTCCATAGATTAAAACTTAAATATTATAAAAACTTTTACAGTCTTAACACTTCTTACGTAGATGACACTTTATTGTACACGAAAAAGGACGTACATACGTCGTCTATACGCCGTACGATTGCCTTAGATCTGAGCAGAGCTCTTCACCAAAACAAGTCTATATTTAGTAGTGTAAAAAATTGCTAATGTGAAAAAAATGGCACTTATTGCCAAAATATTTTTTATAAACTAGCAATGGTTTAGTTGACTTAGATTTGATTATTTTTATTCAAATAGCTGAAATATTTAAAAATAAATAGTGTCCTAAGACATTTTTACCAATGAAATAAGCTATTTGATTGCAAGTATTGAAAACTGTCTCTGCCTACCCCTCTGGGATACAAGCGTGAGTTTATTGATGTAGGTATTTATTGAAACAGGGCCTTTATTTAATAATTCATCATACGATTAGTAACTTTGCTGTCATTGGAGAGGCCATTGTACAAAAACGCTCAAACAAATCGGGCGCAAACTGTGACGCCAGCGTCACAAGTAACGAGAGACGCCTTTGTATAAAGCTTTTGTTTTGCTTACTTTTAGTTTTTTGAGTTGTCTTGTAAAATAATACATTAGTAATAAGTCACTTATAATTATAAATAAATTTGTCAACGTGTAATGTTTCATTTCTCTACACCGTTTTTGAAAACCGTTCACAATTCAATAGGAAAGCTAAATACAATAAGTTTTTTTACTAATAGAGTAACATGATTTTTAAAAAATTTGAGACCTGTAGATAGACACATAAATGGAGAACACTTTACTGTACGTAAAAAAGGAAATTACACAGACATTTTTTAACCTTCAAACAACCGAATTTTTTATGGTATGTCCAACCCAATTCGCGGCATATTGCTTATTCCAACCGAGCCATAATGCCTCGCGCAAGCAATAAGAAATTAGTTCAGACCCGATGTCCCCTTGTCAAAGTTGGAACCTTGGTTTACTTCTGGGAAATGGATCTTAGGTCCATTAGTTAGGTTTAACTGAGAACTAAGTTCGTTCGATCCGACGCAGCGAGGAAATTAGACGCTAAGACTGAAATGATGCAGGTGTTTATTGGTACAATAGTTCTATGAAGTACGACGACTCGAGTCGCGTATTTTAAGTAACTGCCAGTCTTTTTTTTTACTTTTTAGTATGTTAACGGTCAAAATCTGACATTTTAGCGCCACAAAGCGCGTCACTTACACTGATATACTAGCCATGATTATGTGGAGAGCATAGCAGGCGCTCTGGTTTTAGCGGGCAGAAGTCAATCAGAACACATGTTTCTTGGGCCATGGTCGTGTATTGAATGCTTTAAAAATTATTATAAAAGTTGCTATGTTCTAACTTACTGACTACGCCTTATTCCAAATTTACACGTGTGGCCTAATTACTTGGCCGATGCGCGGAAGCGCATGTCGCAACGCTACAATGATCCTACTTGGAATCAATGTGTCTTTAACCGGTTAGTTCCCAGATTGTTTATTTGATTCAGCAGGAAATTTACTTTGAACTTTTTGTAGCCGCTAACTACTCAATTATGTGCACAGGAGTACCAGTGAACAGGAAAAAAACTTTTCTTTGTAGACGAAACTGCTATCGAGATCAGAACACACCTTGAGTGCGATATCAGTTTCCACCTACGTGCAACGGATTGCGTGACAAGATTATAGGAACCCGAAAAAAATATTAAGGAAAATAATGCTGCAAACATATTTTTAAAACAGAGAAAAATGTGAAAGGTAGCAACATCAACTAAAATTATTAAATGGCTAGTTTTGCTTGAAGCAGTGATAGCCTAGTCGGTAGAAAAAGCGATGATAGCCTAGTGTGTAGAACATTGGACTCGAAAGCGAGAGTCCCAGGTTCGATTCCCAGTGCGGGCATGTACCTATGACTTTGTTTTCTAAGTTATGTACATTTGTGAAGTTATAGTAGCAATACCACTTGCTAACGGTGAAGGAAAACATCGTGAAGAAACCTGAGTGTCTGAGCGATTCACATACCTCAGCGCTTGAAATCGCTAATCCGCGGTGGGCACGCGTGGTGATTAAGCCCATACTCCCTCTCTGAGAGAAGGCCTGTGCCCTACAGTGGGACGCTATAGGCTGTTTATATGTAGCTTTGCTTGCTTAGAATTTTAAATGACAAAATTAAGGAATTAAGTCAGAGACGAGCAACCGATGACGCGAGCTCCGTCTCTACTCACCATGATTAAGTTCTGCGAATCAGAGCGAAACTTGATCAGACCCTTCCGGCAAAAAAACAAGTGAGTGAGTCCGGAGTGAAGTTAGTAGATATAATTTTATATCTACTAACTTCACTCCGGACGCTTTACGTGCTCTAGCAACGTTGCAACCTTCGGTAAATCATAGGCCCATTCTACTTAACACTTATGGTTTTAAGTGTTATTTTATCAGACCGGGTTTATTTTCAAAACACGCAGAACAAAATTTTACATCTATTTTCGAGCTTACCATTGTAGTCTGCGTGTGAATTTATAGTCTCTTTATCAGACATTGTACACTCCACCCCATTAATAATTCCAAGCGCGGCGCGTACATTAAAAAATTTAAAGCCCAAGCGTATATCCGTTGCGAATTATTTAAGCCGCATCCAGTGCGGTGGTGGATAATAAAAAAAATGCCAACCGGATATCCGGCTACGATTCCGCTTGATTTGTCATCGGGACGTGCTTCCATTCCGTATGCCACGGACGCCGACTTGTGGCCATAAACTTGCGGCGCGAAAGCGCGTTTCTGTAATGTCGGCCCGTTTGATGTGTTCCGGCCGTTTTATTTTGCATCGTACACGTGGGGATAAGGAATGCAATCCCGGGTGCCAAGATCCCGAAATACCGGGATCCGGCAAACGTTTTGCGGGACTAATCACGGTCGAAAATTTTGCGGGATCCCGATGGACTGGCAAGATTACAGAAGCATCGATCACACGTGTTACACTGCGCGCGGCGGCGCGTGGTTGTCAATTTGATCATTGTGATATTTAAAGGTACGTAATCATGTAATTATGCCAATTGTCAATTTATGATTCTGATGTTTATGTTATTGTGTCAATTTCATAATGATAATAATAATAACTTCCACACAATACAACCACTTGACCTGGTCCCAAACTAGGATACCCTGTGCAATGGTCACCAAATTTACGCGCGGCCCCCAGTGGGAATCGAACCCATGACCTCTGTTCTGGTAGCTAAGCGCCTTAACGGCTAGACCAACGAGGCAGTCTTTTTATTATTAATCTTTATGTCTAGAAGTATTAATGAACCATTTACAATGTACCAAAAAGGGTGTTTAATTTGGGTTAAAACTATAAACATGAAAACGAGGTGTTCAACACGGTAACGTTCTTTATTACGATTGATCTCAGAGGACTAAGGTCCACCCTGCTGGATCCCGCAAATACCTGGATCCAGAGGGACTAAGACGGTCCAGTCCCGCAAATACCTGGATTGAACTTATCTTGCAGGATTGCATTCCCTACGTGGGAGCCATAACTTTAGGTCTCTGTCGAAAACTTCAAGCTGGACAACTTGGGGCCGTATTTATAAAGCACTCTTATCTCTGACTTCACTCTTGACTTGAGTGCTCATTTCAAAATTATGTTCGAAACAAAACAGCAAAGTGTTAGCGCAGTCAAGTCTGACTAGATCAATGAAGTTTGACTGCCTCATTAGTCTCGCGACATCACATCTGATTACCACGGAAGTCATGGACTCGATTCCTTACTAGTAGCCATCGTATATTAGTAGAAATGGCCTCAGTCTGGGTGTATTTCCATGTTTGTTATGACTTTGCCTGGTTACCATAGCACAGAGTATTCTAGTTTGACACCGGAACAAGTGATTGCATTATGTGGGTGGTATTGTTATTAGTCAATAGTGATCTCAGAGGTATGAGCACTGTTATGCAACATTTTGATATTTCCCGTGCGGGACAGATAATATTGGCTTTTCGAAATTTATAAGTAGAATAACCTTTTTCACTTGCGCTCGACCTTACTCAAACACCTTATATACTCTCACAGAGTTCAAGCCTACTCTCAGAAATATACTACTTATACGTGATTTCAAGGGATAAAAATGGTACGGTTGAAACCATATTTGGCGTAGCTTAGGCAATATTCCAATATGACGTCAACGAAATACTTTTCTTTTTAATTTATTGACTTACTTTGGTATCGCAGAGTTTTAAATTTTATAAATTATTCGCCAAACTGCGTTGCAGTTTGTTGGCGAATTAATCGCACTCTTTTAACATTTTTTTAAAAATAGCATTAGATAACAATAAACTAAATTTTAAAGTTTTAAAGTACAGTCAACAGCGAATCCCCTCCATACATGCTTACTCATGTAAGACAAGTTTTATGCTTATAAAGTTGAATTATGTAACGTCTCTATTCGATTTGATGCCACCATTAACCTATATTGGGATTGTGATGCTTGATGGTCGAATGATAGAGTGTATTAAATTCGTTTATTGTTAGTCGTTGCCATTTTATTTTACAAACATTTCATGTTTATTTTTCACGATGCAGAATATTGAGATTGCATAATTCAGCTATGGCAATAGTGCTCATTTGGTGACTTGAATTTCCTCTATATTTTCTACCTCATGAGAAAATTTGTATCCGTGTGGCGCCGGATTAAGAATAGCGTCACTCCATCTCCTTCCGTGGATGTCGTAGAAGGCGACTAAGGAAATTAATTACCAGGAGACGGGCAGCAGCGTCTTTCTGAGAATCCAACCACATACTGCGATCGCTAACCCGCCTGCCAAGCGTGGCGATCATGGCAAAACCCCATATGATTATGAAAACTACAAATAAGGCCTCTGTCCTGCAGTGGGCGTCAAATGGCTGATCATGATAATGATGATGAGGAAACTTGGGCTTTCCATTGTTCACACACCTCAGCGCTTCAAATCACCAATACGCGGTGGGCACGGGTGGTGAATTATGAATTACTATAAATTACATTACTATGTCTTTCCCTCTTTCTTTTTTCCTCTTAGCGAAAGCCTGTGCTTTGTAGTGGGACGTATTTATAAAAGCTGCTTATTCTTATACTTGCAATATCGAGTTATTAAGTAAAGACAAAAGCTTCCAAACATTTTCTGTACTATCCGTTAAAAAAATTGATTTGCTGTGTTAGCCAAATTAGCTATACCTAATTATAATCATAGGCGAACAATTTATTTCATTGGGCACAACTCTTAGCTTCTCCTTAGCAAATCGCCTCCGCTTGTCGCCTGGCCCGTGGCCCAGCAAACGTATCCGATTGTAAGCTGCATCCCTCCCGATGTTGTATGCAAACGCGCGGACATCGCCGCTTTATCGCTCCCGTATATCAAGTAGAATGCATTACACGATTCCTCGAATATTGTATTTCATATCTAGGAGACCGATTTTCGAATCGAGTATTCTCTATGACCGGTTTATTGGGCCTTACTTTATTCTATGCTCGTGTGAGACGTTTCTGAGATTGTCGTGTTCCAGAGGTGCTCAACAAAAAAACCTCCCCGCTTTTTATCGCAACCCTTACCTTGTAGTTCATTCTCATTCGCCGTTTAGATAGGGGAGCCGACAGTCAGTTGTCAATTTATCAGTGCTCAGCTATGGATATCATAAGGAAAAAGAAGGCGTGTGCTATGTTAATTATCGCTTTGCTGTTAAAGAAACGCATAAAAATAGAGCGATGAATGAGGGGCTAGCTACAAAGAAGAGATCATTATACTCATCTAAATTTATTAAATGAAATACGAGATCAAAAGGAAAAAGGCGGCAGCACTTGCGGCGCCCTCGTAGCTGTGTCGTGTCCTCGCGTGATAGATCTTGCTCCATTGCATCGTGGACGGTGACTGAGGCGAGAATGATACGAGTGGAATACACGATCAGTCTCCAGTCAGCCTTTCATTATTCAAAACAGACTGACAAAATTATTTATAATATTCACTATTTATCAATCTGTCAATCCGTGGGTTATACGATCATTCTCCGATCATTCTGACCAGACTGATGGACCAGACTGACGCCAAACTGATTAACCTAGCTCTTGTAAAGGTAAGTATAATAATAATAATTATTATTATTATTTAATACGTTTTTTGCACTTAACCTAAGGCACAATACGGCGGACTTAATGCCATAAGCATTTTCTACCAGTCAACCGGAGGAGGTGAAAAAAAGATTGGTAGGCGTGCAAAGAGGAGAGGGGGAAAATAGTTTCTGGTCAGAAACGAAAGGCTGGTTGTAAGTCCTTCAACCAATCTTTCTAAAATCTAATAAACAAACTGAGCAATCTTATTTGCGAATGAAGACTTAATATCTCATTCATATCATTATTGGCTTTTTTAAATCAGAAACACGATTGCAATTTCAAGAAAACATAAGTACCTTGATCAACCATAGTATGTAGATATACAAAGTCGACTCTAAAAACCGATTTACTGAAAACATGAGAATCTCTTCTCGCTCCCACTGGAGAGCATAGTTCTTTTTTACGAAACTTCCACACAACACAATCACCTGACCTGGTCCCAAATTGGGACACTCTCTATTGTGGTAACCAGACAAGGACATCATAAACATCGAGATACTGAGGCCAATAAATAAACAAACGGACATAGAGTAAGTTAGTTAGAGGCAAATAATGTTCAAGACCCTTTCTATAAAGCTTACCACTCTTATCGAAGCTTATCGTTGCACCTAAATTTTTCTCCCAATTGAACGCTTAAAAATGTACTGAATGCCTCAAATGTGTATTTCATCTTTTAGCTATTTATATATACTTTAAAGAATGTATTACTTAAATCTTTATATGTGATATCATAAAACTGTAGCAATTTTAAATACCAATTACTTACTAAGATACGTAAGTAAATTAACAACAATTTTTTTTAAGCCACGAAACTCAAAGATAATTGCATACTTTCTGTGAGCGAAAAATTAAGTTAAATTCTACTTAAGTCAATTTCATGGTTCAAGCCAGCCTAAATACAATATTCTCTGTACGGCTCTGAATGACCGAAAAAACCAATCCTTGATAATTAACGATTTTTTAACTAAAATTTTCGCAAGCAATACACGGACTGTCCCGACAAAAATTCTATTTGTTTGATATTGCTAAGCCTGCACGGTCCTGGCACGGTGTAATGTGGATGGACCTTTAATGGAAAATAGGACTCATCCGGCCGATTTTATAAAAAAAAAAGTCGGCCAACTTTTTATCCATTTCAGCCGATTATATGCTTGGCCGATTGTAAATTTGTTACCTAACAAAGGAGGGAACAAAAAAAATGTATCCATCAAATTGCGATTTGTCCCCGCCCGTTGCATTTCCATCTCTGTCTCCATTAAAACAAAGCCGATATCACTTTGTGCGGGCAAAGACAAGTTGGCACAAATTGAAGCGAAGCTCGGCTCTGTAAATGTCCATCATATAGTCATTTGGACAGCCGTTTGTGCTAAACGTTGCTCTATCGAGCTATTTCGATCGTTTGGCGAGCTTTAAAGTGAACTCTTGTGTTACTTTCGAGACTCCACCGTCAAATGATATCAAAGTATATTTATTTGGCTTCGTCAACATCGCTACTGGAGGATTTCTGTTGAATTGATTTGCTCTATGGCATTTAAAATAATTCTTCTCCTTTTCTCAGACTTTTCACAAAAAGTAAAATTTCACAGACGACGCCTTTATAAAGTAACTAGCTGTGCCCGCGACTCCGTTCGCGTACATTTCGATTTTTACGAAGCAGCATTTGTATGAGGGCCACGTCTTATCATAACTGGAGCTAGAATTTAAATAGCCTATCCTGTGCTTTCGGGAAACTTAGAAAAGTCTTTTCGTCTAATATACCTCAATCGCTCAAGACAAAATTATACAACCAGTGTGTGTTACCAGTGATGACTTATGGCACTGAAACGTGGTCTCTCACTATGGGCCTCATAAGAAGGCTCAAGGTCACGCAACGAGCTATGGAAAGGGCTATGCTCGGAATTTCTCTACGAGATCGAATCAGAAATGATGAGATCCGTAGACGAACGAAAGTCGTCGACATAGCCCAGCGGATTAGTAAGTTGAAGTGGCAGTGGGCGGGGCACATAGCACGCAGAACTGATGGCCGATGGGGCCGAAAAGTTCTCGAATGGAGACCACATATCGGCAAGCGCAGCGTGGGACGACCAGCCACAAGATGGACAGATGACGTCATTCAAGTGGCAGGAAGACGCTGGATGCAGGCCGCTTCCAACCGGTCTTTTTGGAAATCCATGGAGGAGGCCTATGTCCAGCAGTGGACTTCTTGTGGCTGAATGATGATGATCCTGTGTCCCAGATGTCTATATGTTTTTATACCAAATTTCATCAAATTCGGATAATTGGTTTAAGAGTTATGGAGGAACATACATACATACATACACACATACAGAAAAAAATTCTAAAAATCGTGAAATTAGTTTCAGTATCATATATTGAGCCTATAAACACAATATCTCTGAAAACAAACTAACTTAATCCATGACCGACCCTTACAGATTTATTATTAGTATAGATGTCTAATTATTTTCTGTATTCGAGTCGGAAGTACTGCACTGGCAAGAATTTGCATCTTGTAAATTATTTCAAAGGTACATTGATATTTTAATGAGACTGAGCCAATATCATTGCGCGCATGGTTCAAGCTGAGGAGGAATGAGGAGATCCGCAGAGGAACCCGAGTTACTGATATAGCTCGAAGAATTGCTGAGCTGAAGTGGCAGTGGGCGGGGTACATAGCTCAGAGAACTGATGGCCGTTGGGGTGAAAATGTTCTGACCTGGCGACCGCCGACCGGACGACGCAGTGTAGGCAGGCCCCACACTGCAGGGTCCAGGCTTTCTCTCAGAAAGAGAGAGAGAAAAATTATAACGACCGTGGGCCGTGGTGGGTATACTCTTTCTTACGCCTATATTACGCGCACCCAAATCCTGAACGATTCCAAAAAATTTGAGCGATTCAAAAAAATAATAATTCAATTGATTTTTTTTTTGCACTAACCCGTGCTGAGGACAATTTTAAAAACCTATTTAGAGGCTGCTGTTTCGAACCTCTTTACAAATTTCTACGTAACGTAATACGGAGAAATTTGTAAAGAGGTTCGAAATTTCGCTGATGCCCGCACTTGCCCATTAGCTCAGTTGGGAGAGCGCTGGCACGGTTAGCCAGAGGTCGCAGGTTGAAGTCCCGGCATGGGTGGAATTTTTAGCCTCTAAATAGGTTTTCAATTGATTTGATTCAGATTTTTGTCTACTTTTGCAAGAAAATTAACTAATGTTTTGACATTTAAAGTTATTGATGGCAATCATGGAATCTATCATAAAGGCAACAACTAATGCATTAGGTTTAAGATGATTTGAGAAAAGATGGTCAAAGTGGGGTCTTTTCCGGCTGCCTTTTTCTCCACTACAAAAACGGCCCGAAGGCAGCTAACATAGTAACACACATATAGCACATTGATATTCAGCAAATGGAATGTAAATACTTTACGTTGAAATAAATTTTTGATAGGCCTCCTTCCTGGTTTTCATAACCATGAAGGGTTTTGCCCCTCATGGTTATGAAAACAATCAGTCAAATGGCTGATGATGGTGATGATGATATCTTTGATTTCTTGATTTCTAGATGTAAACAAACTTTTGGTAGAAATAATGTCCATCAAGTCTTTTGATCGTCCTAGATCATTCATTCATCTTATTTATTCAAAAAATGTCAACACCTATTACAACTTAGATGGCTTTGATACAATAAAAAAAAATACATACGCTCAAACTTTTGTCTACATCTTTTTTAAATAATGTAAAGGCTGTGTGTGTAAGCCAACAATTTCTCTAAAGACTTTTTTTAAAATGCTATTTAAATTTATAATAAGGGTTGGCATGTGTTGAATTAAATATAAGTACTCTAACCTGAAATATACTGAAATACTCTTTCTTTCGCGTGAATTCCAAAAATGTATTTTTCTTTCTTAGACAGGCTTGGCCGAGATAAGAACCCGGACTCAACTGAATCCCTGAGCTCACCAAGTAGTGTACCACTCTTTGCGGCAGCATAATAATAAAATATATTGTCGGATGCCCGCCACCATGCCCCGGGCCAGAGTTCCGCTATTCCCTATTTCCGATGCGCGCAAATTGCGTCTGTCAGCTCCAGATACGTCAAGGATGTATTACGCGATCCGCACTATCATATTGTGAGTATTACCACACCATGCTTCGGTACAGGGTTGGATACATAGCTGATAAAATATAATGTCACCACCTATTACAACTTTGATGGCTTTGATAGAATTTAAAAAAAATACATACACTCAAACTTTTGTCTACAATTTTTTTTTAATTGTAAATTCTGTGGATTAAAGACAATTTTTAAAATGCTATTTATATTTAAAAGTTACATTTTGGAATGAGAAGGGTTTCTTGTGCGAGGCTGAAAAATTGTTGGATAGCTAAACTAACTTCATAATAAAGGTTTTTACAATGATCCGAAAAGTGTTCTACTTGACGATACGAATAACTTTCTTCTTCTTCTTTCAGTGCCTCTCCACTACGGGAGGTTGGCCGCCAGCTCTGCACATTCTGCACACTCTCTTCTCTTTACCAAGCGAAATAGATCTTCGACGCTGGTAACGCCAGTCTATTCTCTGATTTTAGTAAGCCGCGACATCGCGATTTTCTTCTCATGAAGACGCTGCTGCCCGTCTCCTGGTATTTGATTTCCTTAGTCACCTTCTACGACATCCACGGAAGGAAATGGAGCGACGCTATTCTTAATCCGGCGCCACACAGACAGTGGGACGTATATAGGCTGCTTATATAATAACCTGAAGAAGTCTGTACCGTTCGCTTCAAAGCACATGGCCCAAGTAACTTATCTTCTTCTTTTTGATGATCAATGTAACTCACATCGGGCCCGGGCTCGATGGTTTTCACTTAACTTTCACTATGGGGCAAACTGCGCGTGCAATCAACCCTCAAACGCAGATATAGCCAACAATACACATAAACCTTTCAGTGAGTTGACTCTACTTTGTTACGTTACGGGTAACTTTGCAACTAAAAAGGAAAGGTTTATGTGCTGTGGACCGTTTTCTTTTTATGTAGCCTCCACAACATGGGTGTTCCACTGCAGCGCAAAGTCCTCCCCTTTTCAGACCAAGATTGCCGATCATTTGCGACCTCTGACCACTGTGGACAGGTGGGAAATGACCGAAAATTACGAAAAACCGAAACAAAAGAACGTTTGATCCATTATCGCCTGTAAGACTATGACTTCAAGATTTCGTGATGTAAGTAAGTATAATGGTTTTCACGGAGAACTCTCCCAATCACGGCAATGCTGCTAGATAGCCTTTGTTTGCAGCAGGCATTACCATGCTCAAGATACAAGCTGTTAATTATTCTTGTAGATTTCGTGATGTAATTTGCTGTTTCCACCAGAAACATTCACAAACACAATAATGCTGCTAATACACTTCTGCTTCCATCAGGCATCGTGCTTAAGACAAAGTTGCTTATATTATGGATTAATTTTGTAGGTATTTTATATATATTATTTACGATAGCGGTAGTAGCCTAGTGGGTCGAAGATTGGACTCGGAAGCGAGACCCAGGTTTGATTTCCAGTGCGGGCATGTACCTTTGCATTTGTCGTACAAGTATATATAAACAAAAACTTAATTTATTACTAAAATGAAAATTTATAAATATATTATATTATTGAGTATCAGCCTGACACTAGCGTACTTCATTAATTCATTAATACCTTGTTTTTCTACCAGTTGGCTAGCCTCACTCTCCTGGGTTCTGCGCGCTGTTCACACCGGGTATCGGCAGAATACCAGCGCTGGAGTTTACTTGTAAACTTTCGGCACATGCTGAGTCGAGACCCATTTGCATTTGCCACACACACGTTTTTATGTTTTTTATGTTATTATTCAAATGTCACCAATAGATAGGTACTTACTGTACCGTATAATGTGTCAAGTTGTTATGTTTCCATGATTTATGTACCTATGCTTCTATCTTGTCAATGTTTACTCTGTGCCGTTATTTCGTGACTTATGTAATGCTTTTTGTATGTGTGTGTGTGTCTTGTGGAAATAAATCAGTTATCTATATATCTATCTACCTACGACTTTGTTTTCTAAGTTATGTACATTTGTGAAGTTATAGTAGCAGTACCACTCGCTAACGGTAAAGGAAAACATCGTGAGGAAACCTGAGTGTCTGAGCTATTCACGAAATCGCCAATCCGCGTGGGCACGCGTGGCGATTAAGCCAATGCTCTCTCTCTGAGAGAAGGCCTGTGCCCTAGAGAGGAACGTATATAGGCTGCTTTTGTTCTGTTATGTATTGTATATTATTAATTAACTATATGCATGTTAAATAATATGCAATTGAATAATTCTAGGGTCGGCGGACTAAAGCAAATAATTGGGTATTTGACAAAATATCAAATGAGTTACTTTTAAAGCGGAATTTTGTTTAAAAATACTGGTTTATGACGTCACATTTCAGAGCACTCTTTTTATGTTTAACGTATCTATTCTTTCTTCTGTTTGTGCAGCAAAGTTTTTTTTTACTGAACTTAATTTAATGTTTAACTTGTTCCGCCTGCCTGTATGGACGTAATATAGTCTGAAATAAAGTTTTTCTTCTTATTATGATTAACTAGATGTAATTCTATCCTCTGGTTGTGCAATAAAGTTTTTTTTTAATTTAATTTTTAAGTGGTACCGCCTGCCTGTATGGACGTAATATATTCCGAACTAAAGTTTTTAGTCTCTAGGTCTTTAGGTCTCTGCCTATCCCTCTAGGATACAGGCGTGAGTTTGTGTATGTATGTATAAAGTTTTATTATTATTAACTAGATGTAATTCTTTCCTCTGGTTGTGCAATAAAGTGTTTTCTATCTGTCGGTCAAGACACAAGTAAAATTGAACTCGAGCAACGCGTTAACAGGCATTTTTCACGACTTGCACCCCACTATATTACACGTGCAACCCAGGGCACGTTCCGGAGCGAGTGATATTGCTCAATATGCAGCCAGGCGGCACGCTTATTGCACATTCGTTTTGGACTCGTCTAGGATGCCCGGGGAAGTAGCAATGGCTCGGTCACGGCGATTTTTAGGGTTCCGTACCTGAAGGGTGCCAAACGGGACCCTATTACTAAGACTTCACTGTCCGTCTGTTTGTCTGTCTGTCACCAGGCTGTATCTCATGAACTGTGACAGCTAGGCGGTTCAAATTTTCACAAATGATGTATTTCTATTGCCGCTGTAGCAAAAAATACTATAAATAGAAAAAAATAAATATTGAAGGGGGGCTCACATACAAAAAACGTGACTTTTCCGGCGTTTTTTGCTCTATATTAATGACGGCAACAGGTAGAAGCTTCAAATATTCAAATGTTGTATAGATAATGGTACGCAACCGTTCGTGCGCGAGTCGGACTCGCACTTGGCTGTTTCTTTTTTTATTTTGCTTGTCGGTATCATATTCGTGACCGAGTCTCTTGTCTGTTCCTTAGCGATACTATGATAGGCACTTGCATAGAAAACTTTAACAATATTCAACTAACCAAGCCTACTTAGGTGCACACCACAGAAATATTAGCTACGTGTATGAAGGTACTTCCACGTAAAGTAGGTACCAACAACGGGGTAACTTTTACCGGGATAACGGCCAAAGTTACAAACTAATTATTTTGATTTACAACGGCCACTGTGTCGGGAAACCAGAAGGACGGTGCGAGACTAGCACCATTTCAATATTTCAATAAGATAACATAAGATTGATTAAAGTTATAGAATCTGGTTTCAATTTTTAAGTTCGTTCACGTGGTAATTTTGATGTGTATTTTTCCGGGATAAAAAATTGCCTAGGTGCTAATCCAGACTATAATCTATCTCTGTGCAAAATTTCATCTGGATCCATTCAACCTTTTTGCATGAAACATCTATCCATACATACAAACTTTCGCGTTTATAAAATTAGTAAGGATAAGTACTGTCGGTGATCACCCCCTACATGTATACAAACTTTGTATGTAGGGATACTTAAAATCTTACAATTTTTTTATCTTTATAATACTTGTGTAGCTCATCAGAAAACTTTTTGAAGAGATTCTAGCTAAGACTATTCTAATCTAACATGGAAATCTTCAAACCCTTATCAAAGTATTTTTATAATCCGTGCTGAGGACAATTTTAAAAACCTATTTAGAAGCTAAAAATTGCACCCATGCCGGGACTTGAACCCGCGACCTCTGGCTAACCAGCGCTCTCCTAACTGAGCCTATAGGCAAGTGCAGGCATCGGCGAAATTTCGAGACTCTTTACAAGCTTCTCTGTATTACGTACAGGCCATTTAGGGTGGAATTTTTTGCCTCTAAAATAGGTTTTTAAGAATTGTCCTCAGCACGGGTAAGTGCAACAAAAAGAATATTATATCGTTTGTAGTTTAGTCCTGCGACTTGGTGTCATTTCGCCGATCTTAATAAGGGAGTACTTGACGAGTAAAAACATTACTTCTGGCCCGGGCTTTGCCAACTTACTGTGATCACACTAACTCCTGTTGTCACTGCGGCTTTTAAAAGAGATATTATTGCTCATGTACTGCTGGATGCTGGTATTAAAACTGAGTTATAGTTGGCCATTCAGCCGAGTTCGGGTTATTAATGTTGTGCTTTTAATGGGAGTGAAATATGTTTTTTTTGTGAAATATGACTAAATTTTCGGTAAAGTCCTCGGTGAGAAAAGGGTTAGGTTTCCAGTCCCGATTTCTACTGTTTCTTGCTGAACTTCGCCTGCCAGCAATCATACCTATGGATTAGGTACTTGCTAATTCATTAATTTCTTTGGTTTAAACTAGATTTAAGATGAAAGCTTCATTACAGTTTCTGCAGTAATGTGACTTATATTTTGTTATTATAACTTAAAAATCAATTCCACTAAAACACTCTTGGGACGGAGTCACAGCCGGTTAATAACAGGACACAACAGGACTTAACTAACTCATGATTTAAAAAGTGACATCTCCAAATTATCCTGCTAACCCCTGCATAACTAAAGTTTGTATTTCAATTTGTATTGATGTGCATCATGTTTACCTTCTATAATACAAGATAAGAAATAAGACGACACTTACCGAGAAATTATTACTTAGCAGTTACGCAACAATAGCCATATAATTTTTAAAACTATTATTTTATTTCTCGGTTTTGGGCGCCTTGTGGAGTCTACTATGATACCTAGGCAGAGTGTGTACTACAGCAATTATGCTGAGCCTCTGTCCTTTTCATCACACGTCTATATTCAGTGTACTTATGTACCTATTTACGTAAAAAAATTCTGTATTTGAACATGAGTGATGAATAAAGTCCAATTTATTTTATTTTTATTTTTTTATTTTTTGCGCATGCACTTTTCACCTTATTGTTATCGCATTAAAAATATATTTATATGCAGCGAATGTGTATCGAAATTGAAAACCTAACGTACGTCTCAGTACTCCTAGAGAGAGAGAGAGAGAGAGAGAGAGAGAGAGAGAGAGTGGGCTTAATCACCATGCTAGTCTTATCAGTCTTCTCGCCGCAAGTGACTGACGGTCATTAACTTTATCTGTATTTTGTGTAATTTTATTTATTTAATCATGTATTTATTTATGAATTTTAATGTGTATTTATTGGTATGTACTGAACCGCACCCTAGCGTGTTTTTTTCAATATGAACGACGATTCTTTAGCATGTTCTAATGACGTATTTTCATACTTTTTAAGTTTTTTGTTTAGGAGAATAATTAATTTTCTATTTAAGTTTAGCTACTGCACCGCCGTATTTTTAAGTAATCGGGCAAATGTTTTATCATCCCCGACGTGATAGTCTCTGCCTAGTGTGGGGGTCAGCTTATTTGTAAAATGTACCTTTTTGTGGCAATAAATACTTTTTATCTTTTATCTTATCTTTTAGCATTTCCAAAGCTAAAAGACTTATCAAGCTACCGTCGTTTGTATAGTCAGCTCTAAATTTTCGCTCACCATATTAATCCCCAAACTGAACAATACCAAATCGTTAGGGATTGTGTGAGACGATACAGGCGACTAAATGCCCTGAATTTAAACTAGGCTAAGACACATTTTAATTACTGTATTCTCTCTCTCTCTCTCTCTCTCTCTCTCTCTCTCTCTCTCTCTCTCTGAGAGAAGGCCTGTGCTCAGGAGTGGGATGCATAAAAAATTTAGGTTACATAAAAAAAATATGTAATAAGGTTAAGAAATAAATGAACTTCTTGAAATAAATGAACAGTAATAATAAAATTAGCGCCTACAGTTAGTTTTTAGCAAACCCCATATGTAAGGGAAACCCAATTAAAACTGATACTAACCTACATAGAGATCACGGGGTCACGGTACCGCACCGATTAACACTCTTCCCCCACCGCGTAAATCCCAGGTTAAATGTTAAACGAGATCCCGAAGTTAATGAGGTTTCATGATTAAATAAACGTTATGCAATTAGCAACCCGCAGGCATCACTAGACATGTTGTAATTGGCCCAAACCTGAACTAGCGAGAGGTTTCATCGACATCAATTCTTAACATCCATTGGCCGGTTTCACACATTTGACGATAACCGTAACGACACGACACTGTCGACTTTTCTATTTTCGACCTTTTGCGTGATAAATAAATGCCCAGTTATTCATTCAATTCAATTCCATTCAATTCAATTCAATTCGACCAAATAGAGGATGTATTAGCAAAGGGCAAGATATAAAACAATCGAAACCGGCGTGCGTGCATGCAACGACTAATTAATGTGGAGGAAGCGAAAGTGATCTTTCAGGATCGTGGCAAGTGGGAGTCCCTGGTCTGTGCGTACATCTCTAGAATACAGGCGTGAGTTTATGTATGTATGCATGTATGTAATATTTTCATGTTTCTACAAACAACCGTTTAGCCGGCAGAAAGGAAGACGGTCCACTCTTATATAAACCGGCCAAGTGCGTGTTGGGACACGCGCACGGTACGGTTCCGTAGAAGGAGGGGCTTTTACCTGCTTTAGAGAACCTAACCACTTCACAAAAGTAATTTTCAATTAAATTTAGTCGAAGTTTTCCTTTTATAAGTTGGTCGCCTATTACTCGTTAATTTGTAAAGCATATTAAGCCGTGATTATATGTGCTATTACTGCCCTGAATATTTTCATGTTTCTACAAACAATGTTTAGCCGGCAGAAAGAGGGACGCTCCACTCTGATTGAAAAAATGGCTTTAAAGCTTTCGCTAACGAGTCCCTGAATCAAAAAAATATTTTTCCAAACATGAATATGAATACAAATAAGAATATGATTATGCATAAATGTATTATGAATATATGTGTATTTACGGCAAATTTCAGTTTTTTACTACTAATCATCTCTGAGCTGTGCCGTGGACTGGCATAGACGGACGGACATGGCGAACCTATAAGGGCTCCTGGTTGACAAATTTTGCTTACAACAAAAACAAATACCAAATTATTGTTCAAATACCACATGAACAATAATTTGCAGTACTGGTACAAAAACATGATCATCTTGGACGCCATCAATTAATCAATCAGCCTGTGTTTGTCCACTGATGGACATAGGCCTCCCCAAGGCACGCCACTTCTTTCTATTTTCGACCATCATCATCCAGCCGCTACCAGCAACCTACCTCAGATCGTCAATGATTTATGAACCGTTCCCGCAACCCCTATTTTTAGGGTTCCGTAGTCGACAAGGCACGCTTATAGTTTTGATACGCCCATCCCTTTGTCTGTCTATCTGTCCGCGGCCTAGCTTAGAGACGATTAGTACTAGACAGCTGAAATTTGGCATAGACATATATATATATATATTAATCACGCCGACAAAACGGTAAAATAAAATCTTTTTTTTCTCTCCTGCACCTAAATTAAAGTGATTTTTTTTCTCGCCTACACCTTGGTGTGCTCTCTCCTGGTTAAACGGTTGATTGTAGAAACATGAAAAAATTCCGGGCAGTAGCACATTATACTGAACTTCAAAGAAAAACTACTGCGGCTAAGTAGGCTTTATAGGTTAACGAGTAATAGGCGAGCAAGTTATGAAAGAAAAACTTCGTACAAAATCCATTGAAAATTACTGTAGGGGAGGTAAAAACCATTTATTCTGCCGAACCCTACACTGCGCATTGCCCGACACAAATTTGGCCGGCTTTTAATTGACTCCATTAGTAAAATGTCAAGAATTTCTTATAGCGTCCATTTTAATAATTAAATGTTACGTATATGATAATTAATAAATTTGCACTTAACTGAAACCCATAAATATTACTTCAAAAGATAAACCTTTTCATTAAAATGGCTTAATTCGTGCAAATGAAACGTAAATACGAACACTGTACAGTCAGTTAATGTAGCTTAATTTGCAAGCGGAATAACGATATTGTTTGTTTATTTAATAAATCGCGGTAAAGCGTTGAACAAGAAGGTGCAATGCCCGACAAATAACGTGAATAAATTACTTTGACTTCACATGGACGTATTTCGACCGATCTCCGGCGGGGATGCGAAAAAAAATGCGTTGAACGTTTAGTTAAATCTAACGAAATAATTGAAAAAAAAAATCTCTTACGTGTCCATTGTAAACTCATCCCGATCCTGAGCTAACTTTTATTCAAGTTCTGCCGGACGTAATCACTCCTCAAAGACTGTTCATATAGTCTGTGGTGAAGGGAAAGACGTAATAAGATTATTAAAGATCATTGAAGTATGTCTTGTGTTGCTTTGAAGGACAGGATACCCAATAGTGATTAGAGTACGTTGTGGACTGAAAGAGGATGTAGTGACTAGAATTGAGAAAGGAATGTTGCGTTGGTTTGGACATGTGGAGAGGATGAAGGAAGAAAGATTGACGAAACAAATATATAGAGCGAATGTGGGTGGAGGGACCGGTAAGGGACGACTCAGGCGGACATATTTCTACCAAATAGGGGAGGTATTTTGTGGCAACTTAGATACACCACACATCTATGGTCCTGTTTTATTTATTCGTTTGGTCTGTTGTGTATTTAATTTTCTATGTTGCTTACCTGCTTATTTTGTTTCTGTGATGTATCTTGTTGGTATAATAAACGTCTTTCTTCTTCTTCAAAGGGCAAGTTAAAAAGTACCCGAAACCGGCGTGCGTGCATGCAACGACTAATGAATGTTGAGGAAGCGAAAGTGATCTGTGAGGATCGTGGCCAGTGGCAGTTCCTGGTCTCTGCCTACCCCCCTCGGACACAGGCGTGAGTTTCTGTATATATGTATTATTGAATAAGCTTTCAAAAAATGCGTTAGAAAAAATTGCTAAGCAAAAGTAGCCTTTTTGCGTAAACTAAAGGGCTGCTGGTTTTATTGCAGATGTCGTAGTCAACTAAATAATACTTATTGTTGTAGTAGGCTCTTTTGCACAGAGTATTGACTACCTCATTGGATTAGCCGTTAATGCGCTTAACTACCAAGACAGAGCTCTTGAGTTCGATTCCCATTGGGTGCCGCCGTACATTAGTACAAATGGCCTCAGTTTGGGTGTATTTCCATGTTTGTGATGTTCTTGCCTGGTCACCAGAGCACAGGGTATTTTTTAAACCACGTTAAAAGTAACTCAGAGGCTTGAAATTGCCAATCCGTGGTGGGCACGGGTGGTGATCAAGCCAGTACTCTCTCTGTCTCTCTCTGAGAGAAGGCCTGCAGGACGTACACATGCTACATAAAAAATAAAAATGTAACTCAAATACATTTCGTCGATTTAAAAATGACAACCGTTTCCATTCGATTCAACCCGATCACCCTTAGGGCAATACGCCTCCAGCGTCCAAATAACAGCTTTAAATCTGAACTTTTAGCGGACATTTTATTCCGGTCCACACGGACCCATTTCGTCAATTGTCTGTTTTAATGAAGTCCCGATTAAACCTCCGATTGAAAAGCCTCGCCCGTTGGCACGGCCAATCCGGTAACCGAAGGCCACTACGACTCTACCTAGTTAAACTGGGGGCGGTCCATTGGGTAACAGGCCATTCAATAATTGTCACCTAAAACGGGTGCTATTTCAGTGCAGCCGGTTAATATAGCTGTTGTTTCTTAAAAAAAAATACCAACTGTGAGTCGGTCTCGCCAACCATTATCTAGACCACATTTGAATATTTCGAGCGTCTACCTGTTGCCCTTATTAATTATTATTAATTGTTGTATGCCCCACTGAAATATTTATTTAATTCTGTTTTTAGTATTTTTTGTTATAGCGGCAACAGAAATACATCATCTGTAAAAATTTCAACTGTCTATCTATCACTGTTCATGAGACACGTTCTGCCTGGTGACAGACGGACGGACGGACAGCGGAGTCTTAAAAATAACCCTAATACCGTGGGTATAGTTACCATTTGGGTACAGAACACTAAAAATAAGGTTTAATACAACATTTCTATCTGACAGAAGAAGGGATTTGAAAAATGTCAGTGCTACGTCTTCACAAAAAAAACTTGTAATTACAAAGTTTAAAATACCAATTTTATATAACCAGTTTGTAAAAAAAAATTCAAAGATTTTTTTTTAAAGTCATGTATTTACATATTTATGGTTTACAGTTTTGTTTCTTTACTTGTGCTGTAATACTTTGCTTTTTGCCTATTTTCATTATTATAGGTTTGATTCCCTTCCGAGTGTCGAAGTATGTCGCATATACCGCCGCATCTTTTAATAACATACAAAAGCAGCCTATATACGTCCCACTGTAAGACATAAGCCTTCTCTCAGGGAGATAGCATGGACTTAATCACTGGCACATGGCAATTTCAAGCACTCTGTATCTCAGATACTCAGGTTTTCTAACGATGTTTTCCTTCACGGTTCGCGAGTGATATTGCTACAATAACTTCACAAATGTACAGAACTTAGAAAACAAAGTCATAGGTAAATGCCCGCACTCGGAATAGAACCTGGGTCTCTCGCTACCGCGTCCAATGTTCTACCCGTATCTTTTGATTGCTTTAAATTAGGAGTTTGATTTTTTTCACAACTCCAAGTAATTGCAGACCTGAGTATTTGATATAAATTTCAACCTAATACCCACGCGCGTTCCCAAGAAAAAGACGGGGGATTTATCCTATAAGAGTTTTTTATTTTTCTTTTTAAGTATGAAACTATTTGGGTGATGACCTTAGCAAGTGTCTTGTTATCTTTTACAACCATTATAGTACTTTTTGGGTGATGAATGAGAAGGCTGTAGGTATTTTTGCTTTTTGTTCGCAACATTTGCAAGCCTATTTGAATTTTTCCAAAGCAAGAATGCTGCCCAGCGCAAGCTTTTCACAACCACAGGTCACCTATTATTGCAGATAAGTAAAAAACCGGACCTGAGGCCCCAAAATGTTTACTTCTGACATCTCTATTACACCCTTATACGGGTTGAACTTTAACTCACAGAGAAATGGATGTTTAATCAAGTTCTATCGACAAGCATTTATTGTACAAATATTTTACTCCCTGCATCAACTTTGGCGCCCCTTTACACCCTCTTAGGGTTCCAACTATGAAAATTATAGATTACATGTTTTCTCAATCATATTAACGTACGTTTATAGTAAATTTCGTATAAATCAATACATATTGTACTTCCAATACAAGATTTGACACCCCTATTCACCCACTTAGGAATTGACTTTTGGAAAACAGAGAAAAACGTATTTCGTAAATTTTATTGATTTTACTAAATTTAAAAAAATCCAACCATAAATATTTTACTCGTCGTACATATTTGGGCACCGTTTTTTACCATCTTACGGGTTGAATTTTGATAGACTGAGGAATGTGGGTTCGTAAATTTTATTGAAGTAGGTACATTTTGTTTTAAGTTTCGAGAAAATCCGTCCAAAAATATTTTACTTCCCCTCCAAACTTTGGCACCCCTCTTCACCCTCTTAGAGATTTTATTGAAGTACATTTAATTTTGTATTAAGTTTCAAGAAGATCCGACCACAAATAACTAACATCCCATATAAATTTTGACACCCTTTTTACGCCCATTAGGGTTGAATTTTAAAAAACTGAGAAATATGCATTTAACAAATTTTATTGAAGTATATTTTGTACTAAGTTTCAAGTCCGTGTACAAACTTTGGCATCCTTTTCACGCTCTTAAGGATTGAATTTAAGAAGACTGAGAAATACGTATTTCGTAAATTTAATTTCAGTGATTTTGTTTTAAGTTTCGAGAAAATCCAATCTCTAATAATGTACTTTCCATACATACTTTAACAACCTCTTTCACCCTTTTAGGGGTTGAATTTTGAAAACCTGAGAAAATACGTGTTTCTTAATAATATATTTTATAGAAGTACATTTCTCCCAAGTTACAGGATAATCACACCACAAAAATTTTACTATGCTTACGAACTTTGGCAGCCGCTCTTAGGGATTGAATTTTGACAAACCGTAAAATTTGCATCTCATTAGTTGTGTAAAGGTACATTTGTACCAAGTTTTGTATAAATCTGACCGCAAACAAATTTGGACGCCCCCTTTCACCTCTTTAGGGGTTAAAGTTTTTAAAATTCCTTCTCATCTCTAATTTCCATTACTTAATGACTGTCAAATTTCAGCTTTCTAAGCCCAACGGTTCGGGCTGGGCGTTGATGAGTGGGTGTGTCGGATGCTCGCCGCATCCTGATATATATATATATCAGCTCTATATAAATATATAGAGCAGAAGTTTGGCACAGACATTATTTTAATGATGGACACAAGAGATATATTATACACAAACTGTAACTGGTATTCCTACTAAACAACGACCTAATTGATTACCAAAATGGTAGTTAATACGGAATCAAACGCGATTTTCGTTAGTTGATTCAATTCTATGTAAGTCGCTTACAGTTATGCGGTTCAGAGCATTTAATTTGATTAGGTCAATTTATTTGGCATTGCACATTGTGTTTTGGCATGAGGCTTTTCTATTGTAGTCAGTGTTGTTAATTAATAGAACAATGCACAAAGTGCAAATAAACAATGCTTAATTAGTTTCGCAGTGGGTAAATATTTAAGAGTAAATATATTGCCTACAGCTAGACGGTTAATAAAATTTTATAAAATAAAACTGAAATAACAATACAAACATTTCTACTCTTATTTATAAATAAACACATTTTAATACTGCGCAGGTGAAACTCACTAAAAATCTTGTTTTCCACGCTGCGGCCGGATATAAATAAATTAAATTCGTGATTTTATTTCGAGCCGCGCGGCAATTTTTCGTAGCAATACTGAGAACGCGCCGTACCGAGTTAAATATAATTACCAGCCGCGACTCGAGCGGCTATCAATAAAACTCAGTCCTCGCCCAATAAAAATGATTAATATGGGAGAACTGTCCACTAGCCGGTGATTGATGCTTCTTGGATCCTATCGCCTGGCTTTAACGTAGAAACCTTTTTTACGCTGTCACATCATCGGCTGGAATGGAAACTTAATTTTTACTTAACATCATGGGGAGCTATATCGTATTCTAGGAGCCTAGCGAAACTAGGTACAGCAAAAAAAAACAATCTTTATTCACTAGACGGTTGACGTGCTCTAGAATGACGAAATAAGCCACACTTAAAGTGCAACTGTAGGCTACGGGAAAAACTTAAAAACCGTCCAAGTGCGAGTATTACTATTACTTTTAGGTACAGACGTCAAATAAAAAAAATGCCAAGAGCGAGTTGGACTCGCGCACCGAGGGTTCCGTACAAATTTGTAGGTAGGTACTTAGATTTGCGGAAGATTGCGAGGGCGTCCCCGCGGCTCCATCGAACGGCGTGGGAAGGAACACCATGGGGTTTTAGCCGGTAAGAGTAACTTAAGAGTATTTAAAAAAATAACGATCGCTCGTAGCCCCGGCTGCCTGAGTGATCTTAAACGATCACGAAGGTTAAGCAACACAGGGCGCGTTCAGTGCATGGATGGGTCGCCGTCTATGCCTAACGCTAGTGGCATTTGTCCGAGCGGTTCCGTACTTCGCAAGGCACGTTAAGCTGTTGGTGCCGGCTGCCGTCGATAGATGGCAGTCGTTAAGCCAAGTCAGAGGCCTTAGGGCGGCTTGACAACTTCTGACAGTAGACGAGCCACTAGTCTACAAGCCTCCACCAATCCGGACTTGGCCCCCGTGGTGAAGTATGGCCTATACCTTCCTCAGGGAAGAGACCCGTGCCCCTCGGTGGGGACATAATAGGTGGATGATGAACGATTCATCATAAAACAATCCTTAACATTTTTAAATGCTTTGCTTGCACTTGAAGTTCGCCAAGAAGAACGTAAGCTGTAACTTTCATAAATATCTCATCATCATCATCATCATCATCATTAGCCACGCCCACTGCAGGACATAGGCCTCCCTCATGGTATTCTAAACTTCCAGGGCCTAGATTCTGTTAATGCATTGTAGTAACATGACAACTGCATGAACATGGCGGTTTTCATTTCATGGCTGCTTTAAGTCTACGCGAGCACACCCATCAAACCTTCTAGGCGTCAATGGTACGAAAAAATACGTCACGTGACACGACAGTGTCCCTCTCATTATACTACAATGCACTAACAGAATCGAGGCCCAGGTCTTGTGCCGCCCGCATCCAGCGACTCCTATGACAGCGACTAAATATTATTCAGTTATATATATTAAACGGGTCTGTCACGATTATTTATTAGGTGGAATTTAATTACCTTACATTCCAACGTTGCCGAAACTTCGGGAATCTGTCGTCAGTACGGCTTACACTGCGTGTGGATACAGGTGTGAGCTTACGTAGCTAGAGCCATACGAAATTGCGTTGCAATAAATTCTACATCTCATTGCTCGTTAAATTTCAACCACAGGAATAAAATTCGTTTTATTACCGACCGTCAAATAGGTCAAAATTTATTTGCCTGCACGCGCACTACCACATCATCAATGTCAACCGCACTTAAACAACTATACAGGGTGTAACAAAATGCCCATATTCGTCTGGGATTCCACTCGTTAATACGAACAACTTTTACTGTTGTCTGTTTTTTAAGGTATGTATGAACTTTATTGTACACAAGAAAGAAATATTTAAACACATAAAAACAAAGTAATAAGAAGTACCCGTACAAAGTACCCGTACAGAGGCGAGCTTATTTCTATAGAAATTTCTTCCAACCAACCAGATCAGTTGTGAGATGATGATTTTAAAGACGTAGGGAAATAATGTGTGCATATTTATATATTTATCTATATATATATATATATATATATATATATATATATATATATATATATATATATATTTTAAATGTATGTACGTAACAAATATTTATTACGTACTTTATAGTAGATAATATATATTTTGTATGCAAATATTAATTTTGTATTTTATAATAAGTTTAAGTATTTTAAGTATTTTATTTTAGTGTAAGTATTTTTATTAATTCGAGTCTTTTTGGCTTTTTACCTTTATCCTTATTAATTTATCTGCACCTACCTACTCTCTTGATCTTTCAGTCCTATCCATCCTTAGATTGTCTGGAAGAGCTTGCTTTGTAGCGATAAGACCGCCATCTGTATACTTGTAACTTCGATATTTAAGATTTTTCATGTACTTTTATAAATTATGGTGTGCAATAAAAAGTATTGATCTAATCTAATCTAACAAATTTTACTGTAAAGAAAACTTCGAAATCGAAAAAAAATCATCAGCCGCCTCATGCTAAAGTTGTTAACTGTGACATTTAAATTAACGGAATACCTAGCTTATATTTTCTATGCCTCGATAAAATTTGTACCTATTGACGTGTAGAACTGCCAATTTTCAAACATATAATGACGATTTTGTTAGGTACACTCTGTATAATATGGCAACATTTTTTACGTCGTAGAACATGACGTGGAATTTGTTGTAAATGACTAACTTTATTTAACGTGTTTCAAGAATTGCCTTTTAGAATGATCATTTATTCACGTGACTTACCCCCGGTTTCTCGCACACTAAAAAAAGTCATATAAATGTAATGTTAACATCTGTCACTAAGCATCTAAGCGGCTGTTAACAGTAGATTGACAGATTATTAGCGTACGGGAAACCGGGGGTTATAGTAACATCGTGAGAACGTTTGGTGCAAGCACTTTTTTCTATGGATTTCTTGATTATTGTTTATTTTCTTTAAACAACTTTTGATAATATACAGTTAAAATTACATTTCAAAAGACATCATCATCATCAAGTTCCTGCTACCCTTCATCAGGGACATAGGGCTCTCAAACCGATTTCAATAGCGGTCGAGCTTGCGCCTTCAATTCAAGGTCGTCCGTATCGCAGGCTGCAATTTATATTTTCTTAGTATAATATCATATTTTATAGTTAAATTACAATAAAGATAAGATAAAAGATTTTTATTTGTCAAACATGCGTATTAAAAGACATTTTATGTTGTGTCCTACATGCTTTGCTATTGTAGACATACCATTTTTTTTGTGAGAGAGCGCCTTGTAGGTTCCATACCTATTTCCATGTCTTAAGTTTTCTTCGACACTTTTATGAGTCTTGACAATAGTCTGAAGTTATTATACAAAATTATCTCAAAGAATAGTAAATAATTAATATTAAGTAAGCTAAAATTGTCTGTATTAAAGTCAAGTTAAATCGTGAATCAGTCAAAAATTCTATCGTCAAGTAAGATTTTTTTTAATTTATATTTAAACAACTGTATGTCAAGTTCTCTTAGATCTCTAGGTATTTAGTTATAAATTGTAGCCCCCATGCAGAATATACCTAGGTACTTTTTTGCTGTAGACGCAGTATTTGGCCTGCAAACACATACTCTACTTGTATCACGGTGTACTCAGGGATAAACAATCTTATATAAAGTTTACTGTTTATCAACCACTCTATGTATGTATTTTTGTATTACTCCCATAATTTTCTCTGGGACTACCCCATCGACTCACCACATCAACGAAGGTTAGCTGGAAGAAAATACTACCTATATTAAGCTCGCCTTTGTACAAAATTGTTTTTAGTTCAATAAAGAATTTTTCAATTCAATTCAACTCATATTCATCCCGATATTAATTGCTTCCTGCTGGGCACAAGGCGTCACTAAAATCTCAGAGCACTATGACTTAAACCTATATTGTGCTGTTAGTCTTCTTTAAAACAAAATAAATAGATAAATAAAATAAATAAACCTTATTAGGTTTCTGCGTGAAGCCTGAACCGCTCTCATAAATGTTTCGTACTTACTTATAACACACTTCTGAACAATTTTAGATTCTTACGTTATGTTCGGTGTAACTCATCGGTAGAGTTTATTTATATCTTGGATCATTGTGCTGTACTGTACCGTATATAGAAGCCATTTTCCTTTATTCATCACGAGTAGATTCATGCCTACTGCCTCTCTACTCTCGGCGCTATTGTGTTGAAATTGTATCACAATTAATCGTAACAAATCAGTAATAACGATCTAGTAAACGTATTAGTTGTAATAAATAGCATTATTTATTTATTTATGGCGCGCTACAAAGAGTATCTAATCTAAACTTAAGCCGGGTTTTGACGTAGTTAGTACGCTTGGAACGTGTGCGTACAGTTTTAGTTGATTATGACGACGCACTCGGTCCAAGCGCACTGACCGTATCATCATCATCATCATCAACCCATTATGTCCCCACCGAGGGGCACGGGTCTCTTCCCTGAGGAAGGTATAGGCCATACTCCACCACGGGGGCCAAGTCCGGATTGGTGGAGGCTTGTAGACTAGTGGCTCGTCTACTGTCAGAAGTTGTCAAGCCGCCTTAAGGCCTCTGACTTGGCTTAACGACTGCCATCCATCGACGGCAGCCGGCACCAACAGCTTAACGTGCCTTGCGAAGCACGGAACCGCTCGGAAAAATGCCACTAGCGTTAGGCATAGACGGCGACCCATCCATGCACTGAACGCGCCCTGTGTTGCTTAACCTTCGTGATCGTTTAAGATCACTCAGGCAGCCGGGGCTACGAGCGATTCACTGACCGTATACTCAACTAAAACTGTACGCACACGGTCCGAGCGTACTAGGACCGTCAAAACCCGGCTTTATGGAAACTTCAGAGCACATCAGAAACTGAAAGCATATTTCGGCTAAATTAATAAATAGAAAAATATCAATTGTAACACAAGTTGGCTAAATTAGCGTCGAGGATAGAGAGGCAGCTTTTGGGATCTATGTTATGACAAAACTTATTAATAACGAAACAAAATACCAACCGGCGTGCCACCCGAAACGCTCCTTTGTACAACGCGCTCTTAATAATTTCTAATTACCTGAAACAAAAGTAGAAAATTCAGCATGAATAAATAAGGCACTTCAAAAGAACGTAATTAACTTTTAATAAGAATATGAAGAGGGTGGTTAGCAAGGGAGTTTTCTTGTATCTGAGGAGAAATCGACGAAGAAGATTAGAGAGCTAAGTAGGTAGCAGTTGGCAACGCAATTTCAATTGAAAAACGAATTAGATCACATTTGAAAGTGAAAGTGAACTATATTTATTGCCAAAAACACACTTTATACATAAATATGGACATAAGCTTACATAATAAAAACGTATTTCTTTTTATATTTATAAAAAAATTACAACATAAAGGTGCTGTTTTCCGGTGTATACAACTCTTTGTTGTATACACCGGAATAAATAAAGAATAGAAAGAATTTCATTTGTAGTAGCACTACTACTAGCCCAGCACAAGGGCAAAGCCGACTTTTTCTATTTATATATATCTTATGGCGCACTATCTTGCGAAAGCTGGAAGCTTACGGAATAAGGGGAAATGTGTGGAAATTAATAGAGTGGTATCTTGAAAACAGGACACAGTACACAGAAATCTCAAAAGTCAGTCCCAAAACTAAACGTGATGATATTTTCATGTCACGTGAGCTTGAAGTTTGCCATGGCGTCCCACAGAGCAGTACGATGGGACCGTTACTATTCTTACTCTACATAAATGATCTTCCCAACGTCACTCTCCACCGTATGACTCTGTTTGCAGATGATAGTACTGTAAGAATCCAATGTGGCCAAGAATTTTTTTACGAATGTGATATAAAGCAGACTCCACAATCTATTATAATTTGTTGAAATTATAATAATTTAAAGTTAAATTTAAGTAAAGCTAGTTTAATGCAATTTAACCAAAGGTCACCAATAGCACATTTAGATATTCATTATGAACATCATTTGCAACCCCAGCAATTGGGCTTTGGCATTCCGTTAGGTTGTGAGGCCGCAATTCATGCTACTAGGGCTTTTGCTTACTCCAGAAGTGCTTCCGACGATATAATTGTCAAAGTTGACCTTAGGAACGCCTTTAATGCTGTTGAGCGGGATGTAATTTTAAGTAAGGTTCGGGCTCATATCCCATCTCTCTACCCTTTCCTCCACCAGTGCTATGCGAGACCTAGTGACTTATTTTACGGTGACAAACTGGTGGAGTCACAAGTTGGTGCACAACAGGGTGATCCTTTGGGGCCCTTACTGTTTAGCCTGGCAATTCAGGATGTGGTTACCTCATTGAGATCTCCCTTAAACACGTGGTACTTGGATGATGGTACTCTGGGGGGTAGCCCGGAGGTAGTCATGGATGACATTGAGACACTGGTTCGGAGCTTCGGGACATTGGGGCTTCACTTGAACACGCAAAAGTGTGAATTGTTTCCTTGCTCAGGGCAACTTCCTCAAGCTGTGCAAACGCGAGTAGATGCTTTAATGCCGGCCGTAAGGATTTTAGATAAGGCGGGGTTTACACTTTTGGGTGCTCCAGTTTTTCCGGAGGGGGTGCCGGGGGTACTGAGGACAAAGTTAAATATTCTGGCAGGGACCAAGCCACATCTTAAACAACTTTCTGCGCATGTGGCTTTAGTCATTTTGCGAAGCTGCCTGTCCATCCCGAGGCTAACGTACACTCTGCGAACTGCTCCCATCTGGTTATACAAAGAGGAGTCACTGATGTACGATAACATGCTCAAGGAGTTGTTGGAGTGTGTTATGAACATCGAAATGACTGCTTTCCAGTGGTCCCAGGCTGCGCTGCCGATTAGACATGGCGGGTTGGGCATTCGTCGTCTGCAGGACACTGAACTGCCGGCTTTTTTGACGAAGAGATGTGTCGAGTAGCACTGGATAAACTTGTGGAGCAGTGCTCTGGTGTTGAACTTGCGCGTTTGCGGGCAGTTTCCCAGCCTGACTCCGGGCTATGGCTCCATGCTTTGCCTTCACCCTTTCTGGGAACTCTTTTAGACGACAATTCCTTGCGTGTGGCGGTGGCGCTACGTTTGGGTTGTGACATCTGTCAACCGCATCGCTGTGTTTGTGGTGCGGAGGTGGATTCGCGGGGCCGACATGGGCTTTATTGCGTTCGGAGCGCGGGCAGATTCTCACGGCATCATTCCATTAATGATATCGTTCGGAGGGCTCTCATTTCGGCGGATATCCCTGCGGTTCTTGAACCGCCGGGGTTGATGCGTAGTGATGGAAAGCGTCCGGACGGTCTCACTTTGATACCGTGGGAGAGGGGTCGGTGTCTGCTTTGGGATGCCACCTGCGTGTGCACTTTCGCACCTTCACACGTGGGTTCTACGGCTGCCGTACCTGGGTCAGCTGCTGAAGCTGCAGCTAGACTCAAGTGTGCAAAATATAGCCAGCTGATGAGCAGCTATCTGTTTGTGCCACTCGCCGTAGAAACCACTGGAGTTTGGGGTGCCCAGGGGAAAGTTTTTGTCAAGGAGATAGGGCATCGTCTCAGGAACCGTGGCTTTGACTACCGCTCAGGGGCATTTCTGATGCAAAGGATATCCCTCGCTGTGCAGCGCGGTAACGCTGCCAGTGTTATGGGTACCTTTGGGTCGGACATGTCTCGGGGCGGTTTATTTAATTGACTGTACTTGTGTGTGTGTGTGTGTGTTTTTTTTTTTTTTTTTTTTTTTTTTTTTTTATTTACATTATTTTGTATTTTAAAGTGACATTTTATTGGTTTGGAAATACCTTTTTTAACATTTAATTGAATTATTTTTATTTGACATAATAGAATTGTATGTGACATTGTATAATAAAACATTTAATCTAATAGACATTACAAACATCTTAGGACTAACGGTGGATCGAAATTTAAACTGGAAAGCGCATATCATCTTCTCAACTCCTCTATAAACTTGCCCCTGTCGACAATAGTGATACTGTAATTACTGCATACCATTGTAGCTTCATTGCATTGTAGCTTCGTTGTTGGCGTATGATCTGATCTTTTGGGGTAACTCATCTGATAGAGAGATAGCGTTCAAAGCACAAAAAGGTGCCTACGAGCAATGTTTGGTTTGAAAAAGACGGACAGTTGTAAACTTTATTTTCAAAACAACAACATTTTGACAGTTCCGTCTATGTATATTCTAGAAGTAGCACTGTTTGTTAAATCTAACCCAGATATTTTTCAACCAATCTCGCTTGTCAACACCCGCTTACTAAGAGATGAAAATAGAGGATTTACACGTCGAGCCAATACTGGACTGATGCATAAGAGTCTATTTTATGTGGACCCTAGAATTTTTAATAAAATACCGAGAGATATACGAGAATTAGACATGGGTCAATTCAAATTTAAATGCTATTATAATACAATGGAATTTCGAACTGATTGACTAATTATTATTTATTACCTATACGACCTTCTAAATACAAACTTGACTTAAATTTGTAGAGAAAAAATATTAAAAGGCAACATAGACAAATTCGCGCTGCCGCAAAAAGGGTCGTCAAATTGTTTTTATTAAAACCGCCGTTCCAGGTTTTGACAAAAAAAGTGGATGGGGCCGTGTCGGGTTACACGGCCGTTGGTTTAACATGAAACATCTATAAGTAAGCGTTATTTCTTAGCTCAAACTGCACAATATGTTACGCGGCACTGGCGTTATGGAGCGGCACGAGTCATAAGGATCTGAGTGGCTGGCTGCTTTGTTCTACACAACTCGCCGAGGCGGCATAATTTCGTTGTATGCGGTTCTAGCAAGTAGAGATCCGAAAGACGTTTCACGTCAAGAAATTACGCCTTTCTATAGTTACCTGTCTTAATGCCACCGGAAAATTGTTATTGGCAATTTAGGACCAGGTAATCCGTCGAACAATACTAAAACGACTGGCTTACCCCACCCAACAGTTGTTCCGTTTTTGCCCTTCCGTAAAGAGTTACTTACGCAGCATGGCGCGGCATATCAGACCGTAACTTTGAATTTAGTGCGCAACTTAGCGCCGCGGTGCCGGGTTACGCGGTCTAATTAAGTTATGAATTAAAAAACAACGTAAGTACGTACCGGCGGTGGTAGCCTAGTGGGTAGAACTCGAACATTGGACTCTTAAAGTAGCAATATCAAACTGTGAAGGAAAACAACGTGAGGAAACCTGAGTATCTGAGCTATTCACATATCTCAGCGCTTGAAATCGCCAATCCGCGGTGGTCACGCGTGATAATTAAGCCCATAGTCTCTCCCTGAGAGAAGGCCTGTGCCCTACAGTGGGACGTATATAGGCTACTTATGTATGTACCTGTGGGCGGGGCACATAGCACGCAGAACTGATGGCTGATGGGAAAGAAAAATTCTCGAATGGAGACCACATATCAGCAAGCGCAGCGTAGGACGACCAGCTACAAGATGGACAGATAACCTCATCCAAGTGGCAGGAAGACGCTGAATGCAAGCCGCTTCCAACCGGTCTTTTTGGAAATCCAAGGAGTCCAACTCGCGCACCGCGGGTTCCGTAGAGATTTGTAGGTAAGTACTTACATATTACAGATAGTTCAGGAATCGAGTCTCGCAGTTCTTCCAAGCTTTTCCCCAAGTTTTAGATTTACATTTTTTAAGACTTACTTACAAATACATTTATATTTGTAATTAAATCTTGAAAAAATCTAAAAGTACAAATAGTATTACCTCCTAAATCCTGACTCTGAAAACCATTGTCATTTTCAAGGTCAGGGCTGAGGAGGTTAAGACGATATTACTTGCCATATTTTTTAGTTCTAGGTCAACGGAAAGTAAGTACCCTATAAATTTTGAATCCCCGAGTTTCGAAATATACATTTTTTTTAATGTCTTTTTACATTCACTTTTTACGTTTGATTTTTTTGACAAAATCAAGCTAGCTACTGTAAATTTGAGTTAGGCACATTGAACAACCCGTCTGAATACCTCCTGTACTGGTCGATATTCGCCTATGTATGCGTTTGGCGGCGTGTACAAATACGGAACGGAATGAGGCTGTGTGTGTGCGGCTGCGCAGGCGCCTTTCTATGGAGATTACCTAGCGTGTCGCCGGCTTTTTTTTTAAGGTGGTAGCCCTAGTAGCAATTGCAGATAAGACACTTCACGATGGGTGCGCGTGGTGATTTAGTGAAATTTCTCTTTTTTCCAAAAATGTAGTTTTACTCCTTTATAAAAATAAAACAGTAATTTATCCTATATTTAATATTTAAAGTTCTTTCTCTCCACGTGACAAACGCGTGGTAACCATTTACTCCGAGTACAGCCCCAGCGAATTAACATGACACTTCGCTTTAAGTTTGCCCCTTTGAGTTTTGATACTAATGTCACTCGAGTCAGGTGTCATTTTAATTCGCCCGGGTTATATCTTAAAGGCCTTTCCGCGTTACAACGAGCCGGTGACGTGCGACATGATTTCAATCTAAAATAATCCTTAAATGATTACGAAGTTATAGTCTACAGTACAAGTGCAAAAAGCCTGCGACGTGCCCATCGGCCGCACGCAGTCGGTGCGTATTTCTTTGCGCTAGTATTATGTTCTCTAACCTTGCAAGCATTTAGGGTTTATTTTAGTTTGAATCTCTGCGCCCCGTACGTGACCGGCCCGAGCCCGTTTTAATGTGGCTTTTTGGGCTATTCGAAAAAAACTGATTATACGGTTGAGTGTCCCTGGAAGACTCGCTTCCAATTAATATTGCGAGGAGGCGGAAGGCGTATTCTCGACTAAATGAAATTTAATATAACCGAAACATCATACACCTGGAGCTTGAATGTTATTAAATAACTCGGCACCCGTGGATGAATTGGATGAGAACTTGTACGGACTTGGGAAGTTTGGCCCTACAAGTCAATCAACAGTAGCTCAAAAGGATCGACAGCTCATGTCGAACCACTATTAAAAACTAGAACATATGGAGCAAACAAGTTTCTTTTTGTAACCCAAAATTACTTCACTGTAGCATAAACACTGGGTCTGTGATGTCTTACAACCAATTCTTTAGCAAAGTATCATTCCACAAGCAGCTTTTGTCAACGTTTTGTTTTACAAACTGTTGTTTAACAATGACATCCAAATACAAAATGTTAATTTCGAACGCATTCATTTTTTAAATTCACCATTTATAACATGTTTAAAAGATTGACTTACATTAAAAAAAATCAGATAACTAATTATGAATTTCGAAATAACTTTATTTAAAAGATAAACTGACGGGCACCCCCCCTCCTCTGACTTAAGTGTACTGTATTTCTTGCCATTTTATTTTTGGTCTATGGTAGTTTTATTTTCTTTCGCGAGGCTATTGAATTACCTACTTAAATACATTGTATGTTACTAACACAATGATAAATTTCCCTTTAGACCGAGTAACCATAATGTGAAAGAAAAATATGTCAATAGAACTTTGTTGATTTAATGTATTAATTTAAAGAAAAGTTATCTAATGTTATGTTGCCAAATGACATTATATGAAATTATGAAATGATTACTTTATGAGGTGTAAGGTTCACGAAACATTTTTATATGAAATGATGAGTTGTCAAATTATACATGTGCATTTCGTTGTTTATTATATTATAAGCAGCCTAAATACGTCCTACTGTAGGGCACAGGCCTTCTCTCAGGGAGAGAGTATGGGCTTAATCACCACGTGTGCCCACCGCGGATTAGCGATTTCAAGCGCTGAGGTATGTGAATAGCTCAGACACTCAGGTTTCCTCACGATGTTTTCCTTCACAGTTAGCGAGTAGTATTGCTACTATAACTTCACAAATGTACATAATTTAGAAAACCAAGTCATAGGCACACTGGGGATCGAACCTGGGTCTCTCGCTTCCGAGTCCGATGTTCTACCCACTAGGCTACCACCGCTGTCATTGTTTGTTGTCTGAGAATTTGTTAAATAACTGTTGAACTTTCGTATTGTACCCATAAACAGCAATATCAGGAAGAAAAGTATCGAAAGTCGAAAAAAAAACTGTGGGTCGGCGCCAGTCACCTCAATTGTTCTTTCACTTGTTTACGCATATCGGACGATATAACTTAGAACAACATAGGTAATATATTTTTTTTTTAAATTATGGAACTTCCTATATCTTTAAATTTGGACTTACAGTTTCGAACTAAAGTATCACGAATGATTTCTAATATGCTTTACCATGACTGTTAAATCATTAGCAATACGTTTTATCATGACGAAATGAATATCCTTTCAAAATATTGCTAACTATTTCAAATTGACACTGTACCTGTAACTATTTCAAATTGACACTGTCTATGTCTCTCCTATTGATAAACGTATATAACTAGCTCTTTTAGGTCATGGTTATAGTCTTTGTCATGTGCTCTCTATAGTTAGAAAGGAAAATAAGAATATCCTTATCTTATCAGTTACACTAGTACTAGTAGTCAACCAACAGTACCTCTTCGAGCTCGCTCTAGTCGCCTGGTTAACCTACTACGACAAACTCTTACACACTAAATAAAAAATATTTTACGCCACCGTACTTTCTGTCACTTTCAATTCGAATACACAGTTTCGAAACACAGGTCAGAAATGTCGAATATTTACAAAGATGTTATATAACTTTACCATTTGAAATAATTATTGCGATCATTTTTATAATGTGCCATTTTTATCTAAACTACCGCCATATCTTTCTAAATCATGATTCGAATGTCGCCTTTAAGAGCCCTATGACACTAGCAATTTCCGAGCGATTTGAAAGCGATGCGATTGCGCAGCAAGTTCGCCGTGATTGCACGGCGAGCACGCCGCGGCGACGACGGGACGACGTTGCGCGATCGCGGCGATATCGCCGCGCTTATCACCGTCGACGCCATTTTGTACAATCCCATTCGACAGTCCGCCCCGCCCCGCCCTACTTGAGACAAAATCAAAGATGCGTGTGTAAGCGGACATAGCATCGTTTTAAGGGACTATCGTCGTTGATACAAAGAATACAAAGTTCTTTATGACTAAAATTCAAAATCGACCTGTTACATGGAATACATAGTAGTTGCTCTCTCCCAGTCGATTACTTGATAATGAATCCTCCCAGATTCGTCTTGGACTCGTATTTGCTTTCTGCTTGCAGTACTGTTTCCTCGTCAGATCAATTAATTTTGCTACTGAGTGTCCAAAACGCGGTAAGCTCGCTGCGTAATCGCATTTTTGAAGCCAATCATTTTAATTTATTTAAAACTACCATTTCTTTATGTCATCATCATCAGCCAAATGGCGCCCACTGCAGGACATAGGCCTCCCTCATGGTTTTCATAACCATGAGGGGTTTTGCCGTAATCGCCACGCTTGGCAGGCGGGTTGGCGATCGCAGTATACGGTTGGAATCTCAGAAAGACGCTGCTGCCCGTCTCCTGGTAATTGATTTACTTAGTCGCCTTCTACGACATCCCCGGAAGGAAATGGAGTGACGCTATTCTTAATCCGGCGCCACGCGGAATATAATATAATATATTTTTTGGTTCTCTGCCTTTTTGCAGAAACATTTTTGGCCGATTTTCATTTGGCAACTAACGTTTCGAAGAATATTATTTTGCGGAATAATCATTTGCCAACTTTTCTTATTATTTTTTTTTATTTCCCAACCTCGCAGTTGCCAACTGTTTGTTTGGTTTGCTTTTTATAATGACATTTTTTCAAAATGCCAACTTTAAAGTAGCGTATGTTTTACAGAAGGGCAAACCTATAGATTAACCTAAAGGTTAGGAAAACCTAGTAAAATGGATAGAATTTTCCTATGTGTGTTGGTCACAGTTCTAACCTAACCTAACCTATAGGTTTGCAAAAAAAAAGAACTAGTAAAAGATTTGAAAAATAATAAATACCCAAAACGTTTTGTTTCATTATAATAATCAGCTTAACAACAATCCTACCAAATGAAACGTTGCCATACAAAAATTTGTAAATCGTTTGTTGTCAAAGTGAAAAATAGGTGAAATGTTGGTTGGCAAGTGATAATCAGCGTAACAATTTTCTCCGAAAAGGCAGGATCCCATATTTTTTATGTACTTAATGCCATTCTACGGCTGAGGCAAATCTAACGACAACTCTCAAGGTAAAATCCATCAGGCCGTTTAAGTAATATACAAACATACATACATGCAAACATACACTTGCAAAACATAACCCTCCTTCCGGCGCAGTCGGGTTATAAAATTGAGGAAAATAATGAACCAAATCTAAAGATAGAACGAGTCTGCCTCTGTAGGTACTCGTGGGAAAGTCGACGCATAACAAGAATGTCTGTAGTTCATAAGGAGCGATATCGCTTGAATAATTCCAACAATTTCGTGTCATCTCGACTAGAAATTCGGGCTTTATAGCGTTCTGTCGCGTGGAAAACTCGTCCTTGTCTGCGCATGAAAAAATACTACTTTGGTCACTAACGGAGAAGGATTTATTTTTATATAGTATGTCCTTGTACTTAGTATATTATATGTCCATTTCTCGTATTATATTTTAGGAACACACATAATGAAACTTAATTCAAAACAACTTTAAATGTACATCTAGATTTTTGCAAATAATTAATCAAATCAAATATTTTTTTTATTCAAAGTAGCACAGAAACTACGAATTAATGAACGTTACAAGTTAAACTAGGTGTCCATTTCAAAATCTAGATCATTTTGGAGAAAAAATGGACAAAAACACTCTAAAATTAGTCTTCTGTAATCCTTAATTAACTGAATTTATATAATAATTCTTAAACCTGGAACTCATGCATTGAATTGGCTTTAATTCCAGACATCATTGTCATCTAAATAATCTTTAATGTTATAGTAGCTTTTTTGGCACAAAGTGTATTTTACACATTTTTTGAACCGCGTTTCTGGTAAGCTTATTATACGAGTATCCTTAGGGATCTTATTGTAGAAACATATACAATGCCCCATAAAGGATGTATCAAATCAAATCAAATCAAATCATTTATTTTTGACAAGAGGAGCATGACATACTGTTACAAGGAGTGTTCCATAAGTAGTAGCTAAATGACAGAATTCTCCAAGCACCATAACGACTGAGACACCTGACCATTAATGTGGGTCTTAGTTGCCATCAGACGTCTTACATTACAATAGGTACATTTCCTCAATCATGGGGTACTTTAAGACTTACAAAAATTTGCAACAGTAACTTGGTAACAGTTAAAGATTACCACTACCCTCCGCGCTAGTAAGAAACTGTGTTGCGGAAGAGTAGGTTCGTCATCAACGTGACCAGGGCCTCGATTCTGTTAGTGCATTGTAGTATAATGACAGGTACACTGTCGGGTCACGTGACGTGTTTTTTCGTACCATTGACGCCTAGAAGGTTTGATGGGTGTGCCCGCGTAGACTTAAAGCAGCCATGAAATGAAAACCGCCATGTTCATGCAGTTGTCATATTACTACAATGCATTAACAGAATCTAGGCCCAGTTCAGATTGTTACATACAGTGCGCTTAAGCTTAAGCCGCAATGTTATGTATTAACCTTTGCCAGCCTTAATTTTGGGAACGAAAGTTTATGTCTATTTCTAGTATTTACATTGTGTTGGCTACCTACAGTTTGAAAGTTACTGGTATTTTTCCTAACGTACATAATATTTTCATAGATATACTGACAAATAATCAATACATTAATTATTAAAATTATATCAACAATCGTGATTAATGTGAGCTGGTGACCAGAGAAATTGAAAGTAAAAAAAACGTTTATCAAGTCGGTTGCGAGCATATCCACTTAAAAAACTCTAAATTTGAACGCAATAAGTTGTTCACATACCTCAGCGCTTGCAATCGCCAATCCGCGATTGGCGCGCGTGGTGATTAAGCCCATACTCTCTCCTTGAGAGAAGGCCTGTACCCTACAGTGGGACGCATATGGGCTGATTATGCTAATAAGTTGTTTAGTTACAAAAAAAAATAATTTTTAATTCCTGACCTTGAAAATAACAATGGTTTTCGGCTGCTATTTTCAAGGTCAGGACTTAATGAACTTTTTAATGATATATTAAATCAGTCAAACGATTTTTTTTTTCAATCCCTTGATATGTCGTTATTTCCAAAATCCATTTCAATGTAATCCCTAAACTATTAGCATGGCCTAAAACAAACCTGTTTATAGCAAACCTCACAAATATTGACTGACCTTTTCCTCGGTTGCCCTTCCATGATCATATTATGAGTATGAGTATTTTTTATTTGCTAAAGCATGGTAATTACATGGTATGTAGGTGGTAACTTAAAATTATATTATATTGTGCGCAAATATTATTTTTGTTTTAAAAAAAAAGTTCGTTTAGCTAAATTAGTAGGTAGGTACAAAAATATGTAATACTTAATATTATAAACACGAAAGTTTGTATGTATGGATGGATGTTTGTTACTCTTTCACGCCAAGCGGCTGAGCGGATCCGAATGAAATTTTGCACAAAGATAGATTATAGTCTGGGTTAGCACATAGGCTATTTTTTATTCCGGAAAAATACACATCAAAATTACCACGCAAACGCAGTCGCGGGCAACAGCTAGTCTTAAATAAATATTTCAGGTCAATAATCAGTGCCTTTTAAAAGTTTTTACTTACGAAGCAAGGAATGAGTGTGTTTTCGTCTAGCGTGAGTATCAATTTAAAAATAAAAGTATGAATACTTTGTTTGTTAGATACTATACATTTTATAACAGACAGGACAAAGTTATTAATTACATGTTTTAATGTGAAGTTACGAAACGTAGGACCCCTTCCACCCCTTGTCACACAATCTCACACTTTGTCGACCCCCTCCCTACTTTATGGATGGTCCCTTATTTATCTATGTATTTATATACGATATTAATTTTATTTTTATTGGTGTAAATTATTTGTATGCATCGTTTGATAATTTAATATAAGTAAGGTTATTATTATAAGGTTAATTAGGCATGCATAATTCATATAACTCCGGAACTATCATTTTGTTTGTTTGTCCAATGTATTAGTCCGGTCCATCCAAAGGTTGTCTGGAAGAGATTACTTTTAGTGATAAGGCCGCTATCTGCTATTTCTTAGGTTAAGAAATATCTGTGTAATTTCCATTTTTATGTACAATAAAGTGTTCTCTTCTATCTATCTTATCCTTACTAATATTATAAACGCGAAAGTTTGTACGCGTGGATGGATGTTTGTTACACTTTCACGCAAAAACGGCTGAACTGATCCGGATGAAATTTTGCACAAAGATAGATTATAGTCTGGATTAGCATACAGGCTATAATTCTCTGTTTCTGCTTTTCCCTTTATTTGCGCCAACTCATAGCAAAGATCCACTTGCAAAATTATTACGGGTTTCTCCACTCTTTTGGTTCAATTCTAAGTGGAATGTCAGAATCCCGTGAAGTGACATACCCTGGATCTCTGCCTAGCCCTTCGACATATCACTGACAAGTCTATTACTGATTATTCCATCGACAAAGTCAATGGTTATTGACTACAATAAATATCTTCCTTGACACTCCCCTTTTTTCTAACAAAAAACACGACCTAAATACTATTATTTACTTAACTTCGGATACACTTCAGAACACTCCAAACGTTCCAGACAGGTCATGTGTAAAAGATTTTATTTTGAAAAAGTTCACCCCATTGTAGCAAAAATCTGTCATCCAGTACAGACATCAAACAAACAGACAAACAAAACTGTTATACTCAAAGAACAAAAAAAAATGTTCTGTGGTTATACTCCTAAGTCGTTTATACCAGAGGGGTAGGCAGAGACGAGGGACTGCTAATTGCCACGATCCTGACAGATCACTTTCGCTTCCCCAACATTCATTTGTCGTTGCATGCACGCACGCCGGTTTCGGGTACTTTGTATCTTGCCCTTTGGTAATACATCCCCTATTTCTTGTTGTTATTGTTTATAAACGCCTTAAATTTGTAAGTTTGAATGTAGGGTATAACCTCCGATGGCACTTAACCGATTTCAAAATTTTTTTCACCAGTATTTAGAATGGACCTTCAATTATTGAAAACCATTGTTATTTTCAAGGTCAGGACTGAGGAGGTTATATTATAAGTACCTATAGATGTAGAAAACCATCATGGCATAGGTTTGAGCTCACTATCGTTATTAAACATAACATAAGCATTTACATACAGGCACATACATTGCTTCTGGCCCCACACTAGGATACCCTGTGTCGTGGGAACCAGAAACATAGACATCATAAACATGTAAACATCCAAGACCTGGGGTTTTTTTTTGTCTGCAGCCGGGACTCGAACCAAGGACCTCTCGCGTGGTATGCAGATGCACTACCGCTGCGCCACGAGGTCGTCTAAATCGAACTATCGTTATTCAATGTTAAGTGTGTAAAATCCGTGACAACAATACAAGTGCACACCGGAACAGCCCTTAAACAATGTACGGTGTCCGTTCGAGAGCCCTTCATCCGGTCCGTAACGAAAATTGGTTAACTGATTAACATCCCACCCTATGAAGGGCTGATACGGGGAGTTTTACCGATACTTCCTATTTACACACACATTTGCATAATAACCTCACCCCATTTCCAGGAAGGGATTAGTTGAGGTGCCAGCCTTTACATACAACCGTGTATATGTTATTAACTTAATTCGGTATTTGACACGATCAACAATAAATTATTTCATACCTATGCTCGATTAAAACAAAAATTACAAAATATCTCGGAAAATGTATCTCCCTTAGTCAATTACTAGTTATTACAATTTTTAAATAGATTAAACATAAAAAGAGTGCTATGTAATGTGACGTCATAAGCCAGTATTTTCATACAAAATTCCGTTTTAAAAGTAACTCATTTGATATTTTGTCAAATACCCAATTCCGGCTTCACTTACTTGGTTTTTTGTCGGAAGAGTCCGACCAGGTATATATTATTTACTAGCACTACAGGGCGACTTTGAATTCGTTCACCATATTTTAACAGCATTCTAACCAGGATTTAGATACATAGGTATGGTGCTAGTTTTAAAAAAATCACGCGTCATAAAAAAACCTTTTTGTTACCCAAAATTACTTCCCTTAAGCATAAATAACATACATTATTAGAAAGAAAAGTAATAAAAGTCCAAAAAAACTATGTTTTGAGCATCTTATGGCAAGGCGTCGGCCAACTGAACTGTTTTTTAATTGTTTACGCATACGTAACGTCACGTCACGTCTTTACGGACGTCAGACTCACAAGCATTTAACATATTAGAAAAAAAAAAAAACATTTCTCGGCCTTTTTGGACCTGTCACAAAAACAAGGGCTTTTGTTTATTTTTTATGCAGCCTAATTACGTCCCACTGCAGGGACGTATATATCCTTCACAGTGCCTTCACAGAGAGAGAGAGAGAGAGTATGGGCTTAAATACCAAGCGTGCCTACCGCAGATTGACATCATATCAAGCGCTGAGGTATATGTACACCTCAAACACTCAGGTTTAGTCAAGATATTTTCCTTCACTATTAGCGAGTGGTATTGCTACCATAACGTCACAAATGTACGTAACTTAAGAAGAAGAAGAAGAAGAAAGACATTGGTACATGACGGGATTCGAACCCACGATCTCCCGAATGAGCCGCCGGCGTACCGCTTCGCTACGTACGTAATTCGTAATTCAACAAATACGGCCTGAAGGCAGCGGCTAACATAGTAAAATAGTACATTGACATTCAGCAAACAGAATGTAAATACTTTACGTTGAAATAAATTACTAATTTCTAATTTATGATTATAAGACTTTAGGCCCAGCTCATTTACAAGACAATCCTCACCTAACCAGTGCAGCTAAAGGATGACACACACCAACGCGGTTGCGGTGGATGGCTGTCCATACGTAAATCATTTACGACAGTAGCATTTTGTATGCTCCGCCACCGCGTTGGTGTGTTTCATCCTTTAACAGTTCGAATTTCCGGGTATACATGCGTACTTCCCGGTAGGGGTCTCAGCGGGTTTTGATTTAGAAACCGGCCAAGTGTCAAAGGGAAAATGAATACCCTATAGAATTACCCCGTGGTAGATATAGCTTTATTGAATTAAAATAAAGGGCGCAGTCAAATGCAATATGTTTGATGATGTTTATCAAAATGTTGTATTGTTTGACATTGTCCCTTATTATAATCATAAGCAGCCCATGTACTCGTACGTCCCACTGTTGGGCACAGGCCTTCTCTCAGAGAGAGAGTATGGGCTTAATCACCACGCGTGCCCACCGCGGATTGGCGATTTCAAGCACTGAGGTATGTGAATAGCTCAAACACCCAGGTTTCCTCACGATGTTTTCCTTCACAGTTGGCGAGAGGTATTGCTACTTTAACTTCACAAATGTACATTAACTTAGAAACCAAAGTCACAGTAGTAAGTACTTACGTTATTAGACCATACAATATGTGCCGAGTAATTACGCACACTTCGCGGCATCATATTAACCAAAACCGTTCTGTTAAGTCAGCTCTGGTTGCCTAGTAACAGTAGAGAAACGGTGTCACCAGTCTTTGAGCAAGCAACCGTTACGGCATATAATCGACAGATTTCGTATTAACATACTAATTATGAATTGATTGCTACCTATCTCCGCTGACAGGTGATTTGTATTTTAGGGCAGGTTGACTCTGAAGATCAGTTAATTAAAATGGTAATTCAATCATGGGGTCCTGTCAGAGTCCAGAAAAAAAAAGCTGTTTATTGAATGACAGTGTAAAATGTTAGCAGCAGCCTTCAGGTTGAGTTTGTAGTAGAGAAAAAGGCAGCGAATGAAAACTCCACTTGGACCAGATTAATAACTATTAATCCACACGCATGTACCGTAATTCATTTCGTAATAAATAATTTTTTACTTTACTTTACCACCTTTTCTCAAATAATATTAACTTATTTGGTACGAGTATCAAGCTAACAAGATTCCTTCAGGAAAACATCGTGAGAAAACCTGAGTGGCTGAGCTATTCACATACCTCAGCGCTTGAAATCGCCAATCTGCGGCTGGCACGCGTGATGATTAAGCCCGTACTCTCTCCTTGAGAGAAGGCCTGTGCCCTACAGTGGAACGTATATAGGCTGCTTTATGTTGTATATTAGAATTTAATTTAATCCAAGGTGAAAATTTTAAGTAGCGCATTGCAAGAGCGCTAGCTTCACATTCGAAAGATCGTGGGTGGAATCCTGTCATGTATTAATGAGTTTGTTTTCTAAGTTACGTAAATTTGTGAATTTGTAGAAGCATTATAATATAATTTTGAATTATATGTTCTATACGAAACATAATTCGAATGCCTCAACTAATTTCAACTCACTTGACTAAGATCTAACTGAGCTTTACTAGTTCTTAATGATTTTTGTACAGGGGACAAAGTTAATATATCCCTGGGGTCGTCAACATATGCATTTTGGACGCGCTAAAGGCTTTTCGCCAGGACGATAGGTTGATGCAATTATGCGCCAATATCGGCCGCGCTGGAAATCCATTAACAATAATTTCCTGCCAGCGCTGCGGTTTGGGCACGTAGAATGCATTGCATACTCTGTCCTGACGGAATATTTATTCGATTTAAATTAAAACGGCGATAGCCATAGAGCAGTTTATACGAGACGTCACAATATCTTTGTGTCCCCAATTTTTTACAACAGAGCACAGGCCTTCTCTTAGAGAAACACTATACTAGGACATTTAGAACGGTTAGAACATTTCAGATATTCAGATTTCCTCACGATATTTTCCTTCACGGGTAGTGAGTGGTGAAGCTGCCTAAAATTTCACATAATTTACGTATTTACATTAAATATAAAAATAAATATTATTTAGACAATAAATTTTATTTCAATCAATCAATGAAATCTGAAATCTTTTTTTTTAATTGAAAGTAGCACAGAAACTGCGACTTAATGAACGTTACAAGTTAAACTAGGTGCCCAATTCATAATCTAGATTATTTTCAGATCATTCAAACTTAGTCTTTTCAAGTCCTTAATTAACAGAGTTAATATAAATATTCTATCAACTGGAACTCATTCATTGAACTGGCTTTAATTCCAGACATCATTGTCATCTAAATAATCCTTAATGTTGTAGAATTTTAAGATTATTTAATTATTTTATTTATGAAATGAAGTGAAATTTTAAATGTATTTAACATTTAATGGTACTAGTGATTAACTGTAAGTAATGGTTACATGTGAGAAAAGGTCCATCACCCTCCGTACTAGTATAAACTGTATAACGGTAGGGTTATTAATTTTTATTTTTGTGAGTTCACACCATAATGTGGAGTATCGTTGGATAGGTCCTTAAAAAATATTGTCGTGAAAAATCATGTTTTAACTTAGGGTTCCGTTTGCGAAAGATTTAGCTTTAAATCGCAAATTTCTGTTCGAGTAGGGCGTTCCCCCCCTGTCTTAGCTAAACAGTTGATTGTAGAAACGTGAAAAAATTCAGGAAAGTAGCACATTATAATGAAATTAAAAGGATAAATATCACGGCTAAGTAGGCTTAACAAGTTAAAGAGTAATAGGCGACCAACTTATAAAAGGAAAACATCGTACAAAATCCATTGAAAACTACATTGATGAAGTTATTACTTTTGTAAATCAGATAAAACTCCCTCTTTCTACGGAACCCTACACTGCGCGTGGCCTAACACGCACTTGGCCGGTCTTTTCTTTGTTTTCTATGATATAAAGACAAGTTCCGTCCAAACTAAGTTCGAGGCAGGTGTCCCATTGGTGCAGCATATGCAGTCAAAAGAATTAGAGAGCTCACTGACGTTGCAACTGCTAGGCTTGTTTATTTTAGTTACTTCCATAGTATTATGTCCTACGGCATACTACTGTGGGGTCGGGCAGCAGACATTGAGATGATCTTCATCTTACAGAAGAGAGCCATCCGATTTATTTACAAGTTAGGTAGTAGGGATTCGCTAAGAGATTTCTTCAAAGAAACCAACATCTTAACAGTTGCATGTCAATACATTTATGAAAATATTATGTACGTTAGAAAAAATATCAAAGACTTCGAAAATGTTGGTGGCCACCATAATGTTAATACTAGAAATAAACATAAATTGTCATTTCCACTATTTAGACTTGCAAAAGTTAACACATCCTTTATGGGGCACTGTATAAGGTTCTACAACAAAATTCCTCAAGATATATTAGAGTTACCTCCAACGCGATTTAAAAAATGTGTTAAGCACATTCTGTGCAAAAAGGCTTACTATAACATCAAGGATTATTTAGAAGACAAAGATGTTTGGCATTAAACAGTAGATTAATATTATTTAAAGGACGATTGTGACTAGTGTTCAACACATTCATGACTAATATTTTAAGTTGAAAACTCTGTTAATTAAGTTAAAACGTGTTTTGAAAAGAATAAATGTGGAGTTTCTTTGTTAGCTTCTTCTCCACATAATCCATTAATTGTGAAACTAACAACTTTGACGTTCATTAAGTAAACATTCTGTTTTTACAATGAATAAAAATATTTGAATTGAATTGAATTGGCACTCTTCGAAGTGAAGAAATTGTACGAGTTCTAAATTGACGGAGCTAGTTAGAGATCCATTAAAAATCCATTAGACATCTGGTGATTGTATAAATAAGGCCAAGCGCTCCGTTGTGCTAATGAAATATAATTTTCAGACATTAATTATAGCTTACGGAAAACGATGAATACCAGAAAGTTGGTCATGGAATCTTCGAAAATAAAGTACCCACAAATACGCCTGTTTGGGGTGTTCCTCACTGGCCCTTCCACTTATATTTTCTGTCTTAGGATAATAGTTAATAAGACGTCCACATTTCATCATAAGCAGCCCATATACGTTCCACAGTAGGGCACAGGCCTTCTCTCAGAGAGAGAGAGAGAGTATGGGTTTAATCAACACGCGTACCCACCGCGGATTGGCGATTTCAAGCGCTGAGGTATGTGAATAGCTCAGACATATAACATTTATTCAACATTTGTTTTTTTAAAATAAAAACCGTTTAATCAGTAAATGAACTCATAAAATGTTAAGCGGCCAGAGGACTGCTTAGCACACCAAATCCTGAACGATTCCTCAGGTCTAGCTGTCAAATTCCACACTAATCACCATCGCGCTCAGCAGGATTCCGATAGGATTTTGTGCGCGTAATATACGGGCTGGGCAGTGACTGTTCTGCTCACTTAAGAATAAAAAGAGCGAAACTTTTCCTACCTTTTCCTTATAAGATAATTCTATCCATACGCAAACGGTCTAGGACACACTAAGCCTTCAGTGATGACCCTAATTGTTCTACCATTTAAGGATGATAAACACCAACGCGTTGGCGGGCGGTCCATATAAACATTATTTATGGCCAGTAGTATTTTGTATGGACCGCCACCGCCACCGCGTTGGTGTGTTTCATCCTTAATTTACTGCCAACTATCCCACTACTGTTTTGAACTTCCAGTTGTAATGGATTTCGATCGTACATTCTAAGGGAATACCTACTCTAAACTCACACCTGCATCCCTTAGGGGTAGTTAGGAACTGGGTAATTGTATAATCTAGTGACTCCTCACACAACACATAAATACACAAATAAACTCTCGCTTGTTAAATACCCCGGAGGAGTACTCAGAGATAAGACTTTCTACTTTTTACTGTCAAATCAAATCAACGCATAATTTTTTTATTTAAAGTAGCACTGAAACTGCGACTTAACGAACGTTGCAAGTTAAACTAGGTGTCCATTTCTAAATCTACATAATTTTGGAGAAAAAATGGACAAAAAAAAAAACTCTAAAATTAGTCTTTCTGTCAAACATTTGTCAAAATTATACATCGTTAAATTATGATGGACCACTCGAGTCAGATGGCATTAATTACGTAACAGTTTTGTTTTAAAATAAGTATCATAAGCAGCCTATATACGTCCCACTGTAGGGCACAGGCCTTCTCTCAGAGAGAGAGTATGGGCTTAATCACCACGCGTGCCCACCGCGGATTGGCGATTTAAAGCGCTGAGGTATGTGAATAGCTCAGACACCCAGGTTTCCTCACGATGTTTTCCTTCACCGCTAGCGAGTGGTATTGCTACTATAACTTCACAAATGTACATAACTAAGAAAGAAAAGTCATAGGTACATGCATGGACACGCTTCCGAGTCCAATGTTCTACCCACTAGGCTACCACCGCTCTAAGAGTAAATGAAAAGTAAAATAAGAAAAAAAAAAGAGAATAAAGAAGAAAATAAAGTAAAAAAAGAGTAAAATAAGTAAATGTTTTTATCTCGCTCGTTCGCGAAATCGAAACCTCTTTGAAAGTATTTTGGCTCAGTTTTTTAAGGCCCAGTGGGTTCTGAGCCGACAAAAAAAAAATCTCACAGGATATTCCCGAAATTCCTGACGGCAGCTTCAAAGGCTGCGCTCACGGGACCCGAGTTTGTGCTCACTTTACTCCCCCTTAAATAATAAATTAGTGGCAGCCTTACCCGTGGACTTGTAAATACCAATTTGTAGCGAAGTATATACAAGGTAAGACAAAATGCCGCCGTAATTTGTACTGAGTGTTTTTTCTTTATTGTGACAACCCAGCGAATAAGCAAGAATTGTACAACGCAAAAGCTTAAGTTGTAATGTCTTACGTGCGAGTCGGACTCGCGCACGAAGAGTTCCGTACCATAACTTGTACGACATTTGAATACTTCAAAAAACCGGCAAAAAAACTTTTGTTAATTTTTTTATTCTGTATTTTTACTGTATTCTGTTATTGTATTTGTTGTGATAGCGCCAACAGAAATACTTGATCTGTGAAAATTTCAACATTCTAGCTATCACGGTTCATGAGATACAGTCTGGTGACAGACGAACGGACGGACAGCGGATTCTTAGTAATAGGGTCGCCATACTAATAACTAATAGTAATAGGGAATATATCATTAAAATGTGAAAATTACTTGCTTCTGCTTGAAAAAGTGTGAGGGCGGGCGGTGCATTAACTAACGCATGGTGCTTGTGGGATTTTGGCGGCATTTAGCAAAGTAATTTTCACATTTTAATATTATTATGGTTTTCCGCAACGTAACGTCTGATTCCATACAGTAATAGGGAAATCCCTTACCCTTTGGGTATGGAACCCTAAAAACACCAAGATAAATTTAACAGTAATAACTTATACAGGCCACTCTATTCAGCCCCCATACTTACATGGATACCGCCTACCCCTCTGGGATACAAGCGTGAGTTTATGTGTGTATGTATGTACTAAATGTTACCACCAACGGCATTAAAATATATGAACAATGATAATTTTTTCACGACTTCGAAAATTTCCCTGTATTAAAAGGTTCTCACACAGACGAGTAAAACGTTTTCGGGTATAGGTACATGGGCATAAATAAATAAAATAATAAATAATCTCCACGCAACACAATCACTTGTGGTGGTCCCAAACTAGGATACCCTGTGATATGGTGACCAGACAAGGACATCACAAACATACAAATTCACTCAAACTGAGGCCATTTATACAAATTGGCTTATACCAAGTCCCTGTCCAATGGGAATCAAAACTACAGTCAAGCGCGCTACCGCTAGACCAACGAGGCAGGCAGAATAACTCTCACATTTTCAGCAAACAATGCTTTTCTGTGAAATTAAAAATATTTCCCCTGAGATTCTATCTCAAAGCATAACTTGGACGTAGCCACTCCAATATTACATTTAAATAAAGCTCATAAAGTTTACATTATCTTGCAGAAACAAACGGATTTTTTTTATTATCACTGAAGTTTTTTGCAAAGTGAAATACGTAAAAGAATGTTTAATTTGGAGTGGAGAAAGTTTGAACATTTTGTTGCTTATAAAAACAGAAACACGAAATTGATTTCAAATCGCAACAAACACTGAAATATTATAAACTTAACACCGCATAAACTTACTTGATTTTTTCAGAGACGAGCAACCGATGACGCGAGCTCCGTTTCTACTCTCCACGATTAAGCTCTGCGAATCAGAGCGAAACCTGGTCGGACTCTTCCGACAAAAAACCAAGTGAGTTTATCCGGTATTAAGTTAATAATGTGTAGTGCCTGCGAAAGTTTTAGTTCGAAAACACTGAAATATTTTAAATTAACATACATGTAATTATGGTAAGGTTATTTGGGATTCGGTGGATAAAATTGGAGAACTGGTCGTGCAGCTTTTTGTCTGTGCAAAGTAATCTAATACGTAATAAATACCAATAATAAGAAATGCTTTCAACTGTTAGTGACAAAATGTTATTGTTTTAGTTAGCCGTGTTTGTGTCCCACTGCTGGGCAAGGGCCTCCCCCAAGATCTTCCACTCCTCCATGTATTGACCTGTCATCTCCCATCTGAGCAAAAAATGTTGAGAGATTCTCCCGCCATCTCCGTCTTCGCCGACCACGTCTGCGGTCTCCGTCGCATGGAACCCATTCTGTGGCAATTTTTGGCAATCCGTCTGGACCCATACGACCTGTACCTTTTTCACGTACCGGCTTCATGTCACGTATGCAACGACTAATGAATGTTGAGGAAGCGAAAGTGGTGTGTCAGGATCATGACAAGTGGCATGTCCTGGTCTCTGCCTACCCCTCTGCGATACAGGCGTGATTTTATGTATGTATGTATACTTTATTGCACACGAAAAACAGTACAGGAAATGTGACATAAGAAATTACATGCACAAAGGCGAGCTTATCTCCGTGAGAGATTTCTTTCGAAATTTCAAGAATTTAGTTAAGTTATTCTTACTGACAGAAAGTGCTAGGGTGCAATTCTTATATAAAAGTGCTATGTAAAATCCGTGGTAAAACTATTGTAAACGAAACTGCTCCCACAGTCAAACCAAACCATTGGTTTTGTGAGGCTTTATTACAAATGTAACGTGTTCTTTTTATATAGATAAATACAGACATACATTGTATCATTTGACAGCGTCATTTTACTAGCATTATGAGGAACAAAAATGCAAAAAAAAAATTAAATCGCTCTAGCCGTTTTTACGAATACGCGAATAAATTGCAAGTTATTGTAAAATAACAAGGTCGGCTTTCGCTTACGCTATCTGGCAGCACTATCCATCTGCTTATCCATGGGTAAGCTCTATCTAGTGAACAAGTCCAAAAACGTCTCGCAGAGCTATACATAGAAAAATTTGTATGACTGACAACCCTGTCAATCAGATATTTATCTGTTTATCCTTGGATTTATTTATCTATTTACTTATTCAGTGATTTGGCGCTAGTCACCCTAAGACAGAGGTATTTATTATCTTCTTTATGTGTTTCAAAAGGATTAGCTAAGATACATTGAACATGGTCATCAGCCATTTGACGCCCACAGCAGCACATTGGCCTCCCTTATGGTTAACCAAGCTTCCCGGTGTTGTGCCGCCCGCGTCCAGCAACTCCCCGCCACCGTAACCAGGTCGTCAGACCATCTCGTGGGGGGCCTGCCCACGCTGCGTCGTCCGGTCCGCGGTCGCCAAGTCAGCTTTTCCGACTCTTCCACCCCAACGGCCATCAGTTTTCTGAGCTCTGTGCCTCGCCCATTGCCACTTCAACGGATTATTCTGCGGATCTCCTCATTCCTGATTCGATCACGCAATGAAACTCCTAACATAGCTCTTTCCATTGCTCGTTGGGTGACCTTGAGACTTCTTACGAGGCGCATAGTCAGCGACCAGGTCTCACATCCATAAGTCATCACAGTAAGGTACAATAACTAGATTTAATTACAATCGTCTCAGGAACCGTGGCTTTGACTACCGCTCAGGGGCATTTCTGATGCAAAGGATATCCCTCGCTGTGCAGCGCGGTAACGCTGCCAGTGTTATGGGTACCTTTGGGTCGGACATGTCTCGGGGCGGTTTATTTAATTGACTGTACTTGTGTGAGTGTGTGTTTTTTTTTTTTTTTTTTTTTAAAAAAAATAAAAAAAAAAAAATTACATATTAACTACTTGAGATTTGTCGCGTTATTTAGAAAAAGACGTCATCTTACAAATAAGGGGTCAGACAATGGCTGCCCAGAATAAAAGGATCGTCTGATGTTGGAATTGACAGGTGCGGTCATGTGTTTCAATAACAATAAGCGTCGCCTACACTACTGTTTGATTAGCCAGCGCATTGAACAATAAGCATCACCTACACTTAAGGGGCTCCAGGAAGTGACACTAGCGCCACCGTGGAAAAAAATCATATCTTTTTTTTCCAGATCAAATTTGCAAAAAGTGTCTGTCTCTCAATCATCTCTCAATCGTGTTATAGTGATTTTTAAAACACATGGCCGTGAACCTAAGGGAAAAAACCTATGACTAGATGTCATTAACGCTAAAAACGACCGCTTTTGGCATAAATGATATCTAGTCCCAGGTTCGTGATCCTGGGTTCTCTGTCGTGGGTCCTAAAAATCACTTTTAAAATGATTGAAAGATTGTACAGACTCTTTTTGCAAATACGATCTATAAAAGAAGATATTTTTTTATTGGTGGCGCTAGTTAGGCAACTGGTTTCCCTTAATCTGTAGAATTTTTTTTGTTGAGGTTTTTAATTGTTTATTTCAAGGTCATAATCTAACAGGTTAATTAGCCACCGTATTTCTGACGAAAGCACTTAGGTACATTCAAACGGCTGAAAAGAAAATCACCAATATGCCTCAGGGCATACAATGAAGGCAAAATTCTAGCTATGTCGTGGATTACAATAACAAAGGAAGCATGAAAAAAGTTGAGTCTTGAACAGTCACAACTTCTGTTGCAAGCCTCAAGAGTGTAGCAAGTTATGACTGAATGTATAATTTTTTAGGAAAAACATATGTCGTTCAGCTTACCATCATCCCCCAAAGGGCTTAGAAATAATCGCCCCCTTAGCGATAGGTACTTATAGGGAAAAAATTCTACAGGGTACAATATTATTCGACGTTCACAATTAAGGCGCTATTTATAACAAATTCAGCTCACCGAGCCTTCCTTGAACATTTTTTTAGCCAAGTGGGGTCAGTATATCGTAGTGAAAAGAAATTATTTTGAGATTGTTTCTAAGAACGCATTCGTCGCCGAAACGCAATCTAACCGGAAGCCTTCGAAATAAAATTCTAGATAAGGTTATTTTTAAAATACCTAATAACCGTAATTAAATTTCCATAATTAAAAATCCGACTAAAAGTGAGTTGGACTCGAGCACCGAGGGCTTTGTGCGAACTCATCTCTGTCACGAGAAAAGTATCTTGAAGATTTTTTTTCTGTTATTTAACTACAAATTTACGACTTTTCGATTTTTCCCTTCACCCTTGCTAGAAAGACATTGCTTCTTGTAAAATTTCATTATTCTGGGTCAACGCAAAGTATCCCGTAGGTTTTGATTCCCTTGCGGGTATCACAATATGTGGCAGTAGCGGCCGTGTCTTTTGATTTCGTTGATTTAGAACTTTGATTTTCTTACAGCTCCAGTTCAGGGAATCGCAGGCCGGAGTATTTGATATTAATTTCAACTTGATATCTTTATACATTCCTAAGAAAAAGAATCCTAAGAGACAGACAGAAGAATAAAAACTGGCCAAGTGTGAGTTCCGTAAGATTCAAGAAGACAAGAGGGTTCCGTAACATTGTCTATACAACATTTGAATATTTCAATCGTCTACTTGTTGCCGTTATTAATATCGAGCAAAAAACGTATGTGTATGTTGTATGGAAGCCCCCCTTAAGTTCTGTTCTGTTTTATTCTGTTTTTAGTATTTGTTGTTATACCGGCAACAGAAATACATCACATGTGAAAATTTAAACTGTCTCAATATCGGGTTCATGAGATACAGCCTGGCGACAGACGGAAGGACGGACGGACGGACGGACGGACAGCGGAGTCTTAGTAATAGGGTCCCTTACACTTTGGGTACGGAACCCTAAAAAGTGATCTTTTAAGGGTTTTTCCCTTTTGATATACGGAACCATAAAAAATAAGTGGAATTCTTCAGTGTCACACTGTTATGAATTTCTTTGACGCTTTCACCGGATCACTCTGAATAAACCGGCAAACACTAATTAGCTACGGTCTCCACAGAGACCGCCCTCTGTATGTAGGTAGCAATATTTGGAACATTTTTTTCATGTCCCTATTCTTATATTTTGTGTATTTAGGTAGATACTAATGACAATATCATTTCGCTTAATAAATTATTATCTTCTTGTGATCTTCTAAAACGTAAATTTTTTACTGACGAAATGCCTTCATACAATTCACTTACACCACAAATAAAGAGCAAAACGTTTAGTTAGTGGGTCTTGCCTATTCTTAAAAGGCGGAATTACGAACGCTCACGAAAACAACAAAGCAGTAATGTTGGCGATGTTCACACAAATCTCTATTATTATGAACATAACATTGTACGTATCGTGGTCTGTGGTACACAGTGATAAATATATTATCAATGTTAATTATTTAAATTACACATCTCCATTCTTATGTACAATAAAGTGTTCTCTTTCTATATATATTTATCTATATTACCGATTGTGTGTATCGGTTACGACAATAACAAAATAGTAGTTTATGATACTGTTGCATAATAAAGTGGTCACAGTGCCCCCCATTAGTCTAAATGGCGTGGAGCTGAAACGGGTACATCATTTCAAGTACCTCGGCCACTGGGTCACTGAAGACCTGTCAGACGACCTAGATATTGAGAGAGAACGGAGGGCGCTGGCTGTCCGGGGGAACATGCTGGTCCGCAGGTTTGCTCGGTGTAGTGGTGAGGTAAAAGTGACCCTTTTCAAGGCCTATTGCCAGTCCTTCTACGCCTGCAGCCTGTGGGCTGGCTGCACCCAGCGGGCTCTCTGCGCTCTCCGTGTACAATATAACAATATCTTCAGAATGCTGCTGGGGCTGCCGCGGTACTGCAGTGCCTCAGGCATGTTTGCCGAGGCCCGTACGGACGGCTTTCACGCCATAATGCGCAAACGAGTGGAATCCTTAATTGACCGCGTCCGCGGCAGCGCCAGCGGTATCCTACAGGTTTTGGCTGACAGGCCAGATTGCTCTATGTGGCATCATTTTGAGAAGATGCATATTAGTCGGTCAACTGATTAATTAATTAATTAATTAATTGATCAGTTGATTGATTGATTATGTTTTTAAGTAATTAGTTAATTTTTAATATTTTTTACCTATGTTTTTTTTTTTTTTCGGAATTTCTCTACGAGATCGAATCAGAAATGATGAGATCCGTAGACGAACGAAAGTCGTCGACATAGCCCAGCGGATTAGTAAGTTGAAGTGGCAGTGGGCGGGGCACATAGCACGCAGAACTGATGGCCGATGGGGCCGAAAAGTTCTCGAATGGAGACCACATATCGGCAAGCGCAGCGTGGGACGACCAGCCACAAGATGGACAGATGACGTCATTCAAGTGGCAGGAAGACGCTGGATGCAGGCCGCTTCCAACCGGTCTTTTTGGAAATCCATGGAGGAGGCCTATGTCCAGCAGTGGACTTCTTGTGGCTGAATGATGATGATGATGATGTTTTTTTTTTTAAGATTAGGTTAAGTTATATGGATTTTATGATCCGAAATAAATGATTAATAATAATAATAAGGGTTCTTAAAAAACGGGCCGTAGGCGAGTTTTTTTATAGTATCACACGAGTGTTATAAGACCAAGTTATGTACAGTGTCATACACTACTTTATCTACTCTCATACTATAATACGTAAAATAATATTGCAAATAAAACGCTGAATATAAACAAATTTATTTTTACTTGTAATAATTATTGATGTTCTGAATATTACAATTATTAAATTTAATTTGAACCGGACAGGAAGCGTTATTGGAGGTACTCGGAGAGGGTATGTTAATGTTGACTTAATTTCTGTTATTTTCAATACTGTTAACTAATTTATTTTACAAACAGAACCAAACTTTGTTTAAATATTGAAAAGTTTTTTTAAATGTAAAATGTTGGCGCCAAGGCGCAAACATAGATTGCGCATGCGTGTTGCGTCGCCACGGACTCGTTCATTAAAACCTCTTTTTTACAAGTAGAGGTTCAACCTTCTTGGTCCAGCTGGAGGTTGTATAGGTGTATCTTTATGATTAAAAAGTTATATTATGATACAACTTTTTATTTTATTTTTGGCCTATGCGTAATGTTTGTCATAAGAGTTTTGTTTTCAGTTTTCTAATCTTTGTATTATAGTCAGAGTAGATAAAGTAATATTTCAATATAAATGGCTCTAATTTCACCGCAATTAGGCACATAATGTCACCTGTAATCAAACTGTGACTCTTTCATTGCTATTATTCACAAGTGGGTTATAAGGTTTTTTTTATTTTATTGGTTGAGTTGCTTCGTTCTTAAAAAAGTTTCTATACAAAAAAGATCGTGTTCAAATAGTGCAAATCAATTGATGTACCCATTGCTTGTTCATTTCATGCAACTTCGTATTTGTAGATCCACTGGTCTGTGATAAGTGAAAAAAAACACTTGAACAGACATATTTGTAATTGTTAGTGAACAGTAATCCCAAGGAAGCAATAGAGACATGAGGAGAACATGATAGCTTTGAATCTTTAATATTATTGTATGTCCGGACTTGGCCCCCGTGATGGAGTATGGCCTATACCTTCCTCAGGGAAGAGACCCGTGCCCCTTGGTGGGGACATAATGGGTTGATGATGATGATTGTATGTCATATTAAAAGAACGTTTATGACGTTGAAAAAACCATACCGTCGCGGTTAAAATTGCCCTAGGTTTGAGTTATCAGCTTAAAATATTGCATCAGTTTTCATTTTATTAATTTTAAGTTTTTTGTTTTCATCAGTTTTTATCAGTTACATTATTGATAATATCATGGATCTCGGTATGAAATAAATAAATTTATTTCATTACATTGACAAATAACACTAGATAGACAAACACATCTGTCATAGACCCACTCTTTTGACTCTCAAAGACTCCATTCAGTCAGTCCAGTCAATGACACGTCGGGCAATTTTCGGGCGCGCTGTCAACGATACGATTAAGTTGGAGTACCTCTAGCTGCAAATTTTACCTAATAAATAATCGCGGTTACACCCGTTTAATATATTACTGTATGTATGAGCATCGCGAGTCATTAAAAAAATAATAAAAAATACAGTTGCGCAGTAGTGTCCTAAAACAGTTTTTTGCCGCGTTATTATGTAAAGTTGAGTACAACAGTTGGCCCCACTACTCATCCCGGGTCGAACGGCGCCCCAGGGAGGGTAGTTTGAGAACTTTCCGCAGCTAACTGACACTTGCATTAATTTTGCAACGTTTTGTGTGAATGCCAGATAGCCGCTAATACGGTTAAGGGGGGGAGTGCGTATTGTCATCGAGTTTTGGTACTTCTGAAATTAATTTTAGGTCGAAATATGGGCTTACTTGTGACTTCGTCCATTTGGACTGCAGCGTGAAAAAAGTTTTGGTAGCTGTGGTTGTTTTCATATCTTCGGCGCTGGTCATCGTAGTGATCGGACTACAGAGTGTCTTTGAATTCGTTCACCGTATTTGAGGTAATGAAAGTCTTTCAAATAAGTCTAACCCCGTTTTCTCGTACGTCAAGAGTCCGCAGTCTGTATGGAATCTATCAATCTACTGTTAACAGCCAACAAGCGGCTGTTAACAGTAGATCAATAGATTGTTAATGTCCGAAAAACCGAGTGAGTCCGTAATTTATTCTTAATGCATCCTAGACCACATTATTGTCAAAAATATACTTATTATTTTACCATCGCTGATTGATTGATAAATGATATCTGTGTTTTAGTGCTGTAGTGTTTTGAAGTCGGTTTTTATTTTTTCGTTTTATGTTTTTCTTTACTAAAACATTCTCTATTTGTCTCAAATAAAGTTAACACTGTAAAAAGAAACTGGGAGTTAGCATAGAGTAGGAGTATGAACTCGCGGGGCTATGTCGCCTAATAAGCCCTTAGTATTAAATTTAAGAAAGTTAAACGATGGAATGGGGAACTTGCGTCTAACTTACATTGGAGTGACTTTGCTTTTATACCAAAGAAATTAAACAAAAACTTAGGAAAAATTGAAAATTAAACAATAAAAAAAATTTTTTCGCTGTTTTCGGGGTCACAAAATATACGAAAAATAAAGGTAAGTAGGTACTCTAATAACACAAAACTTATTAGATCTCGTTTTGTCATTGAATTCTGAACGTTTTTTATAAGGAGTAGGTACATGCATAAAAACATTGTTTTACGTGATAACTCAAATATTGATAAACGCTTCATAAATTATAAGCGTTACGTTAAGGAGTGACGCCATAGTCTAAGGTCGATTTGTATGGCACGCTTTAGTACCACGTGACTGTGTGATGATGATGATGATATTGACTTTTCGATTGGTTATATTATAAAAAGTATTAGTCGCAGAGAAAAAAAATACCACGTTGATTTATCTTTTAACGTGTCTTCTCCTATTGTATTGAAACATTTTTTAGATCCGTGTGGCGCCAGATTAAGAATAGTGTCACTCCATTTCCTTTCGTAGATGTTCGTAGAAGGCGACTAAGGAAATCAATTGCCAGAAGACGGGCAGCGGCGTCTTCCTGAGATTCCGACCGCATACTGCGATCGCCAACCCGCCTGCCAAGCGTGCGATTATGGCAAAACCCCTCATGGTTATGAAAACTACGAAGGAGGCCTATGTCCTGCAGTGGGCGTCAAATGGTTGATGATGATGATTAGTGCAAGTTCAGGCTCAAGCTCAGGATTTGGTGCGCGTAGTACAGAGGAAGACCACTCAAGAAGATAGAGTCACTTACACATTATCAAACTGTCAATAACAGTTAAACTGCTATCTGCCATCGCAAGTGCCCGTTCACACTCGCACTATGTGAGTAATTTACGAGCCTTTACGAGCGTTTCCGAGTATTTACGACATGTCACTCCAGTATTGACGCGCCTTTAGTCGGACGGCGCGAGTGATCGTTAAACTTTATGTTGTTACTGAGCCCGCGACTTCGTCCGCGAGGAATGCGGGAAAAAATGTAGTTGTGTACAATCCAGGTGCGAGTTCATCCATATCGGTTCAGCCAATTTCAAGTTAAAATTTTTTTTATAGTTTACTTCTGTAAAAAAAATTGTCATTTATAATCCATGTGCGAAATGTCATCCGCATCGGTGCAGCCAATTTGTAGTGTGAAGTTTGTTTATAGTTTATCTTCATGCTCACCTGCGTAATTGTGTTTCATTTTTTTATTGTATTTGAGATATCGGGATAACAAAGATGTTAAAATTTTAGATTTTAAACATTTTGTTACTGGGAAAGATCTTATTCATTTTTACGACACACCATATTTTCTAGTTAAACCTGAGATTTCTGCACTTAGCCTCATAGTTGGGCCATTGTACGTAGCAAGTGCTAAGGTATGTAAATACCTCAGATACTAGGGTTTCTTCACGATGTTTTCCTTCACCGTTAGCGAGTGGTATTACTACTACAACTTCACAACCTCCCGAATATGAGACCGGCTCTACCACTACGCTACCACCGCTTATTACTTCACAAATGTACGTAACTTGGAAAACAAAGTCACATGCCAGGATTCGAACCCACGACCTTCCGAATGAGAAGCCAGCGTTCTACCGCTCTGCTACCACCGCTCTGCCATACCCTATATGCATCAATACCAGCGTTAATTCCCATCACCGAAGCGCTGACTCCTATTATCGAAACGAACGCTGTCAGCGGAAGTACATCCTCAGTCGATATTTAAAGCCGATTATGTAGTCACTATTGGTTTTTAATACAAGATTAGTTGTATCGTAAACGTTTTGAGATGCTTGAGTGATTCTGTGGTAGGTAGCTGGTTTTATTTTGTTTTATTCAGTGACTTCTTGTCTTGTCTTCTCACAGAAAAAATATAATTAAGATGGAACATTGTAATTAGACATAGGCCGATTACGAGCTTCTTTACGAGAATCACAAAAAGTAAATGTTTTACAAACAATATTAAACGCTTCGCATTAAAAGAAAAACTAAAAACCGGCCAAGTGCGAGTCGGGCTCGCGCACGAAGGGTTCCGTACCATTATCTATAAAACATTAGACAAAGATCGAATTTGAGAACAGCGCCGTCTATAGAAACCAACAAGAAGCATTTAATATTGACATTTAACGACATGACATCGGCGCTGTGAAGGTTACATAGATGGCCACTAGATGGCGAGCGCCGTCTTTAGACAACGTTTGTCGTATGGGAGCCCCCCTTAAATATTTATTTTATTCTGTTTTTAGTATTTTTTGCTATAGCGGCAACAGAAACACATGTGCCATGAAAATTTCAACTGCCCAGCTTTCCTGGTTCATGAGATACAGCCTGTTCCCGCTTGGTACCCTTTGTGTTCCGAACCCTAAAAACTATTAACTTTATTGTATTTGCAAGTATTTATTTATGAAATACCAATTCTTAGTAATCATTGCCTTTCTCAGAAATTTAAAGAGATGTAAAACGTAAACGGTCTTGTTTATAAGAAACACGCATACTTAAAACGCCGATTAAAATAGTGGGTGGTATAGATTTTACAAGCAAAAGTCGTAAGCACAGATTAAATAAACTTTCTCTTAGATGTGCTTTGGAGGAATCGTGTTCTTATAAATAGGGCTGTAAAGATTTAAGATAAAATACCTAACTTTACGCAACAACAAATTGACGTCCAATCCGACGAATCCAAAGTATTTTCTTTGCATTTTGTTTCCAAATGTCGAACATTAAAGGTTATGGCCACTAGTATAGAATTTAATGAGCTCAGCTCTTCGCTTTTTCCAATGGACCCGACCTATTCACTTTACTTTTTATGGGATGAACATGGCTTCGTGTTAATCGGTGCTTGCCACTGACGCTTGAATCGACATAATTTTATGAAAGAAAAATTATATACAAATTGGTCCATAAAGACTCTACGTAGGTAGTTGAGCAAAAAAACAGGCGTCAAAATGAGAACGTTATCCATATTTGAAGCGGTTTAAAAATGCGCCCAATATCGGTATGCGTCTCCGTGAGGCGTGAAAGTGGAAACTCACGTTTTTCCTTTGCTTCGTTGATCTAGCAGTTAACACAGTAGACTACTCGTGGGTTCCGTTCCCACCGAATGCCACCGTAATTAATTTATACACAATATGTCTTCAGTATAGGTGTATTTACATATTTGTGACACCCGTTCCTGGTTACCATAGTGCAGGATATCCTAGTTTGGATCCATGACAAGTGATTGTGTTGTGTTCTTTTTTTCCTTTAAACGCGCGGCGCGTTGCGTACTCCTTATACTTACCTTAGGTATTAAAAAAAGTAATTGAACAACTATTCAATAGCAAAACGTATATATTAAAAACTAGCTGTGCCCGCGACTCCGTTCGCGTACATTTCGATTTTTACGAAGCATTTGTATGGGGGCCACGTCTTATCATAACTGGAGCTAGAATTTATATAGCCTATCCTGTGTCCCAGATGTCTATATGTTTTTATACCAAATTTCATCAAAATCGGATAATTGGTTTAAGAGTTATGGAGGAACATACATACATACACACATACAGAAAAAAATTCTAAAAATCGTGAAATTAGTTTCAGTATCATATATTGAGCCTATAAACACAATATCTCTGAAAACAAACTAACTTACTCCATAACCGACCCTTACAGATTTATTATTAGTATAGAAGATAGATAAAACAGAAACAGCGACTCAATGAACGTAACAAGTTATCTAGGTGTCCATTTCAAAATCTCGATAATTTTCGAGAAAAACGTGGGCAAAATACTACTTAGTATTAAGCTCGCCGTTGTACGAATTTGTTTGTTTAGTGCAATAAAGAATTTTTGAATTCAATTCAATTCATAAGACTAAGTTAGTGTTTTCAAATTTTGGTCGTTTATTAATAGAGTCTACGTATTATTATTCTAAAACCTAGAACTTATGCATTGGTAAGTATAGCCTTAATTCCAGACATTCTTGTCATCTAAATAATTTTTAATGTTACAGTAGCAATTTTGGCACAAAATGTGCTTTACACTTTTTTTGAACCACGTTTTTGGCAAGTTTATTATATCTTTAGGTATATTATTGTAAAATCGCGTACAGTGCCCCAATAAACTGAAACGGTCTTATTTATAAAAAAAAATAAGTAATGCCTCTTTTAGAGTCTCTTTAAGTAAGACACTATTTAATTTTTGTGGGCGTTTTAACTTTTTAAGATTTATAATAAGTTCGAGCTAAACGGCTGTTTTTTTTTTTAATGTCATATTACGCGTTTCATTCTTTCTTGTGTAGTAGTGGAAAAACACAAACAAAAAAACCGATGACGAAAAAATAAGATGAAGAAAAGTAGGTGCAATTGCAATTTTTGGCCGCCATCATCGCCTCATCTGGCAACACTGAGAGAAACAACTTGTTGTGTTTGACATTTGTTCACTCATGTGGTGCACTGTGCACACCATAGATTAAATATTCACTGCTTAAAGTAGGTTTAAGGGACATTTAACGAGAATTTAGTTACGGAGGTCGTATAGCTTAACTAAGGTAGAGATTCAACTTTATAAATCATTGTTTTTTTTTTTAATCTTATTTATTTTATAAGCCATACATCGAATGATTAATTCGGCTCAACTTTATAAATCATAATTAGTTAAAATCTGTCTTAAGACAAATAAGTCTCACTGAGGAATGTTTTAGTGGAATCGTTTTTGACAGTAAAACTTCTTAACAGCCCTTTTTTTACATTATTTATTATTCTTCCTTTTGCAACAAATACGATCTCGTATAATTTTATCATAAGGCGTATCTAACTGTTGCGTATTTTTTTGTGTTATTGTCTTGTTCATTTTTAACCCACATTTTCGTAACTTTTTATTGCATGACTTTATGCTTTTCATTATTGTGTCGTCAAGTATTAATGACAACTTCCACACAACACAATCATGGTCCCGGTCCCAAACTAGGATACCATGTGCTAAGGTGACCAAGCAAATACATGAAACAGACAGAGAGAAAAAAAAATCTTCTTTTACTCCTTTCCTAGTGGCCCCAACCTTAGAGCAGCACATTTGATTAAAGTGGGACCTACAAACAGTGTCCAGGGAGCGAACTTGCCAACTTCCCAACATCTTATAACAAGTTCCGTTTCTTCAAAGGCATCTCGTGAGTTTCGGGACACTTTGCCTCCTTCTAAAGGCTCCCTGCGTGTTTTATTTTTATTTCTACTGCCCCAAAGGCCATTTCGTCAGGGCTAGTTTGGATTTGGAATAGCCAGTTTCGAGAAATCTTGGACAATGTTAATCTCTCTTAAGGTAAATAAAATAAATAGTAATAACTTCCACGCAACACACTTTACCTGGTCTCCAACTAGGGTAACAAGCCAAGGACATCACAAACATGGACGCCCAGACTGAGGCCGTTTGTAATGTACGGAGGACTCAGTAGCAATCGAACCCACGACATCCGGCATCGTAATAAGACGTGATACCGCTAGACCAATGAGGCAGTAATTAACTTCATTAGTATATAATTAATTTAATTTGGGATTCAAAACTATACAGGTAATATAATCTCCATATACTTACAAGCGTAAATTGTAGATTCTACTTGTAATTACGAACAAATTTTACAAAAGCAAAAACATCGAAAACAAATAAAATATCAGCTTTTCCATACATTCAAATACCGTTGATGGTAACTGTCAATTAAAAAAAAACTGTAAAATGCACTTCCATACATTATTTGTTTATTATTTATTTTCAACTTTACAAAAACTTTTGTATTATTAATGCAACCTAGTATTATTCGTCGGCAGAAAGAGAAACAAAATGGCCACCAACGTTAAATACGCCTCACGTTCCACTTTCTCCTTAAAAGTGAGAGTTTCACAATGTCGACGTGAGTTGATTTACCAACCTCGAAACGCTACAATTTCACCACATGAAAGAGATCTGGGGTTCCTACTCGAAAGCTCTGGAATTGTGAAGTATTTGTCGGTTTATTTACTTAATTCCGAAAATTATGAAATGTAGCTTTATGAAACGCGGCCCAGGTCATGCATGAAGAAATACCTAATTATCACTCGCTTTGTTAAGTCCAAACTAAGGTCACTCCCTCAGCACAACGCCGAGTCAGCTGCCTTTTGTGGCAACTTAGACACACCACAGGCTACATCTATTATATGGTCCTGTTTTATTTATTTAATTTGTCTGTTGTGTATTTAGTTTTCTTTTTGTCGTTGTGCATGTCATGTTACTTATCTGTTTATTTTGTTTGTGTGATGTGTCTTGTTGGCGTAATAAATGTCTTTCTTCTTCTTCTTGTTCCATATGTCGTGATGAGGTGCGTCGCACCGGTGCAATGTCTCATTTAGTGTGGCTGTACGGTGCAGCCGTGCAACGTCGTTTGGCGCGACTGTGAAGCGCAGTTAGAGAAAAAGTACAATTGTATGATAAAAATGTAATTATTCTGCGAATAATCATGGGAATCGTGAGAGTAGGAGCCCACACAGCGCACGGGAGCAACGCTGATATATTATTTAAGTTCATTTGCTCAGTTCGGCCTAGCAGCCTTCAAATCAAAAACAACTTTGGACGAACGTGAGCTGAAATCGACCTAAAAGTTTCTGAGCTTCAGATTTTAGTATCAATCATGTGTGTGCTGGGGACCTTGAGAATATTGGGCTACGCATTAGATAAAGATAAAGATACGTTTATTTGCTAAGTTACGTAAAATTAATTTTCAATGCAGTTGCTCGTAAAGTTTTCTTTTTTGTGTAACAAAATTATGCGGAAATTTGTAATGTATTTTTAAAAGCGTAAAAAATAACGTTCTGCTATGTAACCCCATACATCTGCGATGGAAACTCGTGTCTACGAGCTGACCATACTATTATGGTAAGGTTAAAAACAACACTACCGTAATCTCCGGTTTCTCGTGCACTAACAATCTATTATTCTAATTCTTAACAGTGGTATGTTCTTCTGTTGTCAGCTATGAGATATTTTTTTTTGTATGAACTTTGGCCAACTGTCACCTAATAACTGGTAGAATAACAGATTGTAGGTGTAAGAGAAATCCGTCTATTTCGTATGCCTACCAGTTAATTTCTTGCACCACCTGTGGTGGACAATAGAGCGTGAAATAAAACAGTACTGAAATCCTTTATTTCACGCGTGAAATAAAGTAATTTTTTAAAGTTTTTGACTCTGTGATGCATGGTGCAAGTCATAAAATTTAAAAAATTACAAAGATGCAAGGAGGTTTTGCTGTCCAAAAAAAAAAACAATTATTTATAAGTATGCGCGCTTGAATGATGATAAACACCATAACACATAAGATTCTTGATTATCTCAGTTAAAAATACGTGTTTTGTTTCCGCAAAGTATACTGTACCTTTGCCTCAAGAAAACAAAAACTGTATGAAACGCGCGCTCTGTAAAGAAAGCACGCCATTTTGTTGTAAATAGGCTTTGGTGAAATAAAATTACTTTCTTTATTATACTTTTTTTTTGTTGTATTTCCTCGCAAAATGCATTGAAAAATGTTGTAAGATACTTGAGCGTAAAAGGTTTTTATCCGAATGCGTGCCAATGAAAACACTCGCTGCGCTAGTAAATAAAACCTTACTTTCCGCACGTGTATCTTAAATAACTATAAACAGCACTTTGGATAGTAATGTACAATTCCTTATTCTCAAAATGTTCTCCTGATACCAGCGCACGTAAGTTTGAGTGGACGGAAAGTCTGGGCGCAGATAAGATAAGATAGGAAGATAAGAATATTCATTATTGCACACAAGAAACGAGACATAAAATATAAAAGTTATAATGAAAAAATACAATACGTGGCCTTATTACTAACAGAAATTTCTGCCAGACAACCTTGTGACGGAAAGGTTGCCGAATGTGTTAAGCACATTCTGTGCAAGAAGGCTTACTATAACATCAAGGATTATTTAGAAGACAAAGATGTTTGGCATTAAACAGTAGATTAATATTATTTAAAGGACGATTGTGACTAGTGTTCAACACATTCATGACTAATATTTTAAGTTGAAAACTCTGTTTATTAAGTTAAAACGTGTTTTGAAAAGAATAAATGTGGAGTTTCTTTGTTAGCTTCTTCTCCACATAATCCATTAATTGCGAAACTAACAACTTTGACGTTCATTAAGTAAACATTCTGTTTTTACAATGAATAAAAATATTTGAATTTGAATTTGAATTTGAAGGAGAAAGAGAGACGGATAGTTGGTGCAAATACGAATAGTACGTAATTAAACTTACATCAATCTTACTTAAATAATTGTTATAAGCTACTACATAATTAAGTTATAATACCTATGTGCAAGAGGAGGATATAATGAATATAATATACCTACAAAGAAAAAAAAAGTCATGTACTGATAAAAAACTTAATTTAGAGAGAAAGATACAGTTTTTTTACGCTATTTTTGAAGATTGCTGGAGATGGAGAACGCCTTATTGAGATCGGCAGATCATTCCACAGCCGGACGGCCCTTACACTGAATGAGCTGCTGAAGGGCGCAGTTTTATTATATTTAGCTTTAGAATTAATTAAAATATTAAATATGGACTGTACATCGATGGAGTCATTTAAATAAAAAGATTATGTCAATAAATTACAATTTATCACTTAAAACGTCTGTACAAGACTTATATAATAGTATTTGACAGTGAGTAGTAATTTCAGCTTTTTCTGAAATAGATGTGTACTTAATTTTTTGTAACTCGTCGGTATATATTAAATATGATAGGCGCCATGCATAATCAGCTTTTGTGAATTAATGCCGTTTTACAGAGCGAAAAGGCGCAGTCTTTCTTCGTCGTGTCTATTTCGAGTCACCGTTTCGGAAAGGCGCGGACTTCGAGGATGTATAATGACGGAATTAGCTAAATAGTTTTGGGTTAAAGCTTTTGGGTTGGTAAAGATCGAAAAGAGAAGGTCCTAACCTTCATTGATATTTTGCAACAAATTAAAAGTGACCTTTACCTAAGAAAACTCTAGTTGCATAAAAATTTACTTGAACATACTGAAAGATAACCAAGACTATGAATAAAGTACTTCTTTGATTCATTTAATTTTAGGTTAAATTATACATAACATTACATAAACTCACGCCTGTATCTCGGAGGGGTAGGCACAGACCAGGGTTTGCCACTTGTCAAGATCCTAACAAACCAATTTCGCTTCATCAATATGAATTAGTCGCTGCATGCACGCACGCCAGTTTCTGATACTTTTTAGGGTTCCGTACCCAAGGGGTAAAAACGGGACCCTTTTACTAAGACTTCGCTGTCTGTCTGTCCGTCCATCCGTTCGTCCGTCCGTCTGTCTGTCACCAGGCTGTATCTCAAGAACCGTGATAGCTAGAGTTGACATTTTCACAGATTATGTATTTCTGCCGCTATAACAAAAAATACTAATAACAAAACAAAATAATTATTTCAGGGGGGCTCCCATACAACAAACGCGATTTTTTCGCCGTATTTTTTATCTTTGTATCTAATGCTGCATAGATAATGGTACGGAACCCTTCGTGCGCGAGTCCGACTTGCACTTGGCCGGTATTAAATTATATCCATACTAAATTGTTTGTGTCACTATTTGATTAAAATGTATGATTTTTGTGCCTTACAGTAATATATACCGAAATATATTAGGGCCTGAACTTACACGAAAACCACAAAAATTCTCAACTTCCGACACAACTGATACAATAAAAAAAATCACAACTTTCATTTTAAAAAGGTCATAGATAAAATCTATTTTCGTATGCACTTCAGGACGCTTCTTCCAAGAACACTTATTTAGAAATCTGCCATTAAAACATTAATGCAATTCAAACAACGGCAATGAAATCAAACCAACACAGCAACAACGAACGAGAATAACCAAAAAAAAGCTCCGAACTCATTAACTCCCAATTCGTACACGAAGCTCGCGCGGCCCCGCGTAGCCGACGTTACGGGGACGTTACAAGTAAAATTACAAGTGGAACAGTATAATAAACAGGGTGTTAGCCGACAAGTCACGTACGGGAGGCGACTGCTCACCGAATTAGACAGGTGTTCGTTACACGAGGCGTTCAAACGCCGTACGCCGCGCCAACTGCCGGGAAGTGAAAGGGAGTAAGGAGATTAGTCTTATTTTCAGCGCTCCTGTGTTTACAAATTATTTGACAAAGTGGAGATGAACGAAATGCACGTAGGAAATATGCAGAACATAGGCCTCCCTCATGGTTAGGGAAAACCATGAGGGAGGCCTATGTTCTGCAGTGGGCGTAAAATGGCTAATGATGGTGATGATGATGATGGCATAAAGAGGACGCCAACCAGCTCGTTCGACTGACTATCAGTTTATCAATCAGCATTTACGAATAGACAAATAAGTCAGTTCCGCGTGGCGCCGGATTAAGAATAGCGTTACTCCATTTCCTTCCGTGGATGTCGTAGAAGGCGATTAAGGAAATCAATTACCAGGAGACGGGCAGCAGTGTCTTCCTGAGATTCCAACCGCATACTGCGATCGCCAACCCGCCTGCCAAGCGTGGCGATTATGGCAAAACCCCTCATTGTTATGAAAACCACGAAGGAGGCCTATGTCCTGCAGTAGGCATCAAATGGCTGATCATGATAGAGCGGTGGTAGCCTAGTGGGTAGAACATTGGACTCAGAAGCGAGAGACCCAGGTTCGATTCCCAGTGCGAGCATGTACCTATGACTTTGATTTTTAAGTTATGTATATTTGTGAAGTTATAGTAGCAATACCACTCGCTAACCGCGAAGTAAAACCTGAGTGTCTGAGCTATTTACATGCCTCAGCGGTTGAAATCGCCATCTTTTCTACAAAAATAATTATTTTACTACTACATTTATCGCACACGAAACATTTAAACATTTTTTTAGGCGGTAGTAATCAGTACCGCCTCTCCATCTCTCAGAACAATGACTTGTGGACCCGCGGCACGTTCTGGCTGGCTATTAGTGATTCGAGTTTGTGTCCAGATATTTTAGGAAAGTGACTTTTAAAAACAAAATAAACTCCTAGCTATGGCTTTTAAGCCACCCAAAATTCACGGTGTATATTTCCATCGTAAACCCTTCCCGACTACTTGGATTTTCGGTCAAGTTATGTGCCATCATACCACAGCCCTCGCAATATAACCCCAAATGTTTCAAACGTTTCTGGCAAGCCAGAAGTTCGTACAGCAGTGGCCTTAACGTGGCAAATAGCAAAACTCCGCAATAAATATGAAACTTGGCCCCGTCCAGAAGTAAGTTTCTTGAGTTTAACAAGGGTAAGCCGCAACAATTGTTGGCGAAGTGAACCTTACCATCCTTCCAGTTTGTACCCCGGTCTCGGTAATTTAAATTTAAATAAAAAAAAAACGTGATACAAACATAAAAAAAAACTTTGGTCTTTGCATGTACATAATGAGATGATTTATACAGCGTCCAGTAGCACCGTCACTCACACTTGATATTACTACTTATAGTTCTTTATATATTACTTTAAAGTAACGCTTAAATTGATATACTATTATATTTGTGTTAATTTTTATTGCAAATTTCATTGTAACACAGTAATTTTGTTCTCTAGTGGATGTCCTTTTTTAGAGTTCCGTACCCAAAGGGTAAAAACGGGACCCTATTACTAAGACTTCACTGTCTGTCGGTCCGTCCGTCCGTCCGTCCGTTCGTCCGGATGTCTGTCACCACGCTGTATCTCAAGAACCGTGATAGCTAGAGATTTGAAATTTTCACAGATTATGTATTTTTATTGCCGCTATAACAATAAATACTAAAAAAAAATTGTTTTTAAGGGGGGCTCCAATACAACAAACGTGATTTTTTTGCTGTTTTTTATCTTTGTGTCTAATGTTGTGTAGATAATGGTACGGAACCCTTCGAGCGCGAGTCCGACTCGCACTTGGCCTGCTTTTCTTTCTGTGTTTGTTCTACGTTATATTGCTTCTTATGTGATTTTATAATTTTTTTTGTTAATAAACGTTTACATATTATTATTATTATTATTAAATCCTTTATTGCATTTAAAACCGGCAGTTTTGCACATAGGCGAACTTAATGCTACTTAGCATTACCTATCTGTCTATAACTTACCTTAGGGTCTATCTTTCTGTTTAATCAGCCCATAAACAGAGCCCACTGTTGGGCATAGGCCTCTCCTCTTTCACGCCAACCCATCCGGTCCCTTGCCAGTCTCGTCCACTGTTTCCCAGCCGCTTTCACAATATTTTCGGCCCACATGCCCATCTTAGAGTGACTTGCGCCAAATCACTGGATAAGTAGATAGATAAATACTTATCGTGGTTGTCAGTCATACAATTTGTCTATGGATAGCTCTGTTACGGTCTTGCTGCAAGACGTTTTTTGTCTTATTCACTGGATAGAGCTAACCCACGGATAAACAGTAAGATGTTTCTGTCAGTTAGCGTTCGTGCAAGCCAGCCTTAAAGAGACAAATTTTAGTCAACCTTTTGAGTAAAAAAAATTGCTGTCCGTTTATAAAACGCGCTATGCATTTTGTTTGCAACCTTTAAACTCCTATTGGGACGAGTGTACGAGCGAGCGAGCCTTGTACGATTGGCATAGTGAAGGCTTCCAAGCATAAGCGATGTTTTATAAAAACCGAGGACAAAACAGATATTATATGGGTCTAACAAAGGCCAGCGCTGCGGCTAAAGATTTACTACTAAGCGGCGAGCGCGAACTCCCTTGGAGCTTTGACAGTTCTCTGCTGTCCGCTCCCTTTCACTCCTGTCTCATCTGTTCAAAGACGCGTTAGTTGTGTTTTTGCAGTACTATATTTAGTTTTATTTGAATAATGGAATCGCTCGTAGCCCCGGCTGCCTGAGTGATCTTAAACGATCACGAAGGTTAAGCAACACAGGGCGCGTTCAGTGCATGGATGGGTCGCCGTCTATGCCTAACGCTAGTGGCATTTTTCCGAGCGGTTCCGTGCTTTGCAAGGCACGTTAAGCTGTTGGTGCCGGCTGCCGTCGATAGATGGCAGTCATTAAGCCAAGTCAGAGGCCTTAGGGCGGCTTGACAACTTCTGACAGTAGACGAGCCACTAGTCTACAAGCCTCCACCAATCTGGACTTGGCCCCCGTGGTGGAGTATGGCCTATACCTTCCTCAGGGAAGAGACCCGTGCCCCTCAGTGGGGACATAATGGGTTGATGATGATGAATGGGCGAGGGTGAAATGGCATATAACCTCCTCAGTCCTGACCTTGAAAATAACAATTGAATCCAGTTGTTATAGACCGGACTGAGGAGATTATACTACTAATGACATACCGAAACTCACATAAACATAACACTACCATAAAAACCTGCCAAGTGCGAGTCGGACTCGTGCACAAAGGGTTCCGTACCATTACCTTGCAACATTTGAATATTTCAGCGTCTACCTGTTGCCGTTACTAATATCATACCGAAACTTACATAAACATGACACTACCATAAAAACCGGCCAAGTGCGAGTTGGACTCGTGCACGATGGGTTCCGTACCATTATCTATACAACATTTGAATATTTCAGCGTGTACCTGTGGCCGTTACTAATATCGAGCAAAATACGGCAAAAAATCACCTTTGTTTTATGGGAGCCCCCCTTAAATTTGTTATTTATTTTAAACTTATTTTATTCTGTTTTTAGTATTTGTTGTTATAGCGGCAATAGAAATACTGGATGATTGATAGGTATTTGTTACCTATTTTACTCACCAATAAAGGAAAAAAAAACGACTGCAAAACACTAGAGCACTAATACACAAAAATAAATGAAATGACATGACCTATAAATTTAAAGTAAATACATATTATTATAAAATATATAGGTGTTGTAGTTTAAAATTACATGATTACAAGTTACATGACCAGCACATACAACTTGACCACCGACTCCAAAATATATTCCTACAATAGAAATATCTTTATTAATATGAATTTACATAACGTAGATCACAGAAGTAACCAAACTAGGATAAACCTGTGCTATGGTTACTTGTAAAATTGCATTTTGGATTAAAATGTGGTGGACGGCTAGCATATAAATATTAATTACTAGCTGTTGCCCGCGACTTTGTTTGCGGAATAATTTTGATGTGTATTTTTCCGGGTTTAAAAATAGCCTTTGTGCTAATCCAGACTATAATTTATTTCTGTGCAAAATTTCATCCGAATCCGTTCAGCCATTTTTCGTGAAAGAGTAACAAACATCCATCCATACATACAAATTTTCGCGTTATATATATATTATACTTTATTGCACACAAGACTTTTAACAGGACATTACATAAGAAATAACATGTACAAAGGCGAGCTTATCTCTGTAAGAGATTTCTTCCAGCAAACCTTCGGGTATAGGAGAAGCAGTAGAAAAACGCGTTAATAATATTAGTAAGGATTATTTACAACTAAGTTTTATATTATACAAGACATAGAAATAAGTTTTAAGATAAGATTGGTGGCATACATCTATCCAACATTTATTATAGGTACTACTGTGGTAATATAAATAATATTAATAACAACAATAATAATAAATATGTGAGCAAATAAAACTAATTGTAATAAATAAAAGGAAAAATATATAATCTAGGTATATAAAGATCAAATTAATGGTAACCAGTGCTTGACCGAAAGGCTGGTGAGTGAATAATTAATATGAGAATACACTATAAACCTGCATATGTGTACCTATTTCGAATTTAAAGTTCATATTCATTTAAATTATTTCGGTTTTTATAGTGCTGTAATGTTTTGAAGCCAGTTTTGATTTTTTATTTAAAAATACATATTTGACGATTTTTTGGGAATATCACTACGATTCCGCCAAATTATGTTTTTCGAAAGCAAATTCCCAAGGTCCTAAAGAGACACCGAAATCGCATCAAGTGTGCCCTTACAATTTAAAAATTCCCTCGATTTTTCCAGGATTTCATCATCAGATACTGACTTGATGACTATGGGACTACCTGTAAATTGTCTTGTGTCTACCCTTTCAAACAAAAAAAGAATTTTCTAAATCGGTTCAGGCGTCTTTGAGTAATCGGGGAACATACATACATAAAAAAAGAATCCGACGAATTGAGAACCACCTCCTTGTGGGTTAATAAGTACTTGACGGTTGATTTTAAGTTCCACAACTAGTTTTCCATAAGATATTTCCAACGCTGATATTATTATCTCAATGAAAACTTCGTAGACAATGTCCCAATAAAAAATCATCAAAAATAAATCGCCGAGAGAAAAATCTCTAGAAACGAGAGAACTCTTGAAACAGAGTAATAATAAAGGACACGAAATTATGTAGAATAAATTAGTTTTGCTTGAGCCTAGTAATTTCAATTGCAAAGAAAAGGTTTTGCCATGTTGAAACGTAGACTTAGACGTTTTCCAGTCTTATAAACATAGCCCCTACTCTGATGCAAAGTATACGAATTGTATTAGATTAACAACAACAACAATAACTTCCACACAATTAACCCGGCGTGAGTGAGGTGAGGAATTGTCACACCGGCTATGAGGTGGGTATGAGATACCCGGAACTATTATGTTAATTTATTGATACTATGATTGTACATGATTGTATGTTTTTTGACTTGTAATCATTCAACAATATGAGCATATAAAATACGAGCATTAAGTACAAAAAACGTTCTTTTTTTCTTCGAATAACAAAGTGCCTAATCTCCTTCCAAAAAATACAAGTTTAGTGAAATACCTAATCTTTTATGTTTTTGAGTTCTTTTCATTTAAAATCAAACGAAATTGCAAATTATATGATAAATCAACATAATAACAATGTCTCCTTATTATTATAACTAAAAAGGGATCCGAAAAGACTTGTGAGATCATGTAACATAGCACCGAAGTTGCACCTGCGAATCGTGTATCGACCGTCACCAGCGGCGCAATACTATACTCGACAGTGTACCTAGCCTTTCACACCCTTACCTCCAGCTACTGAAACGTCAGGACTCGCATGACAACAATAACATTAAATAATCTGCGATTGAAAACTTCCCGGGTATGACATACCCGACCTCACTCACGCCGGGTTAACTACAATCACCTGACCCGGTCCCAAACTAGGATACCCCGTGCTATGGTAAACAGGCAAGGACGTCACAAACATGAAAAGAAACTCAGACTGAGGCCATTTGTACAAATGTACGGGGGCCCCCAGTGGGAATCGAACCCACGGCCTCTGTTTTGGTAGCTAAGGGCCTTAACGGCTAGACCAACGAGCCAGTCGATTAGATTGAAACTTTTAAACTATTTCTTAAAGCCTTACTAACTCTTAAACTCTTTTTTGTGTGTTCATCAATTTAATTGAACAAAACTGTGTATCACCAACTCGCTGCGTCCACGAATCCATTCGCGTGATGATTTATTTATTTCATGGATTCAGGACATTTTAACCAATTCGAAAAAAGGGAAGGTCTTCAATTCGACGCGTGTTTTTTTTATATTTCCTTATAATAAGTCCACAGATTTCAGTATTTTTGAGTACACCGTCCTACTTTAATTTAATGAGGAATTTCGGAGATCGAGCAGGATAATAGTCAAAGGGCAGGAGAAAATTAGGTCTGATTGATGGAGCAATTCTTCAGTACGTTTCATAAAATGTGTCGTTAAAGTGGCCCGAAGGTGATTCGAAAGAGAGACAAAACCTTGAACTGCACAAGACGGTGATGATCTGACTTTGAATTTCGGTAATGAAACAGGCTACTTTTGAATGGATAGGCATGTTTTATTTGATTTCTACAAAATATTGTGAAATAAAAGATGATACCGACTAATTAAAAAGGCATCAAAACCCAAGAATACCTTTTAATGAACATCACCTTTTAAAAGTGAGGTATTGTACAAGTATATTTTGGAGAGTGTGCCAAGCTGCATAACCACTACAAAAAATTTTGGCATCGAATCTACTGTATTATCAGTCGCGCGGTTCCATTAAAATCGAATCCTAACTGTGAATACCGTGTATCTTCTGTGGTCGACAAGATTAATAGTGAATGTTGGGGATTCGCTATTAATCTTGTCGATACTAAGAAATTGTTTGAATTGCAAATATCTGGTTAGTTTCCCGAATGAACAAAATTAAAGTCTCCCAGAATCGCAGGTAGGCCCCCTGACAGCGACCAAACAATTCTAATTTACTTCAGCGTTCCCTTAGAATGCTCCGAAGGCTTCTGGGGCCTCTTTGTACACATTTTGTTGCCAGGGGTATTAAAATGTATCACTAACAAAAGGTTGGAATGATACGTTGATTCTCTATCGAGGGTCGGTTGTTTTAGACGGAGGGTTATTTTGGTCCTGTTTAGGGTCAGTTTGGGGTTACATCGCATTAGAAGTTAGGCCGAAGGAGTTGGAATGTAGTATTATATTGCTTTAAACTTCACTGAGCAGAACGGCTAAATTATTGAAAATCCAAATACAAATACAAATATTTTTTATTTGTGAAATATGGGTAGGTACAAACATAAATGGTGCGTACAGGTGTAGAAAAAACGTGACAAGTGCTCCTTGTGGCGTACAAATATTAAAACAAAACTATGTACAATGTCAAATAAACTGTTAGATCGATGTCACTTAGGTAGATGGTCAATGATTAGTCAATACAAAATTATAAAAGCAAATTATTATTATTATATAATTTATAGAATTATTATATATTAAAATTATTATAGAATTTAACATTAAAGTCACTCCATCAAAATGAGTTGCGTAATTTCTATTGACATCGCGATTATCTGACAGTCAAAAATTCACTCAGCTTGTAAATACATTTATCGGTTAATTTTCTTTTAAATAATTCATACTCCAAATTCCTAATATATTATGGGACTTTATTGTAAATCAGTGGTGCCATACATAGAACACCTTTGTACATCATTGCTGTATTGGCTACTGGTACTTTAACTTTGTCTAAGTCACGTCTATTATAAAAAGTCAGTCGAATGTTCAATATTTTATATTCTTTACTCATAACACAACATAACATAAACATACATTTAAAACATATATGTCCCACTGCAGGGCCTTCTCTTTTAAAGAGAGACAGTAAAGGCATAACTTTTACTGCCTCGTTCGTCTAGCGGTATCACGTCTGATTACCATGCTGGAGGTAGTAGGTTCGATTTCCACTAGGAGGCCAGCAAACCCTAGTTTGCTGCTTACCCCTCCGCTTACCCATTCCGGATACGGTCCCGTAAGTCTTTGTTAAAGTTATAATAATTAATTTTTAACTTTGAAACCGCAACCAAATAATATATTTTGCGTTCATGACACAATGAAAGTCGGTAACTTTGACAGCGGCTCCTAATTTAAAATATAAAAGTAACCTTTTAAAATGAAACTGTGATGATAATGAAATTCCTTTTGAGCAACATTGCATAAATATTTCGGACCAGTTTATGAAACATTAAGTGTCAACTAAGATCAAAATGCTAAGTTTTATTAAAATACTATCCAACTGCTGCACCAAAAAATTTGCAATTATAACAGCATTTAAATACGTTCTAATTTTGGATGACTGGGAAATATTTTACCTTTGCTTGCAACTGCCAAGGCTAGCATGAAATTAACCCGAGATAGATAAAATAAAATGTGTATAAAAATAAAAAATAAATGTACGTCCAAGAGACGTACAGCGCGTGAATATATTGCTATTTACATACACATACATAAACTCACGCCTGTATCCCAGAGGGGTAGGCAGAGACCAGGGACTGCCACTTGCCACAAGTTATTGCTATTTATTTCTAGCTATAAGTCTCAGCGTGTGGGACTATTGTTGGTCCGTGCGTCCGTCCATCCGTCCGTCCGTCCGTCCATCCGTCCGTCCGTCCGTCCATCCGTTCGTTCGTCTGTCCGTCTATCACCAGACTGTGTCTCATGAACCGTGATAGCTAGATAGTTTAAATTTTCACAGATGAGGTATTTCTGTTGCCGCTATACTCGTAACAACAAATACTAAAAACAGAATAAAGTAAATATTTAAGGGGGGCTCCCATACAATAAAAGTGATTTTTTGCCGTTTTTTGCTCGATATTAATAACAATTCAAATGTTGTATTGATAATGGTACGAAACCCTTCGTGCACGAATCCGACTTGCACTTGGCCAGTTTTTTTCAAAATTTGTGTGTTATCCTACAGATTATTATGTTAAAAATTATTTCGAAGGCTAATTTTGTAAAAAAGACTAACGTTTTCACTAAATACACCAATTATGTGTCATATAGAGAGAGTATACTATTATCAGTACAATTATACAGGGTTATTTATAAAATGAACGTTGCTGAAAAACCCAATTATAGTTTTTGTAGCACAATGACTGTTGTTTTTTGAGATTTTTACTTGTATATAAAAACTCTAACTCTTGGGGGCTGTAAGCCCTGATAAATTTAAATTTTACTAGCTGGCCCGACAAACTTTGTTTTGCCATATTAATAAACCTACGACCCATTCTCAGACCTACCAAATACACATAAAGAAAAAATTAAATTCGGTGAAGCCGTTTCGAAGGAGTTCGATAACAAACACTGTGACACGAGATTTTTATATATTAGATTACTATCAACTTAACAGCCTTTAGCAAATCATTGTACTATAGAGAAGAATGTCCATTCTATTTGATACATATAGGTTTATGCTTAATCTATCATGCATAAAACTTCCACACAACACAATCACTTGTCCTGGTCCCAAACTAGGATATCCTGCGCTATGGTAACCAGGCAAGGACATCACAAACACGGAAATAATACACCCAGACCAGACTGAGGCCAGTTGTACAAATGTACGGCGGCCCCCAGTTGGAATCGACCCGCGACCTCCGGCATGGTGATCAGACGTGATACCACTAGACCAACGAGGCAATAAGAGTAACAAAGGACACCTTTAACTTAAACCTCACGCTACTGAAATTGCGGCCAGTTAATAACAATATAATTTTCAACCCAAGACGCAGGTTGGTACAACTATAGATTTTGGAAACGTTGGCCATATTTTGAAGGAATATTTTTTTTTTCTTTTTTTTTTAAGTACAGTGTCAAACTAATAAAACAAGTAAATAATAATCTGTTTAAATACAATTCTAAAACCTATTTTTTTAAGTTCACAAAAATGTTAGTATGTAATAAAAATGTTTTATTATTTTACACAGTATTCAGCCTATATATATCTACTGTAGGGCACAACCCTTTTCTCAGTGAGATAGTATGGGCTTAATCACCACGCGTGCCCACCGCGGATTGGCAATTTCTAGTGCCGAGGTATGCGAACACCTCAGACACTCAGGTTCACACGAAGTTTTCTGAATGAAAACTTTAACGAGTGGTATTGCTACTATCACTTCACAAATCTACGTAAGTTAGAAAACAAAGTCATTGGTACATGCCGGGATTCGATCCCACGACCTCCCGAGTGAGAAGCCGCAGTTCTACCACTCCGCTACCACCGCTCTTTTTTTTTGTAACACAGTATTTTTTAGGAATTAAAAATAATTTTATAACATAGATAGGTATTTGTGAATATTTGTGTTTTCCGACCGCCTTGGTTCAAAATAGTGAATCCAAATTTAAAGTGCTCTACCGAAGTATTTTAACGTTGTAAAATGTTTTCTATTATGTTAAATATTTAAGTTTCAGTTTTTCGATATGAGTAAACAAATGAAAGAACAATTTAGTTGGCCAGCCCTGACCATAAGATACTCGACCTATAGTTTATTTCAGTTTTTATTGCTTTTTGTTCTGACATACGAGTATGCTTTTATAAAGTAATTTTGGGTACAAAAAAAAATTAACCCATTTTGTATGAACCTAGAGCCATATGTTTATAAATCATGCTTAAAATGTTCCCTGAAAGACATAAGCAGCCTGTATACGAGTACGTCCTACTGTAGGGCACAGGCCTTCTCTCAGGGAGAGAATATGGGCTTAATCACCACGCGTGCCCACCGCGGATTGGCCATTTCAAGCGCTGAGGTATACATTCGTATACTTAGACACTCAGGTTTCCTCACGATGCTTTCCTTCACATTTAGCGAGTGGTACTGCTACTATAACTTCACAAATGTACATAGCTTAGAAATCAAAGTCCTAAGTACACGCCCGCACTGGGAATCGAACCTGGGTCTCTTGCTTCCGAGTCCAATGTTCTAGCCACTAGGCTACCACCGCATCCCTTGAAGAACGTCAAACGAATTCGAAGTCGCCCTGTAGTAACTTATATTCCGGATAAGTAAGTAATTTATTTTAGTTTCGATTACATTTCTAGCCAGCGGTGCGCTAGGAAAAGATAAATCCGATGAAATCCGCAAAGTAGGTGCGGCGTCGCAAAAAAACATATTTTTCCCCACATCGTCTTCGCGTTACGATAACATGATATTTCCAACATTACGCAGGGAACGGAATATATTAGAATACGTTCTGTTTTGTTTTCGTTGAAGAATTGTCCCGATATCGACCGCATCTCAAATAGCAAATAGAGAGATCAAGTTTTTTACAAAACAACATAAGCAGAAATGGGTTTTTTAGATTCTTATGTACGTAGTCAGGCCTCAACTGTGAATGTGAATACTGAATCATAACTAAACCTCTTTAAAGTTAAGGTGTCATTCCGTTCATTCCCTAGAGAAAGACTCTTGATAGACTAGTACAGCACTGTTAGAATATTGAACGAGTCTAATCGCGATTTATTAGGTAAACAATTAAATTATTATTATTATTGTTATAATTCCGTGTGACGGGCAGCAGCGTCTTCCTGAGATTCCAACCGCATACAGCGATCGCCAACCCATAGGCATAGGCATATGCAGGACATAGGCCTCCTTCGTGGTTTTCACAACCATGATGGGTTTTGCCATAATCGCCACGCTTGGCAGGCGGGTTGGCGATCGCAGTATGCAGTTGGAATTTCAGGAAGACGCTGCTGCCCGTCTCCTGGTAATTGATTTCCTTAGTCGCCTTCTACGACATCCACGGAATGTAATGGAGTGACACAATTCTTAATCCGACGCCACACTGAATTATGGATTAATATTCTGGGGTAATTCAACAGATTGGGATAAAGTATTTAAAGCTGAAAAAAGAAGCATATGATCAATATTTCGGCTGCAACCAACCGACCGTTGCGAACCCTACTTTATAGATAATAAAATCTTAACACATCCATCTTTGTACATTCTGGATGTTTCACTGTTTGTAAAATCAAATCCGGACATCTTTAGACGTGTTTCACAAGTCAGCCAATGGGATGAAAGGAAAATCTGTATATATAAAGCCAATGCACTCATGCAAAAGAGTATACTCTGTAATTGGCCTGTTATTTACTATAAGTTACCCAGAAACCTGTGAGAGTTGGACTTGGCCTCATTCAAATACAAACGCAAACTTTTATTGTATGAAAAATTATATTACACTATAATCGAATTTCTCAGTGCGGTGGTAGCCTAGTGGGTAGAACATTGGACTCGGAAGCGAGAGACCCAGGTTCGATTCTCAGTGCGGATATGTACCTAGCACTTTGTTTTCTAAGTTATGTACATTTGTGAAGTTATAGTAGCAATACCACTCGCTAATTGTCAAGGAAAACATCGTGAAGAAACCTGAGTGTCTGAGCTATTCACATACCTCAGCGCTTGAAATTGCCAACCCACGGTGGGCACGTTTAGTGATTAATCCCATACTCTCTCTCTGAGAGAAAGCCTGTACCCTGCAGTGGGACGTATATAGGCTGCTTATGTATAATTGAATTATTTGCCGTAAAATAACTTACAAATTTTGTGACACTGCCGTGACATAGCTAATTAACATTGTATGTATTTTAATGTGACATTTATTATTTTGCACATAGCTTTTATATCTTATTTAATCATTTTGATTTGATATATCGAATTGTATGACTCTTGTCGACATACTACATATTCCTCTTCTTAGTTTTTGAAGTGACATTGTATAATAAAATGTTTCTCTCTTATTACATGACTGTAATAATGTTTGTAATTTGTAAATATTTGTACTCCTCAAATGGCAAAACATGCTGGACTTCCTTAATTAATTAATTACTCATGTTTTATAAATAAAATTCTTTAACCTTAAAAATCTTTACAGTCGGGATGAGTATGCAGGATCAAAATATGTTTTAATTATTTATTAATTTGACTGAACTAAAACCCGAGCGATGGAACCGTATCGGTAGAATGCTAGCCTAACATTTGCGAGGTCGTAGGTTCGAGTACCATCATGGACCAATGACTTTATATGCTGAGTTCATGAATATGTTGTAGCAATGCCACTCGATGTTTACCTTCGCAACTCGTGAAAAAAAACATCTTGAGGAAACCCTAGTGCTTAACTAACTAAGTCACATCCTCCTACAATAAAACCCAAAGGCAATTGAGATTGAGTCCATTCGAACCCAAAATCATCATTCCAAGTTATGTGTTGGGCGATATACACACACTTAGAAACCAAAGATCAGTTACGTAAGACACATCAAGGCACACCAGCGAATACCACACTAAGCTTCACTGAGACTCAGGCCGCTTGTTGTTGTGTTTTTACTTTTCCTCGGTCATAAGTTAATTTTTTTTTATGTAATGATAATTTGTATTAAGTACAAACGAATGAAATAAATAGTTTTCACTTTCAGTTTCTTTCACTTTTAGTGAGGATTGCATATAAACGCTCAAAAGGGTGATTAGAGATTACTCGCCATACAGATTACTACGATTCCTTTTCATATAGCTGACGCATACGACTTTATCATTAAAGAATCTCTGACATGACAGTACCAGACATTTGGAGGCGGGTCTAACCAAACGGCCTGACAGCCATATAGCTTTGCAGCTGTTTGGCATGAATTATGCTTGAGTGAATTCAAAGTTATATGTGCTAAACAAAATTAGATATAAAGTACTCGAGAGCAGCAAGTTATGTTTATTAATTAATATGAATTAAACTACACATAGAACGAAAAATTACGGTCCGAAGCGGAATTTGAACCCGCATACCAGCGCCCCATTCCGTTCCAACTTGGAATTTATCTTTATGTTAAATTTGTAGATATATAAATACATAAACAGGTAAAAAGATAGGCAAGATAAAAAGTACCCCAAACCGGCGTGCATGCATGCAACGACTAATGAATGTTGAGGAAGCGAAAATCATCTGTCTGGATCGTAGCAAGTGGCCTACTCTGGTTTCTGGCTACCCCTCTGGGATACATGCGTGAGTTCATGTAACCTAAATCAATGTTTTTAACATTAGGGTTTCCCACTTCCCAAGATCCTGACAAAGCTCTGATCCCAGTCCTCACCTACTCAAACCTTCTTGTATCAAATAGGGAATTCACTGGCGAAGGGCAAGATAAAAAGTACCCGAAACTCGAGTGCGTGCTTGCAGGAACTAATGAGGAAGTTGCATCTAACTTACATCGGAGTGAAACTGTTTTTGTGCCTAAGAATCATATAAAAACTTAGGAAAAATTAACATATAAAAGAATGAAAAAATTTTTTCGGGGTTTTCTGGGTCACAAAAAATGCGAAGTTACTCTTACAACGGAAACCTATATTTAGTTTTTTCTTGACTTTTTGGAAGATTCTATTATGAAAAAGTATTAGTCGTAGAGAAAACAATTACCACGTTTTTTATCTTTTAACGTGACCTCCCAGATCTAAAAAAACACTTGTCTATGCAAGTTCTCTATCAATGTTGATGAAACATTGAGGTACTTGTCGATTTCTCAAAAAAACGTATTTAACGCGTTCCGTCTAAAACAATAATCAGGTATGAGTTATCCAATATGCTTTCTATTAAGCAAATGTATATTGTAACTCAATTAAAAACTAACAAAATGTATCTAAATATTTTTCTTATTAAACAATCATAGTAATTGGAGACTTAAGACTCCTGGAGACTCCATAGTAACTGGAGAGAATCAAGTCTGACTGCCTCGTTGGTCTAGAGGTATCACGTCTGATTACCATGCCGGAGGTTGTAAGTTCGATTCTCGCCTAGGGCCGCCGTATATTTGCGCAAATGGCCTGAGTGTATGTGTTGTGATATCCTTGCCTGGTTGCCATAGCGCAGAGTATCCTAGTTTGGGACCAGGTCAAGTGATTGTGTTGAAGAAATAATAATTATTATTATCATTGGCAATCGACATGATAATCAGACCTCTTACCGCTAGACCATCAAAGTAGTCAATAACTTTCTCAAACTACACTAATAATCAGATAATTTCATAACTGAATACGTTACACGAAACTAACCGGTGACTCAAACTAAAAAAACAATCACTTCTGAAGTAACTTTGTTATCCTTCCACCAGTCATCAATTCATACAAAATAAAAGCACGTTGCGTGTTTACTTACAGAGCAAATCTCAAATAAGACGTGTAATATAAACCTTCATATTTACCTTACGAAAGCTTATCCTAGCGGGGCTCTGTACACACTACACTATCTCACTTCACTGTGAATAAAGGATACTTTGCACAGTGAATAACCACGGTTCACACTCAAATATCACACACTGGGTTATTTTTTAGTCATTGCACTGTTCACTGTGGGTGGAAACACTGGATTTTAGTCATAAATGGCAGTTTTTTATTTATTTGCTACGAGCGCAGCGCGGAGCGGCGTAGCGTGTAGTACGTGCTACGCGGCGGCTACAACTGCCGTAGACCCCACCCCGCGTAGCGCGCTACGCCGGTTTTGACGGAGCCCGCGTAGCTTAGATTTTTTTCACTTGTTTCTGCTTTTTTTCTCAGGCGACGCTGAGATTTGGCGCGATTTTGGTTGTGCTCATTATTTAGTAAAGGGGTTGGAACAGTGTGGTCTGCATAAAATAATGTCACGTCAACATGTTGGACAAAGTGTAAACATACATAATGTTAAAACTGCATCTCGGAGGGGCAGGCAGAGACTGAGGTTTGCCATTTTCCGTAATCCTGATAAATCTATTTCTCTTTATCAACACACATAAGTCGCTGCTTATCTATGTTGGCCGGTTTCAGGTAGTTTTTATCTTGTCCTTCGTTACTACGTCCCTTATTTGGTCGGCATATGTCTGCCTCAGGCAATCTATTGACGAAGTAGAGTCTATATTCGTTTGATAATTTTTTGTCATATGAATATGTTAGTCCACAACGTTACCATGATACTTTTGCTGACTCTGTCATTTATTTCCGCTTGTTTGTGTATCTGCCGAGATTTGGTCAGACTTGTTTTTTTAGAAAAGTGGCTAAAACGGGCAATTTATAAAGTGAAAGAGTTTATTCAGGTTCCTGGCAGGTGGCAGACCATTATCTTTGCGTACCTATCCGGGATACAGTGTACAGCAAAATAGTAGTTACACAAAGTGCTTATAATACTGACTATATATAATGTAAGTTACAACATAAAAGTTTTATAGTGAGGTCAAGGTGGGCATCTGAAGTGTTCACATTCTCATTACTATTCATCTCATCTATATCTATACTAATAATAAATCTGTAAGGGTCGGTCATGGAGTAAGTTAGTTTGTTTTCAGAGATATTGTGTTTATAGGCTCAATATATGATACTGAAACTAATTTCACGATTTTTAGAATTTTTTTCTGTATGTGTGTATGTATGTATGTATGTTCCTCCATAACTCTTAAACCAATTATCCGAATTTTATGAAATTTGGTATAAAAACATATAGACATCTGAGACACAGGATAGGCTATTTAAATTCTAGCTCCAGTTATGATAAGACGTGGCCCCCATACAAATGCTGCTTCGTAAAAATCGAAATGTACGCGAACGGAGTCGCGGGCACAGCTAGTTCGTAATAAAACGCTTGTAAAAGCGATTGAAAATGAGTTTATTACTCACACAGCCTTTCGTAGCTATGCCTAGTTTTCTTTCCTCCATCTACACGGTATCATGATTTTAGGTTAACGTTAAATACCAGGAGTGCTTTGCGTTGGCTTAGAAATTTGAAATTTGACAAAAAGAAAGGCAAAGGGAAAATTAATTAAACAAGTTTATGATAAGAACACTATATAAAAAATCATATTTTATGATTATTTTTTGCTGTGCAATAAAGCTTAACTTTGCTGTTAAGTTAGAAATGAAGACAGTTTTCTGGTTCCATGCCTGTTAATGAAAAATATGGAGACCTTATTGAATAACTTTGCATTCTGTCCATCCGTCCGTGCATACGGTATCATTATTTCAGAACAACAGCAAACGCCGTGTAGATTTATGCACAGAAACATCTGGGGTACTTCCTGTTGACATAAAAATGTGTAATTTGGCAAAGAGCAAGGAAAATAACTTTTTTTAAATTTTATTAATGTAGAGTATTACTAATTAATGTAGTGTAATTCATCACTTGTTTTCTAAGTCATCTTTGTTTTTCTAAGTTATGTACATTTGTGAAGTTATACCACTCGCTAACGGTGAAGGAAATCATCGTGAGGAAACCTGAGTGTTTGAGCTATTCACATACCTCTAGTATTCATATACTTGATATCGCCAATTTGATGTGAGCAGGCGTGGTGATTAAGTCCATACTCTGTCTCTCTGAGAGAAGGCATGTGCCCTACAGTGGGTCGTCTATAGGCTGCTTATATATAATGCATCACAAAAAAAATGTTTTCAAGATTATTAATTGCAGTCTATGTCAATTGAAAAAGAATAATGAATCTATTGGCAATATAACAAAATCGGATAAATAGTTTAAGTACATACATACATACTACAGAACCCACATCTAAATATTCTAAATATTTACCTATTTCAAGTTGCGACCTAAATCGTCACTACTTAATAATTACGGATTTTGGGCCTGATACTCCTTTACACAGATTAATTACTAATCTTGCTATGACAGGATGTCAGCTTGTCTCCCTACTTAAAATTACTGTACAAAATCTTCATAATTTATAAAATCGCTGTATTTATTAAGTAAGCCTGTACATTTTTTTCTTTAAAATAAATTATATTTGATTTAATATTTGATACATACATACATACATGTAAGCATAACCCTTCTATATGACGCTGTCTTCATCATCATCATCATCAGCCTATGCTTGTCCACTGCTGGACATAGGCCTCTCCTATAGCACGCCACTGAGCACGGTCCTCAGCTACTCTCATCCAGCTCTTGCCAGCCGCCCTGCGAAGATCATCGCTCTACCGAGTCTGAGGACGTCCCACACTACGTTTACCGATCCGCGGTCTCCACTCGAGAACTCGTCTACCCTATCGGTTATCAGTTCTTCGGATAATTATGGCCGGCTCACTGCCACTTCAGCATGCTAATTCGGTGGGCTATGTCGGTGACTTTGGTTCTCTGTCGGATCACCTCGTTTCGAATTCGATCTTTCAGAGAAACCCCGAGCATAGCCCTTTCCATAGCACGCTGAGCGTCTTAGTTAGGTATTATTACTTACTTATATCCTGTTGTCCCTCGTCAGGGACATATTATGGCCTTTACAAAAGATCTCCACTGCCTGCGGTCTTGAGCAGCTACGCCGAGGTCTTCCCATCCTAACCCAGGTGTTTTCGCCTCTGACGTAACTGATCGGTGCCAGGTGGTTTTTGGACGCCCCCTCTTTCTCCTTCTCGGAGTTCCCCACAAAAAAAACTGTCATTGGCACGAACATATTGCCTCAATTCGTAAAATATAGTTTGATTCGTGTAACTATGTTGCTTTCACCAACAAAGTATGAAATTATCTTGTGTTTTAACAAAGACAAAACAAATAGAGCTCAAATTAAGACTTTTATTCTCCTCTACAAACTTATTTCAAAAAGCCCACCAAAAGGTCAATGTCTTCCCGCCAAAACCGAACACCACAGATTAACTGCACCTTTGCAGATGGCACAGATTATAGTGACCTTCTTGGATGCCACGGTGTCACACACACCATGGAGTTAACATCGGCCATCCTGAAAAGTGAATACCCATGGGTATTCACAAATATATATTAGTTGAGAATTCTGTCTACAAAAGAAAATATTATATCTGAACAGACTTAACCCGACACAACAGAAATGCATTTATACGGAAAAATCGGTATAACGTTTACAGACAACAATTCGGAACCAGCTACAACTTACTTAATTTAGCTCTCTAGGAGATCAATTAGATCTTGTCGGTCAATTATTTCCCCGTCACTTCCAGAATCAGAATCATAGCTGACAGAACTTTTGTATAGGCGCAGTGAATCGGCTGGCACAATTGCAATGAAGCTTTTGTATCCCTTCATCCCTTTTATGCTGCGGATTTGGTAACGGTCATTCTTTAGTACTTTTGCCACTTTATAAGGCCCTGCATACACTTTATCTATCTTTTTATTAATGCCCGTCTCAGAGTTAGTATAAGCGTTGTTCCACACCACAATATCTCCAGTATTATATATTCTAGCATCTTTCCGACTAGCATTGTACTTCTTTGACATATATTCTTGTTTCTTCTTTAAATTTTTACTAGCCTCCTGACGTCGTTCTCTTATATCAGGCACTTCGCTTCTTCCTTGCAGATCAGGTATAAGATTCTTCTTGTGCGCAAACATGAGCTCATAAGGGCTGCACTTAGTGCTGTCCTGTGGGGTATGATTTATACCCATAGTTATCTCAGGTACAGACTTATCCCAAGAACTGGGTTCTTGGGTACTGGTCCGTATAGCATCCAATAGTGTACGGTTTGTTCTTTCAACCTGACCGTTGGCGCGTGGTGCTGCAATAGCGTTCAAGGTATGATGAATTTTGTGGCTGATACAAAAATCTTTGAAATATCGGCTTGTGAAGGAAGTACCGCGATCAGATATAATGCGATCTGGGTAACCCAATATGGCGAAGAGTTCACGTAAAGCGGCAACAGTTTCAGTGGATCTTAATGTTTTGACTAATTTAACAGACACAAACTTGGTGAAAGAATCTATAATTACCAGAACATACTGGTTACCCTTAGTAGATTTAGGGAAAGGGCCCATGTGATCAATATGTACTGTGTGCATAGGTTGGTCAGGTTTCGTTATTGGATATATTTTGCCGACGGCTTTTCCGTAATTACCTTTCTTATACAAGCAGTCAAGACAAGCGGTAACGTATTTCTTTATGAAACGTGTCATACGCGGAAACCAATAATCTGCTTTGATAACCTCGTCACAACGTGTCAACCCCACATGGCCAATATCGTCATGGTGCATTTTCACAATGCGCCAACGAGCCTGTTTAGGGACCAGAAGTCGTTCTCCAGTCAGTGTTTTTCGGAATACTCGTCCGTTTCTAATGCAATAGTTGGCCTTTACGTCGGCACTTGGCTCATCACTCCGCAGTTGGTTGTAAATAGATTGTATCTGATCATCTTGTAACTGTGCTGCCAAAAACCAATCGTCCATGTTATCAACGCCTAGTATAGCGGAAACTGGATTCCGGCTCAATGCATCAACATGCCGCATGTGCGTTCCTGGTCGATACACGACTTCTATATCGAAATCTTGAATCTGCAGCCACCAGCGAGCAATACGTGGAATAATATCCCGTTTTGTCAGAGTGCTCCTTACTGCAGAACAATCGGTCACAACCTTCACGTGAATTCCAGTGATATAAATTTGGAATCGCTTTAGCGACTCTACCACTGCAAGAGTCTCTAACTCGTAACTGTGATAAACCATTTCCTCCTTGCTGGTAACTCTGCTGAAATACATTACTGGCTTTAAGTCTCCGTTCAATTGTTTCTGCATCAATATTCCGGCGATACCTGCTTTGCAGGCGTCTGTATGTATTTCCGTTTCATTTTCTCTATTATATAGAGCCAATACAGGTTTGCTCATAAGTAGCGTTTTTAATTTTCCGAACGCCTCCGTTTGATGATCTCCCCACACCCAGGCAACAGTCTTCTTCGTCAGCTCTGTTAGAGGCCTAGCTATCATCGCAAAGTTGAAGATGAATTTTCTAAAATATGAACACAGACCGATGAACTGACGTACCTGATGTACGTTGCAAGGAGTAGGGAAGTTTTCCACAGCGTTCAACTTTTTGGAACCCGGTCTTATACCATCTGGTGTTACAATATGTCCGAGGTATTCTATCTCCGTTTTTAGGAATGTACATTTGTCAATGTTAAGTTTTAAATTTTTCTCTCTCAGAAGTTTCAGCACCTTTTCTAGCAAAACTAGACCACCTTCAACATCGACTGAAGGCAAAAGAAGGTCATCCATGAAAGTGAGTACCTCCTCGTATCTTAATGCTCCAAGCAATCTATAAATCGCGCGTTGGAAGACAGCCGGCGCATTAGCTAATCCAAATGGGATCCGCGTATATTCCCATTGACCATCCGGCGTAATGAAAGCAGTATACTTCATGGAGTCTCTGGCCATCGGTATCTGATGGTATCCTTGGGCTAAATCTAAACTCGAGAAAAAATACTTTCCAGCTAGTTTACTTAGTTGGTCGTCAATGTGTGGTAAAGGAAAACGATCCTTAATTGTCACTGCGTTTAAAGCACGGTAGTCTACACAGAGTCTAGTGTCGCCATTCTTTTTCTTCACTAATACAACTGGTGACGCGTAGTTAGATTGCGATTCCTTTACAATTCCGGCGTCAAGTAAGTCCTTCACTTTATCTCTCACTGTATCTAAATCTTTTTGAGCCAGTCTATAAGGTCTATGAAACACTGGTGTGGTAGTTGTGAGCTCAATATTCATTTCAGCTAAATCTGTCTTCCCTATATCTTTAGTATTCTTGGCGAAACAGTCTTCATAAGATAATAAAAGTTCAAATAATCGGCACTGATCTTGTGCCGACAATTCACCTACTTCGAGACTGGATAGTGGAGTATCGGCAATTTTGCGGTCCTTTAGCCAGGATAGTGTACGTTCGGGAACCATTTCTCCCAAATGGTTCACTTCACTAGCTTTTACATATTTATTAGCTGATCCCTGCAGAATTAGTGAAAATATACATGAGTCGGGTGAAATCGTTCTTTGGGGCATTTTAGGAATTGAGAGTCGAGAATAACCCCCTTTTACGTTTTCTTGAACGCTGTCTAACCTAATCAAATGTCAAAACATCAAGAAATCTATCTATAGTCTGTTAACTAGGAAAGAAAAAGTAAATTTTATGTTTTTATCACGTTGGTGAGCTGTTATAATGTATTTATTACGTTATCTAATCTAGGGAAAACATCGAACTCCCACTCGGTTTTGCTGTAATTTCAACACGTTATTTACAAGAACGTTACTCAGGATGTGAACACTACAGGAAATGAAAAGTGTTAGAATAATTATATAAAGACACTGTTATCGTATAATATTGTAAAGATCTGCCGTGCGTGTGTGATACTTATTAGAGGGTTACCTGTAAGCTATAGTATTATTTAAAAGCTGTTCCCACCCTATAACTCTCGCAGCATCAGAAATATATGGAATATCAGACAGACAGAAATGATCAGGTATCTAGTCAGAAAGGGTTAGTTGGACAGACAGAAATTTTCAGACATACTGAAAGTAATCGGACAGAACAGGATCAGACAGACAGAATATTATCGGACAGATTAAATTACATGAATTTGCCACATACCAATAAATTGTTGGTCTCAGGCTTTTGAAGAACATTGCTCTCCATAGTAGATTCTTTGGTCATCTCTGTCTCATTACTGGGAACTTCCTCGCAAGGAGTGGCACGCGTGATCAGCGTGGCCTCACGCCATACAACTTCACTGCTTCCTAAATTGTACACACGAACATACCCCTTCGATCCATTTAGTAATGTTGCGGGTATAGCATAAAACTCATGCTTCATGTTGTAAATCCGTGGGGCAGTGCATACATGATTTTCTTTAGGGTTTCCAATCACATTTACTTCCACACATAATGACTTTCCTGGGGGGACACACACTTCAGCACAGGTGGTTATCTTATAACTATCTTCCTTGGTCACCCTCACGAGCTTGGCTGACGATTGAGTGGTGACTAATGAAATGCCTTTGGCATTGATCACAGGTTGCCCAATTAATATATCAGCATCAGCTGGTAGTTTCAGGTGAGTAACTGTAGCTCTTGTATCAAATGGTAGTCCATCCACAACCAAGGAAATATTTATTTCACCCATAGCTGGCACAGTGCTGCCTGTGAAGCCCTTCAATAATGTAGTACTTTCATTTATCATACATTTCAGTGCATTTGCCATGGAAAGGGTCACCACATTCACCCGAGCTCCTGTATCTAAGTAGGCATCACAATTCTGGCCACCTACCTGTACAAGTTTTTTATAAATCTCATTCGTGTCTTGTATAATATTTATTGTGGCTGTCTCAGCCTTATCTTTCTTCATCATGTCAAGTTTAGGACATCTTGTTATAACATGACCTCCTTCTGAGCAGAATTTACAGATTCGTTTGTCAGCTACTGGACAGTCCTTAACTATATGATCCAAGGAGTTGCACCTGAAACAGTTGAGCTTGCGCGCACTGTTGATTGGTGTAGGTATTGCGGGTACAGCATTACGGTTACTATTGTCAGGGAACCTTTTCCTTTCAATGTTACGATAAATAGTGGGTGTATACTCAGTTTTCTTTACTTCTTGCTTATGGCTGTAACTTTCAAAAGCTGACAAATATCCAGAGTAGAACTCCTCTGGTGTGTCACACTTATAAGCTTTTGCATTATTCTGTAAATCAGCTGGCAACCCCTTGATGATACAAGATAATGATGCATTGTCATCCAACCGTAGTCGTCGACACATGGCAAGTTTATCATGATAATAATGGGTTACTGTTTCTGTATGAACTTTCTTTCTAGAAACAAACTGCTCAAGTAAATCTGCATACTCGAACTTTCGTGGGAAAGCATTAATAAGCAGAGATTTCCACTGGTCCCATGTATAATTGTATTCTTCAAGTCTACTGAACCACAGTTGCGCTTGTCCTGCCAGTCTGGTTTGCATAATCAATATTTTTGAGTAGTCATCCCATTTATGGACTAGGCCTAACTGATCAATTTTAGCCAGCCAATTTTTTACATTCCCCTCACTATCATCGGGATCGAACGGGATAACAATTTTCTCACCTGAAATGGCCCGAGGTCTTGATTGGTTCATCAAACATCTTTCTACCATCCTCTCCAATTTTTGTGTCATTAACTGTTCCAGCATTACGTTCGGTGGAATGTCCTCATCAGAATCAGGTTCAGCCTGGTGGCACGGCGACATGTCCGGAAGAAAGTCCACGCGTAAGGAGCCGGCGCTTGTAGTAGGTGTGGCTGACAAGCGAGCCTGCTTTGTTGCCCGGCCATATGGGCTGGTGCGATTACTTAAGAAACGTTTCATTTGGCGTAGGAACTTATGTCACTTCTGAATTTTAACAAAGACAAAACAAATAGAGCTCAAATTAAGACTTTTATTCTCCTCTACAAACTTATTTCAAAAAGCCCACCAAAAGGTCAATGTCTTCCCGCCAAAACCGAACACCACAGATTAACTGCACCTTTGCAGATGGCACAGATTATAGTGACCTTCTTGGATGCCACGGTGTCACACACACCATGGAGTTAACATGTGTGAATTTATTGTAATAAAATCCGGGATATCAGCCTACGTCTCCAGCTAGTAGCGGTGGTAGCCTAGTGGGTAGAACATTTGACTCAGAAGCGAGGTTCCCAGGTTCGATTCCCAGTGCGGGAACTTATGACTTTGTTTTGTAAGTTTTGTACATTCGTACTGCCTACCTCTCCAGAATACAGGCGTGAGTTTTTGTATGAAAGTCAAGTCCTCGGTATCTCAACTGAATAATTTTCAAGCATGGTCGATGTACTCTTAACTGTTCAACTTTATAAGTTTGTGGATCTGCGTTTAATTAATTTAAACAAAGCGCCCCACGATTTTCGGTTTATGAGCGTCCCTCAAGGAGCCATTCAAACAAAGTTTGGCTTGAATTCACAAATGATATTCCGGATTGCAATGACACTTTACCAATATGTTTAGAGGACAAAAATCAAGGTTTGCTCATTCTTACAACTAAGAACAAGAGCATAAAAAGCGGGTCAAGTGAGTGTATTCTGTGGAAGTTATTATTATTATTATTTGCAGCGTTCTCGTACGCCCGTCACGCAAAATTCACCGAAAACAATTAGGCTGACATTCAGAGACGAAAACTAAGCAAAGACTGATCTCAGAAATGTCAAAATCACGTACTTAAAATTATTTCGTATTCAGAATCAAATCTAAGCAAGTTGAGAATGAAATGGTTCTAAGCTAAGTGTAAGTAGTTAATATTGGTGACTTTACCTGAACTTAGAACTGTCATTCAGCCAGCCAAACTTCTACGGAAAATATTGGAAAACGTCAAACGATCACAGACGACTCCAAACTTCATTTCACTGATGTGCTTTTTATTTCGCTCCCACCTAGATAAATCTGTATGATGTTGTCCTGCTTTCATGTAGAGATGAGAAAAACCGAAAAAACCGGTAAGAATTTCATCACTAGAAAATAAGAGACAAAATAAATGATTTTCATAAGACTGCTCTTAGCTAAGATGTCGCTAAGCATCGACTGTAAATACGAAAAACCCGGCACTTTACTAAGTACGACTTTAGTTTACTTTGCTAAGACTGCTCTAAGAGTGAACTTAGGATTTGTCTCTGAATGTCAGCCTTAGTGTACCAACTAAAACTTGTTTCATGGCTATAGTACATTGGCATGACGACTTTTACGCGATAACGCGCAAGCGCAGCCGATGCTCGCCGATAAAGTAGATTATGACTACATAAACCATTGCTGCCATCTTCAATTGGCAAGCAAAGACAGTGCGTTGTAGTTACTTGAATAAGAATATGTACTCGAATAAGATCACTAACAACTTTATGTGATTTTTTTATATATGAAATAAAATTAATTGAATTGAATTGGTCAAACTCATTACAGCAAAGGTAGTACAAAAGTGTGAATCACGCATTATGTGGCGCAAAAACGTCAGAATTTCACAAAAAATAAACAGGAAAGACGCGTTTTTAACATTTAAATGGCGCAACTCGCTTCGTCTTACTTCCCATCTTCTTATCGTGTCGGTGACCAGCACTATAAGATTTTATTGGCCCGAAATGCGACCACATGCACTCCAGCTTCTGTGGCCTTTTCGAGTGCATTGGGACTGGCACACGAGATACGCAGAGAGGTGCTCCATAGTCTGAGGGAAGACTCCGCAACAGCAGTGGCTGGTTTCCACCAGCATGTTCAATATAATGCAGTGATGTGTCATTTGGATCTCTACGCGAAATATTGCCAAATGCAGCGCATTAGCGTCATCATCATCATCAGCCATTTGACGCCCACTGCAGGACATAGGCCTCCTTCGTGGTTTTAATAACCACGAGGGGTTATGCCATAATCGCCACGCTTGGCAGGCGGGTTGGTGATCCCAGTAAGCGGTTGGAATCTCAGGAAGACGCTGCTGCCCATCTCCTGGTAATTGATTCCCGTAGTCGCCTTCTACGACATCCACGGAAGGAAATGGAGTGACGCTATTCTTAATCCGGCGCCACACGGATATCCGTGAGCCACGCGCATTAGCGTATATTGAGCGAATGTGGGCGGAAGGGCCGGAAAAGGACGTCACAGGCGGACATACTTCGACCAAATAGGGGCAATAGGGGACGTATTAGTGAAGGGCAAGATAAAAAGTATCCAAAGCCGCATTGCGCCGCAGTGCGCGCATGCAACGACTAATGAATATTGAAGAAGCAAAAGTGATCTGTCAGGATCGTGGCAAGTGGCAGTCCCTGGTCCCTGCCTACCCCTCTGGGATACAGGCGTGAGTTTATGTATGTATGTATGTATGCAGCGTAGGATGCCCACCAGCTCACTAGAGCGATGATATAAAGCTGATGGTGGTAACGGCTGGATGAGTATGGTCGAGAACAGAATGACGTAGTGTGCATTGGGCAAGCTTATACCCAACATCGCTCGTAGCCCCGGCTGCCTGAGTGATCTTAAACGATCACGAAGGTTAAGCAACACAGGGCGCGTTCAGTGCATGGATGGGTCGCCGTCTATGCCTAACGCTAGTGGCATTTTCCCGAGCGGTTCCGTGCTTCGCAAGGCACGTTAAGCTGTTGGTGCCGGCTGCCGTCGATAGATGGCAGTCGTTAAGCCAAGTCAGAGGCCTTAGGGCGGCTTGACAACTTCTGACAGTAGACGAGCCACTAGTCTACAACCCTCTACCAATCCGGACTTGGCCCCCGTGGTGGAGTATGGCCTATACCTTCCTCAGGGAAGATACTCGTGCCCCTCGGTGGGGATTATAATGGGTTGATGATGATACCCAACATGAATATTCGCGCTGAAATTGTAGATTTGATTGGACTGAGCCACCCAGACTTAAAACGTCACTTTTTCTTATTCAGCACTTACTTGTGCACTCTACCAAGAAATATAATTTGTCCATAATACCATCACACTATAGTTATGCGTAAAAGATGAAAAATATTTCGATATCTTTGATAGTATATGTAGGTAACAACATTATTAGTACAAACACAAATTCGATTAATTTGTTTAACCTATCGGTTTTTTAGGGTTCCGTACCCAAAGGGTAAGGGACCCTATTACTGAGACTCCGTTGCCTACAGAAGTAGGAATGGACCAATACTGTGGCCAGACAAGGCTGCAGTAGACCAGACGGTAGAAGAACTCACTGGCAAATGGAAATCGAAATTAGAAATTTATTTCACAAGTAAAGAATTTACATTCTATTTGTTGAATGTCAAATTACAATCGGAAATTGAAAATTGGCAATTGGTCTTCGGAAAACACCAATACTGTGTGTAAAAAATACCAATACTGTACAAGGCTGCAGTAGACCTGGCAGTAGAATAACTAACTTTACTGCCACATCACGGGTCCCAGTGTCCGCAATGACAGCCGGCTTCTGATAGGTGATTGCACCACAAGAAGAAGACAAGCTATGTTTACTCACACCTTTACAAGCACGGCGGGTGACACCTCGGTGTATGAGGAATTCATACTCCTCAACGTTAGAAATCGCTAATCCGCGGCGAGTAATAAAAACAATGACTTTCACACAACACAATCGCTTGTCCTGGTCACAAACTAGAATACTCTGTGCTATGGTAACCAGGCAAGAACATCACAAACATGGAAATACACCCAGACCGAGGCCATGTGTACAAATGTACGGTGGCCCCAATGGGAATCGAACTCACGACCTACGGTGTGTTAGTCAGTCGCTAGACTAACAAGGCAGCGTGATATTGAAGCCTTCCTCTCTTTTTTGGATCTGTCTCGCTCTCTGAGAGAAGGCCAGTATCTCGTCAAAAGTGGCGATATTCACTCGCAACTTGGGTCCGTGCTACGTAGGGCTCTCTCTCGGTATCTGAACTTTTTTGTTTGTAATGAGGGTAGTTTTTGCCTATGATTCTCTTATGACATTATCCGAGGTGACAACTTAAAATTTTCGGCGGTTTATCATAATACGTTTTTTCACAATCTTGCTTCGAGTGCAACAAAATGGCGGGCGGACGCGAAAATGTTGACCTTACTGCTCCACAACAACGCGCCCCTTCATTCAGCGCGGTGTCAAGGCTGCTATTCAGGAGTGTGGTTTCGAAGAAACTAATCATCCACCGTACAGCCCAGACCTGGCACCTAGCGACTATTTTTTGTTCCCTTACCTGAAAAAAGATATTCGTGGAAAGCGATTTTCGGACGATGAAATGATTTTTCACAGAAAGACGAATTTTTTAGGTGGTATGATAAAGATGATTTCGCCATCTATTGCAATTGCAGGGGACTACATAGAAAAATAAAATTATTTCAGGTCTTTCTATCTTTTCCTTCATATCTATACCGAGAATACTTTGATCGCCCCTTGTACGTATCTAAGCTTTGTAATTTTACGCCAACAAGTAATTCGGCAAACATGCTTAAACACGAAGGCAAACACGCGCGAACGCTAGATACACAAGCGCTCGGGCTTCAGCATTCGTCACGTGATTACAGGGGACGAGTTTACAAAATACATAGTCGTTCAGTAGACCGATATATGGGCTGCGTTTTGTAAAAGTCAAAAATTTTATTGACTTAAAAAGTACCCGAAACCGGCGCGCGTGCATGCAACGACTAATGAATGTTGAGGAAGCGAAAGCGATGTGTCAGGATCGTAGCAAGTGGCAGTCCCTGGTCTCTGGGATACAGGCGTGAGTTTATGTTATGTTATGTTTATTGACTATAGAAACAAAATGTTTACTTAATGAACGTAAAAGTTGTTGGTTTCACAATAATTAATAGATTATGCGGAGAGAAAGCTAACACAGCTACAAATTCATAGTTTAGTATAGCAGTTTAATGAACATTGCCTAGCGAATAGTATTGTATGGAATCAGGCGTTACTTTGCGAAAATCCATAATAGCATTAAAATGTGAAAATTACTTTGCTAAACTCCGCCACAAGCACCATCGTGGCACAACATGGTCGACCATCGGAGCCTGATGATGCCTCGTGTTAGAGGCGACACGCGTCGCAACGCATTTTTTCACACAAGTATTGGTATCGGTGGTGTTGTGTTTGTGTCTTGCTTCTGCTTGAAAAAGTGGGAGGGAGGGTGGTGCATTAACTAACTGCACGGTGCTTGTGGGATTTTGGAGGAATTTAGCAAAGTAGTTTTCATATTTTAATAGCGCATAGTACACCAGATTGTCGTAGTGAACCATTAATTTTCGTTATGTGAAATAGGGACAGACCATGACTGTTTTATTGACACTGTTACTTTGTAGTGTACTGACCAATCGCATGGAGTGGTGGTGGTGCAGCGGTGGCCGGCCTTAGGTACATTCAGGAGGTCGTGGGTTCGAATCCCGGCGTTCACCATTGACTTTATTTTCTAAGCTACGTACATTCGTCAAGTTGTAGTAGCAATGCCACTCGGTAACTGTGAAGGAAAACATCGTGAGGAAACCTGAGTGCCCAAGGTGTTCACATCCTCAGCGCTTAAAATTGTGGTAATGAAGCCCATAATCTGTCTCTGAGAGAAGGCATGTGCAGTTAATAGGCTACGTAAAAAAAAACCGGCCAAGCGCAAGACGGACTCACGCACCGAAGGTTTCGTGCAAATTTGTAGTTAGGTACTTACATATTATAAATATTATATAATTTTATAATATTTATAATATGTAATTTAATTGCAAATGTACAGTTTTCAGATTTTTTTCTGTATTTTTAGTATAAGACGATATTACTTGCCAAATTTCGTAGTTCTAGGTCAACGGAAAAAACCCCATATATTTTCATTCCCTTCAGTGTCGAAATATTTGTTTTCTGTCGCATAAACCTTCCACGCGTTTCGAAGGTAATGGGTCCTGAGAGGGGAATGGACGGACAAAAAAGTGATTCTATAAGGGTTCTGTTTTTCTTTTTGAGGTGCGGAACCCTAAAAAACTACTGAACGCTGTACGTTTATAAGACTCTAGGCTCAGCTCGTACAAGTTTGTTGTTATAGTCTCCTTCAAATGGGTCTAGTTGAATATGAATATTCACATTTTAAAAGTCGACTAATACTTAACGAAACCAAATAGAAACTGCTGCTATAAATTCACAAATCTACTTAACTTAGAAAACTTTGTCAATGGTACATACCGGAATTCGAACCCGGGACCTCAGGCATATGAACCAAAGAAATCACGTTTGTTGTATAGGAACCCCCCTTAAATATTTATTTAATTTTAATTTGATTATTTATCTTTAAAGTGTTTATTTAAATAATTCAAGCGCAGGTAGACCTGTTGCCGTTATTAATATCGAGCGAAAAACGGCAAGGAATCACGTTTGTTGAATTGGAATCCCACTTAAATATCTATTTTGTTCTGTTTTTCGTATTTGTTGCCATAGCGACAACGGAAATACATCATGTGTGAAAATTTCAGTTGTCTAACTATCACGGTTCTTGAGATACAGCCTGGTAACAGAAAGACAGACAGACGGACAGCAGAGTCTTACCCTTCGGGTACGGAACCCTAAAAACCACGCAGGTGCCGGTCGAACACGCGCATGGAATGTTCTGTACCACCAAATAATTAATCTTTTTTTTTTCTAGAGTGGGTGACGTAATTTGAAATTTGGATTTAAAAATTATAGTCAGAATTAAAGAAATATCAAAAAATTGTGTACACCTTAACACCTTACACCTTTTCACTACCCGGGGGCGTCAGTTAATATATTTATATTAAATAAGTTAAAAGAAAAATTTTATGAATCCAAATTTGACAAAATAGGTTGTCTTTTACTCAGTTCTCCCGATTTCGACTTACATTTGGACGGTTTTTATTACTTGTAATTGGACCGTGTTATGAATTTAGACGCTTTTTAATATTTGAGTGATCCTTACTAATATTATAAATGCGAAAGTTTGTATGTATGGATGGATGTTTGTTACTCTTTGACGCAAAAACGGCTGAACGGATCCGGGTCAAATTTTGCACAGAGATAGATTATAGTTTGGATTAGCACATAGGCTGTTTTTATCCCGGAAAAATACACATCAAAATACCATGCGAACGAAGTCGCGGGCAACTTAAAAACGTCTGAACCAAACCATGGAACAAAACAATGTTAAACATAATAGAAGCGTTTTTCTTGAATGCGTTTTTGTATGGGTTGGAATGTTTTTTCGTATTATAATTTAATCCAATTATACTATGGAGATCGCACTTTTATCGTACAGTATAGAGCAAAAACAAAAATAAAAAAAAAAATTTTGTTCAAAGATTTGCTGGAATTATAAAATATGTTCTGTGAAAATATTCGGACGGAAAGACATACAGACAGACAGCATAGTCATCGTAACAGGGTCCTGTTAACACCCTTTAAAAGCCTAGAACTAATATTTACTAAAAGCTTCGTGAAGTATAAATTGTAATTACGAATCTCAGCCTACGCTTTTAAATTTTGTTCAAGTTGTTTAAGCCAAACTGCTACAGAACACTGAATTTATATCTGAGATACAATAACTAAAAACAAAGGCCCAAGTTGGCAAAACTCACTCATGAAAGTATCCATGTACTGACGTTGTACCATAATTACCCTCAGGGTCGTGGAGACTGAAGCTAGGTTAGGGTAGATTAGATTAGAACTGTATGTTTTATTTTTCTCTTTGTTTATAGCTGGACATAAAAATAATGGGCTATGTCGAGGTCTACGCGGATCTCATCATTTCTGATTCCATCTCATAGAGAAATCCCAAGCATAGCCCTTTCTATAGCTCGACCTCATCCGAGTGGCAGGAAGACGCTGGATGCAAGCCGCATCCAACCGGTCTCTTTGGAAATCCATGGAGGAGGCCTATGTGTAACAGTGGACTTCTTGTGGCTGAATGATGATGATAAAATAATGACATCCACACACTTGGGCTGGCTTGCGCCAAAATTATCTGACAGTACTATCTATGCAGGGTGACTTTGAATTCGTTCACCGTATTTTGAGGGAATGTTCTTTTCATTGTGAAAAACAGTATGATTGATGATTTATCAGTAATGGTAAAACATATTTGTAAATATTCGTGATATCCGACCTTTGGCTCCAAACTGTGAATCCAAATTCGAAGTGCAAGGAAGTACCTTACCGGTGCGAAATATTTTCTAATGTGTTAAATGCTTAAAAGTCTTACGTCCGAAATGCGTAAACAATTAAAAACAATTGAGTTGGCCGGCGCCGACCATAATACGCTCAAAACATAGTTTTTTTGGATTGTTATTCCTTTTTGTCCTGATATTGTTCGTTTATGCTTACGTAAAGTAATTTTAGGTAACAATTTTTTTTTGACGCCTCTTTATTTAAAACTAGCACCATATAATGTTTCTAAATCATGGTTAGAATATCCCCTTAAAATACGGTGAACGAATTCAAAGTCACCCTGTATATTTATCCATAAGTAAACTCTGTCAGCTATCCATAGACAAATTGTTTGACTGACCACCCTGTCAATCAAATATTTATCTGTTTACTAGCTGACCTGGGAAACGTTGTTTTGCCTATGACTAAATATACACAAAAAAAATCATAAAAATCGGTGATGCCGTTTCGGAGTAGTTTGATAACAAACACTGTTTTACATGATTTTTATATATTAGATGTATTTAAATATTGATCTAGTGATTTGTGCCAAATTGCAAACCACCCTTGAAGTACCAACCTTAACCATCGCTATCCCGGAGAGGTAGGCAGAGATTTCGCCAGGATATCTTTTCAAGCTGCGGTAGCGGAGCGGTAGAACGCCGGCTTCTCAGTCGCCAGTTCGAATCCCGGCATGTACCAATGACTTTGTTTTCTAAGTTACGCACATTTGTGAAGTTATAGTAGTAATACTTCTCGCTAACCGTGAAGGAAAATATCGTGAGGAAACCTGAGTGTCTGAGGTGTATAAGATTAGGAAGTCAAAGTGGCAGTGGGGCCGTTTCGCTACCGTTACATGTCATCATCATAAGCAGCCTATATACGTCCCACTGTAGGGCACAGGCCTTCCCTCGGAGAGAGAGTATGGGCTTAATCACCACGCGTGCCCACCGCGGATTGGCGATTTCAAGCGTTGAGGTATGTGAATAGCTCAGACACCCAGGTTTCCTCACAATGTTTTCCTTCACCGTTAGCGAGTGGTATTGCTACTATAACTTCACAAATGTACATAACTTATGGTCACATCTGTCGAAGAACCGAATGCCGATGGAGTACAAAGGGGGCGGTGACCACGAACTCGCAACCGCAGCGTAGGATGCCCACCAGATCGTTGGACCACCGACCTGAGGCAGATTACTGCTAGCTGCTAGATGAAAACGGCCGAAGACAAAGAATTGGCGGCTGTACGAGCTGATTAATTGATTGAGGCAGATGTCAATGTTTGCCTCTTTCTACGATCCTGGCGTAACTTCACCAAAATTCCTTAGTCGCGTGTACTTTTCAGATTAAGGTTACGTTTTGTCTCGTTACCAGTATATTCCGTATTTATCGATGTATAAGCAAAGGGCAAGATAAAAAGTATCCAAAACCGGCGTGCCTGCATGCAACGACTAATGAATGTTGAGGAAGCGAAAGTTATCTGTCCGGATCGTAGCAAGTGGCAGTCCCTGGTCTCTGCCTACCCATCTGAGATACAGGCGTGAGTTTATGTTATGTTATGTTATGTTATCAATATATATATCCCTATTTACAGGCCTCTCCAAAATGATATAACTATCATTACCTAAACGCTGAAAAATACAGAAATTAATTGGGGATTTATTCAAAAATGTAAATACAGCAAAAAACGGGTCTATCTCGCTCGCTCCAGCTCAAAATATAGTTCATCCACCCGGCGGGGATGGCGCACGTTACAAGCGATAAGCGTTTGGTACGTTCAGTTCAGCTTTAGTGTGTAGGTAATGCTCGTATATTTTTCAATCTTACTGATACTGAATATCAAGCCAAGTAAATTACGATATTATCTATACCTACACTGATTATCGGTGATATATTATGTATTAACAGGTGCCAAATATATTTATGACTATATTCATAGCACAAAATACGTAAAATTATCATAATAACATAGATTCGTGTGAATATCGTCCGTATCGCATTTTTGACATGATGATTCTAGCAGTAGTTTTTGCTTCTGTTTATACCATTCGCTCTACCTCGCGAATGGTAGTATTTGAAATATTTAGAACATCCAAATACTTGTTTATTATATTCCAAGGGTAAGATATGCAATTAAAACAATTCGATTAAAATATTAGCAAATATTCGACAAAAACAAATAAGTGTTTTCTAATTACGGATTATTTCAATAAATATAAAATCATACTATTTAACAATTTTAAGAACATTCTCTAAGGACATTCTCCCCTTCTCATAATCCCACGTATCAAGACATATCGTCGCTAAAGTTCTAAGACCACGTTTGTCAAAACAGTAACTTTTCAGGAGTGTGAAAAATTTACTTATTTTCTTAACTACATACGACGCCATTAATTCTGTAGCATTTTATAATTTGTGTACACTTCATAAATGATTTATTAAAGTTTTAGTAAAAATTTGTAAAGGGTCTAACGACTTTCTGGCGAATGCCACCAAAATGACACAAAAGCACATCAAAATTATTCATGTGGTCTTAGAACTTAAACAGCACCATACATTTACTGTCACTGTACAGGCATGTTTACTCTTTTTTGGCTGGATGCCTGTTTTGCTTTCAAAAAAGTTTATAGTTTAATTTTTTTACGTTTTATACTGACAGTGATGAATTTAATTTGATTTTGTGACATTGTTGACCAAAAAGTATATCGCAAATATAAGTATTGACATTTTGTTAATAACATTGGGTATAATGGTTGTCCAATAATGTGTTCTCTATCTAAATTTTAAAACCACTACTACCAAAATCGCCAACTGTATACCACTACTTAGATATAAGAAACTATTTGTAATTCTTTGTCCAGGCTGTGCAATAGTGTTCTCTTTTTATCTATCTATCTATACAAAAAGAGCGAACACTAGCAAAACACCAAGGCTCAATTCTCCCGTGACTTGCGCCCCGCCCTACGGACGCTGCGTGCCGCGCACGCGCGCTGCCCTCGGCCCGGGCGCGGGCTGCGTCCGCTGAATGTGCTATCTCTCTCACGAAACACACTGGCTAATTTGTCCAAAAAGGTTACTCTCTAATTGAGCAAACACACCGCCTTTATTTCTACGAACGATTCGAACGTGGGCTCTCACTGCAAAGAATGAATGTAGGTCACTAAGCAAAGACTTCGGCTGTAAGGTCAACCTTCACATTTTTGGTTGTAAAGTCGCCGTTAACACAGCTGGGCCGAGTTTCATAAAACTACAATTCGATGAACATTGCGTAGCAGCATTCCTACTTGTTAATTTATGGGTTGATCGACTTTGTAATGTACATCAAATTGTTATAGTAAACCATGAATTGTAGTTTTATGAAACAGACCCCTGCTAAGAGTGCCCGTATGTGAATTTTGATATCCTGTGGACTGTACAAATGCTGCTCTTGTGAATTCGTTTGTTGTGTTTCTTTGTGTTTTCTGTCATTCAGCTTGAGACCTTTAGCTTACCCTTAACTTTGGCTCGCTCTTGACCAGTTTTTTTTTACTGTAGAGACTCCTCTATTAATAATCATAACAAGTTTGACACTTGTATGCCCTTTTTACGTTCGAAAACATAGATATCAAGTAGAGGCTAGTTCATTAGATGATGACACACATGCGCCTTGCTATATAAACAGAGGCATGTCTTACACTAAGCCAAGTCAGAGGCCTTAGGGCGGCTTGACAACTTCTGACAGTAGACGAGCCACTAGTCTACAAGCCTCCACCAATCCGGACTTGGCCTCCGTGGTGGAGTATGGCCTATACCTTCCTCAGGGAAGAGACCCGTGTCCCTCGGTGGGGACATAATGGGTTGATGATGATGATGTCTTACACACAAAATCTAGTCGTCCACAATGAGCGGACGCTGAATATGCTGTGCACTTTGAAAACGCCTTGATTTTTTTTTTTCACTTCGCGAATATTTTCTTCGCGAATTTTTCCCATGTTTTAGTGGTTATTCTGCTAAGCGAGGCAAAGACAAATCTAACAAATCAAAGATCATAAATATCGGTCCAGACGTCTTACTTTTATATTATATTTATTAGAAAAACCAACCAGTACAATAAATTTACATTGGTAATTAAACTGAACAATAAAAAAACGAATTATAGGTTTCCAAGACTTAAATATTCAAATCAAGAGAGCAGTCTCTTATTGGATACAATCGCAAGATTAAACTGCGCAAAAGGCGTGGCAAATTATAGGATAAGAAATCCAAAATACTCTAAATAAATAGATGAAAAAACTATCTATGTATAAGAATAGACGATATATTAATAAATAGAGTAGATAGATATATAGGTAAAGAATTGGGTAATAGTGCTTAGACTTAAATATTTTATAAAATTTGTTCAATAGTTAAAATTAAGAGTGATCTGTAATTGATAAAATATATTATTAAACGTGAATAATAAACGTTTACCACGCCATTCGTGCGTTGACATGCATTGGGACAACTTAACGCCACTCGAAGTTAATTCACATCAACCGAAAACAGGTAGCCTCTTTATAGTACAATCCACCGCCACATATTTAATTTAAGTGTAGCCGACAGCAGGGCCGCGTTTCATACAACTGCAACCCATAGCTCGCGACGATAATCCACTGCACATTGCGTAGCCTTCCTTAAAATGAGTCTTCCTACTCTTTAATCTGAGGGCGGACAGCAAACGACGAACCGCAGTTCCACGAAATAGGGGCCCAGATTTGCCCTCAACCTGGAGACTTCAGAACATTCAAAATTTTAAAAGGCATGCAAGCGTGAGATCAAGACAAGCCATTGAGCTATGTGAAAGTTTTTCATTATTATATACCAGCATCTCCTTCTCGCTCGCCCTACGCCTAAGCTTGGGATCGGTATTTAAAAGTAATAGTTACACATCCTTAATACCACAAGCAAGAGAGTCGTAAAAAAAATTTTACAATGATATGTTACTAGCTGATCCGGCAAACGTTGTTTTGTCATATTAATTAGCCTAAGACCCGTTCTCAGACCTACCACATAAACACAAAATAATTTCGATATAGTTCGATAACGAACACTGTGAAACAAAATTTTTATATATTAGACAGAGATTTTTTAAGGACTCGCGATGCCTATAGGTAAATAGTTAAATATGAATAGGATCTAATCACGATTATTTGATTTTCACCTAATAAATAATCGCGATTACTATTTTTAATGACTCGCGATGCTCATTCATAGTTATATATTAAACGCGATTATTTATTAGGTAAAATTTATTACCTTAATTCCCGACGTAAAAATATTCCTAAACCGACCGAATTAACAAATAATCGCGATGGGGCCTGTTTCCTATACTTATTATAGCAATATAATCGCGTTTAGACCTGTGTAATGTCATCATCATCAGCCATTTGACGCCCACTGCAGGACATAGGCTTCCTTCGTGGTTTTCATAACCATGAGGGGTTTTTCCATAAAGGCCACGCTTGGCAGGCGGGTTGGCGATCGCAGTATGCGGTTGGAATCTCAGGAAGACGCTGCTGCCCGTCTCCAGGTAATTGATTTCCTTAATCGCCTTCTACGACATCCACGGAAGGAAACGGAGTGACGCTATTCCTGATCCGGCGCCACACGGAAAGTGTAATTTACAGCTATGGAAATATTTTGTTTAAGTTTCAATTTTTTCACCAAATATATCAAAGAATCACTTGTTTACCTTTATAGAGCCTCTATCCGGGCACAGTGTATAGTTTGTATTATTATTGCGCCAAGATGGCGTCTGCCCGGGCAGCAGATAAGCTACTAGACGCGTCGATGGGGAGCTTAGCCGAAGGGTCCTCGGTTCGAGTGTCGGCAAACGTCCCCAGACGCTATAGTTTGGGCAATAAAGGCGGCGATTCGGTGGGAGGTATTTAATTAGGAGGCGTAATCATGAATGTACACAGCGTGTGATGAAATCCCTATATATAGCCATTGGGGATTTCGAAGTTTTTACCACTTCCATTCTGTCCTTTCTGTTCATCCTGCCTCGTCGATCAAGCGGTGTCACGTTTGATTACCATCCCGAAGGTCGTGGATTCAGTTCCCCTTGGGAGCCGCTGTACATTTGTACAAATGGCCTCAGTCTGGGTGTATATCAGGCTTGTGTCCTTGCCTGGTTACCAGAGCGCAGGGTATCCTAGTATGGGACGAGGGCAAGTGATTGTGTTGTGCGGAAGTAGTTTTTTTTTTTCGCAAGCTACTACCCGCGACATTTAAATTTTTGATAAATAAAGAGCTGATATTTTTTCGCATTTTTGAAGTATTTTTCGCCCGTTTTTTTTTCCGCCTGGACTTTAGAACCTCCCACTTTAGGATGGAGCTGCTCCCGGCCAAATGGGCCTGTCAAACACGTGGCCAATTTTGTTACACCCTGTAGTGACAACGGCGTCGATTTCACAGTAGTATTACTCACTCTACTCTTTGCCACTTATACAGGGTTATTTCCAAAAACCGCAATTTCTGAGACAACCAACAAGCGTATTCGATAGCTATTATTAAGGAACGTTCATAATTAACAAAATGTTCATATTAAAAATAAAGTACCTAGTACTTGTATGAAATTCAGTCTCCATGGTGTGTTTTTCAAGAAAGAACCGCCTATTGTTTGTGCGGTCCGGCAACAATACTACTTAAGGGGCTCCATGCCGTAACACAAGCGCCACTAATGGAAAAAAACGTATTTTTTTTTTCATAAGCAGCCTATATACGTCCCACTGTAGGGCACAGGCCTTCTGTCAGAGAGAGAGTTGGGCTTAATCACCACGCGTGCCCACCGCGGATTGGCGATTTCAAGCGCTGAGGTATGTAAATAGCTCAGACACTCAGGTTTCCCTACTATGTTTTTCTTCACCGTTAGCGAGTGGTATTGCTACTATTACTTCACAAATGTACATAACTTAGAAAACAAACAAATAGGTACATGCCTGCACTGGGAATCGAACTAGGGTCACCCGCTTCCGAGTCCAATGTTCTACCCACTAGGCTACCACCACTTATGTTTGCTGGTTATGTATATTTTTTTAAAGATCGTTTTTGCAAAAAACCAAAGAATCATAACCAACAACCCGACTGTTGAATAGTAACTACTAAGCAGGCAAAGCCAACGCAACGAGTTACACACAATGTTGAATTTGGCTCCCGGCTGCTTAGTAGTTAACGTTCAGCATTCGGGTCGTTGGTTATTTTTTATTACAGTTTATTATTTTGGTCTTTGTAGTATTTTTTTTTTTCGTAGAAAGAGGGGTTTTTTATCTGCTTTACAAAACTAACAACTTCATCAAAGTCAAAAGTCAAAAGTCAAAAAAAAAATATTCAAAATAACACAGAAACTGTGACTTATTGAACGTTACAAGAAAAAATAGGTGTCCGTTCGAAGTCCATCGAAGTCCTTTTCAATGGATTTGGTACGAAATTTACTTTTTATAAGTTGGTTGGCTATTACCCGTTAACTAGTAAAGCATATTTAGCCATAATACGTTGTTTCCTTTGAAGTTCATCGCATGTGCTACTACCTTGAATTTTTTCACATTTCTTTAATCAACCATTTTGCCGGGAGAGGGGGGGGGACGCCCTACTCAGACAAAAATTTGCGCTTTAAAGCTTAATATTTCGCAAACGGAACACTAAATCAAAAGATGGTCTTCATACACCCACATTATTTCTCAACGACCAATCCAACGACGCCCCACATGATGGGTTAGACGAGAAAAAAGAATCATCCCCACTTTTCATGTTAGGAGAGGTACAGTAAAAACTGATGTTTTTCAACATTTTATTCTTTAACTTTGTCAGCGTGATAAACACATACGAAATTACAGCTGTCTAGTACCACTGGTCTCTGCGCTAGGCCGCGGACGGACGGACAGACAGACAGACAGACCGACTGACAGAAAGACAGATGGACATGGCGAGACTATAAGGGTTCCTTCTCGGACTACGGACCCCTAAAAAATATGGTGCTCACGAAAGTTTTAGTTCCAAAACTACTAACATGTTTGAGCGATTGTACCTACTGACGCTTTTTGCAAAGACGGTCTCAAAAAAAAATATTTTTTTTCATTGGTAGCGCTAGCGTAACTGCAGGGAGGCCCTTAAGTGATTCCATAGCAACATGGAAATGGATTCGATAAATGATAGACTGTTATGAGCTATATGAACCGTCAAAAACTGTGGTTTTATTTGACTGAAGTAGAAAACTTCTATGAAATACAGAATAAATACAGGATAAAAGATAATTTGCAAGTTGTTTTCAGTGATAATGTTTCGTCAAAAGATAAAGTAGCAATGAAAATCCAAAAGAAATCTAGAGTGGGTGACGTAATTGTAAATTTTGATTTAAAAACCAACCAAGTGCGAGTCGGGCTCGCGCACGAAGGGTTCCGTTATCTATACAACATTTGAATATTTCACGCGTCTACCTGTTGCCGTTATTAATATCGAGCAAAAACGGCAAAAAAATTACGTTTGTTATATTTATGGGAGCCCCCTCAAATATTTCTTTTATTCTGTTCTTAGTATTTATTGTTATAGCGGCAACAGAAATATATCATGTGTAAAAATTTCAACTGTCTAACTATCACGGTTAATGAGATATGGACGGACGGACGGACGGTCGGACAGCGGAGTGTCGATCGAGTGTCGGCAAACGTCCCCAGACGCTATAGTTAGGCCATAAAGGCAGAGATCCGGTAGGAGGTATTTAATTAGGAGGCGTAATCATGAATGTACACAGCGTGTGATGAAATCCCTATATATATCCATTGGGGATTTCGACGTCTAACTATCACGGTTAATGAGATACGGACGAACGGACGGTCGGACAGCGGAGTCTTTTTTTTCTTTATTTTTAAGTACAGTGACAAAGTAACACAATATTATTATTATTATTAATACGTTTATTGCACATAAGCAAAAAAATACAATGGCAATGTGACGGACTTAATGCTATAAGCATTTTCTACCAGTCAACCACAGGTGGTGCAAGAAATTCCCTTCCCAAGATATTAACTTCTGCCAAACTGTATCGCAGTTTAACGGCAGATACTCTCAGTAAATATTAGGGGTTAAAGTATGAAATTGCCGTTTTATTGCAATAGGTTCTTTGAATTGACATAGAATCTTCATGGTTTGAGGTTTTCGAATGAAACTTTTTTCAAATGGTTTCTATGATGTTCTTTTTTTAAAAAATGTGAAACATTTGAATATCGACTTTCAATTGTTTTTGTTATTTAATTTAAACAAGAAAGATGGATACTGCGAAAATTCGAGTGATTATGAGGCACACATTTTTCATATTTTTTTATTTTATTGATTTGACGCAAGTGAGTCAATATTGTGGGTAAGGTAACGTTAAACCATGCCGCTAATTCCTGGGTAGTTTGACTAGGGTCGGCTTCCACTATCTCTCTTAATTCATCGTTATTCACCTGTGTGGGCGGTCTTCCTCGTGGCTCGTTCTTTAAGTCGAAATTTCCATCACGAAAGCGTTTAAACCAAAATCGCACGGTGCGTTCATTAGTAGACCCCTCTCCAAACGCAGCATTGATATTGCGGGCTGTTTCTGCCGCGTTAGTTCCGCGTCGGAACTCGTATTCAAAAATCACTCGAATTTTCGCAGTATCCATCTTTCTTGTCTAAATTGAATAACAAAAACAATTGAAAGTCGATATTCAAATGTTTCACATTTTTTAAAAAAAGAACATCATAGAAACCATTTGAAAAAAGTTTCATTCGAAAAGCTCAAACCATGAAGATTCTATGTCAATTCAAAGAACCTATTGCAATAAAACGGCAATTTCATACTTTAACCCCTATTAATAATCTGTTTAAATACAATTCTAAAAACAGTTTTTTTTTAAGTTCACAAAAATGTTGATATGTCTAATAATAAGTTCACTTACCCTTCGGGTACGAAACCCTAAAAATTATAGACAGAATGAAAGAAATGTCAACAAAATTACCAATGCAACCCGCAACGTTGAAATAAAAAGCCGGCATTGCCACCCCGGTGAACATAACGATCCTGACAGTGACTGTCCACAGCCGGATATACCCTGCCTCCTTTACAGTCCTTAACAGCTTAGGCTCTTAAACCGGGCTTTCCTTTATGCGCTGTTTATCTGACGTTTAGCTAAGAAACAACTGTCCTTTTATCTGGCTTACGCTTTGTACGCGTTTTGATTTCGGATCTTCTTTGCGGATAGAGTAATCTACTTCGAAATGTCTGGATCAGTTTAACACGTGCACTCTATGACCGTGGTTAAGATAGGGACTGCTTTGCAATACAAATTTGACGGTGCATAAAATCAAAGAAATAATCATTTATGTCAATTAGGCAAGTTTACGTATAGGAACAATTCCAAACACAAATAACTATCAGCATTTTTCACACCTATGTTAGCTGATTTATACAGCGCATCATACCTAAATAAGATAGGTGAAGTGACCGCTCCATCGCTGTAGTGGCTAGGTCATATTCTTATATAAACTAGGCTCGCCCAGTACCTATACCATCCCCTCAGCATAGTTAACTTAATCTACAGGGTAAGACAATGTCACTGTGTGCAGAGACAACTGGGCCGTGGGTTTCCTCAAGATTTTTTCCTTCATGGTTGGCGAGTGAAATGGTTACCACAATTAAACAAATGTTAAGTACAACAATACTACCTACGTAAATCACAGATAATTGAACACACGACCTCACGCATGTAAGGCGAGCGTTCGACCGGACATGCTACGACCGGTCACGAACACGAATAGGCATTTAAAAAATCAGGTCGGGCTATATTTCCATCGCTGTGTCTATAACAACAACAAAAAAAAAAAGTCATCGTTCTGACAGTTCCATTTTCCCCCGGATACATCAAATCCGCTGGTAGCATGTTCGGCGAGTAGATAATCGAGATGGATGCCTGTCGATGCCGGATGGCTCTGACTGATAGCCGGATCGCGGCGGCTTCGGCTGGCTTGAACCGGTTCGCGCCAGTTGGAGCCGCTCCCGGCCAGATCGGGGCTGTCAAAACAAGCCGCCGATAGGCGATTGGCGAGCTCTAAAGTGATGCGGTCTAGTCACTATTGCACGCTAGAGATAGCTAGGATATTTCGTTCAGCTGTACATACAGATATGGATAATTACATTATTCTGTCTGTTCGATTTGTACACAGGTTCTATGTGATAAAAATATCCCTAGCTTTCATTACTTTTGGCCTTTCCATTTGCGTAATGAGATGATTTATACAGTATCCAGTGGCGCCATCACTCACACTAGATAGGTGAAGGGACCACCTCGACGCTGCAGTGCCTGGGACATTATTATTTAGTAGGAGTAGGCTTGCCCAGCACCTATACTATCCTGACAGCTTAGTCGGCCTAGCCCACAGGAAAGACAAGTCAATACATGCGGAGCCAACCACGGGTTTCCTCACGCTACTACAAATTTGCAGACGTACGTAACTTTGAAAATAAACAAAGTCATAGGTGCCCGCACTGGGAATCAAACCTGGGTCTCCCGCTTCCGGGCCCATTGTTCTACCCACTGGGCTACCACCGCTTCCATTTGTCCTAAGATATTGGTGAAAATAAAATAAAACAGAAAATAAAAAACCAAATAAAATAAAAGTCCCAAGACGCAAAAAAGCCTTCAACCAAAAAAGAGCCAAACAGCCAACCTGTTGAGACAAACAGCCAAACAAAACTGCATAAATAAATACGCCTTGACGCGAAAAACTCTCGGCAAACAAACAACCGAGAGGTGATTTCGAAATTACAAAAAAGTCGTAACTTATCTCGAGAAAGTAGACAGTGCCACTGTGGACACTCTTGCACGGGGTTCCGTAATTTCTTGATATTAACTTAGAATATTGACTCTCAGCGGTGGTAGCGGAGCGGTGCAATGCCGGCTTCTTATTCGGAAGGTCGTGGGTTCGAACCCCGGCATGTACCAATGACTTTGTTTTCTATTATATTCTTTTTATTGCACTAGCCCGTGCTGAGGACAATTTTAATAACCTATTTAGAGGCTTTTACGTAATAAAGAGAAGTTTGTAAAGAGGCTCGAAATTTAATCGATGCTTGCACTTGCAGATTAGCTCAGTTGGGAGAGCGCTGGCACAGTGAGCCAGAGGTCGCGTCCCGTCCCGTTCAAGTCCCGGCATGGGTGGAATTTTTAGCCTCTAAACAGGTTTTTTGTTTTCTATATTATGTACATTTGTAAAAATATAGTAGCAATACTACTCGCTAACTGTGAAGGAAAACATTCGTGACTGAGGTGTTCACATACCTCGGTGCTTGACATTGCTAATAATGAAAGTTTTTTGTTATTCAGAATTGTACATTTTGCGAAATCCTTGTAAAATTTGCAACCCGTCCCACATTTGGCACATCGTAACAGCAAAAGCACATGTAGATTACATTACATTAGGTTAGAACTCGTTACTGGACACACCAGAAACAAAATACATTGAAAGCCTCACCGATACAATTATTGATGGTTAATTTTATTTCCAACTAGCTGTGCCCGCGACTCCGTTCGCGTACATTTCGATTTTTACGAAGCATTTGTATGGGGGCCACGTCTTATCATAACTGGAGCTAGAATTTAAATAGCCTATCCTGTGTCCCAGATGTCTATATGTTTTTATACCAAATTTCATCAAATTCGGATAATTGGTTTAAGAGTTATGGAGGAACATACATACATACACACATACAGAAAAAAATTCTAAAAATCGTTTCAGTTTCAGTATCATATATTGAGCCTATAAACACAATATCTCTGAAAACAAACTAACTTACTCCATGACCGACCCTTACAGATTTATTATTAGTATATAGATAGATAGAAGAAGATAGATAGATGTGCGTGCGACCGCAGAACCCCAAAAAGAAAAAGGCAGCGCGAAACAAATAGAAACAAGAGTGCCCTTTCTCGGGCGCGGGAGGCAAGCTGAAGTCAAGGAAAGGACAAATCTCGCTACGTCATTTCGCCGGAATTTATGCACGGTGCGGTTTCTTCTTCAATTTGGAAAAAGGCGCGCTCGTTAAAAATTCAGCGGGCGGGCGGCTAGGGCGGGGCCCTCAGTTAGGGCGGGCGGCGCACGGGCGGCTGGAACGCAGCTTTTAACCGCCCCGGTAGGTATGCATTGAAATTTTGACATGCGGACGAGCGTGTCTTAAGAGAACTATATTTTTCAAACTTTTCACCGGTAATGGAGAGAAAGCAAGGACGCATTGGGACGCCCAAATGCCAAAAATTATCTAATTCAAATGTTTTGAATACATAACGCGTGGAATATCCAATCTGTCTTCTGAAAAAAGCTTTAAAAAATCACATGGTTCCTGCAATTGAATCGTAATATACCCATCTATATAACTATTCACATACCTCAGCGCTTGAAATCGCCAATCCGCGGAAGGCACGCGTGGTGATTAAGCCCATACTCTCTCCCTGAGAGAAGGCCTGTGCCCTACAGTGGGACGTATAAAAGCTGCTAATGTATGTACATATGTACACCCATCTTGGGTGGCATTTTTTTCTGGTTAAAAAATACAACATTTTCATCCAGGTAATAATTGGCAACGAACCAGCTACAAAGCTGATATTCAGACTAATTAAAATTCATCATCATCATCAGCCATTTGACGCCCACTCCAGGACATAGGTTAGAAAAACCATGAGGGGTTTTGCCATAATCGCCACGCTTGGAAGGCGGGTTGGCGATCGCAGTATGCGGTTGGAATCTCAGAAAGATAATTAAAATTATTTTGTCTTAATTGTTTTACTGAAAACCATCTGCCAACGTATGATATAGCTTTCTGTATCTCAATGTAAACTTTACCTTAGTTAACTTGTTCATAAACACTCAGCTTATATAGTACGTCCGACTGTAGGGCACAGGCCTTCTCACGGAGAGAGGGTATGTGCTCAATCACCACGCGTGCTCACCGCGAATTGGCAATTTCAAGCGCTGAGGTATTTGAACACCTCAGGCAACTCACCTAGGCACTCAGGTTCCTCGCGATGTTTTCCTTCACCGTTTGCGAGTGGTATTGCTACTATAACTTCACAAACGTACGTAACTAAAAACATCGCAAAGTAACTCGTTTATTTACGAGTAAATACATACAACTTGAACTACGAATCGCTCGTAGCCCCGGCTGCCTGAGTGATCTTAAACGATCACGAAGGTTACGCAACACAGGGCGCGTTCAGTGCATGGATGGGTCGCCGTCTATGCCTAACGCTAGTGGCATTTTTCCGAGTGGTTCCGTGCTTCGAAAGGCACGTTAAGCTGTTGGTGCCGGCTGCCGTCGATAGATGGCAGTCGTTAAGCCAAGACAGAGGCCTTAGGGCGGCTTGACAACTTCTGACAGTAGACGAGCCACTAGTCTACAAGCCTCCACCAATCCGAACTTGGCCCCCGTGGTGGAGTATGGCCTATACCTTCCTCAGGGAAGAGATCCGTGCCCCTCGGTGGGGACATAATGGGTTGATCATGATGACATACAACTAACAACGAAGGCAATAGCAGTACAGCAAACGCAAAAATTACTCGCAAGTGTCACAGTCTTAAGGTAGCCCAATAAGCAATGAAGAGAGCTATGTTAGGAGTTTCACTGCATGATCCAATTAGGAAGAAAAAGAATCCACAGAAGAACCCGAGTTACTCATATAGCTCGAAGAATTGCTCAGTTAAAGTGGCAGTAGGCGGGGTACATAGCTCGGAGAACTGATGGCCGTTGGGGCGAAAAAGTTCTGACCTGGTGACAGCGGACCGGACGACGCAGCGTGGGCAGTCTCACCACCAGATAGGACCTGTTTACGGTGGCGGGGAGTCGCTGGATGCGGGCGGCACAAGACCGGGAAGCTTGGAAAACCATGAGGGAAGCCTATGTCTTGCAGTGTGCGTCAAAAGGCTGATGATGATGATGATGAAATGTCACAGAATTAATTCAAAATATATTATTAAGGCTCTTTTTCGCCAGAGCAACATCGTCGTAGAGTGTGGCATGCTTCAAATTGTTGCATCCGGCTCCCTGTTGCATGCTACAATCGCTAACATCATGCGGCCGATGTAGCATACGGCAGGCTATTTTACGTCGAAGCAACATCGTGTTCGGATACAAGCTGCGACAGTCTGCCACATGACGCACGGTGTTGCTATGTCGCACGATTCTTGCCACTATGTGTGACATTTTTAATTATTGTCGCATGCGGCCTTGTGGCATTCCCCAATGCCGCACAGTGTTGCCCCAGCGTAAATGGGCCGTAAGAAAACAAAAACAAACGCATGTCTGAAGTTGCACTGTCATTTTGAGATATGAACCAAGGTTCGGCTTGGGCTCATTTACTCTGAAACATAAGATAACTTCTCAAACGTACTGGAGTGGGGTCCTTTTCGCCTAACCCAATACTCTGTACTGTTAGGTTAAGAAATATCTATGTAATTTCCTTTTTTGCGCGCAATAAAGAAGAAGAAGAAGAACATTTATTTCAACAACAGAAACACACACATACATTAACAAGTTACAACATAAAATATTAAATTACAATATAAAAGGTAGAAAAAGAAAGAAAACAATAAAACACTTTATATTAACGTAAGTTGCGGTGTGTCCCTGTTGCTGGAAAAGGCAGCTGGCTCAGCATTGTGCTGAGGGTATTCACACAAAGTGCTGATTTTCAGCCAGTGCCTGTCCGTCTCACAAATATAATAGGTTGCGGTGCAGTGCATAACAATAATAACATAGTTAAATAAATGAATGAATAGATGATTAAATAAATAAGTAAATTAATAAAATTACATAAAATACAAATAAAGTCAATGACTTACAAGGTTAATCAAAGATTATGATGCGATCACATTGTCAGTCACTTGCGGCGAAAAGTTGGGACAGTATGGGAAAGTCTCTGCTGCTCAAGTAAATATGCCCTGAGCTTGCGCCCAAAGGCAAATCCACTAGGCGCTTCACGGACTGGAGGAGGAATATCATTCCAACACTTGGACGCCGCATACCTAAAGCTACCACGGAATGCCATAGTTCGGTGCGCGGGGACACAGATTCTCTATGTGTGTAAAGTGTTCTCTATCTATTTATCTATCTACTCAAGTGATCTGTGAACAAGTGGCCTTGAGGTTACCTACCACTTATTGACGCTGACACGGACACAACGTGAAAATGTATGTTGGTCCGTCATTTCAGTGTATGACTGCCTCGTTGGTCTAGCCGTTAAGGCGCTTAGCTACCAAAACAGAGGTTGTGGGTTCGATTCCCACTGGGGGCCGCCGCACATTTGTATAAATGGGCTCAGTCTGGGTGTATTTTCATGTTTGTGATTTGTTTGCCCGGTGCCACAGCACAGGGTATCCTAGTTTGGGACCAGGCCAAGTGATTGTGTTGTGTGGAAGTTATTTTTATAATTTTGCTTTTAAACCGTTTCTTTTATTACTATATCCATTTTATTTCAGACTATAAGTCCTTAAGGATTATAGTTTTATTAGTAGGTACACGCTAACAGTGAAGGAAAACATCGTGAGGAAACCCGCGCTTTGGTTGGCTCCGCACGTATTGACTTGTCTTTCCTATGGACTAGACCTACTAAGCTGTCAGGATGGTATACTGGACAAGCCTACTCCATCTGAAAAACACTGCAGCGTCCGAGTGGTCCATCTAGTCCATCTAGTGTCAGTGAAAGTGGCACTGGACGCTGTATAAATCATCTCATTACGTAGATGCAACGGCCAAAGTTTAAGTAGGTACAGACGACTTATGTTATTAAGAGTTGGAAACTAACTACTATTTAGTAATAATAATTAACTTCAACACAACACAATCACTTGACCAGGCCCCAAACTAGCATAGATAGATAGATAGAGAACACTTTATTGCACAACCAGGTGAAAGACATTACAAATAGTTTCTTATATCTAAGTAGTGGTATACAATTGGCGGTCTTATCGCTTAGAGCTGTCAAATGAAAATACACACAGACTGAGGCTATTTTGCAGAAATGTACGACGGCCCCCAGTGGTAATCGAACCCACAAGTCGTGCGCCAGGAACTCTGTTTTGGTAACTAAGCGCCATGAATTTCAATTAGTTCTAGATTAGAAATGAAGAAATTAAGAAATTAAGAAATTAAGATATTAAGAAATTAAGAAATTAAGAAATTAAGAAATTAAGAAATTAAGAAATTAAGAAATTAAGAAATTAAGAAATTAAGAAATTAAGAAATTAAGAAATTAAGAAATTAAGAAATTAAGAAATTAAGAAATTAAGAAATTAAGAAATTAAGAAATTAAGAAATTAAGAAATTAAGAAATTAAGAAATTAAGAAATTAAGAAATTAAGAAATTAAGAAATTAAGAAATTAAGAAATTAAGAAATTAAGAAATTTATTGTGTAACGAACGTCTGTACAACAAAAAATAATACATGTCTTGTATACATTGAACTTAGTAAGTAGGCGTGTGATTATATTATTGTAGTATATAGGTACCACGAAAAGTATTAATTGTCTAAATTTATAAAATTTATTAAAAATAAATTTAAGTAAGTTCTGGAGGCTCCGCGTCAGCACCAATAGCATCCTGACTATGATAGCGGATAGGGTGGATAGCCGATACACAGAAGTCTCTGTAAAATTACGTACAAAAAGGAGCACTGCAAAAATTTTAGTTTTATTACTGTTACTAACATAGTTCTTAAGTCACCATTGTTACTAACAATATATGGGTACTGCCTGAAATAAAGTTTTGAAAAAGTGAAATTTTTATTTTATTAATTTTATTTTAAATAATTTTAATTTATAAAAACGCCAAAAGTACTAATAAAATTACTTAACTCCAGTAGGTATTTTTTTATATTTTCAATTATTAACGAATCCCTTTGAAACTCATAACTTAAGAAAAGCTAACTCGAAAATAACACTGTTCTCTCTATGAAAAAGTAACTTTTATCATATTTGCAATGTCCTTGCACCTGAGGCGTTTGGAGTCCGAAGTGGCTGGGTGCCATACATTACTGTATGGTACCGGTCTGCCTTTGACTCTATATGCCTCGCATATTCTCTTCACGGTTGTTTTGTTTTTATTTCTGTTTTGTTGACGTTCGTGTCTTTTGTTTGTGTACCTTTATATTTACTTTGTGTTTCTGTGACAATTTAAATAAATATCTCCTTTCTTTCTTTCTTGTCCACTACTATATCACATGACATCCTTGTTTGGAACCATTTCAAGTGAGTGTGACGTCTGGATGTCATGTTATGTTTGATACACTACCAATTGGCACTCAGACACTCAGGTTTCCTCGCGATGATTTTCTTTGCCATTAGCGAGTGGTATTTCTACTGCAACTTCACAAATGTAAGATAAGATAAGAATATTCTGTATTGTACACTAGAGCACATGACATTTGCATAAAATTTGCAAAAATACACAGTACAATTGGCGATTCAACCCTATGATGAAAAGTTGCTGAAGGAAAAATAATACGGGTACTTGGTGCAAATATGAATATTAATTATATTCTTATTGTTGCACTAACCCGTGCTGAGGACAATATATATATATATATACGCGTCGCATTGATAACCTCCTCATTTTTGAAGTCGGTTAAAAACAGGGTAGGGTTCTTTGATACCTGTACTAGTTAAAAACTGTTACAAAACAATTACAGCTAAATTACGATTGACTTTGCATTAGAACTAAAAATGTTGAGACGTTTACATTTGAGTTTGTTTGATTACCATTACAAAGGTTGCGTGTTCAACTACCATTGGGAATCGATTTGTACAAATGTGATTTTTTTGTGTCTAGCCATGATTTTTATGTTCTTGTCTGATCACGATAAGATAGTATCCTAATTTGGGACCAGCACTATTATGTTACATAGTTGTTATTTATTTACTTAGTTCTTTCTCAACCAGCTCGTTGGACCGACGATCTGAGGATTGCTGGCAGCGCTGCTGAATGAGGCTGGCCAAGGCACAGTATAAGGAACACACAGTATGCAATCTCGGCCGTCCACCGGATTTAACTACCTACGCTCGCTCGATCGCTTGTGCTTCGAATTCGATCGCTTGTGTTTCGAATTCGATTGTTTGCGCCTGCCACAAGGTATGCAAACTCCTTGCTAATTTAAACTTATTCTTTATATAGAGATCGTCTTTTGTTTTGTCTTCTTGTGAAAATATTTGTGCAAGCAACATGTAATTGTACTATAATCTATTAAAACTATTGTTTCTATCCAAAAGTCGTCGTATTTTTGCTGCGAGGATTTACAGAAGAGATAAATCTCTTCATCGATACTGCCAAATTTAAATATTGTCGTCTCATTTACCAGGTATTTCGAGAGTTTTAGGTAGTTATTTATATTATGTGGTTGTTTAGTACGAATTCTAATAAAATTATAAGAAATAAAATGTCTAGTTTTTACTCACAATGTAACAGAAAGATAAAGTTTGTAATACATTCTCATGGAAAAAAGAAAAAAATATATTAAAGTAGCGTACTCATCTTAAAATTAAACTACTCCTATATTGTAAAATAATAAATTTAACGCGGCAGCCATCTTGTGTTACAAAAACACAAAGGTTGTTAAATGTTAAACCTGTTAAAGTTTCGTTGCAACCCCAAAAATCTTAAAAACGACGGCAGCCATCTCGGATTACTAAATGTATAATATCTTGTATTATTTACGAGATGGTGTTGGTCGAGTGTTTGGTCTCTACGGAATGAGCAGAGTGTAAAGAGATTCGCCGGCAGCGGTTAGATGAGAAAGGCTGATCACAGATATTGTAAAATAGGCAGGTACAGGTACGTAATGGGTACATTTATGTGTGTTACTAACTTGTATGACTTCTTTTTCATATCACAAAGTAAAATCGAAAATGCTGCCATAATCAAAAACTGTAACTAAACTACGGGAACAACACTAAAAGGTAAGATTTTAATAAATTAATAAAGTCGGTTAAAATGTAACCTATGTTGCCCAGGCCATAATAACGAATCGACTGACACATACCTGCATAGACTGCTAAAATCATAAAATTATTTTTTTTTGCTTCGCGTAGTCATTTCAAAATGTTATTCAAAGGTTCTGGCAAGTCACAAGCCGACGCTTTTATTCTCGAATCGCTAATATTCAAAGTAGATCCAAGCGAGCTCGTAACTTGCAATAATAATGTGAAGTTTACAGTCTTACTTTTCCGACTGAGCAGGACATTGAAAAAAGTTAACTCTGTTATTGATACTGTCGAGCTTAGACATCCGTACACCGAGCACCGTCTGCACTTACGCGCGGTGAACACCGGACTGCGGAGGAACCGAAGTACACCGAGATCGCTCGTTTCGTAGTTACGTATATTGTATAGGCGCGTTTTGGACGTTAGTAGGAAGATTGGTAATATGTGTCTTATTTAAACTGTGGCCGAGGACAGACGGAAGTGGCGTGCATTGGAGGCGGCCTATGTCCAGCAGTGGACGAGTATGCGCTGATTGATTGATAAAAAGCTCTTTCTGTCAGCAGAACCCGCGGCATAAACTATGTAATGTTGTTTCGGAGTTTATTTTACGAGTTTATTTATTTATTTTCCAGTCTAGTTCGTTCCACGCTTTAGTGGCATGATTGTGTTTGTTTCTAAATGAAAATCAGTATTTGTAATCTACGCTTAAAATCTCGTACCGATTAAAAAGCCAATCTGTTGATTATTTAATCTTTTGACTTTAAAACATAACTAAACTTGCCTTACTAAAAACATATGGGCGTGTATCCATAACTTTGTTTTAAAAACTACGTCCATTTGTAAAGTTATCGTAGCAATACCACTAACTGTGAAGGAAAACATCGTGAGGAAACCTGAGCTATATAAAATAGTCTGAGCTATTCACATACCTCAGCGCTTGAAATCGCCAATCCGCGGTGGGCACGCGTGGTGATTAAGCCCATACTCTCTCCCTGAGAGCATGCCTGTGCCCTACCGTGGGACGTATATAGGCTTATGTTATGTTATTAAAACATACACATACATATACTTACGACTGTATCTCGGAGGGGCAAGGCAGCGACCATGATGTACCACTTGTAAACCCTGGTATCTGTCTACACCTCCTGGTAAACCTCTTTCTGTTCATTAACATTCATAAGTCTCTGCATGCACGCACAGCGGTTTCGGGTACTTTCTATCTTGTCCTTCGCTAATAAATCCCCTGGTTAGTCGTCAATGTTATGTTAGGTTGTCCTATATGATTAGTCACAACACATCCCCGCCGCAGATTGGCGTTTTCTAGCACTGACGCATGTGAAAACCTGTCACTCAGGTCTCCTCACGACGATTTACTTCACGTTTAAATAATGGTGTCGCCGTACTCTCTTCCAGAGACTCTGAGAGAAAACCTATGTACTGGATTGGGACGTATATAGACGGCTTATATCAAAAGTTCCTATTGTGACCCAATAAAATGTATCTTCAGCCACAGTAACGCTACTTGGAATAACTTCAGTGTTAAAACAAACTTGGTTACAGTATATAATCCAGCTTATATAATCCAGCGGTGGTCATTAAAAAGAAAACTTGCACCAAAAAATGGTATAATTTAGTTGAAGAGGCCATGTCAAAAGATAAATACCGTGCTTATTTTTTTTCTCTACGCCTAATACTTTTCATGGTATAACCGACGAAAAGTCATTCCAGTCACATGGCACATAAATGCGCAATACAAATCGGGGTCTAACTACGATGTCACAACTTAAACGTAACGCCTTTATAATTTATCAGGCGTTTCTCAATATTTGAGTTATCTCGTAAGATAGTGTTTTTACGCATCGACGCCCTTATTACAGAATTTAAAAATTGAATGAAAAAACTAAACATTATAAGTTTTTTTTGTTACAGTAACTTTATTTTTAATTTTTTTTTTCTGAGTTTTTCTACGTTTTCTATGGACTAAAAACAATGTGACTCAAATATAAGCTTGATGCAAGTTCCCCATTAAGTGACGAGAAGCCCGCTAACTTCTGTTTATCCAAAGTGTAAACTTGCCTCAAACAAATAGCTCGAGTAAATCTTGTTAATAATTAAACGTGAAAGTCTTTCAGAATAATTACTTACCTGGCGGTGAATTAAGCGGACGTTTTCACACCAAACAAAGCATTTTTAAACATTTGGCTCATCTTTGGAAAGTCGTGGGTTCCAATCGCGGCATGTAACGATGATTTTCTTTGCTAGTTACGCACATTTGTGTTTTTGTAGTGGTAATACCACTCACTAACTGTGAAGGAAAGTATCGTGGGAAAAGCAGAGTGCCTGCGGTTTTTATTTACCTCAGCTTGCTCTAGCGATTATATTATGCCTAAAAATAGCAATTTCTGACGACCATTAAAAGTATTTTATTTAATTTTCCATTTTGTCAAATTTTTATTTGTGTGTTTTACGGATTTTATGTCTGTAGTGACGACGCTGCTTGATGTATAATGCTTAAGCCATAATGCTCTCAATGGAGTGGACATTCTTCAGAATTCAAAAATTTTTATTCCAAGTAACACAGAAACTGTGAACCATTGAAGGTTACAAAGTAAAACTAGGTGTCCGTTTCAAAATCTAGATTCAAATATGTTCCAACAGAGTTAATAAAGGATGGATGGATGTCGATGTCCGTGGATGTCGTAGAAGTCGACTAAGGAAATAAATTACCAGGAGACGGGCAGCAGTGTCTTCCTGAGATTCCAACTGCATACTGCGATCGCCAACCCGCCTGCCAAGCGTGGCGATTATGGCAAAACCCTTCATGGTTATGAAAACCACGAGGGAGGCCTGTGCCCTGCAGTGAGCGTCAAGTGGCTGATGATGATGATTATTATTAACGGAGTTTACATATCTTCTAAAACCTAGCACTAATGCATTAAACTGACTTTAATTCCAGATATCTTCGTCCTCTCAATGCTATCGTAGACCTTTTGGCACGAATTGCGCATAACACATTGTTTCCAACAACCGCGTTTCTGGCAAGTTTATTATATCTTCAGGGATCTTATTGTACGTGGAAGAGATACGTTCTCTCTGAGATGAAAGAGAAGGGAGTAACTTGGCCGGAGCTGCCCTCCCTAGCCGTGAACAAAGATAAATGGAAAGCCCTTGTGTCAGCCCTAGACTGCACAGAGGAGTAAAGGGATTAAAGAAGAAGAAGTATGCGGTAGAGCGCATGAAGCGCAAATTTAATAAAATTGTGTAAAGAAATTCAATACTACTTCAAATTTTCGGGAACTAACTTTTTAGTGCTGTAGTGTTTCGAAGTCGGTTTTTATTTTTTAATTTTCCATTTTTACAAGTCCGTTATAGCCATAATTTACCCTACTCAATTAATTGCTTTGAAATTTGATGTTCTCAATTTCCATCTTCGAAAGTCTTCACCAGAACATCACCAAATTAATTTTGGACTACTTTCACGCTATTTTATGAAACATACGGATATTACTAAAGTATGGGGACCATAGGCCTATTTACTGCTGTCCACTGAGAGTTCCGTTCTCCATCTCTGAAAGTTTTCATCAGATCTTCACCAAATTAAAATGGGACCAATGAGACGTTATATCTATTTGAACAAAAAAAGAATTGTCGAAATCGGTTAAGATTTGATGGAGTTATGCAAAAACGTAGCCAAAAAAAAATACGCGTAAGATAGGACTAGCGAGGAGGTTAAATTCTTTTTTGCAGGCTTAAGCAGACTCTCTTACGTAGGATTCAAATAGGACCACGACCGCTTTTACTGAGTCAGTCTAAATAAGTTCCGTATATTTATTTATTGATACTTTATTGCACTTAAAAAAAACCGTACAATGTGGTGGACTTAATGCCATAAGCATTTTCTACCAGTCAACTGCAGTAGGTAAGGGAAAGAGTTGGTAGGCGTGCAAAAAGAAGGACAAGTTAATATAAGTTTAAAAATATACTTTTATAAAATGTAATTAAATAAACTTACACTGACATATACCGATTTTAAATTAAAATACAATAAGCCTATATACCACTAAAAATACATATTACATCTACACACTATAAGGGGCCAGGGGAATACCATACATACAATAAAAAAAAGATATAAGGGGTAAAAGGAAGGTATAAGCGAATGAACTTTAGTTTTGATAATTTTACGAATTAATTATGCATTCATAATTAATTTAAATTCTTGTTTGCAGGACCAGGACCGCTTTTACTCAGTCAGTTACTCAAAAATCTTTATTTAACAGCCACATAAAATCTTACTTTGCCACACCGGGGTTTTACAATAGTTAGGATATAACATAGTAGGTACAAACAAAAAAACATATAAACTAAACAAGACAAAAAAGCAGCAGTAAGTAAGTAACATATGATTGTTTGATTACAAAAAGGTGGGCAGGCTAAGTACCAAGTAGGCGCATGAGCGATAGCGATTCGGTTCTTACGTGCAGTAACTTCTATATTGAAATTAAGCAAGGTAAAGTAATGTAGTTGTTTTGAGGCGAGTTTCGTATTTTGGGTATGTTAATTAATAGATAGACAATAATATAGTATGTATAATTGTATATATATAAGCGAATTAACGTTAGTTTTGATAATTTTACGAATTAATTATGCATTGATGGACTCAGACGATAGACGGCTGTCCTGAAATTAATTATTGAAGATCACGCCTCGGCACTTAATTACGAAGTCGATGAGTTGATATTGTTTCGTATTTAATTGGATAAACTATTATAATTGGTTCAACGTATATTTTAAGGGGACATTCAAACCATGATTTAGGAACACGTGGTGATAGTTAAAAAAAAATGGCGCTTACGAATTTTTGTTTGCTTACCCTTAATTACTTCATACATACAACATACATACGTAAACGCACTCCTCTATCCCAGAGGGGTAGGCAGAGACCAGGGACAGCCACTTCCCACGATCCTGACAGATCACTTTCGCTTCCTCAACATTCTTTAGTCGTTGCATGCACGCACGCCGGTTTTGGGTACTTATTATGTTGCCTTTTGCTAATACATCTCCGATTTGGTTGAAGTATGTCTAGCTGGGATGTCCCTTACCGGCTCTTCCATCCACATTTGCTCGATATATTTGTTTCGTCAATATTTCTTCACTTTTTTTTTACATACAGGCACATACATTGCTTCTGGCCCCACACTAGGATACCCTGTGTCGTGGGAACCAGAAACAACGACATCACAAACATGTAAACACCCAAGACCTGGGGTTTTTTGTCCCCAGCCGGGATTTGAGCCCGGAACCTCTCGCATGGTATGCAGATCCACTACTGCTGCGCCACGAGGTCGTCATAAACAACAATACCACGACGAAAAGTAATAAAAATCTAAAGAAAACTTCGAGCGCCTTATGGTCTTACTAGTTCACTCATGTTGGACGACAGACTCTTAAATATTTAACATAATAGAAAAAAAACCGGAAAAAAAACGTTATATTGTCAGGATCGTGGCAAGTGGCAGTCCCTGGCATACTCCTTTGGGATATAGGCGTGAGATTATATATGTATGTCCGTTATGGAACTTCCTACAGCTTTGAATTTGATCGCAGTCTGGGTTTTTTCCATGTTTGTGAAATCCTTGTTCACTTGTGACCAAGGTCGGTCCAAAACATGTAATTCTGTTGAGTGGAAGTTATTATAATATTAATATATATATATATATATATATATATGTATATATATATATATATATAAATGTCTTGTGTGCAATAAAGTATATATATATATATTAATACTATACTTTATTGCACACAAGACATTTAACAGGAAATTACATAAGAAATTACATGTACAAAGGCGAGCTTATCTCGGTAACAGATTTCTTCCAGCAAACCTTCGGGCATAGGAGAAGCAGTATTAAAGCAATATTATTATTACTATTAAAATAGAAGTTATAACATAATCACTATATCATAATCGGAACCCTAAAAAAATATTATTATAAATAATAATTATTATAAAAAATATTATTATAAATAATATTAAGGTGCAGCGCAGACGATAGACTTTGTGCGATCGAGTCTGCGGCGCACAATAAGTCTGCATGGCGCACAAAAAGTCCGTCGGGGATTTCTCATAGACTCGAAGCACACGACGTACATCTTCGATCATTGTGTGGGCAGAGCTGTAGGGACGTACACGACGTAAACGAGTGCAGAATGAAGAAGAAGAAGAAAGACATTTATTATACCAACAAGATACATCACAGAAACAAAATAAGCAGATAATTAACATAATATGCACAGCAACAGAAAGAAAACTAAATACACAACAGACAAAACGAATAAACAAAACAGGACCATAGATGTAGCCTGTGGTGTATCTACGTTGCCACAAAAGGCAGCTGACTCAGCGTTGTACTGAGGAAGTGATCCCTCAGCGCTGATTTTCAGAATGCAGACTAAAGTGTGCACCGTCTGCGTCAGGGCGCGTTGAAGCAAACGGTTCAATTTTTTTCGCGGAAATTTTGTGTGGCGCGGCACGGTGCGGTGCGGCGCGGTCTTCCAGAATTACACGGATTTTTTGTACGCCGGACTTTTTGCGCGTGGTATGCGTTACTGTATACAATTGCATAGGTTCTATTTCACAGGCTAAAGAGTGCGTCACGGATAGTCTGTCATCTGCGCCAAGCCTTATAATAATATTTTCAGGGTTTCGTAGTCAACAAGGCACCTTTATAATTTCACCATGTCCGTCCGCGCCCTATGCTGCGTCTGTCAATATTTCGCGAACAGATTTAAATTACAAATCACTGTTTTACATTGAGTATTCTATGCCATTGACGTTTGAGCGAGCGACAAGCTGAGCCTACGGGAGACGGCGTGGTGAGGTAGAATAATATAATAGTAAATTTAATGGGTATTTCTCCAGAAGAGGCAAAAATGGCTGACTTCGGTGGTCGTTTTTTGTTTCGTCTTTCGGGAATTTTATCGATTGTTTTGGATAAAGGGCTAAAAACTATAAATCATGATATATTTTGGGTACCCAGATTCTCGGTTATAAAACGAAATATTTAAATCACCGAAATCAGACTACACCGAAATCAGAAAACTATACACCGGAATCAGACTACCAGCACCGAAATCAGAAAAACTAACACCGAAATCTGACTACCTGCACCGATATCAGATTGTAAGCATCGACATCAGGAAATAATTCACTGGAATCAGAAAAAGACCAGAGAATCATTTAACGTGCCAAAGTCACAATTTGATACCAGTAATGTTAGGCATTGTCTAGTAATTAAAAGAGGATATAATAAATAAAAACCGGGCAGATATAATCAATCAACTTGTTTATTGTAATTCTCATACATTATTAAGCTCTAAAGTACCTACTTCTTTTACCTAAAATCACATTTTTTCAGTCAGTTTTTCTCATCTGTCAGTCTGTCAGCTCGTCATGCAAGCGCTAAAAATCTAACACGAATTGCGTGAGTAGGTAACTATTTCTAGCTAACTATTCTAGAACGAAAAATAATAATCCTTCCAAAAAAAGTGGCAAAATTTTATCAAAACTCGCAATAAAGTCAAACTATACATTTTTGTCTCAGTATAGCCTTGTTTTTATAAAGTGACTACACCAAAAACAAAAAGCAATTCGAGACACCCTTTATTTGGTTTTAACATGGCATAATTAGTTATGAAAGAGATAAATTATTTTAACAAAATTACACATACTATGCGAATTTTACTTCCGGACTTTATTTATTCCATTTTAACGTTTTTTTTTTCATGAAAAGCGAATTTAACATTACTCAACTTTAAATGCCGTAAAATGGAATAAAATAATCTACGTAGGTAAAATGTGTTTAATAATAATCAAATAAAAATTCTACAAACAAAACTTTCCTTAAACTTAAATCAGTCTTATGAACATATTTGTTTAACATTGTCGATAACCTTATTATAAAATTTACTTAGCAAAATAGTCTTTTGGACTTATTCAACACAAAATGTTGTGCAAACATTCAAAGATATGTTTTTATTATATTTTTTTATGCTACGGTTTGTACTTGTCAATAATAGTAATTGAGATAATTAAAAAATCGACAAACATAACTTTCCATAAATGTTTTTCAGACTTAAATCAGTCTTCGGAAAATATAATATTTATTTAACATAAAGATAAAACTTACTAAGAAAAATATATCTTTCTTAAAAATATTGTCTTTTATACTTAATTTATGAGGTAATACAAAGTACAGGTAAAGATAGCTTAACAATCTTCCCTTCCATCTTCCTTTTTAAGTAAAGCTGTCTGTCTTTTTCCTTAAGTCGTTCATAAAGGATTCACTCTTGATTTTTACTTTCCTAGCACGCTCCTTCAAACTCTTTCTTTCTTTATGTTCCTGTTTTTTTTTGCAGCTTGTTTTTGCTTTATTTGCTCCATGGTCAGCTGAAATAGAATAGAGTGGTAGGTAGAGTAGGTTGATGTAGAGCCTACTGTACATACCTACATAAACTTACACACCGACTGACCACAAACTATAAGAAAACTATGTTTAAAAAATGTACACCCACTTTCTTTCTTGTAGGTACTTTAAACTTGCCATTGTTGACACATTCACATAATTCACAAATACAGACATAATAAGCACACACATACACATGGAAAAATGTACACACGAATAGGTACACATGTTTCACATTTTCAAGTTAACTAACAATCTAACTGAAATCAATTATGACAGAAACAACATATGTATTTTTGTCGTTATTATTAACAGTAAAGAAAATATCTACACGTGTAAAACTATTCATAGGTTTCCACACGATGTTTTCTTTCACAGTTAGCGATTAGTTAAAAAAAAAAACAAATGCGCATATCCTACTTGAAACTTACATGTAAGGAATCTGACCTCGGTTCTCTAAAGTCGAACGAAATACACTGAAATCAGGCAAATTTGACTTCGGTGGAAGTTTTTCTGACTTCGGTGCTCAAAAAGCCACCGAAATCAGGCACACGGTAATCAGAAAAGATATGTTTTTTCAAGTTCACTCTTAAACAACAACACGTATCAGCCCCAGCTCAAGGCACTAGAAATTAGTCACTGAGATAAATTGTACAGTAAGCACTAGATTTTACAGTCAACAAGTATTCTTTCCAATAACACCTCCACCGAAGTCGAAGTGTGCCCTGGACCAAATCTCAAGAATCAATTACTTACCCTGATATTTCCCAAGACTTTCATTCAATCACCCGTCCGTTGACCTCGGGCGCTACGGCGTAACTGACAAAATGGCTCATCCACACCGCGAATTCCTAGAGTAATCTACGACCGAAGAAACGCTTGGTTCATAAGTGCCACCGGATTCAGGCAGAAGCAAGGGACACTCAAACATCTTGCTATTGTAGGCGAGCTATTGTTTAGATTCTTATGGTATTTAAATGAGAGGTACTTTAACTATCTGAGAATATGTGAACATAAATACATTCCCCGAAAACAGTCTGAGTTTTACAAAAATAATTATAAATTGTCAAGTTTTGGGTTGGGGACAAGCCACCGAAGGTCATTTTCAGCCATTTCAGATTTTTTTTCTGTGAGTTGCAAACGGTTTTCAGCAAAGTTTGCATGTTCTCCAGGTAGACGAGGACCTAGAGGATACTGTAGTATTTTTTGCAGGGGTATATTTTGATAATCTGGACATGTTATGCGCCGGGCCGTCAAGTTCGGACCCCGTGGAGAAATGCCCTAATACAACTGCGAAAAGGTTTCAAGTGATGAAATTTAGAAAAAAGACAGACCATGATTAAGGGTTAACTACTAGAAGGGGTAAGTAACTGTAAGTCAAGAGTGTTGTTGCACGCCTGTAATTGGGTGTTAGGCTAGATTATAAGTTCTATAATGTATCTGTAATATTTTTGTAAATTAACATCTGTTGGCTGTGTCTATTAAATAAATAAAATTATTTATTGCACAATAAGCTCATTTGTACAAAGGCGAGCTTATTAAGTATTTTTTTTCAGCTAACCTTGGGTTATGTGAATAGTGGAAGGTGTAGTGCCAGGAACGAGTTATTGGGAAAAATTACAAAAAATCGTAATTATAGTAGGTATAATCCTCAATATAGCCAATACATCACATTACTACTCAGAACACAAACTATCTAATATATAAAAATCACAGTGTTTATTTTCAAACTCCTCCGAAACAGCTTCACCTATTTTTATGAAATATTTTTGTGTATTAGGTAGGTCTGACAATAGGCCGTAGGCCAATTAATAAGGCAAAACAACGTTTGCCAGATCAGCTAGTAACAAAATAATTATTACAAACTAGATGACCCCGTGAACTTCGTATCACCGACGTCAACCGTTTTTTTTTTCTTCTCACCGTTTAAACCTTCCCTGGACTTCCACAAATACATAAAAACAACAATTAGCCAAATCGGCCCAGCCGTTCTCGAGTTTTAGTGAGACTAACGAACAGCAATTCATTTTTATATATAAGATTACTGAGTCATTAAAAACACTAGTTTCAGCGCAATACAAAGTGCAAACCTACAGCGAACCAAAGCGCTCAGAGCCTGTTCCCTGAGGCGAGGTAGATTGGATCCCGCACTGAGGGGGAATGGCTTAATTGATCTGTCGATGGACAGCCTACTCTTGGGACGTCATCAATCTCGGTAAGTAGCCAATGTACATATAGGTACACGAAAACGGGGTACGAGTCTCTTAAATGTATACTGTTATTCAATAACCTCTTCAGTACTGACCTTGAAAATAACAATGGTTTTCAATTGTTATTTTCAAAGCCAGGACTGAGGAGGATAGAGCGGTGGTGGGTAGAACATTGGACTCGGAAGCGAGAGACCCAGGTTCGATACCTAGGGCGGGCGTGTACCCATGACTTTGATTTCTAAGTTATGTGCATTTGCGAAGTTATAGTAGCAATGCCACTCTCTAACTGTGAAGGAAACCATCGTGAGGAAACCTGAGTGTTTGAGCTATTGGCATACCGCAGCGCTTGAAATCGCCAATCCGCGGTGGACACGCGTGGTGAAGGCCTGTGCCCTACAGTGGGGCGGAAATAGGCTGTTTATCCTTACTTATATTATAAACGCGAAAGTTTGTATGTAGGGATGGATATTTGTTATACTCTTTCACGCAAAAACCGCTGAACGGATCCGGATGAAATTTTGCACAGAGATAGCTTATAGTCTGGATTAGCACATAGGCTATTCTTTATCCCAAAATTACCACGCGAACGAAGTCGCGGGCAACAGCTAGTGATTCAATAAAGCGATATTAGCGCGGCAATGTTTGTTTCATTGGCACTATTGGTAGTGTGCGCAACGTCGTGATTTGACAGAAGACCAAAGTGGAGGACGTAGGCACGTGCATCACGAAACTCCAGTGGAGTTGGGCGGGACATCTGGTTAGACGAGAAGCCGGACGGTGGACGAAGGCAGTCACAGGGTGGTGGCCGAGAACTGCCCGTCGTTCGGTGGGTAAGCCGCCTACCCGATGGGGTCGACAACATTAAAAACGCGGCAGGAGGACGATGGACGAGATTGGCAGGGGACCGGTGAGGTTGGCGTGACGGTGAAGCGGCCTATGCCGAGAATTGGGCGTCTTTCGTGGACTGTATAGATGATTAATTGGTGGTCTCACTCACTTACAAACACCCACCCACTCACACCCACCCACTCACACACACATATACACAAACACATACTCACACATTGCACACGTACGCATGCACGCACAGTGTAATTTTCAGGGTTCCGTACCCGAAGGGCGCCAAACGGGACCCTATTACTAAGACTTGACTGTCCGTCTGTCTGTCTGTCTGTCTGTCCGTCGATAGCTAAGCAGTTGAAATTTTCGCAGATGATGTATTTCCATTGCTGCTATAACAATAAATACTAAAAACAGAATAAAATAAATATTTAAGCGGGGCTTTCATACAACAAACGTGATTTTTTGCCGTTTTTGCCCGATATTAATAACGGCAAGAGGTAGACTCTTCAAATATTCAAATGGTATGGAACCCTTCGTGCGCGAGTCTGACTTGCACTTGGCCGGTTTTTTTTATAGTATAAGTACGGGAATGAAAAAAACACGTTTTTTTTATGGGAGCCCCCATTAAATATTTATTTTATACTGTTTTTATCATTTGTTGTTATAGCGACAACAGAAATACATGATCTGTGAAAACGTCAGCTGTCTAACCACCACGGTTCATGAGATACAGCCTGGTGACAGATGGACGGACAGCGGAGTCTTAGTAAAGGGTCCCTTACCCTTTGGGTACGGAACCCTAAAAACTTCTTAAGTGTAAACGTTGATATGCTATCGACTGTGCGAAAGGTGTTTAAATAATGTAAACTAGCTTTCAGGTACAACTACTTAACTATAACTTTCACTTCGACAGCCTTTTACTCTCCGAAGACATTCTCAAGAATTGCTAATAAAGAGCGTTAACCTTTCTTCTGTGAGCGTATCCATGCCTATATAATATTAATATCTTAATCTTCGCCAGTGAGATACTGTCAGCCACTGGTAACACATTTCAATGTAGCTCTAAAGAGCCAAATCTATTCTAATATATTAAGACTTATGGCACCGAAACGTGGTCTCTCACTATGGGCCTCATAAGAAGGCTCAAGGTCACGCAACGAGCTATGGAAAGGGCTATGCTCGGAATTTCTCTACGAGATCGAATCAGAAATTATGAGATCCGTAGACGAACGAAAGTCGTCGACATAGCCCAGCGGATTAGTAAGTTGAAGTGGCAGTGGGCGGGGCACATAGCACGCAGAACTGATGGCCGATGGGGCCGAAAAGTTCTCGAATAGAGACCACATATTGGCAAGCGCAGCGTAGGACGAGCAGCCACAAGATGGACAGATGACCTCATCCAAGTGACAGGAAGGCGCTGGATGCAGGCCGCTTCCAACCGGTCTTTTTGGAAATCCACGGAGGAGGCCTATGTCCAGCAGTGGACTTCTTTTGGCTGAATGATGATGATGATATTTAAGTACTAGCTGTTGCCCGCGACTTTGTTCTCGTGGTAATTTTTATGTGTATTTCCGGGATAAAAAATTGCCTATGTGCTAATCCAGACTATAATCTATCTCCGTGCAAAATTTCATCCGGATCCTTTCGGCTGTTTTTGCGTGAAAGAGTAACAAACATCCATCCATACATAAAACTTTCGCGTTTATAATATTAGTAAGGATTCATAATAATTTGTATACTTTTTACTCACGCGGTCTATCACTCGCTAAGAAAATTACGGACATTTTAGGCATGTTCTCATTTTTAACCGACTTCATAAAAGGAGGAGGTTATCAATTCGACGAGTATTTTTTATTTTTTTTTACTATGTTCCTCCATAACTCCGTCAAATCTTAACCAATTTCGACAATTCTTTTATTGTTCGAACAGGTATAACGTTAACGTTACGTTATTTTCATTTGGTGAAAATCTGATGGAGACTTTCACAGATGGAGAACGGAACTCTTCATTGGACAGCAGTAAATAAGCCCTATTGGGGCCCATCCTTTAGTAATATCCGTATGTTTCATAAAATAGCGTAAAAGTAGCCCCAAGTTAATTTGGTGATGTTCTAGTGAAGACTTTCGGAGATGGAAATTTAGAACATCAAATTTTAAAGCAACGAATTAAGTAGGGTAAATGATTTATACATGTAGGTATTGTAGAAGTATAATTTGTAGTCGGTCCCCAAAATATATGTGCTGGTCTTGAAACTGGGCAACAACTACAAATTATACTTCTACAATGTGACAGGATGTGATATGTAAGAACACCTTTAAATGCAGTTTAAAGAGCCTTTCATAGATTTTATAGTCCACAGACTATTTAAACCGCATTTTAGGAGTGTTATATAGATAGAGAACACTTTATTGTACATAAAAAAGGAAATTACACAGATATTTCTTAACCTAAGAGTACAAACGGCGGCCTTATCACTAAAAGTGATCTCTTCCGGACAACTTTTGGATGACTGGACCAATACATTGGAGAAGGAACTAGATGTACAAACAAAGAAAAATAACAATTTCAGAAGTATATTCCTTCCGTGTGACGCCGGATTAAGAATAGCGTCACTCCATTGCCTTCCGTGGATGTCGTAGAAGGCGACTAAGGAAATCAAATACCAGGAGACGGGCAGCAGCGTCTTCCTGAGAATCCAACCGCATACTGCGATCGCCAACCCGCCTGCCAAGCGTGGCGATTATGGCAAAACCCCTCATGGTTTCGAAAACCACGGAGGAGGCCAGTATCCTGCAGTGGGCGCCAAATGGCTGATGATGAGAGGTGTATGAATTATACATGCCTAATTAAGAAAGTCAATATATAAAATATCAACGGGTTCATACAAATAAAAAATAATAATAAAATACATATTACATATAAATACAAAAAAAATTAAGGGTTTTAAAGGAACCGTGTTTTTCAAATAAATCTTTAACTGTTTTATTTATAAAACCACAATTTCTCTAAAACACTCCTCAGAGACATTTTCAATAATCTGTGGTTACGTCTTTCCCTTTGCCACAGATTATTTAGACTGCCGCTGAGGAGTGTCTTAAGGAATCGTATTTTTATAAATGAGTGGGCTATTTTTTTATAATAGCGTAATTTTAGTACCGAATTCTTTTATCAAAAACATAGGTAATAACATAAACACATCTAAAATTTTACTTTTTAGCACTGCCTCGGAGCACATTTTATCAAAAACATTCTCACTTTGACACTTGGAGTTAATATATTAGACACTATGAGCGTGACAGATACCAGTCGTAATAGCAGCCTTACCCCCGGTTTCTCGTACGCTAACAGTATATTAATGAACGGTTCACAGCTGTCACTTTTTCTTTGCATGCACTTTTGCCAACGAACACGTTTTTAGTGTACGAGAAACCGGAGGTTAAGTCATAATATTAAATAAACTTCCACACAACACAATCACTTGTCCTAGTCCCGAACTAGGATACCCAGTGCTATGGTAACCAGGTAAGGACATCACAAATATGAAAATACACTTAGACTGAGGCCACTTGTACAAATGTACGGCGGCCCCTAGTGGGAATCGAACCCGTGACCATGGGTTCTGGCACGGTAGTCAGACGTGACACCGCTAGACCAACGAGGGAGTCAAAGTCCGTGAATAAAGTTACTAGGCTCGGGAAAGGTGAATCCCAATGCTGCTGAGCTTACAAAATCGATGACAAGAAAAGTCAACGAACTTGAACAAAGGTTCAGGGCTTTTGTACCTTTATTTTAACCTATTGCATCTTTAGACATTCTACCCCTATAGGCACGCTAGTGGAAAGCACTTTCTCAAATTTATTATACAAGTCTGAATCTTTTGCAGACATATTTCATGGGCATAACGAGGAGAGAAAGGATGTTACAGAAAATTCCTTGTTGGTCTAGCGGTATCACATCTGATTAGCATGCCGGTCGTGGATTCGATTCCCACTGGGGCCGCGGTGGCGGTGTTGATATCCGTGTGGCGCCGGATTAAGAATAGCGTCACTCCATTTCCTTGCGTGGATGTCGTAGAAGGCGACTAAGGAAATCAGTTACCAAGAGATGGGCAGCAGCGTCTTCCTGAAATTCCAACCGTATGCTGCGATCGCCAACCCACCAGCCAAGCGTGGCGATTATGGCAAAACCCCTCATGGTTATGAAAACCACGAAGGAGGCCTGTGTCCTGCAGTGGGCGTCAAATGGCTGATGATGATGGGGCCGCGGTACATTTGTACAAATGGCCTCAGTCTGAGTGTACTTAGTCTGGGTAGTCCTTGCCTGGTTACCATAGCACAGGGTATCCTAGTTTGGGACCAGGACAAGTTATCGGTGTGTCGAAGTTATTATCTAATAGATGCCTCGTTGGATTAGCCGTTAAGGAGCTTACTATCAAGATAGGAACGTGGGTTCGATTCCCACTGGGGGCCGCCGTAGATTTGTACAAATGGCCTCAGTCTGAGTGTATTTCCATGTTTGTGGTATCTTTGTCTGGTTACTATAGCATAGGGTATCCTAGGCTAAAAATTCCACCCATGCCGGGACTTGAACCCGCAACCTCTGGTACGGTTAGCTAAAGGTCGCGGGTTCAAGTCCCGGCATGGGTGGATTTTTTAGCCTCTAAATAGGTTTTTAAAATTGTCCTCAGCACGGGTTAGTGCAACAAAAAGAATATAATAGGGTATCCTAGTTTGGGACCAGGGCAAGTTATTGTTGTGTCGAAGTTATTATCTAATAAACAAAAAAGTCGTGTCACAGTGTTTGATATCGAACTCCTCCGAAACGGCTTCACCGATTTTTACCGTTTTTTTTTTTGTGTGTACTTGGTAGGTCTGAAAATAGGTCGTAGGCTAATTGATATGGCAAAACAATATTTTCCTGTTCAGCTTGTTATTGTTGTAAATAGAACCGAGGAGTTTGTTTTATCCATCGATAGGAACACTTTTACCATCATTATCATAGGCAATCGCGTAAAAATAAAAAATAAAAACTCGCAAATACGAGTAACACTTGCACCCAGAGGGTTCCATTTTATTAGGGTTCCGTACCCGAAGGGTTCCAAACGGGACCCTATTACCAAGACTTCACTGTCCGCCTGTCTGTCTATCTGGCTGTCTGACGCCAAGCTGTATCTTATGAACCGTGATGGCTAGGCAGTTGAAATTTTCACATACGATGTATTTCTGTTGCCGCTATAACAAGAAATACTAAAAACAGAATAAGTATTTAAGGGGGGCTCCCATGCAACATACATATTTTTTTGCCGTTTTTTGCCGCCGTTAACGGCAACAGGTTGGACTCGCACTTGGCCGGTTTTTTTTTTCTAGGTTTAGAGAATACACTGTAAGGTAGTATAAGGCAACGAGTTGCGGGTTTTAACGTCAAAAGTCGCGACTTTCCGCTACGTTATATTGTCAAATTCTGATATTTCAGCACCACAAAACGCGCGACTCGCGCCTTCGTGCCGTACAAGCAGAAGTGTTTTCGTATAAATTTGATTAAGTTCTGTTGAGAGGACCCATGGGAAAATTATCATACTTGGCAAAGGCCAAAAGAGGAGAATGATAATTAGAGAATACTTTATTGTAGATAGATAGAGAACACTTTATTGTACATAAAAAAGGAAACCGCACAGCCGCTCATTATACAATATTTTCAATGGTTTTCAATTGTTATTTTCAAGGTCAGCACTGAGGAGGTTAAACTATTATTACTGGTGTGCAATAAAAGAGTCGTCTATGAAGGAAAAAAATTGTACAAAGTGGAAAAGTAATTTTGCTTATGGTACAAGAGCTTTCCGGCTTGAAATTGGCAGTGCTATTTATTTAGATACATATTTTGAAGAATTACAACCTTAAATTGGAAGGTATTACGCAAAAACATTCCAACCCACAATAAGTGATTTTCGACAAAAAGCTGCTTTAAGTACATATAACTTGTTTAATGTTACAGTGATGAACATTAAACATTGAAATGAAAAAACCGTACGAGTCAGACTTATCCACCGAAGGATCCATACAAATTCGTAGGTACCGAGCTTTTCCGAACTTCAAAGACTATTTTTTTATGATTTAATTGCAAATGTATAGTTTCAGATTAATCCCTATACTTGTAGTATAAGACGATACTACTTGCCAAATTTCAAAGTTCTAGGTCAACGTAAAGTATCCTATAAACATTGATTCCCTTGAAAAAGTCAAAATATATGTTTTTTGCTGCATAAACGGCCGTTACTTTTGGACTTGAGTCCATGGTTTTCATATCAACTCGATACCTCCACGCGTTTTTGAGATAAATGGCCTTGAAAGACAGACGAACGGACGGACAACAAAATGATCCTATAAGGGTTCCATGTTTCCTTTTGAGGTACGGAACCCTGAAAATTAAAAAGTTTATTTGTCACCAACACCAAATATGAAACGTCTGAAAAAACGTAAAAAGGTGTTTCTTGAAAGTTAGGTACTTATTGTGGATTGGAATGTTTCTGCGCAACACGGTCCAATTTGTCTCATCTTGGTCACGTTTGACGTAGGATCCCCGATGGTCTGCTCACTGACAATAGGTCCCGACTGAACACCAGCGCTGCAGGCTGCTGCTTCGCAATACCTGAAGCATATGCTGAGTTCGGGTACCTTTTTTATTGTTTTTTTTTTATACGCAGCTAATAACACAGCCTGGTGTGCATGTACCCACTTCCTTACATGGCAAATCTCCTTATTTGGATTTATCATAAGTGTTGTTTTATTGTTATTTGCATAGACTGTAAGCATGCTTTGCCTGTCAATTGTAATATCTTTGTGTGTTGTGGCAATTTAATAAATGATTATCTTATCTCATCTCATCTCATCTTGTCTCATCTCGTCTCGTCTCGTCTCGTCTCGTCTCGTCTCGTCTCGTCTCGTCTCGTCTCGTCTCGTCTCGTGTCGTCTCGTGTCGTCTCGTCTCGTCTCGTCTCGTCGTGTCTCGTCTCGTCTTGTCTCGTCTCGTCTCGTCTCGTCTCGTCTCGTCTCGTCTTGTCTCATCTTATCTTATCTTATCTCACGGCGTATACGCGTGCCATTATATATTTATCGGCGGACGGCCTGGCTGTGCATCTTCAGACATCGTGGGCAGGTAAGGAAACGAGGGTACGAGCAATAGAAACAAGCAGTTCACAAGTTATTCTGTAATATTAATCGAATCAAAAATTACAATCAAGAATTATTTAAATTAAAGTTGATCACTGAATTTACTGAACCGAAAGTATTCTAGCCAAAGTGAAACGTAGCGATCCGTTGAGTGTCGTGGCGTGGAGAGAGAGACGAGGGACCCGCGCTCCGCTCGGCCCCTCGTATTTCAGGCAATTCTCCCCACTCTTCAACGTTTTGCTAGCACGCGGTGCTTCTTTGCGCGCGCTCGTCTCTGATTGGCCGACTGATTGACACCATCGGGTATCCGGTGTTGCCAGTATTTCAACGCCGCCGACACGGCCATGCTGACGTACGCCCGGCCTCGGGCGTGATTAGAGATCTGTGAAAGAGACGAAATTCTACGTGAGCTACATCACATCATCGACATTACACAGCTCGTTCATCCTGACAACTTGCATTGCTTTCTTCTTCTGTTTTGTTCAAATTTATCTCTCTTTGTGTCTATATTGACGCTGCATTCGCTGAATCTAAATTGATTCTACATTGTCACTACAATGACTCCACATTGTCTCCACATTTACTCTATATTGAGAATTCATTGAGAATTCATTGAGAATACATTGAGAATTCATTGAGAATTCATTGAGAATTCATTGAGAATTCATTGAGAATACATTGAGAATACATTGAGAATACATTGAGAATACATTGAGAATACATTGAGAATACATTGAGAATACATTGAGAATACATTGAGAATACATTGAGAATACATTGAGAATACATTGAGAATACATTGAGAATACATTGAGAATTCATTGAGAATACATTGAGAATTCATTGAGAATACATTGAGAATACATTGAGAATACATTGAGAATACATTGAGAATACATTGAGAATACATTGAGAATACATTGAGAATACATTGAGAATACATTGAGAATACATTGAGAATACATTGAGAATACATTGAGAATACATTGAGAATACATTGAGAATACATTGAGAATACATTGAGAATACATTGAGAATACATTGAGAATACATTGAGAATACATTGAGAATACATTGAGAATACATTGAGAATACATTGAGAATACATTGAGAATACATTGAGAATTCATTGAGAATTCATTGAGAATACTTTGAGAATACATTGAGAATACATTGAGAATACATTGAGAATACATTGAGAATACATTGAGAATAAATTGAGAATACATTGAGAATACATTGAGAATACATTGACTCTACATTATTGAGAATACATTGAGAATTCATTGAGAATACATTGAGAATACATTGAGAATACATTGAGATTACATTGAGAATACATTGAGAATACATTGAGAATACATTGAGAATACATTGAGAATACATTGAGAATACATTGAGAATACATTGAGAATACATTGAGAATACATTGAGAATACATTGAGAATACATTGAGAATACATTGAGAATACATTGAGAATACATTGAGAATACATTGAGAATACATTGAGAATACATTGAGAATACATTGAGAATACATTGAGAATACATTGAGAATACATTGAGAATACATTGAGAATTCTTTGAGAATACATTGAGAATACATTGAGAATACATTGAGAATAAATTGAGAATAAATTGAGAATACATTGAGAATACATTGAGAATACATTGAGAATACATTGAGAATACATTGAGAATACATTGAGAATACATTGAGAATACATTTAGAATACATTGAGAATACATTGAGAATACATTGAGAATACATTGAGAATACATTGAGAATACATTGAGAATACATTGAGAATACATTGAGAATACCTTGAGAATACATTGAGAATACATTGAGAATACATTGAGAATACATTGAGAATACATTGAGAATACATTGAGAATACATTGAGAATACATTGAGAATACATTGAGAATACATTGAGAATACATTGACTCTACATTGACTCTACATTGACTCTACATTGACTCTCCATTGACTCTACATTGACTCTACATTGACTCTACATTGACTCTACATTGACTCTACATTGACTCCTACATTGACTCCTACATTGACTCCTACATTGACTCCTACATTGACTCCTATATTGACTCCTACATTGACTCCTACATTGACTCCTACATTGACTCCTACATTGACTCCTACATTGTATTACGTCCACATCACATCATTACTAACAATAACATCATCTGCACCGGTTATATCTTCGCACCACCACCTGGGGACCAACACCCATATAGGTTGCGGCAGGCCAGAGGCTTACGACCAATAACAAATAACCAGTATTCACAGTTTCACACCATCATCACCATCACAGTGTCATCGCAGTAAATCGCAGTAACTCTCAGTAACTGCACTTGTTATAGCTCCGCACCACCATCTGGGGACCAGCACGCATATAGCATGTGGCAAGCCAGAGGCTTGCGACCATTACACAAGTCAGCAATATACACACCTTTTATCTCTATGTAACTTCAGCATCGTCAGCATCAGAGACCACCTCCATTTCAGACTGATCTCGACCAAGCCCACTATTCGCCGACACGGTCTCATCCGCCACTGTCTCCTCATCTACCATTGCCTCATCGAGCAACGCTTCAGGCACCTCTGTCAACCCTGCACGCCCATTGGGCACCTCTCGCAAGCTTTCGTGAGGATACTTATAGCTCCTACTAGAACCATTGAGGTTTTTCAGCTCATACCGGTCATTATCGAGAAGTTTGGTAATTTTAAACGGACCTTTAAATTTACGATCGAGTTTAGTTTGATTTCTTTCGCAGCATTTGAGAAAAACGAAATCGCCTTGTTTAAATCTTTTTACAAGAGCTTTGTTTTTATTAAAACGAAGAGTATCAGCTTTGGCTTCTTTCAGAATTCTTGTTGAAGCAAGTTCCCTTGATTTATCTACATCTAGCCGTTCGCTTTCAGTGCTAACGTCCTGAATAATTTTTGAAATACCCAGAGGCTGAGATTTAATGCCAAACATCAATTCTATTGGACTGAAACCGGTGACTCTACATCTAGAACTATTGAGAACCAATTGAACCTCTCCCAACTCATCACGCCAGACATTATCCGAGTTATTCTTGATAATGGTCAACAAGTTTTTCAAAGTTTGCATAACTCAGAGCGTAACAAAGTTTGCGTAACTAAGCATAACTCGCTCTACCTGACCGTTGGCCCTACTTGCGCCGGTTGCGATCAGATGGAGATGTATATTGTGCTCTGCACAGAACCCTTTGAAATCAGAACTGATAAAGCAACGACCTTGGTCCGCGATTATACGCTTAGGTGCTCCGAACAAATAGACAACCTCCTTAAGGGCCTCTACAGCACTGGCAGAGTCTAAGCTGAGTGTGTGTTTAAGCAAGATATATTTAGTGAAAGAATCTATGATCACAAACACGTATTCCTTCCTTTGACTTTTGCCACTCAGTTTGCCGCTTATGTCTACGTGTATAGTATGCCAGGGTACAGATGTTTTAGGTATAGAATGCAGCTGAATCTGTTGGGCACCGGAAGGACCTTTACATGCTTTGCAAACTAAACATGCATCAACAAATGTTTTCACAGTTTTAGCCATATTAGGAAACCAATAAGACTCGTATAACATGTCAAGGGTTTTGTCATATCCCAGATGTTTAAGCTCAACGTGCACATGACTAATAAGTGACCAAACTAATGACCTAGGCACGATTGGTAACCAAGAACTTCGCTTTTTACGCTCGACTTTGCGATACAAAAGACCATTTCTTATATCATAAGTTCGCATTACGTCACTAGGAAGTTTTGGATGATTTTTCCACTTTGTGATAGTATCAACAATTTCACTGTCGCGTTGTTGCTCCACGGTTAACCAACCCTGATACAATTCTAGTACACGTACGCTTTTTGTCACCCGAGTACTTTCAATCGTGGGTAATTTTGAATCTTGAATTCTCAATGAATTCTCAATGAATTCTCAATGAATTCTCAATGTATTCTCAATGTATTCTCAATGTATTCTCAATGTATTCTCAATGTATTCTCAATGTATTCTCAATGTATTCTCAATGTATTCTCAATGTATTCTCAATGTATTCTCAATGTATTCTCAATGTATTCTCAATGTATTCTCAAGGTATTCTCAATGTATTCTCAATGTATTCTCAATGTATTCTCAATGTATTCTCAATGTATTCTCAATGTATTCTCAATGTATTCTCAATGTATTCTCAATGTATTCTCAATGTATTCTCAATGTATTCTCAATGTATTCTCAATGTATTCTCAATGTATTCTCAATTTATTCTCAATTTATTCTCAATTTATTCTCAATGTATTCTCAATGTATTCTCAATGTATTCTCAAAGAATTCTCAATGTATTCTCAATGTATTCTCAATGTATTCTCAATGTATTCTCAATGTATTCTCAATGTATTCTCAATGTATTCTCAATGTATTCTCAATGTATTCTCAATGTATTCTCAATGTATTCTCAATGTATTCTCAATGTATTCTCAATGTATTCTCAATGTATTCTCAATGTATTCTCAATGTATTCTCAATGTATTCTCAATGTATTCTCAATGTATTCTCAATGTAATCTCAATGTATTCTCAATGTATTCTCAATGAATTCTCAATGTATTCTCAATAATGTAGAGTCAATGTATTCTCAATGTATTCTCAAAGAATTCTCAATGAATTCTCAATGAATTCTCAATGAATTCTCAATGAATTCTCAATGTAATCTCAATGTATTCTCAATGTATTCTCAATGTATTCACAATGTATTCTCAATGTATTCTCAATGTATTCTCAATGTATTCTCAATGTATTCTCAATGTATTCTCAATGTATTCTCAATGTATTCTCAATGTATTCTCAATGTATTCTCAATGTATTCTCAATGTATTCTCAATGTATTCTCAATGTATTCTCAATGTATTCTCAATGTATTCTCAATGTATTCTCAATGTATTCTCAATGTATTCTCAATGTATTCTCAATGTATTCTCAATGTATTCTCAATGTATTCTCAATGTATTCTCAATGTATTCTCAATGTATTCTCAATGTATTCTCAATGTATTCTCAATGTATTCTCAATGTATTCTCAATGTATTCTCAATGTATTCTCAATGTATTCTCAATGTATTCTCAATGTATTCTCAATGTATTCTCAATGTATTCTCAATGTATTCTCAATGTATTCTCAATGTATTCTCAATGTATTCTCAATGTATTCTCAATGTATTCTCAATGTATTCTCAATGTATTCTCAATGAATTCTCAATGAATTCTCAATGAATTCTCAATGTATTCTCAATGAATTCTCAATGAATTCTCAATATAGAGTAAATGTGGAGACAATGTGGAGTCATTGTAGTGACAATGTAGAATCAATTTAGATTCAGCGAATGCAGCGTCAATATAGACACAAAGAGAGATAAATTTGAACAAAACAGAAGAAGAAAGCAATGCAAGTTGTCAGGATGAACGAGCTGTGTAATGTCGATGATGTGATGTAGCTCACGTAGAATTTCGTCTCTTTCACAGATCTCTAATCACGCCCGAGGCCGGGCGTACGTCAGCATGGCCGTGTCGGCGGCGTTGAAATACTGGCAACACCGGATACCCGATGGTGTCAATCAGTCGGCCAATCAGAGACGAGCGCGCGCAAAGAAGCACCGCGTGCTAGCAAAACGTTGAAGAGTGGGGAGAATTGCCTGAAATACGAGGGGCCGAGCGGAGCGCGGGTCCCTCGTCTCTCTCTCCACGCCACGACACTCAACGGATCGCTACGTTTCACTTTGGCTAGAATACTTTCGGTTCAGTAAATTCAGTGATCAACTTTAATTTAAATAATTCTTGATTGTAATTTTTGATTCGATTAATATTACAGAATAACTTGTGAACTGCTTGTTTCTATTGCTCGTACCCTCGTTTCCTTACCTGCCCACGATGTCTGAAGATGCACAGCCAGGCCGTCCGCCGATAAATATATAATGGCACGCGTATACGCCGTGAGATAAGATAAGATGAGACAAGACGAGACGAGACGAGACGAGACGAGACGAGACGAGACGAGACGAGACGAGACGAGACGAGACGAGACGAGACGAGACGAGACGAGACGAGACAAGACGAGACGAGACACGACGAGACGAGACGAGACGAGACGACACGAGACGACACGAGACGAGACGAGACGAGACGAGACGAGACGAGACGAGACGAGACGAGACGAGACGAGACGAGATGAGACAAGATGAGATGAGATGAGATAAGATAATCATTTATTAAATTGCCACAACACACAAAGATATTACAATTGACAGGCAAAGCATGCTTACAGTCTATGCAAATAACAATAAAACAACACTTATGATAAATCCAAATAAGGAGATTTGCCATGTAAGGAAGTGGGTACATGCACACCAGGCTGTGTTATTAGCTGCGTATAAAAAAAAAACAATAAAAAAGGTACCCGAACTCAGCATATGCTTCAGGTATTGCGAAGCAGCAGCCTGCAGCGCTGGTGTTCAGTCGGGACCTATTGTCAGTGAGCAGACCATCGGGGATCCTACGTCAAACGTGACCAAGATGAGACAAATTGGACCGTGTTGCGCAGAAACATTCCAATCCACAATAAGTACCTAACTTTCAAGAAACACCTTTTTACGTTTTTTCAGACGTTTCATATTTGGTGTTGGTAACTTTTTAATTTTCAGGGTTCCGTACCTCAAAAGGAAACATGGAACCCTTATAGGATCATTTTGTTGTCCGTCCGTTCGTCTGTCTTTCAAGGCCATTTATCTCAAAAACGCGTGGAGGTATCGAGTTGATATGAAAACCATGGACTCAAGTCCAAAAGTAACGGCCGTTTATGCAGCAAAAAACATATATTTTGACTTTTTCAAGGGAATCAATGTTTATAGGATACTTTACGTTGACCTAGAACTTTGAAATTTGGCAAGTAGTATCGTCTTATACTACAAGTATAGGGATTAATCTGAAGCTATACATTTGCAATTAAATCATAAAAAAATAGTCTTTGAAGTTCGGAAAAGCTCGGTACCTACGAATTTGTACGGATCCTTCGGTGGATAAGTCTGACTCGTACGGTTTTTTCATTTCAATGTTTAATGTTCATCACTGTAACATTAAACAAGTTATATGTACTTAAAGCAGCTTTTTGTCGAAAATCACTTATTGTGGGTTGGAATGTTTTTGCGTAATACCTTCCAATTTAAGGTTGTAATTCTTCAAAATATGTATCTAAATAAATAGCACTGCCAATTTGAAGCCGGGAAGCTCTTGTGCCATAAGCAAATTTAAAAGTTTAATTTAAATAATTCTTGATTGTAATTTTTGATTCGATTAATATTACAGAATAACTTGTGAACTGCTTGTTTCTATTGCTCGTACCCTCGTTTCCTTACCTGCCCACGATGTCTGAAGATGCACAGCCAGGCCGTCCGCCGATATCAGAAGTGGGATGTGAAGCGAATTCGCATGAGGGTCCGGGTAATGGTAATAGTTCTGATCGCGTTCCGTTGAGTGCTATGAGTGACACGGAAAATTTATTCACGCGCCTGCTGCAAACAATGGCCGGGAGCAGCGGCCACGTGGTGGCTCCACCGGCTCCGCCACCAGTGCTGATTAAGTTTGACCCGGACGACGAGGAAGGTGACATCGAAGGATGGTGCAGTATAAACGAGGTCATAATAAAACATAAGAGATTGGAAGGTGCTGATCTCCTGCTATCATTGACTCAAGCCCTACGTGGCCGTGCTGCGTCATGTCTATCCAAGTTAAAAATCAATGATTTGACCTGGGAAAGCGTGAAAGAATTTTTAATCGCCAAGTTTTCAAAGCCTATGCTTGTGCAAGATTATTTTGATCGCATAATTAAGTTTCAAATTGCCCCCAAAGAAACTGCATCTGATGCTGCGATGCGGCTGTGGCAATTAATTGAAACCATTCCGAAGGTAGATTTGTGTGAGGAAGTAATTGTCGGCTTTGCTATAGCTATTTTGTGTCAATGCGATCAAAACTTGAGAAGAGAATTAAATGCGCATAGTGTAACGACTAAAACTCAGCTGTGTCGAATTTTGAGAGGTTTAAATCTGCTGAAACGACGCAATGATGATTCAGACGCGCTCATGGATATGAAGCGTCCTCGTACTATGGAGTACCGAAGTCCATTCATCTTCCGTGGGCACTGCCATCGATGTGGAGAAACTGGTCACCGGTTTTCTAATTGTCCTCGCAATCGCGGGGATACTTTGAACAATTTTCAGGCACGGTCGAGGCCCCCCTCCCGCTTTGACGATCGACGCCAGGCCCCGTTCGCCGCCTCAGCCTCGGCGCCATCACCGCCACCGCTCACGCCACGTGCGACGCCACCTACTTGCTACAGCTGCGGCAAGCCTGGGCACCTTGCTAACGTATGCACCGTGAAACGGGAGCGGTCCGATCGTAAAGAGGTTAACCTATGCGACAAGCGTGTTACGGTTGGCGAACTCATGATATCAGGTAAAGGCTTTCCTTTTATTTTTGACTCTGGATCAGAATGTTCACTAATCAAAGAAAGTGTACCCAATCAGATTGGCGGTAAACGACAATACAATATCGTTGAGCTTGTGGGAATCGGTAAAACAAGCGTTAAATGCACGATGCAGACCCTCGCTTTGATCAGTGTTCAAGATCTGGTACTAGAGATACTTTTTCATGTCGTTGCCGACGATTGTCTTAGGGAACCGGTTTTACTTGGTCGTGATCTCATTTCTATGGGAATAGGTGTAGAAATAAACGCGCGTGGTTTGTCAATTTTCCGCTCTAAATTCACACAATTATGCAATAAAAGTTCGAATTTAGATGAAACTAAGGTTAACACAGACTTGCAGGGCGAAGAAAAGGCAGCTCTTTTAGAGATACTTTCTCGTTATTCAGATTCATTTGTAGAAGGTGTTCCAATAAATCGCGTAGAAACCGGCTAGATGAAAATTGATTTGATTGATCCAAACAAAACTGTGCATAGGAGACCCTATAGATTATCAGCTATGGAAAGACAAATCGTGAAAGATAAAATCTCAGAGCTTGTTGAAGCAGGTGTTATTCAAGAAAGTAATTCCCCATTTGCTAGTCCCATATTGCTGGTAAAAAAAAGGATGGTAGCGACCGTATGGTGGTAGACTATAGGCAACTTAATTCCAACACACGCTCAGATAACTACCCTCTTCCGCGAATAAGCGATCAAATTGATAGACTCCATGGTGCCCATTACTTTACTTCACTAGACATGGCATCAGGCTTTCGTTGTATTCCAATGGACCCCAATTCTGTTGAGTGTACTGCTTTCGTCACGCTCGATGGACAGTACGAGTATGTAGCTATGCCATTTGGACTCAAAAACGCACCACCTGTGTTCCAAAGATGCATCAATCAAGCTCTCAAATGTTGTGATTTCGTTCTGATTTACATAGACGACGTTCTATGCCCATCAAAAACTGTAGCAGAAGGCCTTGAACGTTTGGATACTGTTCTCAAAGAACTGGCAGTCGCAGGTTTCTCTCTGAACATGAAAAAGTGTAGTTTTCTTAAACAAGAAGTAACTTATTTAGGTTATGTTATAAGTGCAGGTGAAATACGCCCTAATCCCCGCAAAGTGGAAGCACTATCTGAAGCCCCATCCCCCCGCACCGTAACTCAAGTGCGACAATTTATTGGGTTAGCGTCCTATTTCAGGCAATTCATACCGAATTTTTCACAAATTATGGGGCCACTCTATTTGTTTCTCTCACAAACAAAAGGTGATATTAAATGGACGGAAAAACATGAGCAAATCCATAAAAAAATAGTCGAAATCTTAACTTCAGAACCTGTTCTGGCTATTTTTGACCCAGAACTCGATGTCGAATTACACACGGATGCCAGTTCTTTAGGATACGGTGCAATTTTAATTCAACGTAAAAACAAGGCTCCACACGTCGTGGCATATTATAGTAGACGCACCACAGACACAGAATCGCGCTACCACTCGTATGAACTCGAAACACTCGCGGTGGTGCGTGCAGTAGAAAACTTTCGTCACTATTTGTACGGCCGTCATTTTACCGTACACACTGATTGCAATGCCCTTAAGGCATCAAGCACAAAACGCGACCTAACACCTCGCGTGCACAGATGATGGGCCATTCTGCAATGTTACGATTTTGACATTATTTATCGTGAAGGACGTCACATGGCTCATGCTGATTTTTTATCACGTAACCCAGTGGATGGTTTGACATGTAGTTCGAATGTACCCTCAGTCGCGAAACCACCCACACGAGATTCAAAAATACCCCCAGTCGCGGTACCTGTCACTCAAGATTCAAAATTACCCACGATTGAAAGTACTCGGGTGACAAAAAGCGTACGTGTACTAGAATTGTATCAGGGTTGGTTAACCTTTCAGAATTCTTGTTGAAGCAAGTTCCCTTGATTTATCTACATCTAGCCGTTCGCTTTCAGTGCTAACGTCCTGAATAATTTTTGAAATACCCAGAGGCTGAGATTTAATGCCAAACATCAATTCTATTGGACTGAAACCGGTGACTCTACATCTAGAACTATTGAGAACCAATTGAACCTCTCCCAACTCATCACGCCAGACATTATCCGAGTTATTCTTGATAATGGTCAACAAGTTTTTCAAAGTTTGCATAACTCAGAGCGTAACAAAGTTTGCGTAACTAAGCATAACTCGCTCTACCTGACCGTTGGCCCTACTTGCGCCGGTTGCGATCAGATGGAGATGTATATTGTGCTCTGCACAGAACCCTTTGAAATCAGAACTGATAAAGCAACGACCTTGGTCCGCGATTATACGCTTAGGTGCTCCGAACAAATAGACAACCTCCTTAAGGGCCTCTACAGCACTGGCAGAGTCTAAGCTGAGTGTGTGTTTAAGCAAGATATATTTAGTGAAAGAATCTATGATCACAAACACGTATTCCTTCCTTTGACTTTTGCCACTCAGTTTGCCGCTTATGTCTACGTGTATAGTATGCCAGGGTACAGATGTTTTAGGTATAGAATGCAGCTGAATCTGTTGGGCACCGGAAGGACCTTTACATGCTTTGCAAACTAAACATGCATCAACAAATGTTTTCACAGTTTTAGCCATATTAGGAAACCAATAAGACTCGTATAACATGTCAAGGGTTTTGTCATATCCCAGATGTTTAAGCTCAACGTGCACATGACTAATAAGTGACCAAACTAATGACCTAGGCACGATTGGTAACCAAGAACTTCGCTTTTTACGCTCGACTTTGCGATACAAAAGACCATTTCTTATATCATAAGTTCGCATTACGTCACTAGGAAGTTTTGGATGATTTTTCCACTTTGTGATAGTATCAACAATTTCACTGTCGCGTTGTTGCTCCACGGTTAACCAACCCTGATACAATTCTAGTACACGTACGCTTTTTGTCACCCGAGTACTTTCAATCGTGGGTAATTTTGAATCTTGAGTGACAGGTACCGCGACTGGGGGTATTTTTGAATCTCGTGTGGGTGGTTTCGCGACTGAGGGTACATTCGAACTACATGTCAAACCATCCACTGGGTTACGTGATAAAAAATCAGCATGAGCCATGTGACGTCCTTCACGATAAATAATGTCAAAATCGTAACATTGCAGAATGGCCCATCATCTGTGCACGCGAGGTGTTAGGTCGCGTTTTGTGCTTGATGCCTTAAGGGCATTGCAATCAGTGTGTACGGTAAAATGACGGCCGTACAAATAGTGACGAAAGTTTTCTACTGCACGCACCACCGCGAGTGTTTCGAGTTCATACGAGTGGTAGCGCGATTCTGTGTCTGTGGTGCGTCTACTATAATATGCCACGACGTGTGGAGCCTTGTTTTTACGTTGAATTAAAATTGCACCGTATCCTAAAGAACTGGCATCCGTGTGTAATTCGACATCGAGTTCTGGGTCAAAAATAGCCAGAACAGGTTCTGAAGTTAAGATTTCGACTATTTTTTTATGGATTTGCTCATGTTTTTCCGTCCATTTAATATCACCTTTTGTTTGTGAGAGAAACAAATAGAGTGGCCCCATAATTTGTGAAAAATTCGGTATGAATTGCCTGAAATAGGACGCTAACCCAATAAATTGTCGCACTTGAGTTACGGTGCGGGGGGATGGGGCTTCAGATAGTGCTTCCACTTTGCGGGGATTAGGGCGTATTTCACCTGCACTTATAACATAACCTAAATAAGTTACTTCTTGTTTAAGAAAACTACACTTTTTCATGTTCAGAGAGAAACCTGCGACTGCCAGTTCTTTGAGAACAGTATCCAAACGTTCAAGGCCTTCTGCTACAGTTTTTGATGGGCATAGAACGTCGTCTATGTAAATCAGAACGAAATCACAACATTTGAGAGCTTGATTGATGCATCTTTGGAACACAGGTGGTGCGTTTTTGAGTCCAAATGGCATAGCTACATACTCGTACTGTCCATCGAGCGTGACGAAAGCAGTACACTCAACAGAATTGGGGTCCATTGGAATACAACGAAAGCCTGATGCCATGTCTAGTGAAGTAAAGTAATGGGCACCATGGAGTCTATCAATTTGATCGCTTATTCGCGGAAGAGGGTAGTTATCTGAGCGTGTGTTGGAATTAAGTTGCCTATAGTCTACCACCATACGGTCGCTACCATCCTTTTTTTTACCAGCAATATGGGACTAGCAAATGGGGAATTACTTTCTTGAATAACACCTGCTTCAACAAGCTCTGAGATTTTATCTTTCACGATTTGTCTTTCCATAGCTGATAATCTATAGGGTCTCCTATGCACAGTTTTGTTTGGATCAATCAAATCAATTTTCATCTAGCCGGTTTCTACGCGATTTATTGGAACACCTTCTACAAATGAATCTGAATAACGAGAAAGTATCTCTAAAAGAGCTGCCTTTTCTTCGCCCTGCAAGTCTGTGTTAACCTTAGTTTCATCTAAATTCGAACTTTTATTGCATAATTGTGTGAATTTAGAGCGGAAAATTGACAAACCACGCGCGTTTATTTCTACACCTATTCCCATAGAAATGAGATCACGACCAAGTAAAACCGGTTCCCTAAGACAATCGTCGGCAACGACATGAAAAAGTATCTCTAGTACCAGATCTTGAACACTGATCAAAGCGAGGGTCTGCATCGTGCATTTAACGCTTGTTTTACCGATTCCCACAAGCTCAACGATATTGTATTGTCGTTTACCGCCAATCTGATTGGGTACACTTTCTTTGATTAGTGAACATTCTGATCCAGAGTCAAAAATAAAAGGAAAGCCTTTACCTGATATCATGAGTTCGCCAACCGTAACACGCTTGTCGCATAGGTTAACCTCTTTACGATCGGACCGCTCCCGTTTCACGGTGCATACGTTAGCAAGGTGCCCAGGCTTGCCGCAGCTGTAGCAAGTAGGTGGCGTCGCACGTGGCGTGAGCGGTGGCGGTGATGGCGCCGAGGCTGAGGCGGCGAACGGGGCCTGGCGTCGATCGTCAAAGCGGGAGGGGGGCCTCGACCGTGCCTGAAAATTGTTCAAAGTATCCCCGCGATTGCGAGGACAATTAGAAAACCGGTGACCAGTTTCTCCACATCGATGGCAGTGCCCACGGAAGATGAATGGACTTCGGTACTCCATAGTACGAGGACGCTTCATATCCATGAGCGCGTCTGAATCATCATTGCGTCGTTTCAGCAGATTTAAACCTCTCAAAATTCGACACAGCTGAGTTTTAGTCGTTACACTATGCGCATTTAATTCTCTTCTCAAGTTTTGATCGCATTGACACAAAATAGCTATAGCAAAGCCGACAATTACTTCCTCACACAAATCTACCTTCGGAATGGTTTCAATTAATTGCCACAGCCGCATCGCAGCATCAGATGCAGTTTCTTTGGGGGCAATTTGAAACTTAATTATGCGATCAAAATAATCTTGCACAAGCATAGGCTTTGAAAACTTGGCGATTAAAAATTCTTTCACGCTTTCCCAGGTCAAATCATTGATTTTTAACTTGGATAGACATGACGCAGCACGGCCACGTAGGGCTTGAGTCAATGATAGCAGGAGATCAGCACCTTCCAATCTCTTATGTTTTATTATGACCTCGTTTATACTGCACCATCCTTCGATGTCACCTTCCTCGTCGTCCGGGTCAAACTTAATCAGCACTGGTGGCGGAGCCGGTGGAGCCACCACGTGGCCGCTGCTCCCGGCCATTGTTTGCAGCAGGCGCGTGAATAAATTTTCCGTGTCACTCATAGCACTCAACGGAACGCGATCAGAACTATTACCATTACCCGGACCCTCATGCGAATTCGCTTCACATCCCACTTCTGATATCGGCGGACGGCCTGGCTGTGCATCTTCAGACATCGTGGGCAGGTAAGGAAACGAGGGTACGAGCAATAGAAACAAGCAGTTCACAAGTTATTCTGTAATATTAATCGAATCAAAAATTACAATCAAGAATTATTTAAATTAAAGTTGATCACTGAATTTACTGAACCGAAAGTATTCTAGCCAAAGTGAAACGTAGCGATCCGTTGAGTGTCGTGGCGTGGAGAGAGAGACGAGGGACCCGCGCTCCGCTCGGCCCCTCGTATTTCAGGCAATTCTCCCCACTCTTCAACGTTTCGCTAGCACGCGGTGCTTCTTTGCGCGCGCTCGTCTCTGATTGGCCGACTGATTGACACCATCGGGTATCCGGTGTTGCCAGTATTTCAACGCCGCCGACATATTTATATCATAGTCGGCCGGAGATCTTTAAAATCCACAGCTTAATTTTAGGCCTGCACCCACCCATTCCGCTCGCATAATCCTTTAATAATTCACGCGTTTTAATTCCGAAAAGTGGCACTATCAAACATCATTTCATCTCCAAAATCAACAAACTTTCGACCCAAGTCCTCGGGCGAATGCCCCTTGGGGAAACAATGAGCTTAGTGTTTAAATAAATGGGTTTCCTCTTTCTAAAGCGACACTTTTGTCACCTTATTCTTATGATATTGACAGTTGATATCTTTCACCGATCAAAAAGAGTGCTCACTGACCTAAATTTAACATTCGGGATTCCCAAATAAGTAGTGTACAAGTCTCAATGACTATAAAAATTAAAATATACCTGATTAAAAATATCTAGGGGTCTATCAGGATTGTGGCAATCGGCAAATATGTTTTATTTGTGCTGTTTCTTGCTCGCTTTTTACGCTCGACTTTGCGATACAAAAGACCATTTCTTATATCATAAGTTCGCATTACGTCACTAGGAAGTTTTGGATGATTTTTCCACTTTGTGATAGTATCAACAATTTCACTGTCGCGTTGTTGCTCCACGGTTAACCAACCCTGATACAATTCTAGTACACGTACGCTTTTTGTCACCCGAGTACTTTCAATCGTGGGTAATTTTGAATCTTGAGTGACAGGTACCGCGACTGGGGGTATTTTTGAATCTCGTGTGGGTGGTTTCGCGACTGAGGGTACATTCGAACTACATGTCAAACCATCCACTGGGTTACGTGATAAAAAATCAGCATGAGCCATGTGACGTCCTTCACGATAAATAATGTCAAAATCGTAACATTGCAGAATGGCCCATCATCTGTGCACGCGAGGTGTTAGGTCGCGTTTTGTGCTTGATGCCTTAAGGGCATTGCAATCAGTGTGTACGGTAAAATGACGGCCGTACAAATAGTGACGAAAGTTTTCTACTGCACGCACCACCGCGAGTGTTTCGAGTTCATACGAGTGGTAGCGCGATTCTGTGTCTGTGGTGCGTCTACTATAATATGCCACGACGTGTGGAGCCTTGTTTTTACGTTGAATTAAAATTGCACCGTATCCTAAAGAACTGGCATCCGTGTGTAATTCGACATCGAGTTCTGGGTCAAAAATAGCCAGAACAGGTTCTGAAGTTAAGATTTCGACTATTTTTTTATGGATTTGCTCATGTTTTTCCGTCCATTTAATATCACCTTTTGTTTGTGAGAGAAACAAATAGAGTGGCCCCATAATTTGTGAAAAATTCGGTATGAATTGCCTGAAATAGGACGCTAACCCAATAAATTGTCGCACTTGAGTTACGGTGCGGGGGGATGGGGCTTCAGATAGTGCTTCCACTTTGCGGGGATTAGGGCGTATTTCACCTGCACTTATAACATAACCTAAATAAGTTACTTCTTGTTTAAGAAAACTACACTTTTTCATGTTCAGAGAGAAACCTGCGACTGCCAGTTCTTTGAGAACAGTATCCAAACGTTCAAGGCCTTCTGCTACAGTTTTTGATGGGCATAGAACGTCGTCTATGTAAATCAGAACGAAATCACAACATTTGAGAGCTTGATTGATGCATCTTTGGAACACAGGTGGTGCGTTTTTGAGTCCAAATGGCATAGCTACATACTCGTACTGTCCATCGAGCGTGACGAAAGCAGTACACTCAACAGAATTGGGGTCCATTGGAATACAACGAAAGCCTGATGCCATGTCTAGTGAAGTAAAGTAATGGGCACCATGGAGTCTATCAATTTGATCGCTTATTCGCGGAAGAGGGTAGTTATCTGAGCGTGTGTTGGAATTAAGTTGCCTATAGTCTACCACCATACGGTCGCTACCATCCTTTTTTTTACCAGCAATATGGGACTAGCAAATGGGGAATTACTTTCTTGAATAACACCTGCTTCAACAAGCTCTGAGATTTTATCTTTCACGATTTGTCTTTCCATAGCTGATAATCTATAGGGTCTCCTATGCACAGTTTTGTTTGGATCAATCAAATCAATTTTCATCTAGCCGGTTTCTACGCGATTTATTGGAACACCTTCTACAAATGAATCTGAATAACGAGAAAGTATCTCTAAAAGAGCTGCCTTTTCTTCGCCCTGCAAGTCTGTGTTAACCTTAGTTTCATCTAAATTCGAACTTTTATTGCATAATTGTGTGAATTTAGAGCGGAAAATTGACAAACCACGCGCGTTTATTTCTACACCTATTCCCATAGAAATGAGATCACGACCAAGTAAAACCGGTTCCCTAAGACAATCGTCGGCAACGACATGAAAAAGTATCTCTAGTACCAGATCTTGAACACTGATCAAAGCGAGGGTCTGCATCGTGCATTTAACGCTTGTTTTACCGATTCCCACAAGCTCAACGATATTGTATTGTCGTTTACCGCCAATCTGATTGGGTACACTTTCTTTGATTAGTGAACATTCTGATCCAGAGTCAAAAATAAAAGGAAAGCCTTTACCTGATATCATGAGTTCGCCAACCGTAACACGCTTGTCGCATAGGTTAACCTCTTTACGATCGGACCGCTCCCGTTTCACGGTGCATACGTTAGCAAGGTGCCCAGGCTTGCCGCAGCTGTAGCAAGTAGGTGGCGTCGCACGTGGCGTGAGCGGTGGCGGTGATGGCGCCGAGGCTGAGGCGGCGAACGGGGCCTGGCGTCGATCGTCAAAGCGGGAGGGGGGCCTCGACCGTGCCTGAAAATTGTTCAAAGTATCCCCGCGATTGCGAGGACAATTAGAAAACCGGTGACCAGTTTCTCCACATCGATGGCAGTGCCCACGGAAGATGAATGGACTTCGGTACTCCATAGTACGAGGACGCTTCATATCCATGAGCGCGTCTGAATCATCATTGCGTCGTTTCAGCAGATTTAAACCTCTCAAAATTCGACACAGCTGAGTTTTAGTCGTTACACTATGCGCATTTAATTCTCTTCTCAAGTTTTGATCGCATTGACACAAAATAGCTATAGCAAAGCCGACAATTACTTCCTCACACAAATCTACCTTCGGAATGGTTTCAATTAATTGCCACAGCCGCATCGCAGCATCAGATGCAGTTTCTTTGGGGGCAATTTGAAACTTAATTATGCGATCAAAATAATCTTGCACAAGCATAGGCTTTGAAAACTTGGCGATTAAAAATTCTTTCACGCTTTCCCAGGTCAAATCATTGATTTTTAACTTGGATAGACATGACGCAGCACGGCCACGTAGGGCTTGAGTCAATGATAGCAGGAGATCAGCACCTTCCAATCTCTTATGTTTTATTATGACCTCGTTTATACTGCACCATCCTTCGATGTCACCTTCCTCGTCGTCCGGGTCAAACTTAATCAGCACTGGTGGCGGAGCCGGTGGAGCCACCACGTGGCCGCTGCTCCCGGCCATTGTTTGCAGCAGGCGCGTGAATAAATTTTCCGTGTCACTCATAGCACTCAACGGAACGCGATCAGAACTATTACCATTACCCGGACCCTCATGCGAATTCGCTTCACATCCCACTTCTGATATCGGCGGACGGCCTGGCTGTGCATCTTCAGACATCGTGGGCAGGTAAGGAAACGAGGGTACGAGCAATAGAAACAAGCAGTTCACAAGTTATTCTGTAATATTAATCGAATCAAAAATTACAATCAAGAATTATTTAAATTAAAGTTGATCACTGAATTTACTGAACCGAAAGTATTCTAGCCAAAGTGAAACGTAGCGATCCGTTGAGTGTCGTGGCGTGGAGAGAGAGACGAGGGACCCGCGCTCCGCTCGGCCCCTCGTATTTCAGGCAATTCTCCCCACTCTTCAACGTTTCGCTAGCACGCGGTGCTTCTTTGCGCGCGCTCGTCTCTGATTGGCCGACTGATTGACACCATCGGGTATCCGGTGTTGCCAGTATTTCAACGCCGCCGACATATTTATATCATAGTCGGCCGGAGATCTTTAAAATCCACAGCTTAATTTTAGGCCTGCACCCACCCATTCCGCTCGCATAATCCTTTAATAATTCACGCGTTTTAATTCCGAAAAGTGGCACTATCAAACATCATTTCATCTCCAAAATCAACAAACTTTCGACCCAAGTCCTCGGGCGAATGCCCCTTGGGGAAACAATGAGCTTAGTGTTTAAATAAATGGGTTTCCTCTTTCTAAAGCGACACTTTTGTCACCTTATTCTTATGATATTGACAGTTGATATCTTTCACCGATCAAAAAGAGTGCTCACTGACCTAAATTTAACATTCGGGATTCCCAAATAAGTAGTGTACAAGTCTCAATGACTATAAAAATTAAAATATACCTGATTAAAAATATCTAGGGGTCTATCAGGATTGTGGCAATCGGCAAATATGTTTTATTTGTGCTGTTTCTTGCAATTAGATGTGTTTATGCTTTGTATACGTGTGTGATGCTTTGTATACGTGTGTGTGTCTTATGTTTTCACACACATACTCACAAATACACACACAAACACTTGCTCATATACTCGCAATCACGTCTTAGTTTTTGTGAATTGTTGTTAATTTTATTTTAAGTTTTTTGTACCAGACTACCGTATACCACGTGTCATCTAAAACTGGGAGAGGGCACTGATCTCTGTAACAGACCAAGGACTTCACAATCTAATCTGTACAATCTTTAAGTGAATAAATCCTTCTTTTATGTAAATAAATGATTTATCTATGTATCAAATCCTGGTCTCTGCCTGCGTATCTGAAAAACAGACATCTCCATCATTAGCCCACTGCTGCCAGCTATTGTGTACAGGCTTTTTCGGCAAATGCCTTCTCTCATGGTTCTTTGCCATCCTTCGTACGATCATCAGGCTGGTCTGCCCACTGACCCTCGTCCTGTTTTCCTCGACGTCTTATTCGGTGTTGTGATAAAATAATCAGCAACATAATATTTTCACCATCATGCAAAGGTTTAAGTTCTGTCCCCGGAATGTGAAGCTTCATTTCGCACTACAGCGCGGGGGTGAGCAATTAAGCGCGCCGAAAAAGCGGCACTTTAATCACATCGCGCCTTCGAGGGCCTCGCCCACGTAAGCCCGGCATTAACGAAAAACGGAATGAGGCCGTGAGAGGGCCCTTGAGTCATGAGTACTCTGTTGAGACAGGGAGCGCATGAGCGATCAGAAAATATTATATTTTGAAGCTCAAAAACAAAACAACTCTTCAATAAACCCGTACACTTTCAGACAATCAGTCAATCAGCCCAAATTGGCCCACTGCTGAACATAGGCCTCGCTCAAGGCACGCCACTTCTTTCTTTCCTCGGCCAGCTGATGCCAGGAAACTGCCTCAGATTCTCCAGCGAGCTGGTGGGCGTCCTACGCTGCGTTTGCCAATTCGTGATCTCCACTCGAGAACCTTTGCAACCCATCAACTTTCAGTTTTTCGACTTAAGTAACCAGCCCACTGCTACTTCAACTTGCTAATCTTATAGGCTATGTCAGGTACCTTGGTTTCTTGACGAATTCGTTTCTCATTTCTGATGTCATATACCTATAAAAGAGACTCCAAGCATAGCCCGTTCCAAAGCACGCTGATCGTCTTTGAATCGGTGGACTAGACCTACCGTAGGTGTCCATATTTCGGCTCCGTAAGTCAAAACTGGTTGAAGACTCCTGTTTATGCTATCCACTCAAGTATTCTTTGCATCATAACAAACCTCAAAATGAAATATTTTCATATTTGAAAATATTTTCAGAAGAAACCATGGCTCATAGTGAGCACAGTTTGGAGAAATGCGTCTAGTATCGTATACCACACCCTAGGAACCTTCTACTTCTTTCAGTGCTTCGCCAGTACTGTAAAAACCTTTTCAATTTTCCTAAGCTTTTTTTTAGAAAAAGAAATCGTAATTTCAACGCACAATTATACAAAACATTGTAATCTCATCTCGTTCTATAATAAAACGTACACTGCGTGAAAATATTTTTGATATTTAGATAATCCAAAATCTATTATTGATTTTCCAGAAGAAAATATGGATTAGGGTCAATATTTTGACACCCTGTATACGATAAAATATATGACACAGACCGTCTCACAGAGTAAAAGTATTAGCTTAATCGCCATGCGTGCCGACCGCAGATCTAGTAGTACAGTCGACAGCAGCTCGACCTTTACATTTTAGTTGCAAAGTCACCCTTAACGCGCCTGATTGGAGGCTCACATTGTAAAGGTTAATGTGCTATCGACTGTACATAAATTATGTAATTGATTAACTAAATGGAAACTAATTTGTTCACTGGCAGTCAACAATACATTTTAGTACTTGGAATGTCTAAAAATAGTCGGACGGTAGATCTCTCGATTAATCCAGCACGGGAACATTTCCCACGTGACCCAATATGCCTAGAAGTTCTCTTCAATAGATTTACGTCATCCGAAGCAAATAGTAAATACATAGCAATTATTTTTTTCCTTTAGACTTACTTTGAGCGAGACTCTTTTTGTGAAACGAAAACTCGGTTTTTTTTTATTTGTAAACAAATTGGTGGAGCAGTTATGATACCTTAAAGAAAGTGAAACTACCTTACCTACTTCTTTCAGTGCCTCTCCACTATTTGAGGTTTTCGGTCAGGTCTGCATATTCCTCTATTCGCTTTACCGAGCGAAATAAATCTTCAACGCTGGCAAGTCCAGTCCATTATTTGATAATGCAAAGCCACGATATTCTTTGTTTGAAAAGTTTTAATTTGAAAATTATTCATTTCCTATTTGTTGTTCTATCGTCGAGTTCAAGTTATGGCCTGACGGAAGTGAAATTATACAATTGAACAGATTGTCTGATTGATTGGTTTATATTCGTTGAAAATAAACCTTTTTATTCTTATTTAAGCGGCAGGACTGGAGCGCCACGGAGGCAGGAAATTAAAAACACTCGGCGGGCGAGGCCGACTACTCTGCGCTAACAAACTGCTTTGTTCGCGGTGCACTCCTGAGGCGATAGCCTGGAATAAGAAGCTGGTAAGGGCTAGTAGAGAAATTGAACTTGAAAATTTCAAGCAAAATTAGGTTAACAGTAGGGGCTAGACCAGCTATTGATCGACGTAAATTAAGAGAGCAATATACAACAAGTTGTATTCACAGTTTGGTACTAATAAATATTTAAAAGTTTGTTTTTATAATGTGTGAATAAGTAAAATTAAAATAAAAACTTAAAAAAAAAAACGATTTAACGGCAGCAAAACACATACCGACCGTGCTAAGAAAATATTGTGTAGTATCAGAAATGGTATACCGATGTAATATAGATAACCGCAAGGGGCACCGCAAAATATAGGAAGAATTTTTTCTTGATGTGTGTTTAAAATTTTTTTTTTAAAAATAATTGAATATTTTTATTGTTAGAAATACAAACAAACAAATGATTTTGCATATTACGTCGTTACAAAATTATTGGTCTGTATTTTTAATAGATTCCGACAAAATTTAACGTGTGAAGACTTTTCTTCTATTTGATTTAGTACATACATACATACGTAAATTCAAGTGGGCTCGGGAGAAGGAGCATTTGGGGTGGGCAAAGACCAGGGTTTGCCACTTGTCATCCTGACAAACCTCTTTCGCTTCATTAACCTTCCTTAGGTACTTTGATACTTTTGATTTCATTTCCCCAAAAATATTTATTATCTCAACTGTCTCGATGATCTAGCAGTTAACGTGGTGTTGGGTTCGATTCTCATTCGAGGAAGTCGTACTTGATTTTTGTAAATGGCCTAAGTCTGGGTGTATTTCCATGTCCTTGCCTGGTTACCATAGTACAAGGTGTGCTAGTTTGGGACTACGACATATTAATATGTTGTGTAGAAGTTATTTGTTTATTTATCATTGCCAATCAACACGCGTTTACCAGGTTCCAGTCCCGGTCAGTTGGATGCGGAAGGCGAAAATTACTCTACGATCGAACTAAGCGACGCAGCGCCGACTGAACGGCGCACTGTACCCGACGCCGCTCCTAATAACTACATTATTATTTTGTTATCGCCTCTGCACTGCCTTACTTACAGGATTATTGTAGTTGTAGGCGCTGTGGGAGATAGATAAGGCTCGATTGCGGTGGTAGCCCAGTGGGTAGAACAATGGACTCTTAAGCGAGAGACCCAGGTTCAATTCCCAGTGCGGGCATGTACCTATGACTTTGTTTATTTTTAAAGTTACGTACATCTGCGAATTTGTAGCAGCAATGCGACAACGCTAAGCGTGAAGGAAAACATCGTGAGGAAAGCCGCGACTTGGTTGGCTCCGCCCGTATTGACTTGTCTTTCACGTGAGCTAGGCTGACTAAGCTGTCAGGATAGTATAGGTGCTAAGAAACAATGTCCCAGGCACTGCAGCGCCCGAGTGGTCCCTTCACCCATCTAGTGCGAGTGAAGGTGACACTGGAGGCTGCATAAATCATCTCATTACGTAGATGCAAAGAAAAAGTTTAAGTATTGTGGGAGAGAAATAGGGTTATGAAACTAACGGGGGTGGTGCAATAATAATAATAATAATACGTACATAAATAGACTCACGCCTATATCCCAGAGGGGTAGGCAGAGTTCACGGTTTGTCGCTTGTCGCAACCATGAAAAACCTCTTTTGCATCTCGTACATTACGTCGCTGCGTGCACGCTTGCTGTTTCGGGTACTTTTGATCACTTGTCTTTATTAAAATTATAAGCAGCCTATACATACACGTCCAATTGCAGAGCACAGACCTTCTCTGAGAGAGAGTTTTAACTTTCCAAAGTGAGGCATTGACACAATATTCATACAGGTCTCAGAGCTATAATTTATTTTTTTCCAAAATCTTTATCTCATTAAATATGTGACCAGGAAGAGATCGAAAAGATACGGGTCTTTTCTTTTTAACCGACTTAAAAATAGGAGGAGGTTATCAATTAGACGCGTATATTTTTTTTTATTTTTTTTTTATTTGGCTTTGTTCCTCCATAACTCCGTCAAATCTTAACCGATTTTGACAATTCTTGTTAGAATAGATATAACGTCCCATTGGTCCCATTTTAATTTGGTGAAGATCTGATGAAGACTTTCAGAGATAGAGAACGGAACTCTTCAATGGACAGCAGTAAATAAGCCCTATTGGGGCCCATCCTTTAGTAATATCCGTATGTTTCATAAAATAGCGTAAAAATAGTCCCAAGTTAATTTGGTGATGTTTCTGTTCTGGTGAAGACTTTCGGAGATGGAAATTTAGAGTGGCGATTACAAGGGCTGAGGTATGTGAAGACTCAGTCACACAGGTGAGGAACACGATATTTTCCTTCATCGTTAGCGAGGCATTACTACAAAATCATCATACTATATCATTGGTATATTCCAGTATCAAACCCAGGACCACCCGAATATGAGGCCAACGTTCTACCGATGCACTACCGCCGCACTATTAGTTAATAGGGTGGTAATAAGTAAAATAACTTCCACATAATACAATCACTTGACCTGGTCCCAAACTAGGATACCCTGTGCTATGGTAACCAGGCAAGGACATCACAAACATAGAAATACACCCATACTGAGGCAATTTATACAAATGTACGGTGAACGAGGCGGTGACATATCAGAAGGGGCAGAAAGTGTGAACTACCCGAATCTTTGTCATCATCATCTTCATCATCAGCCCCTTGACGCTCACTGCAGGTCATAGGACAGGGGGTTTTGCCATAATCGCCACGCTTGGCAGGCGGGTTGGCGATCGCAGTATGCGGTTCGAATGTCAGGAAGACGCTGCTGCCCGTCTCCTGGTAATTTAATTCCTTAGTCGCCTTCTACGACATCTACGGGAGGAAATGGAGTGACGCTATTCTTAATACGGCGCCACACGGCGAAACACACCCGAATCTTTGTAGGTACTACAAAACGTTCGTTAAACGTTTTCGTTTAAAAGTTTTTGTGGTCTTCTACATCTAAATTTGAAGCAATCGAACCGCATTTACATGTTTATAAAATGGTACAGTCAGCAAGAGCAGAGAAGATAAAATGTTTTTGGGAAATAAACTTTTTATCTGTCTATCTATCAAGACGTGCGAACTACCCGAATCTTTGTAGTTACTAGAAAACGTTCTTTAAACATTTTCGTTTAAACATTCTTTTGGTTTAAAAAACCACATTTAAAATTTGAAGCAATCGCAAACCGCATTTACATGTTTGTAAAATGGTACAGTCAGCGAGAGAAGAGAAGATAAAATGTTTTTGGCAAATAAACTTTTTATCTGTCTATCTATCAAGACGAGTGAACTACCCGAATCTTTGTAGCTACTAGAAGACGTTCTTTAAACATTTTCGTTTAAACGTGTTTGTGGTTTAAAAGACGACATCTAAATTTGAAGCAACCGCAAACCGCATTTACATGTTTGTAAATGGTACAGTCAGCAAGAAAACAGAATTTACTTTTCTGGTAATTTTAAACTTTCAGCTCAGCAGGTCCAATCCTCCTGCCCTTTCCCATTAGAAAGCCCCTGTAGAGAAATATCTTTGCCAGCATTTTTGCGTACGTTTTAAGAGATCTTATTACCTGTGTTTTCTAAAAAATGCAACGATATTATTTTCAGCAAATTTGAGGAAACACTTTGAAACGGCTTTGAAACACGACATTACTTTGGCGCCGCTACCAACAAATAAAATCCTATTCTGCAACTTGGTTCTAATTCCTTGCGTTGTCGCTTTGAGCTCTTCCGCCAATCGAGTTTTGTTATAATACAGTTGAAATAATACAATTAATTTGCGTTTCCAAAAGCTCAGAAACGTGACTTAGCGCCGGATTCTGAATAGAGAATTTCACTGAGTAAGGGGTACATTGTATGACATTACCAAATGCCTCCTTAGTTTAGCGGTTAACATGATTGACAACCAAATCAGAGGTCGTGGGCTCGATACCCACTGGGGATCGTCACTCTTGATTTGTACAGCCTTGTCTCAGTCTCGGTGCACACACCGTGTTAGGGATGTCCTTTCTTGGTAGCCATAGCCATAGAAGAAATTATTGTATTTTGTGATAATAATATCATTATTATGATGAATCTAAATAGCCCATCAATAGAGCCCACTGTTGGGTATAGTAGCCAGACCTGAGATTTCCGTACTTAGCCTCATAGTTCGGCCATTGTACTTAGCAAGTACTGAAGTATGTAAATACCACAGAGACTAGGATTTCGTTACGATGTTTTTCCTTCCACGTTAGCGAACGGTATTGCTACTGAAAATTTTACTGCATAATATGTACGTAAATTAGAAAACCAATTCAATGGTACATGCCGGGAATTGAACCCACGACCTCCCGAATGTGAGGCCTGCGTTCCACCGCTGTGCTACCACTGCTCTACGGCCAGCCTCGGCCATTATTTCCCAGCCACTTTCACAATTTCAACAAGACGTCATTACATATTACGTCATTTCATAACAAGAAGACGACCTACACGAGCTGAAACCTGGGTGGCTTTAAAGCCGTGGTTATGTCATTAGTATTTAAAAACGCCATCTATTTGGAGTATTGCTTTTGAGTAAAGACGTAAAATAAGAACCGAACGAGTGCGAGTCGGACTCGCCAACCGAAGGTTCCGTATTACATATTATAAAAAATATATTCAGTAATTTTATCTATTTATCGAGTCCCGCAGTTTTTCCGAGCTTTTCCCGAACTTTTTTATGATTTAATTACAAATGTATAATTTTCGGATTTTTTTCTGCCCATGTCATATACCATTACTTATATTAATTGCCAAATTTCATAGTTCTAGATCACCAGAAAGTACCCTATAGACTTTGATTCCCCTGAGTGTCGAAATATACGCTTTTTGCGGCATGAACGACCGTATCTTTTTTTTACGTTAACTTAGAAATTTAATTTTTTTCACACCTTCAATTGACTGTAGATTTGAGTGTATGGTTTTAAATTCAACGCGCTACCTCCACGCGTTCCCGAGACAAAGGGTCTTGATAAAGAGACAGACAGACTGACGGACGGACGGAAAAGAAAGTGATCCTACAAGGGTTCCGTTTTTTTTTCCTTTTGACGTACGGAACCCTAAAAATTGAGAAATCTAGTTTCAACTTGAGAATTCGCGAACAATTAGTACCATCTCTCCGTCTATCAGAACAATGACCCGCGGACCCGCGGCGCGCACGCACCGCTCTGGCTGGCTACTGATGCTTCTCACAAATTCGGGCTTGTGTCAAAATATTTTTACAAAGCGCCTTTTTTTACACAAATTACCGTATTCTATAGTTCTTATTTCTTCTTAGTCTTTCAAACCACATAAAAGGGCAATCAGGTCTTTCATTTTCATACAGGGCTATTGCTAAAATGCACAATTCATGAGTCACAACTAATTAAGAGTTCGTCTAACAACGCCACTCCAAATAAAAAAAAGTAAAATTTTGTTTCTATAAAAAAAATAAAACAAAAGTTATCTAAATTACAAACTCTAACCGACATGTTTCATATGACAATCGACATGAGTGACCGAAATAAAAAAAAATTACTTCACACAACACAATCACTTGTCCTGGTCTAAACTAGATTACCCTGTGCTATGGTAACCAGGCAAGGCAATCACAAACATGGAAATACACCCAGACTGAGGAAATTGTACATATGTACAGCGGCCCTCATCAGGAATCCAACCCACGACCTCCGGCATGGTAATCAAACGTGATACCGCTAGACCAACGAGGCAGTCAAATATTAGATGGGGCAGGAAGTTATTTTTGATTTTTTTTTTTCGGAAGAGAGATCAGACTAACGTAGGTACTCGTATATCTCGTTATTTTGTAGCATTTCGGAGAAACAGAACGATACTCAACTATTTGCTTCGTAAAGTTCTCGAAGCAGACACCAGCATTAAATAAATCATCAGTCCGATTAACACCTTTCCTTTATCCCTTTGAGAGTAAGCTGTGTATTTCTGTACTGTAAAATGTGTACGCCCAAATCATATCTGTCACGACTGCTTCCCAGTGAATTTTAACGAATTCTCTCGGGGCAGATTAGGAAAATGCCGACTCCGAGTAAGAATTAACAAGTTCTGCGGTGGAGACTCTCATTGCGTTTTGTTAATCGTAAATTACGTCAAAGAGTAACTAAGAGGGGTTTAGGTACAACAACTTTGGCCTTTGCAGCTACGTAATGAGGTGATTTATACAGCGTCCTCACTCACACCTTAACTCACACTAGATGGGGAAAGGGACCACTCGGACTCCAGACAGAGTAGGCTTGCCCGGCATCCTGACAGCTTAGACGACCACAGGAATGACCAGTCAATACGTCCGGACCCAACCAAGCCGCGGGTTCCCTCATGATGTTTTACTTCACAGTTAGCGTGTGATATTGCTACTGCAATTTCGCAGATGTACATCACTTTGAAAATAAACAAAGCCATAGGTCACATGCCCGCACTGGGAATCGAACCTGGGTCTCTCTCTTTCGAGTCTATTGTTCTACCCACTGGGCTATCACTACGGTAGGTACAGGTACAGTCGACAGCACATCAACCTTTACTTACTGAAAACTGAAAATCACTGCACTGACTGAAAATCAGCGCTGAGGGATCACTTCCACAGCGCAACGCTGAGTCAGCTGCCTTTAAATTTGCTATAAATTCCGTGCTATTTAGCACTGTTTCTTTAGCATGATAAACTAAAAGAGTGCTAATTAAAGACGCCGACATATATTTGCTGTGCTAGTCTCAACACAAGTTGTCTCAAAAAACGAAAAGAGCACTCGCATCGCAAGTGGAAAATATGGAATCACTAATTAGTTTGCAAGCGGTTGAAATTTTATCACAGTTATTTGCTGTGATAAAATATTGTTTTTATAAGTTTCGCTGCACGAATCCCACAAGCACGCATGTTTTTTGTATTCTGTTAACAATTTAACTGTCAAATCCCGTGTCCACTTCACTTGCGACGCCATTTTTATTAAAAAGAAGAAGAAGAAAAACAAAAGCACAGATAACGATAAAAAATCCGACTGTCAGTCAGATTTTTTAGCGTGCTAAAAAGCATAGCACATTCGCATTTGCTAAATGCGTGCTTTTTTAGTATGCTTTGAAATAGCATGCTGAAAACGTATTAAAAATAGCAAATTTAAAGCAGCCCTTAGAAGAAGAAGAAGAAAAAAGACATTTATTATACCAACAAGATATATCACAGAAACAAAATAAGCAGATAAGTAACATAATATGCACAACAACAATAAGAAAACTAAATACACAACAGACAAAACGAATAAATAAAACAGGACCATAGATGTAGCCTGTGGTGTATCAAAGTTGCCACAAAAGGCAGCTGACTCAGCGTTGTGCTGAGGAAGTGATCCCTCAGCGCTGATTTTCACACACCACAGGCTACATGTATGGTACTGTTTTATTAAAACACTACTGAATCAGTCAGGATTCTCCGCTGCCTCTATTGGAAACAAAGGCCGTAATAATCCTTGATACCATAAACACTTTTATCTACACTAATGTTGTAACATTCTACTTATGTTTTCAATACTTGACTTATAATTACTACTGTTATAGCGCAGACAACAAAACACTCAATTTAAGCAATTTCACATGATGGTATAATATTCACATCGATATCGTAAAATCTCATTATAACATCAATAAAACGCGACCAACTTGATTGCAGAGCCAATCAGGTTGGTCGCGTTTTATTGAAGCGCGCAGCTGCGCTCTCATTGGTTAAATTTTAATGGCGGCAAAATCACTGTGATTACGCGTGAATTTAATTTTTAATTGCATTAGTGAAGATAAAGTGGTGTATGCAACTGCATATAATACGGGTATTAAAACACTCGTTACTATTATGAAACTCGCTGCGCTCGTTTCATAAACTTACACTCGTGTTTTAATACCCTTCATTATATGACAGTTGCATAAACTACTACTTAGCGACACAATATCAGGCTTCGCAAATTAATTCAGTTTTATTTTTAGATTTATAAAACCTAAATATATATTCATTAGTCGTTGCATGCACGCACGCCGGTTTCGGGTACTTTTTATCTTGCCCTTTGCTAATACATCCCCTATTTGGTCGAAATATGTCCGTCTCGGTCGTCCCTTACCGGCCCTTCCGTCCACATTCACTCGATATATTTGTTTCGTCAAGTTTGAAGCGAAAGTGATCTGTCAGGATCGTAGCAAGTGGCAGTCCCTGGTCTCTGCCTACCGCTCTGAGATACAGGCGTGAGTTTATGTTATGTTACGTAAATATATATTTCGGGGTTTTGCAGGACTCAAAAGAGAAAACCCCTAAGCACGATTATTGCGCCCCCCATGGAATAAAACAAAATCAAAATGTCTCTAACGAAAGTAACACAGATACTGCGACTTAATGAACGTTGCAAGTTTAACTGGGTCCCCATCTCAAAATCTAAATCGTTTTTGAAAAAAACTGGATGAAAAAACTTCATCTATAAAAAATCAAAAAACTGAGTTCAAGCCGATTTTTAACAGGATTTCCTGCCGTATGAACAAAACTGTCAGTCTGTTCAAATTTGGTCCTTAATCGTCACTCCAATCTAAATTCAAGGCAAGTTCTCATTGCAATAACAAAGTGCACTTGTGTAAAGGTTGACGTGCTGTCTAACTGAAGCTGCAAATCCCGTGGCCTTTTTCAGCTCAACCTTAATCTTTGCCATCTGAACCGTCTCAACGTTACTCCAAGCACAGCCACCATTTTGGATAAGTAGCGACATTCACTATTCAGCAAATAACCGGCTCTCCCGCCCATTAGACCGGCTAATAGGAAAAACAGTCCGTAGAGGTCACTGGAACTGCGAACCTTTGAATAAAGTATAAGATAGGTGTACGAGAGGGTTAAAGAGGATAGCACCGCAAATGAAACACAAACCAGCCAAGTGCGAGTCGGACTAGCACACTAAGGGTTCCGTACCATTATATATACAACATTAGACAAAGATCGAGGCAAGATAGATTAGTTACATTGAGAACAGCGCCATCTATAGAAACCAACAAGAATCGTTTAACATCGACATTTAAGGTTACATAGGTGGCCGCTAGATGGCGATCGCTGTCTTTAGATAACGTTTGTTGTATGGGAGCCCCCTCAAATATTTATTTTATTCTGTTTTTAGTATTTTTTTGTTATAGCGGAAACAAAAATACATCATCTGTGAAAATTTCAACTGTTTAGCTATCACGGTTCATGAGATACAGCCTGGTGACAGACAGACAGATAGTGAAGTCTTATTAATAGGGTCCCGTTTGGCACCCTTCGGGTACGGAACCCTAAAAATCAGATCACCTCCTACATTACGCGCATCAAGTCCTGACCGATTTCAATCATCTGGCTGTCAAATTCCATACTAATTGCTACCGCATACGTCAGGATTCTGAACGGATTTGGTGCGCATGATACATTTATAACACGTTTTAGCTAAATGATTATAAATCTCAATATCTGTGATAACTATTAAAAAAAATACCCCAGAGATTAGAACTTTAAAGCATTTTTTGCTTTAAAGTTCTAATTTCTGTTTAAAAACAGCCATTTCACGGTGCTACCGTGTCGCCCCTTCAAGATGGTGATAGCAATATCTATACAAATAAATAAAATCAATTGCCACAAGTATAACGGAGCCGACCGATTTGGCTGATTGCTTTTGTTATTTTTGTGATCGGCCGGACCATGTTTGTATTAAAAACATTTTTTTGGAAAATTCACTTGTCGACTGTCGACTCAGCTGGCCTTTGATAAATGTTATTCCAGATTCACTTGTAATTTCGTGTTAAAGGTTCACCCCGCTTACACTCGGATTCGTTGGATTTTTTCGACATAGTTAAATTACTTGTGAATGTAAAATAACGAATTGTCATTTGGCCAAAATTTGGCATGCAGATATCCTGGAAACCAAGATATTTTTATCTGAATTCCAATCGATCGAAATCGTGGGCTTAGCTTTGTTACGAATTTTCTTCAAGTCTAATGTATAAGCAGAATTTTCTTCAAGTCTAATGTATAAGTCTGACGCCTTGAGATAATTGTTGATGAAAAATTGCTTATATTTTAACAGCAATTTATTAAGTGGTGTCTCAGTTTACGTTGTAAGAATTATTATTGCCCAATGCTTTTAGAATTAATTTGGTTTATTTGTGTATGTAATCGTGAATGGTCAGATTTTTGCTTCTGTTGTCTTGAAATTATTGACTAGATATCGTTGAAAATATATTGACCAGGTTGAAGTTACTCTCGTCAAGCTCGACTCGATAACCATCATTCAATGGGTGCCTGTCAGTTAACCCGCAATCAAAAAAGACATAGGTTGTTTAAAGTTAGTCCACGTGAAAAGGTAAGCCACCTTTAACACAAGCGATTACATATCGTCTTCCACTTACCATCCGGTGAGACAGGGAAATACCTACTCTTGAAGAACAGTTGGAACCCAAGCTCTTTCTATGCTACAAAATCAATACCCCTTGTATGTCTGCTACAGATGGCTGGTTATCTCAGCACCGCAGCGACACACCATTTCATTCAACTCTCGCTCTTCCGCCTCGAGTTATAGGAGCCACCAGACGTGACAATCTGACTGTACTCTTAGGTAATAAATTTTCCCGCGCACAGATGCGACGGAAGCGGACCAATGAAGTGTAGATAATTGTTTCTTGTGAACGTGTCGCGAGCGGGGCTTAGTGCCGAGGCTGCGCTTTCGAGTAGTCGGAGAGCTCGACGTCCAATAAAATGCTGGCAACTATAGAGAAGAAATGCCCGTTTACATCCGAAATTGGGTACATACCTGAGGTATCCTAGTTTGGGACGTGATTGTATTGCGTGGATGTTATTATAACATAACACATACTGACGCCTATATCCTGGAGGGGTAGACAAAGACCAGGGTCTGCCACTTGCCACGATCCTGACAGATCAACATTAGTCGTTGCATGCGCGTTCGCCGCTTTCGGGTACTTTTTATGTTGCCCTTTGCTAATACATCCCCTTTTTGGTAGATTCCGTGTGGCGTCGGATTAAGAATAGCGTCACTCCATTTTCTTCCGTGGATGTCGTAGGAGGCGACTACATTACCAGGAGACGGGCAGCAGCGTCTACCTGAGATTCCAACCGCTTACTGCGATCGCCAACCCGCCTGCCAAGCGTGGCGGTTAGGGCAAAACCCTTCATGGTTATGAAAACCACGGTGGAGGCCTATGTCCTGCAGTGGGCGTCAAATGGCTGATGATGATGATGATATCCGCTTGGGACGTCTCTTGCCGGCCCTTCCACCCACATTCACTCGATACATTTCTCTCTACAATTTTCCTTATGTTCAAACCAGCGTGCCATACTTCTCTCAATAACAATACGTATAGGTAGTTGCGTTCTATCCGCGTTACTTTTAAGACTGCAGCGCCCTGCCTACAATGTCAATAGAGAGTTTAATAGTATGTCAGCCCAAAGTGTAAACTGAAAATACTTAAGAAGTTTGTCTCCGGATAATGTGCCGATAAATATCCGACTGAAGACATGAGAGATTTAGCTGCCGCCGGCTTTGTATTTGCCATGACTTTGCGTTGGCGCTCTCCCGGCTTCGGATGAGTGAATTGGCTCGGTTATTGATAGTTCTCATTACATTTTTGCTTATTACCGTTTTATAATTAGCTAAGATATTTAGGTATTTTCAGTCCTATCCAGTCAAGTCCTCGTGCTCTCTATCTCTATCTATTAATATAGAATAGAATAGATGAGAATGTTACCATAAATGTATTTGTCTCAGAAAAATCATACTAGGTGTTTTTAGGGCCATGGGACCCTAAAAAGACCTAGTACCCAAAGGTACCTTATTACTAAGACTCCGCTGCCCGTCCGTCCGTCTGTCCGTCCGTCTATTACCAGGCTGTATCTCATGAACCGCTATAGTTAGACAGTTGAAATTTTCATAGATGATGTATTTCGATTTCGATGTTGCCGATATAACAACAGCTTGAATTATTCAAATGAATTACTAGGTAGACGCTTGAAATATTCAAATTATGTATAAATAATGGTACGGAACCCTTCGTGCGCGAGTCCGATTCACACTTGGCCGGTTTTTAAATTACAATTATGCTAGGTACATTTATCGAAAAGCAGATGTCAGCATCTGTTGTTAAACGACAGGGGGTGCTGTAAAAATAGGTATACAAATAGAACTAGCTACAAAATAGTTCATCTAAATCTAAATCAATATTTCCGTGCCTTCCGTGGACCGACACTCACCCGAGCCATGACTGTCGCCAGGACCGAACTAGGTCCGAAAGAATTATTACTATTGTCGCCAATATTTCGGTAAAGTGATTGTTTACAACAGGGTGAAGTAGCGTGGTCAAAGCTTGAAATGAAACTATTGTTATACGGTAGAGAGGTCGTGGGTTCGGACCCCGGTGTACCAATGACTTCGTTTTCAAAGTTACGTACAGTTGTGAATTTGTAATGCAATGCCACTCGCTAACCGTGAAAACCTCGTGAGGGAACCTGACTGCCTGAGGTACATACGTGCCTGAGGCACATAACACAGCACTTAAAATCGCCAATCCGCGGTGGGCACATAAGCAGCCTATATACGTCCCACTGTAGGGCCCAGGCCTTCTCTCAGGGAGAGAGTATGGGCTTAATCACCATGCGTGCCCACCGCAGATTGGCGATTTCAAGCGCTGAGGTATATGAATAGCTCAGACACTCAAGTTTCCTCACGATGTCTTCCTTCACCGTTGGCGAGTAGTATTTCTATTATAACTTCACAAATGTACATAACTTAGAAAACAAAGTCATAGGTATATGCCCGCACTGGCAATCGAACCTGGGTCTCCCGCTTTCGAGCCCAATGTTCTACCCATTAGGCTACCACCGCCTGTAGACGCACCCGCTATGGGCACGCGTGGTGATAAAGCCAATCCTCTCACTCTGAGAGAAGGGCTGTGCCCCACAGTATGGTGGGATGTATATGGGCTGCATTTTTATTAGTATGCAGTAGCGCCTTTTTTCCCAATAAAAAATAGCCAATGTCACTCTTGGCAAAAACTCCCGTGAATATGTCGCTCCGTTGGTGCGTGAATGAAGTACAAACCATCAAATACTATGTACTCGTGGTAGGGACGCCAAATCGACTCGACGTTTCAGTTTGATATTTTTATGTTGCTTGATTACATCTTTAATTTTATTTTATATATTTTTTTTATAGTATCTCAAACTTTATCCAAAACACAACAAAAAGAAAACGAATTGAAATAAGATTTTTTTTTTTTATTTGAGTAGGATTAAATTTAATCTGTAGAATTCTAAATGACCCGATCAGACCACTAAAACAATGGTTTTTGATTGTTTTTTTTTTCAAGATCATAATCAAACAGGTTAAAAAAGCTTTATTTGTTTTCTTTAATATCTCTTTCTGTGCTGCGTGAATTTTTATTCACTATGCCAATGAAATTACCTTTAACAGAAAAAAACAATCTGAAAATTACGTTCCAACCTCTTTTTGAACGATACCTAATTTCAGGTAATAATTTTGGTTATGAATTAAACGTCACCCTGTATTTTTTGAATACCCGACTGCGGTGAAACCCAAAGGAGGGTAATGTGTTTTACTTGTGTGTATGTATCACTGTCATATTTTGACAAATAAGATCTTATATGTATCATTTACCTACACTCTCACACTACTAAGCATGCGGGACCTGTCCAGGTTTCTCGCAATGAGTAACATTATTGAATTTAGGTCCTGCCTGCTTAGTAGTTAATGCTCAGCAATCGTTGTTGGTTATTTTTATTTATTTCCGTTTATTTATTTTTTATTGCCTAGTGCTGAATTTATAGACGAATCGACTGAGATATTATTTGTCAAAATCTGTCCATTGGGTGAGGAGTTATGAGAGAACATAGAATGGGACATCATCATCATCATCAACCCATTATGTCCCCACCGAGGGGCACGGGTCTCTTCCCTGAGGAAGGTATAGGCCATAGTCCACCACGGGGGCCAAGTCCGGATTGGTGGACGCTTGTAGACTAGTGGCTCGTCTACTGTCAGAAGTTGTCAAGCCGCCCTAAGGCCTCTGACTTGGCTTAACGACTACCATCTATCGACGGCAGCCGGCACCAACAGCTTAACGTGCCTTGCGAAGTGAATGGGACATACTTACATACATATACCTGAGCCAAATACATTACCCCCCCTTTTGCGCATTGCTGCATTCGGGTAATTACTCCGCTAGCTCAGCGACTCATAGTGGGTCTTAGCCGATACAAGAAGTCTCCACTTGTCTCAGTCCTGCGCGGTCACCTGCCAGTCGCCAGCCTGGAGCTCACGCAGGCCCAAAGCCTAAGTGCTTCCGCTGAATTTTAAATGGCAACGTGCGTGCGTGCACGTTGACTAATGAATGATGCGCGACTAATGAATGTTGATGAAGCAAAAGAGGCCTGTCAGGATCGTAGTAAGTGGCAAACCCTGGCACTGTTTAAACTCTGGGTACACCCCATAATTTGCAATGAAAAAAATCGCTAAAATGTAATGAACACCAAACTGTTACGCTTGGTTGCAAATAAATATTGATTGATGACTGGTTATCTCCTCCTCGCTGGCAGGAAGGCGCTGGATGCAGGCCGCTTCCAACCGGTCTTTTTGGAAATCCATGGAGGAGGCCTATGTCCAGCAGTGGACTTCTTGTGGCTGAATGATGATGATGATGATGACTGGTCTCTGCCTACCCCTCCGGGATACAGGCGTGAGTGTATGTTATGTTATTTTTTGTTGAATTTTAAATATCAGCAGGACTGCTTGCTCTCGTTAAATTTCTTGTAGATACGAGTATCTTACTTTGGTTGCGCCCGGTTAAAAAATTTATTCAAACCTTAGCGCATTAAAGCATTGGGCCCAGCTTTTTATTTTTTGCAGGCGGGTTTCCTTTAGTAAGTTTTTTTTGTAACTTGTGAATGCCGGTCTCTGAGCAAAGTTTAAAATTGATGTCCGGAGCATTGAACGGGCTTTACGATCGACGCGGATGCGCTGATTTGAGTGGCGCTGATAAACTTTACGGCCGCAATCGGGGCAGTTCAGAATAATTATCGAAAGCTGACGCGTAAATTATTTTGCTATCCTACTCGCGCTTGCTTGTGAGCGTTATCCACGCACAAATGAGAACACAATACCACGATTTTGTACATACAATTGATACAACTCATGTGCAAGAAGACCTTTGCTAAGCCACTTTAATTCACAGAGATTTTTATTTAATTGCCGCTTCGTATGCGCAAAAATAAGACCATCAACTGCTTGGGGCTCAATTGTCCACGCATAACATAACATAAACTCACGCCTGTATCCCAGAGAATGTATTGTATTGTCCACGCGTAAGAGAAAAAGAGGAAATATAATTTGTTTGCCAACTTTTCCTGGTTCCAAACTAGGATATCCTGTGATATGGTAAGCAGGTATACCTAGACTGAATCGAGACTTCCAGCGGAATCGAACCAACGACGTCTGTTTTGATTGCCTTTTTAGGGCTCCGTAGTCCTTGTTGATTATACGGGAACCTAAAAAAGTACGTATTGCTAATACAATAAGGCAAAATGATTGATATCCTCTGCCTACCTCCTATGCTTTGCAAACGAGCTACGTTAACCTGGTACATTCCCACATGCTTTTAACCCCGAGGCACACACGAAATGCCGAAAAACAATCACCATCTCACTTAGCAACGCTTTCTGTAAGAAACAAAGGCGTGCTAAAATCTTACGCGCGGTAATAAAATCCTACTTACTGTCGAGGCATAGGTGGGCGCAGAAGTTCGACTGTGTGAGTAGTACATAATTATGTTGGTCTGTGAACTCTGCCTTCCGATAGCTCCACAAAACCAAGTTTTGAGATATGAAGGAATAACGCGGGAGTTTTTGTCATTGGAAATGTCTTTTCGTTCGCTACAGTGTAGGCTTCGATTTTACGAAAAAGTGCGATCCCTTATATCTCGGAGAGTTGTGAAGATATGATAATAAAAAACTCAAAAGATGCGTATTTACACGAGCTGTAAGAATTATTGGAGAGAATCAAAAATAAATAAAGTTATCGCCGAAATAGTGAAAAAAATAATTCTTTTTTTTTATCCGAATTTTTGATTTTGGCACTCGTTAATTTGGAAACGAAAAATGACATAAAAATTTGACAAAAATTCAGATTTATTTTCAATGTGCTCGATAGTCGTGTGATGCACAATATCTATGTTTTTTTAAAATGATGCCATTTATCTTTGTTATTAGTCATAACAAAAACTTTGAATTATCAAATGCTTTTCCTACACTAAAGAGGCGCTAAGGGCATTTAACGTTATTATAGTTCAGTATTGATTTGAGTTTAGCGATGTTTTAGCTAAGTATTGCGGCTTAGCGTTCTTGTAGCGTAGGATTCCCACAAAGTTTATTAATCATCAAAGTCTTTAAAGGCGGATAGACTTTTCGAGAAAAGTAAACTGTTTATTTTTATGCCCGCAATCCTACGCTTCAAAAGCACTAAGAAAGTTTAACGTGTTTATAGTAATATTATTGTTGTATGGCGTATTTTTAGCTTAGGTTATTATCGTTCTCTGGCTAGCTGAAACATGACTTAAAGGTCGTAAAAGTACCATAACGACAACCTAGTCTTGTGAAATTGAGTAAAGTTTTTTAGCTAAGCAAAGAACGGATTTGTTTTATATGCTGACTACGTTAAAGGCTGCAAATAACTATTTCGCCAAGTATTGATGGTTAATGTAGTTGTAGTATGTATTCAGCCGAAATCCATCCCGCTGTAGGGCACATACCTTTTCTCAGAGAGATAGTATGGACTTTATCACCACGCGTGCCCACCGCGAATTGGCAATTTGAAGCGCCGAGGTATGTCAACACCTCAAAATGTAGGCAACTTAGAAAACAAAGTCATACATGCTGGGATTCGAACCCACAATCTCCCGAAAGAGAAGCCGGCGCGTTCTACCGCTCCGCTGCCACCGCTCCAGTAGTTTTAGTCATCATCTTCATCATCATCATTCAGCCACAAAAAGTCCACTGCTGGACATAAGCCTCCTCCATGGATTTCCAAAAAGACCGGTTGGAAGCGGCCTGCATCCAGCGCCTTCCTGCCACTTGGATGAGGTTATCTGTCCATCTTGTGGCTGGTCGTCCTACGCCGCGCTTGCCGATATGTGGTCTCCATTCGAGAACTTTTCGGCACCATCGGCCATCAGTTCTGCGTGCTAGGTATGTGCCCCGCCTATTGCCACTTACACTTACTAATCCGCTGGGCTATGTCGACGACTTTCGTTCGTCTACGGATCTCATAATTTCTGATTCGATCTCGTAGAGAAATTCCGAGCATAGCCCTTTCCATAGCTCGTTGCTTGACCTTGAGCCTTCTTATGAGGCCCATAGCGAGAGACCACGTTTCAGTGCCATAAGTCATCACTGGTAACACACACTGGTTGTATAATTATGTCTTGAGCGATTGAGGTATATTAGACGAAAAGACTTTTCTAAGCTCCAGTAGTTTGTGGTGTAAAATAAATATTTTACCGTAGTTAACGCCGTTTTTGTCTAGAGCTATCTCCTGAACTAAAAACGCTACAGGTATTATTCTAAAACAGGTCGATAGAGAACTTTTTCTCATGTAGGATGGCATCAAAAACTCAAAATCGACCCGTTGTGGCTTAGCGATGTTTTAGCTATCGGACGGCAGAACTATCAGTAGCTGCAGTATATTTTTTTTTGTGATTTCATTTCTAGGATGATTTTCATTTTATCTGCGCTGACTTTTAAATCGCATCTTTGAAGCTAATCTGTGCGGAATAAAATATGCAAAACAGTTGGATTATTTACTTCCTCTCATTCACAACAGTGAAGTCTGTTAATCTACTGTTAACAGCTGCTGTTAGTTGGCCAGTGTCTTCCTCTTTGTCTCTGCCTTATCCCATTATTTGGCCAGTGTGCGTACAAAAAACCGGCCGGACTCGCGCACGAAGGGTTCCGCACCATTATCTATGCAACATCAGACAAAGACCGAATTTGAGAACAGCGCCATCTATAGAAACAAACAAGAAGCGTTTAACATTGACATTTAACGACATGACATCGGCGCTGTGAAAGTTACATAGATAACCGCTAGATGGCGAGCGCTGTCTTTAGACAACGTTTGTTGTATGGAAGCGCCCCTTAAATATTTATTTTATTTTGTTGTTGTACCGGCAACAGAAATACATCATCTGTGAAAATTTCAACTGCCTAGCTATCACGGTTCATGAGATACAGCCTGGTAAAAATAATAGTACATACACATGCGTTACATAAACTCACGCCCATGTCCCAGAGGGTTGGGCAGAGATCAAGGGTTCCCACTTGCCACTATCCTGACTAACTGCTCTCGCTACATCAATATCAATTAGTCGATGCATGCACGCACGCTGGTTCCGGGTATTTATTGGGCCCTTCACTTATTTGTCCTTTATTTGGTTTTATTTCCTCGATAATAATACTACATCCCGGAGAGGTAGCAATACCAGGGCTTGCCACTTGCCACTTGCCACTATCTAAGTATAATAATAGTATTTGAATTGCTTTGCTAATTAACGTTGTTGAAGCGAAGGAGGTTCGTCAGGATCGTGGAAACCCCGATCTCTGCCTACCCCTCCGGGATACAGGCGCGAGTTTATATATAAGCAGCCTATATACGTCCCACTGCAGGGCACAGGCCTTCTCTCAGAGAGAGAGAGAGAGAGTACCACTCGCTAACGGTGAAGGAAAACATCGTGAGGAAACCTGGGTGTCTGAGCTATTCACATACCTCAGCGCTTGAAATCGCCAATCCGCGGTGGGCACGCGTTGTGATTAAGCCCGTACTCTCTCTCTGAGAGAAGGCCTGAGTTTATGTCATCATCATCATTCAGCCACAAGAAGTCCACTGCTGAACATAGGCCTCCTCCATGGATTTCCAAAAAGACCGGTTGCAAGCGGCTTGCATCCAGCGTCTTCCTGCCACTTGGATGAGGTCATCTGTCCATCTTGTGGCTGGTCGTCCTACGCCGCGCTTGCCGATATGTGGTCTCCATTCGAGAACTTGTAATGTATGAACTTGAGTTTATGTAATGTAACGTAATATAATAATAAGAAAAATGTGATCGTAGCTTAATTAAATGGGAATGTAAGCGTTAGTAGAGCCAGTCCCTCTGGAGCCTCTACATTTGGCCGGACTCGGCAAATATTAACTCTGGGCGAATCCAATCTAATTTCCCGGAATCACCCCGGTTGGTTACATTAATTGTGCATTTGCCCTGAGAGCTACAAGGCTGCCCACTCTCGGTCATTCGGCTAAGGAACTAACAGATCGACAAATACGGAGATGGATGGTGGTAACTGAGAGGCTATTCATTCTGTTTTGTGCCAACAGACAAACAGACAGACAGAGAAACGGACGGGCAGCGTATACTTACTGCCGACACCATTCGAGTATAGCCGACAGCACTTATACAAGCTCGCACTCTACTCTACAGTGTGAAACCGTCCGGTACTGTTAAAAAAACCGGCTAAGTGCGAGTTGGACTAACGCATGAAGGGTTCCGTACCATTATCTATGCAACATTAGACACAAAGCCCGAGAAAAAAACGGCAAAAACGTTTGTTGTGTGGGAGCCGCCCTTAAACACTTGTTTTATTTAATTTGATTATTATTTTTGAAGCGAATATAGAACTAAATATTTAAGTAGATGGACGGACGGACGGACGGACGGACGGACGGACGGACGGACAAACGGACACACAGACAGACAGAGAGATGGACAGACAGACAGACAGACAGACAGACAGACAGACAGACGGACGGACGGACAGTCAAGTCTTAGTAATAGGGTCCCGTTTGACGGAACCCTAAAAATCATTAAAATATGTTTTTTTAGGGTTTCATGACATTTACATCGAACATCGAATCATGTCATACCGTAAATGCAAATCTACTGTTAGCACCTTCACTGTATTAAATTTTAATATGTTTGCGCTTCACTCGCTCTACTAGTGTCGCAGGTTTCGTTCAATCATTGTCCCCCATAGAAGAATATCCATTCAATTGAACGCATATTAAGGTTTTAAGCATTATATAACGCTGCCACTACGAAGCAGAAAATCCTTAAAAACCCATATAAATAAAAACTTGTAAAATATAAATTTGAAACTTTATTTTCAATGAATATTTAAGCATACCTCGGCCAGAGAATAAGTCTGGCCATCCAAAGGGGGAATGTTGCCAGCATCCTGGGCTCCCTGCCGCGGGACACCGACCTGGGGCAAGTTTTTTACCTATAAATATGTAAATTATTTTTATTAGTATTAGTTGTATAGTTATTATTAATCAATTTCTATTTAACTACTTTTTTTAAAAAAAGTTTGAACAAGACATAAAATATATTAAAATTTAAATTCAGGCACGGCAGGTTATTTAATTAATTTAAGTTAAAACTAATTAAAACTTAAATATAAATTTAAAAAAATAAAATAAATTTAAAAAAATCAATAGATTTTTTCCAATAATCGTAGAATAAAAGATGTAAAAAATAACATACTTTATTGTGAAAAAAAAAAACTTTAATTTAAAATCCCCTTTTAATAATTTACTATTTCCGCGATAACCCTGAATATAAAAATCTCCGCTAACGTTTAATGAAATGTTCCGCTCCCGAAAAAGGGCCTTGAATTTCCCTATTGTACGTACGTCTACGTGGACCTGCTAATGGGAAAATTACGAGTGGCAATTAGCCAAGATTGCCTTTGTTAGCTCCGTATTAGGTGCCCACTGAACACATCATTTTGTTAGTCAAGTATTTGTATTATTTTTTCTACGAAGAAAAAACAATATTTGTAACACGTCGGTCTAGTGAAATATCTAAAAATTAGAAAAAAGGCGATAATTATTAGGCATATTGTTATATTATATAGATTGACTATCCTTTTTTTCTTTCATCCTGCGATCGGCGCGAGTCGTTTCTTAAATAAAACTTCTTGCATTTTAGCTTCTGATCTGGCTGTGTTATCACTAAAAGAGAAATTTACTATGAATGATTTAGTATTCAGCCTAAATACGTCGCACTGTAGGGCAAGGCTTTCTCTCAGGGAGAGAGTATGGGCTTAATCACCACGCGTGCCCACCGCGGATTGGCTATTTCAAGCGTATGTGCACACTTTACACTCATGTTTCCTCACGATATTTTCCTTCACCGATAGCGAGTGGTGTTGCTACTACAACTTCACAAATGTACGTAACTTATAAAACAAAGTCACTGGTACATGCCGGGATTCGAACCCACGACCTCCCGAATGAGAAGCCGGTTCTACCGCGTCGCTACCACCGCTCTAATAATATGATTTAATAATGATTATATTTAAGAATCTTGTTGGTGCAGAATATTCCGTCCAAGTCCTGCCAGTGGCCTACTTGTGAGCCAAGTACGTCACGACAGTAACATTGTAAGCAACACCATAGAAGGAAAAAGGGGTAAAGGCAGGCCAAGGAAAATTGTATGATGCGCAAAAGGATTTCTTAATAATGAGATTGAGCGGTGGTAGCCTAGTGGGTAGAACATTGGACTCTGAAGCGGGAGACCCAGGTTCGATTCCCAGTGCGGGCATGTACCGATGACTTTTCTTTCTAAGTTATGTACATTTGTGAAGTTATAGTAGCAATACCACTCGCTAACGGCGAAGGAAAACATCGTGAGGAAACCTGGGTGTCTGAGCTATTCACATACCTCAGCGCTTGAAATCGCCAATCCGCGGTGGGCACGCGTGGTGATTAAGCCCATACTCTCTCTCTCTCTGAGAGAAGGCCTGTGTCCTACAGCGGGACGTATATAGGCTGCTTATGATGAGATTACTCCGAACCGATAGTCGATGGGGGACAAAGGTTCTCGAGTCGAGACCACGAGCTGGCAAACGCAGCGTAGGACGCCCACCAGCTCGCTGGACCGACGATCTGAGGCAGATTGCTGGCAGCGGCTGGATCAGGATCGCCGAGGATAGAAGGAAGTGGCGTATGTCCAGGCCCATGTCCAGCAGTGGACGCGTACGGGCTGATTAATAGATTACTCCAAACAAAAAGGGCTGGTAAGGGACGTCCCAGGACATACTTTTACCAAACAGGAGATGTGTTAGGAAAGGGCAAGATAAAAAGTACCCAAAATCGTGCAGGCAACGAATAATGAATGTTGAGGAAGCGAAGGTGAACTGTCAGGATAGTGGCAAGTGGCAGTCGCTGATCTCTGCCTACCCCTCTGGGATACAGGCGTGAGTTTATGTATGTATGTATGTTTTCAAAATTGTAAAACAAGTTTCGTACTTACAGCGAATTTTGATTTTCTCGGTTATCGTTTACCCATGCTCTCTCTCTCTCTGAGAGAAGGCCTATGCCCTGCAGTGGGACGTATATAGGCTACTTATGGTGATGATGAACTTTTCGTCCTGATATTTTTTGTCTATGCTTAAGTGGGATAATTTTTGGTAACTAAAGAATGTTTTTTTTTCTCTGTCCCATTTTTTATTAAATTTAGTGCCATATGTTTCTAAGTCGTGGTGAAAATGTCCCCTTACAATTTCTCAATCGAATTCAAAGTCAACCTTTAGTCTATTAATGCCGAATAATCTGTCAAATGAGGCTAAAATTACTGACTTACGACGTACGTAGTCAGAGAAAATCCTTTTTGTATCACCTTTAGGCTTACTTTGTAACCTACTTAGTAAGAAGCAAATAAATGAATAAAGTACTATTATTATTAGTGGCACAGGCCTCCTTCATGGTTTTCATGGTTATGAGGGGTTTTGCCATAATCACCACGCTTGCATGGCAGGCGGATTGGCGATCGCAGTATGCGGTTGGAATCTCAGGCAGACGCTGCTGCCCTTCTCCTGGTAATTGATTTCCTTAGTCGCCTTCTACGACATCCACGGAATATTGGTTCGGAGTAATCTCATTATTAAGGAATCCTTTTGGGCATCATACAATTTTCCTTGGCCTGCCTTTACCCGGATGGCGGTCAGTGGGTAGACTCTCTGGGTCCAAAACAACCCAAGTTGCCAAGTCGGATGAGGAACAGCCCAATAGACTGACGATGTGGTCAAGTTGGCAGACGGCCCGCGAATGCAGACAGCGAGAGATCGCGAAAGATAATGGGGTAAAGTATAACCAGCAGTGGGCAGAGGTGGACTGAAGAATTTAATGATGACAGACACATGACGAGTCTCCACTTTAGATCACGGATTGTTGCCGGTCATATTAAATACTTTTTCTATCTACTGCGCAAATTATTACAGAGTGTGTTCAGCTCGTCCGGACAAGGAATGCCTGACCAGACAAGCCCTCACGTACACCCCCTTGGGCAACCGAAAGAGAGGTACCAGGGATCACCTGGAAAATATCTATAGCCCAAGTAGCCAAGACGATCGACACAATTTGTGGAATTGGAAGTTGCCACAAACCACCGTCAGAAGTGGAAATCGGTGGTTGAGGCTCTATGAGTTAAAGGACCGAAGAAGAAGGAGTGTCCAGTATCATCATCATCAGCCATTTTACTCCCACTGCAAGACATAGGCCTCCCTCATGGTTTTCCCTAACCATGAAGGGTTTTGCCATAATCGCCACGCTTGGCAGGTGGCTTGGCGATCGCAGTATGCGGTTGGAATCCTAGGAAGACGCTGCTCCCCGTTTTCTGGTAATTTATTTCCTTAGTCACCTTCTACGACATCCACGGAATATAATGGAGTGACGCTATTCTTAATCTGGCACCACACGGACAAGGATAAGACAATGGATAGAAAGAATATTTTAAGATTTTGATTTAGTAGATGCAAAACAGGTGCCTTTCTGTTTTACTTGATCCCCTTCTGTGCCTCTTAATATTTACCTCGAAAAAATCAGACAAAGGGAAACCTCAGCAGCAAAAATTTCGAAGGCTTTCATCGCTATCTCTGTGTCAATCAATTTTAAGCAATAATTACAACAACAGAGGGGCCTTTTTATTTAAAATCTGTCGACGCAAAATCTACGGGGCTTGCTGTTTTTGGGTCCCTATCAAGGCTGGCGATCGCCGCCCGAGCATTTTCTGAGGATTGCCTCGATTGGTGCCTCGCTTACACGTCTTACGCTAGTTATATATTAAACAGGTCTAAGCGCGATTATTTATTAGGTAAAATTTAATTGCCTTAATTCCCGATGTTAAATAAACGCAATTAGACCCATTTAATACATAACTAGTATGTATGAGCATTGCGAGTCATTAAAAAATACTATATTCCTCGCAGGGTCACTTTCTTGGCCCTCCTAATATAGTATCTTAAAAAAAGAAAAAGTAGAGTTCCGTAGAAAGACGGATTTTTATCTGCTTTACGTAACCAAGGAGTGTGAAAACTCCTTGACTGAACTAACAATTTCATCAACCTAATTGTCAATGGATGTGTAGGTACGAAGTTTTCCCTTTATAACTTGGTCGACTATTAGTCGTCAACTTGTAAAGCCTGCTTAGCCGTGATAGTTTTCCTTTTAAGTTCATTTTAAGTGCTACTGCCCAAAACTTTTTCACGTTCCTGCAATCAACTGGTTAGCCGGGAGAGGGCGGGACCGGGGACCGTTTTGTCCGCATAACATTATGTATGTATAATCAATTATTTTATATATATATATATCAATTGCTGTTCGTTTGTCTCACTGAAACTCGAAAACGGCTGGGCTTTTTTTATATTTGTGGAAGAAGAAAAAAAGATTGATGTAGGTGATACGAAGTTCACGGGGTCATCTAGTATATAATACATATCTGTGCCAAATTTCAGGTCTCTAGTACTTATTGTCTCTGTGCTAAGCCGCAACGGAGAGACAGACAGACAGACAGACCGACAGACAGACAGACAGACAGACAGACAGACAGACAGACAGACAGACAGACAGACAGACGGACGGACGGACGGACAGGCAGACGGGCGGACATATACACGGCGAAACTATGCGGGCATGTACCAATGACTTTTCTTTCTAAGTTATGTACATGTTTTAAGTTATAGTAGCAATACCACTCGCTAATGGCGAAGGAAAACATCGTGAGGAAACCTGGGAGTATGAGCTATTCACATACCTCAGCGCTTGAAATCGCCAATCCGCGGTGGGCACGCGTGGTGATTAAGCCCATACTCTTTCTCTGAGAGAAGGGCTGTGCCCTACAGTGGCACGTAAATAGGCTGCTTATGAAGTAAATGTAACATTATTTTATGAAGTCGAATACAAGTGAAAAACTTGAACCCATTGTATCTCAAAATGGTGTCAAAATTATGCAAGTGTTGAACATACCCGAAACAGCTTTTATTTAGAAAGAACTTAGATTAAACATCGAATATAGTATTTAAAACTAGGTCTCCAGTTATACCATAAATTTTAATAGTGTGTTTACATCAGTTTACTTCTCACTCGTATCTGCTAACATCTGTTCCAGTTAGACGTAATTTAAACGGGGACAAGGACTGCCTCAATTTCGTACAAGGAAAGGCAACCTGAATTTCGTAACGCGGACAGCGTATTTAAATATTCTTAAAATTAGATTTTCCTGTTTTATTTTATTTCTAAATTTGAGGTTGGTATAATTTTTGCTGCTGTATGCAGATGGCAGTAGCGTTCGTGATACTTTGAGAATAAGTGTTCCAAAACTCGGAGCCACGAATTGTTTCCAATTTTTTTCTAATAGTGATTATGACACCTAAATTTAAAGATAAATTTCTAAAGTACCTATGTCTTAAAATCCGTATAAGTAATTTATATAAGAATATATTATAGGTGGCGGAGAGTCGCTGGATGCGGGCGGCATAAGACCGGGAAGCTTGGAAAACCATGAAGGAGGCCTATGTCTCCCAAAAACCTAATTTGAAAACGGCAAATTACTCCCCTTGCGCGTCCAATCAGTAGCTCACATCCGCAGCCGTTTTCGATTTACTAACACAATTCAAGAAAATTATCTCAATCTTTTCCAAGGCCAGAATAACAGACGAACACGGTAAAACCAACATTACGCAGCATAGAACAATGAATAGAGAGCTGTCCGTCGCGGAATATTTTATTAAAATCAGCAGCGCCCCTTGATTCAGCCGGCTAGGCCTCTTAATATTCCATCTCGTGCCATGATAAAATGAAAATATCCAAAAGATCCTACTGAAGAAGGTCTGCAATATAATAGTCCGGGACACGGCTAGCAGAAACTATGCCATATTATCCGTTTCCAAGAAACGGTGGGCATAAGTAGTATGACAGTGAGATGCGCGTTTTGTGGCGACAAAATGTCAGAATTTGACAATTAATATACAGTAAAATCGTGACTTTTGACATTATAAAGGCGTGACTCACGTAGGTGCGCTGGCTCGTAGTTATGTTGGCAATAGGTAAACCTACTGGCAGTAAAATTTTGAAATGTTAAGATGTATTGAAGAACCAGTAATTTTTAACTGACATTTGGGCGTATCTATCGACGAATTATTTAAGTAAAGTTCTGAAAGTATTATTATAGGGGGTAAAACAATAATTAACCGCTGAACTAGTGTTAATTTATTGTATTTGAAAAAAAGTTGCTTTTTTTACACCTACCTGCTGGGCCCTTCATATAACTTGACTTGACAGACATTTGTCAGCAAACAATTCACAGTCATAATAAATAATGTGTTTCCAAAAAAAACTTACAAATATGTTTTATAAAACAGCAGTTTTAACCGGCAGTCACGTAAAGTACTACGAAATGTCACAAATCACCTTTAAAATGTAGCACAATGTGTTTCAATAAGTACACTACAAATGCTATATGAAACACCGGTAGTAAACTGACAACTATAAATCAAAATGTCACATTTTTTTCGTTTATGAAAAATTTACCACCTTATTGTAAGCTTACCACGATGAGTAGAAATTCAATTTAAATGTTGACCGGCGCGCGAGTGCTTGTCACATAGCATATCGAAATTTTACTGAAATATAGACTAAGTCACTGACGCAAAGAAAATATGAGTTTTAACACTATTATCTTGGTTTTGATTTTCAATAATATTTACATTTCTGCTTTTTAATTGTATCGCCTAGAACACTTTTTTTTTTTTGTTTTAGCCCTAAAAAGGGCACCCTCCGGAGGACACGGGGGAGGGAGGTGGTGAATGCTCATGCATAACAGCACGGACCCGGCCGTGCTGCCAATGTGGGACTCACAGGAAGTGCGCCTACCCACTAAACACCACCTAGGGGCTGGTTTGGTCCTAAGGACCCCTAAACCTACATCATGAGCGACCCACCTCGAAGCCGAGGAGGGCGCACAGCGGAGCTCCTTAAGGGAGCGTCCGCTTGGGACGGCTCGTCACATCGTGACCGCGGCTAGGAGGGAGAGGTGGGGACGCCGGCGGGGACACCGGCGGTTGCGGGAGCGGGGGCTACGTCTGACTGGGCCTCTAGTAGGCGGTCCAGATCAGATGAAAGTTTATCGGGGGGGTCGACGAGGGCGTTCCTGGGCCTGCGCACCAGGTAACGGGGGTTCGTCGTGGGGGGAGTGTAGTCCGCTGCTTGGCGGATAAGGGGGTTAGGGTGCACTTCAGCCGTGCTAAAGAAGGTCACTTTTTTAGAGGATTTGCTTTAAATTTAACAAGAAAATAACATACGTAGCTACTTTTAGAACAACAGTTAAAAATAGCCGCCACCATCCCGCAATCCAAGCATCTAAGGTAAAGTAATCTGTGATTAAAGATTTCGACGCATGTTCGACGGTTCCCGTGCTTCTCTCGCTCTCTTTTTCTATTGGTGAACCGTGCTATATATAGTTTTACTTATCGTCAATAAATGGCGCTACGTGTACCAAATGTTACTCAAAAATTCAATTAATTTATTGCATTCCCGGCAATTTTGTTGACGAATCTTGCAACAGCAGACTCAAGTAATTTATTCGTGAAACGTAAAACAAACAAAGAAGTGTAAATATACGAACGTAATGCATTTTGAAGTAATTGTGGTCACAAGTCCTACATATAATTGTGAGTAGAGTGATGAATATTAGTTATATGAAACATAGGTAAGGCGAAAATGAGTGACAATTATAAGTTTATTACGAATTTTAGCTTTATGAAACAGGGTCCTGGGCTATCTAATGGGAGACTGTAAAAACAGCCGATGGCTCACTACAATGTGCCCACAGAAAACAACACCTTCAGGAAAATAAATAGCCAAGGACAAAATATAAACGAGTTTTATAAAAAATTTAAAAAAAAATGCTTGCTTAAGTAAGAAGTTGGCTTGTAGTCGACTTAAAAAAAATCTTTCAATCACAATTTTTGTTTCGTGCTTCGAATCACTAAAAATCTGGAAAGGGTAGAAATGACAAATAACCACTGAAAGTTAAATAAAACGGTGCTAATTTATTTTTAAAAAGAGTTGCTATTTTCTCACAGCTACCTCCCGGACTATCTAACAGGAGTCTGTAAAAACACCCGATGTCCTCACCCCAAGGTGAGGCGTGCTTATGTAAGGCCCACGCGAGTGGTGCTTAAGGCAACCTTTCGCCCTTTGGCCTTATCGGCGCTGATCGATTGGCGCGATTAGGTGGCACTGCTGGGCGCCGGCAAATTGGCATTGATTTAGACGATGCTGCCGCTGACCGATAGCGGCGAGTGGATAAATGTGTAGCGTCCGTGAAACATAAGCGCTGGTTAGTGGCATTTTAAATAAATTACTAATGAGTGAATCGAGCGAATGTGGGTGGAAGGGCCGGTAAGGGACGACCCAGATGAACATACTTCGACCAAACAAGGGACGTATCAGCAAAGGGCAAGATAAAAAGCACCCAAAACCGGCGTGCGTGCATGCAACGACTAATGAATGTCGAGGAAGCGAAAGTGATCCGTCAGGATCGTAGCAAGTGGCAGTCCTTGGTCTGTGCCTAACCCTCTGGAATACTGGCGTAAGTTTATGTGTGTATTTATATATGAATGAGTGAATAAAAATGAACGAATTGATGAATTAATTAATGATTGAACGAAATCATGAACGAAAGAACAAATTAACGAATAAACGAATGATTGATGAATGAATGCCTTTGTAACAATGCTATGTAATTAATTTTCTAACTTATGATTTGCAATAAAGAATATGTTATTAAATGAATGAATGACTCATTCCTTCTTCCTTCTTTCTTTCCTTCCTTCATCTGCCCCTCCCTCCTCGCTTTTTAGCAAATACGGCTAATACCATCTTAGGATACCCTGTTCTATAGTGCCTCTTTGTGGAAAATAGGCAAAGTATCGCCCCATACAAGTTCTCGACGGCAGACCACGAACTGGTAAGCGCAGCGTACGACGCCCACCAGCGCGCTGGACCGACGTTCTGAGGCAGATTGATGGCAGTAGCTGGATAAGAATGGCCGAAGACATGATTGATCGACCCATGCTCACGTCGGATGAGAACGAGATGGCGCGTTAATAGTGTCGCGCACGGTGTAGGGGTTCATGCTACGCCGTTCATGCTCACGCCGGGTTCATGCTACCGGGACAGACAACCTTGGAGCCTGTTTCATTGGTATCAATATTGGTGGCGATTTAGGTTTTCGCTTCTAAAGAGCCTTCTTTGCGTGAAAGGAAATTAGTATCTAAGAACTATTCTTGCCACCCAGCTCCTCCAGGAACGCTAGCGGCTTGTTTCATCTCTGCCGGCCTCCCGCAGTGGCCCCGGGCTTCCAATGAGAGCCATCCGCTGTCTGGCCAGCCCCTTGCAATCCACCAGCACGTGAGCGGCTGTCTCTTCTGTTTCATGTAACTACATCATCATCAGCAATTTGACGTTCACTGCAGGACAATAGGCCTCCCTCATGGGTTTCCTAGCTTTCAACATAACCATGAGGGGCTTTGCCATAATCGCCACGCTTGGCAGGCGGGTTGACAATCGCAGTATGCGGTTGGAATGTCAGGAAGACGGTGCTGCACTTCTCTTGGTAATTTAATTCCTTAGTCGCTTTCTACGACATCCACGAAAGGTAATGGAGTGACGCTATTCTTAATCCAGTGCCACACGGACTACAAAACTACAATTAATGGTTAACTATGACAATTCGATGTACATTGCTAAGTCGATTAACCCATAGATTAACAAGTAGGAAGACACTGCTACGCAATGCACGTCTAAGATTTTTTTTAAAAATGCGAATAAAGGGGACGGGCTGAAAACCAGCGCTACTGACTATGCGTGCATTCATAGCAATAAGCTGAGCCCCTTCCCTTTTGCCATAAAAATAAAAATACTCACTGATTTCTATGATGTAAAAATTGATTTTATGGTAAATAAATATTTTCACTATCACTATCACTATCACTAATTGTTATAATAAAGTACTTGGCCCTGGCTGTACAAATGAACGGTTTCTGTCTTCCTATCGAGCACTATCTTGCTTTGCATGATAAAGTCTGGTTGTTTCAATATTTCGGAGTTAGTCTCATAATAAAAGTAGTTTGTATTGTTATTACGGTGACGTCATAATTCCTCAGGTTCGCTTCAATTTATTTTTAACATTGGATCACAGGTATGAACATAGAATTTCGCTATTTGGAGGGTTAAAGAGGCATCGTCGCGTCGTCGCTCATACAGGGTGCTTCAGAAATATCCGGTGAAACTTAAGGCTGCTGTTACGTCTGGCGTGCTGACTCGCTAACACAATCTAACATGTATATGATTGCAAAAAAAGTACTCTTGATAAATGTGGTCTGAGGGTGCTTAATTACATACCCTGAATTATTACCCTGTATAAGCCACGACGTGACGATGCCTGTTTAACCCTCCAAATAGTGATATTCTATGTTCATACGTACGTAAGATCCAATGTGTAAAATAAATTGAAGAGAGACCTTTTTCCGGTGGAAAAGCGGAGGAGGAATTATGACGTCACAGTAATATACAGGTGGGATAAAAAAGCGATAAATAAGATCAAAGCAACAGAAACCAATTTAAATGTAACCGACCGCAGACTCATTTACATTCAGGGCGTTTTAACCTCCAGCATTGGATTGGAAGCGCTTGAAACTTGGTTGCTTTGTTTTGATAAGTCATTTCTTTTTTTTTCTTGGTATACAATAAATAATATTCTTATCTTATCTTCGTAAAAGTCTTGTTTTTGCGACACAGTACGAAGTATCATAGCATTATTCATGTTTTCCTCATCAATCAATCAGCCCATTTTTATTATTTTTTTTTTTTTATTTTATTTATTAGGTACACCAACAGCAAGCACGCAAACATAACAAAGCTTATAATAAATGTGACTTAGGGCTAGCGATTATGCCAATTAAAGGTATATAAAGCATTTGTACTCTACTTTTATGAAAACTACGACATTTAGGATGGTACTTAGGTACATAGGTTTAAATTACATTCAAAATGTTGTAACAAAGCGATAGTACAGTTTATGCATGCAATTAAGGAATTTTATACAATTTATTTTTCGGACTAGGAACTAATTTAGACTTAAATGTGCAATTCAATTCAATTCAATTCAAATATTTTTATTCATTGTAAAGACAGAATGTTTACTTAATGAACGTCAAAGTTGTTAGTTTCACAATTAATGGATTATGTGGAGAAGAAGCTAACAAAGAAACCAAGGCTGTCATGATAAATATCCAAATTTAATTTACTCCAGCACTTCTATTTAATGGTGCATTGACGCCTACGTCACGCCTACGCCTACATATTCGTCCAGTGCTGGACATAGGGCACCCCCAAGGTACGCCACTTCCGCAAATTTTCTTTTCGGCTATTCCTCAAAGCCTAAACACAAGAGTGTTCTATCAGTGCGTCCTGCCGGTTATGACCTAAGGAGCCGAAAAGTGGACACTGGATGGTAGGACTAAACTGCCTATAATAATATAATATAATATAATATAATATAATATAATATAATATAATATAATATAATATAATATAATATAATATAATATAATATAATATAATATAATATAATATAATATAATATAATATAATATAATATAATATAATATAATATAATATAATATAATATAATATAATATAATATAATATAATATAATATAATATAATATAATATAATATAATATAATATAATATAATATAATATAATATAATATAATATAATATAATATAATATAATATAATATTTATTTCAGACTCATTCAAATCCATAGTGAAACACAACAATACACAAGAATTAGTAACACAGAAAAACAAAAACATGCTTACAGAAAGATATAATGTTAGTAATAATGCTCGGAGTCATGAAATGACAAAAAACATTGTAGCCACGAAAGAGTTCACAATGCCACCGTTCCTTTACTTTCCTACGTTCTGAAATCGCGACAACTCGAGAACGGTGAGTCGTAGGGTAAAAAGTATTGATACCTTTTTTGTAGAGAATTTCACGATCTACAAACTTTTTTGCATCCATTTTTCCGGTAGCTCCTTTTCCTGTATACGCGAAAAACGAAAATCTGTAACTTGACCTCAGATAAAAAGCAACGCACAAGCAGAATGAGTGGGAACTTACGACATAACACTTGTAATGACGATTTGTAATGAAGATAGATGGTAGTCGTCATCAGAAAAATAAAAAAAAATCCATACCTAGAAATTAATATCCTAGAAATTAGAGGCGTTTAAATAAAGTAACAAGAAGAAGCGTATACAATGGTTTGTAAAGGTTTTATTATTATTTTACTGTATTTTCATTTATTTCGGTCTAATAGACAAAATTACTAAAACATTGAGAAGACACAGATACCAGCAAAGCCTCCACTTATAACAAAATGTGTCTACAGTTGTACTAAATTTGTCTTATTTAATACAAAAACAGAGGCAAGTACTTGATCAGTACTCACTTATAACTTCGTAGTTTCTTTTACTCTGTATCCTTTGCTCGGAGCCTCTGAGAAACCTGAAGACGTATTAGCGTACCTATCATTCGTATCTATGACTGTTTTTTGATGGGGAAGAGCAATACTTATGTGCTTATTTTGTTTCTGTGATATATCTTGTTGGTATAATAAATGTCTTTCTTCTTCTTCTTCTTCTTAACGCTCTTTTTCAATACCAATAAACTTTGGCCTTTGCATCTACGTAATGAGATGATTTATACAGCGTCCAGTGGGACCTTCACTCACACTAGACGGGTGAAGGGATCACTCGGACGCTGCAGTGCCTGGGACCTTGTTTTTTAGATGGAGTAGGTATGCCCAGCACCTATACCATCCCGACAGCTTAGTCGGCCTAGCCCAGAGGAAAGACAAGAGTTACGTGCGGAACCAACCAAGCCGCGGGTTTCCTCACGATTTTTTCATTCACGGTTAGCATGTAGTAGCAATACCAATGACGCAGCAGCAAAACGATACTGTAATCATATTAGCATCTTTTGTCTCGTTACTATATGATGCGCTCATCACAGTATGAGCAGGATGGCATGATTGCAAAAGCCGCCTGCTGAAGCTAGTCTGACCGAACACACCTGACAATTGTTCAAGTCCGTATTTCACACAATTACAATTCATGGTTTAATTGATTAGTTACTTGACCAATAAGTAGAGTATTCGACCTCGAATACTAAAGAGATGTAGATATACGTAGATACTGAAATAGAAAATAAACTTACCTGGCTGACATATTTTTAGCTGGATGATTCCCCTATTTCCCCATCAGACTCCGTATTTGCCCATCCCTATAATCACAGCGCTAACTGGGTGCCTGCAATAAAAAAAACAACCGAATAAACCCTCCGCAAATCGTGTGCTAAAACAATTTCATCCAATAAATCTTTATATCCGATACACTTAGGTACATTCCACCTTTTTTTTTCGCTTTATATTTATCGTTTCAGCCAGTATGCTTGTACTGAATGGTTTTTATTTTGCTCTTTTTAATTCTGTTGGCGATGTTTTTGCGATAAAATTTTTGTAGGTATATGTACCTGTGATATGTTAGTATATTGTTTAATTTGAAAACTAATTAAGTACATTAAAATGTAATTACACCGTTTGGCACTACCCCTGTCCTTTCCACGTCACCTGTTGGTTGGCTAGAATATTATACTATTTATTATAAAGCCCGCCAATTGTACATTGTTTTCTATAAATATTGTACATAAAGAATTCTAATAATAATAAAGAAAACATAGTTCTAGGTGATTAGATATTCAATCGTGATTGGATTTCAACTTTGGCCCTTCCATCTACGTAATGAGATGATTTATACAGCGTCCAGTGGCACCTTCACTCACACTTGATGGGTGAAGGGACCACTCGGACGCTGCAATGCCTGCGACATTGTTCTTTTCAGATTGAGTAGGCTACTAGTAACCTTTATTGGATTTATAAAGTGTGTATGAAAATTACACCAATTACATTAAAAAATAAGGAAAAAATTATCAGTTGTTCCATGCTAAAGTTACCACCTTAGGCATAAAAGTGTATGGTATGTCAAACTAACATAAAATATAACATAAACTCACGCCTTTATCCCAGAGGGGTAGACAGAGATCAGGGTCTGCCACTTGTCAAGATCCTGACAGATCTCTTTCGCGTCAACTTATGAATGTTGACGAAAATAGACTAATGATAGTCGTTGCATGCACTCACGACGGTTTCGGGTTATTTTTTATTTTGCCCTCTGCATCCCCTATTTGGTCGAAGTATGTCCACCTGGGGCGTCCTTTACCGGCCCTTCCACCCACATTGGCGTGATATATTTCTATCCTCAATATTTCTTTGTCCATCCTCTCCATATGTCCAGACAAACGTAAAATTCCTTTCTCATTGAAATGAATGGCATGGAAATATAAAAGTGTTTCGTATTGAAACTCCGTATTTCGGATGTATATGGGCTCCGTGTTGCGCCGGATTAAGAATATCGTCACTCCATTTCCTGCCGTGGATGTCGTAGAAGGCGACTAAGGAAATAAATTACCAGGAGACGGGCAGCAGCGTCTTCCTGAGATTAAGACTGCATAGTGCAATCGCCAACCCGCTTGCCAAGCGTGGCGATTAGGGCAAAACCCTTCATGGTTAGAAAATCATGAGGGAGGCCTATGTCCTGCAGTGGGCGTCAAATGGCTGATGATGAGCATTTTGTTGCACCCTGTATATTTGTAACTTAAATTTTGTCTGACATGGAATTAAATCCGTAAAATGGCAAACTTTTTCGAACAGTATAAAGTTTTTTTTTTATTTTAGTTGATTTTGGTTTTGTAAATATTGTAAAATTGAATAGTTATTATTATTGTTATGAACTTAATTCCAGTATCACTTACTTAAATTTTTGTCGGAAGTGTCCGACCAGGCTATCATAGTTATTCAATTGGTGGACTTCATCTTGAAATGAGTGATGATATCGCACCCTTAATCCAATACTGGCACCAAGCGAAAAATGTAAATTGTGCAGGAGAAGCTATTAAAGATTTTCAATGTGTAGAAATGTATATAGTTATGTATTATGCTTCGTTTTCCATCTACAGTTTTAAATAGGAATTTAAGTGAACTAGTCAGCGCTTAGGGTTACTTTGTAATATTTGCAATAGACGGCATTAAAACCAGAAATTTAGAGATTTTTGTTTAGTGACGGTATTGGATTAAGGGTGCGATATATAAACCACCCATTTTTAAATTTTTGCGTGTGACCAAATTTTTATGTATATTAATGTTCATACTTGCACCGACTATTCGTCTCATATTTTAAGCAACTCTCCATCATAGGGTTGTCTGGAAGAAACAGCCATTGTAAGATACTATTAGTAGTGACTTTGCAAATTTATATGTCATGTGCTGCTGTAGAATAAAAATATTCTTGTCTTCAGGTGGCTGGGTGCCATACATTACTGTATGGTACCCGGCTGCCTTTGACTCTATATGCCTCACATGTTCTCTTCACGATTGTTTTGTTTTATCTCTGTTTTGTTGACGTTTGTGTCTTTTGTTTGTGTACCTTTATGTTTACTTTGTGTTTCTGTGACAATTTAAATAAATATCCTCTTTCTTCCTTTCTTTCTTTATCTTATATTGGCATTGGCATTTGTAATTTATATTATGTTGAAATTAAATGTACTACATAAATAATTTTATAAGATCAAAATCTGCTTAGATTGCCACAATGAAATGTTAATAAAAAGCCCAATTTTATGTCGTGACGCCCACGATACAGGCTATGCCTAGTGTGGGGTCACCGTTACTCGAAGATATTTACACATGTTAAACCTTTTACAGTCTAAGCATTGTGTAAGTAACATTTATTTGCCTCTGTGTATTATTCTTTACGATAATAAATATTATTTGATTTGATTTTGATTTGATTCCATAAAACAGTCTTTTCCGTAATAATTTTAGTCCTTTCTTTGAACTTACCCACATATAGTGCCACAGTGTGCAGACACAATTCATTACGCATGCTGGCGATCCGATTTCAACCTTATCTCTTGACTCTAAGAACGATCGTAAATAATTCCAAAGTATAATATTCAAAGGCTCCTCGAGCTACTTTCGTTTGCAGCCTAACGAAACCTCAACGTTTCGTTTGCATCCGGCCTAAGAAGTCTACCGGTAGTCCGTTCACTCACAACTATCATGATCTCTTCAAAAAAAGTGATAAAAACCAAAAACCCGCCTACAAAGAAGTAAACCACACAGAAGCCAAAAAGTAACAAGAATAGAGTGCACATAATATGTGCTAACGAATGTACGAGGAGATGTTAATTATTTGTCGCACATACATTTTACAGATAAGTAGGTAGGTTAAACTAAATAGTAAATTAAACTAATCAAATATACCGCCCCGGGACACGCCCGATCCAAAACTTCCCATGAAGCTAGCAACATTCGCCCGCTGCACCGCCAGGGAAATCCTCTGCATCAGGTATGCCACGGAATGATGGTCATACCCGCGACCTCTCAGGCGCCGACCGATTTCCCTAACAAAAACTCTTCCCTCATCCCCCCAAACTCCCATTGTTTCCACAGCCAGTGGGACAAGCAAATAATGAAGATATTAATTGTGTTCTTTGTCCGTTATGTTGTTACGTTTTTAAAACAAAAGTCTGTAATCATTATATTTATTAACAGAATAATAATATTTTTTAACATAGTACGCCTTTGTACCTTACATGTGTCTTGTGCAATAAAGAACCTTAATAATAATAATAATAATGTTTTTTTGTTTTGCATTTCTGTTGTATTTATGTATAAAGAATGTTTATGTCATGTTTTGAGGATTGTGCCATTAAATACATGTTTATATCCATCTAATAGCTGCGCTGACCTGGCAAACTTAGACCTACCAATTTTTCACAAAAAAATCATTAACATCGGTGAAGCAGTTTCGGAGGAGTTCGACAACAAACACTGTGACATGAGATTTTCATATATTAGATATAATCAATCAAATTGACCTTTTTCGTCTTTATTTGTCCTGTGGTTTTCGTTTTCATGTTCCTATATCCATTCTATGACCGTAATATTCGTAAAAAAGTCGCGTTTTCACGACAGCACAAAATATTTTTCTCTATTTTGTCTTTAAATTATAGTCACCAAAAAACTCATCATCACCATCATCATCATCATCACCGCTGCCCACTGCAGGGTATAGGCCTTTTCCCCCAAATGCCATCTCTCACGGTCCCGTGCCATCCGAATCCACGGACCTTTCGCCGACTCAACTATATAAACATAAACATTTACATACAGGCACATACATTGCTTCTGGTCCCATACTAGGATACCCTGTGTCGTGGGAATCAGAAACAACAACACCTCAAACATCTAAACATCCAAGACCTGGGTTTTTTTTTTGTCCCCAGCCAGGATTCGAACCCGGGACCTCTCGCATGGTATGCAGATGCACTACCGCTGCGCCACGAGGTCGACTCTATCATCTGAGCATCGGGCTGGTGGTCTACCCACTGACCGTCCTCCTGTTCTTGGCCGGCACTATGTGGTTGCTCTGTTCCACCTACCGTCTCCTCGCCTCCTCCACCAAAAATTTGCTCTAGGCGATTTACAAGATAATTTAATTTTGTCAGACACTGCTAAAATCACTGGCTTACAAGTCGGCTTTAACCGGCAAAACAGTGAGACTACTTTTTGTCAGCTTTCGCAACCGGATAAAAAACTGCTAAAAAAGCGACCAGTCTCGCGGTGGCAAATAAAATAATCCAACTCCGTGCCGCACATCAGCGGCGACGCGCGGAATTGCCAACAACGGCCATCATTCCTCTTCGCCAATTCGCGGGACACGTTTCGATTTTCCGAGCAAAAAAAACATGGGCACAGGGCCGAACTTAGGGTTAAAGGGGTTGGGTGTTGCGTATGCAAGAAATTGAGAACAATTAATATGGATATCATCGCCCCTTTGGTCCAATACGAATTATGCGCACAGACCTACAGAGTGAATTTGTATTGCTAAACAGTAATATGAATGAATGATTTAAAAGTAATGGATATTTTTTTGTAGATAATCGCGATTTTTTTAACGTTTGGTTTGAACCTATAAATACAAATCAAAGCGGTACGAAGTATCGTGGCATTGAACAATAATATTTTACATTTTACATTCAAAAGCCTATCTGTTAATTTGTTGTTAAAGAAATTTTCTGTTAACAGGTAGTTGACCAAAGTGCATACAAATAATCAAGTGACAGCTCTTAACATAATAATAATAAACTTGTTTCTTTTCATTAAAAGAACTAAACAATATTTTACAGTTCGTTTAAAATTAATTAAGCTAGTATATAACAACAGACTAATAGCTAATGCTAACAAATTGCTAGTGAATGAAACGGTTCACTAATGTTTGACAAAAAACGTATGACAAATGATCATTTTTACAAATAAGGTTTTAAAAAATTGTCACTCAGCAAATATCTAATTTCCTAAAAGTATCATTTTATAAATGATCATTTGACAAATACACATTTCGCAAATGTTTTACTGTGCAAATGAGTTGGCTGTTAAAAGTATAATTTGTAAATTTTTATTTGACCACATATTTTGTTTGTCAAATTCGCGATTTTACAAATTGTTAAGATATTGGATGTTATACATAATGACGAACTTAGTGTAGTTTAACATTCCGGGACGCCTCGCTTCGCTCGGCTTTGGGTTTTTTATCATCATGGAACTTAACATTCCTCCTCACTACGCTCGCCGTCGCACCTATATTTTTCTATTTGCCTTGGAGATCATCATCTAGGAAGGATTTCCGCAAAATGCATTTTGTCAAAAGTTGTTTATACCTTGCGTTGTTTTACCAATGAAGGTATGTCAAATGAAGGAAATGGAGTGACGCTATTCTTAATCCGGCGCCACACGGAGAAGGCGACTAAGGAAATACATTACCAGGAGACGGGCAGCAGCATCTTCCTGAGATTCCAACCGCATACTGCGATCGCCAACCCGCCTGCCAAGCGTGGCGATTATAGCAAAACATTTCATGGTTAAAAACCATGATGGAGGCCTATGCCCTGCAGTGGGCGTCAAGTGGCTGATGATGATGATGATGTCAAATGATGTTTTATAAAATAATGATTTGTTTGATAATTATTTGTCAACCGAGTTATTTACAGAAACAATACTTTGTATAAAGATAAATTTTAGAACCATAATTTCGTCAATCGTTATTTGTCAGATGAAAATTTGTTTTTTGTCAAATGACAGGACGCCGACATTTCAACGACCCTGAAGCCACCCCTGGCCTAAGAGAAAAATGGGAAAAAACGGGGCAATAGGGTTGACCGTTGAAATTATAAATCATACTGCGCGACCCTATATCTAAACACGTCTGGTTGACAAAAAGGGACGATTTCTCTGAATTTACGGGCCGGCCGGCTCTAACTCTTGTTGAGGTGCGGTCACACTGCAAGTGTGACCGCACCTTCACATGCACCTATCTCTTTCTCTGTCTCTCTTTTTATGAGACGACCCGAGAAAGTATAAACAAAGAAGAAGTAGTACAATATAAGAAATAATTTTAACTCAAATTCTTTTTAAGTTTCATAAGTCCATTAGACAGACTTGTTTCTGTTATGTTTAATTAGTATTAAGACTCAATAGAATTAAAGACGAATGCCGTATGATCCTTTAATTGGCAACCTAATAATGCTAAAAGTGCAATATTCTAATGAAAAGTATTTTATAAGTAACATATTGGCTTACCAATTCAATAAAAAAATAATTTGCTGAGTACTTTCCATTATAAGCTTTCCAGCACATAGCCAGGAATAATAAAATAATTATGTAAAGAAATTATGTGAAGTTGGTGTACGTGTAAATAAATGGAGGTGCGTAAAAGTATCCGGAATTAAGTTAATACATATTATTATATGAAGCATGTTTTTAAAGGGCCATGTTTTTTCATGTTTTTTTTTATCATGTGTCCCGATCCACCAGCATCCAGTTAGTCCACGAGCCAACCGAATCACGGAATTACTGATGATGTCTTCGAGTTTCTGAATCACATCCATATCAGGTTATCGTAAGAAGCGACAAAAGGATAAAACACACCAACGCAGTGGCGGTGGCGGTCCATACAAAATGATACTGCCGTAAATGATTTATGCATGGACCGCCACCTCTACCGCCACCGCCACCACCACCGCCACCGCGTTAGTGTTGTGTCACCCTAAAGGGAAATCAAGAAGGAGAGTAGTGACACCTCTCGTGTACTAGAGTAAAGTCCGCACAAATATTTTTGGCGGTATCGTGAACATAGTCACAGATCGTTTGCACATCGCTTATAGTCCGCACAAATCTTTTTGGCGGTAACGTGAACATAGTCACAGATTGTTTGCGCATCGCTTACTGTTTTTATAGTGTATGTATGAGTAAATGACGACTTTAGTAACTGACTAATAGTAATTTACTACGCATCACACTACGTCAATTACTCACATACACACTGCAAAGACAGCAAGCGATGTGCAAACGATCTGTGACTATGTTCATGTCACCGCCAAAAAGATTTGTGCGGACTATAAACCTTAATTGCGATCACCAACCCGAGTACCCGGCGTGGTGATTCCAGGTAACCCCACCCCCCTCTCTGCTTACCCCGTCTTTGCGGCGTGTTGTGAGGAAGGCCTTTGTCCAGCAGATGACCCTGACACCGGTAATCCGTCCCCATACAGTGATCTTCATTGGAACCTCAAGCGAAGAGAGCCGTGGTATACAAAATGAATTTTGCATAGTTCAAAAGGCATTGCAAAATGAACGTACCTTAATAGTAGCTATCGAATACCCTAGGTTTTAAAAAAACCGGCCAAGTGCGATTCAGACTTGCGAACGGAGGGTTCCGTAACACTATCTAAACAACATTTGAATATTTCAAGCGTCTACCTGTTGCCGTTATTAATATCGAGCAATATCCCATACAAATCACGTTTTTTGTGCACCCCTTAAATATTTATTTTATTCTGTGTTTAGTATTTGTTGTTATAGCGGCAACAGAAATACATAGTCTGTGAAAATTTCAACTGTCTAACTATCACGGTTCATGAGATACAGCTTGGTGACAGACGGACGGACGGACAGCGGAGTCGTAGTAATAGGGTCCCTTACCCTTTGGGTACGGAATCCTAAAAAATACACTTCAAAAATATCTCGACACAAACTCGAATCTAAGAAAACTATAAGTAGCCAGCCGGAGTAATGCGTGCACGTCGCGGGTCCGCAGGTCATTGTTCTCATAGACGGAGAGGCGGTACTAATTGTACGAGATTTTTTTAAACAAGATTTACATACATATATACATCATAAACTCACGCCTGTATTCCAGAGGGGTAGGCAGAGACCAGGGACTGCCACTTGCCACGATCCTGACAGATCACTTGCTTCCTCAACATTTATTAGTCGCACACCGCTTTCAGGTACTTTTCATCTTGCCCTTTGCTACTACACCCCCTAAACAAGATTTCTCAACTTGAAACGATATTTCTCAACTCAATTTTATTTTTATTTTACATCTAAATCTAAAAGTAAGAGTCTAAATAGCTGGCATGTTTAATTACTAATTACATAACCGCGGCTTTCAAACCACCTAGATTTCAGCGTGTATAGAGGTGTTTTTTTTTACAATATGTAGTACAATGTGCACGTGGCCTTATGGAGCGATACGGCCTGACATACGAAATAAATATACGACGTATTATATGTACGATAGTGTCGCGAGGCGGAGTAGGGAAGGAAAACAGTGATTTGTACTGCGCGGAAATACGAAATGTTTGCTTTTGTACAGCTTGTAATCTTTCTGTTAGAACAAATTCTAATTAACTTCAAAGTGTCATGTTTAAATAACACTATTATGTTAAAATATGTTAAACTTAAATTTCGAGTTTTTTAATAATAGGAATCAGTGCTAATTAACTTCAAAGTGTCATGTTTAAATAACTCTATTATGTTAAAATATGTTAAACTTAAATTTCGAGTTTTTTAATAATAGGAATCAGTGCTTAAAATTGCCAATCCGCGGTGGGCACGCGTGGTACTCTCTCTCTCTCTCTCTCTCTCTCTCTCTGAGAGAAGCCCTGTGCCCTGCAATGGGACGTATATAGGCTACATAAAAAAATGGGCCAAATGCGAGTCGGACTCGCGCACGAAGAGTTCCGTACCATTATCTATACAACATTTGAATATTTCAAACGTCTACCTGTTGCAGTTGTTAATATCGAGCAAAAAACGGCATAACAATCATGTTTGCTGTATGGGAGCCCCCTTAAATATTTATTTTATTCTGTTTTTAGTATTTGTTGTTATAGCGGAAACACAAAATTAAGTACATCAATTTTAACTGTCTTACTAACACAGTTAATGATCATTCAGCCTGGTGACAGAAGGCCGGACGGACAGCGGAGTCTTAGTAAAAGGTTTGGGTATGGAACCCTAAAAAAGACTATAACATTTCATCATCATCATCATTCAGCCACAAGAAGTCCACTGCTGGATATAGGCCTCCTCCATGGATTTCCAAAAAGACCGGTTGGAAGCGGCCTTCATCTAGCGCTTTCCTGCCACTTGGATGAAGTCATCTGTCCATCTTGCGGCTGGTCATCCTACGCTGCGCTTGCCGATATGTGGTCTCCATTCGAGAACTTTTCGGCCCCTAACATTTAACATTTAACAAAAGACTAAAATATTTAACGAAAAAAAACCGATTCCAAGAAAAACACACACCAAAAGAAGAGTTTGAAGACTTTTTCATCAACAAACCAACCAACATAGGAAAAAATTAAGGACGAGTTGAGACGCTCCTACTTTTTGAAATCGGTCAGTAAAAAAGATTTTTTTTTTACTTTTGCTCATGCGAGGTGGTTCAACTATCGACACTGAAGAAACAGTTTGCAGGTTTTGTGTTAACACAATGTAGACTGAAAATTACCCAAATTCTCCGATAATGGAGTACACAACTCGAGAGCCATCTTACCCTGAGCTAAACGCATAATTGGCTCTACATTCCAAATACAGATGAAGTGATGTCCGTGGGCTGTCCAATCCACGTCCGGTACGATCACGTGACGTTATCGTTATTGAGTGACGTCACCACTCTCCCTTGGGGGCAAATCTGGGATGATTGATTCTCCGAGCTACGGGACGGTTCTATATTAAGGACAACAAAAGGATCGCATCTATATTGGATCCACTATTTTGACATAACGTGCATAACCAAGAGTGATCAGAGGCACCAACTTATTTTATAACCTTAGGCATAACTTAGAAGAAGTTAATATTACTTTAAATATGAGGAGGAGGTCTGAGGTCTGTATACCGGGCGGCATTTTAGTGACCTGACAAACTCTACGGGATCTTTCTACTCGTCAATACAAACAGACAAACAAATCAGAGCATCAAATAAATCAGCTGTTTCATACATTTGGTGGAGTACTGCTTCTATCATATATATGGAACTGCTCATTTGATTTTTGCTCTGATTTGTTTTGGCTCATAGTAAACGTTGTTTATATTTATGAGTAAAAAGCCCCTTTAAAGTTTGGTAGTTGACTAAAATTCCACCCGGTATACGTCTGTATTTCTCCGCTGAAAATTGAAAAATAAAAAAAATTAAATAAAGAATAATACTTCAAACTTCTTCAAAACACTACAGCACCAAAAAGTTAGAAATCATTTAAAAGAATACTTTAAATTAGAAGTATGCATACAATGTAGATATTTTAGAAGTATAATTTTAATTATTTTATTAGGCCTACCAACACTTTTTGTATCTTCACATGCTTAACTGTAACTTAAATCTAGGATTAGTCTTGATACAAAAACTAATTAAAGGTAAACACCACATGCATTACTGTACAAAATCTTACAATCTGTCACCTCCGCTTAACGTACTTACTAGTCCTTCTATTCCACTTAGTTTGGTCAAATGAGACGGCGGCGTGTGATGTGTAGACAGGATGTATGACCGACTAGGCCAGCACAGTGCTGGGCGTAGATTGTGTTTAAGCGTTGTAAACATCTGCATGAACGCGCCGATTTAATTTCATTGCCTCTTTAAGTTCACGCGCGTCTACGTTACCTTCTAGGCGTCAATGGTATGAAAAAACATGTCACTTGATCCGACCGTGTATCTGTCCTTGTGCTACAATACACTGACACAATCGAGGCCGAGATATACGACCCACTGAAGCGCACAGGCCTTCTCAGGCATAGAGAGACAGTACGGGCCTTATGCCGTGTGGCTCCGGCCTAGAATGAGCCACCCCATTTCTTCCCGTGGGTGTAGTAAGAGGCGACTAGAAAAAACGGAAACCAGGGAACGGGCAGCAGCGTCGACCTGTGATACCAGACTACCAAACACTGCGATCTCCAGTTCACCTGCCAATCGTGGAGATTACGGCAAAACCTCCCATACAGGGAGAGACCCATGTCCTGCAGTGGACTGCTATGGGTTGATGATGATGATGGGCTTAATCACCACGCGTGCCCAACGGATTGGCCATTTCAAGCGCTGAGGTACATCAACAGTGAACACCTCAGACCCTCAGGTTTCCTCAATGTTTTCTTTCACCGTTAGCGAATGGTATTGTTTGTAGTACTAATTCACAAATGTGCCTAACTTGGAAATCAAAGTCATCGGTACATGCACCGGGTTCGAACCCACCACCTCCCGAATGTGAGGCTCCATCCAGAGGTTCCACCGCTGCGTTACCACTGCTCTATGTATAGGTTGATTTCAGGAAGCTAAGGCGTGGGCTGCACCGGTGGATCGAGGACGGGGTGCAGATGCGACGCTCTTTCGATGGGGAACTTGCGCCTAAGTTAGATGAAATTCAAAAATAAAACCATAAAAAATGCAATTTTTATGGGTTTTCGGGATCTGTTTACTCTAATAATAAAAAAAAAACGTTTTAGATTTAGTTTTTACATTGAATTCTAAACGTTTTCTTATAAGTGTATATAAAAATATATGTATAAAGACATTACTTTACGAGATAACTCAAATATGGATAAACGCTTCATACATTACGAGGCGTTACGTGCAAGTTGTGAGGTCATATTTTGAGCCCGATTCGCGCGGCGCGTTTTTGTAACACGTGACTACATTGACTTTTCAACAGGTTATATTATGAAAAGTATTAGTCGTAGAGAAAAACAAAATACCACGTTTATTTATCTTAAAAAATTGCTTCTCCGATTATATTAAAACATTTTTTAGTGTAAGTTCTCCATTCACTTTCATGCTTAATGCTCTGAAGCGATGTGACGTAGTAGCCCACATAGATAAGACGGGGCTTTTTTACGGTAGTACTGTAATCTCTAACATTCAGCATTTAAGGTTTATTTTAGTTTGAAACGTTGCGCTCGCACGTCGCCGGCCCATCGCAATGCTTATAGTCCCTAAACCATCTAACACAGATGTGGGAGTTATATCCTTTTGTCCCTCATCAGGGACATAGGGCCTTTATCAAAGATCTCCACTTGTTGCGGCCTTGAGCGGCGACGGCGGCAGCGCGGTGTTTCCGCCTCTAATGTAATTGATCGGTGCCAGGTGGTTTTTAATCGCCCCCTCTTTCTCCTTTCCGGAGGTTGCCACAATAGGCTCTGCCTGGTTGGATGTTGGTCAGACCTGCGGAATGTGTGGCTAAGCCATCCCTATTTTCTAGCCAGGATTTCTGCATTAATGGGCCTCTTCTACGTCAGTCTCCACAATTTCAACAAACAAGAGGCATTTATTTATAAACGGCCGCTTACTAGCCAGATCTTTCTGGACGAACCACGTTTCGCATCGGTACAGCAGGACTGAATTGACATAGATCACATAATATAATTTATGAAAGAAAGCCTATATTATTAGAAGTGCATGTAGAACTTTACAGATAGGTGAACGTCCACAATTCAATTCACTCCAAGATTCCTTGTGTTATGTAGAGTGACGTCGCCCGTATTTCGGTGTGAAAATAGTGCCAAAACTACTCAGTACAATGTCCTAACGGCAGGGGCATTACCGCCCCCCTCAGCTGCGGCTTTTACCCCACCCCCTCCATCTTTCCGGGAGCACGATGCAAGTGTCGTGTTGATGTAGTATTCCAAAGCTTAGACTGCCTCTTTGGTCTAGCAGTTAACACGCTGCACTACCAAAACAGAAGTCGTGGGTTCGATTCTCACTGGAGGGCGCTTGATTTCTATAGAAAGCCTCAGTCCATGTTTGTGATATCCGGCAAAAAAGTCACGTTTGTTGTTTGGGAGCCGCACTTAAATATTTATTTTATTCTGTTTTTATTTGTTGTTTTAACGGCAACAGAAATACATCATCTGTAAAAATTTCAATTGTCCAGCTATTCATGATATACAGCCTGGTGACCGACAGGCGGACAGTGGAGTATTAGTAATAGGGTCCCTTACCCTTTGGGTACGGAACCCTAAGAACACGGTTCTCTAAAACACTCCCCGAATGCAGTTCAAATTATCTTTCCCTTTACATAAGACCACCACCATGTTTGTGATATTCTTGCCTGGTTACCATAGCACAGGGTATCCTAGTTTGGGACCAGATAAATAATCGCAATCGAACGGGTCTACCGTTTAATATATAACTACGCTACTAATTAACTTATAAACTGTAAGAACTCGTCCAATAAACCTACTCCCAACTGTCAAACACATCCGTATTTTCACTCTGGAATCACTAAAATGCATAAGAAAGAAAAATTGTGTTTACCCAATACAGTAGACAGTTGCGTAAATAGATGGTTATAGATCATTTTATTGCGCTTAAAAAAATGAAATTAAAATTTTGCTTTGTCTTACTTGTGCTGTTCTTTATATTATGTTATATACCTGTGTGTGTGCGCAGATGCAAATAAATGTGTTCATCTATCTAAGTTACACAGATATTTAAGCAACAAATAGACGTGATAGGCTGGCTGACGCGACCTTTGCACTTAGTAGGTTAGTATGGATAATTTGGTCCTGCAACAGTCATTTCATGGCCCGCTCATTGCAGACAAAGCCACAGGGTCCTTACCTAAGCACCGAGACAAGCGAGAAATATCTCGCCGCCACTGCAGCTTGCGAGCGCGGTACAATCAACAACAAGCGATGTCTACAGAGTGATTTTGAAATTATTAGCTATATTTTGAGAAAAAGCTTTTCTTCGTTGTGAAAAACAGTAATTATTAATGATTTATCGGCAATATCGATTTATATTTGTAAATATTCATGATTTCCGACCTTTTGCTCGATACCGTAAATCCAAATTTAAAGTGGTAACTTTGAATTTGGATTCACGGAAGTACCATGGCATGAAAAAATGTTTTCTGATGTCTGTCCTCCGATATGCGTAAACAATTAAAAGAACAAATGAGTTGGCCGGCGCCGAGCATAAAACCCATACTATTTTTTTTCAATTCTTATACTTTTTCCTCCTGGTACTGTTTGTCTATGAAAATCAAAATCAAAATCAAAATCAAAATTTTTTATTCAAAGTAGCACAGAAACTGCGACTTAATGAACGTTACAAGTTAAATTAGGTGTCCATTTCAAAATCTAGATCATTTTGGAGAAAAAATGGACAAAAAAACTCCAAACTTAGTCTTTTCAAGTCCTTAATTTACAGGATTTATATAAATGTACTAAAACTCATGCATTGAACTGGCTTTAATTCCAGACATCTTTGTCATCTAAATAATCTTTAATGTTATAGTAGCTTTTTTGGCACAAAGTGTGCTTCACACATTTTTTGAACCGCGCTTCTGGCAAGCTTATTATATCCTCAGGGATCTTATTGTAGAAACGTATACAATGCCCCATAAAGGATGTATTAACCTTTGCCAGCCTAAATTTTGGGAACGAAATGCTTTAGAAAAGTAATTTTGGGTAGCTAAAAAAAGAATTTTTGACGCCCGATTTTTTACAAAATTAGAACCATTATGTTTCTCAATCATAGTTCGACTGTCCCTTAAAATTTTAAAAACCTATTTACGGTTAGCCAGAGGTCGCGGGTTCAAGTCCCGGCATGGGTGGAATTTTTAGCCTCTAAATAGGTTTTTAAAATTGTCCTCAGCACGGTTTAGTGCAACAAAAAGAATATAACCCTTAAAGATTGTCAATCGAATTCAATGTCACCCTGTAGTGACAAATTAGGTGTATTTGTTACTACAGGGTGACATTGAATTTGAAAACAATCTTTGTACCTCCTACTTCGTAGTTGGCAGATGGCTAAAACCCACCGGGATTTTCCTGGAATCTCAATGCTGACTGCCTTATTGATCTTGTGGTTAACACACACCAAACTAGAGGTCGTAGTACGGTTTAGGGCTTAAGTATTTATTTCTCATGAAAACGAATTTCCATTTCATTCGCTTAAAATGAGAAAAACGGGACTATAAATCTAATTAAATCTAATACTGTATAAAAATCTCGCGTCACAGTGTTTGTTATCAAACTCCTCCGAAACGGCTTCACTGATCTTTATTAATTTTGTGGTGTATATTTGGTAGGTCTGATGATAGGTCGTAGGCCAATTAATATGGTAAAATAACGTCTGCCGAGTCAGCTAGTATAAACATAAACATGCAACAACTCATACCAATTTCGTATATTTTATATTTTTCTTTATATTTAGGTCTTAATACATTTTGGAAGTCAATCTGAACCTTTTATATCCTTTGGTAATCTGTTGATAAATTGTGCTCCTTTAAACAGAATTGACCTTTTTAGGGTTCCGTATCCGAAGAGTGCCTAACGGGATCCTATTATTAAGACTTCACTGTCCGTCTGTCTGTCTGTCACCAAGCTGTATCTCATGAACCGTGATAGCCGGGCAGTTGAAATTTTCAATTATGATATATTTCTGTTGGCGATATAATAACGATAACATAACAACTCGTGGGACTTATATAGGCTGCTTACGTATAACAACAAATTAAAAACAGAACAAAATAAATATTTAAGCGGGGCTCTCATGCAACCAATGTTGTCTAAAGACAGCGCTCGCCATCTAGCGGCCATCTATGTAACCTTCACAGCGCCAATGTCATGTCGTTATATTTATTTATTTATTTATTTATTTTTAATTATCTATGGAAAACCAACAGCTAACAAACAGTACATGTGACTTATATAACTAGTTAGTTAGCCAATTACAGGTTTTCACTTATAGCAACAGAGTGCTTGTTTTCTGGCGATACAAAACTTGCACTTGTAGAGACTTAGACTTAAAAACTTATAGCTAAATATACACGGTCAATGTCAATGTCATATGTCAATTTTAAAAGCTTCTTGTTGGTTTCTATAGATGGCACTGTTCTCAAATTCGATCTTTGTCTTATGTTGTATAGATAATGGTACGGAACCCGTCGTGCGCGAGTCCGACTCGCACTTGGCCGGTTTTTTTCGTATTAAGTTCATGGTGCAAAAAGTTGTAAGTGATTTTTAGTGCGAGTCTGATATTTGTGCTTTGAGGTTTCGAGACGCTCAAGCCTTCCTTCCCCACACCCCAGCTGCAGACGCGGTGGTAGCGGTAGCAGTAGAACGTCGGCTTCTCATTTGGGAGGTCGTGGGTTCGAATCCCGGTATGTATCAATGACTTTGTTTTCTAAGCTACGTACATTTGTGAAGTTATAGTAGCAATACCACTCGCTGACGTGAAGGAAAACATCGTGAGGAAACCTTAGTGTCTGCATTTACATACCTCAGCACTTGCTACGTACAGTGGCCCAACTATGAGGCTAATTGCGGAAATCTCCAGTCAAACTAGAACTAGAAAACCAGCAGCTGACAGTACACGGCAGGCTTGGGATGCGGCGCACCGCGGCTCGTCAGCGGAATTAGTCTCTCTTCAGAGGCGACACGGACGCATCGCCTGACGTGGCACAATAGATATACGTTGTTGTAGACAAATCTAAATAAGGAAGCGTGAATAAAATACATAATATAACATACACTCACGCATATATCCCGGTGGGGTAGGCAGAGACCGGGGTTTCCCTCTTGCCAATATGTAACTAGTTCGTTATATACAAGGATATCAGCCTCTAAAGTGAGCAGCTCCTGAAGTAAATTTGTAAAATTAACAACTAATGTAGCCCATATAAGTACCTCTACAGTGTGCAGGCCTTCTCTCTGAGAGAGACTACGGGCTTAACTAAATAAGAAGATTATATTCTTTTTGTTGCACTAATCCGTGATGAGAAAAATTTTAAAAACTTATTTCATCATCAGCCATTCTACGCCCACTGCAGGATAAAGGCCTCCCTCATGGTTTTCCCTAATCATGAGGGGTTTTGCCATAATCGCCACGCTTGGCAGGCGGGTTGGCGATCGCAGTACCTATGCGGTTGGAATCTCAGGAAGACGCTGCTCCCCGTCTCCTGGTAATTTATTTCCTTAGTCGCCTTCTACGACATCCACTGAAGGAAATGGAGTGACGCTATTCTTAATCCGGCAATACACGGAATCCGTGTGGTGCCGGATAAAAACCTATTTAGAGGCTAAAAATTCCACCCATGCCGGGACTTGAACCCGCGACCTCTGGACTAACCATGCCATGCTCTACCAACTGAGCTAATGGGCAAGTGCAGGCATCGGCGAAATTTCGAGCCTCTTTACAAACTTCTTTGTATTGCATACAGGCAGAGACATCTAAATAGATTTTTAGATAGGAAGATGTTCTTGAAAATATAAATCTGAAAAAAATCTGAGAACAAAAGTGGTTGTAAAACACAAACTCTAGGAATAAGGCCACCAGTTGTACCAATTTATAGTTATTAGTGTTTGTTTTTTTCCGGTGTACAATAAATGATATTTAGTATTGGAGTTTTTTCTCAGATATATAATGTACCTATTTTGTGAAATAACAGGATTTGAATAATTTTACGTGAACGTCGCTTTACTCGCTCTACGAATATCATTATCGAATGTCTCTATCATTGCCCCACACCGAATCATTCATTGGAGAACTTGACCATAGAAATCATATAAAAACCTTGGAAAAATTTAAAAATAAAACAATAAAAAACATTTTTTCGGGGTTTTCGGGGTCACAAAATATGCAAAAAATATAGTTACTCTAATAACATAAAAATTATTAGATTTCGTTTTTTCATTGAAATTTTAACGTTTTCTTATAAGGGTGTACATTCATAGAAACACTTTTTTACGACATAACTCAAATATTGATAATCTCTTATATATAAAAATGAATTGCTGTTCGTTAGTCGCACTAAAACTCGAGAACGGCTGGGCCGATTTGGCTAATTGTTGTTTTTATATATTTGTGGAAGTCCAGGGAAGGTTTAAACGGTGAGAAGAAAAAAAACGGTTGACGTCGGTGATACGAAGTTCACGGGGTCATCTAGTCGCTTCATACATTATTGACGTTACGTTAGGGAGTGACGTCATAGTCTAATGTCGATTTGTATCGCGCGTTTTAGTACCACGTGACTGACTATCTTGACTGCGACTGGTTATATTATCAAAAGAAGCAGTCGCAGAGAAAAAAATACCACGTTTATTTATCTTTTAACGTGTCCTAGTCCTAGTGTTCAGTGCAAGTTCTCCATTCTATATTTGATTTGATGTCACACATTTGGTTGTAAGCACGTTGTAAGCATTATGTACCAGGCAGTGTGAAGTCTGTTTATCCTATTATTACTATTTTAATTCTTTATTGCACTAATTACATTGTAAGTGTACAAGGGCGTGCTTAATGCAAGAAGCATTCTCTTCCAGCAAACCTTTGGTATTGAATAGACTGGCGACGGGTAGTGCAATAAGAAGATTAAATACATAAACTTACGTAAACCTAGGGAAATACATTAACTTAGACTTATCCTACGTAACGTCACAAGCCCAATCATGGTTCACTAGTTCTGAATGGCATCATCCGATTAACATCCTAATCGTATTTTGTAACGTTCGATCTATTTACCAAAATTTGAAATTTAAAACATACATAACTTCAGGTCAAAATTCAAACACTTACTACACGGATCCTGGGTAAGACGTTCTGCCACGGAACACATTACGGACTCAATCTGTGCTTAAGCCACCTTTACATTTTTATAGCAAAGTAGATAGTTACGCACCAGAATAGAGTGCACATATAAACTGTAGCTTTGAAATAAACTGACAAGGTACATGCGAGGCCGAGCTAATAACTGAGTGTATCAGGCGCTATCACATCGCATTGCGCGGCGTCACATTACACTTCGCGTTAGACGTGTCGTCCTAATTTGAACTCTCCAAATTACATCTACAGAGTGTAAGAAAATCCTCATATACATCATAAGCAGTCTATATACGTCCCACTGTAAGGCACAGGCCTTCTCTCAGGGAGAGAGTATGGGCTTAATCACCACCCGTGCCCACCGCAGATTGGCGATTTCAAGCGCTGAGGTACGTGAATAGCTCAGACACTTAAGTTTTCTCACGATGTTTTCCTTCACAGTTAGCGAGTGGTATTGCTACTATAACTTCACAAATGTACATAACTTAGAAAACAAAGTCTTAGGTACATGCCCGCACTGGGAATCGAGCTTGAGTCTCTCGCTTCTGAGTCCAATGTTCTACCCACTAGGCTACCACCTGCGGTATAAAAAAGTTCAATGCATTCTCATTAAGCCGCGTTCTCACGATCTTTGTACACTCGGACCTGTTTTTGTTGCTCGGAAGGTATCTGCTTATATCGTGTACACCAACGAGCTTAGTACAAAAAATGCCTGTTTCAAAGGGTACGAAGATCCTCGGTATACACTATATGAGTAGCATCTTAGCAGCTGCAATAGCTCACTCATTCCGAGCGTACTAAGTCGTGAAAGCGCTGCGGAAGTTGTTTTCATTGATGAGTTAGAACCCCATATCTTCGGATGTATATGGGGATTTGCCTGTACTACTACTTGTAAATAACATTAAAAAACCGGCCAAGTGCGGGTCGAACTCGTGCACGAAGGGTTCCGTACCATTATCTATACCACATTTGAATATTTCAAGCGTCTACCTGTTGCCGTTATTAATATCGAGCAAAAAACGGCAAAAAAACACGTTATTGTATGGGAGCCCCTCTTAAATATTTATTATATTCTGTTTTTAGTATTCGTTGTTGTAGTGGCAACAGCAATACATCATCTGTGAAAATTTCAACGGTCTAGCTATCACGGTTCATGAGATACAGACAGTGGAGTCTTAGTAATAGGGTCCCTTACCCTCTGGGTACTCTAAAAAGAAACGAAAAGTCAAAAACACAGTCTTTCGTGGAGTCTAAGGTGTTCGCGTACCTGAGCGTAGCTTAGGCGTATGTGCAACTTATGCTAAGTTTCAGAAATGTCAGATGTGAAAATGTGAGGACTATTAGGACAACGGCATAGTTCATACAGTGCACATCAGCCGGCCGCATTATACGGAGCGCACGATGTGGATTATTATTCTCCTCCGATGCTCCAGCGTACTAGCATAGACTAGTCCGGGATATCTGCGCCTATGACTAAGTTGTCTCTGGGAGACTGGATTAGGTGACGTTGCGGGACCTTTGCCAGTTCTTCAGACAAACTTCACATCATCATTATTATCAGTCTCTTTCTGCCCGCCTGCATGTGGAAGTTATTTATTCTTTACCGACTTTAAATTACATAAACCAACGCCTGTATCCCGGAGGGAGAGACCAGGGTTGCTACTTTTCAAGATCCTGACAAATCTCTTGGAATTCAGCGACTAATGTAACATATTATGTTCTGAAGGTGAATTTAAAATACTAGAGAAGACATTTTTAAATCGGATGACTATAATTTCGGAGAAACGGATATTAATGATAGAGTGAAAGAGGCTACTCAGGATCGTGACAAGTGCTAACACTAGTTTTTAGCTACCCGCGTGAGTTTATGTAAGGTAATGTAGTTTTATTTTTATTTTACTTTATTTTGTTTAATTTATTGCATTACACAACAGATAAGTTACATTGCATGTTATAATATCATGATGAAAGCTTATAATCTAGTTACATATCCTTTAACGTGTGATGACAGCATGGTAGAATATGGACGAGAGCTAAAGCACATCAAGCCACATACAACCAAATACGACCACTCAGTGCAAAGTATCGTAGACGCCCTACGCCGAACGGCCGCACCAGGGCATAATTGTGGCCGGATCCGCTTCTACAAACGGATCCAAGAGCTCTCTTTACTCAAATAAGTAAGAATTAAATTAAATAAAGAAAACTAGGAAAACTTCTATCAACAATTAACGATCTTACTTACTACTAAATTTTTACCCAACATTGTACATTGACGTTAAACAAACTGAATGTACATTCATCATTATCGTCATCATAATCATCATCATCATCAGCCATTTGCCTACTGCAGTACATAGGCCTCCCTCATCGTTTTCCAAGCTTCCCGGACGTAATGTACATTATTTACGCTGAAATAAAATTTTGATTTCGCGTTTCAAATTTTCTCATAAATCCATACGTGTATGAAATATACCTATACTTAGTATGAAATAGTACAGTACTTGTAATTTTGTCGGAAAAGGCCGACTATGTTTTGCTCTGATTTGAAGAACTTAATCATAAAAACCTATTTAGAGGCTAAAAATGCCACCCATGTCGGAACTTGAACTCGCGACCTCTGGCTAACCGTGCCAGCGCTTTCCCAACTGACCTAATGGGCTAGTGCAAGCATCGGCGAAATTTAAAAGTTCAAAATTCAAAGCCTCTTTATAAACTTCTCTCTATTACGGCATGGGTGGAATTTTTAGCCTCTACATACCTTCTTAAAATTTTCCTCAGCACGGGTTAAAACTTAATCATGACGAGTAAGAATAAAAATAATTTAATTACAGTCAGATAAAACTTAACTGCAATAAATTGAGAAGAAGAAGAAGAAGAAGAAGAAAGACATTTATTATACCAACAAGATACATCACAGAAACAAAACAAGCACACAAGCAACATAATATGCACAACAACAGAAAGAAAACTAAATACACAACAGACAAAATGAATAAATAAAACAGGACCATAGATGTAGCCTGTGGTATACTACATTGCCACAAAAGGCAGCTGACTCAGCGTTGTGCTGAGGAAGTGATCCCTCAGCGCTGATTTTCAGTCAGTGCCTACGGTAATTGCATGCTATGACAGTTTAAACCATACGACAAGACAGTGACAACATCAGTTTTATTCTCCAGTTTGTTTTTATTTGTTCATTGAAAAATTCGGTCCAAATGAAGTTAAATATGAAAGAGGGTACAGAGGTACATGTTTGCAACATTTTGGCTGTGAACAATGTTGATATAAAGCTGGTTACATATTAATAGTTTTCCGCTGTAACTTGCGTTATAGTCAAATGACAAAAAGTGATGGACAAACTCTATGTAACTACTCCATGTGGGAAGGCTGTGGTACCGCAATCGACAGAACTCTCGCCTCACATTCAATATAGGCCGTGAGCTTGAATCTCGGCTTGTACCAATGACTTTCTAAGTCACGTCCATTTTTTAATTTGTAGTACCTATGTGATTAACTGTAAAGGAAAACATCCTGAGGCCACCTGAGTACCTGAGTTATTCACATACCTCAGCGCTTAGAATTGCCAATCCGCAATGAACACGCGTGGATATATGGCATAAGATACTATCTCTTTGAGAGAAGGCCTGTGCTCTAAGGCTTTAGTAGGAAGCATTAATTAATTAATTATACTTTATTGCACACGAAACATTCAACAAGACATTACATAAGAAATCATCATCATCATCATTCAGCCACAAGAAGTCTTCTGCTGGACATAGACCGGTTGGAAGCGGCCTACATAAGGAATAACATGTACAAAAGCGAGCTTATCTCTGTAAGAGATTTCTTCCAGCAAACCTTGGAGGGTCGGAGAAGCAGTAAAAAATAAGCATTAGGTATATAATAAGGTAAAAAACTAAGTTCCACACAATACAATCACTTGTCCTTGTTCCAAACTACGATACCCTGTGTTATGGTAACCAGGCAAGGACAAGCATGGAAATACACCCAGACTGATACCATTTCTTCAAATGTACAGCGGCCCCCAAAGTGAATCGGACCCACGATCTCCATCATGGTAATCCGACATGATACCGCTAGACCCAAGAGGCAGTCGAGGTTTTGCATCATATATACCTAATAAGGTTTCAATGGAATCGACAATTTTCGAAGGCGTGACGTGTTAACCAGATGCCACGTCTACGAGCAACTTTTTCCGGTGCTCTAGTCTTTGTAATCGGTTATGAATTTTTCATGGTGAGGCTGAGAGCCGTGTGGCTGCGGCACGCCAGTGTTTTTGGACCAATACCGCTCTCGGGGAGACCTACACGTACTGTTGTTGTGCATTCCCGTTGCCCGTTTCCCGTTTGACCACTTTCAAATGGTATAACTTACCACTGAAAGCGTTGGTAGCCTAGTGGGCAGAACATCGGACTCGGAAGCGAGAGACCCAGGTTCGATCCCAGTGGGGGCATGACTTTTTTTCTAAGTTATGTATATTTGTAAAGTTATAGTAGTAATACCACTCGCTAACGGTGAAGGAAAACATCGTGAGGAAACCTGAGTGTCTGAGCTATTCAGATACCGCAGCGCTTGAAATCTCCAATCCGCGGTGGGCACGCGTGGTGATTAGTGATTAGTGGCCTGTGCCCTACAGTTAAGTTTTATCCGACTGTTGAGACAATGGCCCTAAGTTAAATAGGCATCATTCGCAAAGAGGATCGAAACGCGCGAGGCGCCGAGTTAAGTCGCTCGGGGGTTGAAATGTAAGATAAGATAAGATAAGACAACATTTATTCATAAAATTGTAGGTATAAAGTGTACATAAGAATTAAATTTAACATAGGTAAGAGTACGAGTACGGAATAAACCTGTATTTTAGTCTGTGTACGCAGGAGCTTAAATTATTATAACGATACAAGTTAACAACAATTCCCAGAGTGGAAGAGCCGCTGGTTCAGCGGCTGGCGCGGCCGAAAGCCTCAAACGGCGCAAATACGGTTCAATAGGAAACAATTACATATTTGCGCCGTTTGGGGTCGAAACCATAGGCACTTGGGGCCCAGAGGCGCGCCTGCTGTTCAAAGACTTAGCGACGCGCCTAATCGACGCATCGGGAGACCAGAGGGCCGGCGCGTACCTCGGCCAGAGGATAAGCCTGGCCATCCAAAGAGGTAACGTCGCCAGCGTTCTGGGCTCATTACCGCGGGACAGTGACCTGGGGCAGGTGTTTTATTTGTAAATATAGAATTAGTTATTTGTATATTTTTATCAGTTATATATTAATTAAGTCTCTTATTTTATGTTTGAAATAATTATAATTAGTTTTCAATGCGAAGACTTCATTCAGGAAATAAATATGATTGGTCAGTTAGTAAACTACCAGTAGTGTCAATGAAACGACCAATCATCATCATCAGCCATTTGACACCCACTGCAGGACATAGGCCTCCCTCGTTGTTTCCATAACCATGAGGGGTTTTGCCATAATCGCCACGCTTGGCAGGCGGGTTGGCGATCGCAGTACCTATGCGGTCGGAATCTCAGGAAGACGCTGCTGCCCGTCTCCTGGTAATTTATTAATTTATTTCCTTAGTCGCCTTCTACGACATCCACGGATGGAAATGGAGTGACGCTATTCTTAATCCGGCGCCACATGGTCGACCAATGCCGTGCTATAATCACTCTATTGAACAACAATGCATTTAGTAGACTCGCCCCCCTGGTGGTCGGTTTCACATTGGTAACCGCAGCGACACGGTATCATTGGACTAATAACTTCTACACAATACAATCACTGGTCTTGGTGCCAAACTGGAATATGGTAAAATGTGCAAATGTACATTGCAGAGTCGATTAAAAGTAGGAAGACACCGCTACACAATGTAAATTTTTTATTTATTTATTTATTTCAATTTCTTACAACTATCTTTACAGGACAAGCCTAATACGACAGATGCGCTAATTTAGTTTGTAATCTTAATTCTATTCAGATCTATTTTAATACATACTAAAATCTATTTACTTAAACTAGAACCCAAAATGCATATCGAGGCTTTTGTGAACTCGTCCAGAGTGCATACAAATAAGTCCGTATGATCAGCAACCGCGTTGAGCGTGCGCAAGGCACGCGTGAGCGGCGCGTCACGGAGCAGGTTAGTACGCGCGCGCGGCACCACCAGCAGCCGCGGCCGCCGCCGCCGGGCGCAGTACTCGTCCGGCACGGACAGTTGGAACCATTGGAGGACAGCCGGGTTGTGCATGAATTGTCGTAATAATCTATGAAGAAACTCGGCCTAGCGTGGTCCCATATAGCCATATAATCTAGGGCCTAAGTGGGCACCAAAATGGTGTCAGAATCCTGACGTTTGCAGTTGGAATTTATGCGGAATTTGACAGTTTAACGATTGGAATCGTTCAGATTGATGATATTCATGAAAACCCCATCGAATTCTTCTTTTCAGTGCGTGTTTTTCTGGAAGTCGGGGTTTTTTTGTTTACAATAGTAGTATTAAACCAAATGACTAATTCTGAAGTCATAACCGCAAGTGTCCCCGGCTTATATGGACGGTTCGGCGGCTGCGGCGCTGTTTTCGTGATTCCGCGTCGTTGTCCTTTAATGAAGGCTTTAATTGTGGGTTTCCGAAGTGCGCAGCGCTTTCTGGGATTACGGCGCGGGTCTGCGAACGAATACTTAATTGCTGGCGGTATTTTTTGGCGGTGGGCCAAAATAGTTGCAGGTACAAGTGTGGTTGGCTATTTTAAAACTATTTTGAGTCCATCACAAGTCAAAGGCTCAAGGCTAAGGATTTGATGCGGAAGAAAAAAAGGAAAAGAAAAATTTATTTATTTGCAAAAACTACAAAGTGGACGATATCCGTTTATGGTATATTATGCATGTTTTGCCCACAGCCAGAAACATACATTTACAAAGTACTGTGATGCTTTTTCTTTTGATACAAGATATCCTAACAAAATTGTATTACCGCCATGCAGAACTGAATTTTGTAAAAGAGGTTGCTATCATATGCTCATAAATATATATAATAAGCTCCCACAGTCAATTAAGTGCCTGCCTTTGACTCGATTTAAGGTCTCACTACATAAATGGCTACTTGAAATGTGTTTCTATAATGTGAATGAGTACCTCTCTTTAAGTAGAATAAATATGCACTAAGAAATAATATTCGAGCATCACGTAATATATATAGGTATAAAAAAGAATATAAGCTGATATGTAAATAATTGGAATATTTTATACATTAGTTCTGGACATAATTTTTCCATACCTGGACGGGTGAAATGTGTAGATCGTTATTTATTATACTGACCACCAATTGTACGACATTTTAGGCAAATAAACTGTCTCATCTCATCTCATCTCATCTCTCATCTCATCTCATCTCATCTCATCTCATCTCATCTCATCTCATCTCATCTCATCTCATCTCATCTCATCTCATCTCATCTCATCTCATCTCATCTCATCTCATCTCATCTCATCTCATCTCATCTCATCTCATCTCATCTCATCTCATCTCATCTCATCTCATCTCATCTCATCTCATCTCATCTCATCTCATCTCATCTCATCTCATCTCATCTCATCTCATCTCATCTCATCTCATCTCATCTCATCTCATCTCATCTCATCTCATCTCATCTCATCTCATCTCATCTCATCTCATCTCATCTCATCTCATCTCATCTCATCTCATCTCATCTCATCTCATCTCATCTCATCTCATCTCATCTCATCTCATCTCATCTCATCTCATCTCTCATCTCATCTCATCTCATCTCATCTCATCTCATCTCATCTCATCTCATCTCATCTCATCTCATCTCATCTCATCTCATCTCATCTCATCTCATCTCATCTCATCTCATCTCATCTCATCTCATCTCATCTCATCTCATCTCATCTCATCTCATCTCATCTCATCTCATCTCATCTCATCTCATCTCATCTCATCTCATCTCATCTCATCTCATCTCATCTCATCTCATCTCATCTCATCTCATCTCATCTCATCTCATCTCATCTCATCTCATCTCATCTCATCTCATCTCATCTCATCTCATCTCATCTCATCTCATCTCATCTCATCACATCTCATCTCATCTCATCTCATCTCATCTCATCTCATCTCATCTCATTTCATTTCATTATGTTGTTGTGTTTATAAACTTTGGCCGTAGCATTTACGTAATGAGATGATATATATAGCGTCCATTAGCACCTTCACTTACACTAGATATGTGAAGCGACCACTCGGACGCTGCAGTGCCTGGGATTCTGCGCGCCAGCTGAATGTCCTTGGGCATGATGGTGACGCGCTTGGCGTGGATGGCGCACAGGTTGGTGTCTTCGAAGAGACCGACCAGGTAAGCCTCGCTGGCCTCCTGGAGGGCCATCATGGCGGAGCTCTGGAAGCGAAGGTCGGTCTTGAAGTCCTGGGGGATTTCACAGACGAGACGCTGGAAAGGCAGCTTGCGGATCAGAAGCTCGGTGCTCTTCTGGTAGCGGAAATCTCACGGAGGGCGACGGTACCGGGGTGGTAGCGATGGGGCTTCATGACACCGCCGGCTTACGTTAATTAAAGGATTGTGTACCTAACTAGATCAAACGCCGTCAAAAACATCTAATGTTACTTATCGCTTTTGTACATACATACAAATATACATACATAAACTCACGCCTATATTCCAGAGGGGTAGACCCGGGATTGCTACTTCCCACGACCCTGACATATCACTTTCGCTTCCTCAACATTCATTAGTCGTTGCATGCACGCTTCGGGTACTTTTTATCTCGCCCTTTGCTAATACATCCTTATTCATTTTATTTTATAATAAATAAAATTAATTAAACCAAAATATAAAGACTAATGCGCTGTCAACTGTTCACAAAGTGGCTCAAGTGTATCGGCGGCAAGTGTAGACAAAACGCTTGTCGTGTTAGGCCGGTTGGTCCGGAAATTAACCTCCATCGTTACCTAGAACTATTATTTGGTCTACGCGTAGATCTTCCATTTCACAGGTTTCCGTGGTAAATGGGCTTACTCAAGCACGCCTTACCTGGTAGCAGCATCCTCCCTGGAGCGCAAGAACCTTTTATCACCAAGTGACAACACTATCGAGCACAAAGCCACGTGTCTACTACAGAACGTTTACTCAGTAACGTCAACACAATGTCTTGTATTGTATCTATACTGCATGGGTAGTACGATGGCACGAGTCACGCGTTTTGTGGCGCTAAAATGTCAGAATTTGACAGTCGCTACTTTTGACACTTAAAACGCGTAACCAGAGCGTACTACCCAGGCTGGAGTATTTTTCACTTTTAGTAATAAGGCCGCCATCTGTACTTTTAGGTTAAGAAATATCTGTGCAATTTCCTTCTTTTTAGGGTTCCGTACCCAAAGGGTAAAAACGGGACCCTATTACTAAGACTTCGCTGTCTGTCGGTCCGTCCGTCCGTCCGTCTGTCTGTCACCAGGCTGTATCTCAAGAACCGTGATTGCTAGAGAGTTGAAATTTTCACAGATTATGTATTTCTGTTGCCGCTATAACAACAAATACTAAAAACAAAATAAAATAATTATTTAAGGCGGGCTACCATGATTTTTTTTGCTGTTTTTTTATCTTTGTGTCTAATGTTGTAAAGATAATGGTACGGAACCCTTCGTGCGCGAGTCCGACTCGCACTTGGCCGGTTTTATTTAATAAAGTGTTCTCTATTTTTGGATGATTTTACATGTGGAGGATGCGAAAGTTACCTGTCATGTATCGTGGCAAGTGGCAATCCCCGCTCCCTGCCTACCCCTCTGGGATATAGGCGTGAGTTTATGTATGTATGTTCACATTATATGCTCGAGCACAATCAAATGTGAATTACGAGATATGTGTTAATTACACGTGATTCACCTAAAGTAATATATCTAAAGTGGTGTTCTCTATCGATCTATCTGTCAAAGTCATAACTACGCTCGCTGCCTACACTCACTTGCTTAGCTTAGCCGGTACGCTGACCCGACGTTCTAAAGCAAATTGCATACGGACAGCTAATGATTATAGAAAACGTACTAAAAGGGTGGGAGACGAATAACGGACGACCCACGATTCTGCCACATGCGCACCAAATCCTGAAGGATGTCTAACATCTAACTATCGAATTTCATGAAAATTGATATCGCAAACTTCAGGATTCCGACAGTATTTGGTGCGCAGAATCCTAGTTCTGCCTACCTCTCAGCAGCAGTTAAGCACGGCATGCGGCACACCGAGCGGCGATACCAAATATACAAAAATGTATAAGGCACGCCACAAAAATACGGTCTCAGTGGCAAGCGGCGGCCCGTAGATTAATCGGCCAAAGCTCGCTGCACCGCACTTATATTTTATTGAATACAAAAACATATTAAAGGACATTACTTATTTGCACATAAATAATATGTACAAAGACGAACTTATCTCCGTAAGAGATTTTGATTTCTTCTAGCAAAAATTAGAGAATATCACTTAGCTAAGCTAGCCCCACTTACCTAAGTTCACTCAGCCCCTTTGTGCATAGCCCCTGTGTCCCTTTATTTTTTATTCCATTTTTTATCTAGTGTTTTGCCTTGTCTGTTTTTCCTTGTTTCCTATGCCTTGTATAATACCTGTGTGGCGATATATAAATGTATTTATTTTTATTCTTCTTGTTCTTCTAAGCCTAATATGGCATTAAGTCCGCATTAGGTTAAGTGCAGTAAAAGTATTAAATAATAATAATAATAAAGTTGTCGGCAAGATAGACAAGTTATGGTGAAAGCCAAGGAGCTTTTTAAAAAGACTAATTCTAAAATAAAACTAGAGAATACGTCCACTCGATTCGGAGAGCACTACTGTATTGTCTTAAAATGGTCACACGAATATCTTGGGTCTAGCACCTTATCTCTAAAGAAAGTTTACGTGGCTATGCTGAGTCAGCTCTAACTGTAAGTACCTACTCTACTGGTAGAAGGTTGAGGGGGTTGTATAACTAGATTGGATTGGGTACAGAGTTGATCGTCTGATGTTGTGTACTCGGTGACAAAGGCTCACCGTGCCCTAATCCCCATTGTTCGAGGCAACGTGGGTGTGGAGCCGCGATAAGCATATTATTGTATCTTGACACGAGGTTGCGTACGGCCTTAGGAGCATAGTTGTTTCATGTAGCTGCGTGATAAAAAAAATATGCGGTGGTAGCGCCGTGTTAGACCGATTGCTATAAGATGGTGAGTTTTTGATTCGATTTTAGGGGCTCGTTCGGCCGTTAGAGCCCTATCACACTAGCGATTGGCGAGAGATTTGAAAGCGATGCGATTGCGCAGCGAGCGCAGCTGCGATATCGCCGCGATTGTCACCGTCGACGCAATTCTGTACAATTGCGTTCAACAGTGCGACCCGCTCTACCTGAGTCATATCAAAGATACGTGTGTAAGCGGACGTAGCCACGTTTATAGGTACAATCGTCAGTGATACAATGGATACAAAGTTGCATGGGATACATAGTATCGCTCTTTCAGTCGATTTCTCGATAATGAATCCTCCCAGATTCGTCATTGACTTGTACCTGCTTTCGTTTTCCGAGTGTTCGAAGTAACAAAGCCAGCAGTATTTGTTAAGTGCTTCCTCGTCCGATCAATCCATTTTGCTACTAAGTGTCCAAAACGCGGCGAATACTCCGTGAGCTCGCCTTGACAGCGCAGCGTCGTCGCGGCGTTGTCACGGCATCGTCACGGCGTGCTCGCCGCGCAACCGCTACGCAATCGCGGCAAGCTCGCTGCGCAATTGCATCACTTTCAAATCATTTGCAAATCACTAGTGTGATGGGCTGGCTGTTAGACTTTTAAATGGTGCAGTTATTGCAGCAGGTTAAATGCAGCAGGACAAAACAAATATTTTGCTCTCATTGAGTTTTGACAAACGATATGTTATTATTTTTAGTGACACGCGTTGATCATTCATAGTTATATATTAAACAGGTATGATTGCGGTAAGAGCCGCTTAATATACATATCCGTGTGGCGCCGGATTAAGAATAGCGTCACTTCATTTCCTCCCGTGGATGTCATAGAAGGCGACTAAGGGAATAAATTACCAAGAGACGAGCAGCAGCGTCTTTCTGAGATTCCAACCACATACTGCGATCGCCAACCCGCCTGCCAAGCGTGGCGATTATGGCAAAACCTCTCATGGTGATGAACACCATGAGGGAGGCCTATATCCTGCAGTGGGCGTCAAATGGCTGATGATGATGGATATACATATAACTAAACAACATGTTTTGTTCTCATCGAAAAGCCCTTAACTAGGCATGGGTAGTAAGAATTTTTCATTCAGTTTGGACATCACTTTAGGGTCATTCGAATGGTGGCGTGGTGGCCGGGTTACCTATCTCCCTCTAAAATGGTTGAGACTGGTGATGGCTGACCCCTGCGTTATGCTCGTGAACGGGTGCTGTTCGTGTGTCTGGCCGCAGCATTAATGTTTTTCCTACTTTTGTAAGAAGTGTTATTTTGGCTTTTAAAGTTATTGGTGGCTATCACGGAATCATATCATATAGGCTTTGATGTATAAGTTTAAGATGATTTGAGAAAAGATGGTCAGAGTGGAGTTTTTTTTCCCGCTGCCTTTTTCTCCACTACAAATACGGCCCGAAGGCAGCGGCTAACATAGTAACAAAGTACATTGACATTCAGCAAACAGAATGTAAATTCTTTACGTTGAAATAAATTATTGATTTTGATTTTGGTGCGATCACTTATCCAGATCCCGACCTAGGATACCCTGTGTTATTTTAACCAGACATGGACGATATCACAAAAATGGAAATACACCCAGACAGGCCATGTGTACCTACAAATGTACGGCGGCCCCCAGTGAGAATTGAACCCACGACCTCCGGCATGGTAATCAGACGTGATACCGCTAGACCAACGAGGCAGTCCATACCTACTAAGCTTACCACCGGTGGCATTAAAACGTATGGAACAGCTGATTTTTTTTCACCATTGTGAAGTTTTTCCTGTAGTAAAAGCGGTACGTATTTACGAGTAGGAACCCACCATTTTCGTATTTATATCGGGGTTTTTTACACCCCGAATAAAACATTTTATACTCAACAATACCAACAACTTCGACTATGATGACAGATTCGAAATCGCGGAAAAAATATTAGTTACTTCGCGGATTGCCGAATCCAATTATTTTTCTTCAAAATTAGCGACTGGTATAAATTTTTGGATATGACGATTTGGTTTGCATTTGCATTTGGTTTATACAAATGGCCCCAGTCTGGGTGTATTTCCATGTGTGTGATGAACTTGCCTGGTTACCACAGCACAGGATATCCTAGTATGGTACCAGGTCAAGTGATTGTGTGTTGTAGAAGTTATTATTATTATTTGTACACTAGAATACATACTTCGACCCAATAGGAGAGGTATTATTTTAATAAGGATGTATTATTTTTTGCCCTTTAGGACAAACATAAAAAGTACCCGAATTACTAGCAAAGATAAAAAGTACCCGAAACCGGCGTGCGTGCATGCAACGACTCATGAATGTCGAGGAAGCGAAGGTGATCAGTCAGGATCGTGGCAAGTGGCAGCCCCTGGTCTCTGCCTACCCCTCTGGGATACAGGCGTGAGTTACATGCATAAGTATGTATGTATGTAGTGTACCAACTAACATACTATTCTCATGCTATGCATCTACCTTCTTGCAACCTTTCTAAGCTAATTTGCATAGGACGGTGAGCGTATTTACTCTCTAAACAAACTGTGCGTCACACATCAATGGCCCTTACCCCATTGGTGTAAGAGTGAAAATGCCATGGCAACCTTAGCACCCGTCCGTGGCTTAGGGTAAATGAAGATCCTTGTATCGGATCATTCTCGATCGTGTTGAGAAAAGGGTAATTTATTTCCATAGGAAGAGGGTTCCGTATAATATGGTGTGCTGTTAGGCGTATCGTTTATCAGGTTTAAATCTGGGTGTTAATTTAACGCTTGTGTTGCATAGCCAACCCTTCCGGCCTGGCCACACAGAAGGGACGTGGGGCGAGGGCGCGGTAAAGACCCGACGCGTTGTATAAGTTCGCACCCCCGCCCCATCTCTTCTGTGTGGGCTTCGTACATTTCGTACGTAGGCAGTACATTTGTACGAAAGTGAATTGGAAAGATGACGTGACTTTTCCGCGCCCTCGCCCCACGTCCTTTCTGCGTGTCTCAGGCCTGAGGATTTCGGGGATTCTGCGTTGAGTTCCGCTGACAGCTTACAAGATTCTACTGAAACATTGACTCGCTAAGCAAATGCCTCGTTGGTCTAGCGGCATCACGTCTGATCACCGTGCCGGAGGTCGTGGGTTCGATTCCCACTGGGGGCCGCCGTACATTTGTACAAGTTGCCTCAGTCTGGGTGTATTTCCACGTTTGTGATGTCCTTGCCTGGTTACTATAGCATATGGTATCCTAGTTTGGGACCAGGACAAGTGATTATATTGTGTGGAAGTTATTATTATTATTATATGAAATAGACAGTTTATGTCTGCGCTCCAACCGCGGCAAAACAATAACGACACTTCCCAAGTTTGACGTTTTGCAGTCGAGCCTCTTTGTGACACGTATTTCGGCACTGGGGATCTTTCTCGAAGAAAGTGTAAGGGGGATATAAAGGATATTCTTTTCTTATCTTATCCTCGAATCTAGCGTACCTTAGAACTTAAGTAATATACATCATAACTCAAGTAATACACAACAGTATTTAAACATTCATTAGTCGCTGCATCGAAGTCGTCGAAATTGTAGTAGCAATACCACACGCTATCTGTGAAGGAAAACATCGTGAGGAAACCCGCGTATAGAGAAGTTAACAAAGAAACTCCGCATATATGGTTTTCAAAATACGTTTTAACTTAATTAACAGAGTTTTCAACTTAAAATATTAGTCACGAATGTGTTGAACACTAGTCACAATCGTTCTGTAATAACTTTTTAATGCCAAACATTTACAGAAGTCGACTTATTTTACTTTTCCAAGATAAAGATAAGATAAGATAAAGATATTTATTTGTGAAACATGAGTACCGTTGTAAACAAATGTTTATTTCTATTTTGAGAAATTTGTGATACTTGCATAGTCCTTGATATAACAAAGTGGGTAATTACGTAACTAGGTAGGTACCTACTTAACCACATTATAATTTTTATGCATCTATTTTCATTTATGTCTTATACAAATAGCAGCTTATACAAAAATTATACATAGGTATTTTTTGTGTGTGTATCGTTGTATATTTTCATGCATGCCATTTGTTTTAAGTTAAGATCATTAAGCTGTTATCTATCGGTGAGGAATGTTTATTAATAGGAATAGGTAAATAGGTTTTTATGTTTAGGAGTTAACAAAACGTATTAAGCTACTCATTTTCTTTATTTAAGTAATTTTTGTTAATTCTGTTTTTCCTCTTTTATAAAATAAATAATCCTTGATGTTATAGTAAGCTTTTTTGCACAGCGTGTGCTTAACATATTTTTTAAACCGCGTTGGAGGTAACTCTAAAATATCTTGAGGAATCTTGTTGTAAAACATTGTACAGTGCCCCATAAAGAATGATTAACATTTCGGCGGAAAGTCAAAATATGTACAAGCTTATTTGACATTTCGAAGTACCTAGGTTGAACCAGACGAGCCTACAAAGTCGAAAAGTTACTTAATAACGCCCGTTAGATCCAGTTTAATCTGGGCACTTAACGTCCGATCTAGGCAGATGGCAGATGTCAATGGAATAAAGGCAGAGCGGCCAGTCCCCGCTACTGAGTTATCGGGATCATCTACAATAATGCTCGAGTCGCAGGCTCATCGATCACTTGAGTCGGAACTAAGAAGACTCCGGAGTCCGGGCGTGGTGAAATCTTTGATACATTTTGGTAAAAAACCTATTTAGAGGCCAAAATTCCACCCATGCCGGGACTTGAACCCGCGACCTCTGGCCAACCGTGCCAGCGCTCTCACAACTGAGCTAATGGGCAAGTGCAGGCATCGGCGAAATTTCGAACCTCTTTACTCAGCACGGGTTAGTGCAACAAAAAGAATATTAACATTTTGGTAAATCCTACTAATATTATAAATGTGAAAGTTTGTGAAGATGTTTGGAAGTTTGGAGGTTTGGATATTTGGATCTTTGTTACTCAATGACGCTATAACGGCTGAACGGATTTACATGAAACTTGGCATACAGAGAGACAAAGACCTGTATTGAGACATAGCATACTTGATATCCCGGTAATACGGTCCCGTGGGATAATATTTTTTTAAGTTTAAAATGGATGGCGTTGTGCAAGAATCGTATAAACGGATTCTGTGGCGGTACGAAGTTTGCCGGGGCAGCTAGTAAATAATAACGTCCACACAACACGATCGGTTGCTGTGATCCCAAACTAGGATAACCTGTGCTATGGTAACTAGCCGAGGACATCACAAACATGGAAACACACACTGACTGAGGTCATTTGTACAAATCAAGTACGGCGGCCTTCAGTGGAAATAGAACTCACGACCTCTGTTTTTTTGTAGTATCGCGTGCGAACTGCTAGACCATCGAGGCATCGAGCTAGAATATACGCCTCTATTTCTCTTGGCGTCATCTCCTATCGGATAGAGCGGTGGTAGCGGAGTGGTTAAATTCCCATTCGGGAGGTGGGTTCGAATCCCGGCATGTACCAATGACTTTGTTTTCTAAGCTACGTACCTTTGTGAAGTTTTAGTAGCAATACCATTCGCTGACCGTGAAGTAAAGCATCGTGAGGAAACCCTAGTGTCTAAGGTATTTACATATCTTAAAGCTTGCTACGTACTATGAGGCTAAGTGCAGAAATCTCAGGTCTAACTAGAACTGAAGGTAAGTAAATTCCTCAGAACTAGGGTTTCCTCACGATGTTTTCCTTCATAGTCAGCGAGTGGTATTGCTACTACCATGACTCACAAATTTACGTAACTTAGAATAAAAAGTCATGGGTACACGCCAGGATTCGAACCCACGACCTCTCGAATGAGAAGCCGGCGTTCTACCGATCCTCTACCTAGGAGCGGTAGAACGCCAACTTCTAGGCTGTTACTACTACTAGGTCTTCGCCTTGCAAAATGAGTTGCAGCAGATTGTATTTTTTGTTGCGTATAATATGACTATTACTGTTACTGTTACTTACCTGCTTATTTTGTGTCTGCGATGTATCTTGTTGATATAATATAGTACATTACTGCAGCGGCCAGCAAAAGAGGCATTGACGGACGAACGTGGAAGTAGTACTAAGGCAAAACTTTTTATTTGAAAAATATTTTTATATCGATTTTGGCGGTAACAAGTTTTCTATTACGGCTCTCGTCGCCTCTTGAATTTTTCCGGCCGTTGCTCGCGTTTAATTGGCCAGTACAGCAATTTCGATTTATCTCGAAGAAGGTTGTCGAAATAATGCTCAAATTTCCAAGCATGTTTGAGAAAAATATAACTATTTAATCATAACGATACACCTATACAACCTCCAGCTGGACCAAGAAGGTTGAACCTCTACTTTTAAAAAAAAAGGTTTCAATGAACGAGTCCGCGGCGACGCAACACGCATGCGCAATCGATGTTTGCGCCTTGGCGCCAACATTTTACATTTAAAAAAACTTTTCAATATTTAAACAAAGTTTGGTTCTGTTTATAAAATAAATTAGTTTTTGTGTAAAAACATGTCTGAAAGCGAGAATAGTGGTAATTGTACACCACTAGACATTCTGGAAGCTGCGTCAAACATGACTATGAACCTGTTACCGGCGAAATCTAGGAGCAGCTATAATAAATGTTACCACGAGTTCATGGAATGGAAAATTTATATTTTATGTATTATAGTATGAGAGTAGATAAAGTAGTGTATGACACTGTACATAACTTGGTCTTATAACACTCGTGTGATACTACAAAAAAACTCGCCTACGGCTCGTTTTTTTTTAAAACACACTCGTGTTGTAAGAACCCTTATTATGCAACAGTATCATAAACTACTTTTTTTTTTATCGTGGTAAACAAGAAGTCATGCCACCTCTACTAGTACTTCAGTGAACCCTTCAAATGCTCCGATCCCAATACACATTTATAATACAATAATAGTAGTAAGATTGACATTATGGGTACAATTATGGGTTACCGTAGGCACTGACTGAAAATCAGCGCTGAGGGATCACTTCCTCAGCACAAAGCTGAGTCAGCTGCCTTTTGTGGCAACTTTGATACACCACAGGTCCTACTACATCTGTCATGGTCCTGTTTTATTTATTCGTTTTGTCTGTTGTGTATTCAGTTTTACTTCTATTGTTGTGCATATTATGTTACCTATCTGCTTATCCTCCTCAGTCCTGACCTTGAAAATAACAATTGAAAACCATTGTTATTTTCAAGGACACGACTGAGGAGGTTATTTTGTTTCTGTGATGTATCTTGTTGGTATAATAAAATGTATTTCTTCTTCTTCTTCTACATTCTGAAACCGCACAGTTTTCAAGATTGCAATAAAGAAGTGTTCCTTAGATTTCTTTCTCCCGCTACCTGCCTCAATATACCCTGACCTGGAATCAACATGAGGCGCGTATTTCTCCTCCAATTTCGCCACTCCGCCCTTCCCACCTCGGTGGCTGCACACTTCGCCGCACCATTATTTATTTGGCGGCATCATTTTTCACCGCCCGCTTCGCTAACGCGGTGCCCGCGCCGGCTACGTGTACTTTCCGAACGTACCCGGTGGCGAACTTTAAAATATGTTTCGCTGCAAGTTGTCATAGCGAAGGTATCCTCTTCCTTCGTAATTCCTAAATGGAATAGCCTCGTTCAAACTAAATGCGGTGTAAATAAAAGATAGTACTTATTTAGTACCTGCAGTATTCACTTCACTAGTTAGTATAACACTCAATGGCTCGCTCGCGCACACATACAATGATCGACTGCCTGACACTGACAGCTCGCCAGCCTGACAGGTGACAGCCGGTGTGCGCACAAGACAGTGTATAGTCCGCACATATATTTTTGGCGGCAACGTGAATATAGTCACAGATCGTTTGCAGTGTATGTTCGAGTCGAGTAATTGACGTAGTGTGATGCGTAGTAAACTACTGTTAGACAATTACTAAAGTAGTCTATTACTCACACATGCACTGTAAAAATAGTAAGCGGTGTGCAAACGATTTGCGACTATGTTCACGTTACCGCCAAAAAGATTTGTGGGGACAATATGGTATATACCCTCACACTCGTCAGGTATCTACCTACATACACTAAAGTACCCAACCCGAATAATCGACGAAGGCGTACAGATGGCGAAATTAAAAGTGGAGACGAGATTTTCCAGTCAGTGGAATGCATAGGTAGGCTAGACTTGTAGCCGAGTGGGTGGCACAAGACGGATATCGTAGTCGAGGCTGGCCTAAGAGACTGTGTAGTGACGATTTCGACCAACATCTGCATAGCTATGTGAGGTGGTCCGGAAACGAATACTCTGGACTGAAGTGGAGGAGGCCTTTGCCCAGCAGTGGAACACAATATAGAGGCTACGTGAAAAACCCTCTATTACCCTTTTAAATTACGTCCAGTATGGGCGGCAGTTATGACAAGTATGATATTCTGCGCGTTCGCTCCACCATTTTATGTACCTGCAGGGAAAACGCGACTGTCCTATCTGAAATGAAATTAAATGAACTTTATTATCAGATATAATCATAGAAGTAGTTTACAAACTTAAGTACCTACCAGGTAACATGTATGAAAATGATAAGCTGTGTCTAAGCTATCCTATATCAATCTCTACATATGTATCTCTGTATGTAGTTTTCATGCTAGAGTGTTGGGGTCAGGGTGCAGCCCTCATCCCGAGGGATCTACGAATAAGTAGGTAACTAGGTGGAATGGTTATCAAACGTGCTAACGCTAGACCGACGAGATAGTCAAAATAAAGAATTTTCTATCCACTCCTATCAAACAAATTCACGCACTCACGCAGACGCAAATCGTCACCGGTGGAGCGACCGCGGCGGCGAATCACGCACGCAACCTTTTGTCATATGAATATGCCTAATAGTGGAATTAGTGTCACTTCTTGAAGAAACCCCCTTTAGTTGCTACACAGTGTTTCTCCCATAGCAGCGTTTAGACAGAAAGTCACGGCCATACAAGAAGGAAAGGAAAAGCGGCACAAAGTAGCTAATGGCTGTTTAAATCATAAGTATTTTCGTTCTCCGCTTTGCTTTTGCTGTATCTATCGTTTACTCTATCGCTTAAAGAAATTACATTTTTATATTCTTTTTGTTGCACTAACCCGTGCTAAGGACAATTTAAAAACCTATTTAGCCTCTAAATAGGTTTTTAAATTGCCCTTAGCACGGGTTAGTGCAACAAAAAGAATATAATATTGTAGGTACAGAAACCTAACTGCATAGTGGGTTACTCGGGGCTGCAAGTGATGTAAATTGCTTCGGTCAGATGTCGCTGCCTGTACATAATACAGAGAGGTTTGTAAAGAGGCTCGAAATTTCATTGATGCTTGCGCTTGCCCATTAGCTCGGTTCAAGTCCCGGCATGGGTAGAATTTTTAGCCTCTAAATAAGTTTTTAAATTACATTTTGCTAACTATGTTTTATATTGAGTGTCAAATACATACCACGCTTGTTATTAACGTTGTAAACTCTACCAGCTCGATTTCAATAGCTGAGTTACAGAGAAAATAAAAAACATAGTTAATTGGATTAGATTTGAACTCTTTATTGCACACCATACATAATAAAAATTACTACATACATACATAAACTCACGCCTGTATTCCAGAGGGGTAGGCAGAGATAGATCACTTTCGCTACCTCAACATTCATTAGTCGTGGCGTGCAAGCACGCCGGTTTCGGATACTTTTTATTATCTTTTTAAATTTACTGTCGAGACTAAAAGTACTGTGTCAGTCATAGTACTGATTTTCGCCACAGACGTGTGAAGAATTGTATATTTAGAATACGTATCATCAGGGTTGATCTCAGTGGTGCGCTCCTTCGGTTCTCCACAGATTTTCACGGTCAGACTTGCGGTGCAGTATCCACTTCATTCTCCCTTGATTGATGATCATGTGACTGCTTAATAGAGCGAAAAAGTTTAAACAAATAAATAGAGCGAAAAAGTTTGAACACGAGAATAAATAGTGGCCATTTTTTTATGGCACACAAAACAGGTTACAGACATTATTACACAAGAAAAACAAAGAAACAATTTACCTTGATCTAGCCCATAACCCTAAACTTATGCGCACAGCATGATTGTAAGTTATGAAATCATGCTGTGTAAAATCATTTAGGCCCAAACACTACACAATTCAAAAACCTATTTAAAAACCTATTTATCCGACCTCAGCACGGGTCAGTGCAACAAAAAAATTATAATACTTTTATAATTATAACTGTACTTTTATAATTATACCTGTTTTTTTTATAATTATATTCTTTTTTTTTTTTTGTATGTTGCACTAACCCGTGCTGAGGTCAATTTTAAAAACCTATTTGGAGGCTAAAAATTCCACCCATGCCGGGACTTGAACCTCTGGCTAACCGTGCCAACGCTCTCCCAACTGAGCTAATAGGTAAGTGCAGGCATCGGTTTACTTGTACTTTTATAATTTTATGTCTTCTGAAAATACCTCATACACGACATCTAACGAATCTTTACATTTTGTTTTTTGAGATTTCTTAGCGGAAAAGCATGGAGTTCAGATTGTTAAAGTAATCGATTGGTTTTCCTTGCTGTACTACCAATGAACAGGACAATGAAATAAAGAGCAGTGTACGAGTGATAATCAATGTAAAATGAAAGTGAAATTTTCTTCTAATGAATTGAGTGTAAACGTCGCGAATCATTGAATGTAAACACGGTCAAGGTTGGCTTCGCCGCTTTAGCTCCCTGTTCAGTCTCCGCCATTAGCAGAAAACAAAAATCCTCTTCCAAAGCTAAACATTAGGCATTCTCTGTACCAGAAGAATCATTTCTAAATGTAAACAAACCGTTGATTCAAATGAAAGACAGGTGTCAGAAAGACACGCAATAGTGTGATTAGAGAACGTTGTGGATTGAAAGAGGATGTAATGACTAGAATTGAGAAAGGAATGTTGCGTTGGTTTGGACATGTGGAGAGGATGAAGGAAGAAAGACTGACAAAACAAATATATCGAAGGGCCGGTAAGGGACGACCGAGACGGACATACTTCGACCAAATAGGGGATGTATTAGCAAAGGGCAAGATAAAAAGTACCCGGAATGAGATCGCATAATAGGTCGGACGAATTAAAGTCAAACCGGCCGCCCCATTCTACAGAACTACAAATTCATGGTTTACTGGGACAATACGATGCATATTCCATGGCCTGATTAACAAGTAGGAAGTCTAATGTACTAACCGGCTACGCAAGATGCATCGAATTGTCATAATAAAACGCGGCCCAGGCCTGTCATCCCTTTATACAGAGGACCACAATCACCCGCTATTCCAATAAAATGTTCTTATTAGCGGGTTCACTACACTATATTAAGTTAAGCACAGAATTTATGACCGCGTTATCACTTGGAGTCTGCTCCTCCTATGTGCGTCTTAGAGCACGTATATTGAAAGGTGGACCATTGATGAAGCTGGTGGGTTTAAGCAGCGTTTTCACGTCTGTGCACTCGGACCGAGTGATCTGTTTTAGCTACTAAGATGCTACTCGTATCGTGTATACCGGCGATCTTAGCAAACTCTGATCTAAACAGCCAATAGGCATGATGACAGTAATTGAAAATCACTAAAATTATGTATTTTTTTAACAGGAAACACGCATTTATTTTTTTATTAAGAGCGGGATTGATAAATATTACGATGATTAAAATGTACAAAAATCCTATGTAAGCTATATTAAGTTGAATAGCGAATGACGTCACTTTGAGGAACACGCGAGTTAACACAGAATATAATTGAATATATTACTTTATAATCTGTGACATACGTAACAACGTACCTGCTTGTACGAAATTGCTGTGTTGACGTTTTACACCACAGATTAATTTTACACTTTTGCACTGTGACGTCACTAGCGACGCCATGACATTGGCGAGCGTTTCGGTGGGAATTTAAATCTAAAAACTAAAATGTATTTTTTTACCATTAAACTGTGCCCAAAAATATGAAATAGATTGTAAATAATGTACATTTTGGGACATTGTAGGACATTGTTTCAGTCATTAGGCCTATTGTAGTACTAAGATCGCCCGTGTACACGATACGAGGTAGCTTCCGTAGTTAAAATAAATCACTAGGTCCGAGCATAGGTAAGACCATGAAAACGCGGCTTTACACCCAGTTAACTTTTGAGTGGTGCGGAGTTCGCGGGTTCAAGTCCCGGCATGGGTGGAGTTTTCAGCCTCTAAATAGGTTTTTAATATTATGATTATGTTTATAATAACTCCCAGCCATAGACCTTAGCCCAGTCTACGAGGGATAAGCATAAGCAGCCTACATACGTCCCACTGTAGGGCACAGGCCTTCTCTCAGGGATACATTACATTTTGGGACATTGTAGGACATTGTTTCAGTCATCATGCCTATTGTAGTAAAGATCGCCGGTGTACACGATACGAGGTAGCTTCCGTTGTTGAAATAAATCACTAGGTCCGAGCATAGGTACCATACCATGAAAACGCGGCTTTATACCCAGTTAACTTTTGAATGGTACGGAGTATACATTCATCGATATGGCACCGTCGTATAAGGCAGACACCTGTAAAGCTTCTCGCGGCCAACATTAATCTTCCTTTGTTGAAGGCCTGAGAAAAACAAGGTTGCCTTCTTTCCTCCTATCCACTCAGAGTTTAACTTTGCCAGGGACGTTTTTCTTTAAGGGGCTGGTAAGGGTTTTTTTTTTAAGAGAATAAAACACATAAGTGAATTAAAAATAATTAAAAATCCACACAATCTTTTTTAGACCAAGATTATAGATAGATAGATAGAATATTCTTTATTGTACACAAAGATTACATTACCAGAAATTCAATAAATCGCAGTACAATTGGCGGCCTTATTACTACAAGCAATTTCTTCCAGGCAACCATAGACGGAGACAAGAAAGAAGTTAGAGACGGGTAGTCGGTGCAATTAAGAAATATGAGTTGAAAAGTATATAAACTTACTTATACATAAATATTTAAACAATTAGGCATACATACATACTAATAATCAAATTATATATGGGGAGAGGAAATAATATAATATACCTACGTAATATTGGAAACATTATCTATTCTATAGATAGGTAATATTCTTTCACTCTGCTTTCAAAGACCGCTGGTGAAGGGGACTGTCTTATTGCTAATTGCAATTCATTCCACAGTCGGACGGCTGTGGCTGAAAAGGAGTTACTGAAGAACTTCGTCGAGTGAGTAGGTGTCTTCAGCAACAGATTATGTTAATGCTTTAAAGTGAAATTCATAAAATTATGAAAATTGCGATAACGATAAAATTGTATGAACGAGTCGATTTCATTCCAATACTGCTTCTTCTTCGTGCTCTGAAGGTTTTATACATACGCATGCACATAGGTAAAACCTTCTAAGCGTCGTTGAAAAAGTCATTGGTACATACTGGGATCCGAACCCACGACCTCTCGAATGTGAGGCCGGCGTTCTGCCGCTGCGCTACCACCGCTAATATGTTGAAATAAAATTGGTAATAAAAAAACAAAAGAACTAGAACAAAAGTTGTTTTAAAAGACAATGATTATTATTATTATTATATTATTTTTGTTGCACTACCCCGTGCTGTTGACGATTTCACTGATGCCTGCACTTGCCCATTAGATCAGTTGGGAGAGCGCTGGCACGGTTGGCCAGAGGTCGCGGGTTCTAGTCCCGGCATGGGTGGAGTTTTTAGCCTCTAAATAGGTTTTTAATATTATGAATATGTTTATAATAACCCTTAGCCACAGACCTTAGCCCAGTCTACGAGGCATAAGCATAAGCAGCCTATATAAGTTTCACTGTAGGGCACAGGCCTTCTCTCAGGGAGAGAGTATGGGCTTAATCACCGCGGATTGGCGATTTCAAGCGCTGAGGTATATGAACAGCTCAGACACTCAGGTTTCCTCACGATGTTTTCCTTCACCGTTAGCGAGTGGTATTGTACATAACTTAGAAAACAAAGTCATAGGTACATGCCCGCACTGGGAATCGAAGCTGGGTCTCCCGCTTCCGAGACCAATGTTCTACCCACTAGGCTACCACCGCAATCTCTACGTGGCAATCTCTTCAAAATCATAACATTAGATTAACACTAGCGCCACCGAGGAAAAGAAAGCATATCTTTTTTTACACATCGAACTGTACGATCTCCGAATCATGTTAATAGTTATCTCTAGGACCCATGGCCGTGAACCTTAGGGGAAAAACCTAGGACTTAGAAACGTAGAAATACGGCCGTTTTTGGCATTAATGCTATAGTCACAGGTTCTTTTTCTTGGGTCCTCAAATCACTGTTAACACGATTGAGAGATTGTACAGACACTTTTTGCAAATACGAATAAAAGAAGATTTTTTATTTTTTTTATTGGTGGCGCTAGTTTTCCCCTGGATCCCCTTAACGCTGGTAGTCGGGAAATTTCTTTAAGGTTGAATTAATGACTGCGTTCCACTGGCGAAGTACGCTGGAGGCTCGGCCCCTCTACTTTCGATGTTTTTGAGGGCAGTTATTTAATAATTTAGCCAAAAATGCTTTCAGTTTCCTCTGCGCTCTGAGGTTCCAATAAGTTGCTATTTTTTACAACAAAAACGTTTGCTATACTCCGTTCTACGAGTCAAACTCCTAGGAAACAAAATACTCGCATTTCATTGGCCAATGCACGTGGCTAGAGATAAGAGAAACAATAAGCGAGGACGGTCCGCTTCATAGGGTAGGTTTACTTAATGCAGTGGCTATTGAATGTCAAGCGCATTAACCAATGGGCGCACATAGGTGACTTTCTTTGGGAGCTCGTTTCGCGGAATGGAGTTTAAGTTGGTATTTCTAACTTTGCATTTAACTGTTACGCGATTTGAACGCAATGTAACGTCGAGAGGGGCTGGAGTGGGCGCAAAAGGCGCACGAATAAACGAGTGGCAAATGTCACCTTTTAAACACTACAGAGTAATTTTGAGTTTATTTACCGTATAGGGAATGTTCTGTTCATTGTGAAAAACAGTATTATTAATGATTTATCAGTAATGGTAAAACATATTAGTAAATATTCGTGATTTCCGACGTGTGGCTCCAAATTGTGAATCCAAATTCGAAGTGGTAGGATTCGGAGTGGTAGTGGTTTTCTTATTATATTAAATTCTTAAGAGTCTTATATCTGATATGCGTAAACAATTAAAAAACAATTGAGTTGGCCGGTGCCGACCATAAGACGTTAAAAATAGATATTACTTTTCGTCCTGATATTGTTTGTTGAGTGAAGTAATTTTGGCTAACAAAAATAAAAATTTTTTGGCGCGTATTTTTTTTTCAAAACTCCCACTATATGTTTCCAAATCATGGTTAGAACGTTCCTTTAAAATACGATGAACAAATTCAAAGTCACCCTGTAGATGGGAAATGCCTTACGAATAAGTACCTAGTGCGTTAACCGTAATCGATCTTACGATCCCTAATTGAGTTAGCAGCTTTGTTGGTAACTAATTACACTTATCCAACAATTACAGGCGTTACTTGTAATCATAGTTAATGTAGTGAACAAATTAATTTAATTTATGAGGATATTAATATCTTCCTGAGATTCCAACCGCATACTGCGATCGCCAACCCGCCTGCCAAGCGTGGCGATTATGGCAAAACCCCTCAATGTTATGAAAACCATGAGGGAGGCCTATACCCTGCAGTGGGCGTCGGGTGGCTGATGATGATGATGATGATTAATAATGTAAAAAAGGCACTGACTAGAGTTGGTGGACATTGTCTGTAACCAATAATAAAAAAATTAAAAAAATCATAGTTCCTAATTTTAGGAATCAAGCGCAGTGATGGTAAATCAAACATAATAATAATACTATTTTCCACACAATACAATCACTTGACTTGGTCCCAAACTGGGATACCCTGTGCTATTAAACATTTAAACATGAAACATTTTAGACATGTAAAGTTAAACATTTTTGCCTAATTAAATTATTTTCTATTGTAGGTGACTTCCAATTCGTTTACTACTGTTTAAGAGGGCATTGAATCATAATGTATGTCGCTAGTTTAAAAAAAATGGCGCACCAAAAAAAGTTTATCATCCAAAATTTGTTTAGCTGTTAGCATAAAAATAGAAAAAGAACTTTTATATTCTTCTTGAAACTTAATTTCATACTTTTATATCTATTTTATAGGCCGTGCGAAAGATCTTTTATATTTTTCATGGAATCAAAATATTATTTGTAAACATAAATCAATACTATTAATTTATGTTTACAATAAAAAATAATTTGAGTATGAAATTCTGTTAAGAATAATTAAATCTCTTTCGCTCTTTAGATCTCTCTTAAATATTTTGTAATACATCACAAAATATTTACAACAGTTTTACTACAATTCATTGTATTGTATTAATTTCTGGCATAGCAATCGGTCTACGTCGTCGTACACAGAACATCGCAGGCCGTAGCAGGTCTCCTACGGCGTAGCCAGACTACGGCGTAGCAATCTTACGGGGTAAGTCAGTCTTATAGGTCTTATTTCTTCGTATTTCTTTATTGAAATTTAGCACTGGCAAGCGACCATTTCGTTATTTCCGATAGTATGGTTGTCATAACACGGTCGCCGGGTTCTTGCTTTTCACCATTACCTGCCACCTCTTCCTGCGTTCTTTTGACGCCAACATGTTTGATCGCGTCTCGCTCACTCGTGTCGCCTGATATTAAAAGCCCTATTGTTTACAAGAAGCAAGCATTGTCATGCGGTGATAGTTTATGACTTAGTGCTTTTAACATCCTTGTACACTCTCTGCTACAATCGCTGTAGCGCCCGAGACAGTCTGACAATACAAACTCCGTAATAAGCCAACACTACGCGCAACAACTGCGCAGAAGGTTAACATTACTTTAGAGTGGAAAACTACAGTACAAGTAAGAATAACTTAGAGCTTTAAATTTTAAATGCTATTTGGTTCTCTGGTTAACATGCCTAGTTATTTGTTTTTGAGACCAGAGTGTCAGAGGTCATAAAAAGGTTACTGTTTCAGCATATTGTTTCGGAAACTCAAAACAACTCCCGTTTTCTGACATATACCATTGAACTCATTATTGGTTTGAGCAATAAACTTATGTTAGTAGATCTTTCTGTTATAAGACATGCGGGCCATGACAAACAAGACGTGCATTTAATGCAGCCTGTAAAGGTCCCACTGTGGCCCTTCTCTCAAAGAGAGACTATGGGCTTAATCACCTCGCGTGCCCACCGCGAATCGGCAATTTCAAGCGCCAACGTATGAGAATACCTCAGATACCTGAGTTTCCTCACGATGTTTTCCTTCAACGTTAGCGAGTGGTATTAAATGTACGCAACTTAGAAAACAAAGTCATTATTACATGCCGGGATTCGAACCCAAGACCTCCCAAATGAGAAGCCGTCGTTCTACCGCTCCGCTACCATCGCTTTTTCAACCAAGTCGTGCATAACTCGTGTTTATCAACAAACTCATAACGTGCATTAGGTGGCGAATGGCACCCTGCTTGTGCGATGACCCCTGAGGCTGGACCGGGTAATATAGGGTGTAGGCAATAAGGTGCTACATATAGTCAGCCATAGAGATAGGCGGGCAATCATCGGAAATATGAGATAAATTGCTGGGCATTGGGCTGCGTTTACATGGGATTGGCTGCACCGTTTGTCTAGTGGTAACGCGTTTCACTATTAAAACAGCCTTCAATTTCCAGCTGTGTATGTCAATATACATGGATGTACGTATTCGGAATACAGATCTTGTACAAAGAATACTTTTATACGAATAATAAAACAACTTCAATAAAAGACCATCACTTGTCCGGTTGCAAACTAAGATTATAACTTCAATCAATCAATCAATCAATCAATCAATCAATCATATATTTATTGTCATAAATTACATGTGCAGGGTTGTTCATATATACATGTCAGTTTCAATGTAATTTTACCAATATGGTGTGACAATATCGAAACATAAATTATAAACTACTTAAATCATGCATTTTATAAATGAGACTAAAAGCGTATTGGGATTATAATTCAACATAAGTTAATTCTATCGGACCTAGAATGCACGCTCATCCAGAAATTCTGTTATTTTATAATAGCTTTTCGTAACAAGTAAATTAAACAGATCACGTTTAAAAGAGGATAGATCGTCGACATCCCGCAGTGTTTTTGGTAGTTTATTAAAAAATTTTGATGCCATCCCGAAGAAACTTTTACCAAATAGACCTGTTTTATGCGGTAGAGCTCTAATCTTGTTTTGGTTTCGTCTACATATGTCTACATATGTCTACTACGTCAACTTGCACTTGAAACTTCAAAATAAAAGAACATTCATTCAAGATATTTAAGCTTAACTATTTATTATTTTAAAGCTGCTGTGAATATTTTTAATTTCGTTTACGTATACAGATACAGAAATTATTTTATATGTTGTATTTTATATACCGACAGCGGTGGTAGCCTAGTGGGTAGAACATCGGATTTGGAAGCGAGAGACCCAGGTTCGATCCCCAGTGCGGGCATATATACCTATGACTTGGTTTTCTAAGTTATGTAAATTTGTGAAGTCATAGTAGCAATACCACTCGCTATCTGTGAAGGAAAACATCGTGAGGAAACCCGAGTGTCTGAGCTATTCACATACCTCAGCGCTCGAAATCGCCAATCCGCGGTGGGCACGCGTGGCGATTAAGCCCACACTCTCTCCCTGAGAGAAGGCCTGTGCCCTACAGTGGGACGTATATAGGCTGCTTATGATTTCATATATTATTATTATTATTATAGGGGTTACATCATTGCACTTTTTGGTTAATTTGATATTAGCCATTATTTGTAAAGTATTTTCCATTAGTTTGAAAGCGCCTTCAAACGCGTCCCATTTCTTAAATGAAGCTTTAGCGTCGGTTATAATTAACAGCAAATCTGTTACAAATTAGCATTTTTTCTTGTCCGAATCCCATTTCGCGCCAACCTAGTCGCGGACACAGCTTGTTGAATATGACATTAAAATAAGCCTTTGATTACGTATAATTGAGTTTTGTTTGAACTGGTTTTAATTAGCCCTAATAACTAACAAACTTTCTTATATCATCATCATCATCATTCAGCCACAAGAAGTCCACTGCTGGACAAAGACCTCCTCCGTGGATTTCCAAAAAGACCGGTTGGAATGGAAGCGGCTTGCATCCAGCGTCTTCCTGCCACTTGGATGAGGTCATCTGTCCATCTCGTGGCTGGTCGTCCTACGCTGCGCTTGCAGATATGGGGTCATCAGTTCTGCGTGCTATGTGCCCCGCCCACTGCCACTTCAACTTACTAATCCGCTGGGCTATGTCGACGACTTTTGTTCATCTACGGAACTCATCATTTCTGATTCGATCTCGTAGAGAAATTCCGAGCACAGCCCTTTCCATAGCATAACTTTCTTATTAAATAAACATGTGTTATTTAGTAGCGACTACAGCTATGCTTGCAATTTCCATAACAATTTTCTGGAGGAGCGTAACCAAGCGAGTGTTGAATGATGGTTTGCATACTACATGTGAACAAGTTGAGATACAGTAAAGTTGCTAAGTTTGATTGAAACTGGTACACTAATCAAGTTAAAACTTCGAGGCGTACGCCCTATTATGAACTTACGTCTCAGTTTATAAACTCCGCGTCTTGTTGTGAAGTCGTGTGGGTGTATCTAGCCACCTATCTAACTAATCTATAAATTGATTCCACTGTCGGTACTTCTTAATATATTTAATAATAGCTCAAAGAAATCTGTAATGAAATCAACGTCAATTATTTTTTAATCAAGATTAATAGTATAGAAGAGGAATAGGTTGTCTGGAAGAGATCGCTCTAAGTGACAAGACCGCCAATTGTATACCACTACTTAGATATAAGAAAGTATTTGTAATATCTTTCGCCTGGTTGTGCAATAAAGTGTTCTCTATCTCTCTATCTAGTAATTTTAAAAAAACTGTGTGCAAAACGACAGTGTCGTTAATTAGATACTTTAAAAGTAATTTTACTTCTGCACCGCCCCTAAGCGAGTCATGGGTATATCCATGACCAGATGCATTTGTTACAATCTCGCCTCTAGCGCCACATTAGTTGCGATCGATATTATGTAGTACATATGTCTGCTGAGCAGTATCCCGTGATTTATTGACCGTGATAGTAAACACGGACTCAGCAATATTTACGGTCAAGTTTGTAGGATACTTATGGCCCGAATAAACGAGACTGGCGTATAAAATTACAAAGTACTGGCAGTAACAGGCACGTATCATTGTAGGCCCCGCATTCGCTTATCATAGGTCGACACACAGTTCAAAACTGTCTAGCTTATACGTCCCCCTGCATAGCACAGGTTTTCTCTGCAAGAAAGAGAGAGTAAAGGCTAACGTTTTTGAATAATTCTGTGAGTCAAATTTATTTCATCTAATATTCTACTAATCAATCTACACCAAGAAAATCATAGAACAGAGCAAATGTACCTTTTTAGGGTTCCGTAGTCAACAAGGAACCCTTATAGTTTCGCCGTGTCCGTCCGTCCGTCTGTCTGTCTGTCTGTCCGCGGCTTAGCTCAGAGACGATTAGTACTAGGGAGCTCAAATTCGGCACAGATATTGGCATAATTTGGCATAGATATATACATATTAGTCACGCCGACTAAGGGCCCGTACTCAAAACGGCGATGCGACGTCGCATCGTAAAAATCTGCGAGCTCGCGCGACGCATCGCAAGAAATTGCAAATTGATTCGCGTCGGCGTCACAACAGTAATAAATGGATGAACCCAAAATCTTCTTTGTTTCTTTTTCCTGTATCTTCTTAGCAATAACAGAAGTGAGCACTTCTTTTTACGATTCATGTCACGACCTAGTTTTCTAGATCTCATACAGACAACCTTTGGATGGAGTGGATTACAGCATGAATATAGTCGGTAGATGGATGTACATAAATAAGAGAATCTGAAATATAATGGTATGTGAAGTAACAAATATGTATAGCGAAAAATAACAAGAATAAAAGCTGACTCTGCAAACGTTGTTTTGCCATATTAATTAGCCTACGACCCACTCTTAAACCTACCAGACACAAAAAAAATCATAAAAATCGGTGAAATCGTTTTGGAGGAGTTCGATAACAAACACTGTGACACGAGATTTGTATATATTAAATAAAACTTACAGCCAGGTCCAGTTCAATGTTTCGTGTGCAATAAAGTATAATTGAAAAATAAATACTGCCCTATCACACTGGCGATTTGCGAGCGATTTGAAAGTGATGCGTTTGCGCAGTGATCTCGCCGTGATTGCGTAGCGTCGTCGTGGCGTACTCGCCGCGCAATCGCGGCGAGCTTGATCCGTATGGCGGTGAGGTCGCTGCGCAATCGCATCGCTTTCAAATCGCTCGCAAATCGCTAGTGTGATATGGCTCTAGTTCAAGCTCATCCATATTTGTCCCGATACAGGCCTTCTGCTGGACTGAGCAGGACTGTCTCCGGGTGGTTTTAGGACGTTCTCTCTTTCTTTTTTAGTAGGGCACCATTTAGGAATTAAGAATTCTACAAAGTAAATACCGTATCCTTATTTCTCGTTATTTTTTGGGAAACCTGCAGTGGCTAATGAATGCTGATGATGACATGAAAACGGCTTGTCAGGATCGTGGCACGTGGCAAACCCTGGTCTCTGCCTTCCCCTTCAGGAACAAGCGTACATGAATAAAGGTTAACTAAGAATTTTAACTGTGTACATAGATTACGAAGAAGTTTGTCTTCGGTATATTGGGTTTTACATGTTCAAATATTGTTATTTATAAGAAAAAAAATAAATTACCTAAAACTCAATATTCATCGCATCTTTTATAGTTCATCTCTAGCCCTAAAAGAAGAAGGCACTAATTGACTTTTTAATAAGTTTACCGCGAAATAAAAAAAAACATCAAGTTCAAGAAAATGGCCCCCATAAAACAACAAACAGTTGATTTATGAATAATGAAAATGGAACTTTTAATTTCGCGAGCGCATAATGTTCTTGGCAATTTGTATTAAGCTGGTTATAAAAGTGTCCGATTATGTTATTTATATTGTTGGGAAAATGTGTGAACCTTTCTGTGGGTGGGTGCAGTGTAACAAATGCCTACAGTTTTCAAAACAATCATAATAATAACTTCCACTCAAAACACTCACTTGGCCTGGTCCCATACTAGGATACCCTGTGCTATGGCAACCAGGCAAGGACATCACAAACAAATTACACCTAGACTGAGGCTATTTATGCAAGTGTACGTACTGTACTCTTCTTCTTGGCACTTTAAGTCTTTTCATGAAGTATATTTCCATTGCACCTATTTGCAAAACTGTGACTGTCAGTTGCTGAAATAAAAATATATAAAAAATAAAATAAAGTAATAAATTTTTAATGATATACTGGATACACTCAATTTGAAATAAAAAAAGATGAAATGATTCCAATCGCAAACTGCGATCGCCAACCCGCCTGCCAAGCGCGGCGATTATGGCAAAGCCCCTCATGGTTATGAAAACTGCGAAGGAAGGCCTATGTCCTGGAGTGGGCGTCAAATGGCTGATGACGAAATGAAAAAGCCACAGATATAGCAGCCAATATGCATTGTTTATTACTAAGTTTCATTCCTGTGACACTTGGAAAAAAAAACCAATCCCGGTTTCTGTATTGACAATCTGACTAAATAAACGCTTTTGTATCGTTCTGCCTATTTAGACTTCTCAAAAATAACGAGATTGATAGATACTTAGGTATGTGTTTGCTTAGTGAAATTCTCAATTTAGAAACCGTTGTCTGGCATTCACCAGAGTTCAGGACCAGAGTTCCCTCCCTGCACCTCCTCTGCAGCTCAGGGGTTACCTCAGCGAGCCTAAGCGAAATAAAACAAATGGCCGCGCCTTTCCACTGGCGTTATGGTAATTTTAATGCCGGCACGTGTCCGATTTGCTAATGCCCTGTTGGCTGCCCACTGCTCGCGGGTTCTTGAACTTTTCGTGAACGGGAACGGTGGTAGCGCAGCGGTAGATCTTCGGCCTCACATTCGGGAGGTCATGCGAATATTATATTTGTCGCTGACGTTTCTTATTTCGAAATGGATTTTAAAGAGCTTACAAGCTCCAATTGCTATCAGATAACACCCAGACACCCAATGAGAGCAAAACAAAGTTATTACAAAATCGTTAAACCCGACTTTTAAAAGTCTTAAACTAGATTTGAATAAGTCTACCGAATTTTAATAATCATATAACTTCCACACAATACGATCACTTGACCTGGTTCCAAACTAGGATACCCTGTGCTATGGTAACCAGGCAAGGATATCACAAACATGGAAATACACCAGACTGAGGCCATTTGTAGGAATGTACAAATGTACAAATGTTTTCAACCTAATCGGGCCTTATCAACTTCTCATTCAACTTATTGTAAGTTAAAATGGTAAGGTTTAAAGTTCAACTGACTCATCTGGGTCTTGATTAAGACTTGTAGCGGTCCAGTTTTTTGTTTTTTAACATAAGTATTATTAATACAATGGCAGCTTTAAGCTGATGCATATTTATCACTTTCGTACACTAGTCAAATGTTTATCAAGTTTTTAAATTAGTTCACTGTGGAAGTACTAATTACTATCTCTGGTAGTTTAATCCACGCATTCACTACACGGTTCGGCAAGAAGTGCTTTCTTGGATTGCTTGTTCATTATTGTTTGGCATTACATTACATAAACTCACTCCTGTATCCCGGAGCGGTAGGCAGAGACTTAGGGTTTGCCATTTGCCACGATCCGGACAGACCTTCTTCATCATCATCATCATCATCAGCCATTTGACGCCCACTGCAGGACATAGGCCTCCCTCATGATTTTCATAATCATGTGGGGTTTTGCCATAATCGCCACGCTTGGCAGGCGGGTTGGCGATCGCAGTATGCGGTTGGAATCTCAGGAAGACGCTGCTGCCCGTCTCCTGGTAATCGATTTCCTTAGTCGCCTTCTACGACATCCACGGAAGGCAACGGAGTGACGCTTCATCCTCCTCCAACCTCCTTCGCTTCATCAAAATTCATTAGTTGTTGCATGCACGCACGGCGGGCGCGGCGTCGGCTACTTTTTCTTGCCATTTGCTAATAAATCCCCTTTTTGCTCAAATTATTTCCACATGGGACGTCCCTAACCATTCCTTCCACACATTTGCTCGATATTCGCTTGTCAAACTTTGGGAGTCTGTACAAATCATTAGGAACTGTTTTTACCAACAATATGGGAGCTGGCGTCCGCCATTTTGTTATTGTCGTGACGTCATATAGCCAGTGACGTCATATAGCCAGTGACAGTTGTATCGTCGATACCTTTCAATTGACACCACATTTATCAAAATCTTTCCAGCAGTTTAGCCTTTATAAACTTAGTTTCAAACTATAAAGAGTGTGTTTCCTTTACATCAATAAACCGAAAAAGTGTACATCGGTGATTTCATAATTTCGAGCCCGAAAAGAGCCTGCGCTACGTAATAATAAGCGCAGAAAACCTAACCGTCGCGTCGTTAGCCTTCGCAGTCGGGTAAAAACCAAAGCGAACAGCCAAATTCATATACTTTCTTTTCGCCTTTTGCCCTGGGATGAGCGAAAACGGTGCCATAAAGGCCGCTCCACACTTAAGCTGTGAAGTCACACCAAGAACTCAAGAACAGCGTGATGTTCATGCTTATAATTTCTTCTCTGTTCAATACACACTATACGTTATTATTATTAAACATATCATAGCTCAACCCGGTATCCCAGAAGGGTATGCAGAGACCAGGGTCTGCCACTTGCCACGATCCTGACAGATCTCTTTCGCTTCATCAACATTCATCAGTGGTGGTCTGCTCGCACGCCGATTTCGGGTACTTTTTATGGTACCCTTTGTTAATACATCACCTATTTGACCGAAGGATGTCCAACTGGGACGTCCCTTACTGGCTCTTCCACCCACATTCGCTCGATACATTTCTTTCGCCAATCTTTCAAACTATGTAGTCAAATATTGTTTCTGTCTGTGTATGTCTGTCTGTCTGCCTCTGTCTGGTTGTGGCAACAAACAATCAGGCAAAAATAACTAAATAATTTAAGTAAAACTTACTATGATAGTGGCTGAGATGCCCAGGTAATATATGGGGTAAAACGCGCGTATACGCGCGAAATCTATCCACTCTTTTTTTACTTCCACCCACTTTTTTACTATATCTAATATATAAAAATCTCAAGCAAAATAAAAAGTACGGCTTCATCAATTTTATAGTGTCGTAGGCTAATTAATGTGGCATAACAATGTTTGCCGAGTCAGCGAGTAATTTAATGTAATTGAACATTCAATTCGAACTCACGAGTTTTAGGTTTTAGAATAATATGTGAATTACAGGGTTGATAAGGATCAAAAGTCTCTGAAAAGACTAAGTTTGGAGTATATTTGGACGATTTTTTCTCCAGAATTATCTAGATTTTGAAATGGACACATAGATTAATTTGTAGCATGCATTAAGTCACAGTTTCTGAGTTATAAAAATACCTTGATTTGATCGATTATCACTATGATAATCACTTGTATGTATGCAGTGTTCTTCTGCATACCTATACTTTTACTAATATTTATATAGGTGAGATTACAGATATGTAGAGATAAGTAAGAATATTGTTTAATGCACACAAGAAGAGACATAAAATATGAAAGTTACAATGGAAAAGTATAATGGGTGGCCTTATTGCTGACAGAAATTTCTTCCAGACAAGCTTGTGATGGAAAATTTTCCGAAGGGGAAAGAAAGACGGGTTGGTGCAAAATGGTAGAGTTTATTTATATTCATCATCATCATCAGCCATCTGACATCCACTGCAGGACATAGGCCATTATTATTACTATTTTATTTATATTACATAACATATAACATATTTATATTATTCATCTTTAATATAGAGCAACCTCTGGAAACACTATAATCTCATGCGGAAGATTTATCTTCCAGATTAGATTAGATTAGATTAATACCCTTTATTGCACACCATACATTATGAAGATACATGAAAAATTCCGTGTGGCGTCGGATTATGAATAGCGTCACTCCATTTCCTTCCGTGGATGTCGTAGAAGGCGACTAAGGAAATACATTACCAGGAGACAGCGGCAGCGTCTTCCTGAGATTCTACCCACATGCTGCGGTCGCCAACCCGCCTGCCAAGCGTGGTGATTATGGCAAAATCGTTCATGGTTAGGAAAACCACGAGGGAGGCCTATGTCCTGCAGTGGGCGTTAAATGGCCGATGATGATGATGGTGAAAAATAATTTGTATTTTATTAAAAATAATGGTTTTTTCTTTTACTATTTTTCACACTCTGCACGGGAATGTACAACATCGGTGTGAAGCGGGCTTTAAACGTCGTTAAGGTTTTCTATTTTTCACAGTTTCTTCATTACAGAGCACTGCGGAGGCATCGTCTACAATGGCTCTTTATTAAGTAAGTTTTGTCGCTGTGAATTAAACGGGTGTTGTCTTAAGCAGTTCAGCACCATTGATGAGTGAACTGACTCACATTACAAAAAAGATACTTTCCACCTATGACATTGTTATTCTAAATTAGGACATAACTAATTTGCGAATTTGTTGTAACAATACAATATCAATTGTAAAGAAAAATATTGTGATGAAAGCCGCTGTTAATTTTCTTTTCTATGGGTGCTGGTTACTAGAGCTTCTGAGAGGTCAATTATCTAGTGTATGTAGGGGTTAATATTATTAAAGTAGTTATAGCGTATATATACAACTTGTTATTGAAATAACTTAAAACCTGAAAACCATTTCCTCTGTATTGACAAGTTAAGACATTTCCAATGAGCAAAGGTTTAATATTCTCAATTTAATTTTTCATACAAATTGGCCGTGACGTGAAGATTTAATGAAAAATTAAATTGAGAATTTTCTACTTTTGCTTTTTGGAAACGTTGTGCAGTAATAGAGTATTTTCATCTTTTTTTATCCCTTTCTATGATTTGTCTCTATCAACTTTTTTTCATAATATTATATCTATGCACTAATTAATGGCTGTCAATTATGTGTTTTTAGGGAATTTAATTTCAGCTACAAACTACGGCCTAACTAATTGACTCTTTAACTACGGCATTCATGAGTATTCAAACCGACGTATTTATGTTTCAATGCTCATGCACAGCAGAATTTCTGCGAGTTCCGAGTTCCTTTCGCAATAGAGCACCTAGTTCTCAACGCAAGGTGAGTTCACAAGTGCCGACACACCGTCAGGTAATTGGAAACTGGAACCATTTCGGGCTATGAAACCTGTAACACCTATTTAACCTGTAGCTTTGAATACTGAAGGCGCAAATCTGACGTAAAAGTTATACCGTATTTGCAGCGACTCGAACTTAATACTCGTTTTTTTAGGGATCCGTTTTCCGTGGTAATGGGACCAAATGATACGCCTGTCTGTCTGTAAAGGGCTTATCTTTTGAATCGGAATATAATTATAGACAGTTGAATGTATTACTGAATATGTGTAATTTTGGTAGATTTTCAAGAAAACAATAAGAATTTCGAGTAAACATAAGGAACGGTGATAGCCTAGTGGGTAGAGCATTGCACTCAGAAGCGAGACCCAGTGCGGGCATGTACCTGTGACTCTGTTTTCTAACTTGTGTACATTTGTGAAGTTATAGTAGCAATAGTAGTGTCCGAGCTATTCACATGCCTCAGTGCTTGAATCCGCGGTGGGCACGCGGTGATTAAGCCCAAACTCTCTCTCTGAGAGAAGGCTTGTGCCCTACAGTGAGACATATATAGGCTGCTTATGTATGTATGTAGGTATAAGGAACTACACAAGAAACGTGATTTATTCACGTTTTTTTTTTCTCGTTTTATGCTGTAACTTAAAAAGTAGCAAAAATCATTAGTATTCAGCTTGGATGGGCTGCGTTCAGAGAGTTGTCTGAAGTGCTGAGAGGCGACTACCCAATATGCCTTAAGCGAAAGCTCTACGACCAACGCGTGCTACCTTCTATGACTTACGGTGCCGAGACCTGGACTTTTACCAAGCATACCACCCATCGACTTCAGTTAGGCCAGAGAGCGATGCTCGGTATCTCCAACAAAGATCGCATGCGGAACACCGAGATCAGGAGGCAAACCAGTCAACCGACATAGCAATAAGGGTCGCTACTCTGAAATGCAGATGGGCAGGTCACGTTTGTGGCATCGAGGATGAGAGATGGAGTCGCAAACTACTGGAACGGCAACCGAGGACCGGACGTAGAAG